>CM073607.1:40482500-42982500 GCA_037074985.1 Solanum bulbocastanum
AAAGATAACTACAAGTAACTCATTATGATAAATGTAACTTGTTATTTGGCAGACAACTTATTATAACATGTTAAATTACGTTGATAGTATAAACGTTAGTTACTTATAATAATGTATATAAGTTAATTTGTAAGTCAATTATATTTCAATCTCATATCAATGGGAATAAACAATATGAATTCTTAATAACCGTTCCATTTTATTCCTAATTAATAATCTGTTTGATCAAATTTTTGGAAAGTTAAAAAGTGTTTATTGTTTTAAAAAATGCTTAATTTAGAGAGTTGAGGTGTTTCGCCAAACTTCTAGGAAATACATAAGTGCTTTTGAGTAGTAAGAGAAGCTGAAAAAAGCAGGTTCGCCCTAGAAACACTTTTTGAAAGCTTAATCAAGCAGAGATTACAACAAGAACATACTCAATTGCTCAACTTCGGGTTACTGAGGACATGATCAAGCACAAATTGTTGCTCTAATATTGCAAAAGTGTATTTCAAAGCACAAAATAATTTTTTCTAACAAAAAAAAACACTTTTTAAAATAAACAGATTTTGAAAGTTTGACCAAACAGACTATAAATTTCCGTTTTGGACTTTGGAATTGAGAAGGAAAGGATTGAAAAATTACCATGTAAGAGATTGTGTAGACTTCCATTGGGGAGAAAATCATAGACAAGAAGCAATTCCTCTTTAGATGAATAATAAGCTCTAAGTGGCACAACATTTGTATGTCTCAAATTACCAATTAATCTAAAAAATCCATCAACATCTTTCATTTTCTTCAACTTTTCAACTACTCTTTTAACCACAACAACATCTCCATTATCCAAAATAGCCACTTTATAACTTGTTCCAACACTCCCTTTTCCCAACATTTCAGCTGAGGCCTTCAACAAATCATCAACTTTATTAAAACCTTTGCATCCTTCAAAACAAACCATTGTTGCAAATTGATCACTTGTTTTCTTGATACCATATTCAAATGAATGATACAGACTTGAACTACTCATGTCCTGATTATTATACTTCCTATTCGTCTTTCTCAATCTGTCAATTTCACTCTCTTGATTCTTCTTTCTGTAATAACAACACCATGTTATTACCAAAACCGTCATCATAACGCCAATTGCATCAAGTGTGACTATCAAGAGAAACATGTTTTCACTCAAATTCTTCTTTCTTTGATTAAGAAAGTTGAATTGTGAATTAGGAGTACTCATCACTGTTGGATTACTATCCACTGTTTCACTCGGGCAAATAGTTCGTAATGGATATCCACAAAGACGAACGTTTCCTATAAGAAAAATTACATTAGCTATGGAATTCGAAACTTCATGAAAGTAGTTTATTTTCAAAGACAAAACCGAAAAGTAGCTAGTAAAGGTTATTTCCACATAGGATTATCACCATTACCTGAGTAATTTTTGCACAATATATATGCTTTTATTCATTAAATTTTGTCCTCGTTAGCTTAGTGAGCTAAAATCCGCATTCAAAACAAGTTGAATGCAAATTTTAGCTCACTAGCATAAGAGGGACAAAGTTTAAATAGTGACATAAGGCCATTGTACAATTTCCCCACTATTTCACTCATTTTGGTCGGAATAAATTTTGAATGATTTAATCAGGACCTGTTTATTAATTTAACCTGTTTCGACCTAGCCATTTTTCAATCTTGTAATTGAGAAAATAGTCATTGTGATAACGTTTCAAATTTCACAAGTGAAACTCCACGACAATATTCTATGGCCATGGTTAATTCTCAATTACACGAACTAAAAAATGGCTATTTATGAACTTTATCAAATTTGATCCAATCCGCTCATTTCCTGCACTTTACCTGCAAAAGCTGCCACTGGAAATTTTGATAACCAATTTGGGATTTTCCCGGAAAAGTTATTCCCAGAAATATTGAATTCCTTAACTGAAGCAACAGCTCTTTTTTCATCAGCACCAAGTGATCCGCTAAGAGAATTAAACTCGAGACGCAGAGTCATCAAATGCGGCAATTGATTCAACTCCTTCACCGGAATCTCGCCAGAAAACTCATTAAACGACAAATCAAGTCGCCTGAGTCGCTTCAAATGGTAAATTCCTGGCGGAAATTCACCGGAAAACTTGTTGTGAGAGAGGTAAGCGTGTTTGAGATTAGGCCAAAAATCGAATTTGGGAATCGAACTGAGAGAATTGTGGTGTAAACTTAGATGACGAATTTGTGTAAGATGAATCAATGGATGAATTGATCCTGTGAGATTTGAGTGATTGAGTACAATTTTTACGACTCTACGAGTAATTGGATGACATTTTACACCTACCCATGAAGAACAGGGGGCATTTCTAGACCATGAAGTGAGAAAATTCGACGTATCAACTCGGGATTTGAAGGCTAAAAGAGCTGAGAAATCGTCGGAATGAGATACAGAGAAGAAGAAGATGGAGATGAAGAGAGAGAAAGAGAGGAATTTAGAAAGAGAAAATTGGTTTGGAAACAGAGCTGCCATTTTTGGAGTGCTCTGTTTTTTGCTCTGTTTTTTTTTTGGAGAAGAAGAATGTAAAATAGTTGTATTGTGATGTTGACATGACGGTTACCTCTTTAATTATTTTCGCTATTTTCTTGGTTCTGTATTACGAGGATTCATCATAAATTGTTAAGTTTTTCGTTGGCAATCGTCCTAACGCAATTCTCTTTTAGAGCAATGTGAACAAGTTCACACGAGCGAAGTCGACCTGAACTTATTTGTGAGTGATGCATAATATTTGCGAGTAATCTTGTATGTGATATGTTACGTGTTAATAGTCTATTGGGAAAATTATATGAAATAACAAATTATTAATTCAAATTAAATATTATAATCATAGTTTATTTTAATTGTAATTCGTAGCAAACATCTCCTTTTTTTGTCATCTGATTCGGTATACAATTAGTCATTTTATATATTTTGGTATAAAATGTATTTGTATATATATAAAGCAAGAGAAAAGTGTATATACAAATATAAATACAAATACATATATTTTCGTCATATACACTTATAATTATATAAATACAGATCTTATTATATAAATTATAATGTATAAATAAATTTATACAAAACTGAACAATTTGTATAAAATTGGATGTTTGTAGCGAATTATACAAATCAAAAGCTCCATAACAAACATAAAATTTGTTATTGAGCGCAATTATGCAAACTATAGTTATAATATACAAATATAATTTTTATATTTACTATATATGAAAGTTGCTCTAATCTGTTTGGTCAAGCTTCTATGAAGTAAAAGTACTTTATCTTTTTAATTTAAAAGAATCCTTATTTTGGAGGGTTGTCGATTTTGACCAAGCTTTTTTTTTTTTTTTAAAAAAAAAGAGTGTTTTTATGTAGTAGCAGAAGCTAAAAACTATAAGTTTTCTCAATTTTTTTTAAATCATGACCAAATACAAATTACTACTCTAATATTACCATAAGCTACTTTTGACTTGATTAGATGAACACAAATTATTAATTTCGAGAAGTATTTTCTCAAAAAACACTACTAACAAAAAGTAATACTCCGTAATAAGTAGATTTGGGAAATTTGGTCAAATTAACTATAAATTTCACTTTTGATGTAAAATTTCTTTCTTTTTTTATTTTTATTTTATTGGAGTCTTAATTTTAGAAATTTCTAAAGGAGTATATTTATGATGTTACATCATCCTTGAAAAGTATTGAGTAACAAACCAAAACTAGATTTATCTTAAAAGTAATCTTCTTGGTGAAGTATTAAAAAGAAAAATATGAAAGGTAATATATAAAGAAAAAAGCAAAAAGGAAGGGAAATAGATTAAAATGAGGAAGTGGCATTAGGTGTTTTTTTTTGGTACTTAATCTTTGCTGTGAAGTGATGACTTGTGTTATTATTAAGGTTTGGTGGATTAATTAATGAAAAGAAAGAAATAATTTATTTTTAGTATTTTTATGTACCAAATAATGGAAATTACAATACCTTTCAATTATTTGTGAATTATACTGAGACGGATTCAAAATTTAACAACGATTTCAAGTTAATATTACAATAATAACTGAATTTTTAGTTAAGTATTTGTAAAGATATATAACAAATCCTTAATATATGTACAATATTTTCGAACGTTATGAATTCACGTGAACTATTTACTTTATTTTGGCATTTTTAAGGCTATGTTACCATTGCATTTTGCCCATTGGGTTAATTCATCATTGGCATTATACTCATAAGATTTAAAGCAAATGTAGTGTTTTGTGTGGTAATGTGTACTCATTACCAACAATAGCAATTGGCTAATGAAAAAGTAGAAACAATCGTGGAATTATGTTACAAAAGACGTATATAGTTTTTAATTAGTGTTTTTGTATTATTTAGATCTATTGCTAGATAAATATCTTTGGTAGTGAATCTTCTTGATAGTACAATAGTTAGCATTTAAATGTGTAAGTATCCTAGTAGAAGCAGAATCAATCAAATCGATTGGGGGTACATAAACGACTTGAATAGAGCAATGGAGGAAATGTTTTGAATATAACTCTTATCACTTGAACACGAGTGGCTAATAGTTAGTATCGTCGAAGAAGGAGCTAGAAGTATACACTTTGACGTCCTTGTATTATTATGCACGAATTAATTGAAAATTTTAACTGATACTTTCAATTTTAATTTAGTTGAAGCGTCGATATCGGTAATTTTTTTGGGAAGATTAGCAAACTAGTCAAACTTTCTAACATAATTATTAAAAACATCCACACTTTAAAATAATTATTGAAAATGTCAATATGTCAATATTTTAGCAAATAAAAGGTATCATAATATAATTAATTTTCTTTCCTTTTATTTCTTAAATCAGGCTCCACATTGGACTAATTTTACTCCCTTATATGTTAAAAAGAAGAAAAAAAAAACTCTTATTATCCACTTTCCCCTCTTTCTAGGTTTTTACCCCAAATTATTTCTTTCTCTCTCTTGAGTTTTTCATAATTGTTCTCTCCTTTCCTTGTCTAAGAAAATCACCTCTCCTATTTTCCTCCAATTTGTTCAAGAAATCTCACAATTCCTTCAAAATATTTTCACCCAAATACATTGTCATCAAGTATCTTTTGAGATTTCCCTCTATTATGTAAAGACACTATTAATAAAAATAATTGGGTGCTGAAGATTTCGAAATTCTTGTTGAAGACCAAATTGAGGAAGAACAATTTTCTATTAGTTTGTTTTGTATTTATAGTTTTTTTAGAATTTTGTATCTTTTCTCAATTAATATTCAAATTAGTATGTATGCTATTAATATTTGTATTCATTCAAAATCTCATGTTGCATAGTTTATGAATCTTGTATTTGTTCCTAATTTGAATTCATTCCAAAGGTATGTCAACTAGATATGTATTTTATTTATAGGAAGAACAACTTCCTATTTGTTTTTTTTTTTTTATATATAATTTTTTTGCAAATTTTTGTATCCTTTCTCAATTTGTATTCAAAATCGTATGTATGCTATTAATATTTGTATTCATTCAAAATTCATGTTGCATAGTTTATGAATCTGGTATTTGTTCCTAAATTGTATTCATTCTAAAGGTATGCAACCTAGTTATGTATTTTCTTTAAGAATGATTGCAACAAATATTCACTTATTCCTTTTCAGTTTTATATTTCATTCTCACTTTTTCATCATACTGTTGTTTGCATTTTATATATTATTATACGAAATACTATACATAAAAACTAGAATGAATACAAATAAAATACATATTGGAATGAATACAACTTAAGAAAGGATACAAGATTATGAAGAAAACAATAAATACACAGTGAAAGAAATACATGAATACAAATATATTTCTTAAATAACCACAGAATCATTTGGTATACCTATTGGAATGAATACACTAATAAAAAAATACAAGTTTCATTATACAAAATACAACATGAAAACTAGAATGAATACAAATAGTATACATATTGGAATGAATATGATTTAAAAAAGGTTACAAAATTATGGGGAAAAAAAAAACATTGTGAGAAAGGCACATGTGTGAGAAAATATAATTGATGAGAAAATTAAGTGATATTTACTTTCTTTTTTTTTGAAATATTCTTTCCCTTGATTCTCTCTCTTATGTTATTACATAATTATATTATTTCAAATTAAATGAATTAAAAAAATATATAAATCAGATATATAACAAACTAAAATATTTACACTTTTAATAAATATTGAAAATGTGGCTAAGGGATCCTATTAAATGCTAAAATATTGACATTTTAAATAATTTCCCAATTTTTTTCCTACTAAATTGAAATGGCCCTTGACAACATGGGCCGTTTAGGCACAGCTCATTGCATTGGGCCTTTTGATCTAGCACCAGCTAAGGCCCAATGGATACTTAGAAACCCATATCCACATGGATCATAAAAGACATGAGCCCACATATATAATGAGTAATGACTGTAAGGATTGAATTAAGCATTTTACATGAGTTTTACTTATATACACTCAATAATAAATAATAATAATAATAATAATAATAATAATAATAATAATAATAATAATAATAATAAGAAAAATAAAATTTATTATAAACTAAATTGCTCATCTTTGCAGGTTAAAATAATATCAAATTATTTTGAATTCAATTATTGTTTCTTTCGTTTAGATGAATATAATGTTGGATCTATTCAAACATCAATTACTATTGTATATACTTTTTGTATACAATTTTTTTTTACTTATTGATTCTGAATATTCAATAAGTATACAAACAATTGAGTTGTATGTATGTTCTGCTGGCAGTTTACAAACAATTCCCAAAAAATAAAAGAAAATTATACAGAAGTAAAAAAAAAATGATTATATTGACTAAAGAAAAAGCAAAAATAGTATACTCACAAAACCAAATTGAGTTGAAATCAATAAAAAAAATTAAAAAATTAATAAGTATTCCTCCATCCTTAATTATGATCTCGAGTTTGTGCCTTGAGAATGGAGTCGACTTAGATAGAAACCTCAAAGTGGTCAGAATTTGAATTAGTCGAGTTCCAAAACATGTCCCAAACACCGAACGAAACACCAAAAAATGTGTAGTCGTAACTAGAAAGTCCATCTCAAAATCTTGATTCTCAAATCAACCTTACATTTAGCAGTTGTAATTGAAGCCACACTTGGATTTTTCCCTTTAGGTATTGGTCCATTGATACCATCACATGTTACTCTAATCCCCACTTTGTTAGTTTTCAATTTGTCCATTTTCACAACAACTTTTGTATCCAACAAAATCCTCATTGGCATACCACTTTTTCTCTTCATATCTGATTTCAAACTTGAAATAGAATCCACATCAAGAACTTGTGACACGATTGATAATGTTGAATGCATAATTGTAACATTATTTGGTGCACTAGTAAATCTTGGAAAATCCCCATTTGCTAGCTCAATTTGATTTGTTGATTCTGCTTTTAATGCAATTGGATCATAAATGTAAACGACTTTCTTGTTTTTGTTCTTGGTAGACAGAGTTACGTTGAATCTAGTAGCAAGTCTTGTAGTGTCATCAGGTGATGTGGTGAGATTGAATTGCGAAATTTTGAGAGAGGATATCGAAAATGAAGGGAGTTGAGGACTATAAAGGAAGTAAAAAATTGTACCAGCAATAGCTACAAGGATAAGAATGACGATGATCATGAAAATAGTCCAACAACAACATCGACAAAAACATCTACGACAATTGCAACTACGGCCACGGCGTTTGTGTTGATAGTTCGGTCGATAAGGGATCCGATTCGGATTGTATGTCTGGCTCTTAGGGTTGTACGTTTGATTTTTCGGTGTGGGGTTCGAGGTGGGTGTGGTGGGGTTTTTAGTGGTGGTGCCATTAGGCTTGGTTGCCATTTTGGTACAAAGTGGAAAATGTAGTATAATAGGTCGATAACGATCAATAATTGAACTTGACTAATTTCGTAACGTTGAGATCATGAAGGAAAAGGAGAGAACAAAATAGATGATGAAAAATATTTTTTTGAAAGAGCTTTTTAACAATTGATAAATGGATGTTGGTGGATAATAAATTATAAAACATGGTGAAGTGAAGTGTCAATGTCTTAGTTCTTAGGGTTTTTTCTTGTATTTTGGTTCAAAGTTTTTTTATTTTTGGTGAGAGACGTGAACTCCATAACCACAAAGGGGACATAGATACAATATAATATAGACACCTCACCAATTAAGTGAGAATATATCCTAGCTGGATTATATTTGAATTTTAGTTTTATATTATAAAACATGAACCTAAAAATAATACGATTATCGATGGATTTTCTATCAGAAATCTATATATTCATCGAAAAATCACTATTTTCTAATAATGTTTTTAGATCTTTGTTTTAGAAAATCATATTCATTTTATTTTAATTTTTGTTATACTATTTTTTATCAATCCGCAGGGTGCAGGGCTCAAATACAACAGTGGCCTAAAGCCAAAACTTGAATGGAGGCCTTAAATTTTAAATTTTTTTTATGAAGTTTATTATAAATTAATTCATTTAGTCTTTCTTGAGACATAATATTCTAGATTTGTTGAACTTGTATTATCTTTTTCTCTAGTATGAAAATTTTATATTTTCTATCAATAATACTTAGTATTTTTTTAAAAAAAAAAGAAATACCTAAAATCTATTATTGCTTAAGAAAACTGAGGCCCCTCAAATTTGGTGCATGACAATTGACTTTTTTGTTCAGTTGTAGAGCCGTCCCGATTAAATAGTTTGTTTCGAAAAAGAAAAACACTTTTATATATTCAATTGTAATTCTCATTTTAAATTGTACATATTTTCATTAATATGTTTTTATAGTTACGAAAATATCATGATATATTTAAAATTACTAGTTAAATTTATTTTAAAATTTTATACTAAATTAAACAATATCACATAAAGTTAAGCAATGAAGTACTATCAAATATTTATTTCCTATATTATGCATATTAAAATTCAAACGTCATTAAATACCCATTACTAAGTTCCTAACTTCGTCATTGTATAATTGAATTTTGACTTCTTTTGAAGTTCAATTTTTGTCACTAACTTCTTTATTAATATGGCACCAAAAAAAATTATTGTTACAAATTTCAATTTATCTATAAAAACATTATTATTTTACTGAAAATACATGGAGCATATATTTTGCAGTCTTTGCTATATATTTATAGTTTTTTTTTTTCTTTTTTCTTATAGGTGATGTGCAACCCACGTTTCATGAGATCTAAGTTTGAGGTTGACACGTTGGAGTAATAGTATAACAAAGTGGTCTTTGGTAAAAAGCGTTTTTATTTGGGGGATGATTTTTTAAATGTAAATTAGAGAATATAATTAACAATAAGAAATACATATGTAGATATTAAAATTTTGTGGAATTTACAAGACAAGTTTCAATTTCAGTTAATGTTCTTGGGCCTATTCTACCATAAATCTTAGGTCATGCTTATATTAAAAATAATATATTATCTTGAAGAGGTACCTTGAATATATTTCACAAATTCATATAATATTCATAAAGAAATTAAGATGTGATCAACAACTAAATATTTCAAGAAATCTACAAAACTCATATCAAATAAATTTCAAGGATGTCCATATCATCTTAGTTCGAAAAATCATACTAACGACACTCGAATGACATAGATCATCAAGGGAGAATAATCAAGGGAGGAACATAATTCTACTCACTTAATGTTAGAAAATAAATTACATTCTTCCCTACTTTTGAAACTAATAGCCCTCGAATCACGGAGAATTTTCAAAACTAAAATCAAGGGAAGAAATAGATTGCATGGAACTTTACTAGAACTAAGTGTACTTCATATTTTGTAATTTCTTGTGAAATCAAATAAAAGAAAAACTCCACTACTATTATCCTCACACTACAATATGATATCAAGTAAAGGAGCATGGATCCTATTAGCTAGGGTTCGGTTCAGATGGTTATTTTTTAAAAATTATATCATCCCAATGTTTTGGGTATTTTATAATATATAACTAAAATTAGACTTTTTAAAACACCTCAATCATATTGATTTCTCTTTGAAATTGGTACGATTTGGTTAATTTTTCCTTTTTTTTTTTTTTACTTTTAAAATATCACCTCAAAATATACTATTATTAATATATTTCCTTCACAAATATATTCTTGAAGAAACACTTTAATTCTTCACAAAAAAGACAAGAATGTAAAACTTTGTTACCGTATTGTTTGATCTTAAATATTTAATAGGAGTGTTTGGATAGGTTTTGTTGTATGGTTTGATAGAGTATCTATTACAATATCTTTTAATTTTAAACTTAATTAAGTAAAGACTAATTAAAGAGCAATGACCCAAAGTCGTCTAGTTGTCAGAGACCTAAGACCTAAGTTATATTCATATTTGAAAAATGTTATAAAATATGTTTATATATTAAGTTTAACATATTGTTAATATTTAAAATATATCTACATACATGTAAGGTTGTTCAGTGTGAGAATTTTTCGGTTTTTTCATAAATTAGAAAGACCATCCCAATTATTCGACACAGTTATACACTTAAATAAAAGTCCACGATATTATTAAAAAAATAGCATAAATCGGTTCAGTTCAATTAGATTCAGTTGGTTCAATCGGTTTTTCATATTCTTTTGACACCCCTACTATCAGCAAAGTAAATGGAATTTTGGACACTTAAACGCTGTTGATGGATGCTTGTTATTGATTCAGAAGATTAGAAGTTTGTAGGAAAAATTGAATGGGATGTAATTTGCTGTCAATAATCTTTCTGCATTTCCTGTATCAATAACTGATCTTTTGGAGGGAATTTAAGAAGTTTTGATGAAATTGTAACACCTTGTTTGAATGGTTGTTACCGTTGTATTGTTAGTTTAAATACCATGTTTGTTTTGATTGTTATTTAAATTCTATTGTATCGTATCGTTTATATCCATTGTAAGCTAAAAATGAAAAGTCATATTTTGTGTAACAACTGATTTGGTGTGATTACCTTGATATTCTCTTCTCTTTTTCTTTATCTTACCTTTTAATAGTAGCTATACCATTTACCCTATTTTTTTTGGTTTATCATTCAAATTTTTGATGTATAACATTATGTAACGATGGAAAACGTTAATATTATATTCATTAAAACAATTCAATATATTATGAAACAATACGTAACAGCCATCGAAACAGTGTAATAGAAAAGGAAAGGAATGGTACTGTGTCAACTGTTAGGAATGCCAAACGAAAAATGAAAACATGCAGAAGTAGTTCAAGTGTTTTATTTGTGATGAAAACGATGAGTTTAGAATTAATGGGGATACAAAACACATTAAGTCTACTTAATTATCCCCTTGATTGGAAAAACAACAGCCATTAATCTTGATTGATGATTGTTAATGCTCATAAATGAATTATGACCAAAAAAACATGTATAAATAGCCATATGGTAAATTCGTATGATCATCAAGAAATCACACATTGTAGAAACATATATCACAATGCATATCATGAATAATGACTCTTGTTCTTCTACTAGTGAATGTGCACTACAAGTTGTTGATCAAAAACATCTTGCAGTGATAGAACCACAAGGCTCTAATGTTCCAGCACCCATTGTTTCATCTTTCAACGATAGAATTCCACCACTCCTCGACTGTGTTGACAAGCTTCGACACCTTAACATAATGCAAGAAGGCATCCAATTGCCTACTATTGTGGTGGTTGGTGATCAGTCTTCTGGAAAGTCTAGTGTACTTGAATCACTTGCCGGAATCAGTCTCCCTAGAGGACAAGGCATTTGCACTAGAGTGCCTCTCATCATGAGGCTCCAAAATCATAATGAGACAGAGTTACACTTGGAGTACAATGGAAAGTTAGTTCCAACCGATGAAGTTCACATTGCGGAGGCAATTGTTCTTGCAACTAATGAGATTGCTGGACATGGTAAGGGAATATCCAACATCTCTTTATCACTCATAGTGAAAAAGAATGGTGTTCCTGACTTGACAATGGTGGATTTGCCAGGAATTACTAGAGTTCCTGCTCACGGACAACCAGACAATATCTTTGAACAAATTTCAGATATTATTATGAAATATATAACACCTGAGGAAAGCATAATTTTGAATGTTTTATCAGCTACTGTTGATTTCCCTACTTGTGAGTCTATTCGGATGTCGCAGAAGGTGGACAAAACTGGGGAGAGGACTATAGCTGTTGTGACAAAGGTTGATAAAGCTCCTGAAGGGCTACTTGAAAAAGTTACATCAAATGATGTGAATATAGGACTTGGCTATGTTTGTGTTAAGAACAGAACTGGGAATAAGTCTTACGATGAAGCTCGTAGTGAGGAGGCCAGGCTTTTTCAAACTCATGCACTTTTATCCAAGATTGATAAGTCAATGGTTAGTGTTCCTGTTCTGGCACATAAGTTGGTTCATATTCAAGCAAACATCATTTCCAAATGCTTGCCAGATATTGTGAGGAAGATTAACGACAAACTTGCTGTCAATGTTGCTGCTATTAACAAGTTACCACAACATATGAGTTCTGTTGCTGAAGCATTGACAATGTTCATGCGTATTCTGAGTTCCACCAAGGAGTCTCTAAAGAAAATATTTCTTAGAGGGGAATTTGATGAGTATGCTAAAGATCTTTAAATGCAGTGCACTGCTAGATTAGCTGAGATGCTCAACGAGTACGCTGTTGAGCTACATGCAAAGAGCATTGAAAAAAAGGAAGATTTCTTGATGGATGAGATCATGTCTTTAAAGGAAGAAAATGGGATTGGATTACCAAATTTCCTCCCTCGTGCTGTTTTTCTGAATGTTCTACAGAAAAAGGTCAGTGAGATTTCAGCAATTCCTGAGGTGTTCGCGGGGAAATTGTGGAACTATATAGAGACAGTTTTCATCAAAGTTTTGATGCATCATTTCTGTAACTACGAGCAACTTCAGTCTTCCACTAGGTGCGCGGTTCAAAATTTGATTGCCAAGAGGAAGGATGAATCGATTAATTGGGTCCGAGACTTGTAGTAGGTTCATGGCTCAGCAAAAACCATTTATAGAGATTATGAAGGATTCTAACAAGCCCTCGATAATAAACCTCGAGGGAATTGGAGAAGTTGATGTTGGGAGTTTGAGGAAGCATAAGGATGTTGTTCAGCAAGCTTTTGAATTGAAGATGAGGATGATTGCATACTGGAAAATCGTGTTGATGAGATTGGTCGATCATATGGCACTGTATACAATGTTTAGTCTTCAAAAGATGGTTAATTATGAGATTGAGGAGGAGATTGTTAATGAACTTATGGCATCCCATGGTGGTGGCATTGAGAGAATGCTGGAGGAATCACCTACTGTTTCGGAGAAACGCCTTAGGCTGAAAAAGAGTGTGAAGCTGCTTAAGGAGTCGAAAGCTGTGGTGGCGAAAATCATGGACAGGATTGCTCCACATTGATGGGGAAAAGGCATAAACTAGTGTTTGATGTTTTCATAGAGCATGTCTTCTTGCCCTTGTGGCCTTAGTTCTCTTCTTTCAACGTTTTTACTTATATACTTAGTACTCTTTTATTAAGTTTGCCGTATGTCTGTCCTCTTCTAGCATCTCATCTACCATTTACCATGTTTTAATTTCTTTTGCTGATGGTTCGAACAAAAGGTCTTATCTTCCTATTGATGAGTTTGATTGTGCATTGGTTTCTTTTTTATGATGATCCTTAAATTCTGCTTTCCAGTTTCATTAACTAGTGGCCTTTTTGGGGTATATTTCCCTCCTTGATGGCTTAATTCTGCTTTAACTGTTTGCATTCTCTATTAAATGTAACATCTTTTAGGATATACATGATGGACTCTTCTAAGCGCTTTCCCTCGTTCCACTCATCCAGCCCTCTTTACGAACTTGTACAATGGATGACACAAAGATAGTCAACACTATTATCAAATAAATAAGGAAAGGGGCTACAGTTTGGCACCAGATATCAGGAGGCGTGGAAAGAGCGGAAAAACCATTAAAAACAACTATAATTTGGAATTGCATCTACTTCCAACTATTCTGGTACTTTTTTTGTATGATATTGTATTCTTGATCTTTACTGGCATATTGTGTACATATCTAGTTTATCATTTTTGCTGTCAACTAACTTCTTGAATATGCTATCACACGATAAAGTGGTGCACCTAAAGCATGTAGAGTTTTGATTTCTCCGTTGTTTGTATTGACTCAGTTTTATGGCTATGGAGAATTTGCTAATAGCCCTTTGTTTATGTGACAATCCTGTTAAAATTCCCAATAAGACAAACTTAATATGAAGTAGCTAGTCACAAGAACACAATTTAAACAGCAGTATCACAATTAGAAATTTCTATAGTTTCTTGAGTACTACTCCCTCTATCTATATTAAGTGAATTGTTGGGGGTATAACACACCCTTACCAACGATTCTCTTGAACTTTGAATAATGATCAAACATATTGTATGTTGGAATGTATGCGTCCACCTATGTAGATGGGACCAGGTCCTCAACACAGTTATAGTAATAAACAGTAAAGAACAAATATCGAAAATAAAGATTGACAATCACCTTTACATGGAAACCTCCTTGCTCAAGGGAGTAAAACTACGACCTGTTCTCAACAGGACTTTTCAAACTGCTTCCACTAATCTTCTCCAAGCAAAAGTAAAAGTCAGTTTATACAATGAGAATAACATGCTAATCTCCACACTAAGCAATACCTCCTATCACTTAGCTGAGCCAGAGCAGATGCAACACTGCCCACTATATTAATCCTAACCGATCAATATAGACTTTAGAGTAAGAAACTAAGTTACCCTTAACCTAGTTCTTACAATGATTCACACAAGTTTGAAACGTTTCTTTCACAAGTGAAACGAATCCTACAATATAAGAACTATTACAAGCAAACAAAATTACAGCCGGTACAGAAAGCACTTGAAGCAATCGATCAGGTCCCTGCTGTTTTGAAGCTTGGAATCTCTCTTTTTGAATGAATGAGTAATGTTGTTGTTTGTATATCATGAATAATTATTATCTAACGTACAAGCAACCTCGTCGCTTCTGATTGGTGAAGTACTCTACTGTTTCACCAACTTCTTGACATGGACAGCTTTTACAGTTGTTCAGCACTTTGACCACTAGACGAGTATTCATACTCTACAGAGGACCAGGTCCCTGCACTTGTGAGGAGATCATCAAAACATCTAGGAACATAAACACTTATCAGTGTATAAATATGGATATTATGAATCGTGTGGTCATCAAGACTGGATTTATCAACCAATATTCAAGTAGACTCTACAAACTACACATTGCTGCAAAACCACAAAACATTTTTTGCCATACTGTAGTCACCATGATGTTCAACAAAATGGTGAATGGATTGTCTTCTAGGCATCATATTTTGTCTTAACAAAGCCTATCGATGAAAGATAACACGTGAGGGCATTGTACCACGCCTGAAGAGCCTGTTTCAAGCCATAGATCGCCTTTCGCAGCCGACATATATGCATTGCTTTGTCATCACTAGTAAACCCCGGAGGTTGTGCCATGTACATTTCCTCTTCCAGGTTGCCTTGGAGGAAGGCATTATTGACATCCAACTGGAACTCCAACCTTAGGAGAACCACCAACTTCAAACCTTTTTAAACTTGAAAGTTGGATGGGTGTCTCCAAATTGAGCTCGGGACATTCTGAAATGGTCAATTCTTTCAGAGAACAGAGATTTTCAGGCAACTTCCCCATCAACTTTGGACAATTTGCAATTGAAAGCTTCTCAAGTGTAGGGAACTCTCCACTTCCTAGTACGTGCCATTGCTTCCACTCTGGCAAATGTTCAAATTCAAGCTTCTCAAGAGAGTTAAAAGACGTTGTGGAAGACGAACTGCCATAGAATTCTTCAGTGACCTCTGTTATTCGATGCATCTCTCTAATTGAAAGGATTTTCAAAGAATAAAGCTGTCCCAGTGCTGGAAATGAATCACAGTCCTTGCAATGGCTAAGAGACAATTCTACCAGCTTAAGAAACAAAGGATCAGCTAGCCAATTTGGAAATTTGGTCCCTCTATATCCAGTGATTTCGACTTCTTTTATATTTTTATGTGGGCGTAGCTCATCAAATATGTCTCTTTCAGTTTGTGAATTGTCTACACTACTACTTTTACTCCAAGCCAAAGATAACTTGTCAACATGATTCTTCTCCCTCATCTTTGCCTTCACAGCTTCCCTTCTATCAACCACATTTTGCAACTCTACAACTGATAGAGATCCATACAGGTTATGTACTTCACCTAAATCTTCCATTCTCAAACCAGTGCGACCACCTACGAGAAACTTGTCTCCCACTAACACTTGGAGGCTTTTCAACTTGCTAAGATGTAGCGGCATCTTCAAGTGACAAGTGTTGCTTATGTCAAGATGACGCAAGTTAATCAACTTCTCCATATGCAACGGTAGCTCCTCAAGATAACCACAAGATGACAGGAGAAGTGTCTCTAAGTTATACAATACACAAATGTGAATTAGGCAACTTTTCAATCATTGTCATAGAAAGGTCCAAAAATCTGAGGAGCTTTAATTTGATGAACAATTCATTTGGCAACTCCTTAATCCTGTAATGAGACATGGTGAAATTTCGCATATCTTTTCATTTTCTATATCCTAGTGAAAAATTAACATATTCTGATCTCATTACATTGGAAGACAGCATTGAATTTGGCTGGAATGCTAACCGACTCGCTTATGAATAGCAGTAAACATAAACAGCTCAGTTGTTTTGAGGGAACAGCATTAATTATACTGGAAGTGTGTATCTGTAACTAGAAGTTCATACCATCTCTAGAAGAAGTTCAAGTGATACATTAACTGTAACTAGAAGGATGAGATCAGTATTTTTTGGGATAAAAAACCATAAAGTCTCCCCATGCTATTCTTTTCACACTAATCTGCAGAAGTTCACATAAATGATCAAGTATTATGTATGTATAAATAGGGATACTTTGAGTTCATGTAGTCATCAAGAGTAGATTTAACAGATACTAAACCTTGCCAACAATGACATCCCAACAAGTCAGCAATGACTCTTCTTCCAGTGATCCAAAATATCTTGGAGGGGTAGAACCGCAAGGCTCTGTAGTCCATGCACCTATTGTTTTATCGTTCAATGATATGATTCGACCACTCCTTGATTGTGTGGACAAGCTTAGGCAACTCAATAGTATGCAGGAAGACATTAAGCTGCCTAGCATCTTCAAGCTTGGACACCTCAACATCATGCAGGATGGCATTCAGCAGCCTACCATTGTGGTGATTGGTGATCAGTCTTCAGGGAAGTCCAATGTGCTTGAATCACTTGCCGGAATTAGTCTTCCTAGAGGGAACGGAATTTACACTATAGTGCCTCTCATCATGAAGCTCCAAAATCACAGTGACACAAAGGTTTACTTGGAGTACAGTGGAAAATCAGTTCCAACCGATGAATTTCACGTAGCAGAGGCCATTATTCTTGCAACTAATGAGATTGCTGGACATGGTAAGGGAATATCGAATATCCCTTCAACACTCATAGTGAAAAAGAATGGTGTTCCTGACTTGACAATGGTGGATTTGCCTGGAATACCTATGGTCCCGGTTCATGAAAAATCAACAGATACTTTTGAACAAATTTCAGAAATTGTTATGACATATATAACACCAGAGGAAAACATAATTGTGAATGTTTTATCAGCCATTGTTGATTTCCCTATTTGTGAATGCTTTAAGATGTCCAAAAAAGTGGACAAAACTGGGGAAAGGACTCTAGTAGTTGTGACAAAGGTAGATAGAGCTCCTGAAGGGCTGCTTGAGAAAGTTACTACAAATGACATGAATGTTAGACTTGGCTATGTTTGTGTTAAGAATCGTATCGCGAATGAGTCTTACGAAGAAGCTCTTAGTGAGGAAGCAAGGCTTTTTGAAACTCATGCACTGTTATCCAAGATGGACAAGTCCATGGTTAGCATTCCTGTTCTGGCACATAAGTTGGTTCAAATTCAAGCAAACATCATTTCCAAGTGCTTTCAGGATATTGAGAAGAAGATCAACGACAAACTCGCAGTAAATGTTGCTGCTCTCAACGAGTTGCCACAGCATTCGGGTTCTGTTGCTGAAGCTTTGGCCACATTCATGCGCATTCAGAGTTTTGCTATTGAGTCTGTGAAGAAAATTTTCCTTGGAGTAGAGTTTGATGAGTACACTGAAGATTTTGGAATGCAATGTGCTGCTAAATGGTCTGAGTTGATTGATCTTGAACTCAAACAATACTCTGCTGAGCTACGTCCAAAGTATCCTGATGAGAAGGAAGACAACTTGTTCGTTGAGCTCATGTTTTTAAATGAAGCACAAAGGAGTGGATTGCCCGATTTCCTGGATGTTTTGCAGAAGAAGGTCAGAGACATTTCTGCAACTACAGAGGAGTTTGTTGGAAAATTGTGGAACTGTATAGAGGGCGTTGTCATCAAAGTTTTGATACATCATTCTGGTAGTTGCCTGGAACTTCAGTATTTCATTAAGAGCAGTGCAAAATTTGATTGCCAAGAAGAAGGATAAATTGGTCAATGGGATACGAGAAATCATTGGGATGGATAGGTTGACTGACCTCACTAGCAGTACTGAGTATGTTGCAACTTATAGCAGTCTCATGGCTCAAAAAAAGACATGAAGGTCTGCAAATATTCATCAAAGGATTTGGAGTAATTGATGTTTTGTTTTTGAGGAGGCAGCCTAAAGATGTTGTGCAGCAAGCTTTTGAATTGAAGATGACGATGGCTGCATACTGGAAAATCGTGTTCAGTCCTCAAAAGTTGGGTAACCATGAGATCGAGGTGGAGATTGTTAATGATCAAATGGCATCTTTGCATGTGATGTTCTTTGCGTACTGGCAATTTGCTTTCGGTCTTGAAAAGTTTGTTTATGAGATTAAGGATGAGATTCTTGGTGATTTAATAGCATCCCATGTTGGTGGATTTGAGAGTTCCATGCAAGAATCATTGGTTGCTGAGATGTGCTTTAGGCTCAAAAAGAGTGTGAAGTTGCTTGAAGAGTTAAAAGAGATGGTGACGAAGACTATGGAGTACAGTCTTGGTTCATCATGTTAGTTCAGAACAGGCTTAGACTAGTGTTTGATGGTTTGTGCTGCACCTTTTTTTGTCCTTAAGCCCTTGTTTTTCTTCTTTCATCGCGTTTATCTTAAGCCCTTGTTTTTCTTCTTTCATCGCGTTTATCTATCTACCTAGTACTCTTTATCGAATTTACAGCTACAATGGAAGTCTTTATGTTAATGATTTTGATTCTGCATTTCTGTTTCGTGTTTCGTTTATCACTTTTTTTGGCTGTGTTTTACGGTTTGAGTGGTCAGTGTTCAGCTTCAAAAAATTGGCGTAGATGCAGTTGTCATGTGTATTATTTGTTACGGTTATTACTTGACTACCTAGACCATTCTTCTGTGACAAGATCCCGATTTCATGTCAGTAGGAAGTTACTACTTGTACCGTTTGGGATAACAGTGATATATAGGGTCAACTTCTGCGGAATACCTCCTACCTTTAGTATTTCGCTTTGTAACTTTCACATCAAGGCTTAAGCTAGTAGTAGGGATTTGAATCCTATCTCTAAGGTTTACACACACTTCATTGACCACTAGGTCACTGCCTTAAATGGCTCACACTGCTAGTATATTAAAAAAGAGCAGTCCGGTGCACTAAGCTCCCATTATGCACATGGTTCATGGAAGGATCGGACCACAAGGAGCTATTGTACACAATCTTACCCTGCATTTCTACAAGAGGCTGTTTCCACAACTTTAAATTGTGACCTCCTGGTCTCACATGACAACAACTTTACCAATTACGTCAAGATTCTCATTCTCACACTGCTAGTATAAATAACTCAAACTTGAACTGCATGGCAACAAGATGTGTATTTCATTTTTTTTTTTTTTTTTGGGGGGGGGGGGGGGGTGGGGGGGAATAGGGTTACAGTATTTCTTCTGCAAGCCAAAAGAAAAACCCAAGATTGAAGAGCATTTCGTCCATAAGGCAAAAGAAGACTAGATGCAGACATGCAGTATGCAATATGAAGCAATGAGCTTTTCTATCACCACAATATCTCAGGAAAAAAACAATAGAATTAGACTGATTGCGTCACCCAAAAGAGTACATTATACATCCAATAAGTTAGAAACGACAACCGAGAGAGATGCCATGAAAATTGGGTTGACTGATTATTAGTTCTAGTTATTCCCGGAAGAATATAGAGTTTCTGGCGATCAGAAACATCTCCGCTGATGATCTAGCCCCCTCATCAAAACAAAGATCCAAAATGACAAAGATGAATTCAGAAAATTCAGATGTCTTTTACCAATGTTTTCTCCGCAGTTCTACCTCATGCTCCGTATTTTGGAGCCTTCCAAAGCTTGAATGCCACTTCATGTAGAAATCTATCTGTTGGAATCACAAGGTTTGTGCCATGCTGGTTAAAAGATGAGAGCGGAAAATATTAGTAGGATCATAAATATCCATGTTAGCAGACAATAACTCTAGTGACAACAGTAAATTTTGAAGGTATTTTACGCAAGAGAAACACAAGGATGGAGATCAAGCGCAAAATCAAGGATACCACGAGTAACTAAAATGTCAGAACGGAATTGACAATGGCGCTCAAATTATTTGAAGATGATGCACGCTCTGCAAATTGTAAAAGACATGCAGAAAGGTTCTTGGAGTTCTGCCGGCTATTTTACACGACTTGATAAATTAGGAGATTTTCTAAGTGTTAAAAATGCCTAGTGCATTTAAAAGGAACACAAGTGTAGTAGAGCATGAATCATCCTCCTTAGTTGTGTCAGCAAATTTCTGAGCAGTGAAAGGAATCTGTTTGAATACCTCTTTGAAATCCACATATGAATATGCTTCTGCCATATCCTTCCGAGTGACAGCATTCTGCCACTGGGCCACTAATATGGGGCAATGCTGCCTGTTAACGAATACATCAGACGACAGTATGCATGGATGATATAGAATGGAAGTGGAAAAATTGCACTTACCTAACATTTGGTCGTGGTTTTCCTTCTTTAATTGTATAACTTTGACGAGGGAAAATAAGAGAGAGTTTAGAGTTATTCTCTTGTCTACTGTCAGCAATAGAAAACATGGAATCATCAGACTCATGAACAGCACCATAGCTCAACAAAACTGACATGTGCAACCTAGAACCTACTTCCGTTCCAGGATGTGCCATTTGCACCAAATTACCAACCAATCGATTGACAAGATCCAAGTCTTTGAGGCAATTTGTCATTTGACCAGCTCCAACGTGAAGAATAACCAAATCAAATTGGCTTGACTCTAAGGTCTTCCCTTCTTGAAACCCCAGCAACTTGAACAATTCGGAGGCTAAGGCGGATGAATCAACCTGGTTATTAATGTTACTAATTACCTCATTGAGCTCTAAGACGGTGAAGCCAAGCTTATTGCAGAAACTCTTCAGTCTTAAATTTTCAGTGATGACAGCAGCTTTCATCCCCATAAACCTGAACGAGAACTTTTTTAAAAAGTGCCTTCTCAACAATGTAAATAATATCATATTGATGGAAGTTCAACATGTAAAACAGGAGTAGTCTTACCTCTCTGATATGGTTGCTGCTACATGCTTCTCCTGAGATTGAGCTTCAGAAGATTCTTCCCCATTCTTAAGAACAGAGGAAGTATTTTAGCATAATCTATGTTAATTAAGTTAAGAAAGAAATGAATGTCTTTAGCAATTACTATAAACAGAGTAATCGCATCTCACCAGGGCAAGATAAGCTTCACTTGCATCCACTAGCTCAGCAAATTCTCTGACAATTCTTGCATCCTCAGTTTCTGCAATCTAATACCCATATAAATTCCAAAATGACGGATAACAACAACATACCGAGTGTAATCTCACAAGTGGGGCCTGGGAAGGTGGTGTGTACGTAGAAGGCTATTTTCGATAGACTCTCAGCTCAAATAAAGCATATCAAAAGATAAGTATGTAAAACAAACACAGTAGCGAAGAAGTCATGCTGAAAACAATGAAGAAAAGAACAATAGCAACAACAAATAATACGATAACTAAAGCCAAAATGACAAATAAGAAGTACAAAAATGTAATTAGACTCCCAGCATGAACTGTAAAGTAATAACAATCTGTGTACTGTCCATGAAAACTATTTTTTAAAATTTAGAAACTCACCATGCTCTCTTATGAATAAAAGTACTCATCCACCCTAACACTAACCACCTGTAGGCATAGCATAACAAGAAAAATCATAGGCACCAGGCAATAGAGTTGAATTTATGGGATGGCAAACTCTTCAATTTTAATTGGTTATGATGTATCCCACATGTCATCAATAATATTTAACATATTCTGTAAATTCCACTCTTTAGAGAAGTCTTATTGTTAGCTAGAGGGTAAAGTGGGTGTAGGAAGGATATATATCAGCTGCCTCATAAAAGTGATCAAGAAAACATAACGTCCTCCTATCTAGTTACACAATATATATTTGATCTCAAGTGCTCGGTCGTCTAGGATGGCTATGTCTTCCATGAATGATAATTTCATTCTCAGCTAGTGGTTGAGAAAAGATGGTGCACCAGTTCCTTGGAGTCAACTCCCTTGATGACTTTTCGATTTCTACAAGTGCCTGATTGGCTTCCTTAACAGTGCAAATGAAGAACATTACAAGGCCTTCCGTTAGCAAGTCTAAGAAATGATCTACCAGTTTGATATGATACACATAAAAGTTTTGAATCATAGAGATGGAAGGTGCAAACTTTTGGCTCTCCATTTTTTTTGAGTTGGGATGTTTCATGCTTAGAAAACAAAAAATGCCAGATATGATTGTCTTTCAGTGTTACTGATTCTGGCATTACCAACCAAGCAGGTAAATTTAACGATAACTAAACAAGATCAAACACAATAACAAATATTACTAACTCAACTCGCAGTATATTTAAGCAATCAATAAAGTATATATTCATTCAAACTTGATCGGCTAGATGAATGCCCTACATCTAATCCATTCCATTTGGTCCATTTCATTCCAACACTAATCAATTCGTCTTTCAACACAAAGTAGGAGTTCTTATCTATAGGTTCTCTAACTAGACTAAAAGGGCTCCTCACAGACACCAATACAATGTACCTGTAACAACAAAAACTATTCTCAACTAGTCGGCATCGCCTAGATGTATCCTTTGCAACATTACCAACCACACAAAGATATTAAACTATCCCCAAAACGAGATTAATTGACTTCTTTTTCTTTATTGGCACGAGATTAATCGACTTACTAATTCAAAGCACAGTATATTACATGCTATTTAGATATGCATCTCATATTCATTATCAAAAAAACAAAATCTTCCATATGCAGATGGATCAAACACTATTCAAAAGCATGCAATCTCAACAAACTCCAATATTAAAGATGAAAAAGAGCATAACCCCAGATAGAAATTATCAAAAAGAAACAATCTTGAAGTTACCAAATTAAAATGGACTCTTTAACAAAAGTTGGACATATTGTAAGTGTAACATGGATGTTTTCAGTACTGCAAAAAGCATCATAACCCCACATAAAATTTATCAAAGAGAAACGATTTTTGGGATTAAAAAAAGGAAAAAAGAAACAAAAAAAGACATAAAGGAGGAAAGTGAAGAAGAGAAAAGAAGCCACATCAAACAACCCTAATTCTTGCATATGCAAACTGATTTCTTCTAAACAAACATGCAATTTCTGTTAACCCAATGATCAAATATGAAAAATAGCATAACCCCACATAAAATTTATCAAAAAAGGAACAATTTTGGGATTAAAAAAATCAGAAAAAGACCTGAAGGAGGAGAGTTTGGAAGAGACAAGAAGCCACAGCAAGCTCGAGAAGTAAAAGAATGGAGGTGGGTATGAGACGGGTCAATGGATCGGGCTAACCCGTCACCGTATAATACCAGTGCTCTGCTAGGCTTATCTGCCATAATCAATCAAATGTATTGGAATTGATGATAACGAAGAAGAGAGATGGGTTGTTGTTGATTATACTGAATAAAGTTTGCAACGATGGGAGAAAGAATCTAACTTTTCCCTTTTTTGTTATTCTTCTCTAGAGTACTGTTTAATTGTATGTGTTTAAATTGATTTATTTTAAGTAATTTTTCTTGAAAGACAAAAGGTATTTTTAACAATTTTTTTGAAGTTAAAAATGACAAAAGTGAGATGTGATTCTTTTAGCTTATAAAGCTATTTTAAAAAGTTAATCTAAACACTTTCTAAGTTTTTTTAGTACAATAATAATATACTTTATTTGTATTTGAAAATATAAGGTAGCATAGGTTTTTGTAAATCTCTCATATATGTTTGAGCTGTTAAAAACCTTATGTGTATTGGTGTGTTTTTTTACTATAACATTTGATGTTGAAGTAATTTTAAAATTGCAAAATCTCAAATTGTATATGTTGAAATAGTTTATTGAACGCTGATATATATTGTATTTAACATGATCATATGCATTGAGTTGTTGATTTAATGAGTTTTTAAGCCATAAAAATTCAAAAATTATTTATAGTTTTTAGAAAAAGCTTCGGCTCTATGTGTTAATAAAGAATTTTGACTTTTATATGAGAAATAGACGTATGATACATGCTCTTAATCAATGGTTATGCTTCAATTGTCAAATATGGTCGAATATCAAGTGCGAAATTGATGACTTATACAACTAAATGCACCATATATACAAGTAAAATACAAATATATGTATTAGAAGTTGAAACATATGTGGCGCATATAGTATTCACATTAGAAATAGACTTTGATGCACACAATTGTACCAACAATTCATTCGTTGAAATACAGTCAAAAACAAAAGAATGTATACAATCATATAACTAGATTATAGAATACATAGTATCCAATGAAATTGTATGTATTGATATAACCGAATCGAGCAAACATACATAGTATGCCCAACGAAATTGTATGTTGTGATACAACTAGATTAGCAAACAGATACATACAACTTCATAATAATAGCTAATGAACAAATACTACTCCAAAACTATAGGTATGAATAAAGAATAGAAAAACTATAGCTACTAATAATAATTATGCTCTAAACTATAGTTATTTATAAATTTTACTCTGAAGGGAACACATTGAAATTCTTTACAAACTAAAATCTATAACCAAATCCATTCTGGCCCAATAATAATAATCAAACAAAGGCCTCAATATGAAACCTAAAGGACCAATAGATTGGGGTTCCCAACTCTGACCTCGATCTGGGACCTAATTTAAGACTCTAACTCCGACCCTGACTTGGACAAAATAGAAAGAGAAGTACGATCTTAAGTCTATTTTGTAGGGTAAAGTTTATATTCAATAGATTATTTGCTCAAAAGAAAAAGTAACTAATGCAAAAAAAGTGAAAAAGAAAAGAGACAACCAAACATCAATGTACAACGTATGTCCAACAACATATATTACTACACATTTGAAGAAAAATAAACTACAACAATAACATATCAAATGCATTCCCACGAGCGAGGCTTGAAGAAGGTAGTGTATACACATATCTTATATTTTCCTTAAAAGAAAAGAGTGGTTGTTTTCGATAGACCCTCGACTCAAACCAAATGAAAAAGATGACAACAATAATAAGTAGGAAAAGGAAAAAAAGAAACTACCCGATACATGAATCCTACTACGAGCATTACGAGAACATTGAACTATCAATTAATCTTCTATCTTTATTCTTGACCTCATTACCTTCTTGTCTAAGATTATATCCTCAATCCGTTAAATCTATGCCATATCCTATTTAATAGTAATGTCTATGATGGACGATAATTTATGTTAATTTCTTTTGCAAAAATCAGCTAAGGGCCCAAATGTGAAACCCAATAGAAAATAGCACAAGCCCAAAGGATCAATAGACCGGGTTATACCCATTTACAACCGGGTATCCATCTTTGCTGGTAACCGTTAGATCTGTTCCACGTGTCTCCATCTGCTTCCTTCAATAAAACAATTCTGTGTATGTATTTCTCAGACCACTCGCCGCCTCTATTATTCTTCTTCTCTTTGGAATTCTACAGAAGCCGGAGTTTCACCGGAGAATCAGAAATGGCGTTAATAGCTCGAAATGCGAAACTACTCACCGGAAAGGCGCCGTTCCTTCAAAGGGCGGCGACGATCCACACGAGACTCCCATCTCTCTCACAGCAACCTGCCTCTTCTCCGGCCACTTACAGTGGCGCACAGCCTCCGTCCATGAATACACCAGCAGGGATATCTAAACCGGCTGAGTATGTGATATCTAAGGTCGACGATCTGATGAATTGGGCTCGTCGTGGGTCCATTTGGCCCATGACTTTTGGATTGGCTTGTTGCGCTGTGGAAATGATGCACGCCGGAGCTGCACGTTACGATTTTGATCGATTTGGTATTATCTTCAGACCTAGCCCTAGGCAATCCGATGTTATGATTGTTGCTGGTACACTTACCAACAAAATGGCCCCTGCTCTTCGCAAGTATGTATAAATTCTAACGATTATCTATCTTTTTCCGTTTATCCCATACGTCTGTTTACGAAGTATCTGTATGTCTATATTTAGATTCTATTTTTCCTGTAGAATTGGATTTGCTATAAGCACATTTAGGGAAATCTGATAGCCAGCATTTTTTTTGTATTTTTGTGAGATCAATCGATTATGTCTTGGTTTTATGAAAATCTATTTCATTCTGCTCTGTTGGTATGCTTTCCCTCGGGTGCAACAAACTGAGGATAACATGAGGTTATTCAATTCGCTTCATTTTAATCTGATTATTTGGATGTTGGTTTCTTCTCTGGCATAGTCTCCCACTCTTCCTTTTTGTATGAAGGTTGGGCATAGTGTTATTTAGAACTGGTCTTTTGGTGGAGTGATGGATTTTGGTGTAGTAATAGAAAAACAGAGGTTATGGAGCACTGTAGCTATAATGTATAGGGTAATCATGTGAGATTTGGAGGAAACTTTGTCATGCTTTGAATGTTATTGGTAGGATGTTTTAGTAGGACTCAGAATGAACATAGCTCACAGGAGCATCATAGATCATCACCAAGCAGGATGACAATCAGAATAATCTAGTATTATATGATATAACGCAACATGTGGTTGGCCAGGTTTCTTTAAAGTTTTGCTTTTACGTTCTCTAAGGAACACTAATTAAAGAACATGTGGGTTTTTTGTGAGAACATACTTAAGAATGTCTACAATTTTTCAACACACAGAAATGTTGAAATCATCACACTGCATCTTTTAATGAGTGTTCATATTAATTATCGAAAAATGAATCTTCCCCTATTTAAAATTCTTGTTGGTTAAATAAGGTTTCAAAGGCGAGCATTTAAATTTGTGTTCCAAGGAAGTAGCGTATTTGTTATCGTGATGAGAAATTTGCAGATTGTTAGATAGATAGCCATCCAATAAAGCTCAGACCCATTATATGGTATATTGTTGTTTTTGTAACCATTCAATATAAACAAAGACAAGCATTTGCACATAAATATTACCAACATCTTTTGTGTTGGTGTATTGAGTAATGACTATAGCCTACCCTCTCAGTAGTGGTGTCTTTTTGTTTTTGCAATGGTCAGCTACAATAGTCATTTGATTATTCATATTGATTAAAAGGACATGTATATATTCGTTGGATTGTTTATTTCCTTAACTCCTTAGTGTTTGTTGCTATTAATGTGTCATATTAGTCTACAACAACAACACCCTATGCAATCCCACAAGTGGAGTTTGGAGATGTAGAGTGTGTGCAAATTTTACCCACATGGTAGAGAAGCTATTTCCGAAAGATCTTTGGCTCAAGTGCAACAAATCAAAGTAGTTATGAAAAGAAAATATGACAATGAGGAAACATGTCAATTAATAAGGAAAGCATTCAACAAAAAGAACAGTACAGCGACGAAATAAATGAAACATAATAGAAAAGAGAGGGTAGCAAATATCAAAAGCAAGAGATTACATGTCTATGACTAATACTACGATAGACATGTGCTACCATACTTCCATCAACCCTAATCCCGTCGAAAAGCGAGACAGAACTCAACTTCCTACTGACCTTTTAGGACCTTCATACCCTTCTATTTAAGGTCATGTCCTTGGTAAGTATGTCATGTCTTATCTAATCACCTCTCCTCCATACTTTTTCGATCTACTTCTACCTCTCCTCATATCCATTATATCAACCTCTCACACCTTTTTATTGGGGCGTTTACACATCTTTCTTTTCATATGTCCTAACCATCGCAACCTTGCTTCCCTCTTTGTGCATCATGGAGGCCACTCCCACTTTGTCTTAGACATCCTCTTTCCTAATCTGATTTCCCTTATATGACCACACATCCATTTCAACGTCCTCAGTTCTGCAACTTGCATCTTTTGAATATGGGTGGACCGACCAACATTTTTTCCTATACAATAAATCCGGTCTAATCACATAGAACTTACCTTTAAGTTTTCGTGGTGCGTTTGTTTCACACAAGGCTTTGGAGGCGAGTCAACAAATATGACTAACGTATCATATTAGTCAACTTACATATTTGATGTTGTGGTCTTCCGTCTGGCCCTCCCTGCTTCATTTCTATCTAGCATGTATCTATGCTGACAAAGGATTAGTAACATTTGTCATTGTTTTCTTGCATGTTGTTCCTATATCACTAGGATTTTGTACTTAAATGGATATGTCGTTGACTGTCAATGTGCATAGAACTTTGGAATATTATGTTTTGCAATAAACTCGAGGAGATCAAGGTGTATATATGATTGTTTCGATATATGTAGTATAACAGTTTATGGAAGGTTAAAGAGTAAAAGAAGATGGATAATGGAGGTTCCCTGAATTATGTCTCGTATTGTTCAAGACAAAAGACATTAAAAAAATAACCAAGGTTTGCTATGTTTAAGGACAAAACACAATTAGTTCGAGAGACTCTGAAGAAAAGAACATACTCAGTTTAATACCACAAGTGAGGTCTAGGAGGGTAGTGTGTACATACTTTACTCCTACCTTGACTATGAAGAAAAAATGATATTATATATATATTAGCACAAAATTTATCCCTGAATTGTGTGTAGAGCGTACATGCTTTATCCCTGAATTTTGTGTGTGTGTGTGTGAAGAAAAATAGTTATAAGCACGAAGTTTTTTTTAATAAAGGTAAAATTATGTACAGAGAACAATATGGGGATAGAAGTATTGTAAGAAATGGAATTAAGTGAACCTATGAAGTAAAAACCATACAGTTCATCTGAAAAAATGAAGTGAAAACTATACCAATCAAGATCAAACTAATTGGGGGGAGGGGTTCTAGAGTGTCGCCTAGGTGGGGCTAAGTGCGAACAACTAGGGTTTGAATGAGCCTAGGAAAATACTCATGAATGGCACATAGTTTCAGCGGTGAGGTTATCACATATGGATCTGGCTGGGGTGTTGGGCAAAAGAAAGAGAATAATATGGGGTAGCATAAACTCAGTGACTTCTACTTTCACTTCTTCTTCATCCTCCTTTATTTTTTTAGCATTCCCCTTTACACTAGGGAAACTTAATCTGCTTTGGTTCAAGATAAAAATAACTAAGATCTAAAAGTTTTTTATTTGCATTGACCATCCCAAATCAAGAGCTTGTTTATGTTTCACTTGCTTTTTGAGACAGGTAAGAATTTTATTGATGTAGTGGTAGGAGTGCAACTTTTGACATATGGGGTAGGCATTCGTCATATGTTTGAACCTAGTTGCATAAAAGACCTAGTATTTAAGTGGAGAAAAGTAGAGAGGTGAGCCTATTTGCTGCCGAGTTTCAAACTGTGTGCCACTGACCCTAGGGAATTTCTCAATTATAAAAAAAGTGACATATATATTATGTACACTCCAGCAAAGAGTCAATACTCTAAGTTATTTCTTCTCATCTGTCCTAGCCTGTGGGAGAGTTATAAGAGTAACTTGGTTCCTGTTGTTGTTGGAAGGTGGCAGGTATACTTCATAAATTTCAATTGAAGTGTTCTCTTTTCTCCTTTGCATAAAGTATAATGAAACACAACTCCATCTTCAACTCCAACTGCATAAAGTCCAAATAAACTGAAAAATATATGAAATCTATGACCAGATGCCTACTAAGCATCTGATAGGAATATTTGAAAGAGAATCTTCAAGAGTTGTGTCATAGCCACCATACCTTGTCATCATTCTGATTAAACTTCAGTGAATTTATTGGTGTGTTATAGAAATCAACAATTTCTAGTGATCTCTCAATCATTCAATAGTCTCCTATAATTCCACCCTTGAATAGATTATAGACCAAACTTCATTAGTAATTGCCTTCTATTGCTAATTTATAGTGAAAATATCCAGAGATATTGTATTCAAAGCACCCTGTTCCAATCAGTTGACCTCCCAGATATATGTGTTCAGCCCATCTCCCACTCCATAGCTGATTTGTTGCTGAAAATTTGCCAAAGAATTCTAATGGCCTTCCAATCTCTTACTCCATAAACCCAGATGCAGTGATCTCTTCTTTTGTTTTTTCAGGGGCCTTCCTCACCATATTTATCTTTAATTACTATCCTCCATAGTGAATGTTCTTCATTAGTGCATCTTCAAAGCCATTTCATGAGAAGGCTTTGAATTTGTGCATCTCCAAAGCCATTCCATGAGAAGGCTTTGATTTTGTTTTCTCATATTTTTTTTAATCTCCAAGCATTCATGTTGCTTGCTTAGAGTAACAACTTTCCATTTGGCTAAAGGGAACCCTTTACTTTCTATGTTTTGTTGCCATAGAAAGTCCCCCTTAAGGTATCTATCCATTCTCTTCCCTATTTTTGGAGTGATGGGAAACAAAGGCGTCATGTAGGTTAGGAGAGCTCCAATACACTATTGATAAATTACTAACCTGCATCCTAGAGAAAGTATTGGCTTTTCCACCTTGGTAGCCTCTTTTCACATATCTACAACACCCCATTCCATATATCAATGTACCTGCATTTGGCCCCCCCAGGGGCATTCCCATTTAAACACGAGTAAAACCTCTGTTCCTCCTCCAAGAATACCAACAAGTTGCTGAATATGTTAAGACTTCATTAATTGGGATAAATTGAACTTCTCCTCCGGCTAATGTGAAGCCTAGATATCCCTTCAAAGCTCTATTTCTGCATCACACAAAATAATAGCATTATCTGCATATAGAGGTGGGTGATCTCCATGCTCCCTCTTATTTTTTTTTAAGCCAGTTATTTTCTTGTTCAATGGTATCCTAGGACCAACAATCACGTTGAATTCCGGTCTCCAGGTCACTTATTTAGTAACAAGCTGGATAGAACCTTACTTTCTCCCTGTTTATTGTGGTTGGATCCTTTGGTGTTGCTGCTGATTGTGCTATCCATCTGACGTGATTTTTTCTTTTACCTAAAAAGTCATAGTGTTATAATTATTAAGAAACACCGTTGAGTGATGTTAATGGCTTATATATAATCAAACAGAAGTGATCCATGTTCGAAACTATCTGCATCCTTCTAAATTGAACTCAAACAATTATCAAATATTTTGTTGAAATTTTTCACTCACTACGTTGAGCATTCCTATTTTTGCTATTCTGATCGTTTGCTTGCTCGTTCTCTTCATTGCCAGTTTTCATTTAGACCTCTCAATTTAGCATTCTAAAGTTGATCACCTTTCCTTATTCGATCAAGTATCACACCTGAATTCTCCAAAGTTCTTTTACTTTATTCCGCTGCAGGTGCGTCTCTAGTGTGTTTAGCCCGAATCTTATAATCGTACACTTACTAGATTTTCTTCTATGTCTGCAAGGAAATCTTGTATGCCTGTCACCTTTCTGGAATCTGGTAATTAATGACTTGAACAGCTCAACCAATCAGCTAGGCTTCTCTTCACTTAAAAAAACAAAAAAGTTAGGAGGAGGATGGTAATTAATTGCTCTAATGTAAGGGTACCCTTTTGTTTTAATGAGTCAACATGTTAAACCATATTGCTTCTTTTTATCCTATTGCAGGGTCTATGATCAAATGCCTGAGCCAAGGTGGGTCATTTCCATGGGGAGCTGTGCAAACGGTGGAGGATACTACCATTACTCATATGCTGTCGTGCGAGGCTGTGATAGGATCGTCCCTGTTGACATTTATGTTCCAGGTTGTCCACCTACTGCCGAGGCTCTTCTATATGGAATTCTTCAACTGCAGAAGAAGATAAATAGGCGCAAGGATTTGCTTATGTGGTGGACCCAATAAGAGCCTTGTTTTTATGTTCCCATCGATCTGTATGGAAACAAACGTTTGACGAAGTACCATCCAAGGAAGAGAGATCTTCTTGTTTTTCTTTTGGGTGAATCTTATGGATCTCTCTGCTGGACCTTCTACGTTTCTTTTGTATGTTAATCTGATATTTAGTGCTACTGTCTAAGCAAGTTAATATACCTCAATAAAGCTGCTGTGCATCCTCTAAAAACTGAGGAATGGATTCAGATATTTTGATTGTGAAGTGTAATTGATAGATTGACAAGTGTTGTGCATCTAATATTTTTAATATGCATGATAAGTGTGGAATCAATTGTTTTTAATAGGTTTAAGTCATCTACAACCACTTGAAGTTGTTCTCATGATTCACTTGAACACTTCAACCGCAACTTGTACCTATTGAACACCTATCTTATTCAAAACAGGTACCTATTTAGTACTTTTTGAAGATATGTCATCAAAGGTGTATTACACCCTTAGAAGTGCGTGAAGCAAAAGGAAACATTAGTACAAGCCATTCACGTATTGACATGTCAACATTTTAAAACTTGAGCAAAAATCTAAACATAAAAAAAAATTGAAAGAAAATCTTTAGCAGTCTTCTTCCTCAAAATTTCATACCACCTTAATCTTCCACCTTTCTTCACCAGCCCAATCTTTCTACCACTGTTTCACCTTCACCCCTTTCTATATTCTCCTTCGTTTTTCCTTTCTAATATCATTTCTCCATCATCAATATCGTCATTATTAATTTTATCGGAAACCTACCAATTAAACAAATTATAGTCAAATCAGAAAAATTCAAAAGAACTGATATAAATCTGAAAAAATCTAATTGAAAATTTAAGAAGTGATAAAGTTGTTGAAGGAAATTTAATCAAGAAAATAAAATTAGATTGGATCAAAAGTGGAAAAATCGGGTGAACCTTCATTTTTTCTGGCAAGAATAGTACAAATCTGATTTTTTTTAAAAAAATTGTTAAAGAATTCAAACCCTAAAGAACCCACAATATAAAAATTATCGACAAATTTTAATTGATGTTTGAGGAAGAGAATGAGATAGGAGAAATGACAGTTATGATATATAGTGATGAAAATCACAAATCGGAATATAAGGGAGAGGGTAGATGACATATATGGTGGACGAATGGGTGGGCGAACAGGTGGACGGATTGTGGTGGCGGCTGATTCCTACAGAAGGTTTTGCGTGGGTGGGTGGGTTGTGTAGGCTAATTTTTACTTTTCTGTTATTTTTTATTTATTTATCTTTTAATGAAATTATAATATTTTCTTGAATAATTTTTTGAACCCAAATGACACTCATCACAATTTAATTTGTTATTGTGTCATGTCATCGCGAGTGTAGCTCATTCACTTCAAATGCTTTACTGATTATTAAAAAAATGTCAAAATGATATCAATTCTAAGGGGTAGAGGTGTTTAATAGGTACAAACCTTAGTTGAGGTGTTCAAATGAATTATGGAGACAATTTTAAATGGTTGTCGATGACTTAATCCTTTTTAATATACACAATATAATCAGAGTATGGGTATTTTATTCCTTTGATGCATCTTACCATGCCTTTGTGTCGAAAGTCTATCAAAAATAACCTCTCTACTATATAAAGATAGGAGTACGTTCTGTGTACATCTTATCCTTCAACCGAGAGTATATTGAAAATAGTTGAGCTGAGAGGACTTCAAACTAGCAGTATGAAGCTTTCAGTGTGCCCACAAAGTAAATGCTCACCAAAATATGTTTGATCAGTGATGTATCAAAGTGTATTTGAAATTTATTATTTTAAATGTCACATAAGATACTGGGAATAAAAAGATACTAAAAAGTGAATTTCTTTATTGAAATAGACTACAGAAACAGAGGGAGTATATGATATTATTCTCATATTTTTCTCTTGTTTGAGTTGTTATATATACGTTAACTATAATAAAGATTGTTTTTATTAGGTACATAAAAATATATAAAACAAAGAAAGAAATTAAACTTATTAATAATTGGACGTCACCAATGAATCCGCAAAATTCATGGACTAATATACATGAAAAGTTGAGATAATCCTAAAATTTTGTTTTGTGACTCATAAACTCCATAAAAAGCATTTTCTGCTTATTGAAAACAATGAGAATTATTTCATAGATCGTCATCAATGAACCCATAAAATTTGAGCTCCAAATGAGTCGGTCCTTCATATTACAAAAAATTTATGGACTAATATACACAAAATTTAAGCTCAAACAAAGTCATCACATGGCATTTCAAGGTCATATAACCCCAATTAATAAATTTGGTGTTTTCTCATGTGTATTAGTATAATGCCAATTTTCTTAAATATATTTTGATGGACTCTGATTAACATGAAATTTAGTAGGTACATTGAAACAGACTGATACCAAATACTCATTAGTTTAGAGAATATTTTTTTAAAAAAATTGGTTGGGCTGTTCTCAGTTGTTTAAAAAAATTGCTTGGGCTGTTCTCAGTAGTTTGGAGAATAATTTTTCGTGTGTATTAGTACATATTATTTCTCGTAGCTAAATGTTGATTTGTGTATCAAGGTTAAGGAAAATTGGGCTGTATTCTTTAGGTTGGGCTTGGTGGGCTTTGAGTTGGATCAAGTGGCCCAAGTAAAAGCATGGGTTTTCTTGACCCCTAAAATGGAGCGGACCGCAATAAACCTTCAACTTTCTGAGAAACAAAGGAAGAAAAAAGCTCATAACTTGTTCATCTTACCAGGTAACTCATAGTTGCAGAATGTTTTTTTTTTTGTGCAACTGCAAAATGCTGTTTTTTGTTGGTTAAGGAGTGTTTTTTCGTGTTTTTTTTTCTGCTGTTGTGGTGTGTGCTAAATTGAAATGTGTATATAACATATTGTAAGCTAATGATTTGATTGGATTCTTTTGATTGTATGAAATTTGATTTGTTTGAAGTTGATTTGACTATGCTTTAGGGAAATGAAATAGAGCTATTTTGTTGTTTCAATGAGTTATCTCGAATTTGCATGTCGAAAATGATTAGCTAGAGAAACAAGTTATTGAATTTTATTTATTTTGATAACCGTAGTGTTCGAGACCTCATACCAGTAACAGGTACTAGGTAACTCTGTCCACCAAGGATAGGACACATAGGAAGAAATCACCTAGTGTTTTGGAGGGAATACCAACCTTTTGATGTTAATGGCATTGAAGATTTTTCACTTGATGTTCAAGCATAGGTTAACGTTCGATATGCTTATTATGTATAGGGAAGTATTCCTCCAACTGTTGTGCCAAATGAGGAAGAAAGAATGTTTTTTTTCAGATTTTGGTGTTTGCCACAGCCCATTGCTTGTACAAGCACCTAAGTTGTAGATAGGTCCATATTTGAGTTGTAAAAAATTGAAATTCTAATCGTCTTCTCTTGATATGTGTGGAAGTCATTCGCTTGATTGCATTGCTTCTATCTGAAAATGAACAAAAGAACAATGTTCTACTTTGACATATCAATAACCCAAAAGATTGAATCAGTAACTCCTGGTTGTTTGTTTTTTACCCTTTCAGATACTCTAAAAAAGATTTTTTAGTCTTTCTACAAGGAGGATCATGTTGCGACGATTTCATCACAAATTGTGTGGTAGAACAATGATTTTTACCCGAATGTATAGTTCTAAAGAAACAATGGAAGTTAAACTTGATCCACTGACAAGACTTTGTAAAATTATGATGTCTTGCCCAAAGGTGGGCCTTGACACAGAGCTTGACCAAAGTGGGATTAGGGTTTTACCAGAGATGGTTGAGGATGTCCTTAAGAGATTTGAGAATGCTGGAATGCTTGCATATCGTTTCTTTGAATGGGCTGGTAAGCAACATAATTATGAGCATAGTACTAGAGCCTACCACTCCATGATTGGATCTCTTGCCAAGATAAGGCAATATCAGATGATGTGGGATCTTGTAAATGAGATGAAAACCAAGAGAATGCTTAATATCGAGACATTTTGCATAATCATGAGAAAATATGCTAGGGCTCAAAAGGTAGAGGAGACTCTATACACTTTCCATATCATGAACAAGTTCGATGTGCCCCCCAACCTAGCCGCTTTTAACGGCTTATTGAGTGCTCTATGCAAATCGAAGAATGTGGAAAAAGCTCAGGAGATTTTCTATAGTAAGAAGAATGAATTTACTCCCGATTCAAAAACATATAGCATATTGATTGAGGGGTGGGGAAGGGCTCCGAATCTTCCCAAGGCAAGGGAGGTTTACAGGGAAATGATTGAGGTTGGCTGTAATCCGGACATTGTGACTTATGGGATCATGGTTGACATACTTTGCAAGGCTGGCAGGGTTGATGAGGCTGTTGAAATTGTCAAGGAGATGGACTTCAGCGGTTGCAGGCCAACGTCCTTTATTTATAGTGTTTTAGTCCATACATATGGGCTAGAAAACCGTATTGAAGATGCGATAGATACATTCCTTGAAATGGAAAAAAATGGTGTTGAGGCTGATGTAGCTGTATATAACTCACTAATTACTGCTTTCTGTAAGGTAAATAAGTTCCAAAATGTCTATATGGTTCTGAATGACATGCAAATCAAAGGGGTGACCCCCAATGCAAGGACCTGCAATATTATTCTCAGTGGCTTGATTGCTCGAGGTGAGACTGATGATGCTTTTAAGGTTTTCCGTAGGATGCTCAAAATTTGTGATCCTGATGCAGACACGTATACTATGATGATAAAGATGTTTTGTGAGAAGGATGAGATGAAGATGGCTCGTAAAGTGTGGAAATATATGAAACGCAAGCAATTTGTTCCCAGCATGCATACTTTTTCTGCACTTGTCAATGGATTGTGCGACGATGCAGATGCCCCTGGTGCCTGTGTGTTGATGGAAGAGATGATAGAGAAAGGAATGCGCCCTGGTAGGATGACATTTGAAAAATTAAGGAAACTACTTCTCAAGGAAGAGAGGGAAGATGTACTTGAATTCCTTCAGGAGAAACTAAATCTTATGGTCAGGGAGCCCTTATCTGATTAAGAAACCGTTTAGATGACATATTTCCGATGGTTTGTGAGTATAATCTGCTGTTGTTGAATCTGATCTCTAGAGTCAGAATATCCAAGTATCTTATTACTGTTTCAGCAACGGATAAAGATATACAGGTCACATAACAACTGAGCTTGCTAACGACTTAACTTCATCAGTGAGACTCATTTGGAACACTTGGCAAAGTTTTTACGTTGGAAAAGTGAGTCAGTCCTTGTTAAATACTGGAGTCTGGAAATGGTGTAGAACACAGTTATCTTGTTTAAACATGGTTTTCTCTAACTTCAATACTTCTTTTGGATGCGGTTAGTTCCTTTCCGTTTTCAGTTGAATAGTAAAAGAAACTTTAGCAAGTGAAAGACAGTCGATACAAGTGGACAAAAAGCCAAGCAGCTTTACAATCAAGGTTAGAACTCATGCAGCAATGTATGGAGTTTTGTTGTCTTCAATCCATTAGTGCATCAAAAATTAAAAAAGAAGAATCTATCTGTTGGTGCATTCGTCAACCACTGTATCTTTGGCGGGTTATTCTTAGTGCTCAGGCCTCAATGCCACTTCTCTGTGCGTGCTCTCTCTGCCTTGTGTTTAAGCAGGTAATAAGGACCACATCTTGTTTGATGTCTAGTTAAAACTTGGACATAAGAAATGAAGCTTCATCTACAATTAATGTATTTGTTTTAATTGGTCTATAATTGATGTATATGTGATTCTCAGTGGGGAGCTCTCTTAATTAGTATCTTTTCTTTTCTCCTGAAGACATGTAACTAATCACCGTTTTTTTAAATGGGGGAGACACTTGTTTTATTATCCCTCACCACTTCTTGTTCTGCAGCCTCCCCAAACTCAGTTTCTGGGGCTACAATCACTGTTTTTCGCGTTTTCTTTTCGTGTATTCTCATTATTTTTCTGTCCAGGGTCCTCGATCTGCATACATGAGCGGGTTTTGGTACCTCCTGGAAGGAACTAATTGAAGAGGTGAAAGAACGCTAATGCTTCATCTAAGGTATACTCCGGTAATTTATTTCTTCTACAGTGTTGGCACAATTGATGTAGTTTTTGTTGGAAGCGTGACTAGCTCATCTAAAAGTTTAAGCTATTACAGAAAGTATATATTTATTTTCTTAATAATTATATTCTCAACACATCCCTCAAGTAGGAGGCTGCTGATTCTTTTTTCATGGGTCAAGCATGTTATGGGAAAACTCTACAGTTTTATCCCGGTCTCAGCATTTGCCAGATCTTCTCCTTTATTTTCTTAATGAAAAATGTTTCAATTGTACTATTACATCGTGCATGATGTCACTTGATCTTGGTTGTAACTTGTAATCTTTCATGTTTTTTATCAATTGGGAAGCTGATATGTTTCTCTCCTCACATCAATCAGGATTCACGATTGCCATGCAAGCGCCTCAAAATGTAACTCGATAAGAAGCAGGATAAGCACAGACATCGCTGGACGCCCAGGTTTGAAAATGAGCTAGTTCACGACCTTCAAAAGGGATACGTCACACTTGGCGAGCACCATTGCCATCTCTATGCCATAAACAGTCTTGCTAACCTACTAAAACAGGTGTGCGTTATCCATTTCATCGTGAGAAAGGAACCTGCCAGTGTTCGACTTCAATGGATTCTCCAAGATAACAAACCCACAAATCTTAATCAGGATCTCAAGCATATGTAATACGGCGGGCATATTGCAGGACAAGGCCGTGTAGAAGATACTAAGGAGGAGGATCTGTTTTCTTTATGCATTAAATTTTGTTTACTCTGTTTTAATTTTCATATTTGAATAACCGGAAAATTTCTGAGAACCACGGAACTTTTTGAAACACGATGAATGATTCCCACGATCCACGCACTTGCATATTTCCATTCAAAAAATGGCAAGGACGCAGGGTATTGAGTGAGGTACTTCTCTCAACGGACAAAGGAAAAGGTGCTCAATCAAGCAACTCTACATGCCATGTGGCCGGCCAGGAGAGAAGTAAAACCAATTAGACAGCAGAGAGAGAAGAGCATAAGAAACAATCTAGAGAAGAGCTTGGGGAAATAGCACAGTAACCAACACCAATCACTGAAAAAAACAATAGATCCAGTCAAACAGTTTTACCAGCTTTCACATTAGATGACTAAAAAGAGATGTAGTGAAAAAGTCTGAAAGACAATATTGGCATCCATAACAATGGTTTTCTTCATGGAAGTAACAATCTAATCTCGTGCAAGTAGTTCGTGTTCAATGTACATCAAAAACCAACATACCCATCCATCCTCAGCAGTTAGCAACTTACACATTGAGAGTGCAAAACAGTTATACTTTCCTCTCTATGTACCAGCAACACACAATAGAGCAATGTTGGATCTACCTCACTACATTAAAAGTGGCACTTGGTTTGGAAATCATCACTGGACACTCCCCCTTCTCATCATACTCAGCATACTCATCTCCGGACAAATCAATGCCTTCAAATTTCGTTCCCTCAAGCTGCATTAAGTGAATCAAATTAGAACTGGCACGACATCTCCCATAACACAAAACCTAAGAATTGGGAAATGTAGCTAATAAAAATATAGCTTTTCTTTAATATAGCTATATATAACATCAGGAAAAAAAGTTTCTTAAAAAAATAGTCAACAAGATTTCTCATGGGCCAATTTGGGCTAAATATTAGCCAAATTTTGATGGCCTGATATAATAAATGTGCGGGCCAATAATCAGCCCAAACTTGGGCAGATTATGATTTCATGTGCTAATCTTGCCACCTCTAGAACATATAAGCAGAACGTATTCTCCAAGAAGTTAATTAGGAGATACATGACCTCACCTCATTAAAAAAACTGAAAATATATTCAAAGAACCCCAACAACAGCTCAAAAACAAATGGAAAATTAATAGGGCAAAGAAATCTTATACCTAAATTTAATATTTCGACAACTTTTTAATATCCAATATTTTCTTTAATTTTACGAAACACCAAAGCAGAAATCAAGGGAAGAGCTTACAGATTTAGCTTCCCATTCTCCTCGGAAAACATAATCCAGCGGCTCAAAACCCCTGCACTCAAATAGCATCACAGGTGCAGATTTTCCAGCTTCACTATCAGCGTGAGTCAGAGGACGGCCGCGGCCAGTGATCATGGTTATTGTACCATCCCTGCCACAGAACTTACACTGGAAGCAAAAGTCACAAAAGACAAAGTAATCAATCAAGTCTGTACAGCATCAAAAGCTGTAAAATAGCAATAGGACATCACAGGGGAAAAAAACCAAAAAAGAAGGAAACAAAAGTTGTCGTTTGGTTGAGAACAAGTTATCCCACAATTAGTTATCCTAGGGGTAGTTAGTTATCCTGGGATAACTTATCCCATCCCTCTGATATAATAGGTTATCCCAAACATGACAACCAAACAAGATACAAAAATTTTATCCCTATCACTATTTTCTTATCCCATCACTATTTATTTTTATCCCTCACACCAAACTACGCCTTTAAAGGCTCAAAAACTTCAAGGATATCGAAGTTATTCAACATATAGAGCTAAGAAACAACAAAAGGGGCATTTACTACAGCTTAACCCATTCTGAATGTTGAAGATATCCTAATTAACTCCGAATCTCACCTCAAATTTCAAGCGGTCTCAGTGATGTTAAGTTCAGTGTAAACTAGCTCTGTGACATATCTAAATTAACACACATGATATGCATAAAGAAATGTCTGATGCAGTAGATTATATCGTCGCAAAGGAAACAGGAGGATAGGTCACCTTCTGGACAAGGTGGGTGTGGCCCTTGCCAATGGGAAGAGGAACAGTTTCAACCAAGCTCACATAAGTCTCCTTTTGGGTGATCTCACCACAATGGCCACACTTTAGCTGCACAATTTAAAGAAAAAGAACAAGTTTAATGGACTATGAAAAAGGTATTAATGTAGGACACCAGATGGATGATTTCATCACACAGAAATAATTGGCAAAATTAACTTATGGAAGCATTACCATCTCACATGAACATACCTGAAAGGAAATTTCAGTAGTACTCTTTTGATAGAGAGTGGTAGTGCACATTAAAAATGAAATGATAGAAGCTTCGCATGAGATGGCTTAACACTTTAAGGCGTCTTAAAATGGTAGAAGTGTCGTATAAATTAAAACAAAGTTCGTGTGAGATGGTGTAACATTCCGGAATGTCTTAAAATGAAAAACATGTCATATAAATTATAACAAAGTACATAAGACTTCATACAGTGGAAATGACCCTATAAGATAAAAGAGAAGGCATACAGTGGAAATGACCCTATGAGATAAAAGAGAAGGCATACCGTGCAAATGACCCTATAAGATAAAAGAGAAGACTGTCTTGGGATAAGATACCTTCAACTACATAACAATAGCTTCTTATAAGTTATTTGGAGAAGGGTATCCAATCAAAATATGGACAAAAGCCATGGCACAATGGCGCAGTTAATATTTCCAATTGTTAAAGTGATGGGAAACACATCCCAAGCTGTGAGATTTGTTTCATAGGATTTTTGCAGTTAAAGAGGGAGATGGAAGAGTACTATAGTTTTGGAAAGACACATAACTGTGATGTTTACACCATTAAAATTAAAGCTTCCTGATCTATTCAGACTCAGTAACAACTATTTTTCCAATGAGGGAAGGAAATGCATGTAACTTAGGTTTAAGAAGTCCACTTTTCAATTGGAAGGGTCAGCAGACTGGCCCTTTGCTTTAGAAATTGGACCAAGCGTCGTTGACACCGGGCCTACCAACTCTATCAGTGAATAATTATATTTACTTGAAACAAAAAAACTCTTCATACAGAACACAAGCAAAATAAACACAAAAATTCAGAAGCTAAGATGAGAGAAAGTCTTTGACAAAGAGAAATCAAGAAAATGAAGAATGGGAAGATATAATTGGAATGAACTACCAGAAGAGCCGCAAACAAAAACCTATTGTGGCACCCATCAATTAGCTCAATCACACCGAGAAATTATATAGAAGCACATTAATGAATTGCAATGGAGGCCAAAAGCCTAAGTACGCATTTTATAAACTGAACACAAGGAAATAGACAGAAAAACTGAAAAGCTAAATCACAACTATGAATAAGATAGGTAGTTTGAGATGAAATTGGAATGACACTTGAAAAATCCCTAAAAAGACACCTATGAAGCATGTTTGACTCAAGACAATCTCAATAGGAAAGGTTTCCAGTTTGTACACAGGTTCTATCTATGTTTGGAAAAGATGGAAACTGTAAACCATTTGATATTGTATTGCACAGTGGCCACAGATCTTTGGAGCATGTTCTACTGCATTTTTTGTTTAAAATGGGACATGCCACAGACCATAGAGGCACACTTGAACTGGAGCTTATGGAGAGTTGATAAAGCCATCAAAAGGATTTGGTGGAAGATACCTGCTACTAGGAATAGGAGGTGTTTTGATAGAATCACAACTCCAAATCACTCCCTCAAAACCAAGTGCTTACTTTATCTTTTTCTGCTGGACTAATAGGACTACTGTAATTAGCACTGATCAGTAGTTGGATTTTGTAAGATCCCTTGTCTTAGATTGACACTGAAAAGGGATTCATTAATTCTTTTGCTAATGCTTTTTCCTTTCCTTGTAACTATGCATCTACTTGATGCTCTTTTGTGAATGAAACATCTAACTTTATCAACAAAAAAAAAAAAAAAAAGACACCTATAGAGGCACACATCAATTAGCTCAATAACACCAAGAGTACATTTAAGAAATAGTATGATCATCACAAAATTTGAGGTGGAAACCAGAATCCTGAACATATCCATGCATCTATAACAGAACACAAGGATATGAAATGTGAAGAATGCGAATAAATACATAGTTTAACAATCAAAACCATGAAACTGTAGAGCAAGACAAAAAAAATTGGAATGAACTACCAGAAGAGCCGTACACAACACCTACAGAGGCATACATCAATAAACTTGAGAGATGCATACAAACGCAATAGAACAATCTCAAAGTTGGAGGTCAAGAGCTTAAACTCTTAAACATGCACCAATACACATTAAACAAGGAAATAGACACAAAAATTGAAAACTAAGACGCAACTTGGAATAGATAGTTTACATGGAAAATGGAAAACAAGGTGAAATTGGACAGTGCACAAGCAGAACCCTAAAAAAGCACATACGGAGACATACATCAACTAGCTCAATTACACAGAACATAGAGAGGCAATAAAGTAATCACAAATTAGAGATTGAAAATGTCAAACTTAAAATAACACATGCATTCCTAAACAGAACGCAGAGATATACACAAAATTCGAAAAGTTAAGTTCAGAAATAGGAATAGACTAGATAGCTGGACAAAGAAACTTAAAAGTATCAAGCTCAAGTAAATGAAATAATGAGCTACCAGAAAATATCTAAAAGAATAGCTAGAAGGCATCATCAATTAGATCATAGATAAATCAAATGGAAAGACAGTAGAGTAATCATAAACCTCAATGTAACATCCATACTTTATACACAGAACACAAGTAAATATGCATGACAAACGAAGAAGCTAAGTCTAACTATTAGAGATGTTACGCCCCACCACTTCTGTTTGTCTACTATATTAGATTTTATGATTATCTACTAGATTAGCTTGATAGTATTTCTCAGTTATCTCATTTGGATAAATATCCTTAATGTAAGAGCACTCTTTGGAAGTTAGTTATTTATTTCATGGATTTAAAGACAGCTTCATATTCAATAAAATCATCTTTCATTTTCTCTACAAGTTTATACAGAAACTAGGAATAGTATAGATAGTGTGACAAAGAAAGTCATGGAAATTAAGAACAAAATAATGAAATTGAAATGAGCTTCCTGGAGATCCAAAATGAATAGCTAGAAGGCATCCTCAGTTAGAACATGAATACGGAAGTAACACACATACGTATGCACATAGAACAAGGAATTAGACTCGAACGTCATCAGAAGAAGAAACATAAAACTAAATCACAACTTGGAACAAACAGATGTTCGACAGCGAAATCATGAAAATGAAGAACATGAATATAAAATTGCAATGAATAGCCTCAATAGCCCTAAATGAACACCTAATGAGCAGAGACAATCCACTATGTGTGTGTATTTACTAGAGTCAACATCAAATAGATCAACCCTCATCAAGAAATTACAGACACACAAATGCAATAAAATAACTACAACTTATAGAGGCGGATACCTTAAACAAATAGTTATAAGACATCATCAGTTATTCGATCTTCAAAGGAAAGATCACATAATATCACAGTAGAATAATCGTAAACCCTATAGTAAGTAAATAAATATGAATATAGAACAAATAAATAGACACGACATTCTGAACTTAACAAAAAAAATATTGCAACTAGGAATAAACTATAGTTCGGCATAGATAATCACAAAAATGCAGAACACGAAGATGAAATTGCATTGAGCTACCTCAACATCCCTAAAAAAAACACCTAACGAGAAGATAAAATCACTGTGTGTGCATATTTACTATTGAATCAACATCACTTCGATCAATGTTCAGTGAAAATTGCATAAACATGAGTACATAACAATGCAATAAAATAACTACAAATTATAAGTCAGATACCTTAAACAAATAGCTGTAAGGCATCATCGTTTATATACATCTTCAAAGGAAAAAATCACACTTAATATAATGGTAAACCCTAAGGTAAGTAAACAAAAATAAATAGTAACGAAATTCGAGAAGGAAAAAACAAGTTGCTAGTAGGAATAAAAAATATAGTTCGTCATAAAAAATCATCAAAATGAAGAACACGAACATCAAATTGCAATGAGCTACCTGAATATCCCCAAAAAAAACACCTAACGAGTAGATAAAATCCACTGTGTGTGTATTTACAATAGAATCAACATCAACTCGATCAAACTTCAGCGAGAAATCGCACATACATCCAAATGCAATAGAATAACTGAAAATTACAGAAGCGTTTATGCGGATACCTTGAAGTGGTAACGGAAGTTTTCATCATCGCAACCGCCTTGTGGCCGAAGGTCGGTGAGGTTTTCAAGCTCAGCCTTAATTTCCAGCATGAAGTTCACCATTTTTCTTTCTGCTTGCTGCTTCGAATCAACGCTTTCTCTCTGATTCTCTCAATGCTCTCTTCTCCAGAATGGCAGAATGGAAAAGGCGTGATGAGGAAAGAGAGTTATTTATAGCCTGCTATTGGAGGGTAAAAGAGTAAATTACCACATTCTGCTTCCGGAATCCGGATAGAGGCTTCCAAATCATTTAGTAGATTATTTTTGATATATAATACTACCTCCGTTCATTTTTAATTGTCATATTTTTTTTTTAGAGTCAAATTATAAAAAATTTCACTAACATTTTTTATGTATTTTTTCATCATATTGATATGCAAAAAATTGCAATTTATAGTATTTTTCGTATAATTTTTTAATATTAAATTTTTTTGTTTAAAATATCGAATTAATGTAATCTAATTTAATTTTAAAAATTAGTAGAATTGTCTTTCGAAAAGTACAACATAACAAATAAATGTAGACAGATGGAGTATAAATTTAATTGTTAATGTGATCAAAGAGGTCACAAGTTCAATTCGAACTCGTATCGAAATAGCCACTTCTAAATATGTAGAACAAATGTACGAATATAGAATAAATAGATTCTCTTGGTTTAACTTTTCTCCGAACTTTAAATATAGCAAAAATTTAACACATCGGATTGGAATACACTTTTTTCTCATTTGAACTTTGATATTTGCTTTGAAAACTTATTTATTTAGATTTTCACAATATAGCTAGGTTATGAATTCGAGGTATTAAAATAGTCTCTTCTGAAAGTATAGAACAAATATCCAAACTTTGGATATAGCAAAAGTTTAATACATCGGAGTGGACTGCCCTTTTTCCTCATTTGAGATTTGGTTTGCTTGATGGTGCCTTATCTCTTACTTCTCATTAGCATAATATTAGGGGTACATGATTAAAAAAATCACCTACTCTTATTATTGCTTTTCAACCTACAACTACATCAAATTTGGGCAATGTTAGTTAAACTAATCCATGAACTCCAAAAACTTTTCCATTCTTAAAATTTTATGATCACTAGATCATGCACTTCAAATCCCATTCTTAAAAATAATTTTAGACAATAATTAGTGTTTGATCAAACTTTTAAAAAGTGTTTCTAAATAAATAGTTCTTGAAAAACACAAGTACTTTTAATCTTCAAAAGCATGGACAAACAGGCTAGTAAAATGTTTTTTTTCCGAAAGTGTCTTTCAAAAACATATCTTCGAGAAAAATACGCATTTCTAGGCTCCCAAAAACTTTTAGACAAACAGAGATGTTTCTCAAGACCAGAAATAAACCAAATGCTCAGATGAAGTATAATAAATAAAATAATGAATGTTTCTTTCTCTCTATGGGAATCCCATAGATGTTACATTATTTGTTTTCTATAAACAAAAAATATGCAGATTCAAATTCAAAAGCCTAACTGTTGAAACCAAATATGAAGACTTACATAATAAACACAGCAACTGTTGGATGATATCAGACAGCTTTAATCTCCCCCTGTAGTTTCTGGTCCTTGCAGGAATGCATTTATACGTAAAGGAGTTACTAATAAAAAGCAACCTGAAAAATCAGTTATCGGCGTTGACAGGTAGGAGGTGGGGTGGGACTAGATCATCGATCCAATCTCCATATATTCGAAAGATCTTATTTGATAGTTCCTATTTGAGGATCTTCTTTTCCTCTTTTTCTTCTTGCATAGAAGCATTGACCAGTGTGCTCCCAGAGGATGAGTCGACAAGCGGAATGGAGAAGGATCTTGGAGTAATGGGGCCAGAATTTGTCAACATATCCATCTCAACCCGGCCAGTAGGCATTCGCAACTCTGCCAAAAGAAATAGCCAAAGAGCTTATAAGATAAGATCCCATTTTTTGCCATAAAAAAGGCAAAAGGAAAGAAATTTAAGATTTATATCGATCCAAGCAGGATTGTGTTGTCCTCCCGAGAACAAAAGAGATTGTACCCCATTGAGAGGGCAATTCCTGGTCTTCTTCATCAGTAAGTCGTCGTTCTTCTTTGTCCAAAATGTACACATAAAGCCCTTTAGTTTTTGTGAAACAGACACCAAACCCTTTCGTTTATTAGTTACAACAACCTTGTTCCTCTTTACAAAATTGGGTAACTTGACCAGCTTTTTAGCCAATGAAAGCATCTCTATAGATTTGTCCATGTCCACAAAATGAGGACTAACACAAAAAACTACAGCATTTAGTTGATTCTGCTGTGTTAAGCCCTTAAGAGATTTCATTTCTTTTTCGGGAACTTCATAAGTTTCATTATTTTCACTGCAAAAGATTTAAAAAAATCAGATTATGTCCACCTTCACTCAAAGCCTTTCTTTGTTAACAGGCATGTAGTCTGTTATTCCATTTAAGGACTCTCAGCCATCTGTTGATCCTATATTTCCAGTCCTAACTCTAGTAGTTCTAAAGGATCAGTCTACTGTCTCCTATTGTGCCTGAGAGTACTTCACCACCCTCTTAGAGAGTTCTTCCCTCTCCTGTGGTCCTTCCTATCCCTCAGCTCAATCATGTCCTCCCTCCTCCTTCGAGGAAGTCCTCTACAGTTGTCAAACCTGCCATATGGCTGTAACTAGAGCTGTCAATATGGGTTGGCCCACCCCATACAGGCTTTGAAATTTGAGCGGTCAGGCCGGGCTAGCCCATTTTTTGTGTGGGCCAGAAAATGGTCGGCTCAGCCCTCAAGTACGTGGGCTTCCCGGGTCAATCCTTTTTTCTTAAAAATATAGTTTTTGTAATTTTTTAAATTAAATTATAATTTAAAAATATTATCATAAATATCGACAAGATAATATTATATGGTGTTAGTGTTACTATTTGTAAATCAAATCCACAGATAAAATTATCTTATAATATTTATTATGTTTGATTTCAAGTAAACGCATAAATAGCTAAGTAAAAATATTAAACTAATTGTTTTTCAATGATCATAACAAAACACAAAAATTATGACAATATTTCATAGGCTATGACCTATGTAGTAATTCCTAGAAATTTATTTTATGTAGTACATATTTTATAAATATTATTTGTATTTAAATTGTAATATTTCAAATTTTAAACAAATTTTGAGTTTAGACTCTTGTTATTTTTAATACTCTATTTTATTTTTATTTTTTAATTAATTTTTATTTGGCCCACGGGCCTGCCTTATTCATATTTCTCAAGCCCCACAAATCGGTAGGCTTATTCAGGCAGGGCTAAAAATCTCTTTTCTTAAATGAGTTCCAAAAATCGTAGCCCAACCCTATCGAATCACGGGTTAGGCTAGGCCGGGCAAACGGACCTAGCCCATATTGACGGCTCTAGCTGCAACACTTTTTTGTTCCTATCTATTATTTGAATAAGGAAGTATCAAAACATTTACCTAAATCCTTGTCCAAGTTTTTTGGACAGTGTCACCATAGAGGTTTCTTTGTCAATTAGGTCGATCAGGCTCAATGTCCCACATAAGGTTTCTATTTCAAGCTACACAAAAAAAATCAAGTTTAAGATAAAAAAAAATTTGGTTATTATAGTAAAACTTAATCGAGAAAAATTACAATTACCAATTTTATCACTTTATGCGCTTTTCATATTGACTTGTCTGCATCTTTGGCACATACTTTTGTCAAAGTTACTAAGTCCTCTTTGGTTTCGATAACTTTTTTCTGCCATCAAACAAATACTTCAGTAAACATTCAATTACAGAGCAACAGGTACAATGCTTTGTGTTACCTTGACCTCTCCGGGATCATAATTAATATGAGATGGATCCAACAGATCAGCTACCCAATTCCCTGGGACCTGATACATCCAACAGATGCTAAGGTTGGCTATGTGTACAGGCCTTGGGTTCTGTATGGTGACTTTAACACAACTAGACATCCCTCATAGAAGAAGAACAGTCACAGAATCAGCAAAGCAATGTCTGACTTTGTGTGTGATAACTATGGATTTATCTATGATTCTTTAAGAGTTACGAGCGGTGTTTTTCAAAGGCGAAAGAGCAAAAAAAGCTCTAAGGTCTGTGGGGGCTTTAAGCGCAAAGAACATATTTGTAACATACTAGTCGTCCAAAAAAAAAAGATTGAAAAGAAGTACCATCGAATCCCTGAAAAACACTATTGATGAATGTGTGTAGCCATTTCATGACATGTTCTTCTCTAGACCTTGAGAAGGCCAAATCAGCTGCAATTTGGAAATCCATCTTCAAACATCGAACTGTTTTCTTGTCCATGTCCATCTCCCAACACTTTTCTTTACTTAGAGTGGGTCTCACCCTCACCAAAACGCAGGTATGATGCTCAAAAACACCCTCACCCTCATCTGACATAGTGGTGAATGTAGCAAAAGGACTCTTGATCCTCTTTAGACGCCTCCCCTTCTCATCATACTCAGCAAACCCATCTCCGGACAAATCAATGCTTTCAACTATCGTTCCCTTAAGCTGCATTAAGTGAATCAAATTAGAACTGGCTCGACATTTCCCATACACAAAAAACCTAAGAACTGGAGATAGAGCCTAAGAACTACAAGTCTCTTCAGCAACAATAAATTGTTACAAAGACATCTGACCAAAAAGTTGCTTACACAAGCAACAGAGAAATCAATTCGAAAAAAAATTAATGTTATCCTAATCGTTTTGTAATTTACCTGACAAAATCAGACAAGTTTATACCCAGATAATTCGTGGAGTGCAAATCCAAAGACAGACCATAATATTTATGTTCATGAGATAGTCTATATAAGCAAATATTGATAGCACTACAACAGGTTTAGTTTTCCTGTCAACTGCAGAACAGGAAGAAGTGTAACTAGTGTAAACCTTACTGTAGAAGTGTATTACCGTTAAATCTAATAAAAGGTATACATAAGAGAGTGTCTTTTGGGGTGGGTATCAAGAAGAAACTTCTCACAAGTTAACAACCTAAAGAATATGACATTATCCAGTGGCTCACTGGTGATCTTCAGAAAGATAATGCATGGAGGCAAACCTCCTGTTTATCTAAAAGTCTAATACTCAACATGAGAAGATGGCACAATTCAGCAACTTTATAAGCACCAAAATTCAGTTACTTGAGCTGAAAGGGCTGAAATGAGCTAAAAAGCGGTCAAAATCAAATTGTTTTATTTTTTCTTTTATAGTTTTTTAGTACCGCTTTTCTTACATATAGCTATGTATATAACATGTCAGGAAAAACAAGTTTTTTAGACAATAGTTGACATGAGAAACCAATTTGGGTTTATATTATCCCAAATTTTGATGGCCTGAGCTACTAAATTTGCAGGCCAATAATCAGCCAAAACTTGGGCAAATTATGATTTCATGGGCTAATCTTGCCACGAGAATTTTAGACGATAATTAGTGTTTGATCGAACATTTAGTAAGTGTTTCTAAATAAGCACTTCTTGAAAAACACAAGTACTTTTAGCCTTCAAAAAAGCATGAACAAACAGGCTATTTTTCTTTCAAAAATGCTTTTCAAAAACATATTTTTTTGAAAAAAATAAGCATTTCTAAGCTCCCAAAAACATAATAGTCAAAAACAGGAATGTTTCTCTAAAGACCAGAAATAAACCAAAAGCTCAGATAAAAGTATAATAAATAAAATAATGAATGTTTCTGTCTCTCTCTATGGAAATACCATAGATGTTACATTATTTGTTTTCTATAAACAAAAAAATATGCAGATTCAAATTCAAAAGCCTAACTGTTGAAACCAAATATAAAAACTTATATAACAAACACATCAACTGTTGGATGAAACGAGACGGTTATAATCTCCCCGTAATTTTCTGATCCTTGCTGGAATGCGTCCATTGGGAATAAAAGAGTCAATAAAATGCAACCTGAAAAATCAGTTGTCGGCGTTGTCAGGATGGAGGTGGGGTGGGACTAGATCATCGATCCAATCTCCATATATTCGATTGATCTTCTTTGATAGTTTCCATTTATGGATCTTCTTTTCCTCTTTTTCTTCTTGCATAGAAGCATTAACCAGTGTGTTCGCAGAGGATGAGTCAACAGGCTGAATGGAGAAGGGTCTTGGAGTAATGGGGCCAGAATTCGTTAACATATCCATCTCAACTCGGCCAGTAGGCATTTGCAGCTCTGCCAAAAAAAAAAATTGCCAAAGAGCTTATAAGATAAGATCCCATTTCTTGCCATAGAAAGCCAAAGGGAAGAAATTTAAGATTTATGAGATCGGTAGCACATAGAGCCCATCATTTACATATTCTGTGTTTAGTAAAAGTGGTAACGACCAAGTTACTTTAATGTTAGGCCTATAGAAACCAAGACATAGGCTAGACGTTGAAAGCTAAATACATTGTTTCTTGTTTTAGATGTGAGATATGACCAAAGAGAGAAATTGCATATACAATGTATGTAACACAGGAAATAGGATGAATCATAATCTGAGAACAACGAATGGCTGTGAATGTGCAAAACATCAGTCAAAGGACATTGCAACACGACAACTTCCTGGAATTATATATGGACGTAATCCAGAATGTGAGTTAATGTCAAAATTTTCATGTTTAAGGAAACAAGACACGCGTTGAATAACTGTTTTGCTTACAAACAAAACAGTAGTTAATTTTATACAAGATTCTCGTCTCAGTTGAGCCATTGCAGTTCTAGCAGAGGATTTGCTTACCAACAGAAAGTTATGCTTCTAGACGATCAATAGCTCGTAATTATTCGTCTTAGGCTTTTACTGTTTTGTTATGCAGCCTTTACTTTTTAAAATTAAGACATAAGGAGATTTTGCAAGACTTAAAGCAAGAATATGAGACTATTTTAAAAAGACTAAACATAGAGTCAAACTAACAACGAGATGAACTGTGTAAAATTAGTTACCTAATTGGCCATGAGCAAAGTGACAACGATCACGGAAGGGGCATTGACCTGTTGTCTCCCACTTGCTGCATATCTTCGTCTTCCAGTATACAGGTTTAATACGGACAGCATCTGAATCGGCATTTCCATGCTTGCTAATCTCAATCAGCTCGGGATCACATCTGTTTCCAGTAGTTCCGATACTTATTGCAGAACTCTCTCTGTGCCTTGGCATGTCAGTCTTAAATTTTGGAGGGCGTTCATGAAGAAAATTACACTTATCTCCATAAGGACACTCCTCTCCGTTATAAAACTTCTTGCAAATTTTCATCCTATGTATTATTTTCTGATCATCATTCCAGTTCTCTGCTCCTCTATCCTTTTCACGTACCAAGTCCTGCCAATTCGGAGGAGGCTCCCGCAGATCTTCAACACCATGAGCAAATGTACAATGTTCCCCATTCCTGCAAGTTCCTTCCAAGAACTTAGCACACATACGCGTTTTGTAAAATATATGGCTCGTCCCTTTGCTTCCCGGAAGATTTGGTGGATTCACTCTAGAATTCATCGCAGAAAAAGCTGCAGAATTCGGTGAGTTGCTGTCAAACTCCCTCATTCTCTTGAACGGAGGAGCATGCTCAAACTGAGAATACGACTCAAATAGCTCATGATTCATCGAAGAATGAGACCAAACGTCCCCAGTATCACCACCAACAAATGGCATTTGCATAAAGTGCGAGGGAACAGATGGTTGAGGCTGATCAGAGAAAGTCATATTCCCTTTTTCTAACATCAATTCTTTAAAATAAATCCAACTCTACTCTTCTCCTCTCTAAAAAAACAAATAAAGATTTAAAATTTAGCACAAAAACAGAGAAATTAATAAAACATCAATAACTAAACAGAGCTACATATATAAAACAACAGAACACCATAAAACTAAACAACAATAACATAGCCCCGTGGGGTCTAGGAAGGGTATGATGTACGCACACTTTTTCAATAGACCCTCGACTCAAAACAACATTCATACAAAAAATAACAATTACACATCAATCTCAATTTCAAACAAGTCGGAGTCGGCTATATGAATCATCATTGTTCCATTCAACCTCAATTCATGGCATGGCATAAAAAAAAAAATTTAAAATTTTTTTTTTTAAAAAAAAAAAAAAAAACACTTCAACAAAATAAATTCTAGGCTGAAAACAAGAATGTATAGCAAACCTGAATCTGATCTTGTTATTTAATCACTTACAAGAACACCCATATGATTAATTTAAATAAAAATTCAATCTTTATAACAAAATTTAAACATGCAATTGATTTACAATATGTAAAAAGAAAAACTCACAAATATTTGAAGCCCTAGCCGCCAATGCTAAAACCTTAACTGAGAAGCAAAATCATATAGAAAACAAGTCCAAGTTCAAAGTGGAGACAGAAACCCTAAAACCCCACCAAAACGGCTAAAACCCCTTAAATAGGTTCTTGATTAATGATAATTATGATTATCCCCTCTAATATTTGATTATTTATTTTGATTTTTCGGCATTGGGCTTTTTTAGAGGGTTTAAGGAATTTTCAGTTTACAGAAACAGAGCCAGTTTTTAATACAAAAGAATTCGAGAAAGAAAACAAATTTGGAAATTTTTTAAGAAATATTTTGTATTGTTACAAAAATGTGTTGGTGGAAATTTCCAAAAAAAAAAAAAACTAGTGATGATTCTTGAGAATATGAAATAATTTATTATGAAGTTATAAACGTTTATTAATTAGGCTTTTTGCGATTTTTCATAACTAAGCAGTTTCTCTATTATTGGAGGTTATTTTCGCTCAATTTATATAAATGGTGTTAAAAGATTAAAAATGGCGTCAAATAATTTTATTTCTACAAATCGGATAATCTATAAAAATATTGTTATTTTAGGAGAGTGCTTATTAAAAGAGTGACTAATTTTTATAGATTTGAGATATACTTTTTCTTTTACGAAAAAAGAATGTGAGTTGTTATAGTGGTGGAGATTTTAATATTTCTATCTTGAATTTAATAGCGATAGAAGTATATTTGTTTGAATGGTCTAATGAAGGTTAAATATAGATTATTTTTTAAAGTAAAGGGATAAATGTGATCATGGTTTCTTTAATAAAAAAGTTAAAGAAATATATTTAAATCATTTGTGTAACTACAAAAATATATTTAAATCACGATTTTTTACTTTAATAAAAAAGTTAAAAGGTAAAAATTAAAATCATTTTTCATCGTCATCGATAGAAGGATATATTTAAATTATTCGTGTGACTACAAAAATATGAAAGACTACTTTTTTTAATTTGAAGATATATATGGTTTAAATTGTATAGTATATACTATATACATAGGTTATATATGGACTTTTTCCATTTTTTTTAGTAGCAGCAAATTATTCATTCCCAAAAACTTAAACATCATTTATAATTTTATATACGGAGTAAATATCGAAAATTATGTAATTTGATCTTCTTAAACCGAACCATATCATATCAAGTAGGGAAAATTGTATAAAATATCAAACTATTAATTCAAATTAAATGTTATAACCACAGTTTTATTTAATTGTAATTCGTAGCAAACACTTGTCATTAGCCTCTCTCCCTAGAGAATCTCGCTCGCTGTTCTCCCAAATCTTGCTCACCGACTCTCCCTCGCCTCTCTCACTTTATACAAACACAAATGTATAAATTGTGTTTGTGTTTGTATAAAGCAAGAGAAAATTGTATATACAAATACATATATTTTCGTCTTATACACTTATAATTATACAAATATAAATCTTTCCCTACCAGTTCTCTTTTTCCTTTCTTTCTCGCTTTATACAAACATAAATTATACATATGTATAATGTATAATTTGTGTTTGTATAAAGTGAGATAGAGATTTGATATACAAATGTTTTATTTCGATTCAATTGTATACAAATTCAAACTTTATGCAAATATACAAATGCAATTATTGATACATATACATAGTAGGTACATAAATACAATTATCTAACCGATATACATATACAATTGTTGCGCTTTTATACAAACGAGAGGCCTGCTAGCGATTTATACAAATCTGATGCCCCATAGCTAACATAATTTTTCATATAGAGCGCAATTATACAAACTATAGCTATAACATACAAATATGATTTTTATGTTTGCTAAACCTAAAATTTTAGAGTAAAATGGAGGGAATTCATACTTAACAAAATCTCAAACGGTCATCAAGAATTGTGATGAAATGGACATGATGATCCTTCTATATTCTTAATCAAAGACCTTGAGTTTGAATTAATCTTGGATATAAAAAAGTTCTTAAAAAAGTTCTTGATAGAGAATATTATCTCTTACACGAACCTTACATTACATAATTTTAGATTGATTGAGACTCTAAACAAATATCGGACATAATGCAAAACTGCAAAAAAAAGAGTAATAAATTCGATCAAAATGAAAATAGATGGAAAATAAAATGTAATATAAATGGTGTTAGAAATTAGAACGGTAGGTAAGTCGTGCAAATCTATAGAGGTTAGTTTTAAACCAGATGTTTTTCATGAAACACCAACACTTATATATATATATATATATATATGATCATTACAATTATTCAATAAATTGATTGGATCTTTGAATAAGTTTTCTTTCTGAAATAATGGTATTCAAATTTATAGCCATATTGTTATTGGAAATAATAACTTTTGCAACATTTGTCTGGGGAGAAAATGGTCTTGTAATTAAAAGCATCCAGGTATGTTTGTATCTTTATGAACTTTATACTAAAAAAAACATATACTTTCATTTTCTTCATTTTTGTTGACTTTTATATGATGTTCGATATTAATAATGGGCCTTAAATAAGTTGGATTGTGTATACATAAGGCCCATTTAAGATGGAGTTGCTCCTTGCCAAAACTTTCTTTTATACATGAAGTTCAAACTCGAGAATATTGATTAAGGATGAAAGAAAACTATCTATGTGTTATTTTTTCGCTATATGACTTGCTCACTAGTATATAGTATAGCATTATAATTTTTTCTCTTGCATAGTATTTATATTTATATCACCAACCATATTAAAAGTCTTACATTATTGTAATTTCTTATTGAATACAGTAATGTTCTTCTCATACATTAAGTGTATTACTTGTTTTTTTCCTTTTTGTTTCCATTTTTTTAGAGTGAAGATGGAGATGCCATTGACTGTATTGACATTTTCAAGCAGCCAGCTTTGTATCACCGGCCTGCCTTGAAAAATCACAAAATTTAGGTTCATTCAATAATTAATATCAATTTACATTAACCATTATAGAAAATAGCTTAATTAATTAGGAGTAACTTTTATACAACGATAATTTCTTTTTTTATAAAATGAAGATTCATCATCAGATCATCAAGTATATGAGAATTACATATAACTGTTTATAAAAAGGTGGAAGTAACTAGTAATATAAAAATAAAAGATATTGATATAGGTATAAAAACAATTATTGTCAATATATACACAGATCGAACTAAAAACAATGAAAAAAATTAAAAAATAATAGATTTTCAAAAAATAAGTAAAAGCAGAATTAAAGACAATACTTATTTTTAGTCAAAAATTAAATATCCAATTGATAAAAATGGAAGAAAGATGACAATTCTTTTATGACTATTGCTCAGCATAAAGCGGTTTCTTCCTATCCGTATGAATCGGACAATACTATGCTACGTTAAATCGTCAAAGAAAAATTTTGAGATTCTTTTTTCTTTTTTACCCTCTCTAGGAACTCCCATCCTTTTTGCTCCCTTAGTGATTCAAACTCACAACCTTCGAAAATGTTTACCATTCGAGCAACTTCCTCTCGTCAATTTAAGATGTACTTTTGAATTCCTTTATAAATTCTGAGTCTGACAAGCAATTGATGAGAAGCGGCAGAGTCATCCTTATCCAAGGAGTTGTCAATTGACACCCTTTAGAAAAAAAAAATTAAACTGTTTGTAGATAGATACACAAAAGTTATTTATAAATACTATATGTTGAATTTAATTTTTTTTTTTCGTCTATTTACTTTTTATATTTTTTTTACGACAGATGACACCTAGCTATAATACAATGATGGAGCCTACAAAAACAAATGATCAAGAAAAATCATACAAATGTGTGACAACACAAATATGGCATAAAAGTGGAAGTTGTCCAAAAGGGACAATTCCAATTAGAAGAAAACAAAATGTTAAGAAGGATCAAATAAAGAAGCCTAATTTATTTCATCTTGATAAAGGATTGAAGATCAAAAAGGATATCAACCTTACATAAAAAAAATCACTCAGTAAGTTCTCTAAAATATTTGTGTAATTTTTCTAATCGATAATAACAAATTAATGAGTATGTGCTAATTAATACTTGTTATAAAAATTATAAAAAAACAACTTATTACATTTTGGATATATAATTTATGCATATTGTACTAAGAGAATTTCTTAAAATAAATACACTATGCAACTAGATTCTATCAAATTCGTAATCAAAATTCTAGCTTTGATCCTATTAATGACAATGGTATGAACGTTGCCAAAGTATAACATGAGTGAATATTAAGATATTTGTAAATTTAAATTTTATCCTACATTTTAGGTGACCAGATCCTATATTGATATTGATAATGACAATCTTGATGATAGTAACGATCTTGATGCTAGTGAAAATATGGATCATAACTTTAATTTGACATGGAGTTGACAATTATTTTATTAGTCTCAATGCATAAAATTAATGTAATTCTTCTTCTTGTGATATTTTCTAACCTTTTTTTTTTTTTTTTTTTAATTTATAATGAAGATGGCTATATTGCTTACAGAAGGATATAGATATGTGGGAAGAAAGACAGATATGATAACTAGGAATCCTCATGTTGAAGAAGATGATGAATATAGCACTCCTAGACTTACTCTCAAGAGTGGATCTTACTATAATTTTCAAGACATTGAATCTGGATGGACGGTTAGTACTTGATTTTCTATTGATTTCATAAAGTATAATTACAGTCAAATCTCTTTATAACAACATATCGGCTACCTCAATGGACCAACACTATATAAAACATATGAAAAATGTTGTTATATTCTCTTATTACTATACTAACATTTTACTAAATAGTTGATTTCTAACATCTTAGGTAAATCCAAGGGTTTATGGTGATAGGCAAACAAGACTTTTCACTTATTGGACTGTAAGTATTTTTAGTTTTTTTAAAATTAATTGTTAATTAATTTATATAATTAGTTAAATCATATACTAATTGAAGTTGTTTTTGAATTTAATATATAGAATGATGGTTCAAGAGAAACAGGATGCTTTGACTTAACTTGTTCTGGTTTTGTACAAATTAGCCATGAAATTGCACTTGGTGCTGCTATATATCCAATATCAATTCAATATGGTCTTCCATATTCAATTACTATTTATATTTACAAGGTTAGTAATTAATTATCATCATGCACATTTTATTAATTCCTCTCTACCTTCACAAGGTAAGGACAAGATTGCGTATACACTATCCTCCTTGATCAGATTCCACTTGTGAAATTATATATATTGAGTGATCTTTATCATAATAATTTCTTAATTTTTTTCTTGTGCTAATTAATTATTATAGGATTTTAATACTAGAAATTGATGGTTACAATATGGAGGATCAATCAATATAGGATATTGGCCATCAAAGATCTTTGAAGGTGGATTAGAAGTCCATGCAGAAACAGTTCAATGGGGTGGTGAAGTTTATAGTAAAAATGTAGGGAAACATCCTCATACAAAAACACAAATGGGAAGTGGAGCTTTTCCATTTTATATATTTGCAAATACTGGATTTATGAAGTATATGAGAATTCTTGATAATACAATGGAGTTGAGATTTCCACAAAATGTTGTTGCTTATTCAGAGGAATATGATTGTTATAGAACTCAATATGTGGGTGATTATATTGAAGAACCTGAATTTCACTTTGGAGGCCCAGGAAGAAATCCATTATGTCCTTGAAATTATTTGATTTTGTTGAGTTTATTGTCAATCTTGATTTCTCATGCCGAGGGTCTTACGGTAACAGTCTCTCTACGTACTTCCACGAGGTGGTGATAAAGTTTATGTACACTTCATTCTGTTCCGACTCTACCTATGGAATTTCACTGGGTATATTGTTATTGCATTGCCAATCTTGATTTAGCTTTAATGAGGAAGTGCTTTTTTTCCCTTGATTTCTTACCTTGTGTTCGGTTTTTAATTTGAGACTCGACTAATTTAGATTCAGGTCAAAAAATTCCACTTTAGAGATAATAGTCAGACCCCACTAGTGAAATTTCACTGGATATATTGTTATTGTATTTCCAATCTTGATTTAATGAGGAAGTGTTGTTTTCTTGATTTCTTACCTTGTGTTCGGTTTTTAATTTAAGACTCAACTAATTTAGATTCAGACAAAAAAATTCCACTTTAGAGATAATAATTTGGAGAAAGTTTTTTCTAACAGGGAAATTTGATTGATTAGGTTAATGAGAGACAATTTAAATAGTTGTGACTTCATAAAAGAGAGAAGATTATAATTATGTTGGTCCTAACTATTACGTGGAAAGGAAAATTCAAACAAATTTTTACAAAATATTTCAATTGAAGGGCATTCATAAATTCTATGGTATGAAAAAGTTTGAGTAGTGCTTTGTACTCCCTCCATATTATATTATTTGACTCTTGTTGAATTAATATATTTTTAAAAAAAATTAATAAAAACGTATTTTATTAAATTAATCTTATTAATGATACTTTGAAATTTTTAAATTTTATTATATCTATTTTGTGTAATTATTTAATATTAAGAATAGTATAAAAACGGTAATGAGCTTTTTTGATATGTTCAAATGAACAAATAATATGAAATATGGATTATTATTATATGAATCAAAGTAAAATAAATGAAGGGAGTATAATTTTAAAAAATTATTGAGAAGGAAAATGTTGAGAAGAAGAATATAAAAAGTGTTGTGCAAGTGGAAAGTTGTTTGTTCATTATCATTTAGAGAAAATACATTGAACCTTTTATGATCAAAATAAAAATATCTTATTTAGCCATTTTCATTTCATTTTTTACGCGCGTGTCTCACCCTAACTATTAAAATAATATAATTATTTGTATTATTCAACCCGTTTTATAACTATTAATGGTGTTTAAATTAATTTGGGGAAGATTGCTTTTTTCTTCTGTTTTTTTTTTTAAAAATAAAATCTCAAACGATCACCAAAATTTGTGATGGAATGAATATATAGTATGATCCTTTCATATCCTTAATCAATGATTGATCTTGATTCGACTTTTAGATGTGAAAAAGTTCTCAATAGGAAGTGTTTCCCCCTTAAATGGACCTTCGCTATACAAATCCACTCAATTGAGACTATAGAAATATTGAAAATTACAAAACTATAAAAACGAGTAATTATAAATTCAAACAAAAATGAATAAAAAAAATGCATTATAAATGGTGTTAGAAATTAGTATGGTAGGTAAGTCATGCAAATCTATATAGAGGTTAGTTATAAACATGATTTTCTTTATGAAACATCAACACTTTTATATAGAGAGACAGAATTTATATCATATATAAAATCATTACAATTATTCAATAAATTGATGGGATCTTCTAGTTTTCTATCTGAAATAATGGCATTCAAATTTATAGCCATATTGTTATTGAAAATAATATTTTTTGCAACATTTGCCTGGGGAGAAAATGGTCTTACAATTAAAAGTATTCAGGTAAGTCTGTATCTTTATGAACATTATATTACAAAACAAACATATATTTTCATTTTCTTCATTTTCGTTGGATTCCACCTGATGTCCGATATGAGGTTCCTATTGGATCTGTGCCACATGCATATGACTCATTTTAGATGGAGTCGCTTCTTACCAGAATTTTTTCATATCTAAGGTTCAAACTCGAGACTTTTGATTAAAGATGAAGGAATATTATTCATCTCACTATAACCCTTAATGTTATTTCACTATATAACTCGCTCATTAATATATAGTATAGCATTATAAGTTTTCTCTTCTATAGTATTTATATCACCATACCATATTAAATTTTTTACATTATTGTAATTTCTTATTGAATATGGTAATGTTCTTCTCATACACTATGTGAATTATTTGATTTTTTCCTTTCGTTTCCACTTTTTTTTTTTAGAGTGAAGATGGAGATGTCATTGATTGTGTTGACATTTACGAGCAACCAGCTTTATATCATCCAGCCTTGAAGAATCACAAAATTCAGGTTTATTCAATTAATATTAATTTACATTAATAATTATAGAAAAACTTGATTAATTAATTTGTATACATTGATTAAATTTTTTAAAAAAAATTCACGATCCAATAAAGTATATGATAATTACATGTACGTGTTCATAAAAAAAGTGAAAGTAGATAGTAATATATAGATAAATTGCGTTATATCTACTATAACAGATTAACATATCTCGTTACAGCAAAAAGTAATTATATTGTCAATGTATGCACGTTAAACCTATAAAAAAAAAATTCAAGCTATACTTTTGTACCCCTATTCCGCCCATCTGTAGAGATATGTTGAATTTAATTTATTTTTATATATTTACTTCTTTATATTTTTTTTACAACAGATGACACCAAACTATAATACAATGATGGAGCCTACGAAAACAAATGACCAAGAAAAATCATACAAATATGTGACAACACAAACATGGCATAAAAGTGGAAGTTGTCCATGTTGGGTTTTAAAGGTGTGAACAGGAAATGAAGGGTTGTGAACTCTCCCGAAGAGTTGTGACCGTTTGAAAAGTTATGCATTTTCCAAAGTGTTGTGACCTTTCTGAAAGGTTGTTTTCTTTCTGAAAGGTTGTCTTCTTTCTAAAAGGTTGTGACCTTTACCCTTTGTTGGCTATAAATAGAGAGGTTTTCTCTCATTTTTTGAAAAATAAAAATTCTTCCCTTCTTTTGCATACATTTCTTACAAAACAAAATCTATCGATAGTGTCTGTGTGTGTGATTCGTTGCTGTCATTTTGAGTTCATTGAAATTATCGAAGTTTGAGGTACCGCTACTTCTTTAATGGTTAATCCGTTTTATCTTGGGAGGAATTAATCTGCAACCTCGGGTACTTGAGGGGATTAAATTTCTTAAGGACACACAGTGGGTTCTGTGGACTCGGATAGTTCTTTGTGATTTTCTTTTCATATTTTATTATTTCTGGTTTGCTAATTTAAATACAGGAGATAACAATCTTAAGAAATTTAAAAAAAAAAAAAAAGTTTCTATATTTGAGTTTTCTGGAGATTAAAATCTTTATGGTTTTCTACTCTGTTTGAATTTCTAAAAATTCATTCGATTAACGATTAAAAGAACATAAAAACTTTATCGTTACATCAGAAACAGTCTGTGTAAGGATTTATTCTTTACTGTTAGTATTTTACATACTAAAATTGTCTGCCATTTGTGACAGAAAAAAAAAAAGACTAATTCAAGTCAAGCAAATGTTGGAACAGTAAGTGCTACAACAACATCGGTTGCACCCAATCGTTCAACTGCTGCCTTAGCACCGGCTGAGAAACCTGCAAAGTTTTCTGGAGTCGATTTCAAGAGATGGCAACAAAAAATGTTCTTCTATCTGACTACATTGAGTCTGCAGAGGTTCATTAATGAGAACGTTCCTGTTATGTCGGATGAAACTCCGTCTGAAGAACAATTCTTGGTAACAGAAGCATGGACACATTCTGATTTTTTGTGTAAAAATTATATTTTGAGTGGCCTGCAGGATGATCTGTACAATGTGTACAGTAATGTCAAAACCTCAAAAGAACTCTGGGATGCTTTAGAAAAGAAGTATAAAACAGAGGATGCCGGAATGAAAAAGTTCATTGTGGCAAAGTTTCTGGACTATAAGATGATAGACAGTAAGACCGTCGTCACCCAAGTTCAAGAACTGCAGGTCATAATTCATGATCTCCTTGCTGAAGGTATAAATTTATTTAATACCTATGTTGGAAATATTAAGTTTATTCTTAATACTCACATAATTTTTAATGTAGGATTAGTTGTGAATGATGCTTTCCAAGTGGCTGCCATTATTGAGAAGTTACCGCCATTGTGGAAGGACTTCAAAAACTACTTGAAACATAAACGCAAGGAGATGACTGTTGAAGATCTCATGGTAAGGCTAAGAATTGAAGAGGATAACAAGGCCGCAGAAAAGAGGTCACGTGGTAATTCAGCAACATTTGGAGTAAATATTGTTGAAGAAGATCCTACAAAATCAAAGAAAAGAAAGAAAGCATCTGGTCCAAAGAACAATCCTCCTAAGAAGAAGTTCAATGGAAGTTGCTTCAATTGTGGCAAACGTGGTCATAAGGCTACTGAATGTCGGGGTCCCAAGAAGGACAAGAAGAAGGATCAAGCAAATTTGGCTGAATCCAAAGGAGAGATGGACGATCTTTGTGCAATGTTTTCAGAATGCAATTTGGTTGAAAATCCAAGAGAGTGGTGGATAGATTCTGGTGCCTCATGCCATGTGTGTACCAACAAAGAATTATTTTCATCATATACTCCAGCACCTACAGACGAGAAGTTGTTTATGGCAAACTCCACTGTTGCAAAGGTGGAAGGAACTGGAAAAATCCTTTTAAAGATGACATCGGGCAAGGTGGTGACTTTGAACAGGGTCTCGTATGTTTCGGAATTGCGAAAGAACTTAGTTTCTATACCAGTTCTGACTAAGAACGGATTCAAATGTGTATTTGTTTCTGATAAAGTTGTAGTCAGTAAGAATGAAATGTATGTAGGAAAAGGTTACCTCACTGAGGGCCTCTTTAAACTCAATGTAATTGCAGTTGATATGAATAAAAATTCTGCTTCTTCTTACTTGCTTGAGTCTAAATGTTTATGGCATGAACGTTTGGGACACGTTAATAACAAAACCTTGCGAAAATTGATTAACTTAAATGTTTTGCCTAAATTTGAGTGCAATAAATCAAAATGTCAAGTTTGCGTTGAATCTAAGTATGCTAAGCATCCTTATAAATCTATTGAAAGGAATTCATATCCCTTAGAACTGATTCACACTGATATTAGTGACATGAAGGCAACACCAACACGTGGTGGAAAAAAGTATTTCATAACTTTTATTGACGATTGCACTAGATATTGTTATGTCTATTTGCTAAATGGTAAGGATGAAGCAATAGACGTATTTAGGAAATATAAAACTGAAGTTGAAAATCAGTTGGATAGAAAGATCAAAATGATCAGAAGTGATAGAGGTGGAGAATATGAATCTCCATTTGCAGAAATATGTTTGGAAAATGGAATAATCCATCAAACTACTGCTCCTTACTCTCCCCAATCTAATGGAATTGCGGAACGGAAAAATCGAACTTTAAAGGAAATGATGAATGCCTTACTTATAAGTTCAGGTTTACCACAAAACTTGTGGGGGGAAGCTATCCTTACAGCAAATCGAATACTCAATAGAGTGCCTCACACAAAGACACATATTATTCCATATGAGAAATGGAAAGGTAGAAAACCCAACTTGAAATATTTCAAAGTGTGGGGGTGTCTAGCCAAAGTTCAGGTTCCTATACCTAAGAGAGTGAAAATAGGGCCTAAGACTGTGGATTGTGTATTCATTGGATATGCCACAAATAGTAAGGCATGTCGATTTTTGGTTCATAAGTCCGAACATCCGGATATTCATGACAATACGGTAATGGAATCAGATAATGCTGAACTTTTTGAACATATCTATCCGTATAAAACTAGACTTGAGTCATCTAGTTGGGCGTCTAAACAACCTCGAGAAGAACCAAAAGATAATGAAACCAATGAAGAGAGTCCAAGGCGCAGTAAACGTCAAAGGACAGCTACGTCATTTGGATTTGATTTTGTAACATTCCTACTTGAAAGTGAGCCTCAAACATTCAAGGAAGCGATGTTGTCTAGTGACTCAACCTCTTGGAAGGAGGCTGTCAATAGTGAGATTGAATCAATCTTAAGCAATCATACCTGGGAGTTGGTTGATCTTCCTCCAGGGAACAAACCCTTGGGTTCAAAATGGATCTTCAAAAAGAAGATGAAAGATGATGGAACTATTGACAAATATAAAGCAAGACTTGTTGTCAAAGGCTTTAGACAAAAAGAAGGTCTTGATTATTTTGGCACATACTCGCCAGTAACTAGGATTACTTCAATTCGGATGTTAATTGCCCTAGCTGCACTATACAGTCTTGAAATCCATCAAATGGATGTGAAAACCGCTTTCTTAAATGGAGAACTAGAGGAAGAAATCTACATGGAACAACCTGAAGGCTTCATAGTTCCCGGTAAAGAAAAGAAAGTATGCAAACTTGTTAAGTCACTTTATGGACTAAAACAAGCACCAAAACAATGGCATGCAAAGTTTGATCAAACCATGTTGGCAAATGGATTTAAGATCAATGAGTGTGATAAATGTGTTTACATTAAAGACACTCCGAATCAGGAAGTTATTGTATGCCTATATGTGGATGACATGTTGATAATGAGCAAGGACATTGCCAATATAAAAGCTACTAAGCGCATGCTAGCTAGTAAGTTTGATATGAAAGATCTAGGAGTTGCCGATTTGATATTGGGAATTAAGATTCACAAAACTCCTAACGGTCTAGCATTGTCTCAATCTCATTATATTCAAAAGGTACTTGAAAAGTTCAAGTATTTGAATTTCAAAAAGGCAAAGACCCCAATTGATGTGAACCTTAATCTTGCAAAGAATAAAGGTGAAAGTCAGTCTCAATTGGATTATGCCAGAGTATTGGGAAGTTTGATGTATGTCATGAATTGTACACGACCAGACATAGCTTGCGCTATAAGTAAACTAAGTCGATACACAAGTAATCCCAATCAAAATCATTGGTTGGCAATGAAGAGAGTTTTGGGGTACTTAGAAGACACTCAAAACTATGCTTTGCATTACAACAAATATCCAGCAGTTCTTGAAGGATATAGTGATGCAAATTGGATTACTAGGTCAACTGAAACAAAATCCACGAGTGGATATGTTTTCACTATTGGTGGAGGAGCAATATCTTGGAAATCATCCAAACAAACATGTATAGCTCGCTCTACAATGGAGTCTGAATTTATCGCCTTAGACAAGGCCGGTGAAGAAGCTGAATGGCTCCGAAATTTCTTAGAAGATATTCCGTATTGGCCCAAACCAATGGCCCCTATATGCATACACTGCGATAGTCAAGCTGCAATAGGAAGGGCTGGAAGCGTTATGTATAACGGAAAGTCTCGTCATATAAGACGAAGACATAACTCTGTTAGACAACTACTCTCTAGTGGAATTATCACAATTGACTATGTAAAGTCAAAGAATAATGTGTCGGATCCACTTACAAAAGGCCTAACTAGAGAAGGAGTTGAGAAATCATCGACGGGAATGGGACTATGGCCGAGAACAAGTCATCGTGGCGGTAACTCTACCTAGAAGACTGGAGATCCCAAGATCTAGGTTCAAGGAGATAAAACAAAGTCATAGATGACGGTTCAACATTGTCAAAAATTATTTTATATCCATTCTCATGATAAGACAATGTTCAGTAACCAGGATAAAGGCATAAGGACTTTTTTAATGGTTTCTAAGTTTGATACAGGGTATATCAAATAGTGTATCTACGGGATAACACATTTAAAAACCACCTATGTAAGTGTGAAGTGTAAGCCGCTTCAAGGAGAATCCGGTAAGGCCAGTTCTCTAAGCACTTATTAACCGAGATGTGTTCATGGCTGAAACGAACAAAACAATGAGAACCAAAAACAGTTCAAGAGTTGATTGTGTGACTTATGTTGTCTAGGTATACACCAAAGCTCGACGGTTCAAAGATATCAAATCTACCGATTGACCGAGTATATCCGATATATGTTCACTACGGAAAGTTTAAAGGGAAACCTACTTATCCAGATGCGATTAACCTTTACTTACGAATCAGACAATTTTTCATACATATGTTTTAACAATAGCCATTCCCTATTCATGTGGGGGATTGTTGGGTTTTAAAGGTGTGAACAGGAAATGAAGGGTTGTGAACTCTCCCGAAGAGTTGTGACCGTTTGAAAAGTTATGCATTTTCCAAAGTGTTGTGACCTTTCTGAAAGGTTGTTTTCTTTCTGAAAGGTTGTCTTCTTTCTAAAAGGTTGTGACCTTTACCCTTTGTTGGCTATAAATAGAGAGGTTTTCTCTCATTTTTTGAAAAATAAAAATTCTTCCCTTCTTTTGCATACATTTCTTACAAAACAAAATCTATCGATAGTGTCTGTGTGTGTGATTCGTTGCTGTCATTTTGAGTTCATTGAAATTATCGAAGTTTGAGGTACCGCTACTTCTTTAATGGTTAATCCGTTTTATCTTGGGAGGAATTAATCTGCAACCTCGGGTACTTGAGGGGATTAAATTTCTTAAGGACACACAGTGGGTTCTGTGGACTCGGATAGTTCTTTGTGATTTTCTTTTCATATTTTATTATTTCTGGTTTGCTAATTTAAATACAGGAGATAACAGTCCAAAAGGCACAATTCCAATTAGAAGAACACAAAATAATTACAAGAAGGATCATATAAAAAAGCCTAATTTTTTTCATCTTAATAAAGGATTGAGGATCAAGGAGGATATCAACCTTGCACAAAAGAATCACTCAGTAAGTTTCCCAAAATGTGTGTGAATTTTTCAATCAGTATAGTTTTATCGGTTACTGAATCATATATTGATGATAGTGACAATCTTAATACTTAACGATCTTGATGCTAGTGAAAATATCGATCATAACTTTGATTGGAGTTGGTAATTATTTTAATAGTGTAAATGCATAATATTTTTAAACCCTATTTTCTAACCTAGTTCTTTTTTTTTTAAATGAAGTTGGCAATATTGCATACTGAAGGAATTAGATATATGGGAGGAAAAACAGATATGAAAACTTGGAATCCTCATGTTGAAGAAGATGATGAATATAGCACTTCTAGACTTGCTCTTATGAGTGGAGCTTATAATGATTATCAAGACATTGAATCTGGATGGGCTGTTAGTATATACTTTTATATATTAATTTAATTATAAATAATTACAGTCGAATCTTTTTATAACAACATCGCTAGTTTCAGAAAAATATATTTTTTGACTAGATATAATAATATTGTGGCGTTACCTATAATGTCACAATTGTTATAGAAAAAATGTTTGTTATATAAATGTTTGATAGTATATTTTTAGGGTTGTGCATGCTAGATTTTATTAATACTAATAAACATTTTAGGTAAATCCAAGGGTATATGGAGATAGACAGACAAGATTTTTCACTTATTGGACTGTAAGTATTTTTAGATTTTTACTATATGAACAAAGTATCAGCATATATTTATCGACTTATCGTTCTAAGTGAAGTTAATAACTTGAAAATAAAATAAAATTATGTAATATGTTATAACATATTAAATTTGAGAATAATGTATTTTATTTTTTTTGGATTGTTAATTAATTCATATAATTAGTTAAATTATTTACTAATTGAACTTTTGTTTGATATTTTTGAATTAAAAATAGAATGATGGCTCAAGAGAAACAGGATGTTTTGATTTAACTTGTCCTGGTTTTGTACAAACAAGCCATGAGATAGCACTTGGTGCTGCTATATATCCAATATCAACTCAAAATGGTCTTCCATATTCAATTAGTGTTTTTATCTTCAAGGTTAGTAATTAATTATCATCATGCATATTCTATTATTTTATCAGTGTAATTTAATCCGTTATAATAGGTTAATTATCACTTTATTATTTTTCTAGTTTTCATGTAAGTTAGGTTTGTTACGAAGAGTTAACTAAATATCTTTATAGGTCGACTTAATTTGATGTGATAAGAATCTATACACTAACGGATCACATAAAGGAATAAGTGACAATACTCCATTAGACTATGACCGTAATCTCAGAAATACACTTTAATTAAACTAAGGTTCTATTATCTCTGAATTCATTTTTTTTTAATTTTATACCCCTTTTGGCTTATGTGGCACACTTCATGACTCCACGCAATTGGGGCGCGTGAGAGATATTTGAATGCCACGTAAGCCAAAAATGTGTACAAAATTATAAAAAAATGGGTTCAGGGGTAATAAAGCATTAGTTTAGTTAAGATGTGTTTCTGAGATTTCGATCATAAATTAGGGAGTACATGTATCTTTTCCCTCGCATAAACTTAAACTCTTACAAGTAATATATATTGATAGTGGAAGAATTATTTCTTATATTTTCAAGTATGTAAAATGATATTTATATATATAAATCTTATTTAAATGTGAAATTTATAATCTTGAAAATAAGACAATTTACCTATTATAACAGTTAATTAAAGATGGCATGATGGTGTAATTTGTCTATCGTAAACAACCTCTCTACCTTAACATGGTAGGGACAAGGCTATGTACACACCATATTCCTCAGATCCCACTTATGAAACTATACTGGATATGCTGTTATCGTTGTTAGTGATGTTATTATAATAGTTTCTCATTTGCTAGGATTTAAATACTAGCAATTGGTGGTTACAATATGGAGGATCAATCAACATAGGATATTGGCCATCAAAGATATTTGAAGGTGGACTAGGAATCCATGCACAAACAGTTCAATGGGGTGGTGAAGTTTATAGTAAAAATGTAGGAAAACATCCTCACACAAAAACACAAATGGGAAGTGGAGCTTTTCCAATTTACATATCTGAAAATACTGGATTTATGAAGAATATGAGAATTCTTGATAATTCAATGGAATTGAGATATCCACAGTGTGTTGATGCTTATTCACAGGAATATGATTGTTATAAAACTCAATATATGGGTGATTATATTGAAGAACCTGAATTTCACTTTGGAGGGCCAGGAAGAAATCCATTATGTCCTTGAAATTGCTTTATATTGTCAATCTTGATTATTAAATGTTTGGTTTTTGTTTTGGAGTTCGACTGATTTGTAGGTCTCAATTTAGTCATTAAGATTATCACAATGATTAAGTGTGTGTGTTTTTCTTATGTTTCAGCTTGTATCTAATGGTCTAAATATATTTGAACGATTAAGATCTGTGATAAAGTTTTATTATCATTAATATGTTTATTTAACGATTTCTACAAAGATGACAATTTGGTCATCTAATAAAGATGTTTTTTGAGAATCGAGCACTATTAAAAAGTCTTTGTGATATTTGACTAAGCATATTTATCATAAAATATAGGTAGCCAAATAATGTAATGATATATAATTTATTTAATTTGTGAAGATTGTTTTTTTAAAAAAGAGAGGATAAAAAACTGTACATTTTAATTAATTACAAATTAAATATCCTTGTTGGATCACATGAATATTCTCAAGAAAACGACTTCAAATTCATTGTTATGGTAAATATCTTTTACACAATATTTAATATTCTTTCTGAGATTATATGGCTCCAAAATGTTGGTAATAGTAACTTGAGCTAAGCATCCTTTACAGAATATTTAATATTCGTTTTGAGATTCGTAATGTTGGGTAATAGTAATTTGACCTAAGCTTTATGTTAGGATGAAAAAAAAAATGCTGATTAGGCAAAAAAGATTTTGAAGATCTTCAAAAAGTGTAAATGGTTGAGATTTTGAGGATAATACATGTAGTCAATTAATTAAAGAGTCTTCTACCTAAATTCAAAATTTTGTCAGCCTATCAGATTTTTACTTATTAAAAGTGACACATTCTTGATTTATTATTGGCCAAGTTGGCAATGTGGTATTAAAAAAAATGAAGGAACCTCAATCAATGTTCCAAACACTAATATTTAATTTCAAGGAGTGGTGGAGAAGATGAAGTTGCTCGTTCTTTAATTTTGTTTTGAGTTTTAAGTAAAAAAATAATTTGATAGGAGTGCTTCCTTGAATAGTATAGTCCTATATGTGCTTGTGAATTTAAATTAGTTAGTCTTCAAGATAAATATCGAACATTGAACGAAAAATGAGAGAAAAAAATTGTGATAGAACTATCTGTATGTTCTGTCTGTCTATTATGGGTATGGTCAGACATTTTTGGCTCTTTCCCTTTGAGGCTTCAACCCATGCCTCTGGATCTTTACCCTCTCAAGAATCCATAACCCCTTTTCCCATTTATAAGAATCATTTGTTGTTTTTTTCTGCTTCACGTTGATTCCCAACGTTAGCCTTTTGTTCATCATTGTACTGTGAGGAAGAGGCTTTCTTCTTGCTCAAAGCAAAGTTTGTGTCTTTTTGCTTTTGGGTACTTCTGAAAGTGCTTGATTTGAGGTAAAGAACTGATTTTGATTTATGGGTCAGTGGGTTTTATTGTTTTCTCAAGCGAGTCAGATTAGTTTTGAGGAGTTATGGGGAGTTTGTGGTAAAAGAACAGATTTTTATATTTAAGTTTCAATTTCTTGTGTTTTTGTTTGTGGAATCTGAATTTGCAATTCACTGGAGAAAATGGGTTGAGTATGATATCTGGGGTTTTGAATTTGTGATTACTTGAATGGTTGAAGGTTGTTCATGGGGGATTCTTGAATTAGTCAGTGTTAACTAGTACTTTGTTGTGTTTGTGCCGGTGGGAGGTAGCACATATCCTGTGAAATAGTTGAGGTGTGTGTGTAAGCTGGTGTAAACAGTAATGTCATTTCAAAAAAGTACTTTGATGTATCTGTTAAAAGACTAGAAGAGGGGTAAGTGGAGAAGGGTAGAGGGATGGGCCTGTTATTCCTGAGTTTCGAATAGGAGAGGAGTAAGTGGAGAAAGGTAGAGGGGGGGAACCATTATTCGTGAGTTTTGGACGCCAACTACTGAGGTAGAGGAAGATGAAAAGAGGCATAGGTGAAGAGAAAGTTATGGGGCCTATGTTTCCAAGGCTTCATGTTAATGATACTGAAAAAGGAGGTCCAAGAGCACCTCCAAGGAACAAGATGGCTCTTTATGAACAGCTTAGTATCCCTTCCCAACGATACAACCCTGATGATTTGCCTCATAACAGCAGTAACAGCGCAAATTTGGTCCCTCCTCACTCAAGCCAGGTAACCAAGTTCAAATAAATGTATTTTACTTCATAGTAGATATATTCTAAATTTTGCCAATGGGTTTAGGTCAGCCTTTTGCTTGAATTTCCATATGTTTTTGTTTTAGTAACCGCCATGTCGGGGCTAGCTTGTGCGCGCCTCAGCTAATTCCATGAGGTTCCTACTACCTCCCACTAACACAACTACCTAGTAACTCTGTCCACTACCTTGGATAGATGGGGTAAAAGTCACCTAGTGATTTTGCCTCCGATTGGATTTGTCCATTTGAGTAGGGCTTCTTACATCGGAATTTTTCTTCTTTGCCAAATACCAAATTACAACAACTTCCCAAATTCTTCACTTAAAAGCTCCAGGAGGATGATATTCAATTATGTGAATGTGTTCCCTTTTCTTATAGGTCTTTTTATCCAAGCTAGATGCATAATCCACATTGAATATGTCATTTCCACGTCCTCCTTTTCTATCTCCTTGTGGTACTCGGTACTCCCTGTGTCTGGTTTCAAGTTTTCTTGATGTTGACCCCACTTGTGTGAATATACTCAGTATGTCAATGTTGTTGTGGATAGTAAGTTTTGCAGTTGTTTGAGTTTGCTATATCTGAGTTCAGAATATTGTGTAGGAGAATGAACACGAAAGAGTATTTTTCTCAAGACAACTTCCTGCATTAAGACATCCAGTTGAGAAGCCATATGGACGTAGTTCTGGTTCAAATACTCCATTGCGGGAAGTTAAGTCTAAAAGGCAGACACAAAAGGAAGATTTTAGAGTTCCCACTTTTGGTAACTCCAAGGAGCGTGCAGTAAGCACAGAGGACTATTCTAAAGGTACCTCAGATTCTTTATCTATAGATAAGCGAGACGGTACTTTGAAGCAGACTGATCAACTCTCGCATTTCAAACCGAGAGAGAATCTTGTTAATACCTTTGGTGAATCACATAAGACCAATATAGTACCGTTGGAATTCAGATCTGATTCTCAAGTTGATTGCACTGTCTTTTCTGGATCTGTCATAGATGTTGATGATGGTAATCTTCTTTCCATTTGGATGACTTATCATCAGAAGAGAGGGTAAAACTAATAACCTTATTAATGATACAGACTCCCAGGAAGACAAGACGTGTAAATCATCACAAACAGGAGAAATGGCCCACAATGATGAACTATCAGAGACTTCCATGGTCGAGTATGTATCTGAAATGGACATATCTCCTGATGATGTTGTTAGAATGATTGGACAAAAACATTTCTGGAAAGCAAGACGAGCTATTGCCAAGTAAGTCTGGTTTCTTAGTGATAGCTTTGATTGTTTGTTTGAGCTTGACATCTTCATTTTCTTATCACGTTGTGCAAAGATGATTCCTATCATTCTCTTTGGCAGATGGTATCCGTGGATATTATAAATTGGCTTTGTTTTGAACCTGACTTTTCTTGCTGATGATGTAATTTAAAGTGTATCAGGTCATCACTTGTACAGTGAAAGTAGAAAAATTGTCACTTTCGAGTCTCCTCATGGTTTTGTTTTTAATGAAATGAAGGATGTGCTCCTCTAATATTTCGGCAGCCAGTTAGCACCGATATGTGCTTGGTAGTTTAAGTTACCTTTTCTTTCTGAATACATGTGTATAGTATAACCATTCGTAACCTACAACTGTATTTACAAATTATTTCAATGATGCCTATGATGTATTTGCGGTCTAGTCAGTTCTACGTGAAATTACATCTCAACTGCACTTTCTTGTATGCAACTTTGTTAAACAATGTGCCTTGAAGATCTTTTCATTACATGGCTTAGTCTTTACCATTTGAGGCACGTTGAATGACACGTCACTTACTTGGATGATTGTCAAAATCATTTGTGAACTTTGCCATTTGAATATGAAAAAGAGACAACTTGAATTAACATGCTAACTAGCATTTACTAGCATTCTATAGTGTACTCAATTTTCCCTTTAAAGCTGATCGGCTTTGTATGACGGTTAGATCTAATAATTTTTGTATTGCTAACCTTTCTTGCTGTTTGCTCGAGTTTATTTTTGTTGAGTTTTAGCAATCTAGAGTTAACTTGTTATTGCAATACAATGTGATTGTGATAGCTTTCAGTTTTTTTAAGCACTTAGGACAATGACTCTTTAGAGTGGTATGGTACTTATATATAATTAATATTCTTCTTCTAAAAGTGGTAGTAATCATGGTATTCTTGGAGTATATGGTCCTGTACTGTGTTAAGGTGGTGTGATGGTTTTCATGTGTTGGGATTCGTTGTTCCTGTTCCTGCAATTATCAACTGACGAATTCTTCTAGACAAATTCTGTGTGAATAGTAGGATTTGAGGTATGGCATGAAGGAGGTTGGACCTCTTAGTGCAGTCTGATGGTTCTCACAGTGTGGGTCATGCGTGTAGCGTCCATTAATTCAGCACTTATTCACATTCACTTATGCATTGTGGGGACCATGTAAGACGTGTTGTAGTTTCATGGTGAGCTGTCGCCACTGGATTAGTTTAACTGATTGTTGACTTATCTGTTGGGCCTTTTTTTGGCTGGTTTTCCTGGGTTGTAGACGATGTTGGGTGAGTTTAGAGTGTAGCATGCGGATCTTCTTTTCCCTGACCTCAAAAGCTCAGATAAGTACCTGGGAATCATGCAACAAATTGTTATGTAGGAGAAAAAGTTGTACCATTAGTGTTGACTGCCTCTTTTTTGTTGATGAAATAAGAAGGATATCATTAACAAAAAGCATCAAGAAGATGCAAGCATAACAACTACAACAGGAAGAGAAAAATAGGAAAAAATGGTTATTTGTGTCGTAGAGCAAGAAACTGTCTTTAAGCATAGTAACAACTACAACTCAATTAAAGCTGTTTGTCTCGGCTTTATGATTCTCACTGTCCATTTTGTTGCATCTTAATTCGTTTGATTTCCAATATTCAATAATACAGTTTCTTAGAAAGAAAAATGAAGAATGAGACTGGCCCCTACTTTTCCCCCACATCTGAGTCATAGTGGAGACTCAATTACTCACCAGTCATTTGACTATTCGTTGCCTATTTGCTCGTAGAGACACTTTTCTTCAAGCATCATGTTGGAACTCTGACCGGTCTTACATAATCATTTGCCCATCTCTAGTGATCATTTCTTGAGTTCTTGTTGTTATCTGTAGGTCAACTTGGTGGTTCTCTTTCTTCCAGCTGATTTTCAACTGTACATTAGTCTTTTATAACTTCTATTGTGTATTGATATTTCAGAGGTATGAAGTTTAACAGCTAATCTTTTTCTATATGCTATTTGTTATCTTGATTCTGTCCCTATTTTCCTGGTACAGCCAGCAGAGAACGCTTGCTGTTCAAGTATTTGAGTTGCATCGACTACTCAAGGTAAGGCAGCTGTAGAGGCTGACTCACATCTTGTATCAGCACTGAGATTAACATTCCTCGTCTTTCTTTGGACTTGGCATTTTGCTCAATTTTTTCCGGTTGTTGCTCAATAGGTCCAGAAACTGATAGCTGGTTCGCCAAATATGAATCTTGAAGATAATGCTTATTTAGGCAAACCTTTAAAGAGGTTGTCTGCTAAAAGAATTTCTTTGGAGCATAGTGTGAAAGCACCTGAAATTGTTTCGCAGCCCAAGAATGATTCAGAGAAACCTAAAGCTAGGATGGAATGCAATGCTGAAAATGATGTAGGAAAGACATCTCTTTCTTCAGTACAAAATGGTAGCCAACCTTCTAGCTGCAATCCACTTTCAGAAAAACAACTACCAACACCTGTAAAACATGATTCCCTTATGAGTCCTTGGTACTTCAATCAACCTCCGGGGCACCAATGGTTGATGCCCATGATGTCACCTTCTGAAGGACTCGTGTACAAGCCACACTCTGGACCTACAGTCATAAGTCCAGTATATGGAGGTTGTGGACCCCCAGGGTCTACTCCAATGACGGGAAACTTTTTAGCTCCAACATATGGACTTCCCTTTGTGCCTCTGACTGGTCATGGCTACTTTCATCCCTTTGGCATGTCAGTTATGAATCCGGCAATCCCATCTCCAGCTCAATATCAATCGAACCAGGTTGCTGCATCGCATTCTAAAGGTCAGTTATCGGGAGGGGGAGCTAGTTTTAACATTCAACACCAGAACTCAAGTAATGTTGGGAGTGAGAATGACAGAACCATGCCAGAAGTTATGAGATTGTACCCCTCTAAAGATTCTGAGTTGCAGGCCAGCACTGCAAGTAGTCCGAGTGAAAGAACTCATGCAGTAGACATGGGCAACTCCACAAGAGGAAGAAGTGCATTTCATCACTTCCCAACTTCTCCAGCTGTTGACAATCCCGTTCTTAGGCCTCAGCCTCATTTTCCTGTACACCCAGCCCGAGCAATCAAAGTTACACCTCACAATGCCCGATCAGCTACAGAATCTGTTGCTCGGATTTTTCAGTCCATACAAGACGAGAGAAAACAGTATTGATTCAGATTTTTTGCATCTATAGGTAGTTCTTACTGGATTGTGAATGTGGCAATGTACTTCATCCAAGATGATGAGTTTTTTGGTCTATTTGTTGTTACCTCTTTGACTGTATTGTTGTAATTGGATTTCTAACTCAGCTGGTGAACCACGTTGTAGGTAACTGCTTTTTGTTGCACCCCTATCTTTACAGGTTGAACAACAACAACAACATATCCAGTGAAATCCCACCAAGTGAGATTTGGGAAGGGTAGAGTGTATCCAGGCATTGCCACTACCTTGTGGAGGTGGAAAGGCTATTTCCGAAAGACTCTCAGTCCTATCTTTAGAGGTTGAGGGTGGCTAATTTTTTATGTTGTAATTCTGAACTCATTATATGTTTGTGTGATTTGTTCTGCATCAGCTTCTTGGTCTTGAGATACTATTGTTACATTTTTTTTTTGTTTAACAATCTGATATCCGAAATTCAGTGGTTCATTGATCTGAATCCACACCGTTCGGTAAGATTCTTTGTTCTCAAGACTTAAACCCAAAACCTATAGTGGAATCCCAACCATCCCACCTCACTCCTTGGTGGTCTACATTTACCATTAGATTTTTGAAACATTGACATTAAACCATTAAGTAGCAATTTGGTGATCTTCTGATTGGATCACCAAGAATCAGAATAGTATCAGCTAGTGTAAACAAGCATACACCAAAATAGTACTTACTAGGTAACTGAAGAATTGAGTGACATCTCTTTTATATAAATGGGAAACGCCTATGACATGATTCATAAGATCAAGTACAAGAATATTTCTGCATTATAGTTGTAGAGTGTATGAACTAGTGGCCTGGTATTAACACAACATTGATCACTTTCCTAACTTGCACCGATATGCTGCTCTTCTCTACTTCAATATAGCTGTGAGATTCACAAATGAATACTGAGAGGAAGCTGGGGAGAACGAATATCAGTTGTTTTGATGAAAAATCACTTCTGGAAGTTGCCAAATTGATAGTTTTGATGACTTGAAAAAAAGTCATCTGCACCAGTTGCTGTGGACGTGAACCTGGATTGGCCAAGTTTGGTTCCTTGAACCATAGCTCTACCCATGTAAAAAGTGGTTGGCCCTTTTTCTTTTCCATCCGACCCATCAGTCAATCCACCCATGATGCCTACATCTGCCAGGTTGACCTTTGTAGCTGCAGGGAAAACAGAATGTTAAAGTGCAATCATCTATACAACTAGTAACTATTGCCTGAGTTAGCTCAGCATACTATGTCTAGTCATAGAGAAACTTACGTGCAGCAATATTCAGATCAATGAGTCCACGGCTCAATGAATCGGCCCATATTCCGGAGCTGACTTGAAAACTATCCTTCTTCGGTGAGGGCTTTGTTTCGAGAGGAGATTTGTCTAATTTGGTAGGAGTCTGCTGATTCCCTCCACTGCTGGCACTTTCATTGGGTACCGATTTAGGATCAGCAGGAGAAACAAATGCACCAAAAGGATCAGAATTATCAAAGTTATTTAGTGGAACTGCAGCAAATGGATCGACCATAGTAGTATTTATCTGGACTGGTTTTGAAGATTTGACATTGGGTTGAACAACAGGATCAGGTGCAGCAAAAAATTCCATTGTTGAAGAAGCTACAGGTGAAGAGGAAGGCTGGGAAGCAAACAGATCTACACTTATCTGCATAATAGAACAGGGTCAATTTATAACTAACAACAAAAAAAGTACAATTGCAAAGAAGCATGAACCGGAGACCAAGAGGTTACCCCCACCTTAGACTCTGGTTTCACAGATACAAAATTGGCGTCAGCAAATAAATCAACCTCCGATGGATGACTGGTGACAGAAGACTTATCAGCTGGAACAGGTGTTGGTGCATCCAAGAGGTCACCCATCAAATTTTGCCCAAATAGATCTACTTGGCCAGAGTTTCCTGTAGAAGGCTCAGCTTGACAGTGAAAGAAGTAGTTAATTGCAAAGAAACAACTGCACCACAGTCCCGAACCAGCTATAAGATGAATTGCATGGAATAGGTTCCAGATGAATTAATTATCAGTAAGAGCCTTTTTAAAAATATTTTGCATAACAGAAGCCCCCACCCCCCGCAAAAAAACATTTGCTTAGAAATTGCCCCATCTGAATTCAAGGAAGGTTGTTGAGAACAAATTTTCAAGATCCTTAGGCTTTCTTTCCATTTTTCAGTAAATCAAGTCCTTAAGCTTTTACTGGCAGTCAAAAGAACTAATACATTCAATCAGAGACTGGTCAACTAAAGAAAGACATAATTGCGGAACCTCTAAGCACACAATTTTGATTAAAAACTACGCCTTCTGTCTCATAAATTTTTTGATGATATGGGTGACACATAATTTGTACATGAATACATAGGTAAGCCCATAAGGTGATGGCCATATGAATTAAATTGGTTATGTTTCAAGGGTTCGGTATTTTGTAATGAATTATGTGAAACAAACTTTGAAGAGTAGATTGATAAATATGCAACCGAAGACTCACATTAATAATTAAAAAAATATAACTACCAATAAAATGTAGGAATAACAAAAATATTATTAAGACATTTAAAAAAAAAAAAAAAACTACGCCTTCTGTCTCAAACGAAAGCTAAAAGACTTGCACAAGGAAATTTGATGCTGTAACTTGAGCATTAAAATATTATCTTAAAGCTACCTCATAAAGCATATATAAAGAAGAGACATGAAATCATGAGGACTGACCACAATGAAAGATGTCACTCTATTTATTTTTCATTTCTTTGAAATGTTTTAGGATGTCCTTTTTTTATTTGTTTGCTCCCAAGTAGTTGGAGAACTGACTTATTTTCGTTTATATCCCAAGTCATTTCCTTAAAAAAGGAAAATAAGTTCCAGCGACACCCAAAGTTTTAAAACCTCCATGTCTTACTTTCTGACACATAATTTCTCAACTTTGCAAGTCAGAAATTCCTGTCAACAGCACCCCATCCCCACCCTCGCATGTTTACCATCCAAAGTATTTGACACACCTCCTCAACCAGATAAAAAATTGATTTAAAGATGAACGTCTTCTCTACGAAACCTTGCATTTCTCAACAGAAAGGAAAGCAGGACAAGCAAACCTTGTATTTCGCTTTCATAACCAATTAACTGCTTTAGCATCTTGTGGTCCAGCTCACATCTTTTTTTTTTCCCATTTTTAAGGCATCACAAGACCAACATCTTTTTACAATTTACTTGGTTTCCCCCTTGGAAAGAACCTAAGCTTTTGAAAGAAAATTCTTCCACTTCTCATGAGACCTCTATCTTTTGGCACAAACCACCCAGTCTGTAAAAGTGACAGTTCGCCTTTGTATGCAAAACTTTAGTGACATTTCACCTTTTAATGCAAAACATTATGCGGACTTGGAAAGTGAGGGCCTTCTGGAAAACATAGACTAGAATTGCAAATGTTAAAGATTGATATAAAGATACTTACTAGTACTTGAAGTCCCTCGAGGATCAAAATCATCAAAATCTTCCTCATATTTACTTGAAGATGCAGCTGTGCTCTGTGAAGGACTAGAACTAGCTTTATCAGGTTTACCTACTCTCTTTGTGGTCTTTGATCCACTAGCTGAAGCAGTGGCTTGCACATTGCTGCAAAATATTCTCAAATTCAAGAAAAGGGAGATATAATGAGGTTGAAATGCAACAATACGAACCGTTGTATGTGATGATAGTCACTTAAACTTAAGTCGATTTGAAAGCAATAAAGAAGAAAAAATAAAGTCCAAGCTGGTGCATATAAGCTGTCTAAACATGTGGGAGACAGAACTAAACAACAATTGAGGCCCGAAAGAATGCCTGGAGCAGACTGTGCAGACACCTATTTAGAAAATTGAAGACCCAATTGAGAAGAGAACCAATGTAGAAAAAGAGACAAGTTTCTCTCTATCATATCAAAATAACTAATACAACTCTTTATTCCAGTTACCTTTTCTTCTCTCTTTTGTCTCCTCTCACATCTCTCTCGTTCTCTCTATGATTTCTTACACTTCTCAGTCAACAGAAACTAGACAACAGCACACTCTATTTCCTCTAGTCTACACTCTACATCACTCTCTTCAGACACAGCAGCCTACAAACCCATTAACCTGCATATAGCAACCCTAAAGGTGGTCAACAAAGCTACGAGATTCGGAACAAGAACAATCCAAATGTAGTTGCCTCTTTATGGAAGATTTCAGCAGTTCTTTATCAATTATAATCTCCTTTCTGATTATGGAGCAAAAGATGACCAAAATAACAAAAAAATAATTCTTAAACTATGCTATGTCATTCAGGTATGAGTAACTGAGGGCTATGTTAAATTTCTAAGAAGGTTTTAGCGCATTTGTATGGTCCATATATAGTGCACATAACCATGTCATACTCATTTAACATGGGCCTCGTTGAGGCAATTGAAGAGCCTATATTTGAACTTGCTTTGGAGTAGAAAGTTATGCGGTGGGGAGGAAATGAGAAAGGAGGAAAGACGGTAACAAAAGAACCTCAGTCTCAAGCATGTTGGCCCTTTTATTTACTGATCAGATATATGAAAGAAAAAGAACTTATTGACCCTTTTTCTAGGCATAAATATCTTCATCTTCTGCAAAGATTCAAAACAACTGGCAATTGGATGGTTATGCATCAGTACATTACAAGCCGTTAGCAACTATAAGGAAAGCAATAGTTAAAAAAACCATACCACAAACCCCAAATATGAATCACACGAGTTTCTCAACCAACAGTACATGGTTAAGAATCAAAGAGTGCAATAAAATAGAAAGGATAAAGTGAAGCATAGTGCAGAAAAAAAAATCGTACAGACCTGCCATAATGAGATGACCCCTTTTTTGATTTAAAAGTACTTCGGTCAACCTTATCTTCACCATACCGGTCCTTTTCCTTGTAACTATCCTTGAATGAATTTCCATCATTTTTATTTCCAAAACCTCCGTAGCGATCACTACTCTGAAAGTTGCCGCTGCTACTAAAAGAGGAAGAGCTTGACTTAAAATTTACTCCGGATGATGACAGTCCAAAGTACCTAAAAGGTAGCATTTCATGATCATGCAACCTTGCAACTAGTTACGAGGGGATCTTAAGTAATCTAAAGCAAAGTCAGACACTAAAGCATTTCCTTACTTGTCGCGATTAGCAGAAGCTTTATCTCTAACCTCTTGTATCTTTTCCTTGTTATTCAATAGTGCCACAATGTTTTCTGCTTTTTTCCTCACATTGATTCCCATATCTTTCCCATTGGGTTCAACATACTCGAAACTTGCGAGAGACTTGAGTAGCAAAAGGAAACAGGGAAACATGTAAATACACGATAAGGAGGCTAAAGACCAAACTCTTTTTAGTATGACTATGAAACAACTGTCACTGACAAAGAAATTTAACATAATGAAACAAAAATACGTACTGAGATCTGATAGGTATGTTCTACAATCTCATCAACTGCGCGTTCAGATCCATGTGCCACCAAATACTCTATAACAGACAACGACTGATAACAAAATTATTTCACAACTATTAGACCTTAGATAAGACTCAAGAAAGAAAATGTATAGAAAGGAAACTAAATGTAAACAAAATTGACCACCAGAAGCTTGACTTTTAAATTTTTTCTACTATTTTCTACAGGTTCTTAATTTTGCACACTTAACTACAAATACTTGATGCCATAAAAAGATATAATACACACCTTATAGACATAACGCCAGTTCTTCCCTGTTTCAGGCAATCTTGACCACAAGACATTCATAACCATCTGACACTCAGAGCTGCAGAATGCACCAGTAATCGACAGGTCAACAAATTTACCTTTATGATGAGAACAAATACCAAAATCCATAAGAATTAGCAACTTTATCGATGAGGTCGTACAATTTTTTTGTGGCCTGAGCTATATCAGCCAATGCAGTTCCATGGGGGCCCCAAGGCTCGTCATCCGTAGCATCCAATACCTATTCAAATAAAAAATATTACATTTTAATCAAATCACAAAGGGGATAGGAAACAAAGAGCATAGGATGAAAATCCATTGTTTTTAAATGTGAAAAAATAGAAAGCCATATGCCTCAATTGCTTTAGGATGGTACCATGATAGCATTAACTGCAAGATTTATTCCCTAACAACCCATAGAAGAAAGAAGAAGAAGAAAAAGGAAATGCAGGAGAAGTAGAACTGGCATAGGAAGAGGACTTCATATAGAAGATGAAGAAGTAGGAGTCATTTCAAAGGGGGAAAAGGAAGATAAAAGGCAATTCTGAGAATTTGCAAAACAATACTAGTTATAGAAGAATTGCTGCAACCCACAGAGAGAAGTCAACAAAAAGTACACAGAAGTGTGTCGTGAGAGGAGTCCTACTATTCACAAGCGAAGGCCCTATTTCTTTATCCTCCTTTTCTCCTTTTTTTCTCAATCTTTTAAGATCAAATTCAAAGAAGTGATAGCTTGTCCCTCTGATTATTTTGTGCCTCACTGTCTAAAGCTTACACTTCTTCAATTCGCCTCATTTCACCCATAATAAGCAGTGGTCCCTGACTTCGCATGCTCTCTCATGATTACCTGTAAATAACTCATATATGATGCAATCTATATAACTAAAAGTTTCAGCAGTAATCTCACCATGTAGTCTGCTTCTTTTTTTTTTTTTTCCCATATCTCACTATCTAATACTATTGTGTGCATGTGGGAAAGTAAAACAGAAAAAGCCATGACCACATGCCTAGACAAATAAAATCACCATCAGCTCAGCGTTATTATGACTTTCACATATCTCATTTGCGCATCAAATGATGATTTTTTTAAAGATAAACAAATTTTGTTTGCTAAACTTATCTTCAGTGACCCAACACATTGTTGCTTATTCCGTTGTGCTTTTATGTTTTCTTTGCTATTATTTTTCCTCCCTCTATCAGGTAACAGAGAAATGAAAGCAAGGATATCCTTAAAGCTTTAAAATGCAAGGCTAGGTTCTCAACAGTATAGTGACTCTAGAAGGCAACCCAACAAGCAAAAGAATTACCAGGCTAGAGTAATCTTTTTTGCACTCCCATAATGCATTTCTTAAACCCTAAAGGGCATGTCATATAAATGACGCTAAATTATAACTCGAACAAAGGAAATCATGTAGTTATTGTTTTCCCTCTTTCCAGTTGCAGGAGAGTTGTTTGTGTGCTATGGATACAGTAGAGACTCAGCAACATCTTTTTGTAGATTGCACTTGGATTGTAGAGGTTCAGGGAGCAATGAGTAGATGGTCTGGCATCCCAATCCCAACCAAAAATGTAGAGGAATGTATGCGCTGGATCAAGAGCAGATAATGGAGACAATTTTGCAAGGAACTAGCAGCAGCAATATGTGGTGCCTTGATCTATTATGCATGGCAAACAAGAAACTGGAGAGTGTACAGGGGTTTGAATATAGACACAGGGTTTATAACAATACAAATACTGAAGGAAATTAGAGAAAGGGTGAGCATGATCGCAGGATCTCGGAAAGAAAGAAGATGCCAAGTTTTGATATAGAGAATTTGAAATTAATATAGGTTTTGTTTGTTTCTTTTTGGCAAGTATGATGGAGGTCTAGATATAGAAGCTGAATAATCTTCCTAGAAGGGGATTCAGATCACTAGATGTTCTTAGATTGTAAAATCATGTTGAGTTGCTTTGATTGGTATGGAAATATTCACAGTTCATTGCCAAAAAAAAGGTAAAGTCCGAAGGCTGTTCCTGTCCCTGTCGGGCGCGATGCCAACCATCTCTCCTTTCTACAAACACATGTTTTTCCTTTTTTTTCTTTCGGACAAATAAGGTGATTATGATGACAAAACTCATCAAGAAGTGCAAAAGATTTCATGTGCAGCAAAAGCCAGGTGTAACAAAAACTAAAAGGTGCAGATCAGCATTAAAATACAGCACCATGAGGTCTCTGGTTAATTCTCAGCAGACACAAAAAACATTAGGTGATTTCTCGTCAACAGGTTCCCATCCCATCCATCTGATACTTGTTGATGATGGGAGGTGGCATGTATCCGGTGGAATTAGTCGAGGAGCACACAAGTTGTCCCGGACACAATGATATAAAAAAAAAAAAAAAAAGATACAGAGCACAGAAACTACAATGTCCTCGGATCTTATGGCAATTCCCATTAAACCCAACAAAGTTGTCCACACAATTGACGCAAGTTATGTCATATACAGAAATGACCGTCTATTCCTAACTCATGCAGTTTCCTGATCAAGATGACGGACAAACATGCTTGAAGATGTTGATGAACCATGCTAATGTGAGTGACAGAATATTACAGTTCACAATGCATGAGAGAAAGAGGTTGATATATACCACGACATATTAAGTATAAAGCTATTGATCAACAAGAAGGAAACTGAAAGCACCCCAAAACCAGTTCAGCAAAACCAAAACTAGTTCAGACAAATCCTAAGTTTAGTAATCAGTCAATGTGGTTAACTTGAGCCGATTAGTGGGAAAACAAAAACTTGAATTTTCCCTTCCTTTCCCCCTTTTCCAGTTTCTTTTTTTCTTTTGAAACTAGAAAGTGGGCCTTAGAGCAAAGTAAAGTTGTCCCTGTGTGACCTATATATCAAGGGTTAGAGTCGTAGAATTAGCTAATGAGCTTACATGAACAATGCCATGCACCCTGCTTCCCTTCTTCTTTCGTCTGTAAGACACATGCTACCTTTTTTAGTGGTGGATGCATGGATACTAACCAGACCCCACTCGTGGAATTACACCACCTATGTTTTTGTTGGTACATGTATCCTTCACACTCAACGACTTAAAATCTTGGAAAATTTTCTTAATTTCTTGGTTATGCGCCTGATGTGTATTCTACAGCTATGTTGCTCGGACCCTCCAAAATTGTTACCGCACCCGTTTTGAATTCTCCAAAGTCCAAAATGCACTACTTTTGAAGTATCAAACACGCACCCAAGAGTCTGAGCAACCTAGTAATCTACAAGCCTAGACTAACACATGCTAAAAAAAATAAAATTGAAAGCTGACATAATAAATTTCTAAGCTTTTTTACCTTCTGCTCGATCTCTGGAACCTTCAACACTTTCAAATTAACCTCCCTCTTTCTGCAAAACACAGTATAAAACTTACAAAGATTTAAAAAAAATCTGATAGAACAGGAAAAATCTGCAAAATTATTCACCAGAATGAAATTAAAAACAGGAGAAATTAAGAGGGTTAAAGGGAAAAAGGGGTTACATTTCTCGAACCGTTTGATCGAATACCTTTATGAAATCCATTGTTCGATCTGCAAATCATCAAAATTCAATTTAAAATATTAAGCTTAAATTCGTAAAAATATGTAATTGAAACTGAAAAAAAATGATTCTTTATATATTTTGGTAATTTGAATGAAAAAAAATATCTGCAACCGATGAGATCTCTAGAAATCTTACAATGCTCGAACAGAGATGAAGAAGAAGGAAGACGAAGTTCGTTATGAATTTTTTACTCTTATTTTGTTCTTTTATATTTCCTATTGTGGTATATATAAAAACATAATTGATAAATTCTTTAATATTCATTCACACCAAAAGCTCGGTGAGTGACGTGTGAATTAGATGCACAATAAAGGGGCGATATGTGAATTAGACGCATGACAAGGGTGTTAATTGAGTTAGATGCATGATAAGGGGTTTGGTTCAACCATGTTAATAATAACAATAAATATATTTGTATATTTTATAAGTGATATTGTCTTAGAAGGGGTTTGATTGGCCGATTAACAATAATAGTAATGTGTTTAGTGTATTTTACATGTGATGTTTGAGAAAAGTATTGTACTTTATTTTGTGAAGGCAAAATAGAAAGTTTAATTTTGATAGAAGCTCGACTCAAATAATACATATCAAAATTAAGAATGAAGAAAGAAATACATAATGGAGAAAAAACATGCTAACAAGAACATGTATAAGAGAGTAATAGTAACAATAAAATAATTAGATAATCGAGATAAAGATTTAATCAAATCTCCTAAATAGATAAATCATATTTAAACAAAGTTAAAATTATATTATGTATATACATAAATGTTGAATATCTTTGATTTCTTCTTATATATTTACGACTTTCTATATTTTAGATTTTATTAGTGAAAAATATTGACTTGCCATTGTGATTGATACATGTTCAATGCATTGCATACAAAAACCTAATAACAGAAACAGATAAAAGAGTGAACCTATTTATGAAATTACAAATCATACACCTTTAACTTTGTGATTTCTCTATTTAAAATGGTCTTAGTAGTGAAGGAAAATATAAATTAAGTATAAATTTTGCGATAATAAATCTATTTAATGTGAAATTATAAATTATTTATGAATGCGCAACAATAAATGCGACTATTTTTTCAATCCTTCTTTAATAAAAGGTTTTAATTTTGAACTCGCTTTCCTCAAGTGAACCCTACACAATACAAATCTGAATTAATTGAGCTCACGATCAGACACATATTTAATGAGAAAACAAAAAAACTTATTTTTGTGTGAAGTTAACCCCAAATTCTATTTAAATAAAAAATAAATAAAATTACATAAATATCAAATCCTACTTCTATTTAGAAAATCTCTTTTTATACTATAACAACAAACATATCTTAACGCAAAATTATAAATAACCCACGAATACGATTCAATAGATGAGACTGCACCTTCCATCCTCCTTTAATGAAAGGTTTTGGTTTCAAACGTATTTCCTTACGTGAGGTGAATCAATTTTTTTTTTTTTTGAATATAACCACAAATTCTATTTAAATAAAAAATAAATAAATCTTATTTGTCTGTGATAGAAGTTTAATCAACGGCCTGTTATAGGTTACACTCTTTTCTGCTTCTCCAAATACAAGAAATCTTCAAAAGTCCCAATTTTTCATCTCCATAAGATAAAAAAAATTAAATTAAATTTCTACAAAATCATCGATCGATTGATCAATTTACTCTTCAATACTTCAAATTTTTCCCAGGTTAGTCAATGTATTCTACTTTCAATACACCGGAAAAGAGGATTGTTGGATTGGGAAAAAAATTAGATTTTTTTCATATGAATTCAAGATTTGTATGCCAGTTTTGTAGATTGATTGTTTTAGTTAGTGGGTTGTGAAATTTTCGAGTTTTTGTTTCAGGGATTGTGTAATTTTGAGTATTTTGGAGTTTTTGTTGGACCCAATTGATTTGGGGTTGAGGGGTAGTTGATTGATCGAACACTGGAGATTTTGCTGACTCGTATTGTAGATTGATTATTTTAGCTAAGGGGTGTGAAATTTTCGATTTTTTTATTGCAATACTTGTATAATTTTGATTATTTTGGCTAATGGATGTGAAATTTTCGAGTTTTTGTTGCTGTAATTATATGGTTTTGAAGTTTTTGTTAGACTCAATAGATTCGGGATTGAGGGGTAGTTGATTGATCGAACTGTGAAGATTTTGCCTACCCATTTTTATAGATTGATTATTTTAGCTAATAGGTGTGAAATTTGATTTTTTATTGCATGAATTGTATAGTTTTGATTATTTTGAAGTTTTTGTTGAACACAATTGATTCAGGATTGAGGGGTAGTTGATTGATCGAACTCCTGGAGATTTTGCTGACTCATACTGTAGATTGATTATTTTAGCCAATGGGTGTGAAAATATAGATTTTTGTTGTTGTGGGAACTGTATATTTCTTTTAATAATTATTTTGAAGTTTTTGTTGGACCCAATTGATTAGGGATTGAGAAGTAGTTGATTAATCGAACTTTGAAGATTTTGCTGACCCATTTTGTGGATTGATTATTTCAGCTAATGGGTGTGAAAGTTTCGATTTTTTGTTGCATGAATTGTGTAATTTTGATTATTTTGAAGTTTTTGTTGGAACCAATGGATTCGGAATTGAGGGGTAGTTGATTGATGGAACTTTGAAGATTTTGCTGATCTTGCAGATCGATTATTTTAGCTAATGGGTGTGAAACTTCCGATTTTTTGTTGCAGGAATTGTATAATTTTGAAGTTCTTTTTGGGACCCCATTGATTTGGGATTGAGGAGTAGTTGATTGATTGTTTGGTGGGTTGAACTGTGAAGATTTTTGCTGCAACCAATTCCTGTGCAAAATCGAAAATGTTTAAGCGATTACTTGGAAAACCCAAACAAGAAACAAATGCTCTAGCAACATTAGACAAGTTAAATGAGGTATGCTCCTGTTTAACTGCCTTCTTTGAAATTTACTTCTATAGAATGGAATGAATGTACTTGAATCAATAAAGAGGATTCATATAGCCAATCTCAAGTAGCTTGGAATTAAGGTCAGTTTGATAGTCGACTTGTTTTTCTTTATTGAGACAGCTAATTCATAGCTGGGAGGCATCATAGAGGATTCATATAAGCATCTAAGTTTGTGATCGAAGTCTGGTTGATGAGATATCTTTTTGGGGTCAACTAATTCATGGTTGGTGATGTAAAGATCCAAACTTTCTGATGGTGAAAAAGAGAAAGAAAAAATTCATGGTTGGGGGGGCATCATATGGACTCTAGGGAATTAAAATTACGGTCTTTCCTTGAAGAGTTTATGCAGTGTTTGTCATATATCCGGTTTCAAGGCAATTATGGCAGAACCTGCCAATACTGTTTCGACAGACGAATAGCTAATCACATGTATAATATGTACAAAGGGGCTTCTCTTTCCAGAACATCTGGGAAGAAAGTTCAGGGTTCATCTATTTCTTTTAATCTAACTATGTTAAAGCTTGTTTAATCTTTTATTGAGAGTGCTCTGATAAACAGATGCTTTGTCTTTTATAATTTTCACATTTTAAACAATATTCAGTTTTAAGACAGGCTGATGCAGTTCCATAGTCGTTTCACTTCCCAAAACTGTAGAACATGAATTTTCCTGTGTTCTTTCCCCTGTAAAGCTGAACATGAATCTCATTATAATTAAGGATACAAAATAGAGTTTTAGTTGGAAGCTGTGGGGCATTATCTTAATGCAAACTAATTCATCATTTTTGTGGTCCATTTGCAATAAATATTGTTTGGTGGTATTTTTTTCATATTAATCATTCTGCATACGAGGTGCAGCCCTTTTTAGTGAGTCTCAATAAGACACAGGTGGCTTATGGATACTTTTCCAGATGCATTGTGTCATACTTGTGCTCAAGTATTTCCAAAGACCTTCACTTATTCATGTTTAATGTCTGTTGAAGTAATTAGCTGTGTTAAAAATTATCAAGTAAATTTAAAGGGCTTCTGTTTGACTTTTGGTTATGCTGTACAGACGCTTGAAATGCTTGAGAAAAAGGAGTCAGTTTTATTGAAGAAGGCTACTGCTGAGGTTGAAAGAGCGAAGGAATTTACTAGAGCAAAAAATAAAAGGGGTATGATATCCTGAAAATCATTTGTATGAAAAGGCTAATTTTTCATATGTAGTTCCCTTGGTCAGGATATGTTTACATTAATATTTCTGCAGTTGTATTAAGTGTCCTGATTTTTCTCCATTTACTTTACTATGACGCACTTAAGAATGAGACTCTCTACTAGAAGAATCTTTTCTTACTTGTGTGGGTGAACTGTTGGATTGAGATATATTTGTATCATCTCAGATATCATGTAATGTTGTTTAACTTCATATTTTGTGTTAGATTATGTTGGTTCTCTATTGTGTACCTGCAAGTTTAATGTTGAAACATCAATCTGTCATTTGGTACTTAAGTTATATGTCTACCGTATAAAAGGTAAAAAAGAAAAATATTAAAAGGAGTAAATGTTGCTATATTAAGGTAAACTCTAAAGTCACGGTTGTGAATTTTCTTTTTTAAGAAATAAATCATGGTTGTGAATTGTCATCTCATATTTACATTTCTCATTGAGCTTTTCGTGTGATTTCTTTTTGGCAGAGTTGGATTTTGTGGGGAGGGGGGTTCACAAGTCCATAGGGTTATTCTACAAGGTTCTTATTTCCACATATTTGTAGGGAAGAGTGAAAATTCAAAAGAAAATTTAACGATTAATGCTTCTGAGAGAGATTTTCTAAGGTTGTTAATGGTCAATGTAAGATGGAAATAATTAGGCCTTTGTTTCCTTGTAAATTAGGATGATTGTCCTTACTTGATAACTGACATGCATAGGCTACTATACTATTAAATACTTGAAAATACATGTTTGACTCTTTTTTTGTGTTAAATGCAACGACTAGTTTTTAGATATGTTTCTGCTATTTTCTTGGGATGACCGGAAAAGCTAATTCGATATTTTACAACTAACTTAAGCGTTGGATTTTTGTTCATCCTAGGGAAAATTGAGTTTCAGCTGAAAACACAATTGAAATTTGCTGGTCTATTATTTGGCATTTTTCCTAGATGACATAGAAGCTCAGAGATTTTCGCTTTGCAAATTGCAATAGTCTTTAAGTCTTTGCTGATCTGGTTAAAGTCTGGAAAACTGTTGTGTTATTGCTTTACCATATGACTTTTCCCACGTAAAGACCCGGGAAAAAAGCATGTTTTGGCTTCTCCTGGTAATGATAGAGGAAACTAATTTGGATAGAGTAAGTTTTTATCTTTGTGGATCACACATATATTCCTCGATACTTATACTCCCTCCATTCCATAATAGTTGTCCACTTTCCCCTTTACACGCCCCTTAATAAATCATAAATAAGAAGGGTATTTTTACTAATTTACCCTTTACACTTTTTAATACTGTGTCTTATCTATCAATACCAAGATTAATAATGAAGGAACTTTTTTTGGAGCTTTACAATATTTATACTTTCAAAAGGAATTAATTTTAAAGGCAAAAATGGAATTGTTTTAATTAATTATATCTTGGTTTTGTAAATTGACAAGTAATTTGGGACCAATATATTTAGTAATATGAACAAGTAATATGGGACGGAGGGAGTAGTAATTTGAGAACATACTAAGTGAATATTATGGTTTTGCCATTTTTTACTTCTTTTTGGCAACATTTTTGATGAACTGTTTGTTCTATTTTCAGCTGCAATACAATGTTTGAAAAGAAAAAGGCTCTATGAACAGCAAGTCGAACAGCTTGGAAATTTCCAATTGCGTATCCATGATCAGGTGCTCTTGTGTTCTGCTAGATCTCATAATCTTATACACATATTTTGTGTAACATCACAATATAAGCATAGGCATTTTGTTCGATTTGGGTTTCAGATGATACTGCTAGAAGGTGCAAAAGCCACAACAGAAACCGTTGATGCTCTTAGAACTGGAGCAGCTGCAATGAAAGCCATGCAGAAGGCAATGTAAGTTGTATATGCACTATGTTGCTGCAGTATCTTTAGTTCTCTGTTGTTTAGTATAGCTACATAGCTTTTGCCCTCCTAGTCGAGAACACAAAATGTTCAAATGATATATAAGAGGTCTCCAATCCAAGCCTTTGCCCAATACTGGCTATCATATCAAGGCATCATATTTCCTGGTAGTCTTCTTTGTGCATCACATTTGAAAGATGCATTCTGTCACAATCAAGTAAGTTTAGAGGCTTGAGCCATAATCGTAACGGATGGGATGCCACTTTAATCGTGTGGTTTAAATTCTGTAGTACTACTATTTTCCAATTATTAGTATAGAGGTACAATCAAGCTTTCTACACAAAAGCATGATTACGGTTGCGTGAATCACTCGCATCTATGCAGTGTTGTTCTGTGTTATCCAAATTTTTTCATTGCATCAAGGTCAAACTCAAATAATGCTAGAAATTAAATTCTTCTTTTTGTTATGGTTGGGTGTCTTTTGTTAAATGGAGTTCTCTTGCCTGATATTATCTAGTTTTTCTGTTCAGGAATATTGACGATGTTGACAAAACAATGGATGAAATCAATGAGCAGACTGAGAACATGAAAATGATTCAGGAAGCGTTATCTACACCAATTGGTGCAGCTGCTGATTTTGATGAAGTATGTACTTGGATAATTCTTTGTTTTTATAATACCTCCTCTCTGCGTCTGGACAATAATTCGTATCAATTTTTTGTAGGATGAGTTAGAGGCAGAACTTGAAGAACTGGAAGGAGCTGAGTTGGAGGAACAACTCCTTCAGCCTGCTACCACTGCCCCTTCTGCACCTATTCATCTGCCTGCTGGTAGGCAACAAGTGCGTCCTGCTGCCCAACACAGCAGAACGGAAGAAGATGAACTTGCTGCTTTGCAGGCTGAAATGGCACTTTGACGAGGTCATTTTCTTGTTCTCTATTTCTTGTGATAACTACTATGTATCTGAGACTATGAACACTACCAGTGCTATTTTCGTAGGGTCAATTATAAAATGAAACATGCTATACTTGTCTAGTTTTGCAATTGTTTGAAGGAAAGAATGTTCCATGTAAAACCTAGTGTAAGATGACGTTGTGCATTACAAACCTGTTTACAAGTTGTAGGTTAAACAAGATTAAATGAAAATGTCTAATTCATGTTCCCCCACTTTCACATCCCCTGATTTTCGCTCAGAAGTTAATCAAGTGGTGCCTAGACATGGAATGAGTACAGTCAAATCCATCAGATACCTTCTTGTTTGCTTCCTTCTCTTCCCTCGGTTCTTCCTCAACACTTGGAAACACTACTAACGGGAAGGGAAAAGGGACCTTGACGGCTACCTAAAGGTAATGTAGACTAAAAAGAACTGAGAAAAGATCTCATGTTCTATACATGGACAAATACATCAACAAAGTTATGTAAATGATACCAAACTCAACTCTTATTTGATTCATTTTTTTCCCAATGGATTTGATTTTCATGATGCAGCTGAAATCGTGTTGTTTCAACTGATACGTACTTGTCTGGTCGTCTTTGAAGTTTCTGACTGTCTCATTTGGTGTTTTGCAGTGATAATCGCCGAATAAAGAACGCTGTAAAGATCAAATGTACTATTTGTGGTGGATGATTGTTTGAATTCTTGCAATGCAGCCTTAGCTTACAATTATAACTGTATAGATTACAGGAATTGATTTAATATTTTATGTCAAAGTTGAAATGGGAAGAGTTTTGCTACTTTTACATGAAATTTCATTCTTGAAATTGTACAAAATATCTCTTCTATCAACATTTAAGTGCATTTTTTTGTGATCCAACTTGAAGCTGAAAGTACATTCCTATAACTTTTTTGGTGGCGTTTAAATTAGTTCATTCACATCTAGACTGTATGGTATCTGTTATTTTCCATCTGTACTTGTATCAAAAAATCAGTTACACGTTTTAACTATCATGACGATCTATTATTCACATTTAATACTTAAAAGTGAATTTAATACCACCCGGATATGTGTAACATCACTTTCACAATATGTGGTGTATTACACACGCTGCCACATCAGCGTTACATTAGCACCATGTCAGAAGTTGTAATTTTTATATCTTTTTTACTTTCTTTTCTTTATTACTTAACTTTTATTTTGTTAATTATATTTTACACTAATTAATTTCTAATCAATTATTAAAATTTTCTAATAATTATATCTTCTTCATAACAAAATGGAAAAGAAGAAACTTTTAGCAATGGCAGCCAAGAAAATTGTCCGCAATTTGGAGTTGATTCGTTGAGTGGAAGAATTCTTCCATTCCAAATTGTACCCACAAGAAGATTGCTTCAGTTTCTTCCATTGATTGGCCATGAAAATTGAGTTTTCATTATTATTTGTTGCGGCATGTAGTTGTAAGTATTTTTCAGAACTGGGCATACATTTTTTGTTCTTTTTCCATGTTCTTCTTGGAGGTTTCTTACAAAAATAGAGATAATATAAAAATAATTTTCTTCTCATTTTCAATTGATCACTCAATCCACTCAAAAAGGTCTGCCGAAGCTCCAACGATTGAAACCCCCCAAAATTTTACCCTTCTTTGACGTAATTTGTTTCTTGGTTGCTTTTTGTTATTGTTTTATTTTAAGTTTAATTAGAGTGTGAAGAAGATGAGGAGGGTGGCGTGTGAAGAAGAAGAGATGTGGAGGATGGGGTGTAAGAAATATTTTGATATTTTTTTTACTTTAATAATTATCTCATGCGCATGATTTCTTATTTTTTTATTATTATTTTGTCATGTCAGTTTTAGGGGTAAATAAATTCACTTTAAATAGTAGATGTGTGTCATAGGTCGCCATGATAGTTTAAGTGTGTAACTGACTTTTCGATACAAGTTCAGGGGGAATCTATGCTTTTTTCCTAAGTTATTCAAGCATGTATATGAAATAATTTATCTCATTACTAAGATATAAATTGTGGGATAATTTATCTTGAGACGACCTTATACCTCCAACCAAACGTTAGATAAAATAGTCCTGCATTTTATCTTTAAAATTATATTACTTTTTACCTCACAACCAACGACGTTCAAGACCTCTGGATATCAACACTCAAATCAATGAATAGAATATACATGCAATTATTGCTTTTTCTTTCTTTCTCTTTACGATTTTTTATTTATTTCTCATTCGAAATTAAATATCCATTTAAGATTAGATTAATCTAAATTTTTCTTAAAAAAATTCACTTTCAAAGATAAAACCTTTTTTTTTTTCACAACGCGAATCTATATAGGACTTGAATTTGAAATTTCTATTTGAAAACAGTAGAGTACTTACAACTCAAACCCTGAATATGAAAAAATACTCTGTTTGAAGCGCCATCCCAAAAATGAACCTTACTATACACGATTCAAATTTAATTATAGCTCTAATGCATATACTAAAATGCCAATGGGAAAAAAAAAATACTTGCTATTCTCTTCACTTTGAAGCTAAAACATTTTCTAACAAAAATAAGTCTATATTTAAAAAGAGTATTTATCACTCATCAGCGAATAAAACAACAGAGGAAATTTTTTGAAAAGGACCATTCCCCAATTCACATTAAAGAAAACAGAGTCATCACAGTAGGCGGCAGCTTTAAATCAACGCAACTTCTAGAAAAACTCATCAATTTATCTCCATTTTTTTCACAGATCTTGAACCAAACTTAGCAGCAGCAGCAGCGGAAGTAGTCGTAGAAGAAGAAGATGTCGTGGCAAACGTATGTTGATGATCATTTGATGTGTGAGGTTGAAGATAATCATCTCACTTCTGCTGCTATCATCGGCCATGATGGTTCCATTTGGGCTCAATCTGATAATTTCCCTCTGGTTTTGCTTCATACTCACTTCTTATTTTGGTTTAATTTTATTTGGGTTTACTTCTTTTTCCTTGCTTTAGTTTGGTCAAAATCCAGAATTTTGAAGTCGATATGTATCCATAGAGGTGGAGATAGTTTTTTTAGTTTATGGGTCTTGAATCGCCGTCCTTTATGCTTACTTGGTTGTGGATTAATAAGTACAATTAACAGGGATTGAGCCAAAACTATTGGGTCTGCTGAATCGTATCTTTAAGACCTACAGCTATTACTCCTTCCGCCCGAATTTAAGTGCCTTAATTTGACTGAGCGCAAAGGTTAAGAAATAAAGGTAGACTTTTGAATCTTTGTGGTCTTAAATTAAAGACGCCTAAGAGATACTCTTTTTGGACAAACCAAAATCGGAAGTAAGACATTTAAATTGTGACGGAGGGAGTACTTCTTTTAAGATAGTTGCAAATTTAGTAGGCTTTTGGGCATGAATATTGAGTGATATTTGAAGTTGCAGTTAAAAAATGGTATTTGGAAGTAAGAGTTGTGTTTGGATATGCATTTCACTTATAAAAGAAGTTTTAAGTTTTGTGAGTAGGAAAAATATTGTACGTGAAATTTTCCTTCTTAAAAAAATAATCAAAGAACTACTCTAATGTATAACCAAACAATTTTTTGAAACTAGTTTTTTGAGAAAAAGGATAAATTTGGATAATTAAGAATCGTTTCGTTATACTTATGTATAGAATTCAAGAAGAGGTGGATGAGTGACTGTGGGTGTATTAGCATCCACTATTACAAATCTTGAATTCTTCTATGTAATTGGTCAAAGGTTTAATTTTTTCTAAAGCAAGTTCAATTTTTTTCCTTCTATTGAGGCAATGACCTGCTCATAGAATTCCCTAGCTCTTCATGGGATCTTAGACACTAATCCAAATAATCAAGGTAAGCCCTTGAGAGCGTCCCCAACAGGCTGCTCAGTTGATGCAGTTAGCTGTCAGCATGTACAGGAAGAGTACTGGTAGAAGGTCCACATTGGTCCCTGCAATGACTTGGTAGAAGTTGATTTCTTCATCTAATGACAGTACTAGAAGTTGACATCTCCCCGTATGACTTGTCTTTATGCAAAACTAGTATTTCTGCCACAGTCAATAAATAGGAAAATTACTGATTCAGCATGAGTTGACAATCAAATTGTTGTATCCACTTGAAGAAAAAGTTCTGAATATTGATATTTCCCAAGCTTTTCATTTGTGCTTGTGCTTAAATTGCATGTTAAAATTGGATTTTTAAAAATGAATTTGATAGTTTGGTGGATGTATAAGAGGGTCTTTTGGTGTTAATATATTTTTTTTTCATGGTTCATATTAACTTAATAAATTTCTTCATTTACTAAACTATCCTATGCCATTCCTGTGGGCGAAGGCTTGTTGGAAGCAAATGTAGAATTGCACTGACAAGAAACTAACTTGGTGAGCTTGCCATTAATGTTATGTTTTTTTGGCAGTTTAAACCAGAAGAAATAACAGCCATAATGAATGACTTTGCTGAACCTGGAACACTTGCTCCAACTGGTTTATATCTTGGGGGAACAAAGTATATGGTGATTCAAGGGGAGGCAGGAGCTGTTATACGAGGCAAGAAGGTACGAGACCCTAGTTTCCTCCTATTGCATTGCAAGTAGTCTTCTTGTGAAGAAGTGAGTATCTTTAATCTAAACAAGGCATAAGTCTCAGGTTTGAACCCCGAGAATAAAAAAAAATGCTTATCCTTGTCCCCGAAAAAAAAAAAAGAACAGGGAAGTGTCATAAACTCTCACTTGAACCTTTCGAGATGCTCAAATAAGCTTAACTTTTGCGGCAGTTTATGCTAATGTTCAGTTTTTATATGCAAATGTTTTTGGTACAAAAACTTTTTTTTTATTATTATTATTGCCTCCCTCCATAAGATGATCCATTCGTTTCAACTTAGACTGTGAAGACCAATAAGAATAAATATTGATGAATTGTGTGGCCATCTTATTAAGCGGCTAGAGAGAGCAAACTTTTATCTACATAATTATGTCTGAGCATATCCCTCATGTGTGTGTCTGATCCCTTTTCATAGCTCAAACACATGGAAAGTCTTCTCGTTAATGAGTGACAGTATTTGAACTCACGACCTTTGCCGGGGCGGATACCATGTTGGTATTGTGTGACCATTTAATATAAAGTTTGAGTTGTTAGAGAACACACTTTTGTTTTCTTAATTATATCTGAATAAAGACCATTGAAGTGTGGATCTTCTCTGCTGACATTTTCCCAGCTGTAATCCATGAAAGTAGATTACACAATGCTTACACGAGATACTGGAATTTAGCTCAGATTATGTGATGAAGCCCCCTCATGGCAACACTTGACTTTCTATAATTTGTCATCCTGACTAGGTCCTGCGTATTTTCAGGGTGCCGGTGGTATCACCATTAAGAAGACTAACCAGGCTTTGATCATTGGAATATATGACGAGCCGATGACTCCTGGCCAGTGTAATGTGGTTGTTGAAAGGCTGGGTGACTATCTCATTGATCAGGGTCTCTAGGCATGTTGGTAAGTTGATCTCTTAACCTCCTTTTCATCCTTGATATCCTTTGTGAAGAATTAACCCAAGTAGTGGTCCATTCAATCACTTAAAACTAAAAATAATCGGTGGGTGTATAATATGAATCTAACCTTGTATAATCTATGTATACCATCTCAGCAACGTAAATAGTGAATCCGAGCAGCTATTCTCTTTATACCTTAGCTTTATTTCTTTGGGGTTTTTTTTACCAAGCTTATACTAGGTTAATTTTTTTTGCAGTGTATTAATATCCTACATAATTGAGGCCATGAAGAAGTGTTGTGTGCTCTGTAAGGGGGAGGATTGCAATCTCTTGTGTGTATCAACTATGCGGTCATTGTAACATTTTTCTTTGTGTTTCCTTGTGAGCTTGTCATTGACCTATTGGTTGGTTATATATAATGGAATGTGCTTATATTTGGATATTTTGAGCTTTGGTTAAGATGGATATCTTTTAGTTTTGGCTTAAAATAGATCAACATTTTTGGTATGTGTAATCTAACATGGATACACGGTATAACCTACAAGGTCAACCGAATCCAGTAGTTTTGGTTTGTATGTGTTAAGAATCTACTAAATGTATACAAATATGAATATACAAACGTCAATGGATTCAACGATAGTTTGAATTCGTAAAGTTCAAATCTTAAATACTCTTGCTCCTTTTCTTAAATGGGCAAAAAATGGAAGCTTTTGGCAAAAGAAAAACTTACCTCTAGTGGAATTGTAGAATACAAAACTTCCAAAGTTTGAATGAAATCACATGATGTGTTAATTTGAATTATTATAGTAAAGTAATTTAATATAAAGTGAAAATATATATTAATTAATCATATGATTAAGTGATAGTTTTACAGATTCAAATACAAATAAATACTTTTTTTAATACATTAAGGACCATTTCAATCATGTGTGATATATTAAGGACCAAAATAAAGCAACACATGTACATTAAGGACCATCATTTTCTCAACTTTTGCTCGTGATAAAAATTCTCAACGACAATAAGTTCATGACATTTTAGTTTTTGGGGAATCATATTAATCATAGCTAAAGATACACAAAAAAGAAAGCAAACAAACAAACAAACAGGGTAGTAGAATAATAATTTGTTGGACATAAATGAATGCACATATATGGGATGTTAAATATATATACACTATTGTTGTTTGATATTCACTTTGAAACTCGACTAATTCAGATTCACATTATAAAGTCACCCATGAGAAAATATTTTATAGTAGTCTCATTAGACCGTACATCTCTTTTGGTATATTCAGTCTCTAGATAATATAAGGGCTTAAACTGAAATATTATGGGATATATAAAAATGGTTATTTAATTATTAGCACCTCATAAAAATATTTCCCTTAGAGTGGTTATTAATATGAAAAAGAAAAACTATGTTATAGCTATTTCTGTATTCATAGAGTTGAATATAGTAAAATAAGAAATTGAAAAATTTCGTTGAAATTATCCGTTAGGCAATTTTCTGAAAAGCTAATACGAAGTTCTTCTCTCTATCGCAATAATACTCATGTTTACTATAAAGACTATTTTATCCTCAAAATTCAAACATAAAACAATGGTGAAACTCCACCATAATCCTTCAAAATGAAGCAAATATTGATTATAAGTTTGTGAATCTAAATTGATTATAAATAATTAATAAACAAAACCATCATAAAGGAAAACCATTTTAAAAATAATTTGATTAATACTTTTTTTTTTTTTTGATAAATAAAACAAAAAAGTAGAAAATAAGTCAAATTAGTTTCAATTAATTGATCTTTTTGCCCCCTATATATATATATATATATATATATATATGAAAAGAGTAAAGCTGTGACTCCAGTCCAAAACGGTTCTACGGCAGCATTTGCTCTCTTTCTCCCGCCACAATCGCTGCTGCTTCTCATCTCCGATCCTCCGCGTAACGACGGCAAGTTCTTCATCTCCGCCGTACTAAGGTGAATGTGCAATAGTTTTCTGATCGACTCGTTTTCTCCAGTCACATTTGCCGCTTTTCTCCTGAATTCTATTCACTTTATGATATTATACACACACTTGTAGCTGGACATTTCTTCTCTCTGTATGTGTAATTGTCTCTGTTTTTACTGTAGATTACTAGAACTAGATGTGTTATTTATGCTTTAATTTGTATTTTTCTCTCTAGTTTACTAGATTTGGATGTTGTTTTGATGATAGAGTAATGTAGCACTCAATTTCTGAAGTTCATAATACGCACTCATATAGCTATTGATATTTTATTCTTTGAATTTTCGGTGTATATTAGTACTATAAATGTAGCTGTACATTATGTATTTTGTTTCTATTTTCGCTGTAGATTACTAGATTTGAGGCTGTGATTGATTTTCTCTGTTACTCGTTTTAGTGATGGAATAAATGTAGCACTCAATTTTCATAATATGCACTCATATAGCTATTGATATTTTTTTCTTTGAATCTTCGGTGTATATAAGTACTATCTATGTTGCTGTATGTTTTTGTTTTTTATTTTCGTTGTAGATTACTAGATTTGAGGCTGTGATTGATCTTCGTTGTTACTTTGTTTTGGTGATGGAGTAATGTAGCACTCAATTTCTTCTGAAGCTCATTATATGCATTCATATAGCTATTGATATTTTCTTCTTCACAATTTTCGGTGTATATTACTACTATATATGTAGCTGTAGATTATGTTTTTTGTTTTTATTTTCGCTGTAGATTCCTAGATTTAAGGCTGTGATTGATCTTCTCTGTTACTCGTTTTAGTGATGGAATAATGTAGCACTCAATTTCTTTTAAAGTTCATAATATGCACTCATATAGCTGTTGATATTTTTCTTCTTTGAGTTTTCAGTGTATATTATTACTATATATGTAGCTATACATTTTTTTTTTTTTTTTTTGCTGTAGATTGCTAGATTTGAGGCTGTGATTGATCTTCTGTGGTACTCGTTTTGGTCGTGGAATAATGTAGCACTGAATTTATTTCTGAAGTTCATGACACACATATGGTTATTGATATTTTTTGTTCATCTTTTCCCTGTATAGTACTAGATATGTAGCTGTAGATATCTTTTGTGCGTGTGTAATTATTTATGTTTTTGTTTTTATTTCTATTCATTAGTGTAGATTACTAGATTTTGATGTGGTTGCTCTTCTCTATTCCTTGTTTTGGTCATGGAATAGTGTAGCATTCCATTTTTTCTGAATTCCTGATACGCACACATATTTATTGATACAGACGTAGCTTTGATTTGGTTTGTAAGCTCCGTGTTGTGGTGATGGAATAATGCAGCGCTTCATTTCTTCTGAAGTATGTCTATGGTTGTATTCATTTGTTGAAGTTTAGGTCAAGATGTGTTGCCTTTTAATGTTAATTTTTGAACGCTTCAAGTGTTTTCTCGATTTGTTGTTTATGTTGATTCCTTTGTTATTTGAATTTTGGTGTCGTTAGAGCTGATAGTATGTTGGTTAATTGGAGATCTCTGCTTTGATTTCTTATGTGTATTACTGTGCTTTTGGTTTTGTAAACTTAGCGATGTGAGCTTTGAAAAGAATAACCTAGGTCCAAAGTCCATTTCACATGGACCTTGGGCCATTTACCTTGCTCACGCTTACATTGACGTGAAAATATGGCTGTATTACTAGTCAGTAGAGTGTACACTATCTTATGGATAGTTTTTTTCTAGTTAAGCTTGACAATAGTATTTTATTTACCTCTTTTATGACTGAGCGTTTTCTTATCTATCTATCTTGCTTCTCTTTTCAGGGTGTTCATCCATATTGACCTAGATGGACCAGGTAACAGAGTAGTCCTCTGTTTCTTTGTCACTCCTTATGTACTCTATGCTTCTTTGGATGGTAACATTTGGGGTACTTGCAGTATGAAAAACTTGGGAAGATTGGGGAAGGAACATATGGTGTAGTGTACAAGGCCCTTGTTCGTGCAACTAAGGAAATTGTTGCTCTAAAAAAAATACTGCTGGAGCAAGAAGATGAGGGAGTGCCTAGCACAGCTATAAGAGAAATTTCTCTTTTAAAAGAGATGCAGCACGAAAACATTGTGAGGTATAATATGGTCTTTATTGTTTATTTATAACCGATATTAACTATATGATTGTGATTGCAAGTAAAGTGTAACTTAAGCTGTATTTTGCTTTCCTGTGATTATAATATCAATGTGATGCAAGTTATAACGGAAACCTAATGCACGTGTCTACTTGTCCTCCATATCAGTAAATTCACGTTTGCTGTTTTGGAGCAGTAATGTTATTTGAACTGCACTGGGTATTTATCCAGTGTTTACCCCCTTCCTTCACTTTGTTAGTATTTTTCTGTTTTGAACTTTGATCTTCTAGAAATGCTTCTATCAGTCTTTTTAGGGTAATCTTTGCCTTTACAGAGAAGGTGAGCAGCATGATCTAGTCTTAGATTATCACTTGAATAATGTGTTGGAGATCCTAGTGGAACGTACAAAGTTCTTACTTGGAAAACTTTGATTGTCTGTTTATGTGAATATTAGTGTATGTGGGTTACACAACTGCTATTTTCTTATGCTTTTAATCTTATTGTTTTGTTACACCAGATAGTGAGGAAGGGAAAAGCATATAGTTTCACTTATATTTTTGACCAGAAAAAGCTTATTTAACATTATTATTTGTATTTAGAAGTTAAGCATCAGTGCAACACAAGGTTGTTCCGTTCAATGAACTTAGGTTGTCTAGTAACAATTAATTTCAGCCAAGGCAGTTATTGAGGAGCCTATTAGTCATTTTCTGTATGCTGATCATTTAGTGGAATATATAAGTCCCACTTAAGAAGTTCTTGATTTTACCGGTAATTGTGACAAGAAGAATACAGAGAAGAGGATGGCGACGAAGCTTGTATAGTAGTATGCCTTTCTTTTGTATTTCTTTATAAGAAATCCCTGATGATCATGATGAATATAGAAGGGTTATAAACTCATTAATTATAGCCACAAAACCACTTGCTCCTTCGAATTGCTTGTTTTGGAACCATCTAATGTCAATATCAAAATTGTTGTGGGAAAGAAATATTTATAAGACAAAAACAGTTATCCAGAAATATGCATGAAAGTCACACGTTTGAAAAAAAACAGACATGACAATATATCATTTAAAGTTAGGATGCATGCATAAAAATATTGCAAAGAAATTAATTTTCTTTGACAGTTTTTAAAATTTAAAAGAAAGCATCTTTACAGTTTCAAGAAATTAAAGAACCTGATGTATAATGATCACGTTGGTTTTGAAATAAATTCTAGCAGATGTTAGTACTTACGTTGATACATATAGGAAGCTCAAAAGGTGATCTACAAGTTCTAAAAAAGCTTTCGTAGAGACTTTATACCTCATAAATAAATTATTCACGTTGATACAGTCTTTCTTTAATACAATAAGTATTATATTGTGTTTATATCTACTAAAATATTTATTATAATTGTATTTACTTTATATTTAATAAATTAGATATTTTTAACATTTTGATTTAGTGTTGGGGTAAAATGGTAATTCAATTTTTCACTTTGGAGCTTTCCACTTGTAGTATTACTAGAATCCGGGCACGTGTGTTGCACGTGTACTCCATAACGTGATAACAATGAGTATGAACTATTAAAAAGTCACATAAATACGCTTCGGGGTGGCCCAGTGGTTTGGGATTGGGACTTCCATGTTGGAGGTCTCAAGTTTGAAATCCCTTGCCAGCGAAAGCAAGGGTTTGTCTTCTGGGTCGAGCTCGTCGCACCAGGCTTTGGTTTGCTGCTATTGCATAGGAGCAGGGGTTTTACCATGTGCGCACCCAAAGGGTAGCAGCTGCGGGTTTCCCTGGTCATCAAAAAAAAAAAAAAGTAACATAATTTTTTTTTAAAATTGTATTTGAGTTACAATTAATGATCAATCTATCAAGTTAAATGACTTTTGACATAGTTATAACACACTTCGCGTGAACGGCAGAAAAGTTAGTATTTCCAAAGATAACCCCCAAGTAGATCCCGTTAAAAGAGGCGACATTTCTATAGATGATCAGATATTCATATATTAAGACTTGCATTCGGTTATTGCTATGAGTCATCTCTGTAAAGAACTTCTTTGTCTTTGTCTTCTTCTCTCTTGTTTATTATTGTGAATATTTGCATGGTTCTCTAAATTCACAAGAAGAAAACGAACATAAGCTAAGAAAATAAAGTGCTAATTAGTCTATCAAAAATTACACATGCTGCTCTTTCGTCTTCTTTTTCAAGGGACCAAAAGCCTCTTTTGTGATCCATCTTGATGACGAATTCCACGATAACAAGAAATCGATAAGAAAAAAGGTGTCTCTTTCAACTTTTTACTGGTCGTTGCAAGAATGGTGCCCCACCATTAATTTCTCTTTTATGTTTTACCATCTCTTGTATATAGAGAATTATTTATGGATTGTTAGAGAGATAATTTTCTTGGCAGTTGAAACTTTTCATCACCCACATTTACAATAGTTCTTCATTTAACGTTCTTTCTCTTTAAAATTCATTTGTTGAAATTAAATGAATAGTTACAGGATACACATTCAAGAAGATAAAATGTTGATATTGTTTAGTAGAAGATGAAAATCTCCTTCTCATTAAGTAGAATGCAATTAAGTAATTCAAAGCTATAGTAATAAAAACTCAACCTTTGATCATAAAAGAAGATTTAAAAATCCTAGAAGTCAAGCTCAACCTTTGACCATAAAAAAAGAGTTAAAAAATCCCAGAAGACAATTTAACAGAAGTGACATTAATTCAGGGGGTCTTTCTAGTCTCTGCGAATAAGTAAAAAACAAATAGTTCAAACTTCAATATTCTAGTAATTGAAGTGTTATCTATCCCTATAATCACATCAATAGACCTTATAATTTTCACACAAATCCTCTTGTCTTGAAATTTTCTTCAAAGTTGAAAGGTCAAGCATTACAACAAATTAAAGACAAAAAGATTAAATACGAACATTAATTTTGGAAGATAAAACACGTACATGTATACCAACTCAAAATATTATAGAAATTTTACTATTTACTATTTAATTAATTAAAGATTTTAATAACATTTGGATTTAGTATAAGGGTAAAATAGTAATCCAACTTTGCACTTTAGAGCTTCCCATTTTTAATAATATAATATATATATATATATATATATATATAGGAGATAGGTGTGAGTGAGCCAGGGTGTAATGTTGTAGGTATGAACTTCTGTCCACCTTGGGAATTTCAATTTTGTGTAATTACGACTCTTAATGGAAGGGGGACCAAAAGGGAAGGGGGAGGGGGGGGGGGATACTATGAATGCTGTGGATGATTGTGTTATGTTCATTTCTGGAGCAACATTCTTGCGTTTCCTGATTGAATTAGGAGTTAGAAACTAAAGAACAGATGCAAACATGTATATAACAGTATTTGGGTTGCAGTACTAAGTTTTTCTTTTTAATGTTGGAAAAGCTATTAAGAAGTTAACTTCTCTAATAGCGAAAAAAAGTTCCTATTATTTGGAAACAGGTTGCTGGATGTGGTTCACAGTGAGAAGCGATTATATCTAGTCTTTGAATATCTTGACTTGGATTTGAAGAAGCACATGGATTCATGTCCTGAATTCTCTAAGGATACCGGTGTTGTAAAAGTGAGTAAGAGATCTATATTCCATTGGAGGTTGCAATTATTGTTATATTTAGCTACCTCATCTGTTGCATTACTTCTTTATGAAGTTTGTCATGCCTCTGTTTAGCAGTCTTGGTTGAAGAGGAAGGAGATGCACCCTTACACAGTAGTTAAAATATATGATTATCAGAGTATGTAATGTGAGAAAGTATCACCACCTAATGGTAAAAAGGTTGTCGGGTTGAGAGGTTTCTTGTTCTTGTCTAATGAAGTAATATCTTCAATCTTGCAGACGTTTGTGTATCAAATGCTCCGTGGTATTGCTTATTGTCATTCTCGTAGAGTTCTCCACCGAGATCTAAAGCCTCAGAATTTGCTGATAGATCCACGCACCAATGTGTTAAAGCTTGCAGATTTTGGATTGGGTAGAGCATTTGGTATTCCTGTTAGAACTTTTACTCATGAGGTATGTACATGGTTTCAGCTCTAAGAAACAAAATTGCCAAACCAGCCTGTATTACCATTGTCTCATGTTGTTCCATTTCAAACTTGTCCAGAAAGTAGTTACTATGAGCAGAAACTGTTGTCACTTCTAATGCCTCTCTTTAATATCTGGCATCCTGTCTAAAATGAACAACCTTTTTCCTGCTTAAGGTTTTTGTTTGGCAGAAAAATAAAATGATTGGATTATCATGTCTGTGTCTCATTGATTTCAAAAACAGATACTCTGTTCATTTTTGTTTTCTAGCATATTGTCAACCCTTTTGAGCTTGTTTCTTTTGACTTCCAACAGTAGACTTCATTGTTTCAGGTGGTGACATTATGGTACAGGGCACCAGAAATACTGCTTGGATCAAGGCACTACTCTACTCCGGTTGATGTGTGGTCAGCTGGTTGCATATTTGCCGAGATGGTTAACCAGCAACCCCTTTTTCCTGGAGACTCAGAGATTGATGAACTTTTCAAGATTTTCAGGTGTTAACATACATAGCCAGTCTTTTAGTGAATGTTTTGTTACTTCTAAAAGTGAACATACTCGCTATTTATTTTTACCTTTGATAGGAAGTAAATTTATTACCTCCTTATGCCCTGTCCTCCTTGTCGATCATTCCAATTCCATTTGAAAGAAAGCCATTTTTATTGAATGGTTGTTCATGGATGGATTGAGTGGCCGATGTTATGACACAGACCAAAATTAGAATTAAGAAAGAGGCGTAGAAGGGGTTGGATAACTGAAATAGAAGAGCATAAATGTTAAAGGCTTGTCAGTTCTGAATTCTTCATGCTGAAAGACATACTAGTCAATCAATTACTAATATTTATAATCAAGTCTCTCTTTATGGGGTGGTTAGGTTGTGAGAAGGTTTAAAGATTGAGTTTGTATACAGTTTATGACTCTTTTCCTCTCTGTTATTATATCTTTTCCTTATTCATGTCATGATTCCCTACTATTTCTGTATGAAGAGTGGTGGGTACTCCAAATGAGGATACATGGCCTGGAGTGACTTCTTTGCCTGATTATAAATGTACATTTCCAAAATGGCCTCCTAAGGTAATCTAGAGTTTAATTATTTCTCTCCTTTTTTTCACCTTTACGACTAGTCTGATTCTCCTGCCAGTATTATCGCATTTCTAAAGAATGCTGAATTCAAGTCCTTCACATTGAAGGATCTGGCAACTGCAGTCCCGAATCTTGATACAGCAGGATTTGATCTCCTTGGTGTAAGTTTGCTTTTCTAAATGATATATACATCTTGTGAGTAAGAAAGTTTTCTTGTATTCTGAATGAAACTCCAACCTTTTTGCCTGGTTTTCTCTGAGAAAATCCGGTGAAATAGTTATAGGTACTCACAGCTAGAATAATTATAACTATTCTGAATGACGTTTGTGACATTGGTAGGGAAAAGAGATTTGAGTAAATAAATGTTCTCAAGGGAAAGGGAAGTTCCAAATTGCAGTGCTCATTCCTTTATAAAAAAATAAAATAAAAATTGCAGTGCTCATTCATATTCTTGTTTCAGTCACTTTAGCCTAGGTCTTTTTGTTCCCTTCTTCTCTTTGTATTTATTATATTTGGATATCACCTATTGGGGGCTAGGACTGTTTGGTTGCAGTTGCTTATATGCAAATCATTGTGTTTTCTGTTTAGCAGATTATATGAAGGATTTAGTGCCTTTCTCCGTAATATGTGCACAACAAATAGGTGTTTAATAAAATTATATGCATAGGGGTTTCAATCTTGTCTTAAAATCCATAGCCTCATTACTTTCAGAAAATGCTCTGCTTGGACCCCAGCAAGAGAATCACTGCCAGGAGTGCCCTTGAACATGAGTATTTCAAGGATATTGGCCGTGTTCCATGACTCTTTGCATCTTCGTCAACAATACGAACACAAATTTGGTATGTTAACTACTGGGTGATCTTAACACAGCGTTCATAGATATCTCTTGGTCCAGCTTCTCCATCACAATATGTGTTAATAGTTTTGGCTCTATCTTAGGTTCATTAGCATTCATACTTCTGCCAGGACTCACTGAATTACTGGTCATGATTGGATTGCTGTGCGTTTCAAATTTTTTGCGTAGCTTGATTCTGGAATTGAAGAATGAGATGATGATCCGCATGGTCAGTTATACATGATTACTATTTCTGGAGGAATGCAGGCTACAGTTCAGGTTTACCAAGTTATGTTTTGAATATTGTATGAAATTTTTTTCTTGGTCTGACAATAGAGACTGGCCTCTCAATATTCAGGACTCTCCAAGAACTTCTGCTATTTTGATAGGAAAATCATGGAAGGCAAAACTAGTTGATCATAGCAATTAGGTCGTGCTATTTTGTTCCCCATGAATCGTAATTAGATGATTGTGTCTTATCTCTTCATCTCTATTTTTCCTTTCGTTTATAATCTTGGAACTAAAACTAAACATAAGAATTGGTGTATTTTCTGCTGAGAGTCTATCAGAACCGCCTCTGTACCCTGAAAAGGTAGGGTTAAAATCTAAGTACATCTTACCCTCCCCAGATCCCACTTGTGCAACTATAGTAGTATGATATTGTTGTAAATATGAAAATTGAAATTGATTTAAATTGCCATTTTCATAGGTTTAACTAAGAGAAACAATGTTTACACCAACTCAATTGATGCAAACATGTGTTTTTCATACAAACAATTATCACTTGACCTTGGTTAAGTGACATTTATTCTTTAGTTTTCAACTGCTAAGGTTTAATTGTTTGATTTGATGTAAACACTGAATGTGGATGGACAAGTATTTACGACACTGTCATGGAGGCCTTTGGGTGTCAATTTTTATTTATTTTTCTGGAAATAGAAGACAAAAAGTGCTGTTCTATTGGAAACATGAACTTGCATTAATAAGCTTTGACAGGTTTTATACAACAGAATGGCAAATACATTTTTTCAATGTCATAAAGTTATTATTATTTCAAGATAAGAATATTGTATATATGCTACAATATCCAATTATCCTTTATTGGCTATATGTATCAGCTACTTGAAGGAAGGTCATGATGATGGGCTTGTTCACTTCGACTCTGATGCTTGCTTTCAACATCAGTGAAGCTATCTTTCCATCTACAGAGTTCAAATAGTAAATAGAAGCCATAAACATCACATACTACATATATAGAGACAGATTTAAGATTTGAAAATATTATTTGCAGAATACCACTGGATTCATCAAGTGGGTGCTATATTATTTCTCGTTTTGGTAAATTGAATTGTTATCAAATAGTTGTCGTTTCAAAAAAATAAAAAGTATGTATTACCTTCTTTTTTTTTTTTTTTTTCAAATTTTCTTTTACCGGTCTAATTAGTGGAGTGTTGATTAGAAGACACTAAGTTGTTGCACTAATAACTTGCTAGCACTAGCACACCCGGCTTTTCAGCCTTGTGCCTCCAAATGCGACATTTAAAAGAGATAAAAGGTAGTTTAGGTTTTTTTTAAAAAAAAAAAAATTAAGGCAGTTAGATATGTTTATTGAGGTGAATTTTTTCTAAATGACATAGATAATATGGATTAGAGATTGTACTACTGACCTTTTTATAACAATATTTTATAATGATCTAGTCTTTTTTGAACTAACTTTTCACGTTGTATTATATCATATGTTCTCTGTAGTAGCATTTTCATTGTAGCAACTAGAAAACATTTGAACAAACAATGTTGTTAAGGAGAGATTGACTTTGTATGTTTTAGAGAGTTGGAGAGAGAGACCTGAAAGTAAGTCTCAAGCTTAGTCTTTAGAGTAGCATACTCTTGCTTCACTTCTTGGAAAATGTTTCTGCACCTGCAAAATTGCTCATACATGAAAAATTGCACATTTAATTTTCAAATATCCATTGGTTTAGAGAAGAAGACAATTACCCCTCTATATTTTTTGCATTACAGTATTCCTGAAACTGAGAACATTGTCTTTTTACTCTCCTGGCACCAATGCTGCCAACAAAAGTTCTAATATTAATATTGTAATTCATGCAGTAAATATTGTTTCTTTCGCGTTGTTTATCTTATTATCTTGTTGTTGTTACTGCTTCATTTTCTTCTATTCTTGAGTCGGAGATTTATTAGAAACAAGGGAAAATGGCCAAATGACCTCCCAACCTATTACCGGATTTCTAACTACACACCTATTCTCTGCGGGAGTCCTATTACCCACCTGAACTACTTTAAAATAGAATAAATAACCCCTTAAGTGCTGAGTTGGCATAGAGAGTGTATTTCACTCTCTTTGAGAGAGTGAGTTGTCTATTTTGTTAATTTCCCTTTTTTTTTCTTGTTTTCTTTTCTTATTTATCTATACAATTATACATTTTTCACCATTATCATTGTTGAAGCTTTTTCAATGGATGTTTGGAATAAAAATTATCAACAACAACTGCATTTAATGAATAAATAATTTTTCAATAAACTTATTTAGAATATATCTAACAAATTAAATTTATTTTTTTAAAAAAACATACCCATTAATTAATTTTTTTTAAAGTGATGGATTCAAGAGTAACAAAATCAAAGTGAAGTAATTGAATATTTAAAAATATTTTCAAACTTAATAAAAGAAACTAAAACAAAACAATTTCTTCTACATTTTAAAATACGGATCCTACATGTTCTCCTAAAATCCATGAAGAATCAAATGAAAAACTCAAATTATAAATTAATCATGAAAATTTTAGAGGGAGAAATAATAAAGAATGGGGAAGAGAGAGAAGTTTCTCAAATTGGTGTTACAAATTGATCTTCTCATCCGAGATTATTTTGAGTTGTCGGCGGAATCTTCATCGGATGAATCTAATCTTGAATGTTCATGACCCATTTAATGTGTATCTGAAATTGTCTAAAAAAGAAAATCGAACTAAATGTAAAAAAAATGTGGAAAAATTGTTGAATTAGTTGGATGAAAGATTTGATTAATTAGGACCACTATCTTCTAGACTCTAGAGATTCGGAGTAGATGAAAAGGTGAGTTGAATTTTCGTTTTTATAAAATGTTAGAGATATAGAAATTTATTGAGGTAAAAAATGGTGTTTAGTATAGTTAGAGTTGAAGAAATGATTGGGGAAGAAAGAAAGAGGAAGGAGGAGAACTTTTTTTTTTAAAAAAAATCATTAAATGGTGAAATACACGTGTCAAGTGCGTGTATTTCACCACAAGACAGACATCTGGTAATAACATTTCAGGGAGGAAATAATTCCACTTTAAAATAACTTAGGAGTGTAATAGGACCTCCATAAAGTATAAGTGTGTAGTTGAAAATCACAATATAAAAATAAGGTTTATGTTTTACTGTACCCTCACCAAACCCTATCTATGAGAGTATATTCATTATTTTGTGGTGGTTGTTGGATGCAGTAAAGAGAAATACACTTTTTCTGGAGGAATAATAGTGTTTTAGAGTTGGAAATACCGGATTTTAGACACTTGGACCAATGAGATTATATCTTTGGATTGTGAAGTCATTATTTTTATTACTGTAATAAAACAATTAAAATGTTTGGTTTTTTTTTTTTTTTTGGGGGGGAGGGGAAAATCTAAAAGGTATATGAGGATAAAGAAATTTAATTGGTTATTCAACCTACTCAATAATTAGCTTATCATTATTCACTTTTGTTGTCAAACTATATTCAAGGAGATTTCCAAATGTGGACCCAAATAGATTCATTATACTCCCTCCGTCTCATTTTATATGTCATCCTTTTTTATAAATAGTTGGATCACAATACTTGTCATTTTATAAAATTTATGCATAAATTATCATATTTTGCCTATTATAACCTTGATAGAGTAGTTAATTAATCTTGAACATGTATTCATCATTTATTATAAAATTGACTTAAGAAAACATTGAATAAGGGTAGAAGGGTAAAGTTACATCATTTCTTAACGCAAGTACAAAGTAAAAAGATGACATATAAAATGGGTTGGAGGGAGTACTTTTCTATCTCTTTTTTGTTATTCTTTGAAAAGGTGACTCAAAATGTTAGTACAAAAGAATATATATATATATATATATATATATATATATATAATGCGGTCTATTGAAAACTTTCTTTTATCTTCCAAGTTAAAAGTAAGGTTGCATACACTCGACCTTCCTCAAATTTCACTCATAAAATTGCATTGGATATGCTATTGTTATTGTTATTGTATAGTGTCATTTAACATGTTATAACAATAATGTGTAATTACGTTTTAGGTTATATGATCATGTAAATATTTTTTGCATCGTCAATAGACATGCTCTTGTGAAGTTGGAGATGATACCTTGAGCTGCTACCCTTGAATTGGTACATCATATTATCCAGTCTAGCAAAATCATAGGGTCCATTTTCCCTGAAACAATATTAATTTTATCAAGTATTAATTAAATTTTTCTGATTGCATGATGTATACATTTGTAAATCATGTATAGAAATGATTTAGCGGAAGAAATGGGGTATATATATCGTGTGAGAAAATGAGTTTTTTGTTATTTTTTATATGATGTTATATTGGTATTATGTAAGGTGAGTTCCTAACATGTCTCGTATATATGACAATTTTATACATGTGATAGGTGAATAACTTTTGTCGAAAAAATATGATTTTTTGTGGCGATTTCTTTAGTCGTCCCAATGATATATAAGGGGGTGACTATACTTGATAGAATGTTGAATTAATACTGTTTATGATATTCATATATAATTTTGTAACCAAAAAAAAAAACTTAATTCTTACAATGCAAGTTCAATATTTCGAACATATCTAGCTGAATCTGTGTAATACGACTTGACAACTTCTTCAACAAAGTTAGGGTTTGCATCATCTTGCAATTCTTCAAGATGAATAAATTGTTCATCAAGGTGTCCCTGTATAAAACAATCAAACATTATCTCTAATGCGCATTACACCTTACGCGAATTTCATATTAGAATGAGAGAAAGAAAGTTAGGGATCTTATTAAGAATGAGTTCAGAATCAGTTGTTCAAGCGTCTTTTGAGTTAAAATTCAAGGATAAATCTACTTAGGCCTAAGGCCAAAGTAGACAATACTTTAATAGTTGGACCAAAATCGTTATAGATGGTATCAGAGTAGGACTCTTCCTTACTCGTTAGTACAATAGTGGAACAAACTCAACGAGGACATTGACTCTCTAGGGGTGTGTGTATGTGATGTTTATGAAGGATGGCAAACCTCTAAAGAAGGGGTGCACATTACACCTTAGGCGAATCTCACTTTGAAATGAAAGAGATGTGAATGAAAAAAAAAAAAAGTTAGGGACCTTATACAAATGTCTTTTGACTTAAAACCAAGGAACGAATCAGTGTCGGTCTAGAACCAATCCTCCCTACTCGTTCCTAGATCTTTTTTTTCCGCTTTATTTCATTCACTGATTTTTGTAATTCATTTCTCTTTATTACTTTAACAATTGGATTTCCTATAGAATAATTTGTGAATTTTCTATTTTAAGAGATATATATAATTATTATATGTGACCAAATAAATTTAATAAAAATATGACCTGATCCAAGAGGCTTCTCTTCATGTAAGCAGCTTGGCGTTTCTTTTGGTTCTCCATTTTTTTTTAACTTAAAAGGGAATGAAAAATTGAATATTGTAAACAAATATAATTTCTTTGAAAAAATACAAAGGGTTTACTAGTACTAATGGCTAGAATTGTCTGTATATATAGGGGGAAAGTGAGTAAATTCAAAGAAGAAAAAAGATAGATAAAATGGTCCAAATCACAAGAACCTTTTTCTTTCTTTTCTTGGACCAAAATTCCTACTATTACTTTACCAAAATCAAACAACAACAACATAATCCAAGTTAAAGTTTGATATGCAGAATTTTATTCTTACCCCATAGAGATGCAAACGAAAGTGAGGTACAATAAGAGATTGTTTTTAATAAATCTTCGACTAAATTCATTGTTAGTTGCACTCTCTATTTGTCTGTAACCGAGTTCGGAAGCCTTCTCAATTTTTTTTTTACTATGTCATCGCCAACAATCAACTCTTATTCCTCAGTGATATATCATATATGCCACAATTAAAGTCTTCGTTATTACAATTTGAAGTAACTATATAATCTTAACATCAACAATAGTTAATTTTAATGTCTTTTAAACAATTGAACATCATTTTGGCGCGTTGATATTTTAAGAATTTTTACTAGACTATTTAGAGTAATAAACTTCTTGAGCCGTCTTTGGAGTTAGAGTTCTATCATTTTTAAGTGAGTCGTCCTTGTTAATTAGGGAGTGTTTTTCCCGTTAATGTGGTATTTTTGGGGTGAATTCGAATTAATTGGATTCCAATGGACTCACTTAAACAAAATCCTAGGTCCATCACTGCATAACGAAGCTAGTCAAATGTTCTCTCTTTCATGTAGGAGAGCAGGACTCTAGCTTGGAATATTTTATCTGCTCCGGTAACTTTTTTTTTTTTTTTAACTTCCTGCAGTGTTTCAAAACTATCCTTAAAAGAGTACACCTAACACCTTTGTTGATTTTTTGCCAAATAAGTAGAGTTCAACATAAGTAAAATGTTGGATAGAGTCATTAACTATTTGTCAAATAAAAAAATGTGGCAGTCTAAAAAGGAAAAAGTATCATATAAATTGAGACAAATGAAATAATATTTATATAAGAGCTTATTTCGCTCTTGAATATTTCAAACTTATTTTTAAATGATTATAATTTTTGGAGCAGACGATATATATGAAACAACTCCTTTATATGTTTGCGTACATTCTGTCATCCTCAAACCCCATTCATGGAATCACACTAAATATGACCATTTTTGTTTAAAAAGCTTAGTTCTCAATATTTTCAAACTTCCATTTTCTAGTCCATTAATTTCCTCTTTATACATCTTCACATATTCTGTGATTTAGACAAGAAGTAATGGGACATCAAGATCTGACGAATCTTTTTCCAGTAAACGTCTTATATATATATATATATATATATAAGAAATATGTAATGATATATCTTTGAGAAAATAAAAATAATTTTATCTAATATCAACAAAATTATTTGAAGGAAATTAAAAAAATAAAGAAAAAGTATAGGTGAATATTTTTGGAATGATTGATACATAAGGTGTGGCCACACAAATAATATAGGGGAACCATCGGTGGCTCCCTAAATTTGGCACGAAATTTCACTTAGACACCTCAACTGTGCGATGTTCATTTTAGACACCTCATGTAGGGTTCCGTTATATTTTTTTGACACTTTTTTTACAATAAGAAAAAAGCTGAAGGAGAGTGTAATACACTCGTTGATGATGTGGCAAACGATGAATTAAATGATTACATGTGTTAGTTTAAGTTAAAAATTATTTTAAAATCTATTTAGTAAATAAAATAAAAATATTATTCTAAAAAAAATCAATTTAACCCCTCCCCTCCCCCCCTTGCCCCTCATGGTAGTTGTCTTCTCTACTATATCCAACAATTTTCTTAATTTGCTCTTTAAAATTGTTTTAGATTCTTTTTTTTCTATCTTAGTGTTGTTTAGAGAGAAAAAGAGAGGAGGAGGAGGGAGAGAAGGAGAGAAAGAAAGAAAAATTATTAAATATGAATGTTCACATCCATTTTTCCGGCGAAAAAGGTGGAATCGGAAATCGTCTTTTTTCATACACTCTATATCTCTTTTGTGCTAGTTTCTAAAGAATAAGAATGAGAAGATGACGATGGTTGTGGTGATTTTTGGAACTGAATAAATAAAAAAATTATTTTGATTATATTAATAGCGATGGTGACAGCGGTGGTAAATGGATGGTGTGTGGTGGAGGAAAGAATGAGGAAGAAGAATAGTAAAAACCTTTTAAATATTTTTTTTTTTAGGCTGAAAAAGAACCCCTTCACGCGCTAATTTTGGGTGCATTACACTTACCATGTCATATCAGCGAAAAGTGTCAAAATGACACAACGGAATCCTACCTAAGGTGTCTAAAATGAACATCGTCCAGTTGAAGTGTCTAAGTGAAATTTCGTGCTAAGTTTAGGGAGCTACCGATGGATTCCCCCAATAATATATGTCAACCATGACGGCATATGAGTTTTAATGTGAATATTCAATTTATATGTATCTTTGTTTGTATTCATCAATTGATAATTATGTTTGTGTGTTTTTTGAATTTCTTGATATTCCTTTAATTTTTAGATGTTTTTTTTGTGTGTGTGTGTTGAATAAGTTAATATTTGTCTAAGTATTATTATTATTATCTCTCTTCTTTAAAAAAATCTTTCAATTATAAGTCAAGTATTCCTTTTTTAGGAAAAATTAGTTAACTAGTCAAAATTCCTAACATAATTATTAAAAATATCTACACTTTAAAATGTCAATATGTCAATATTTTAGCAAATAAAGTGTATCACATCATATTCTCTCATATTTTTTCAATTTAATTTTTATCTCTCTCATATATAGCAAATTATATGTTGATAATTATCCTCCTAAAATATATAAATCCTATTTTCACTCTCCTTCAACCTCACTTTCTCTCTATTCATTATTTTTATTCCCCTCTCTCCATCCAGATTCTTTTTTTTTTTTTTCCAAAATGAAAAAGAATTATACAAAAGATATGCATCAAATTATCAATTGATCAGATAACTTTTTATTCGGTTTGTATTTATTATGTATGTGGTCCTGTTTAATATTTTTGATTTATTATACTGATTCTTGACTCATTTTCCATAAATAGAATATATTACATCTTAGAAGAATAATTTGAGTCTCATATGCAAAAATATTTTGATGAAAATTCTTAGAAGAAATATTTTACTCAAAATTTTATTTTGATATTATTAATATTATTTTATAAACTATATATTACATGATTCACCATACACAAGCAATAGATATTTTGGAGAAATCAGTATAATATAATGAAGAAAAGGGAGACATTTCACATTGAATGTAATAACGTTTATTAATTTGATCCATTATAAAAAAAGAGAAAGCTTTTATTTCTGAAATTCATGTTTAAATTTGAAAAATCATCAATAATAATCAGTAAGACGGAAGAATTTTAAATATATTTATAATAAAATGTTTTCGCATCTCATTTATTCCTTTAAAATGCTTTTGCCTAGTTTTTTTTTTTTGTACTAATAATTAGTACTGTACTTGAATACAAGAATGGAGTTATTATTAATTAGTCCAAAATATGAGAAAAAAACATGACATGCCCTTTAATATATTCTTCTTCCACCAAATTGAATGAGACGGTAAAAAAAAAACAAAAAAACATATGGAAACCTTGGACCTCTCACTATCTTCTTGTCTGGCAAATTATATATACTAGATACAAAAGTCCTGACAAGTCCAGGCCGAATATTATTTTATTTGATTTAATTTTATAATTTTATTATTAATTATTTTTGTAATATTTTAAATATACTTTTTAAATAATATATGTGGCACATGTGACATTTTGAGAGTTCTAATTTATAAACAATCACAATAAACCTAAAATGACTAAATTATCCTCGAACTCAAATTTTATTTTCGGGAAGCACACATGTCGACCAAGACGCTTATTCCCTCTTATATATCAGTAGTGTGTGTATATATACACACACATTAGTAGTAGATATATATATATGGACTATAATCAATCATTTTCTTGTATATGCTGGGGATAAGGAATACACCTCAGGATATATATGATCCTCTTTTGGGTATATATCTTCTATATACACCTCACAATAATGAAGTACTAATAAGAAGAAATACTGCTGATTAAGAATTTTCAAGAATTGATATATATTTATTAGAATTGGTATAGTTATAATAGGTGTAGAAACATTTTTTAGTATATATTTTATTGTTTACTTTAATCTAAAGTTGTTTCGTTGTTTGATAAATATTATATAATCTATATAGGTCAAAATTTACTTTTTATACATATTGTATATATTAAATCTTTCTAAGTGAGATTTTTGGCTTTATAACTGTCCAAAAATACTTAATCGTGAACTTAACATATTATACAATATCTTGAAATTATTGTAATTTTTTTTTTATAAACTTCAAAATTTTGAGTCTATCTTTATCTCGATTTATATACATACCTAGAACCACTTTAGAAAATTGTTTGTTTACTTATGATGAGTGCCTAACAACAAGAAGTTCTTGTCTAATAGATAATCTACCTACTAGTAGATATATATCGGAACTGAGTCAATTTTTTCACTAAATAAGATTGAAATATGAAAAATTAAACACATGAAAAAAGTCAAATGGAATTCAACATCTATTATATATACTTCAAAAATTAATCATACATAATTAAACAGTGTAATTTTCTATCGAAAGAGATTTAAATAAACTCTCTCGACGTTACCTAGCTCTGTTCTGAAATATATCATAGGCATATTAATAATAAAACTATTGTTTTGGTTTATTCCATTGCAATTGTATGGGTTGCAAAAGGCAAAACAACTTTTTCCGTATGCTGCGCAATGGCGCCACGGCCACGCACATTCGTGCACATCTATATCTTTGTGGGCACGCGGAGGTGTCTGATTATAACACAACGCGCTATTTAAGTTGGGCTATAAGAAATGAGACATGCAATGTTTTAAATCAAAGGTCATCATCAAAAGGATTTGACACAATGTATACAACTTTCTCTTTAATTAGATATCTCGATTTTGAGTTTTGGATATGAAAAAATTCTTGACAAGGAGCACTACTTCCAAATAGGTCATAACTAATTGAAATCCAAATTAATCGAACTCTAATATGATTATTAAACATCGAATAAAAACCCAAATGTCGTGTCATTTGTCTTATCATGTTTGTATATTCGTCTATACTATTAAAATATCAAAAAAGAAAGATTTAAAGGGAATATGGATCGTCCATAAGTTATCTTTAAAGGTTCACATATATATACCATTTGACTTTCATCCTGATCATCAATTAGAGAATCCTATTGCTTAGTGGATACACACTATTGATGGGTGAGCCTTTTTATTGTATAATCGACCACCAAAATAATAGACGAAATTTTTATTGGACAAGACGTTATTTTTTGAAAAAATTCATACAAAGCATAATAAATCCCACTAGAAAAAAAAAAAGAATGTCTTTTATTGAAGGAATAAAAAGAATCATGTTTTAATTGTACATGTTGGATCTTTTGGATTTATTTGTATATTTAGTTGGCTCTAAATCTCTTCATTGAAAATTTTGATTCTCCCACTATGACAAAGGTCCAAACATCAAGTTAGTGAAAAAGAGTTGAAAATGTTGATTCTAAAAATATTTGAGTTGATCGATTGATAGAGTAGCATATATTAAAATCAAATATAAAGATACATTGCACTACAAATGATATTATGTATATAAGATTGTTAACTAGTACAATTACATCATAAATAAATATAAAATGTACATAACATTTTTGCCATAAAAAGAGTTGATGAGATCTGTCTCAATATAAAAAGATTCATTCTTTATAATTATTACGAAAGCTCTTGAAGGAAAAAAAAGTATGTGCTGCTGATTAGGGGTGCACATGTCAAATCGTAAAGTCAAACCGAGCCGACGAATCAAATCAAATCGAAAAAAAATCAATTTGTGGTTTGGTTTGGTTGGTTTGGCGGTTGAAAAAAAACCGACCACTCTTGGTTTGGTTTGGTATTAAAAGAAAAAAAGTCAAACCGAACCCAAACCAAACAGACATAATATATATATATATATATACATAATTTTATTTTATTTATAGACAAAAAATATTATTTATAATCTACTTTGTTAATACATTTTTAGTTAGTTTATAGTTTTCAATGTTTATATATGCTATTTCAATTTGGGCTTGTAATGTTTGTAAATATTTTATTTTGTATTTAGATATGAAGTTACAATTATATTGTTGTAGTTTTTCAAATTCAAAGTTAACATTTTACTTTGTAAATATTTTGTTTTGTATTCAGTTTGCATGTCGCCTTTAACATAATGAGTGTTGATATTTCAAATAAAATATTTTGTACTCATGTGAATTTTACCGTCTTTTCGAAAATTTCTATTCATTTAATATTTTTTAAGTTTAGCTTATTACACATGTAAGTGAAAATATATTTGATCTCTTTTTTAAACACCATATAGTTTAAAAAACCGAAAAAAACACGAAAGAACCGACTAAAGCCGAAACCCAAAAAACCGACTTTATGTGGTTGATTTGGTTTTTAAATTTAATAAACCGACATAATTGATTTAGATTTTTTTTAATGAAAAACTAAATCAAACCGACCTATACTGAAAACTTTGTTTTTTCTTTTTTTTCTTTCTATCTTAGTGTTGTTTAGATTCTTTTTTTTCTTTCTATCTTAGTGTTGTTTAGAGAGAAAAAGAGAGGAGGAGGAGGGAGACAAGGAGAGAAAGAAAGAAAAATTATTAAATATGAATGCTCATATCCATTTTTCCGGCGAAAAAGGTGGAATCGGAAATTGTCTTTTTTCATACACTCTATATCTCTTTTGTGCTAGTTTCTAAAGAATAAGAATGAGAAGATGACGATGGTTGTGGTGATTTTTGGAACTGAATAAATAAAAAAATTATTTTGATTATATTAATAGCGATGGTGGCAGCGGTGGTAAATGGATGGTGTGTGGTGGAGGAGAGAATGAGGAAGAAGAATAGTAAAAACCTTTTAAATATTATTTTTTTTAGGCTGAAAAAGAACCCCTTCACGCGCTAATTTTGGGTGCATTACACTTACCATGTCATATCAGCGAAAAGTGTCAAAATGACACAACGGAATCCTACCTAAGGTGTCTAAAATGAACATCGTCCAGTTGAAGTGTCTAAGTGAAATTTCGTGCTAAGTTTAGGGAGCTACCGATGGATTCCCCCAATAATATATGTCAACCATGACGGCATATGAGTTTTAATGTGAATATTCAATTTATATGTATCTTTGTTTGTATTCATCAATTGATAATTATGTTTGTGTGTTTTTTGAATTTCTTGATATTCCTTTAATTTTTAGATGTTTTTTTTGTGTGTGTGTGTTGAATAAGTTAATATTTGTCTAAGTATTATTATTATTATCTCTCTTCTTTAAAAAAATCTTTCAATTATAAGTCAAGTATTCCTTTTTTAGGAAAAATTAGCTAACTAGTCAAAATTCCTAACATAATTATTAAAAATATCTACACTTTAAAATAATTATTTAAAATGTCAATATGTCAATATTTTAGCATATATTTGAGTTGAAGGAATAAAAAGAATCATGTTTTAATTGTACATGTTGGATCTTTTGGATTTATTTGTATACTTAGTTGGCTCTAAATCTCTTCATTGAAAATTTTGATTCTCCCACTATGACAAAGGTCCAAACATCAAGTTAGTGAAAAAGAGTTGAAAATGTTGATTCTAAAAATATTTGAGTTGATCGATTGATAGAGTAGCATATATTAAAATCAAATATAAAGACACATTGCACTACAAATGATATTATGTATATAAGATTGTTAACTAGTACAATTACATCATAAATAAATATTAAATGTACATAACATTTTTGCCATAAAAAGAGTTGATGAGATCGATCTCAATATAAAAAGATTCATTCTTTATAATTATTACGAAAGCTCTTGAAGGAAAAAAAAAGTATGCGCTGCTGATTTGGGGTGCACAAGTCAAATCGTAAAGTCAAACCGAGCCGACGAATCAAATCAAATCGAAAAAAAAATTAATTTGTGGTTTGGTTTGGTTGGTTTGGCGGTTGAAAAAAAACCGACCACTCTTGATTTGGTTTGGTTTTAAAAGGAAAAAAGTCAAACCGAACTCAAACCAAACATACATAATTTATATATATATACATAATTTTATTTTATTTATAGACAAAAAATATTATTTATAATCTACTTTGTTAATACATTTTTAGTTAGTTTATAGTTTTCAATGTTTATATATGCTATTTCAATTTGGGCTTGTAATGTTTGTAAATATTTTATTTTGTACTTAGATATGAAGTTACAATTATATTGTTATAGTTTTTCAAATTCAAAGTTAACATTTTACTTTGTAAATATTTTGTTTTGTATTCAGTTTGCATGTCGCCTTCAACATAATGAGTGTTGATATTTCAAATAAAATATTTTGTACTCATATGAATTTTACCGTCTTTTCGAAAATTTCTATTCATTTAATATTTTTTAAGTTTAGCTTATTACACATGTAAGTGAAAATATATTTGATCTCTTTTTTAAACACCATATAGTTTAAAAAACCGAAAAAACCCCGAAAGAACCGACTAAAGCCGAAACCCAAAAAACCGACTTTATGTAGTTGATTTGGTTTTTAAATTTAATAAACTGACATAATTGATTTAGATTTTTTTTAATGAAAAACTAAATCAAACCGACCTATACTGAAAACTTTGTTTTTTCTCATTTCAATAAAAGTCATTTACTACGTTAAGGTGTTACTTTTCGACCACTTAAAATAACGTGTCAATATTTTATCGTTGCCAAAATCACTCATCTCACTTTAATATATATATATATATATATATATATAAACTTTTCACACATTTTTGACTTGATCATTCGTCAATGTACATTAATTTTATATATGGGCAACTTTCATAAATAGCCACTAAAACAATTTCAGTTATGTTTCATAATTATAGTTTGTTAATTACGGTTCGTAGCTACATGTTAGAGGGAGGAGAGAGGCGATCGAAATTGAGAGAGGAAGGAGAGAGGCGAGTGAGAGAGGGGCAGAGAGTGGAGAGAGGCGAGTTGTATATGTATATCGGTTAGATAATTATATATATGTAGCTAGTATGTATATGTATCAATGATTGTATTTGTATATTTATATACAATTTGTATCCGTATACCATTGAATCGAGTTCAAACATTTGTATTGAAATATTCAGTCTCTCTCTCGTTTTATACAACACACAAATTATTCATTTGTATTTGTATATTCTGTGTTTGTATAAAGCGAGAGAGAGAGGAAAAAGAGAACTAAGTAGAAAAATATTTGTATTTGTATAATTATAAGTATATAGGGCAGAGAGATATGCATTTGTATTTGTATATCTCGTCTCCCTCGCTATATACAAACACAAATTATACATTGTGTTTGTATAAAGTGTGATAGAGACTAGCAGAAGAGAATCGAGAGAGAGATTGAGCAGGGAGAGGAGAGAGACCAGGGATATATGACTGAAAAAGAGAAGATACAAGTGAGATTCCACAGAGAGGGGATAAAAGAGAGAGAGAGAGAGTGAGAGTGAGGGGAGTGTAATTATAGCTAGAAGTAAATTCCGAATTGTAGTTAATGCAAACTGTAGTTATGTTAGCTAATTAACTAGTATATATTTGCTTAACCGCATAATTTTTCATATATAGGGGAATTTTCACAAATAGCCACTAAAACAATTTTAATTATGTTTCATAATTATAATTTGCTAATTACGATTCGCATCTACATGTTAGAGGGAGGAGAGAGGCGATCAACATTGGGAGATGGAGGAGAGAGGTGAGCTAGAGAGGGGCAGAGAGTGGAGAGAGGCGAGTTATATATGTATATCGGTTAGGTAATTGTATATATGTAACTAGTATATATATGTATCAATGATTGTATTTGTATATCTGCACACAACTTGTATCCGTATACAATTGAATCAAATTCAAATATTTGTATTTGAATATTCAGTCCCTCTCTCGTTTTATATAACACACAAATTATACATTTGTATTTGTATATTCTGTGTTTGTATAAAGCGAGAGAGAGAGAGAGGCAAAAGAGAACTGAGCAGGAAAATATTCATATTAATTATAAGTATATAGGACGGAGAGATATGTATTTATATTTGTATATCTCGTCTCTCTCTCATTATATACAAACATAAATTATACATTGTGCTTGTATATATAAAGTGAGAGAGAGACTGGTAGAAGAGAATCGAGAGAGAGATTGGCAAGGGAGAGGAAGAGATGACTCAAAAAGAGGAGAGAAACAAGCGAGATTCCAGACAGAGGGGATAGAGGAGAGAGAGAGAGGAAGAGATGCGAGAGAGAGCAGTGTAATTACAGCTAGAAGTAAATTCCGAATTGTAATTAATGCAAACTATAGCTATGTTAGCTAATTAACTAGTATATATTTACTTAACCACGTAATTTTCCCCATATATATATATATGGTATATTAATTTGGTGGTCGGTTATACAATGTAAATTACCCATAAAGAAGCCCACCCACTTAACTAGACCCAAAACTAAAAACCCGACCCGCTAGTTTTTACTTTCTTTTGAAAAGGGCGCCCAACAAAACTCATACAAAGAGCTTTTCCAATGAGCATTTGATCCTATAATTTTTCTCTTTACTCTCATTTTCTGGAGATTTTTTCCAGCAAAAAGAATTGAGGGTTCGTTCGAATTTACTGTTAAAATGGATCTTCGTCCCAGAAAGAGACAAATACAGACTATTTCTGGCTTCACACAAGCTGAGGTACCTTTCAATTTCTTTTATTGGTTTTCAATTTTGGATAATGAAATCATGTTTTCAAAGTTTGGTCTTTGAAGGGTTGTTGAAAAACTGGATTAAGATGGTGTGTATATTTGTATGTGGAATGTGAATTAAGTTGATTTATTTGATCTCTATTTTGGGTTTCTTTTTATTGTTTCAAGTTTTGGCCTTCAGATAGGAGGGGAGGGTGGGGAGGATACGGATTAGGATAGAAGGTTAGTATGTAGAAATATGTTGCCTTGTTGTCTCTCTATATTAGTAGTTGTAATATTGCTCGAGTAGTTTCTTATCCTTTGATTTTTGTTACTATATGTTAATTCCTTGTACCTTCATTATCGTATTGTTTTGTTGTATTTTCTGTTTTGTTACTATTTTCTGTTTTTTATTATTAGTTGTTGTTTCTTGTACTTATGTTACTTCTTTTGCGAGACTGTTTTGGACTGTTTTTTCTTGAGCCGAGGGTCTATTGAAAACAACTTTTCTACCTCTGAGGTAGTGGTAAGGTCTGTGTACATTGCGTACATTCTACCTTTCCTACACTCGACTTTGTGGAATTACACTGGGTATGTTGTTGTGGTTTTTGCTGGAAGTTTTGTCCCTTTAGGGTCTTTGAAATTTGCTTTAAGATGGTAGATGTTTGTACGTGGAATGTGAATTAAGTTGATATATTTCTTACCTATTTTATTTCTATTTTGAATTTCTAAATATTGTTTTAAGTTTTTACCCTTTGGTGTCTTTGGAATTTGCTTTAAGATGGTAGATATTTGCTAATTTGCTTGGACTCGGGTGCGGGTGTTTGAAACGGATGCGAATCTAGAGGTCAGCTATGATTTAATTTTTGAGATTCAGGGATACGGATCCATGTATGGATACCGGTGCGGGCATTCGACTTAAAATAATTCAAATATCTATAAATAGAGTTATAAAGCCTAAATAATGAGATATTATGTGGAAAACTTGAGGAGAAAATATTGATCAAGAGGAGAACCCTGGAAGGAGATAAACGGAAAGGGAGTGACAATAGAAATTTATATATGCAAGGTATCTCATTTCTTCAATTCTACCTTAGTTTTTGTTTTTATTAAAGAAATCATTGAATTTGTCTAGAATTTCTTCCTTGAATTTGGTCAAAGTACCCAAAACCAATTGACTAGATTGAGTACGGATCCCACACTGACACCCACATCCACGTTGTGTCGACATGTGTGCGGCACCGAAAGGCGAAAGTGAAGAGTCCGAGCAACTTAGGATATTTGTTGTGGAATGTGCATTAAGTTGATGTATTTATTAATTGTTCTTTTTTCAAAAGATGTTTTTCTAATGTTTACAAGTTTTGGCCTTAGGGGTTGTTGGAAATTGCATTAACATGATACATGTATTTTTAATAAAATGAGACATGCATTATCACTCTGGCTGTGTGCAGTTGGGTCTGCAGTAGGTTAAGGTTCCGTGTGAAAATAGTCAAACTATGATGAATGATCTGTGAAGGGATACATAGTATTTATATAGGTGACTCCTACTTGTTTGGAATTGAGGTGTAGTCGATTGATTGATTTTGAAATTTGCATTATGAACCCTTCCTACCAAGAGCTTAAATTTGTGCTTATTATAATTGGTCCTCCCCCCCCCCCCCTCCCCCCTCCACCCCCCACCACCAAATACCCTTAGCTGCATTGCATCTAGTTACAGAGTTGGAATTCTGTTGTCAGTGTGCCCTTTCATTGTCCACATGGACCAGACTCATATGGTAGGCAGCAGTGGGATTTTTTTCTGCTCTGTCGAAAGCTTGACGAGCTCATTGGGTCAAATATCGTTGAATTTTTCCATTGCATCACATTGCATAAAAGAGGATTTATTTATTTAACAAAAGAGGATCTACTTTGACGTTCAAATAGTTATATTAATGAGAGATAATAACTATAGCTTATACAAGAAGGCTATCTTTGGTTCAACGGGTCAAGTGAGTAAGTTGAGTCTGAGTTGAACAGGTCAATACAAACCGAGTTGATGAACGTTTGATGATCAGTCAGTCTAAAATTCAATTGGGTTGAGATGAATTATCTATTTTTAACTCAACTTGATTAGCTTAATCTTGAACAAAAGAAACTGCTTGCACTTTATAACAAACTTAATACCCTAGAGTGCCAAATAGGTGGTCTAAGCCTTTTGTGCTTATCAAAAAGAGTTGAATCAATAAAATGTGATGATTCAGTTCGTTCAAAATTATATTCGAATCAAATATTCATATATTGCATTGATTGACAAGACGTGTCGTGGAGTTAATGATAGGTTATAAGTTTGGAGATAGTCCCTAGAGTTTAAAGGTTTTAGGTTCAGTAGGACTAAAATAGAGTACCTAAAGTGCAAGTTCAGTGATGTAACACATGAGGCGGAGGTGGGAATGAATATTGATGCACAAGTCATACCAAGAGAGAAAGTTTTTTCAAGTATCTTGCGTCCATAATCCAAGGAGATGGAGAGATTGAAGATGATGTCCCACATCGTATTGAAGCGGGGTGGGTGAAATGGAGGCTTGCCTTCGAGGTACTGTGCGATAAGAATGTGTCGCCAAGGGTTAAAAGTAAGTTCTACAGAATGGTGATTAGATCAACATTGTTGTATGAGTTAGAGTGCTTGGTGAGTCAAAAACACCCACGCATAGAAGATGAAGGTAGCAGAGATGAGGATGCTCAGATGGATGTGTGGACATAGTAGGAGAAATATGATAAGGGTTGAAGTTATACGAGGCAAGGTGGGAGTGACTTCCGTGGTAGACAAGATAAGGGAAGCAAGACTGAGATTGTTTAGGCATGTGAAAACTGAGATTGTTTTCAAATTTCGGAATTTGGGGTATTTGAAAATTGCATTAATATGATCTATGTATATGTTGTAAATATGAGATATGCATTGTCACTTTGCCTGTGTGGAAAGAATGGCTGGGGTTGTAGTAGGTTAAGGTTCAGTATAATAATAGTCAAACTATGATGAATGTTCTGTTGATGCAGAGAATTTATATTGGTGACTCTGATTTGTTTCCAATTTAGGTGTAATTGATTGATTTATTTTGGAATTGTCATTATGAACCCTTCCTTTCAAGAGCTTAAATTTGTGCTTGTTGAGATTGGTTCTTAAGCTGGATTATATTTAGGTACAGAGTTGGAATTTTGTTGTTGTTGTGCTCTTTCATTGTCCACACTGGATCGGAGACATGGCCGAAATTCACGTGGGAGGCAGTAGTGGGGTTTTTTCCTCAATGGGCAAAAGTCTGATGATCTCATTGGGTTAAATATTGTTCAATTTTGTGAATCGCATCACATAAAAGCGTAAATTGTTAGAGGGGAAATTTATTTATTTCATTATTCATTTTTTTTGGCTCAAGTTCGTGAAACACACCTTACTCATGTTATTGATTCTCTTTGTTTTTTTCCTAACCCAAGAATGGAGATATATCTTGTTGATATGTGACCGTTAAACTTAAACTTAGAACCACTATATGTTCTGAATCATCTTAAATTATATAAACCACGTAATATAAAAGTTTAAGCTGTTACAAAGGTCTGCAACAATGCAGAAAGGATGAAGATTTGAAAACAATTGGACGACAGTTATTGCAAAAGGTTAGCATGTCTCAACTCTTGGAATTGGTCAAACTAGTGGGTTTGGTTTAGTTTGCCTTCTATATATCAGAGCTAGAGTGACTAGTGAATGGGGTTCTTGCTTTGAATGGAGTTCAGTTCCTCTTATCCCAGTCCGAGTATTTGAATGACATAGTAATACTGGCTGTTACCATACTATTGAAGCTCTATCCTATGAAATTATATCATTTCTCCATAATTTTATAGAAATGGTAGTCTTAGTGTTTTATTTTAAAAGATCTTTGTCATGTTTCATTGTGATTGTGAATTCCATCACCACTGCCAGCCCTATCGTTTTTCCCTCACCGTGATTGAGCTGTGGTGATCACACCTGGTTGCTTCTCTGAGTATGCAGATGTAGGAGTAATTCATCCTTTCTAGCATTGAATAATTCTCGAGTTGCTTCTTTTGGGAACTCATGCATTAGCTCATAGTGGTCTTGGTTTGGGTGGTCTTTGCGCAATCGCTGGCAAACCCTGCTTGCTGGACACTGAATATTGGTCTATTGATTCATGATACTGCAAGGGTGGTGGAATTCCAAAAAGAAAAGAGAAAAATGCTCTACATCAAAATGATGAAGAAAGGTAGAAAAGAGCTTCTTGAACTATACTGGGATCATTCTCAGATTCAGAAGCTCTGGCTCTTACAAAATAGTTATTTCGTTTGTATCTTATTTTGTTGATCTGTGAGACTGGCTAGAATTTTCTCTTTGAGGAAAGATCTGTTTGAGTCTTTTGCACATTCCCAATTTGCTACATTTTAGTTGAAGTTCGCATTACATAATGACGTCAATCCACAAACAAATGTATTGGAATTGTCAACTCTAGTTTCAGTTATTTTCTTGTAACTTGCAATTTTTCATCGCCTTCACAAGCAGGTTGAGAAAATGGAGAACTTACTAATTGAATCAAGAGAACAAGTTTGTGACTCAGAAGTCTGCAAGAAATTGGCAAAGACGTTCACGTGAGTTTGTACTTTGGACAAAGTAACAATTCTTTTTAATATAAATCAAACTTATCTGTACATGCATGATCTTTAATTCATTGTCTTGTGTTTCTAGGCGCTCTAAAGGACGTGCTGGGAAACCAATTGCTAAGTGGACTGAGGTCAGTGCTTCAACAACATTCCTCTAGGACCTGATCTTCTAGCTTGAAGTTTCACATGACATGAACTATTGTACTTGATTAGGTCCAAGCTTGGTTCCAGAATAGGTTGGTATGCTATCCGTCAAAGGATAATTCAGCTGAGGCCAACCAAAAACTGCCTGATTATACAGAAGGATGCACTTTGAATAAAGCAAATGAAAGCTCTCATATTCCAAAAGGTCTTTTGCAACATATCTTCTCTATGTTCTTGACATCTGAATGGTTATATGAGACTGATGTGGCTGATTACAGCATTATTCTGTTACCTCCTTACTGGCCCATTAACAGTGAAAGTTAAAAAGTACTAATGTTTAAATTCGAGAAGATTGGCTGCTGAACGACTGGAAAAGTTGCTTTCTCTGGAGAAATTTATCTTTGATCAAATAAACGTAATTCATTCATTACATGGCCAAACTAGCCGTATACAAGTGGTATACCACAAGGTGAAAAATCTACAAAAGGACATGATTCTCTACAAACTCCGCCCAATCATCTATACCACAGGGAACTTTTTGTGCACACCAAAAGAAAATAAGGTTCCGGGGACTACTTCTCAACCAAAAGAAGCTTGGCTCTACTCCTTCAAAAGTTCTCCTATTTCTCTCTCCAAACAATCCACATTAATGCAAGTGGAACATAATTGCAGACCCTCCATCTTCTCCTCCTTCTCCCACTCTTCCAACTAAGCATCAGATGTCTCACGGTTTTTGGCATCACCCACGGATGCCAATCCTCCTAAACATATCCCACCATAACCTTAGCCCGCCGCTCGCATCCTTACACATGTAACACCAACAGGCACAAACAACCTTTCACTTTCTAAAGTTTTACGCTGTCAAAATCACCCTTCTAGCAGCTAGCCAACTGAAAAGGTACACCTTCCTCGGCAGTCGGCACCTTAGGGATCCATATTGCATTACATGGAAAAACATGTCCCTCCCTAACCAAAAGTTTTTCATAATATGAATTTTTGCAGTGAACACTCCATTAATCCCTGAGTCCCACCACCAAGCATCAGGATTATCCACCAGATTGGTTTGTCATATGTAGTAAGGCTGAAAATCTTTGAAAATTAGTCACTTCCCAAATGTTAAAAAACCTTTCAAAACCTTCAAGTCCCCAAAAGTCTCTCCACCATGATTCCTCCTAATATGTTGAATCGTCAAGTCTTTTCGACAAGATATTCTGCACAACCTCTAAAAATCATCTTTCAAAAGCGTGTCCCTGTACCACCCATGTCCCCAAAAATCAACTCTCGATGAAATACTTTCCAAAAAATAATCCTATCCCTTCAAGATATTCTTCCACACGCCACCACCATAAGGCAAAGTGGTATCTCTAGTTCTCCACCCCCTTCCAAGATCCAATATTTATCAACAATCACCCCCCTCCACAAAGCTTGTACCTCCCCCCAAACCTCCAAAGTCATTTGCCCATTAAAAGCTCTATTAAAGACCTTTAAATCTTTAATTCCAAGACCTGTGACAATCTTCCACCGCACCAAGTGAAATTTCTTTGATCCATCCGCCGCATCCCATGGGGAATTTCTCTGATCATTTCCAACTTCTTAGTAACAAAAGTTGGAGCATGAAACAAGGACATGTAATACGAGGGAATGCTTGATAATGTGCTTTTAATAAGCACTTCCTTCCTGCTTGTGGACAAATATCTTTTGTGGCACCTTGCTAGTCTCCTTTCAACCCTCTGAACAACCGGATTCCATACCGTATGATCCTTACTCGCTCAACCATCTGAACAACCGGATTCCATACCGTATGATCCTTATTCGCTGCACCTAACGGTACTTCAAGATAGGTAGTTGGGAGAGCACCAATCCTACAATTTAAAACTTGAGCAAGCAATCCGATGTCATTCACCTCCCCAACAGAAGTCATCTAACACTTCCTCAATTTAATTTTAAAGGACTGACACCACCTTGAACCAAGAAAGGACTTGACCTAAATAATCCAGTTGGGGCTCAACTACATCACAAAAAAGCAAGGTATCATCCTCAAACAACAAATGAGACACCAATATTGTCCCTGCACCCCAAGTGTTGCATCAAAGCCCTTTAAATAGCTCCCCAAGATGGCTCTATCCATCATTCTGCTCAAAGCTTCCATAACTAGACTAAACAACACCAGTGATAGAGGATCCTCTTGTCTCAAACCCCTCGAACTCCCAAAAAATTCTCACGGGCTACCATTCACCAACACAGAAAATCTCACCGAAGAAATGCAAAAATAAATACATTTTCTCTATCTCTCTCGCCAAATCTCATTTCAAGCAGAATATAGAAATTAAACATTAGCACCTTTAGATGAAGGAGAACCTTGGAGCAACGTATGGTTGTCCAGTGTGATCTATGGGTCACGGATTCAAGCCGTGAAATTACGAAGGGATGCTGCCCTTTCCTAGACCCTACATGAAAGCGGGGTGCTTTGTGCACCGGGCTACCCTTTGCACCTCTTGATGCCTTTGTGGAATATTCTCTATTTCAAAAAAAAAATATTATTGTCTTGGTGTCTATAAATTTGCTGGGGAGATAAGATTCTATTAATAATCCTTGGCTCCCCTTGAGGAATTAATTGTTGAGTAGTCCCACATCACTAAGATGTGGTATATTTGATTTTGGGCAATCCTCACCTCATGAGCTATCTTTAGAGGTTGAGTTAGATCCGTAGTTCATTCTTATCATGGTACTAGTGCTAGACTCATCTCTTGGTTTACCCAATGTTGGCCCCCGTACTATGTTGTCCACGCTCTAGTTGGCAGGCCTAGGCAAGAAAGGGTTTTGAGTTGTCCAAATCGGTGGGATGTGATATTTTGGTCTACTTATATAGTCTTGGGATGTGGCATTTTGACTCCTTATATACAGTCTTGAGAAATCTTCACCTCATGAGCTGGCTTCTTGGGTTGAGTTAGGCCCAATGTCCATTTCTTATAAGTTATATTGGTTTCTAGGTATCCAAAAGGTCAGTTTTGTTATAAGTGTTAAGTGAGAAAGCGTCCGTCACAGCAATGCATTTGGTTGATATCATGCAGTTATCCTGCACTATTTATTGAATTAAACTACTCATTACTACTTAATGTTGTGCAAACTGCATTCAGCAATGTTATGTCCTCCAAGAGTGTCTATTGGTGGACTACTAGTCCACTGATTTGCCTATCATTAAATTCTCAACGATACATTATCCTCAAGGCATTTATCTCCAAGTTCATATCTTCTCTAAATTTGAAAATAATATCTGACACATCTAGGACGACTCCAATAATTTTAAGTTTACAGAGAAAATTTCATCTGACTGTTTTTGGGACAACTGAAAGCTTAATATCCACTGAAAGTTACATCCAACCGACATAGAATGAGATGCAGAGATAGAGAAATCACGTTGAGGTTAACTGGTACTTCATGGAGAAAGTAAGTAGTCGTTGAGTCGAATCACCTAGCCCTTTCTTTTTCTTAATTCTATTTTCTACTGTAGATAGTTGCAACTATCTTCATGCTGAATAGTTGCTTCTCCTTCCTCTAAAGTTAAGAGTTGCATTTATTTTTGGTATCAGAAATGTACAAATATAGTCCTGACAAACTTTTCGCAGGCCAGAAAGATCCACAGCTGTCAGACTTGGAATTTGAGGCTAGGTCTTCAAAAGATGGAGCATGGTAAGATTTCATTAGCAAGCAAGAAGGTTTTGGTCTTTCAGTCAATATTTTTTTTTAACAGACATTATCTACTGGCTACACTACAAATTTCAGCATTTTCTTCTGGATGCATAAATCAGATTTATCAGCATTTTGTGTTAGATGCGTTGTCAGCTGTATTGATGTTAACTTTGAGATGCATATTCTTGTAATCTTGTTTAGATTTTCCTGTCGTTGAACCACTACTTTTGATGCATTTAAACTTATGCCAGTGCTTCTATTTGTTTGTGAAGCCCATTGCTCAATAGGTTCCATAAAATGACGTTAATTGCTTGAATATGGCATCTGTGTCATCAACATTATCTTATTTTTCTATCATTTCTTTTCGGAAAGCTCTATCTGTTTTATCTTTCGGTCCTTTCCATGTTGATGGATGGTCAATGACTGCTGGTTGGAGAATGTCTATATGTTAACTTGTTTTGAAAGGGGGTATAAATACTATTTTAAAGTTTTTCAATGGGGTAATAGGACCCCCACAAACTTTAGGTGTCTACTTCAAAAATTATGTATTTTCTCTCTTTCCTTTTCAAACCTGCTTTGAAATGTTTTACTTGAGGGGATGCGTATACCCCTCTCCCCAAATCCTAATTGTGGGATTGCATTGGGTATATTGTTGTTGTTGCTGATACTTGATATTAGTCCTGGGATCCATAATTAAGTCGGTAATATTTTGAGTGGCTTGATCTTTACTACTTCTTTGCTTCCAAGATCAAAGAGTTTGTGTCTCCCAAAAGTATTGAGAGGCTTAATCATGAATTCATGGATTTAGATCAATATTTAAATCATTGGAACTTTGTTCCTATTATTGGAGGCCCTTCTCTTTTTTGTTCTTCTTGAGATACAACAGCATACCAGTATGATCTAACAAGTGGAGGTCTGGAGAGGGTAGGATGCACACAAATCTCACCCTTACCTTTTATGGTGAGAGAGTATGTTTTTGAGACCCTCAGCACGAAGGAAAGAGAAGAATTCAAAGCATGGTAGATCAAAAATATGATAGCAAAATAACAAGATACAAAGCAAATGAAGCAACATATTATTGTAATACACATTGAAGAAAAGAAACTACGCGATTGCTAAATAATACTACTAATAAGGAGAACTGGAGATGAGGCTAGCCCCTTGCCTCTGCCACATGTGTTCGACAATACTTGGGTACTACTAACTGTCTGGCCTAATCCTCGGCCTTTACACCTTCTTATCTAGGGTCATGTCCTCAGTAAGCTGAAGTTGTGTCATGCCAATTCTTCTTAGACCTACCTTTACCTCTCTTGACTTTTATTATGGCCAACCTCTCACACTTATTGACGCATCCATGCACCTCCTCCTCACATGCCCAGACCATCTCAACCTTGTTTACCTCATCTTATCCACCACGTGTCATTCCCACCTTACCCCGTATAACTTCGTTCCTAATCATATCTCTCCTAGTTTGTCCACACATACATGAGCCTCCTCACCTTTGCTACATTCATCTTCCGAATGTGGGCATTGTTGACTTGCCAACACGCTGCCCCATACACAATGTCGGTCTAGCCACCACTCCATAGAATTTACCTTTAAGTCTTGACGACACATTCTTATCACATATTACCTCTGATGCAAGCCTCCGTTTCACCCACCTCGCTCCACATGTGCGACATCCTCATCAATCTCCCCGTCCCCATTGTTCTTTTCGAGATCAAGCAGATTTTTTTTAGTTTGTTTGACTACATGGTTGTGTGTAACTGCGTATACATCCACCTTTTCTCCTATGTGCTTCCTGAATGTTTGGAACTGGTGAGAGGTCCTTAGACCAATGACTATATGCTTCTTCAATCATCTTTGCTTAGTTTAAACAAAAAAATCACAGCTTGTTTGTCCCCAAAATTGTATGACACTTCTATTTACATATTCCTCGTGGTGTTATGAAGTCGAAAGATTAATACTTTCTGGCGACATGATTAATAGTGTTTTCTTCTGGATTTTACAGGTACGACATTGATACATTTATCACTCACCGGTTTCTCAACTCTGAAGAACCTGTAAGCCATTGAACTTGGCCAATTATATTTATTTTAGAACTAACACCATATAACCCAACAAGATATTGTGGGATAGGCCAAACTATTCGTAATAAATATCTAGCAAAGAGCTGAAGTAGCTCCTAATAATATTCCTCTTATGAAATTCGTTATGTAAACATAACTAATACAATTGTACTTCTAAGAAAATGTAATGTATTGCAGGAGGCTCTTGTAAGATTTGTGGGCTTTGGGTTAGGGGAGGATGAATGGGTAAATGTAAGGAAGGCAGTCCGTGAGCGTTCTGTTGCTCTTGAGAATTCAGAATGTAACAAAGTACAGGTTGGGGATCTTATTTTGTGCTTCCAGGTACTTCTTTATTCAAAGTTCTTTTCACAATGTTACCGAAAATAAAAAAGTTGAAAATTTTGTTTCCAATTTATGATTGCCAAGAACAAAGGATTCTCTTTAGAGGATTGGTTGGGGTGTTGATAGGGAGGTAGTACAAATAAGATCATAAAACAAGTACAAATGTATTTTCTCTCCTCATTGCCTCAGGCCCTAGCATATATTAGTTTGTCACAGTGTGCATAACTTCTTATTTATTGTTCTTTTCATTTTTGTCTCAACTAGGAGGGTAAGGACGAGGAAAAATATCTCGAAGCTCAAGTTATAGAAATCCAAAAGAAATTGCATGATATAAGGGGCTGCAGATGTCTCTTTGTGATTCGATACACTGGTGATGACACTGAGGTAGGTATTGGTTACATTAACGAGTTAACATTTTGGAGATGGACTAAACTTACCAGATTTCACTTCTTGCTCAGGAAACAATTCGTTTGAGGCGAATGTGTGTTCGACCAAGCATATTAGGGCGTCCTTGATACAGTTTGAACTTTGAATATAGTAAGACGTCGTCAGCATATGCTGCTCAAATGCTCAATCATAGAATTGTCTCCAATGAAGAAGAAACACGTCAGATGATCGTATTATCTTACTCTATTGAGATAGCGGATCCAAACTTGTTCGGGACCAAGGCAAAGTTGTTGTACTCTATTTTATAGATGCAAAAGAAATTTGTGAATTGTTGCCCTGGCGTATAGACTTAAATAGGAGTACATTTGCTTAGCTTTTTCTTGCCAACTATGTCATTGATTGCTGTAGTGGTGGGAAACTATTGTTATGTCAACTTCTTTAGACTCTATGGGTTTGAATTTGTTGTGTAAAAAGAAAGGATTAAACTATACTTTTTTTTGTGTGAAAAAACTACACCAATTGGATCCATTAGGTAAAGTATTTACCCAAATTGGACCCAACCCAATATATTTATCTTATATTTATCTTGCTTGGACTCATGGTCTAAACTATTTACGCGATTGCTCTCTTGTTCTATTCACTAAACCACTGTTTCTTTATCCTTGATATCATTAGAGTATATATACTCGAGTGGTTTATATATTCTGATGGTATCAAGTGGTAATTGAGCAGTCTTTTCATTGAAACACTGTTTGTTCTTGCTTGATGTTTTCACAATATATATGCTCTAATGGTACGAAGGAGCAATTAAGTAGTGTTTTCTCTGAAGCACTGTTTCTTCCTCTTAGATACCATCATATTATATTTAACAGTAAACACACATTAGTAGTTAAAACAGGGGATATGAAAGTAAAAGAATAATCGCTAGTAACTAGTTTCTTTTTTGGGGTGCAAGTTTTCTTTTTCCTTTTTTTAATTCCATATGGACTTATACAAAAAATGTCTAGATTACCAATTTCATGGATGCATAAGTTGCAGAAATGACCATTAAGATAAATTTTGATGTGATTTATTTCGTAGTTTTAGGTTGTAGTGACTATTATCTAAATAAGTTGTTAAACATGTATAAAAATTAGTAAGCAATTGACACACAAAGATGTATGGATGTACTTTTTTCCCAGTTATAAATAGATGTTACCACTCCCAATTTCAGTACTAAAGAAATGTTGTTCCAAAAATAAACTTACAAACATGTTTTTATTGTTACTCCTATTAAGGGCAATATATCAATTTTCTTGTTCCTGGTCATTTGCATCTATTAAACAGATTAACAATCACTAGTAATGTCACCATCATCAATTTTGGTAACTGCATGCATAGTGGCAAAAAGGTTCCAGTTTAATTCAAATATATTTCACAATTGAGTTCATCTGTAGTTAAGCAGACACTTGGTTGTTGGTCAGTTTAAAGTTTCGATATGGGTATAATGCAGCACAGCGACTGGTTCAACACCAGAAAAGGCAAATAGACACCAAGCTTGGCTCCTGGAAGTACCATGTAGTACCAGGGTGATGCAAAGCACACCTGCTCTCCATTGCGCAGGTGTTCATCAACAATGAAAGCTACTGAACTTCATATCGGGTAGAGAAAAGAGGACCAAGCCTTTAAATTGCTTGTTTTATTAGCGTAGGTGTTCAAAACTGCAAAGCTTCAGACTTGATTCACTGCTGGAAGATCTCACATCATTGATATAACTCACTTATAAAGCCACAAGCAGGCAAAATTAACATCAACAGAAAATTTGTAAGTTGAGGGCCACCTGCAGAAAGAATGAACACCTTGAGGAAATGCCACACCACACTGTTACAGCAATTTTGCACAACCTGGTCTTGAAACCAAATGCACAAGTACTACTATAGTAGATGAGGCAAAATATATGCTAATACGTTTCCAATATTGTCTGCTTTTTTTCTTAAGTCAGGGGGCAAAGAGTGGAGTTCACTGATGACAAAACACATCTTTGCAGAATCCAAAATTATTCATGTGAATGCAAGAATCAAAAGAAAGTACCAAACGGACATAACATGACTGCACATGACACAGCTTGCACGGAGGACTATAGTTAAGGAACTGCAAAAGAGGATTCCAAGAAGAAACAGCACAACTGGGCGGATCCTCTATGAGAAAATACAGTTGCTGTAACAGCCAGGGAGAAGCAGTTTCTTTAAGGTTAATAGGAAGACTGTTATGGTTCATCCAATTTAGGACCCTAATCAAGTTTTGTCCAGATCTTAGAATCATGCATAAACCACCGAGAAGAGGGCAAGGAGAACTGAATTGATGACTTCCATCTGACCATAGGTCATCTTCTTTCTTCTCTAAGGATTCTGACCCATACCATTAGACGCCAATCCAAACAGGTAATCAAGAAATTTGACCTTGATTAAAGGCCAAATATTCCAAATTAGCTTCTAGACTGTGCACAGTGTGATAAGAAACAATGAAATGACAAAAGTGATAATCTATAGGAACTTACATCCCCAAGGAACCACCTTAGGAGTAACAAGCTCATTCTTCAGCCGGCAAATTATCCTGAAAAGAGATTGCATACTTGATTAAACTGTGTCAAAAATATGCATCAGAGTTCACATGCGTAGTAAAACTGTGTCAAAGATGTGTATCACCTAGAGTTTAAGAACAGAATAAGCAGACTAGTAACTTCCGCATCTAAAGTGGTTCAAACCTTGTATAATACTCAATACCATGGGCTCAAAATCTGCAGTCATGTTGCAAGGATGTAACTTCTTTAGATTTATGAATTATTGCATATAGCTTTTTACAATGAGACCTCAAATACTAATTAAGGAATCAAAATATTTCATAGTTAATTTTTTTTTTAACATCAACAGTAACAGCCCTTTTCCAGGGCTATTATTTCGAAAACAGCCATAATTAACTGACCAGATGTATTCTGATAAAGCAAAAACACACTAATTAAAATATCCAAGACAAAAACCAACTACAGCACCTATTTGTGTGTTGAAAGGGAACGATATTTGTGCTGAAATTTCTCCTGTCCAACCACAAGAACTGCCGAAGTTGATCAATGAGTACACAGAGCAGTAGAGACAATCAAAGACAATATTTCACAATTTAGGCAGGAAGCTTATCATTTAGATGCTGAACCAGCATAAAAGAACTGATTAGCATAAAGGCAAAGGACAAAAGTCCAAACCAGGAAAAAGGGCAAGAAGAAATAAAGAGAAGATTGATTGCCAATGCTTCAACTCCTTAGCAAAATCTTAGCTTGCATGGTTCATAAAACTAAAAAGAAAGCCTGTTTGGCTTATAACCCCTATAAAAGCGGATCTATTTGACCTATACAAACTTTGACCAATAGTGACCACCACCACCCCACCCCACCCCACCCCTAAAAAATTACACTCATGATCTGACTGACAAAAATACCATCCTGGACATCAGGAACAATCACATATACTAACGGCCAGGGTACTTTGCAAAAATCATCTTCAGAGGAATAGGAAGAGTCAGATTTGACAAGGATTAAATATTTCCATCCATTTCTCTCAATTAGACCAAAGACAGCAGGCACTTGTTCAAGCACTACAATAGAGAATCTCATGGCACCAATGAAAGTACTTGTAGGAACACTTTTTGTCTCAAGAAACAGTTCGCCCATAACACACAGATGCAATGTAAAGATTCTTTGCCCATTTCTCCTGCAGACAGAGTTATACACAGTTAGCTTAGAAAATAGTAGGCGCGCACACACACAGATGTGGTTTACAACGAAAAAACTAGGCAATAACTGATGCAACATCAACCTTGACATGAGTGCTGGGAAAGGCAGAGGTACGAAGTGTCTCTTGCGTTTCATCAGGAGGTTTCCTTCTTGGTATACTTAGAACAAATGCAGCTTGATCCCATGTAGCTGCAGTTGCTGTGATACGATAACCAGCATCCCACCTCTTATGGATCCCTTCACTAGGATACAGAAAATCCAATTCCACTGTCTGAAAATTCACAGAAGCACATGAATACAAAATTAGGAATTGGAAAACATCATGGACATGACCCAAAAGAATAATAAAGAGAAGGTTTAAACCTGATCAGAAAACCCAGACCCACGAGACATAACAATTGCCCATTTATTTCCTGAAGTTGCCATGGCAGTGACATAGAAACCCTCCTTCCATTTTTTGTTTATCCACTTAAATGGAAAGGACTCGCTGACTTTGTACGACTGCTGCAGATACTGGGTACCTGATATTCACCACAGAACTAAATTTAGTACCCTCTAATTCGCGGAATCACATAATAAACACGTACATAGAAAGTAACCAATGTTCCTCTAACCCTTTGACATGACAACTAAAGAGCTCCCATTGCTAGATCCTGCCAAAGCACTAATATAATAATTCGTCTCCCATTGCTCCATAATCCATTCCTGTATCCAAACAGAAGACAGAAGATTAACCAAATTCCTTATCAGTAGTAGTTGAACCATATCTGAACCAGTTAAACAGACGTAGCATAATAAATGTGGATATCTGCAACATAGATTCATCAGGTATGCTTCAAGATTGATCACATTCAATAATAGATAAGAGACCTTGTGAAGAAAACAAGGTGACAATTTGTAAACTTGATCACTAAATCCAGTCCCTGCATCCATGATTAGGGCCCACAAGCTCGAACAGCAGGCCACACTGCTGATAAATAGTCCATCCTCATTTCCTTTATCAATATGCTGAGATAGCCTCTCATCAGCAACGTTGTAGTGATACCTGCAACCCGATGTTGTAGTTGCTTTATTTTTCGAAAGCCTTAAATAATCAAATTATGGCCAAAAGAGTATATACCGTTGCTTCATCGGTCGACGACCATTGTAAACACTGATCCACTGTGTTGCGGGCATTCCCATTCGCACCTTCTTCTTTGGCTGTTCATCATCATCGCCCTGCACTGTCAATCTACCTCTCTTCTGTCCGACTTGATATATAAGCTACATAGATCAAAAACAAAATTCAGCTTCTCTCAGTGATTCAACTCAAGGAGTAGCCTGGAACTGATGAAACATGCAAAATACCTTCTGTGCACCATCAGTGTTAATTGGCCTATTGTCTGGATTTGGACCTACTATCCCATCAAATAAGGAAATATATTTAGCATAGTTAGGCTCTTCATCAAATTTCAAGTTCACAACATACTCCACAAAGTGTCTGAATGGAACAGGGCAGAGTAAGCAAAGAGTTTCCGGAGAGGTTGCCATCTTTTTCTTGCAGACAAGGAAACCTTTATTCTCACCCTAGATTAAAAAAAATCATTATCAGAAAAAAGGAGACTCTGTAGTAACAAATACTGCTATTAAGTAGAGAAAGGTGCAGACCTGATAACCCTGCCACGGCAACTTGGCTCGGAGAAGGAAAATGAGTGTGTAAGCCAGAGATTCTAGATCATCCCTCCTGCTTCCAGTCCGTCCAAGGTGAGCATGCACACTAGCATACCTTACAGTTCCTCTGAAGCAATGGTTTTCTCACTATTTATTGAATGCACATCTAAATACAAATAGAGGACACAGAACATAAAGAAAAGATAAGGTAAACTGTTGATCATTGTACCTAAAGACATCAGGCCGCTGATCATACTCAACATGTAGACCAGTTGAAGTATCACGCCACTTTGTCGCTGAAGTATTCAAACAGGTAACAGAAGAGACATTGCATTAATAAAGCATGATAAAGATATCAAATGTAAAGATTAAGAAAGATCAACACACGTCTATGTTTTCTTTCTAGATAAGTTCCAAAATATTATACCTAATCCAAGATCAACTAGAAACAATTTTTTCTCGTCAGGAGTTCCAGGTGGTCCAAGAAGAAAGTTCTCAGGTTTTACATCCCCATGCACATACCTGGGAAAAACAGCAGCCAGAACGATAAGACTTACTTCAAAACCAATATACAGTGTTTCCTTGAAATACTGAAATTTTTGCACCAGTGTCAACACTCAACAAGATCATGTCACATATGGTAAAGTAGTTTAGCATTTTGTGGATTCATAGACTTCAACACATAAATAGATGTAGTAAGTTAAATCTTCCATTCTTATGATAAGTAGTCAATAACATCCACTTGTTGCAACAACACAACTTTAGAACTCCCTTCTATAACGTCCAAATAACAATTTTCCTCTGTACAAATCCAAACTCGATTGATGTGGACTATATGCCGATTACGCAGAACTTATAATCTCTAAAATAGAACACAGCTATCCACATGAAGTAACATAACATTCATTTATATAAAACTTACCCTCTAGAGTGCAACTTCTCTAATATTGAGATAGCTTCAATAGCAATGCATGCTACCATTTCAGTAGACATCCTGAATTTGACAGCATTAAAGATCCAACACATTTGAGTTCAAGGAAACAGCATATGATATCAAAAGATATGCTCCAGCGTACAAATAATAGATAATAGATCTTACATATGGGAATTGTTGTTCCAAACATCCCATAAACTAGGACCAAGCATATCCATGACCTGCAATATTATAGGATATCAGAAATAGTAGTGGAGATTGGAAATCAAATCCAAGTAACTCAACTACATAAAGAGATCACGTACCATAATATAGTAATCACCTTGCCGTCCTTTATAATGAACACGCGGTACACCATGACTACCACCAAGGACACTAGGGAATACAAGAAAATGGCATGAAGTGTAAGATAATGTTATTACCAGGTAATCAAAGTCAGAATAAAGGACCTACAGATATAATGGGAAAAAAATGGAGAATTACTTGTAGACCTGCCACTCATAAGGTGGTCCATAGTTACAACCTTTGCTACTTCTATGCTCAAATTTTAAGGCAACCTAGAATCAGAAATGACAGTAGGATCAATTTGCATATCAAAGAGACACCTCTCTGACATATTCAGTAGAAAAGGCAAATGAATGCAAAAAGTAAAGTTCCACCTCTACAGCTCCAGGGCCAGTTCGTTCAAGAGGATTTGTTGTATTTACCCGACGACCTACATACACTTGACCAAATCCCCCTTTACCTAGCTTCTTCTCAATCCTATAAGCTGGTGATCCACCAACCTGGACCTGTTAACCACACAAGGAAACTAGTAATTCAACAACTCAATCTGAATCCTTCAATTATTTTAAGTAAAAAGCAAGAATAGCAACATCAAATTTCTCTACGCCGACAGCAATTTGGAAATCAGTCACTCGTTTATTGACAAGTGAAACTGAACAAATGCCTAACATATTAGAGATAAGAAGACAGGTTAAGAAAAAACCAACAACTTGACAACATCATTCACTCGTCCTTTCATCAGTCCCTTTAAAAGGGCCTCAAAACGATAAAGGAAAAACAAACTTATCACTCAAGAAATCAGGTGAAGAAAACAAAACAGTCGCAAATAAAAGAGGATAGAAGTTTCTGGTCTATGTAAATGTAGCTTTGTGTACTAAAAACACCTAAAAAACTGAGCTTTCCAACTTCAAACTCTAATTTACGCACAAAATCCAACACTCTATTTGCCTTAAAAAGTAAAAAATGAAACCTTTCATACTCAAAAGTACGTTTGAGAAGCTTTTGCCCCCCAAAAGAACTTTTTTTCCAAGATTCTCAAACTGAACTTTTCTCAAAATCTGTTTTTGCAAAAACTCAAACAAACAACACAGAGTATCATAATCAAATAGACCTATATTGAGCAAAAAATGAATACAAATAATTCATATAACAAACCATAACTAGCTCGAATTATCAGAATACTCTTACCCTTTCAGGCAATGGAGGAGTGCTTCCTTCATCATCTGCCGCTGCTAAGCCTTTATTACCACTTCCTCCACCACTCTCATGCTCATCCATCTTTTCCACCTCCTCCACCTTCACCTCTTCACCAGTTCTCCGCGGCAACGTGATTTCCTTCACAGCATCATCACCATTCACAACGTCGTTTTTCTTCTTCCTCCCTCCTACCGCTCTATTCCCTGTACCTCTCCTCCTCAACCTCGTCGTCGGCGCGTCCGGTTCGTCTTTTCCCGGTGACGGCGTGTGTGGTACGTTCGGAACAATCGGTTCACGGCCTTTACGCACAGAACTACGCAGCTGACGCATATCGATCATCCATCAACTATGAAAAATCACAAAAAAATCGAATTTTCTAGAATCTTCCACCGGCCGTTCAAAACTGAGAATTTATGAAATCGGAGAACCTGTTAGCCGGAAAATGTGTGTCTATATATATTTATTGTATGTATATATGAATTAGGGTTTTGGATTGTTGAAGATCTGTGGAGGGAAACGGAAGTGAAAAATTGCTACAAATCTAGGGAGCAAATGGAGAAAGATGAAAGCAATTTCTTCTTAGGGACTAATTTTTTTTGTTAAAATGTTAATTAATTATAATTATATGGAAAAAAGATTAATTTATATATGATAATAATACAAAAAATTCCACTTAATTTTATGAACGTGAACTCCATGGTAAAAACGTGTTCATATATTAAAATTTATATCATAATAGTGATGATATAAAATTTTCTATAAAAAGTAGTACAATACTACTATCATGAATGTACAAGTTAATGTTATAATAAACAATATTTTCTTGCTTGTTTTGGTAATGTATTGTAACAAGAGGCAATCAAAAAGAATTTTGTGTCTTCTGGTGATCTTCTAGCTTTAGAAAATTCGTGTTTGTTCCCGGCATCTACAACGTCCTCCTTTGATATTTTAATCTAGGAGAACTAAAAGACTGATCCATTCGGTGACTTTCGCGGTCGCCCTCGCTAAACCAACTTGAATCTGAACTACAATTCAGATCAAGTCTTACCGAAATTAGAATTTTTTTTTTCGTGCCATATGCGTTTAGACTTTACTTTTTCCCTTTTGGACCAACTGCTGACAGAAGAAAAATGAATTTGTCACTCTTTTTCACATACACCGGGAGAAAGGATTACGCTAGCAAGCCCCTCCTCGGCAGGAGAGCCCCCAGGACAAGGAAGCGGTGATCAACCATCCACTCTCGAGATTCATATTAATCAATAGATCTCCGTGTTTTGTTATACTTATTATGTCCAAATAAAATTTGTACATATTATATTTTTTTCAGCCGTACTGATGAGATTATACTTAAGTCGTATATTATTGTTGTTTTATCATATCTTTGTTTGGATGGTTGTGTAACAACTCATTTAGTGTAATTGTGTTGTTATCTTAGTATATTTTCATCTTATTTTCATCTTACTAATAATTTTAATTTTAATTTTTACCATACCTTTTTATATTAAATTTATCCTGTATTTTTCTTTTTGTTAGATTTATTGTTCAAGTTTGATATGTGACATTATATAACGAAGAAAAATATAATAGAAAGATGGTACAATGCCGTAAAACCTTTATAAATTAATACATGTGGGGCCATGAAATTTTATTATTTTATAGAGATATTATTTAATGAATAAATTAATATTTATTAATTTAAAGAATGATTTGAGATTTAATGAAGGTTAATTTTAATTATGTCAAAATCATTGTATCTTACTAATTTATGTATCATATTTATTAATTTCACATAAAAATTTAATATACATAAAGTACAATGAATACATCAAAATCATTGTATCTTACCAATTTATGTATCATATTTATTGATTGTACATAAAAAAAAATTATACATAAGATACAATGAATACCCCAAAATTATTGTATCTTACTAATTTATGTATCATATTTATTGATTTCACATAAATATTAAATTTATCATACATAAAGTACAATGTATGTGTATGATTCATTATAATATATTTTTTTTGTTAAATGATTTATTGTAAATAAATTCAATTATTTATTGTAAAATTATACATAATGTTCATTATTTCTTAATAGTCAATTATTATTCATTGTATTTTTATAAAATAAAACATTCGATGTATGATGGTGAGAGAAAAAAAAAATATAAGCAACATAGGAAATTTCTTTAAACCATATCAAAAAATGGTTTCTCATTTAAAAAGCGTCAAAAAATCAACAATAATAGATCAAATACGTAAAACATTATGTGAGTACAAAAGAGACCATTCCACATGCATTCAAAAAGATTTACAGTCGTGGCTTAATGAAAACTTTCATTTGAAAGTTAGTCAAGGTACACGCTCAAACGATCAGCTAAATATCTTTCGACTGACTTAGAAAAAGAAAGTGATATCAAGCGTCACATGCCAGCAAAATATCCAAGCATGGAGAAAGTTGTTTATGAGTGGTTTCTCCAATATCAAGACCGTATGAATATAACAAGAGAGTTAATTATGGAGAAGGCAATAGATGCAATGAAACTTTTATATCCTCAACAAGATTTGGAGCATAAGTTATCTCAAGGTTGACTTTAAAAATTCATCGAAGGCATGGCATCAAGTCATTTCGTCGTTTCAGAGAGTGTGGTTCAGTTGATATACAAGATATGGAGACAAAATTGGAATCCATAAGAACAAAAATAGATCAATTTCCTTTGAATGATGTTTTTAGTATGAATGAAACTGATTCATGTTACAAGCTACAAGTTGATCATTCTCTTGCTACGAAACAACTTGAAGGAAGAAAACAGAACAAAGAAAGGCTCACAATTATTATTTATTGCAATGAAGATGGATCTGAAAAAAATTCTTTATGGATTATTGAAAAATATGCAAAGCCACGTTGCTTCAAAATGTCATCATGAACAACTAGAATTGTCACTATCGTCCAAACAAAAGAACATGGATGACAATTGTATTTTTTGATGAATATGTTCGTTGGTTTGACCACAAAATGCATGGTAGACGAGTTTTACTTATGATAGATAATTTGCGAACCCATAATAAAAATATTGAATTGTTTTCTTGCCACCCAATATGACATCTAAATGCAACATTGTGATGCTGGGGTAATACGAGCTTTCAAGATGTATTATCATAACATATTTTATTGTAGGATATTAGAAGGCTATGGAGTGGGACAAACTGATCCATCAAAGATTAATGTTTTGGATGTTATCAATTTTGCAATCCCTGCTTGGATAACAAGTGTTAAGCAAGTGATCACAATAGCAAATTATTTTCAAAAGTGCAAATTTCGTTGGGGGATGCAATCTCAAAGAATTTAAATGAACCCATTAGTGAAAATGTCATTCATGAACTTGAGATCATGAATAATGATCTCGGTTACCACAATAAAATAGATGTCAATAAACCTGTTGGATTATCCGGATGAAAGTGATACATGTTCAGAGGTCTAAGCTTAGAAGAAATTGTGGATACCATAAAAAAAACAATGTTGATGATGAAGTTGAAGATGATACCATACGTTTGGAATCAGTTACGCGTAAGGAAACACTTATCGCATCTAGAACTCTTCCCAATTTTCTGGTGCATTTTGAAAAGACAACACCAGAGCTTTTGGATGCAATAAGAAAAGTTAGAGATGAGCTTCAACTAGATTTAAATTTAAGAAAAAATAGAACACAATAGAATCATATTTCATTAAATTGTCTTAGATATATTTTGTAACTTTACATAATTATTAATTTATGATATTAATGGGACTATATATTTATACATCTCGAAATATATTATTTTATTATCATATCAAAATTTGTGATTTTTTTCATTGGCCCAAATCGAGATTAAAGAAAAATATTATTTTAGAGAGATTATTAATTGGGTGAACTTACCAATTGCCTTAAAGTCTATTTGGAAACTAATCTAGAAATTGATTAGTAATTTTATTATATTTGTAACGGAATGTAATTATACAATTTAACATTTTTGTGTTGTCCATATTATTTAATTAAGTATGAAATTGAAAAGTGTAATTATACTATTTAATTCTCCAAACATGGTTAGAATTAATGGTGATTAAATTCACCTCAAATATATTAATATAATTATCTTTTTCATTCCTCGAAAATTGTGACACTATATAAGATTCTCTTGTATCCTTTTTCAAAAAATTCATCTCCGCCGCGACCCGATCGGCATTGCCACTATCACCGCCCTTACACCGTCGCAAACAAAATATTCTCGCCGGCGAGGCGAATTTTTACCGGAAAGTCTAGCGAAAATGTCATCGAGGGTGTCGGTAACAGTTTCACAGGACGGAACTGGTGATTACCGGACAGTGCAAGAAGCCATAGACGCTGTTCCACTATCAAATAAGTGTCGCACTGTGATTCGTGTAGCGGCTGGTGTTTATAAGCAGCCAATTTATGTTCCGAAAACGAAAAATTACATTACACTTGCTGGGTTTAGTCCTGAAGCTACTATTCTCACGTGGAATAATACTGCCACTAAAATTGATCACCATCAGGTACATCTTTTTTCCTTTTTAGCTTCTTTTTATGTCTTAAAATTTTAGAGAAGAAGATTTATACTTTATTGTTTGGGTTCAATTCTCATCGTCACAAAAAAAATGTTTTTTTTTTCGTGGCATTTTTGGTGGAATACTCGTGATAGATGTAGTGGCTAGTGAGTACATAATGAATCCAACAGGGGTTGTAATGGAGTAGTGGAGTGGTAAGTACTTCTTCATTCATAACTAGAAGTCTGAGGTTGGAGCCTCGGCTATGGAGTCACTTGGTTAGGGAGTGCTTGACTTCATGGCACGAATCCGGATTTAACCGGGCACCAATTGATTGAACCGGACAGTGGGAAACAAAAAAGGGCATAATTAAGGTAGTAAAAGTATCAATTTTAATAGCATACAGGGTCATGTTAAAATGCATGATGAAATTCATAAAAGTGTCAATCCTTAACTGTTTTAGCTTTTGTTTGAATAGAACAATTTAACTCACGGATATGTTAGAGACATAACTAGGTTAAATAAGTGTTTATCTTGGTGGCTGGCGCCCAAGGGTGTGGTCTAGTGGTCAATGAAGTGGGTTGAATATCATGAGGTCTTAGGTTCGAATCCAACAAAGACAAAATAGCACAATATGGACACCAGGGTTATCAAAAAATAAAGAGAAGTGTCTATCTTTATAATTTGAGCTTTTAAATGAAATGAGTTATTCCAACTGGGCATGTTATACACGTGATGGACATGTTGAAGACATAAGTAAGTATAAAGTTGTAGCTTTAAATGAAACAGAAGAATTGGCCGTTAAATAGGTGATAGACGGTGTAAAACATAATTAAGTAGAAAGTTTAATTTTTAATGGTTTAAGATTTTAGATGAAGCATTCAAACAATCGTCAAAGTCATCTTTCCTCCATATGTGTACCATTGTGTAATTAAGTTCTTTATGTTCATTTTATCTGATAATTAGGCTGCAAGGTTAATTGGTACTGGTACATTTGGGTGTGGGAGTACAATAGTGGAAGGAGAGGATTTTATTGCTGAGAACATCACCTTTGAAAACTCTGCTCCTGAGGTACTCTATATTCTTTTTTTTTTTTTTTCCTTTTTGCTCTTTGCAAATGGTGGATGTAGATTCATGATCTTGCTTCCTTTCTTTTTGATCTTCTGCAATAGGGATCAGGACAGGCAGTGGCAATCAGAGTTACAGCTGATCGTTGTGCATTTTATAATTGCAGATTTCTTGGTTGGCAGGTGCAATACTAAATTTTTTATGCTCTGTCAAATTTTACAGTTTACCAGAACTTTCGAACTTCATGTCTATAGTAGAAGCAGTATATACCTTGTGGCGAAACCAACTTGTTAGTCAGTTCCTAGTTCCGGTGAGTGTCAAGGACTCCATGTCAAAGAAGAAACTTTGTAGCTTATATATGTGCTCTGATTTCCCCCAAGAGTGATTTCATATGTTTTTGGATCATTTCTGAATTCCATTCAATTTTCCTTCCATGCTCCGAAAGTTACAACTGCCTTAATTAATTCCCCAATTTTTGTCTCCCTTCTAGATGTGTATAGCACATTTGAATATTGTTGCTTAACATACTCTCTCTTTTTGTTGTGTCTATGATTGTCTACCTTGAGGGTTTTAATTGTTCTTTTAAAGAAAATAAATTAATTTTTGCAGGATACGTTGTATTTGCACTATGGGAAGCAATATTTGAAAGATTGCTATATCGAAGGAAGTGTAGATTTTATTTTTGGTAATAGCACTGCTCTCTTAGAGCATTGTCACATACACTGCAAATCGGCGGGATTCATTACTGCACAAAGCAGGAAATCTTCTCAAGAGACAACCGGCTATGTTTTTCTGAGGTTTGTAAGTAGTTGGATTTGGTTATCATTCAAAGCTCCAATTATTTAGAAAATGAACCACTTTATTTTTGTTGTCAGGCTGGTTCTTATGTTTGTCACCCAATATTTTCTTTGTCCTTTTGGTAAATTTTGTGCAGATTCGAAGTTACCATTATACTGATAGGCTATAAGAAATTTCTTGGCGTCTTGCTAAAATTTGTGCAGATCCAAGGCTTTCATTAAACTGGATAGGCTATAATAAATTTCTTGACATCTAAAAATCTCGGCTCTGTTAAGAAACTTTAATTGCTTGACATTAATCCAGTTCTGGCCGATTGAATTACCTAATTTATGGGATATTGGTTTTAATTCCTAATTCATGGATACATTGCCCTTTCTCTGATCTGATGGTCTTACTATCTCGTCTAAACTTCCCATGTGCAAGATGACATGCTCAAATCGAGATGTGGTCCAAATTTTTAATTTATACTAGGTATGTTGATGTTATGTTGTTGTTGTTGTTTGTATCTGTCTAAACCCTTGAGAAAAAGAACGTTATACATGAACTTTCTGTAAAAGATATGCTTGTTTGATTTCTTGTTGGTTTCATTACATTATTTCAAGGTGATCTTCCATTTGATTTCATATGTATAAATCCCACCTTGTTTCAGATTTTTCTATGCTAGTAGCCTATAGTAATAGTGCTTAGTTTGTCTATGAACATTCCTGTCACATTGATTTAGTTGATAATGGGAAGAGATGCACAAAGTAACTGGCTGAATGCATAAATCCTGGGATACCTCATTTGGATGCCTCAACAGATTATATAAAAGGTTGAATAAGTTCTTCTCGAAAGTCGAAACCAATTTACATTTGAAATAATAAGAAACAGATACTTCTAAGATGTAATTGCTTTTTTTACTAAATACTGTTTTCAAAATCAACTTGCATATCCAAACAGGACGATGCAAACATAAACATGCATATGTATAGGTGTCTCTGTGTGTGTGCACGCGCGTGCGCTCACATGTGTGTTGTGACATTGTCAATATGATTGAATCTAAAGAAGTGCTCTTAATCAGATCTTGATGAACATCAAAATTGTTAGTGTCTTTTATTCCCTTTTCACCTCAGAAATGATTCTTGCACCCCCGATCTTGGAAATGCAATACCTAGTTCCGCTATCTGAGGATAATGTATAGCATCTCATGCGGTGCTTCAGCTTTTCATTTCCTTGACTGTGTATAGGGGCTGAACTTTTTTTTTTCAACAAAGGGACTGGAGTTGACTTCTCTAAAAAGGAGATAAAACTATTTCATATATGTCTTGAAGTGCTTTAGTTAGCTAATCTAGTAGATTGGTTTTAGCTTTATAAGCATTTGCAAGATGCGCAATAGTTTCGGAAACTATGTTTGGTTCTTTAACTAATCTACAACAGGTGCAGAACAATATATTTTCTTGTATATTGTCTTTCTTTTTAAAATAAGTTGAGCAATTAACTTCCTTGATTTGAAGTAAGAAGCTACTCATACACAAGTCCAGAACTACTTAGTAACCTTAGTTAGGTACTGTCATTCGGTACAACCTGTCCCCAAGAAAAAGGTATAACTACAACTCCCTCTAGTTTATGTGGCAGCATTTCTTTTTAAATTTGATCCAGAAAGAATGACAACTTTTTAAATTTGAGAACTATTTAACGTGAGATTTTCATTTTACCCTTAGTGGCAAAGCTTTTATAGCTTTAACACTTTAGGTGTGGAATAAAAGTTTAGGTGTTGCAAACATAACTTCTTTTTTCCGGATAAAGGATGTTGCAAGCATAACTTCTGAAAATCATACTTCGATATTATAAAAGGGAGTTTTCTGTGATGTTTCCCGGAACTTGAAGGGTTGACACATTTTTCTGTCTTATCTGTCGAGGAAAATTCTGTTCTTGTGTAGGGTGAAAGAGCTTTGTGTCTTGATGATTTTTGACCTGGAGTGCTCTTCTGTTCTGTGTTCTCAGTCAAAATATATCTTATTATTGTGGTGCCTTGCTGTTTAAGAGAGGTTTACCCTTTTCCACCATGCCTCAATTAGATAAATCGTAGCTATAGGTATGGCAGTATGGGGTGTTATAGAAAATATAACTTTATTTTATCACTCGTGCTTCTATCAAAGCATCATTAAGATCTCTGTCCATTGTTCATTCAATGTAAATATTCTTGGAAATTCTCCCATTAAAAACTCACTTTAGGTTATGATGACGCCACATCCTCAATCTTGTTGAAGCTTCACTTAGTGAGTGATCAGTCTAAATTAAACCCATCTTTCAATCAGCTTTTTCGTGAAAGATCAATAGAAAATTTTTAATATAGAGCTTCATCTTGGTTGATAGGCCTGATATTGAGCTTACCTCAGCTGCAGAACATTGAGGTTGTACTTGTACCTCACACTGGTGTCTGGTTCACTAAAGAATTCAATGTCAGATTAATATTTAGAGACTTTTTCTCTGCAGTTTCCATTTTTCATGTTAAAGTTTGTCATTCGTTTGAAACATTTTTCCTGGGACTATGCAGATGTGTGATCACTGGTAGCGGAGCAACCTCATATACACATCTTGGACGCCCATGGGGGCCTTTTGGGAGGGTGGTTTTTGCCTATTGTTATATGGATCACTGTATTAAGCATGTCGGCTGGAATAACTGGGGTAAAACAGAAAATGAGAGAACTGCTTGCTTCTATGAGTACCGGTTAGTCTTCTGAAATCATTAATTTACAACAAGATTCTAATGATCATATTAACTTCTATTTCTCAGAACATTTTACTCATATACTGCATACTTTAGATTAAGGTAGGAATTTCAATCTGTTTTAAATCCTCTGTAGGGACAAATCTCGATAAGAAGTGTGTAAGTTGATTTATAAAAGAAGCCAACATTAAGATATCATCTCTGAGGCAGTATCTTGCTGGTGAAAACTATTGCAGGTGTTATGGACCGGGTAGTTGCCCGTCAAAACGTGTCACCTGGGCCAGAGAATTGATGGATGAAGAAGCAGAACAATTTATCATGCCCAGTTTCATTGATCCTGATCAACAAAGCCCTTGGTTGTGTCAGAGGATGGCGTTGCACATACCATATTCAGCATAAAGCTCAGTGTCTCGCCACTACCTCGTTAGATATCCTTTTGCAGATCAATACTTTAAAGTTTCCGCTTTAAATTTTGACTGTGACAGTATTAATCTTGATATTCCACGCGATATAAATAAAACTTTAGTGGCTATGTTGCTTTCATTATTGTACCAAGTTAACTAAAGCTTCTGGGAGAGTATCTTCTACTACTATGAAGATCATCCTTGAGCTTCACCACTAGAAGGAGTTCCTCCATACAGCAGCTATGGTGGTCGAGATGGTAAATGTTTACACGCACTTGATGTTTACACCAAACGTTAATTTTACCATAGTTGAATGATAAGTTGAGACGAGAATGTGTTGATCAACTATGGATTAGTGATACCGTTGTGTGACGTGTTATGTATTCATTGGTTGATGAAGTGTAATAATTGTATTATTTTTCTCTTGTCAATACGTGTGTTCTGAATAAAATGGTACCTCTGAATGACAGTTTTTTCCATCTAAATTCTAATGCAGCTAGTTGGATTATATCACGAAGTCATATCGACTTGTATTATTGTTTTTCTCTTTTTGGTTTATAGCACTAATCATGACGATTCAACACGATATGATTTGTGAGTAATTCAGCAAGATAATTAGGTGGAATATGAGATGAAGTTCTAATTCTAAAATTGGGGTGTGAAGAGGATAGAAGGCAAATCTTACTTTTATATTGAGAACGTAGAGAGCTTGTTTTCGAAAAATCTTTGGTTCAAGTAACAAAGATTAGAGGAATATATGTGATATGAAGTCATACTTGTAAAATAAGTTTCTTGGTAAATAGTGGATCGTCTTGAAAATCCTCCATACGAGGGTGTAAGAAATAAAAGTGTGTTAGTAGTTAAAATTATCTAATTTGAGGTGAATATTCGGTGTGAGCAATAGTGGAGTCAGAATTTTCATCAAGAGAAATTTAAAATACAAAGAAATAATCACACAAAAGTCGAAAGAGATTTAACATCTACTATATATAAGCAATCTATTTTCCACCAAGAAAATTTCGTATGAACCCCTCAATCCTACCTAACTCCGCCCCTCCCTTATATAATTAACAAGAAATTAGGTACAACTAAATACTTTTTGGGTTAAATTTTGGATTTTTGTTTTTATTTTATTCATATGGTGTTCAATACATTGGAGAACACAATTAATTCATATTCGCATCGTGTAGAACTCCATTCAGAAAAAAAAATGCTCTTTATCAAGAATATTTTCACACCTAAGACTCGAACCTAAAATCTCTCATTAAGGAAGAAGCAATACTATCCACGGAACCATTGATCAAATTTTGGACTTCCATATAACGTGCCTTGAGGTTATTAAATTAACCTAATAATTAGTAGTATTAATTTTTTATTATAAAAAGAAAAAATCAAGTTAAAAGGTATCCTTTAATTTGATGTTAGTTAAACCTTAAATTATCCCTCACGTATCCCTTCATACTCTACAAAGAATCTCCTCCATTTTTTTTCTATCTATACATATACATATATATAAATTAATAATATGTCATCATAATTTCCTTATCCTAATTTCCAAAAATTATGGAATCCCTTCCCTCTAGTTCTTCCAATCATCACCACCACCACCATCGTCATCGTCGTTTAACGCCAACTCAACCCCTTGCGGACCGAATATTTTGAGCACTCAGCCACCACCTCCTCCTCCTCCACCATCGTGACGCGACTTTTTATGTGTTAGGTGCCATGTAATGTCTACACTGTGACTATCTCCACCACCCCTTCATGCAGTTGCCCTGATCGTACCACCCCATGCAAACACATATTATTTGTGCTCATTAGGTAAATTTTCCAATTTTTTTTTTATGAAAATTCAAAAAATTGAATTTTAACTATATCAAGCAACCTAAAAGATAATTACCGGCAACGATTACTAACATGAAAATGAAACGCACCATCTGTTATAATATGTTAATTAAACATGAATATATATCGATAATTAAGAATTTTTTTAGAGAGGATTAATACCTATACATATTATTTGTGCTTAATTATTTAAGGTATTGAGCATATCGATTAATGACACGTGGAATTATTTATTACGGTATATCTTATAAATGCGGCTACACTGAATTTGGTGTTGTTGTTGATACGTATTATTTATTGCTTAATTATTTAGGGTATTGGGCGTATCAATTGATGACACGTGTCTCTATCGACAGCGTCTACGGCCACATCATCTTCAACGTCTTCTTAATTACCAATTTCAACAGAGCATTGGCAACTTCAAAAGTACGTGAAATGTTTCATCAATTGTTTTCTCAACAACCGCAGAGGAGTTCACCTGTAATAATAAAGGTTAGTCTATAGTTTCAAAATATATAAATATATGTTGTATTATTATAGAGTTCGAGTTATGTATAAATATATATCGTTGGCGTAAAGAAATTTTTAGATCATCAGATTATCTATACTGATTGTATCGAGTAACTTGACTTATTTTATGAATGTGAAATCTTGTTTGGCGGAGGTTTAAGTTATATATATTATGTCAGTGTTAGATATTTTTTGCACCAACAATGCAAGTTACGTTTGATTAAAATGTTATAGCGCACAGGACGTAATCTAACTTATTTTCGAGACAATCTCATTTTTTCGATGGAAAATAATATATATCATTTATTTTCAAGAGGATCCTTTTTCTTGGAAGATAACATGTATATATCATTTGGATCATCTGATATTTTATATTATTTTACATTAATGACGATTATATAACTTAAACTCATCATTATATACTATATTTGAAAACTTCAACTTCAAACTCTATATATATTTGTGTAAAGATTTGTATATCATCATGTCATCTGACAATGTTACAAATATTATATTTTAAGAAATCTTACATATAAATATTATTTAAATAAACTGATAATATAATTTATTTTATATATATTGATGGTGTACACATAAGTTGCTATCAAAAAAAAAATTACACCACAGTATCCTGAAAGATTTTATCTGTATACGGACAATATATCTCTTTAAGGAAAGTTGATTTCACATCTGGAACCTTTTTATGATCGGTTGAAAATGGGACGACGTGTCCGGTGTGTTTGGAAGAGATGAATGAAGAAGAAAAAATAGCAGCTTGTGTTACATGTAGAAACCTTATTCATGAAGAATGTTTGATTGAAGTAATAATAGAAGAAAATCAATTAGTTGTGTGCTTTGTAGTGCAAGATGGAGAGATGTGAGGAATGAATTAGAGGGAGATAAGTATTTGAATTTATCGCCATGTATTATTAGTAACGTTGAAAATGAAATAGGTGAAAATCATCAAAATCGTTGTAGAGATTAGTATAATATGGTGTTCAGATGTTCGAAGAAATATATAATCAAGAACGAGTATAAATTGATTTATCTTTTCTATTTATTATGTTATATGTAGACCTTTCAGAAATGTCGTCAAATGTGTTGATCAATCCTCTAAAAATAATGTATTTTTGGAGGATCTAACTATCGTGAGATGGTACTTTTGAAAATTCGAGCACTATAGTTTTTTTTTTTTTTTTTTCAAATTTAATTATGATTTCTTAGTGTTTATAGTTATGTGCTAATTGCATATTTATTTGTATATTTCTTTTTTATTGGATAGCAAAAAATCGAAAAACTGATTTTTCCATCTTTTTGATAAATCGTTTTAGAAATACTAAATCAAATCGAAATTGAAAAGAATCAATCAAACCAAATCAGACACTTTTTTTAAAATCGAAAATCGAATGGACACCTATATATATAATAAGGTAGAAAATCCTTCTCTAGAGAAAGATATTACTTTAATTTATTTTGCATATATATATATATATATATATATATAACTGCAAAATAAATTCAAATATTATGGTAAAGAAATTATATATATATATAACTGCAAAATAAATTCAAATATTATGGTAAAGAAATTAAAGTAATATCTTTCTCTAGAGAAGGATTTTCTACCTTAAGTCATGTTGTAGTTGTACTGATATGGGTCTGACAAGCCCATATTCATAAATAAGTTCACAAGTATTTTATTTGGACACGGCTATTTAAACTTTACTTATCTTTTAAACGCCAATTTTTTTCTAATAATTTCATATATTTAGTATGTTTGAAGGAGTTTTGTCAAACCTAACTAGCAACAAACATTAGTATAATATAGTTTACTTCTTTTTTTTCAGAACAATTTCAAATATGCAGTATAGTATAGTTTACATTTGGTTAAGAATGATGATATCTTATCTATTCTGACGGAACACGCAATAGAAGGTTATATTTGCAACGAAAAAAAACTAAAAATTTATGTACATACGGTAAATACACCAAACAACAACCATAACAACAATTATTAACATTATATTAATGATATTGCATATGTTTATTAATTCCACTTAGTAATTCTACAATAAATTAAACGGCTCAAAACAACTTGAAATTATTTCTTCATTATTATCAGAATATAACCACCCATCCATATTCAAGTCATTAACATATAATAACTCATTTTTTAGCTGATCAAATGAGTCATCAATACAAGTTTCAAGTTGTGGTAGCTCAACGATTTGGGACAATTCTTCTGACGTTTTCCCCAAATTGGTCGTTGCTACTGATAATGAAGACGAAGAAGACGAAGACGATGATAATAAAGAATCGAAGTTTTTCATAGAAGCTGCTTTTGTTGCTGCTGCTTGAATATCACGAGGGCTTAGTGAAGCAGGTCTTGGAAGATAACTTGCAAGTTTTGGAAAGTTGAGGATTGCAGCATTACCTGCTTTTAGATAAGATAATCATACATTTCAAAATATACCGAGTTCAGATTCTTGACTATTCATTACAAAAATATAATTTCCATGTGTTAGATTTATGAAAAAGAATTGAATGTGGAACGTGGATGACATGTTAAAATACATAAATAAGTAAAGAGAAAGTTCAAATTTTCCACTATATTTATCACATGTCGAGATTTTTCTTTTTGAATTTATCGATGAACTTTTGACTATGATTTAAAATCATCCTCAAGTTTAATCTTAGGGTTAAGGTTAAAACTAACACTTTCCTTTAATGATAAGATAATTATAATATTTCTGTTATTTCAATCTATGTGACACAAGTAAAATTTCGATTTGAATTTGAAACTTAATTATTGTCTCATCTTAACATATTATATCATTTGTAAGATGAATTAAACAGACTATATATACTTAAAAAATAACGTCACATAAACTAGAACACAAAAGACGATGTTATTACCTTTGATGGATAAAGCCGCTACATCATGAGCTCGAGCTGCCATTTCAGGCGAAGAAAAAGTACCGAGCCAAATACGAGATTTTTTACGAGGCTCGCGAATTTCGGATACCCATTTTCCCCAATTTCTCATACGTACACCTCTATATAATACTTCCTCTCCATTTCTCTTCTTCTTTTTTTTTCCTTCCATTTTTTTTTTCCCAATTCATTCAAGAAACAATATAACACTTTTATTTATAATGGAAGTTTTTTTTTTTTTTTTTTTTTGGGGGTTGGGTGGGTAGTAGTGGGACCCCATGCATGAAGAATTAAATTAGGTGATTCTAGTAGACCTCATTAATTTCTACTTTTGATCAACTTGGTGTGTGTGTATATATATATATATATATATTATTTTTTTTTTTATTATTATTATTTTTTATTTTTTTTATATATTTTTTTTTTTACGAGAGAGAGTTGCTCGGATGGTAAGTACCCCTCACTTCCAACCCGAAGGTTGCGAGTTCGAGTCACCAAGGGAGCAAAAGGGGTGGGAGCTCCTAGGAAGGAAAAAAAAAATATATTCTATATTTTTTTGGTTTCTAATTTCATCAATGTTTTACTTTTGATCAACTTGGTACTATTTGATTTAGATTTAGGTGGTTGTAATTTCCCAATTTAGAAAATTAATGTAATAAATAAAAATTGTTGGAACAAGTTGGGTTTTAATTTGGACGAGATTTGAGTGATGAAATTATATCCATCATGCATAAATGATAAAACTTCAGAGTTTTAAATCATTAGTGGTTATGGATTTCGGATACATGGACTTCCGGATACATAGGAGAGGGATGTGAGAGGGATGTATTCGAGAGGGGAGGTACATCACTTGACTTTTAAATACATCAACAAACATCTGGATACATATGGGAGGGATGTATCCAAGAGGAGGATAAGGATGTTTCAGCGAGAGGGAGTGATGAATAGGGAATTTTTTTTAAAAAAATTAAATGATAGAAAATTTTAGAGATTATGGTAAAATAAGATGTATATTTAAGTAACTTTTCTTTTAATTAAAGGCGCTACATGATTTTATATTTAGGTAATTTTTCTTTTAATTAAAGGCGCTACATAGGAAAATTAAGGTGGAAAGTAGAGATTTAACACAACAGGAGTAAAAATACGACAATTCTGAGAGTACAACAAAAAAAAATATGATCCTAAAGTCCAATAAAAAAGATGAATATGTTTTTTTAAAAAAATATAACAAAATGCAAATATAACTTGTTTTGTGAGAATACACCCAATTAATCTCTTTTATTTCCTCACATAACGTGTAGATTAAAATTCTTGTGCTAATATACATCGAAATCCTATAATCATGAATTCACATTTTAGGACTTTAAAATACAAAAAAATAAAAATAAAAACCAATTTTAATCATGACAATGTCGTTATTGTATGCCGGGCCAACTCAACAACATTGGGGTCCTAAAGTGAAACTTAAGAGAGGGGCCCTAATTTTTTTCCCATCATATATACTTTTATTTAAAATACACTTTGCTAGCTATTTCAGATGCAAAGTCATTAAGTATTGTTTTATAATCAATTTGTTTTAATAATTCCTTTTCAAATGATAATATAGCTAATTTATTTGGTCTATCTTGAGACATTGTTGATCTTAAAGAAGATTTAATCAATTTTAATTTCGAAGAAAGAAAAATTTGGTTGAGGCAACAGTTACAGGAATTGTTAACATTATCTTATAAGCAATATGTGTATTTGGAAAATAATAAAATAATTTTATTTGATTGAGTATTTTCATTACATCATTATCTTCTACTTGTATTATTTATCTTTAACACTTTTATTCAAAAAATAAATCTAAACCATCAATTCAGAATAACTAGTATGTGTTAAAGAAAGTTCAAGGTTCAGACAATATTTTTTTAAAATATTTCATCATCTAGTAATGTCAATATTTTACCACTAAATAAGAAATCAAAAATATTTTTATATGCTTCAATTGGTTCAAATCTATTTTAAAGTGAAAAAATAGTTTGATCTACTCTACATATATAACATAATCAACTCTAATTGTTTCAATTCGTTATCTATATTTTCATCAAATTGTTTCTAACGAAAATCATATTTATATTCATGTCATATGTAATTTCTTTAGTAGAAATCATAGCACTCATAGTATATATAATTTTATTTTTTTAAAAAAAACATATATAAGCAATTTTTTTAAAAAAATGAGGCCCCCAAAAATATGAAGCCCAAGCGATGACTTTAATGGCCTAGAGATTACGACGACCCTGATTGTATGGAATGAACCTCTGAATTTCAGGACAAATAGGGTTCGACGATAATTTTTACCAAAATCCATGTGCTGTATATGTTTATACCGGCCAAAATCTGACCCATAAAAAAAGTTTTGATTTGTTTTGGTTCAAAGAACCTCAATTGAAAATCAAGAAATTAAATCAATAAAAATCGAATCGAATATTTAGTAACCATACTGAAAGTCTGAAACAAAATAATTTCGTAAAGATTTTGAATTTGACAAAGGTATGTACCAATTTATCCTACATATATCTATCAAATCAAGATTGCATTGTTACTGACATAGTCCCTCTACACATTGAATGATGCAATTTACGGTAAGGGTTGTAGTGGAGTAATAAATATTTTTTTATTTTTAACTAAAATAACTTGATTTTGAGTTTTGAATATGAAACTGACTTTTTATTTTACTTTCACGCGAGAGTTTCTGACACGAATTGGACGGACCTTATTTTTCTTCTTGTTTTGGGAATCTAAAATATGATGTGATCAAATTCTCCATTTCTTCTACTCTATTCACATCTGAAAAATAAAACCAGGTTCATGAACCTTATGTTATATATTGCATTAAATTATAATCAAAGTTCTGCTACATCTTCTAGTACGGCAAGTGCTAAGACTGAGATACTCATGCTATTTAATGGACACTTCATCATAATATGGTGTTACATGTTATCACATATATCTTTGTCATTGTGGGGTCGTTTGGTAGAATGCATTAGCAGAAATATTCCATGTATTAGGTAAGATATTATTTATTACTATGTTTAGTAGGAATTTGGGCATATGTATAACTAATCCATGAATTAGTTATACCTTCTATATGGTATTATAGGATATATACTAATACCTTCCATTTGGAGGTATTAGTAATACATAGGATATAATACCATGTGATAAGCCTATGTAAAGACAAAAATATCCCTCAAATCATTTTAATTATTTTGTTTATTTTCTTGATTTTATGATTTATATTTGTACTAGTAAATTTATTTAAATAAATTAGCTTACAAATTATTTAGAGAGAGAGTTATTTGTTACTAAATAAATTCAATACAAATTTGAAATGTGAGTTGTTTATTCGTATATGACGTTTGTGATCTTAATTAAATGTGTGTGTTTGTGATCTTAATTGAATGTGTGTGCATATATATATATATATATATATATATATATATATATATATATATATTTGTGTGGTTTTCTAATTATTCGTATATATTTTGAAGAATTTAAAATAGACATCATATTTAAACCACAACTTACAATTTTTATGTGTAAATGTAGATAGTTTATTCAATTTTACCATTGTTGACCGTCTTTTCGATTTTAATAGTAGATGATTTATCTTTTTTAAATTGAAAAATGACATTTTGTGAGTGATCAATTTGTTAAGATTACAATTATTTATCCTCAAATAATTCAAGTGAACAAATAGCAAACATGATAATAAAATTATTCTTCTCATAGCTAGTTAGAAGGCCATAAAACATAATTTTGTCCGGCAATTATTTACCTTGACCCAATTACCTAATAATTCAAGGGTATAATTGGAAAGAAGCTTTTTATAAAATTTTAATCCAAACATAAGATGAGATGAGAAATAATGAACCAAACACTTGATAAAAATAAACCATGCATTACTAATCCTGCACTTCTAATCCCTATATTGCTAATTCCTGCGCTACTAATCCCTGCGTTATTAATCTTTGTACCAAACAATCCTGAGTATTTAATGGCATATGGTAGTAGATCAACTTAGACGCATCTTTTTTTTGTTCACCTTATATTCTTGTTATCTTTATCAATACAAGTACAAGGTGATAACTTGATTTACTGGCTAATTCTAGGATATGTACAAGTGTACAGATAGAATCTACTTTTGGTATTCATACGTATAAATACGCTTGCACGCTTGTCACATTGAACTCGTTCTTCCAAGAATTGAATCTACTTACGATTGTGAATCGGTCGGTTCGGTTCGATTTTATGTATTGTTAGTTTGATTTATCGGTTTTTGGTCGTTATCAGTTTGGTTTTCGGTTTGCCCAATAAGAAAATGTCCGTAAAATATTATATGATTCTCACTTCTCTAAATGCTTTGATATAGTGAAACAAGAATAATAATGAGAAATTGCATAAATAAGAGAAAATATAGTACGAAGGCTATAATTACATGTCACCGCTGAAACATAATATGAAATTTTTGATGTTAATCAAATTACGGACATTTACAAACTTGTAAATGCTACAACCTACAATTACAATAACAAACTAAAATCAAATAGTCCAACAAGACTAAAACTAAAACTAAAATCAAATAGCTAAAATTGTGAACCATTACTTTATTCTTTAGGTTTTGAGTAAATAGTAAAAACTAGTAAAGCGGCTTAGTGTGAAGTAGGTAGAGTACTAATAATTTGATATAGTTATAGTGTCTAGTTCTATATTAAATTATTAATATTTAAAAATTAGGAAGGGTAAATTAGTAAATTATTACCGTCTTATTATATTATCGATTTACCCAATAACCTAATAGTAAATACCAATACCGTACCAATAACCCAATAACTTTTTTTCATAAACCCATTAAAAACTCAATAACCCAATAACAATAACCCAATAAAATTTTTTCGATTCGACAACAATATCAAGATTCGTATATAGGATCATATCTGTTGGATCATTTGGATTAAGCAATCAAATATGGCCTCTAGATCATGATGCAAAGGATGGCATTGTTTACACGGATAATCTCATCTTTCCGAAACTAGGTCAATAAACTGGTCATCTGAATATTATTGCTTTCATTACTTATTAGTATATATATTGTTATTTGCTTTAGTGAGATGAATACATTTTTTTTCAAATTTTACATTGTAGATAGCATAAGTGTATAATTTGAATCTTTTCTTTGCACATCGGAAATTCACAAGAATTGCCAAATACAATATATAAAAGCCATGTTGCTTACATTCATCAACAAAAAAAGGTTGCCTCGGAGCGTTCAAAAATGCACTACTTGGAAGGATCAGATAGACAAATTTGAAGAGTCTGAAGAATCTAGTCTAGTAGTCTAACACCTAAAGGAAGAGTTCAAAAGTGGCGGGGGACGATGGAAAAGACGCACCAAACTTGGTACATAGGGGATAACAATTACAGAGCTACACAGAGGAAATACACTCAACAGCATTCCAGTTGGTACATCTATAAAGATTACACTCTCACATCTAATTTGAATCACCAAAATGTCATCAGTAACATATGAGATGAACCACTCCGTCATATTTATATTGTAAGCCATATTAGGAAGAGTCACATTGAGCTCGTTCTTCCAAGAATTGAAGCTACTCAAATCATTTCTAGTGTCCGCAATATATACCTTGATCAAGAGGGAGCAAATGGGACCATAACTTATCTTTACCAAACAAAGGTTTCCTCCCTTTTCCACTATCCTAGTTACATACCGGTTTCCTTCTTCTAGGCTATCGAGTTCAGCTGGAACCATAGTCGTAAAAACTTCTTCTTTACATACATCAAAACATACGAGGCTTTTAATGCTCTTACTCCGACAAAGTGGCAGAGTTAGACTTTTCATATACCAATATATTACCCCCTTCACATTTGCACCCTGCTCATGTCTTGAATGAAATTTTCTATCACGAATTGCTTTCAGAGACCTCCACGAACGGTCAGTTCCAACAGTAAAAACTAATGTTTTAGTCTCAACATATTCAAATCCTGCATCACTATAGTCATGAAGAACAATCACCTTGTATTCATATGAAAGCTGGCAAAACCCGAAGCCAACTGCAGCAAGACAGAGTGGAACATAAGTATTATTTTCATATGTATATGATGGAGTAGTGAAATACTCTTCAGTCAGAGGATTGCACACATGGAGACGAGCATTGCAACTCCAAAAACAAACAAAACCATTCACAGAATTCACTGTTATCATAATTCTTGGGTGGTCGAATACATCATCTAATCTATACATGAATTTAGTATCCCACTTTTCATCAGAAGGATAGTTTGGAAAACTACTGTGCCATTCCAAGGCAGAAACTGTGATGGAGCATCCACCATTCGTCATGTCAATTACAACTGCTTCCAATTGTGAGAACGATGATGATGCTTTCAATATTTCGCATTCAACATGTGAGTAGGCAAAACTCCCACTATAGATAATCGAACACCACTGCATACATACATTCTTTAAAGTTTCACACAAATCTTTGCAAGGTACTCTTTGTAATATCTCAACAACAACTTCTTTGGGTATAGAAATATTGACATGTTGCTTTTTCGTTGTCTTTGAGATCTGCATTCTTTCTTTCTATCTATATAAAATGCCCCTACAAATCAAGAAAATGAAGTATTTTAACGAAATATTGAAATCAATATTCATAATAGTAGCCTACATAGAATGAATGTTGAAGAAGATGTTCTCCTATTACATTGAAGAAAGTATTTTTCTTTCTTTCTAATTGAAGATGCTATGTTTAAAACATTTATCAAAGTCAAAAAGCAATAACATACGTAGTGTAATCTCACTAGTGGGATCTGATGAGTGTGTACGTAGCCTTACCCGGCAGTGGCGGATCCAGGATTTAGAGTCCGTGGGTGCCAAATAGAATTATCGATTATTCACTGGGTGCCACGCTCTATATTTATATAAATATTATATATATATACCTATGTATATATAGAGTTTCCGTCGAAGTTGGGGGGTGGCGCGGCACCCCCCAAGTCCTTAATAGATCCGCCCCTGCTTACCCCTACCTTTATGAAAGTAGAGAGACTGTTTCCAATAGACTCTCGACTCAAGTAAACATATAAAAAGATCAAGATGGCAATTGGCATGTAAAGAAAATACAAAAGCAAGAAGCCATGCTGAAAACAACTAATTAATAGGAGATCAGGTAGCAACAACAATAGCAAAATAATATGTGAATTGAAGCAAACGAAACAACAAATATGATAATAAGTGAACTAAACAACGTTCGACTACCTACTAATTACATTCTATCATAATCCTTGACCTTCAAAGAGATTCCAGTAAAGGAAGCAACTCACCTTAATCATCATCAATACCGCAAGATTTGTAATCATCAAGTGTAGTATTATCAAGAAACTGATCTGATGGAAGTTAAGAAACAAACAAGTGAGTGAGATCTAAGCAGAGAAAATTAAGCTAGACTCTTTCTTATTTTGTTTTTTTATTTAATTGACTAGTTCATTTCAATTCATGTTTTCTGTTTTAATTGGGGTTTAAGTAAAATATATACCCCACATTATTTTAAGTGTATTTTTGAAGAGGTGAGAAAATGATCAAAATGGTATTTTTGCATATATCACCTAATCGAAATAATACTTAATGGATCCGGATCCGGATCCTTTTCATTTCCCTTCTCTCCATTTTTCCTTAAGTTCTTATTTGTATCGGAGACAAATAGAATAAGCAAAGATTAATAGTTAGATTTAATTGATTAGAATAAGATTCTAACTATGATTAGATATTTAATATTTCATAAAAGATTAGCAATGCCATAATCATAGCAATTACCTTGCCCATAAATATATTATAAAAAAAAAAAATTATCTTTTCCAGAGAGGAGTCAGATCCCTATACAAAGGAAGAGCCACATGTATAGGTGGGGATGCACGTGCATCCATTAACTTTTAGAAAAAATCATGTGTATATATATGTATATGTTAAGAAACTGACAGAAACTATGATATAATTAATAGTACACCCATGAGGAGCATATGAGTGCCCTTGTGCACCGCTGGTACAAGCCAAAGTAACCACCGACGAGACCAGGTTCTGAATCCAGCTAAAGTCCTATTTCACAGTTTTATTTTAAGTTTAGCTTAGTGCTCATATTTGAGTCATTAGTGATCAATCGAATGCTACATTAACCGTTGATTGTTATTGAAAATGATAAACCTCGTATAGATTAATTTGTTTTTACAAAGAGCTTACTTTTGCATCCAAAAAGAAAAGAAGGATTTCAAATATAATCTTGAAGCCTAAATATCTAATTTTAATATATGTTTTTCTATACAAATATACGTGTGCCAACTAATTCTTTTTATTTAACTTATTGTTGTAAGTGTGTACTTCTATTGGGGCACAAATTAGTCATTAGTGACTATTGGAAATTTGCTAACTATTAACCAAAGTTAAAAATTATAATTGATTGTTTAAAAGAAAATTAAATTAAGACATGAAATACACTTCTTATTTGGTGTTCTTGTTAGACTTCAAAACATTTATTTGAAATTGTTGCATTTTAGAATTTATTACACACATACTTTCATAAAAATCGTTCTACAAATTTATAAAAATTTATATGTGACATACATGCGACACACATCGTTTTTCAATTAAAGAAGAAATATTATAAATAATCAATCAAAATTATTACAAAAGAAAGTTCTATTAGCAGGGCCGACTTCAATGTGAAGCCACTAAACCCCATGCTTGAGGGCTCCATTTATACATTACTCCATTAATTTTAATTTATTTGGTCTATTTTGATTTGACACGATTTTTTTTTTAAAAAAATAAAATAAAAAATCGAATCTTGTGGTTTAAAAGTAAAAATATGTTAAATACATTAAAATGTTCTTTAATCTTGTGGTTTAAACATGTCAGTACTCTAAAAAAATATTACTATATTTTTGGGATTATTTCGATTTTGCTATATATACCGTAACTAAACCATTTTGATGATATTTTCTCCTCTCTCCAAATATTACACTTGAAATGTGGGGTATATATTTTAATTAAACCCCAATTAAAACACAAAAAATCAAATGAAAAGAACTAGTCAATTGAAAAAAAAACAAAATTTGAGATATTCTAGCTTTATTTTTCTACTAAGAGTAAGATCTCACTCACTTGTTTCTTTACTGCAATATCCTTAGAGGTCGATGATAAGGGTAGAAGGTAATTAATAGGTAGCCGAATGTTGTCTAGTTCACTTATCAAAATCCGTTGTTTTCTTTGCTTCAATTCACATTATTTTGTTGTTGGTGCTACAAGCTCTCTTCTTAGTTGTTTACAGCTTGACTTCTTGCTTTTGTATTTTCTTTACATTCCATCTTGATCTTTTTATATGTTTATTTAAGTCGATCAAGGGTCTATTATGAAACAATCTCTTTACCTTCATAAGGTAGGGGTAAGGCTACTACAGTACACCACCATCCCCAGATCCCAGGAATTACACTATGTAAGTTGTTGTCGTTGTCGTGGTTTCGTTATTTTATACTGCCCTTTTACTTTGATACATGTTTTAATTATATCATATCTTCAATTAGAAAGAAAAATTGTAGAATCATCCTATACCAAATTAATCGGATGGGCTTATGTCCTTTGTGTGCTGGTGTATCTAATCGGTAGAGAGGTTGTTTCTGGTAGATTCTCAACTCAAAAGAAACGTAAAGGCAAGATGGCAAGGATCATATATGTCTCTTTTTTTATAAAAAATAAGTAAAATTTGCGTGATAGAGAGATTGTTTCTGGGTAGTTCAGGTGCGGTTAAACCAACACAGACTAGAAGGCATGCTGATCTTGCCACCAACGAACCTTTGACTTTGGCAGTGAAAAGCTCCAAATAGCCACACAGTAGTTTAAAGTAGGAGTAAAAGTCACTTGCCGATTCTTAGAAAGAACACTATTTTTCTTTACTTAGGTAGTTCTCCCGACCGTAAGACATGAGTATAAGGTTAATCGAAGGCTAGGGAAAGTTTATTGGCAAGATGGAACCATTTCTCACCCATCTTCGAATTCGAGAGAGGGCTTTTCTCTTATCTCTCAAATTATAGGCATTGAAGTGATCGAGAGAAAGTAAGAATACTATTGCACATGCCCCCATTCAACTTTCATTCCCATCCTGCAGCCATAGTGATAGCGGCTATAGCATCCACCAGTAATGTGTACCCTCAACTCAAAAGAAATGTAACATGAAAACATCTTCAAAATTCATTCTATGTAGGCTACTATTATGAATATTGATTTCAATATTTCGTTAAAATACTTTGTTTCCTTGATTAGTAGGGGCACTTTGGATAGAAAGAAAGAATGCAGGTCTCAAAGACAACGAAAAAGCAACATGTCAACATTTCTATACCCAAAGAAGTTGTTGTTGAGATATTACAAAGAGTACCTTGCGAAGATTTGTTTGAAACTTTAAAGAAAGTATGTATGCACTGGTGTTCGATTATCTATAGTGGGAGTTTTGCCTACTCACACGTTGAATGCAGAATATTAAAATCATCATCATCATTCTCACAATTGGAAGCCGTTGTTATTGTCAGTATTGATGGTACACGTTCCGTTACAGTTTCTGCCTTGGAATGGCACAATAGTTTTCCAAACTATCCTGATGAAAGTTGGGAGACTAAATACATGTATACATTAGATATTGATGTATTGGACTTTCCACAAGTGATAACAGTGAATTCTGTGAATGGTTTTGTTTGTTTCTGGAGTTGCAATGCTCGTCTCCATGTCTTCAATCCTCTGACTGAAGAGTATTACACTACTCCACCATATACATATGAAAATCGTTTTGTTCCACTCCGTCTTGCTGCAGTTGGCTTCGGGTTTTGCCAGCTTTCATATGAATACAAGGTGGTTGTTCTTCATGGAGATGGTGAAGGATTGGAATCTGTTGAGATTAAACCATTAGTTTTTACTGTTGGAACTGACCGTTCGTGGAGGTCTCTGAAAGCAATTCCTGATAGAAAATTTTATACGAGACATGAGAAGGGTGTACATGTGAAGGGGGTATTATATTGGTACATGGATAGTTGTACTCTGCCACGTTGTAGGAGTAAGATCATTACAAGCCTCATATGTTTTAATGTATCTAAAGAAGAAGTTGTTACGACTATGGTTCCAGCTGAACTCGATAGCCTAGAAGGAGGAGGTCGGTATGTATCTAGGATAGCAGAAAAGGGAGGAAACCTTTGTTTGGTAAACATAAGTTATGGTCCTGTTTGCTCCCTCTTGATCAAGGTATATATTGCGGACACCAGTACTGATTTGAGTAGCTTCAATTCTTGGAAGAATGAGTTCAATGTGACTGTTCCTAATATGGCTTACAATATAAACATCAAGAATTTGTGGTTCGTCTCAATTGTTACAGATGACATGTTGGTGATTCGAATTATGGGTGAGCGTACTGAAATCTTTATTGATGTAGCAACTGGAATGCTGTTGAGTGCACGTACGTCCTCTGCAAGTTTTATCCCTTATGTGCCAAGTTTGGTGTCTCTTTTCCATCGCCCACCACTTTTAAACTCTTCTTTTACGTGCTAGGCTAGACTAGATTGTTCAGACTCTTTAAATTTGTCGTTGGGTGTGTGTCTGATCCTTCCAAGTAGTGCATTTTTATGAAGGCTTCGAGGCAACCTTTTTCTATGAAGAATGTAAGCAGCATGGCTTTATATATATGGTATTTGGTAATTCTTGTGAATTTCCAGTGTGCAAAGAAAAGAAAAGTGTAGAAAAAATTGCTATGCATTTGCAAGGTTGATAAATTTGAACTACTATTCTAGTTTTTCATGTGATCAAGAAAGATTCAAATTAACTCAACTATCGTTTTATTCACTTATGCGATCTTAAGCTATTTAGACATTCCATAGTCAAAATTTACTGGTCTAATCAATTCAAATTCACGCCGAATAGATCTACTAGGAAATGTAAAGAGCTCGTTACAAAAGAGGTTTTACATTTTCAGAGTTTTTGCCTTTGGTACTCGAAGGCAAGCATAGCTACTAGCTCCCAAGGGTATGGCCTATTGGAGAAAAGTCATCAGGTCTCAAGCAGAGCTGGACCCACATGTATAGGTGGGGGTGCACATGCATCCGTTAACTTTTAAAAAAAACATCATCTTTTATATCTATATATATCTATATCTATATCTATATTTATCTATATCTATATTACCTGAAAAGCATGCGACTAAAACTCAACACCTCGGGTTGATGCCCTATGGCGAGCCCCAAAGCTAATTGTGCCAAATATAGTACCAATAGATTATCATACATGTATCAATCTTAAGACGAAGTAACCACGTGCAACGCACGTGCAGTAAATCTAGTTACCATAAAAACATGAACTCCTAACTTGAATGTAAATTACTATAAAATCCCTAACTTAGATTGTGACTTTTTCGATGAGTTGTAACTTTTCCAATATGTTGTGACTTTTTTTAAAGGGTTGTGATTTTTCGATAAGTTCTGACTTTTCCAAAGAGGTGGTTTTTTCAATAAATTGTGACTTTTCCAAAGGGTTGTGACTTCTCGAAAATGTCATGACTTTCAAATAAGACACAAAAAACACTTGTTCATACTACCCTTTGTTGATTATAAATAGAGGGGCTTCTTCTCATTTTTCAACCACAATTTTTTTAACCTTCTACTCTTCTTCTTCTTGCATTTTAAAATTTTTTGTGTGATTTATTGTCATTGAGTGAGTTCGAAGTTTAGCAGAATATGAAGTATCACTATTCTGATGAAGTAAATCGTTCTATCCTAAGAGGGTATATTCCATAATCTCGAGTACTTGAGGAAAAATAATTTTAATGATATAATAATTTTTGTTTTTGCTTAATATATGCATTAGCATGTAATGTTCCAATATATGAAGTTAACATGATGTAGTCTAAATTTATTTGTTTTTATTAACAATTTCTCTTGTGATGTAGATATATGCTATTGAATATCTTTTTCCAAAATTATTAAACTTCTGAAGAGTTAGAGAATTGTCACGATTTGGTTTTATGATGCTCAAGACAAAAGAATGACTTTGTTTATCAATGTTACTTATTTGATTTAGATCGTCAGGAAGTTTGCTTCAAAATAATTATTACTATATAAACATTTTATTTTACTTATTTACTATATAAAAGAGTTGCGACTTTTATGAAAAGTTGCAACTTTAATGAAGAATTGCGTCTTTTATGAAAAGTTGTGACTTTTATGAAAGGTTGTGACCTTTCTAAAGGTTTGCAGCATATCCAAATAGTTATAACCTTTCCGATAAGACACAATAAACATTTGTTCACACTACCCTTTGTTGTCTATAAATAGAGGGATTTCCTCTCATTTTAAAACAATGAAAATTCTGAATCTCTTCTTCTTCTTCACAATTAAATATTTATGTATTTTGCTCCTGTTTAGCGGCTCACTGGCACATTGTTTATGTTACAAATCCTAGTATATATTTTTACTGTCATTAATTTATGCTTATGTTATTAAGGATAAATGATAAGATGTAATAATTTTCTTTTACAGTAATAGTATTACTGTTTGTTACTTCGTAATTTTGTATGTAAGACAATATAGTGTTTTAGTTTAACGACTGATAGGTTTTAAGTATTATTTTATAAATTCCATGATATTAAATTCCCACGTGAAACACGGGTAATTTTACTAGTTTCTTAATATTTCAATATTTTAGACGAAGAAAAGTTCATGACTTGTAATAATGCTAGTTGAAATTTGTATTGGTTTAATTTTTATTGTTTATTTAATAGCTAATTTTATGAGATAAATATTTTCATTAATTCAATATGTCACAAATGTATTATCAAGTTAACAAGATCTTGTAACTTCAAACTTTATTATTTTAAGATGTCCCGAGTTCTTTTTTTTTTTAAAAAAAAAAAACACAAAAATTGTGAAAATATGTGAATATATATGAATCATTTAAAATTTATCATTTACAAAATAAATTTTATATTCAGTAATATGGAGTAAACATTTTCATTGTCCCTACTCTAAATTAAAATCTAATAACTATAAAAAATAGTAACATTAATTAAAAGTCCTGTTTATTTATGTATGTATGTATAAAGTTTATTAGAAATTCAACTATTGCACATTAATTCTGTAGTTATAACATTATAAATTCTCTTAGTTATTACTAACTATTGCAAACGTTATACAATCTTTTACATTCTTTAGTTATAATATTATGAATTCCCATAGTTATTACATTAATTATTTTTATCATTCATCTTTCCTTAAAATTAACTTTTGACAAATAATTTTTCATATTATTATACCGCCCCTATATATGTGATAACACAGAGTTATTATTTTTCCTTGGTCGAATCATACTTGGTTAAATAAATTGAAAATTGTTTATAAGTATATGAACTATATCTTTTGTTGGGTGTAAGATAAACTAGTGATTATATATATGATTTCACAGATAAAATATATTTTTTAATTTTAATTCGCGTTTTTTTCAGTGAAAAAAAGAAAGAATGAAACCTTTCTCAGTTAATTATGGACAGCCAAATAACTATCTTTGATTTATGTACACAGTCAATCGAGAAGTCAAATATGAGAGCCAACAACAAGAATGTCATCTATTATGTTAAAACTTATAAAATAAAAATTAATATACAAAAAGTAGTTCTAAAAAATAAAATGTAGTTATTTTTTTCACATGTTCATATGACATTGTCACGACCAAGTCTACACCTTGGACGTGGCCGGCACTCAAGAACCATTGCTGGTCCCCAAGTGAACCCTCATCATGACTGAGTACAAGCGGAAGACTAACTTAAGCATGCAAAAGCTTAAAACCGAAATAAAAGTTCAATAACTCAACTTTACAAAGCTTTAACTCAAAAGAAAACTCTGAATAATAAAATATATACAACTCGCCATAAAAAGGCAACTTAAGTCTTCAAAGCATTTAATAAAATAAATGGATAAATAATACAGACTTCTCAACTATACTGACTATCTATAAAGCCTCTAACTGATAAAGATGGAAGTCCGGACAAGACCCATGACATCCTGACTAAACTAAAAAGTAAATAAAATCCTCCGGAAACAAAGAGGCTCACCATAACTAACTCAAACTCCCGGATGTATCAACGAATCCCCTGTTGATGATCCTGAATACTTGTATCTGCATCATGAAAAGATGCAGGTCAAATGGCTCAGTACGTGGAATGTACGAGCATGTAAGGAAAATTCTAAAGCATAAACATAAGCTTGACCTTGATAAAAAGGAAACATACTTACCTTTTCTGAACTCACTCAACTCAAGAATAAGATACTTCACTCAAATATTTGAAAGGTACTCAACTCAAGAATAAGATACTTCACTCAAAGATTTGAAAGGTACTCAACTCAAGATACTCAAATCAAGATACTCAACTCAAGATAAAGCAACAATAAAAGATGCAATATATGAAAAGCTTTTAAAATAGTAGAAAACAACTCAGTGTATTGAAAAATACAATAATACTCGGTGTGTTTATAAAAATGCAATATAACTTTGTGGGAGTTTCTCTAACCGACAACCATCACTCTGAGCCTAAGTGATGATACAACGTTTTGCCTATGCTGCTAGAACTATCCTATACTTTGCCGTCATATAGAACGCTTAACTTAGTAGATCCACTAGCTTAATTTAAGTGATCATTTAAAAAGTATGATCCTTTACTACCCATGACAGATACATGGTTTATGGAGACTTGTTAATATGAACTCGCATCCCATATCGGTGCTCAATTCTACTCCCAAGATATACTTAGCTCATAAGATTTAAAACAAACTTCTTTCTCTGGTTTGAGGTAATTGCTCAAACTACCCTATTAAAAGATGTAACTGCTCTTGAAACTCTTTCTCAAAACATATGTCTAAATTGATTTGGGTTAGTTTTCATAATCCTAAATACACTTAGGGTTTTAGAAGAGAGTTCAAGAGGAGAAGAGAGGGAAAAAAAGGAAAAGTTCAAGGCGTTCGTCAATATTCGTGAGATTTGTTGAGGAATTTCGCCAAATTAAGGTATGCAAGTTTTCATAGTGTTGGGTTCGTTCAACCACACCCAAATCATGTAAATTCCATCCGTAATTTTGTTCTTGAGGTTGAATGATTTGAATTCTTGATGGATATTCTTGAGGTTTTGTTTTTCATGCTTTGATTATGGAGTTGGATGAATTTAGAGGTGAGGATTGCGATTGTTGAGGGTTGTTCTTGAGGAAAAATCAGTAGATTCTTGTGTACTTGTATTGGGTAATTTAATCTAAGGAAAATTTGAGGAAAAAAATTTATTCTAGGCGAGTTAGGGTCAGAAAACGAGAAGAAAATTCGTTGGGCTTTTCTGGGCAAGGGATGGCGCATTGCGCCTGTGAAGTTCAAAGGCCGTCATCCCATGCCATGCAATGCGCCAGGGTCTATTGCCCCGACCTATTTCAGTCGTTTGCTCCGTCCAAGTTATTTTAAAATGTACCTTCACTTCTTTCTAATTTTAACTACTCCAAACTACATCTAAACATCAAGAGATCCTTCATATCATGAATAATAACTCTTGAATTCAAAATTCAAATTCAAGAAAGAGTTAAGAGTAGAGTTCAAGAAAGTCTTTGAGTTAAATTGTGAATCTAAGAGTAGAGTTCAAGAAAGTCTTTAAGTTAAATTGTGAATCCCTTGAGATCAACTATCGATTGAGCTAAGTTTTGAGGAAAAGTATGAGAATGAGAAAAACCGTACACATAAGTTCTATATTGTTATTTAGACCCTTGAGTCGAGTTGTTCATTCCCATAAGTTCCGCATGAACTCCATAAATTGAGAATCTTTTAGAGGATTAGTATCTTTGAGTTCTAAGTTCTTGATCATCGAGTTCCTAATCCTTTTGAGGTTATATTCCTAATTATGAGACTACCACATGTTTCCCATGAAAGTCCTTGAGTTTAGTTGTACATGCCCATAATTCCTCATGAATCCTCTGAGTTGAGCATTCTTATGATGATTAGTATCATTGAGTCCTTAAGTTCTGAAGTTATCGAGTTCCAAGTATTGAGTCCTATATATGACTATTAAAACCTTTGAATTGAGTCATTCACGTCCATAATTCGGCATGAACTTTATTTTGAGAAATATTTTACAATTATTTATAATTTGTTTAAAGACTTGAGTAAATGAGTATGAGGGTGAGGAGAATTGAGTTTAATTTTTTCAAAATAATATAAGGGAACTAAGTATTCTCAAGAGTAAATGTTTTCATATTTAAAATGAGAGGAAACTTCAATTTCCAAATGAGTTCACGTGGAGTTTTGAGTATAATCTTTTTTAAGAGAAACCTTTTGAGTAATAATCTCACAGTTTGAGGATGAGGAAATGTTTTTTTAAACATATGAACTTAAGTTATATTATTGGGAGTAGTATTTGTTTACATCCCTACTCTATTGAATTAGGGCGAAACGTTGTGGTGACTCAAAAAATAATAATTTAAGTCAATTTTAAAATTTTTTTAAGAAAAAACGAATTTTAAAGGAGTCGCCACCTAATTTTAGGAAAAACTAGGAAACCAATTAAAAATATGTCTACGAAACCATTAGATTCTAGGTAAGAGGTTCAAGTGATTCCGAAGGAAAGGAATTAGGCATCCTTTGAAATCTACAAATGTGATTCCCGACTGAATTCATTTTTTTTTTTCCGAATTGAGGAGGAGATGAAATAGTATACAAGTATAACAAATATACAATATGCACAAGTAATAAAACAACAATATCAAAACAACCTAAGGTTTGCCTAACATCTATAATATACATAATTAAACATATTCGAATTCCATTTGAGGTCCAAAGTTGTAAATTATTTAGCATGTTCAACATATTAGTATAGTGCATGTCTCACATATTCAGTACATTCAAAGTACTGACTGCATACCTTCCCGCGCTATATTATTTTAAAATATAGGTTGAGACGCTCAACATCCTACTTGCCGTTAGTATGATCTCCGGTCATCTTTGCAGCAGAGTTGGCGAGTCCTCATCTTTCGAGGTGACCCTTATGTTTATTTCAGTTGCTTATTTCTTTCTGGGGTTTATCCCAACAACTGGTCCTCATGTTTAAACAAAGTATTTTCTAGAAGAAGACTACAATTACTATGTTTAAATCAAACATAAAAAATATACTAAGTGGCAATAGCAATCGGTCTTCCAAAGAAAAAAAAGAGCAGATTATATATTCTAAACTGTTTCTGAAATTGAACATGAGATTGTAATGGTAAGTCATAAGTGTTTTAAACATTGCATATCAACTAAAATTAACAAAGTCATTTGTTTTAATATATAAACCACCAGGCTATATCAGTCTTCCCACAAGAGGGAAATAAGAAAAAAAAAAAACCCCCAAACAGATCATCCTCTCCTGCTTTTTCCACCTTGGCTAATCACCAACAATCTGTGTTTTTTAGTAAGATCCCAATTTCCATAAACACAAACTTCATTCTCAATCTATATTGCGTCTCTGGCTCCCAACGGTTTGATTAGAAGGACCCGCTTGTGCAGACACTGCAACATAGAAATAAAATATAATTCGAGTGAAATTATGAAGATTAGAACATATTCATTCATAAACTAAAGAATACACACCTGACTCAATCGAAATAAAAAGCTTGTACTTCCTGCCTAACGATTTCCATTGATAAGACAAGTGAATCGTAGAAGGAGGCAGAAACCTGCGCCCCAATGCTGGCCAAGATAGGGCATATCTGATTCCTTTCGCAATGTTGATCAACACACCTGGACATGTAGTGATATTATCAAGTCCAAATAACTTTGAACTTGTCAAAGTCACTGGCATGCCTACAGAAGAGAACATTGGCGCCCTTATGAAGCTCTTAGGAGGACTCCCATTCAATAAGTTGTTAGCATAAGGAGTATCGATTTCTAGAAATTGACATGCAATGGACTTAGTCAGCGTTGTGGTAAACCAAGGGACGGGTGTAGGGGTCATCCAAACAAAATGGTGCTCATCAGACAGGTCCCATGAATGCATCCATCTTGAATCATCATCCACCTGCTGACCCTCAGCCACCCCATAAGCCACCCCATCAGCCACCTGCAGACCATCAGCCACATGGGCTGCTTGTTGAAGCAGAGGAGCATCTATTGGGGCTGGTTGTTGAAAGTCCATAGGAAGGTCATCGAAAAACCCAGAAGGAAGAGGATCGATAGGACGCATAGCTATGAAAACAATCAAAGATATCAATAAAGACTAGTATTGACGAATAAAAACACTTAAACTAAGAATTACGTTTTACCTTCAACAAGCAAATAGGATTTTACTTGCTCCAACTTCCCAATTATTTCAAACAGGTCAGATTGACCGGTACTCCTTTGTTTTAGTGTATTTATCATTTCATCAATCTGAAACTTTAATTGTTCCATAGATAATCTAGGAAAGGAAAAAAAGAGATACAAACTAGTCAATTTAGGATCTTTGGTCATTCTAAAATCAAAAAAGTATGTTCATGTTGGTAATAGACAGAAATAGAATGCTTCAATATCATATTGCAAACAGTAACTCATAACTACATCATATAATTGGAACCTCAGCTGCTACAAACTCAGATCCCATCAATGAAACAGTATCATTTGAGCATGCTCACACTGTTCCGATCCCTAATGTAGAAGATAATCCAGATCCTAACTGTGCTGGGTTAAACTTGTGAAGAGGGAAACGGAAAAGGAAACCAACAAGTGGAAAGCTGCCCTAATTGTGTACGTTGTGGGTGATACTCCAGGGTATAATTACATGTCTAAATACATAGCCCAAAACTGGAATAAAGTCTCTGAGCCTGATATCTTTTATCATGAAGATGGGTATTATGTAGTTAGATTTAAATCAATGGGTGATCCTAAAGAAATCTTACATGCGGGGCCCTATAGAATCAATAATAGGCCTTCAATCTTGAAGCAATGGGATCCAGATTTTGATTTCAACAAAGAGTTCCTAACGGAGATCCCATTATGGGTGAAATTCCCGAGTCTGCCGATGAGTTGCTGGAGCTGTGACTCTGTTGTGGATGCGTTGGAAGCCCTTAAATTAAGTATTTAATTATATTTTTAGTAGCTTTATTTATTATTCTAGAATAGGGTTTATATTTCATAGTTTTATAAGGATTAGGTTAAGTTATAGTTATTAGTTTGGAATAGGATTTAGGTCTCCTACTTTTATAAGAATTAGATTTCCTATTGATGTAATAAGACTCCTATTTAAAGGGGTTTTTGATGAATAAATTAGTAAGTTAAAAAGCAAGAGATCGGAGTTCTCTCTTCCATTGAACTCTAAGGTTTCAGTCTCCCTTCAATGAGCTGAAGTTATATAGGTCGATCTAGGAATTCGAACAAAGGCAACGGAAAGTCGAAGTCAATTGATTTAGATTTTCCTGTTCGTCCTGTGACTCGATCCTTCTCTAAGAATCATAACAGACTCACTTAGTCATATAGCTAGTGCTATTGGAATACCCAAGTATGTGGACAATGTACAGCTAGACAAACCAGAATATCTTTTGCCAGAATGCTCATAGAGGTGAATGTGACGAAACCATTACCTGAAGAAATCACTGTGATGGATCCATCTGGGAGAATTTTTCAACAAGCAGTTGAATTTGAATGGAAACCTTAGTATTACAGAGAATGCTTAATGATTGGGCATAATTGTACTAAGCAAAGATTCAGAGACAACACCCACAAGGGGACCAACCAACCTGCAATGAAGCAGCCTATGGAGAAGAAGAGACCTACCAAGTGAATACAATTCTTTTGGATAACAGCCGTAATAGCTCCAATTCAACCTGCATAGCCCACAAGAGGATTTGACAGGATTAGGATCTTTGGCCATTCTAAAATCAAAAGTATGTTCATTCTAGTAATAGACAGAAATAGAATGCTTCAATATCATATTGCGAATAGCAACTCATAACTGCAGCATATGATGAAAATAGAATGTCAACAACAGCATATAACCTAGCAGGAGTGAAGGATGAAATGAGGAAGAGACTATTGGAGTTGACGGGCTTTGAGCTAGGCAAGTTTCCTATGAGGTACTTGGGGCTTCCACTGTCGCCAAGGAAGTGGACTAAAGTAGAATGTCAACAACTATGTACACGGAACACTATAAAGATCAGAGCAGTCTCAACTAGACACCTTTCCTGCATAAAATGAAGTCGAGAATGCAAGATTGGTATGTAAATGATCACTATTGTTTGACTGGAAATGGCCACTACTTAATAGCACTGGGGTACATGCATATGTTGGGTACTGCACCTACGGAAGATAATGCAGGGCTTATATGGAACAGAATCACAGTACCAAAGCTCAGGTCCATCCTCTGGCGACTTCACAAGATGGGATTGGATAGCGGCAACCAAACATGTAAAAGTAATATGGCGGAGAATACAGAGCACCTATTCTCACAGTGTGTATTGATCATGGAGGTTTGAAATGCAATGCAGATATGGACTGGAACCAGATTGCATACTCAAGGGGTTCAACTCATGCTCAAACGCATCAACCAGAAGCACTGAACTAGATTCAGGGAACAATGTGTATGGAGTGCCTGTAATTTATTATATTTGGCAAGCTAGGAATCATAAAATCGGTCACTATGACCTGCAGGTTCATAATTCAACAAGTAAAGCATGTAATTAAGGATAGGATAGACATGTTCAGGGAATCAAAAAGGGGCAGAAAGAATATAGATTTAATTCAGCAACTCTGCAGTTCATTGCCAAAAAAAATAATCTAGGACCCAATTCAACTACTTAAACATCAATAGGTAATTTACCCAGGAAATTGTTGAATTCAAAAATTCAACTACTTGAACATCAATGGGTAATTTACCCAGTATATTATTGAATTCAAAAGTTCTAGCATGCTACTTGAGCTAACCCTACACCCTACATCACACAAAGTTAACTTGTTCACAAAGACACCCTGTAAAAGGAAGGAGCACATTGTCATGTCCCGCCACTTGACAGTTAAATTTTGCATCTGGATAGTGGCGGAAGAATCTAGAGTTGTGAAGAGGTTTATATAAAACTCTAGAATTCTCTAGAGAATTTCCAAGAAGACTCTAGAAGAACTTAGAAGCTTTCTTGGAAAGCTTTGGAATATCCTAGAACATATAGAGAGTTCTAGAGAGGGATCAAAGTGTAATTATTAGAGGGACTTATCAAGTAAATATTATTTACACTTTAGCCCCTAAGTTGAAGTATAAATAAATGGGGCATTCATTTGTAAGGCATCACTCAAGTGAAAAGCAATCTTCCAAGTTAATACAAAGCCTTCTTCCAAACTTTCCAAATCTTTCTAAGTCTTTCCTTTCATTCTCTTAACGATTTTAATTTCAAAGGGCTTACTTGAGCTTACAAGATCTTGAAAGATTAGTAAATAAGTTGTCAAGTGCCGCACGGAGCTTTAGTGAGACTCTAAGTCCGTGACAACATGGTCAAAAGAAAATAGTTCAAAAGTAAATTAATCCTCCACTGTTGTTTGTTGGTGTATTGGGTTTATGAACATCATCAACTCTACTCATAGCAAAGATGGATTTGTTGGTGTATTGGGTTCAAAAACAAAGGTTTGAACAAAAACCAACCATTCAGAAGTTAACAAAGAAAGAAATGAAGAGAAAAGGAGATGAAGAAATACCTGAGATTGCAACAACAAAAAATGCTTTGTTTGAGCAATAGGGTTTTTCTCTTCAAATGCTGTATATGTAGTAGGGGTTTTCACTGACCAATAGAAATGTGTACTTCCGTACTGTCAGAGCATAATCCATGCAGTCTCACATAACCGACTGCTATTTTTATTTTTTTAAAATCAAGTATAAATCCCAATTGCAAACATAAGAATATTTATTAATTAACTGAAGTAGCAGAGGGCTACGAGTCCGGTTATAACAGATTAGCCGGAAAATAACAAGTCGTCGGAGATGTTTAGGAATATCAATTGTGGTTAAGTATTATTATTCACTCGCTCATTGCTAATTGTTTTATAGAGAACTCAGGTGGTATTGAAGATCGAGGATTTCATTAAGTAGAGAGTGTGATCTGGTGAACCCCGCGTTGCTTCGCATGGCAAGAGAACTATTGATTTGCTATGGTTAATTTAGTTTCTTTAAAAACTTTTTAGAGTCGCTCCATTTGTTATTCCTTTAATTTAAGTCGTGATCAGTCCTTCATATTGTAGTCAAGTACCTAGTTTGGAACTTCTTTTTCATAATTTGGAGATGAATTGGTTTTATTGCGTGACAATTAGATCATTGATGGATATTATCTTGTGGCTTACAGGTGGTATTGGTTGTGTTGTGAATTTCTGAGACAGGAAACGTTTAGGATAGGCCTAAAAACAAAAGAAACTTTGCCCGATTTTCTGTAGAATTATGTTAAAGCTTGCTTTGGGATTCTTTCCCCTTAGCGCCGGTCACATACCTAATTTAGATCGTGACATGATATCATACCTGCCTCTGCCTCTGCCTCTTCCCCTGCCCCTGCCTCTCCCGAAAAAACCTTAATCTCGTAAACCGTTCTCATCATCTTCTCTGCTACTTCGTTTGGGTTGCATTGTTTAATTTTGAATCTTTTTTGGGTTGCCTTTTTCCAGAGTCAGATTAACTATTTTTATTGCTTTCTCTTTGAAATCCATAAAAGAAAATGTTAAATCGCCTTGCTGCCTCAATATGCCGAAGCTAATTTGTTAATTTTAGTTAAAGGGCAAATACATAAAACAATATTCAATTGTCAATTTGATTTTTATTTATTTGTTATTGTGTATCTACAATTACTCTTGTTGTTCTTATGTTCCTTCCAATCTGTTTTCCTTAGAAAATTCCCCAGTAGAGACTGTATATCTCCTATTTTAATAAAGGGATATTTATTTTTATTCTGAACATCAACATGTGATGCTATTGAAAGAAATCAAATTACATGTTGAATTACCCTCACAATTAAATTGAACAAAATTCTGCTGAATATAACTATAACAATAACAATAATACTCATAGGTGGGATTTGCAAGGGTAAAGTGTACGCAAAACTTACCCACAATTATGTCCATTATAAAACATATGAATTTCAATAGGAAAGCAGATAGAGTTGAACACGGAACAAAGTAATTGTCTGAGATAACTTGCACTCATTTTACCTGCAAAAGTGTGTGAAGTATAGAGTTCTTCTTCCACTTTCTGAAAATAGAAGATCACATATAAATATTTGTTCATAGCTTAGTGCCGTTGTATTTATTTGCCATGATGAAAAGTTTCCAGCTCATTCTTAAAGTATCTTGATCGTGCAATTTACACACATTGTAACAAGCGATTGTCTTAGTGACTCTTCCAAGTTGTTGCAACATTGAGCTGTTGAACTGATTGGAGTTGTAACCAACTTTCTTTAGCAATGAATCCTGAACAAACAAGAAAACATCCCCGCACGACTAAACATGCTTATGAAACGATGTGAAATATATTGTGATATGTCGTTAGCCGAAAGTGCCTTTATTTTCCGTTTATCTTTCAACCAAGTACCAAGTAGCTAGCACTTTTCGACCATTTCCTCTACTTTTACAATTTGCACTAGGAAGATTTCTCCTCACACAAGGTGTATCTTTATAACTTATTTAGGAATAACACGTAGTTATTATTGTAATATTTATTTTTACAGAGGTTGTGAGGAAATCATCCTTACCACTTTTTCATGTAAAGAATTGTAATCTACTCTAATTGAAATATCATCCTGCATTTCTGGTGCACATGGGAAACCAAGTTTTGCTTATAGATGAAGCTGCGGACTGTTCCTGCAACTTGTGTCTTCTTCCTCTTCTGGACTTACTATCTCTGTCTGTTATGCTAATTAAGTCTTTAATGGTTATTATAGAAGCATTTTATTATCAAAAAACTACTATTTTTTGGAGACAGGTAATTTACTTAGGTCTTCCACTAATCATTCATCGTTCGTCCATACCTGTTATACTTATAATATTTATGTATTTTACCTTATCAAAGACTTTTTAAAATTCACCATAATCTTACGTCTTCTACAGTACTTTCCCTTCAAAAGACGATCAACTGACTTAACATCTCAATAACTTGCATGAAAGGAAAGGCTGAAGCTCACACGCCAGGCACGTCACTATAACAAAAACAACTTTTAGTAGCAATAAATAAATATAGATATTAATAAAGAGTGTTAAAGTCTTTACCGGCATTAGTTAAGTGCCATTAGAACCAATATATGTCGCTAAAGGCTTTAGGGACATACACAAAAAGTGTTAATTGCCGCTAAAAATACATATTTAGCGACAATGAAGCTATTGACGTTAATTAATTATATTGCCCCTAATGATCATTTTTGATGTAGAGAAGAGAGCAGCCGGCCCTATAATATGTTCTCACAACTTCATCAATAAATTGTATCACGTTTTAAGATATCTAATTAGAAACTTTTATAATCAACGACTACATATGTTCACAATTTTTAACAGTAACTATAATGGCTATGAACTCGAACACACAATTGCCAGGTGATATCCTCTATATGTTCATTACCTGCTTCAAAGCTTAATAGACATAATTTAAAATCCAATTCAGCGCATTGATGACTTTATGTTGTCCCTATGAATCTCATTTTCTATCAAGAATCTATGTTTTGAGATGGATTCTGAATGTTACTTGACAGTTATTGATGCCTGAAAAATTAATAACAAGAAAAAAAATATTTGTTACTACAGAGTTAGGGAATCCCTCAGAATGAATTCATGCCGATGCAAAATGTTCAAATCAGAAATTGTTCAGCCTTCAAGTGAGGAAATCATTTCCTTGTGCATTTTGTCGTGCACCGACTGAACAAGTGAATTGTTGAAGATGCAGACTAATAAACTTGAACTGTTAATAAACTTCATTTGTAGCAACAAGTTAGGTAATTTGCATCGAAATTAATCATTATTCGTTATTCCAATGATAAACTCATCAAGATTTCTCAAGTACTTTGAACTAAACAACCATATTAGACTTACAACAATATGTTTGGGTATTTTATGATCTTATTTCTATGAATTACCACTGGAACGCCCTCAAGCTCTGAAAAATAAATACGACATCCCGTAAATAACTCAATTTATATTTGTTCTCTATGTTAATTTGCTTGAAATTGTTGTAAAATATTTTGCAGACTGAATCACTATGGCATTGAATCAGATCAATAAACCTCATACGTATTTTTCGGATAGGTTGGATGAAAGATATATCTTTAAAGGTTTGAAAGTATCTTACTTATACGTCCTCAGCCACATTGGATCGATGAAAGATGGATCTGAGGAAAAATATCATCTCCAAAGCCCAGTCTAGAGGTTCGAAAGTGTCTTTGAAAGTTAGAATTTGTTTGTTAAAATTATTACAAACAACTCTTCATTTGAAGGATATTTCATAATTGTTTGAATATCTCTGTAAACTTTGTTCCTCAATCCAAGTAAATATTGTGAAGTGTTAATACGTTGTAAACATGATATTTATGCTTTCTCTTTTAGTATTTTCAAATTGAATTTCTTTTTATCAATCTTGTGAAGTACTCATAATACAAAGAATAATTAACAATCATAGGCTTGTGCAGAATAATTAACAACCATAGGCTTGTGCCTTGCACGGGCATCACATATCTAGTAAATGCATATATCTAATGGGTTTTTTCTATGAAAAAAAAAAGGACTTGAAAGATAATTAATATAGAGTTAAAAAATAATCAAAAAGAAACTAAAATAATAGATAGAAAGAAAATAAATTAAAACATGAAAAGGAAGAAAATTAAGCAACATTGTAATAATATTCCTTCAATTACACTTAATTCCCCTCTAACTTGCTAATTACTTATTCAAACAAACATATCAAATTGTATAATTACATTCAGTCACACCTAATTCCAATTTCCTTCGTTTTCCAAACATGCCCTAAAGGAAAGTAATTGACAACACGTGGCCAAAGCCGGCTCTAAAGGGTTAATTAGGCCCTCAAATGTGAAGGACAGTATTATTATTGTTAGTATACGCGCAGCGGATATATAAGGAATTATTATTATTTTATTATTATTATTATTATTATTATTATTATTATTATTATTATTATTATTATTATTATTATTATATATGAAATGAAAGAACAAATCACATGATCAGTTAATAACTTGTACAATATACTTTGCGTTTGTTTGTTACTACATTACTATTAACTACTTAATATCATAACGTTATCGACTAAATTTTGATTAACTTATCACTTGCCTTAATATTCTTTTTCATTAATCTTCTATTTATATAATACAAATATATATATATATATATATATATATATATATATATATATATATATATATATATATATATATATATATATATATTCATTGTAAAATATTATTTAATTTTAATAATATTTTAAATATTATAAGTTTATTGTTATTATTGACATTCTTTATTGTTTTTTTTTTACTTGAATTCAAAGTAAAAACATTTGCAAATTATTTGTATTCATTTGAACATTTTTTGCACTAAGATATTTTATAAGTTTTATCTTTTTGTATGTTAACGTATTAATATCTTACTTAATACTAAATTATGATTTTAAATTTGTCCCAAAGTACGAATAGAGATGTTTTTAATATTATCTTATGATGAATAAGGAAATTATAAGAAAATTTAATCGTTAGATAAGAAAATAAAATGTAAAGATCTACGATTATGATAATGTTAAACATAAAACTAAGAAATTTTTATCACTTGACTATCAAACTATAGGCATGCTATTCAAATTTTTAAAGTTTGTTTTTCAATTTTTCATAAAATCATATATCAATTATATTATATTTCAAAAAAACATATAATTATATCAAAATTTTCGGAAATATATTTTTATAGTTATTGTTATCATAGGGAGGGAATAATCAATTGCGATGTCATTTCTTTTCTTTAAATTCATCATTACCGTTATAATACTAATTTTTTGCTTAATGAGAGTGCTAAGTAGATAACGTTGTTGAATAAAAGTATTCAACTCAAATATTTATTTTTATGAGATTTGAAATTTAAGCTTCTATCATACATACCCTATTAGATATATCTATATATTTGAGTCTTAAAAAGTAATTGATATGTAAAAAAAAAAAAAAAAAAAAAAAACTTACAATAACACTTTCATCAATTATCCAAAATTGCAAGTGGTATTTTCTCATGGATAATGCTAAAGAAATTAAAATTTTAGATGAAGGCATTAGATTATTCCGATCATTGTATTACTTAACAACACTAATGACATTCCTTCAAATATAAATACTACCTTATACAATAAGAAAAGTATATAATATTTGAAGCTTTAAGTAATATAAAAATTGAATTATTCTTTGTTATGGTATTTTATTTTTAGAGAAAACGAAAAAGCAAGCGAAACTTGACTTATATACGAAAGTTATTTGTCTGCACAATAATCATGCCAAAGTTGATGTGTGATTTCAACACCTACATACCAAGATCATAAAACATTATAATACACCCATGCAAACGAAATATTTATTGCATTAAAAGATCATCAAAAAGTAGCAAAAAATTGCAAAAGAAATAGATTACCAAAATTTTAGGAGATATAATTAGTTATTAATTTATATTACAATAAAAGATAGTCAAAATCTGCAAAAGAAATTTTAAGCACTGCTTTATATATAGCATTGATGCAAAATTGAAGAAAAATTTTCAGAAGTATTAGATTTGATTATGTTACTACTACAAATTATGAAATAACAATACAGTCACTAAAGACATTATGAATTATTTATTTGTCTGTATTAGATAGAAAATACCTGTGACAGAGATTGAACAAAATTAATAAATTACATAAAGTTATGTATGAACAATCAAGGCTCAAGCTATTTCCTTACTATCAATATTGAGATTTGAAAACATACACTAAGTAAAGAGAAAAGAAGAGAAGGATAAAATTAAGAAGTTATAACTGCTTTAAATTTAAAACTATTTTAAAATTATTTATCAATTGTAAAAAAATATTAAATCTGTTTTTTAAGATGCCGACATTTGTCATTATGTGTATGTTGATGACATGTGTCTATTTTTATTTTAAATTTTGAATTTATAATATTTAATTAGTAATATAATACTTAATTATTTATAATTTAAAATTCTGAAAATTTGTGGTAATGACATGTGGCATTTTTTCTTCTCCTATTATATATAGATAGATTATTATTATTAATATTATTATTAGGTAATAATTTTTTTAGATAAAATATTGAGTAAGTACTATTTATAGAAAAGAATACTTTATTATAATAAAAGAAGAGAACTTTTTGAAGAAAATTCACGCATCTGAAGAGTATTATTTTGAGAAAAACTAATTAAATGGATTAATCAGTTATATAATAAATTAAAAAGAAATTGATTACAAAAAAAGTCATGAATAACTTTGCAACAAGAACAAACTTCGTAAGAAAATATATTAATTTATGTTTTAAAGTTTAAGACCTTCATTCAATTTTCACTTCTTCCATATGACAATTATTGGTTAGTATGACTTGGACCAATATATTTGATTCGACGTAAGATCAAGGATCCAAAAATTAGTACAGCTAGGACCAACATTAATTTTACCAATACACGACTATAGCGTTAGTGATCAATTTGTAAGATAACTGAATAATATATTATTATAACGATCAAGTTTAATTTGAAATTAATTTTTCATATTAGGTTATATATTATATATTTTCTGTAACAGCCAAAAGTATTTGGACAATTCGCAAAAAAAATATTTTCTATATAACTTTGCACACTGGAAATTCATAAGAAATGCCAAATACCAAATAAAATATCTATATATAGCCATGTTGCTTACATCCTTCAAAATGCGCTACTTGAAAGGATCAAACGCACATCAAATGACAAATATAAAGAGTTCGAACAATATAGATTTATGTGATCTCAAAGCATTAGCATCATAGTTAGGGGTGTACAAAATCGAACTGAAAACCGAACCAAACCGTAAACCGAGTCAAATCCAAAAAGAAAACCCGACTAGTGGTTTGGTTTGACTTGGTTTGGTATTGGAAAAAAAACCCGACTATATTTGGATTGGTTTGGTTTTAACTAAAAAAAACCAACCCGAGACCAAACCAACCCGACCTTATATATGTAATTTTAAAATTTTATTTTATACATAAAAATATTTACTTTGATATAATTTTAAAATATTTCTTATACTATTTCATAGTTTTTATCTTTTAATATATTATTTCAAGTTTAAAACTTAGAATTCGGAATGGTCCAATAAAGATTATAGTTCATATATAGATGTTGATAATTATAATAAAACTTAAATCAAAATCAAATTAATACTAATGCAAAAAGAAAATCAATTCAACACTAAGAATGACAATAATATTGAATATTTGTTCTTTAGTTTTACATTGGTTTAGACAATTAAAATACATAATCTAATTTTAATTTTCCTTAAATATTTAGTAATGTAACAAATACTTATTAAACTTATTTTAGCATGAATTAGTACTTTTAAATTATGATCATTTTCATTATGACTTTGCAATATTTATTTTATATGATGATTTCATTATTATTTTTTATTGAATATTTTTGTGTCATCAGTACTCATCTCATATTTTGTGTTATTTTTTTAAGAAACACCTTAGATAATTGTATTTTGGTTGGACTAAAGAAATATTTGGAGCACAAGTTAATTATATGTTTGTATGCAAACTTTAATTTTAAAATCTGAAAAAATTCAAGGTTTATTAGTTTGGTTTGATTTATAAATTTAAAAATTCGACACAATGGTTTGGTTTGGTATTTGAAAAACCCGAACCAACCCAAGGTTCTGTTAATCATTTAAATTCTTACCTAACAAGGTAGGACTTAAGAGTAAGGTCTGCATAAACTCTACTTTCTCATCAATACTGTGTATGTTGCTGTTGTTATTATTCTTCAAATGAATTTTAATGCTTCTTCATTACCAGGAACTTAAACAAGGATATTCAGCTCAAAAACATGCTCTAGTGGCCGCGAAGAACTTGAAACTTTTGATGAGCGGAGGAAAAGAAAGCAAACTTGCAATATACGAGCCTCAATCATCTCCTAAGATCATCGTTTCGTTAGGAAGGCAAGATGCAGTGGCTCAATTTTCTTTCACGACGATCATTGGATTAGTCTCCAGGATGATCAAGTCTAAGGATTTATATTGGGAAAACGAGGAAGAAAATGGGGCTTCAACCAAAGTAATATATATTGTTTCATTCATGAAATTTAAGATCAATTTTTAACCAAAAAAGAAAAAAGAAAGGAAATTTAAGAACATTTTGAGTGTGAGAAAATGGTGTCATTTCATGGCCAAAATCTGAGTTCTTCTACTTACATTTTGCTGTGCATAGGAGTTCAGTGGCTATAAATATTTTTTAGTTGTTGTAGTTAATGAGTGTTGGATTTAGTATTCTCTCTTTATATGGGCTTGTTATTTGGGTTTTTTTCAAAAATATTTGCACCTACATAGTTGTATGTTTTAGTTTACACTTGTATACCCAATATAACTGATATGAGTTGTGGTGAGATAGTTGAGATTTTTCTATCATTAATTAGAATTTCGGATCATGAGCCGTGGAATGGAAAAAATCATGTCAGGATCGCCACCCATTGAAATGCGCAAATCAGAATTTAATCGTACTTCAATGTAGATATCAAGCACTGAATGAGAAAACAATATATCCACTATAAAAATATATAACACGTTGCTACCTACGAAATAATATATCCACCTTTAGTTGCAATTGTTGTTCAAAATAATCCAATCAGATCTCCATCAAATGACTTCAAATTTTATAGAGACGGTCTCTTTAGACTATTCCAACAAGTCCAAGCAACACTTCAAATTATTTCTCACACACATGTTAACAGAACTACTTTAATTGAAGAACAAGAGGCAAGAGTTATATTATAATATAATAAAATTCGTCTCAATACAAGAAGAATAGGAAGGCTATATATAAGCATCTATTAACTAAACCTAACCTAATAGGAATCCATTAACTAAACCTAACCTAATAGGAATCCATTAACTAAATCTAAACATAGTAACATATGGACTAACACCCCCCCTCAAACTCACAATGCAACGGCAATAAGCATTGAGAGTTTGTCACACAAAAACCGAAGCCGAGACGCCGATTGCGCCTTCGTAAAAAGATCAGCAATCTGCAAGGTCGACGGAACAAAAGGAAGCAATATAGTCCCGAGCTGTTTACTCTAGCAGTAGCAGGACTTCTCTTCAATGCTTTTAAATTCAATGAACTATCTTTGCTCATTTGACAAGTGCCTGCATTAATATCACAGACAGGATAATCATGTGGACAGCAGCTGTTGTTGTCATCACAGCAGGTAGCAGCAGTCAACAAACTCTTGCTCAGAGAGGGAAATTAATTCACCAGTTACAATTTGATTTATTCCTTCAACAACATCAACCGTCAAGAATGCCCAGCAATTCCCGTATTGGCCTTGTTCTTTAACAGGGGCAACAACGCCTTTCTGTCTCCAATCAACAGATTCCGGCAACTTTTCACCGGCCTTAAAAGTGTAACGTTCGCTTTTAGGGTTCTTTAACAACCTCGTCTTTTTTTCCCAATTCAGGAACTTAAACATACTGAACTGATCTAAACAAACAGCAACAACAATCAAGAACTCAACGAAAGTAGCAAATAAAAAACGAACCCTAGTTCAAACAAATAAAAAACCGAACCCTAGTTCGAACAAATCAAAAACCAAACCCTAGTTCAAACAAATCAAAAAAATGAATCGAACAAATCAAAAACTGAACCGAACAAAATCGAACCCTAGTTCGAATAAATAAAAAACCAAACCGAACAAATCAAAAAACGAATCGAACAAATCAAAAACCGAACCGAACAAATCAAAAACATGAACCCTAGCAAATCTTCAATCAACAAATCAAGGAGCATGGATCGATTTACGGTGACCCAACTTTTGCAAACATAATCATTGGCCAGACGTGCAGCATATATGGGTGCCACCCGCCGGTAGCGGAAGCTCTTTGATTGTTTACCAAGATCGTATAGGCTTTGATACCATGTTAACAGAACTACTTTAATTGAAGAACAAGAGGCAAGAATTATATTACAATATAATAAAATTCGTCTCAATACAAGAAGAATAGGAAGGATATATATAAGCATCCATTAACTAAACCTTACCTAATAGGAATCCATTAACTAAATCTAACCTAATAGGAATCTATTAACTAAACCTAAACATAGTAACATATGGACTAACAACACACACATAAAAAAAAGACACGATTTGAAATTCAAATTCACTTCTTCGAGCTAGTTCAATCATCGTGAGTTATTTTCTAATTTGATTTTTTGTACAGAAATCGTACAAAATCAGTACTCTAACCACTGGTTGAGTCCCAAACATATTTACAAATCAAGTTTGTCAACTTACAAAAGAGGCTTGCCCTGGAAACATGAATAGTATCACATTTTGTCAACCTACCAAATTATAAGTATGTTTACATTCTTAAAAAGTTATTTTCTCTTCTCATAAAATGAAATTAATAGTTCTAAAAATAGGTCAAGTCGCCTTGTGTCGATCATGACCTATTTGAGATTTGGGATCGTGACACTAGTTACTACTTTCACATTTTGCCAAATGACAAAAAAAAAAAAAAAAAAGAAGAAGCATTTTATTAAATATTACAGAGTTTGATAATAGATAGAGCAAACATTATCAATTTTAGTATATGTATTTTTTGAAAATAGTAAATAAGTGTTTGATATAAGGAAAAAAACTCAAATATGTCATTGAATTATTAAAAATGGCTTATCTATGTCATTCGTATAAAAGTTTGGCTCATCCATGATACTGAACAACTCTGGTGGAAACAGAACATATTTCACCTTGTTTTATGTATGCGTCTCCAAGGAAAGGAATTTGTCCCTTTTTTTGTGATTTCAAAAGGTAGTGGAAACGCGTTCCTTAAGAATCAGTAGTCAATTCTATATTTTCAATAAGGACAGTTAACAATTAAATTTGATTTTGACTATTATTTTTATATTAATAATAGTGTGAAAGAAAGATTGGCTACAAGTTGTTGGAGAATAGTGGTATTAAGTTCCTTTGACTGTCGATTAGTTAGTTCTATTTCTCTATGTGGTGGGTCATTTTAATTCCATCTCGCCTTTGATTTTTCCTTGCCAGACAATAGTAGGTTAATTGATCACATTTTATTCTTGAAATGACTTGGATTAGTATTAGTCTGAATACGAAAAAATCACGGGCTGCATCCTTCGAGCATATGTGAAGGGTGGTGATTTTTTTAGTTTTGTTGCAATAGAGAAACTAAAACTGAGGGTCTATTGAAAACAACCTTGATATCTTCCCTAGACCCCATTTGTGAGATTACATTGGATATCTAGTTCATGTAATCATACGATCGACGTTCATCATGAATCAACCAAATCATCAAAGTAACATGAATTTTATACACTACACAGTAAAGTCACAAAACTATTATTTGTCACATTAAAGTAATTATCCCAGAGCATCGAAACAGAGACATATGATATTCAGCAAACCTTTATGAGCTTATAAAATTTGTAAATATCCTCAACATATTTCACAATAACCAAGTGATTATTAACAGCAGCATCAATATTAACAATTTATACTAATTTTAGTTTGTCGAAGAGTTGATCAATTACACTATACACTAATTTTCTACCATTCAAGGGGATCTCTTCAACTATTTTAATATCTTCATTAGCGGTATAAACGCTTAAGATGCATTTAATAATCAAATTATTGTTAAGATGCATTCACAGTTCAAAGGAGAAATAATTGAAAAGGTAACACAAACAGAAATTGTGTAAAATAATAAAATCGACAATATGCCTTTAGAGAAATATTTTCTGATCGAATTGAAGAAAGTGAATTAATCAAAGAAGAGCCAAGTCTGTAACATCTAATTGACTCGGATACACTTTATAGCTGTTATAAGATGAAATTTTAAAAATGTGTAAATGAGTCATCACAATTTGGAGCTACAGGAAACATTTCTAACACAGGGAAAATAGAAATTTATACCTCAGGCAAAGTTCTCAACGGTGATCCATATCAAAATTAATGCCATCGGAATTTTCTATCTTTATCGCGACTTTGTATTCATAAAAAAAAATATACATATCATTTGACGTTTTCCTTTCCAACGTTAGACCAAACATATGCATAAACTTGGGTCAGATGATTGTTTCATTAGGAAGATAAGATGCAGTGGCTCAATTTTTGTTCTCAACGATCATTGGATTAGTCCCCGGGATGATCAAGTTTAAGGATTTATACGTTGGGAAAACGAGGAAGAAAATGGGGCTTCAACCAAAGTAATATATGATTGTTTCATTCATGAAATTTAAGATCATTTTGAGTGTGAGAAAATGGTGTCATTTCATGGCCAAAATTTGAACTTCTTCTACTTATGTTTTGCAGTAGAATGTGCATAGGAGTTCAATGACTATAAATATTTTTTAGGTGTTGTAGTAATGAGTGTAGGATTTAGTATTCTTTCTTTATTTTGGCTTGTTATTTGGGGTTTTTCAAAAATATTTGCACCTACATGGTTATATTTCTTAGTTTACACTTGTATGCCCAATATAACTGATATGAGTTCTGGTGAGATAGTTGAGATTTTTCTATCCTTAATTAGAATTTAGGAGCACGAGCCGTAGAATGGAAAAAATAATGTCAAGAGTGCCGCCCCTTGAAATGCACAGATTCAAATTTAGTCAGACTCCAATGTGGATACCAAACACCGAATGAAAATATATAACACGTTGCTAACTACGAAAATAATATACATATCCATCTTCAGTTGCAATTGTTGTTCAAAATCATCTAATCAGATCTCCATCAAATGTCTTCAAATTTTATAGAGACAATCTCTTTAGACTATTCCAACAAATCTAAACAACACTTCAAATTTCTCTCACACACACATAAAAAAAAAAAAAAAAGACACGATTTGAAATTCAAATCCACTTCTTCGAGCTTATTCAAGCGAGTTATCTTTCTAATTTGATTTTCCGTACACAAAACTTACAAAATAAATACTCTAACCACTAGTTGAGTCCCAAACATATTTACAAATCGAGTTTGTCTACTTACAAAAGAGGATTGCACTGGAAACATGAAATAGTATCAGCAGTATAGCCCCACCTCGAAGACTTGCCTATAACAGCAGACCTGAGTTCACTGTGGATGACATAATAGCTTTAGCGGAAAGAACAAAAAAATAAAAATAAAAAAGAACTCATGACCAGATGTAAAAAAATAGCAGCAACACCTTAGAAGCACTTCTTGTGGACAATGGATGGACCAAACTTGTTGTACTCGCCCTTCAAAATCCACATCTAATTAAGCATTTAACATGTTCAAGTTAGCAACAACACAGTTCAAAATAAAGTTTAAAACTGCAAAAGTATATGCAAGAGAAGTTATCTGAAGACTGTGATTTTATTACTCGTCGAATAAGCACCCTGCAAATGTATATTTGAAACTCTTACATCAAGCATTGCCCTGTGTAGTTGTTTGGTCGCTATCCAAGAAATATAGAATTATATAACATCTAATTATTCTGACAATGGAAGTTGCACTTATTTCCTAAAACTTGTGATCGTTATCCCTGATTAACTTTTAAAAAATTTAGATTCTCTATGAAGCTTAAATATAAAGATATGTGTTTGATGATGAGCACAACATCATATATCATATCATATATTACTAAAAGTGGGAAGCTCCAACCTTTAAAGTTGGATTACCATTTTACCCCTTCATTATATTAAAATGTTATAAAAATATTTAATTAATTAAATAGTAAAAATAAAATTATAATTCACCCAAGGCTTAATTACATGTTTCAAGTTCAAAAACAAAATTCTACGTGTTTAGATAAACAAAACGTCAAAACATTTCAAATTCTTGGCTATGTTAATTTAGAAACAGTTAATATTTAAAGGAGGCTACTTTTTAAATGTTGTCATACTAAATGTTAATAATAGCTAAAATAATGATGAGAAATAATAATTTCTCATTTTACAAGCTTTCCAAAATTAGTTTATACATTTCCGGAATGATTATAAATAATTAAAAATAAATAATAGGTATATAATTTAATAAAATAATTATTATAAAAACTTGCAGTAGCTTATGACTTTATATGATTTTCTATAGCACCAATAGTATAAGTTTAAAAATACTTTAAAGAGAAAAATAATTTTAGAAAGAGTCTTTTTCACTACCCTATTAACTACACATACATACAATGTATGTTATTTATTTATGTCATTATTAAATTAATAAATTTATATTATCTTGAGCTGTAGTTATAAAAATTTGGCAGAAATTGAAGAGTGGTCTTTTCATTATTCAATACAGATTATTATATTAGTCAATTTCCTCCATATATCAGCTCACACTTTTGCATTACTCTTCTTTTACTCAACATACTTCCTTATTCATGGTTAGGTAAATACATTCTACTGATTTTTTCTTCTCTTCCTCTTACTACAATTTTACATTTTTCATTCCAATTTATTGATACTATTTTTCCTAATTTTGTCTTTCCTTTTTTTAATAGAAGTTGTTGTGTGCAATCCATATTATAATGCAAAAAGGAAAATTGACTAAAAGTGGGCAGAATGTTATGCAAAAGTTAGATTATGATTCTATTTCTACACTAAATTTAAATGTTATAAACTATTTACTAAATTAAATATTTAATAGTAAATCATCATATTAGTACATGAATCAACCACCATAAAGTTTCTTGAATATGTATTCTTTTTATTAATTTCATGCTGGAGTCAAATTCATGAATTTTTTGTTTTGTTCATCTTCCAATTGAAAATATGAATGGTTATGTTTGCCCTTAGCAAAAAGGAAAAAAGATCATATAGATCTATATTATATTCTTTTTTGTATATGAATATTTGTATTAATGTGAAGTATATTACATAGATTTATTACCGCTAACTCTTCATTATGTAAATATATGCAACTCCCACTAATTATATTCATTATGATTTTTACTACCACCTCTCATCCATGATCAAATGGATTAATGTTATATTCATAACAACTCTAAGTGTTCTTCAATCTTATCCTATGAATAGTGACATTTGACACAATATTGTACACAGTTAAAACAAATTGAAAAAAAAAAAAAGAGAATCTCTATGCTCTCTTCTCTTGTCTCTTTTTATTTGTTTTTTTTTAATGTTTATGTTCTTGTTTGTTGTTATTGTATAACTTTTTATTGTTTTATGGTTATTAATATTGGGAATTTACATTGGTTAGTTGTTTTGTATACATTAACCTAACATGTGGTATTTTAGTATCCTCATTTGAATATTGTATTTGTACAATAATTAGTTATTTTTACTTTATGCACTTTTAGTCAATTTTATAATTAAGGGTGTATTCTTTTTATTAGGAAAATATATGTACTTTCAAGTGGTGGGTTTTTTTTTTTTTAGTAAATACCAATAGATTTGAAGGGGATAAAATATGTCATTTGCTATACAAAAATTATATGAAATGTTTTGGGATAAACATGCAAAGCATGTTTTCAGAACTAGTAATAAAAAATGAAAAGAATTAACAAAAAAAGCAAAGTGAAGTAAACGGAAATAAAAAGCTTCCAAGGGAAAAGAATAGCTTACATCAGTTGAAGAGCCATTCGTTTTAATCATCACATGCATTCCACATCGATATATATGATGGGAATTTGAGCAATATTTGGCCAGTATTCCCCCTTGTCAAATTCTAGTAGTGGTTTGAGCAATGGGCATTCGTCAATATGTAGTTCAGAGAGTGAAGAGGGCATCCCTTTTAGTGGAAGAGATTGGAGTTTAGGGCAATGGAAGATGATCAGCTGAGAGAGGGAGGAGGGCAGTGCCGATTCAGGAAGTGATTGGAGATTAGGGAAATTCATGATTTGTAGACTTTGAAGCGAAGTGAGGTGCGAAAACTGGCCTTGTTCCAGCATGGACTGAATTTGAGGTAAATTATCCTGAATACATAGATATTGAAGAGAGGTGAGGTTTTTGAGATGTTGGCTGCTTAATGTTTTCAGATGCACTATGGTAAGCCTTCGAATAGAGGAAGGCAACTCCCAATTCTCACCAGCAACAATCTCTTCGTCACTGCCATCATGGTATATGAATAACTTTGTGAGACAGAGGAGTCTCTGTAAATGCCACTCTTTTCGGCCGTTCACCAGTTTCTTGCAATTCCTAATATAAAGTTGTTGTAAATTGAAGGGCAATCCTCCTTCAGGAAAGGACTCTATTTCTGGACAATTATAGAGATACAGTTCCTTAAGAGATGGAAGGAGTTCCTGCATACGTTCTGGAAGCCACTTCAGCTTCTTACACTCCCAAATATCCAAATACGTCATCTGGGTCCCCCCACATGCCACCGAAAGTTTTTCAACATTCTCACAATTCCCAACGAAGAGACTTTCAGTGGCAGTAGGAATCAAAAACCTACTAAGGTTGTGGCAATGATGTACCCTCAAATGACGTGCTCTTGGGAGCAACTCAGGTGATATATCATCTATACAATCACATTTATGCAGTGTCAATTCCTCGAGAAACATACACATCTCATCAACTGGCTGTTCCAATTTCAATTTCTGGCAATTAGATATCCTTATTCTCTTCAAGGTTGTGGGCAGTATGCTAAAAGGAAAGGAGGTAAGAGAGTTACAACCACTAATACGCAATTCCTCAATCTGCTTCATTCCCTCAAGTTGGGCATCATCAAAAACAACTCCAACCATGGGAGAACCAATTACTTCAAAACTTTTTAAACTTGAAAGTTGGATGGGTACTGTCTCCAAACTGAGTTCAGGGCAATTTTCAATCAAAAGCTTCTCAAGTATAGGGAACTCTCCACTTCCTAGTACATCCCATTGCTTCCACTCCGGCATATCTTTAAATTCAAGCTTCTCTAGACAGTTAAAAGGCTTTTTGGAGGACCAACTGCCATAGAATTCTTCCGTCACCTCTGTTATTCCATGCATCCCTCTAATCAAAAGGAATTTCAGAAAAGGGAGTTGTCCTAGTGCTGGCAAGGAATAACAGTTCTTGCAGTTATCAATAGACAATTTCACCAGCTTAAGAAACAAAGGATCAGCTAGCCAATTTGGAAATGTTGTCCCTCTATATCCGATGATTTCGACTTCTTTTATGTTTTTATGTGGGCGTAGCTCATCAAGTATGTCTCTTTCTGTTTGTGAATTGTCGGCACCACTACTTTCACTCCACTCCAATGATAACTTGTCAACATGATTCTTCTCCCTCATCTTTGCCTTCACAGCTTCCCTACTATCAACCACATTTTGCAACTCTACAACTGATAGAGATCCGTACAAGTTATGTACTTCACCCAAATCTTCCATTCTCCAACAACCTACAAGAAACTTGGCTCCCACTAACACTTGGAGGCTTTTCAACTTGCTCAGATGTAGCGGCATCTTCAAGAGATCAGTGTTGTTTACGTCAAGATGACACAAGTTGATCAATTTCTCCATCTGCATCGGTAGCTCCTCAAGATAATCACAATCTGACAGGAGAAGTGTCTCTAAGTTATACAATACACAAATGGAATCAGGCAACTTTTCAATCGTTGTCTGAGAAAGGTCCAAAAATCTGAGGAGCTTTAATTTGATAAACAAGTCATTTGGCAACTCTATAATCCTGTAATGAGACAATGATAGTACCCTCAAGGATCTTAGTCTAGGCAGTATGTTGAGCTGTACCCTCTTGCTTAGAGAGTGGTAACAATCCTTGAGAATACATGTCGAAAGCAATGTCCTGAGCTGCTCCAATTTGTAGAGGGGTGTCAATTTCTCAAACTCACCACCATATCCCATTGAATATGATAAGTGTCGACTTTGTTCCAACATATGAGATCCTTGGCTCTCTTCCAACCTGATACAAAGTTTTGAAGAAGCAATTTGGGCTAAATCATTGACAAGGTCATGCATTAAGAATAAATTCTCTATGTTCAGTTCAGAAGGATTTGGGACCCTTTCAAATAATGATCTTGATCTCAACTCCAGAAAGTACTGGTTGCCTGAATCTTCAATTATTTCATCTCCCTGTGGTACGAGACCATTGGCAATCCACAGATGAATAACTTGTTCTTTCCTAAAGGGATAATCTTTAGGAAATATTGCACAAAAGGAAAAACATCGCTTTAAATGTACGGGAAGATCATTGTAGCTCAACATCAATGCTGGTAATAAGTCATTGTGTGGCAGCTCCCATATTTCACTTCTCAAAATACGTTTCCACTCTTCAACCTCTGATTTGGAACGTAACATGCCAGCGAGCGTCTTCAGAGCTAAGGGCAGTCCTTTGCACTTAGCTGCAATTTGTTTTCCGACCTCTTCAAGTTCCGCATGTCCCATAGGATCCATGATTTCAAATGCATGTGTTTTAAATAAAGACCAGGAGGCTTCAGTAGACAAATTGTTCATGCTAATTTGCTCATTTCCCATCATCAAGGCAACACTCTCTTTGCGTGTCGTCACAATGATCTTACTTCCTATATCTCCTTGTACAAAAATATTTCTCAAGTCATCCCACTCGTTGTAGTTGTCATTCCACACATCATCCAAAACAATAAGGAACTTCTTTCCCTTCAAGCTTTCCTTCAATTTGACTTGAAGCTGATTAAGATTGTTGTAGACATCCTTTGAGTCAAATTTGCCAATTTCTTGAAGTAACCCTTTCGTTATTCTCAAAGCATCATATCCCTCAGAAACACAATACCAAGCTTTCAAACCAAAATGGTTCTTCACCCTCTCATCATTGTAAACGGCTTTAGCAAGTGTTGTCTTACCCAGGCCGCCCATTCCAACAATAGGAACTACTGTCAGCTTTTTCCCACTTGCATCTTCAGACAATAAACGGTCAATCAAATCCTCTATTTCCCTCTGCCTACCAAAGATATCAGATTCATCATCCACAGAAGTTGAAGGTCTTCTAGTTTCTTGTTTCGTGGAACCAAAATACTCCTTTAAGCCAAGGAGACCAATTTGCTCTTGCAAATCCTTTAATGTTTCAATAGTGTCTTCCAACTTGTCCTTTATGTTAAGGAAAAATTCATCACTCAAGCAAAGGTTGAGGTCACTTACTTGCTGGTTGCCTGTTTCTGCAAGATTTTGATGCTGACCTTCCACCTTAAGCCTCAACACTTCATAATTTACTTCTTCTATTAAGTTTTCAGCAGAGTCCACAGCATCTCGAAGCCCACTAAGCCAGTCTCTCACAGATGGATTTGATGCCTGCTTGTTCTCTGCATCACTTAGCACAATCTGAAGACCACGCAACGTCATTTTCAGCTTCTTTAACAGCCGAACATGATGTTTATGCTTCTGAAACATGTTGAGAAGATCACCCTGAGGAGCAAGCCTATCAAACAGAACATTCAAAGCTGAGGAGAGAAATGCACTGCCAACTGCTAAGCCAATATCCATTTCTGAAATCTGCAAGGAAACACAAAACGATTTTGATGAGAAGATAAAATTTTCTATCTAGCTTCAACTACTAAGATTAGAACTTTACTTTACCTGTTGAATGTTAAGATTAATTTGCAAACAAGAAGGATCAGTGATTGCTTGTAATTAGTACAACTATGTTTTAGCTAATCTACAAGAAGCAAAACTGTCCTCTTTTCTCTCTTCAAAAAGTATCACTCCACTAATTGAATAATTGAGGAAGGTATCTTTTGCTTTATGTCTATTCACTACTTTTGCTTTATGCACTTGTTCATTTTTTCAACAGCTCATTGTGGTGCTTAATTGGGCCTAACATATCATGAATACCTTTTAGAATTGGATTCTGTTCCATTTTCCTTTTGTCTATGGTATTATATTTTCTATGTTTACTTGAGCCGATTGTCTATCGGAAACAACCTCTCTACCCTACAAGATAGTGGTAAGGTCTGCATACACAGTACCCCACTTGTGGGGTTATACTTGGTATGTTGTTGTTTCTACTTTTCTATGTTGAAGGTCCCTATTTAGGTCCATGTACAACTCTGTCCCAATGAATGAACTGAAATCAACGATCCACCGTTTTATGGAAATGAAATAACAAATAAACATCCAACATATAATATAATATAATATAATTGTCCTGAAAAAGGTACCATACACATGTGTTGGTTTATTGACAACAGTTAGCAATATGCTTGTTTGCTAAAACTACAAATTACAGACTAAGAAATAGCTTCTTCTTTTTTTCCTTTTACTGAAGCAAGAACTCAAGGGATCAAGTACTAGTTGATACAATTAACATGAGTTTAATATTGTAATAGTGCCATATTTAGGTAAAAAAAAAAATCTGTCTCCACCCCCTCCCATCTATAGATTTTTTACTAGATTACATATAAACTCTCTCCGAGACACCAATATTTCGGCCATTCACCAGCTTCTCGCAATCGATGATCACAAGTTGTTGTGCAATCCTCAACTGTTTGTGTTATTACATAAGGTACATAACAATACATGCACCTAATTATGTAGGGCTCTTATCCCCTCCAACTCTCAAAATAGTGTCATCGTTGGAAGGCATAATTATTTATTCTCTCTTTAAAAGAAAAGAAACAAGAATAAGATTCTTATGTTTTTATTAGGAATAAAATGTGTATTAAAAGAAAATGAATAATAAATATATGGGCTAGTTCCAAATATATATACAAGAATTGGGGCCTATATATCATCCTATCCTATCCTATCATATATATACTAGTTTCAGGACACGTGCGTTGCACGTGTGTTCCATGCTAATTTTTATATATTCGTTAGAACAATTAAAATTTTACATGTACATGTATGTAACGATTAATAAAATGCAACAATTACAAATAAAATTTTAAAATTATGACAAGAAACATCAAATAAGATCTTATTTTAATGTTTAAAATTTATTTTAAGCAACAAATTGTAAATTTAGAACTTTAGATAGTATTAGCTAATTTGCATTATAGTCACAGAAGTTAATTTTAGCCTAAATACAAATACACTTAGAACAATCAGAAACTTATAGAAAAACAAATTAAAAAAAATTAATAGAGAGAAAACACATACAAAAAATAAACAAAGAAAAAAACACGCAACAACATACACATCCTTTTTAAGACTTTAATCATAACAATATGTACATGGAAAAAGAAATACAGAATCACTATATATTTTTTGAGTTTTTGTTGATACTTCTTCCATAAGCAATTATAATTCAAGAATCTTCTTCATTTAGTTAAAGTATGAATCAAATAAAACAATAATGATATAAGAGGTACACTATTTAAACTATAGAATGAAAAAAATAACGGGTCCTCATGAAACAAATAAAGATGAATTTATATGGATAAAAATAAAATAATTAGATAGTATAAGTTATGAAAGATGAATATATTATTCCTTATCACAATGAAAAGAAAGAATACAATGACTGCAATTATTATTCAAAATAATTGTAGCAATTACAGCTGCACCAAGTAATTTGTCTGAATTATTATCGATGAAACATTGCAAGATCCTCCATCCATCTTTTCGATCAGCATTCCTTTAATAAAATGAAGGAATAATTTACACTTATAGATTAAAATAATCATGGGCATTATGGTCTTTATTAGGAGCGTACAAAAACCGAATCAAACCGCAAATCGAGAAAAAAAACCCGACTAGTGGTTGGTTTTGAAAAAAAATAGCCGACTATATTTGGGTTGATTTGGTTTTAACTAAAAAAAATCAACCCGGCATTATATATATATATATATAATTTTAAAATTTTATTTTATATATAAAAACATTTACTTTGATATAATTTTTAAATGTTTCTTATACTTTTTCATAGTTTTTATCTTTTAATATATTTTTTCAAGTTTGAAACTTAGAATTCTGAATGGTTCAATAAAGATTATAGTCCACAGATGTTGGTAATTATAATAAAGCTTAAATCAAAATCAAATTAATACTAATGCAAAAAGAAAATCAATTCAAAACTAAGAATGACAATAACATTCAATATTTATTCTTTGGTTTTACATTGGTTTAGACAATTCAAATACATAATCTAATCTTAATTTCCTTTAATATTTAGTCATGTAACTAATACTTATTAAACTTATTTTAGCATGATTTAGTACTTTTAAATTATGATCATTTTCATTATGACTTATTAATTTGCAATATTTGATTTATGCGATTTTATTATGATTATTTTTTAATTGGATATTTTAGTGTCATTATTTTCTTAAGCAACACCTTAGATAGTTGTATTTTGGTAGGACTAAAGAAATATTTAAAGTACAAATAAATTATATGTTTGTATGAATACTTTAACGAAAAAAACCCGAAAATCCGAAAAAACCCGAGGTTGAAAAACCCGAGTTTTATTGGTTTAGTTTGGTTTATAGATTTAAAAATCCGACATAAATGGTTTGATTTGATATTTGAAAAATCCGAACCAACTCGGTCATGTATACCCCTAACCATAGTAGTTGAACACTTGATCTCAATAACAACTGCTTCCAATTGCGAGAACGATGATGATGATTTTAATATTCCACATTCAACTTGTGAGGAGGCATACGCATGACGAGAGGGAGTTGCTCGAATGGTAAGCACCCCTCACTTCCAACTCGAAGGTTGCGAGTTCGAGTCACCAAGGGAGCAAAATGGGTGGGAGCTCCTAGGAGAGTAAAAAAAAAATAAAAGTAGGCATACGCATTATACAGAAAACTGTGTATAATCCTTGAAAGAGAAAACTGTGTTTCTATAACAACTATAGGTTTATTGTACAAATTGGTAAACTATAAATTTTTATTTGATTTTTTCATTTTTAATAATAACAGAAAATCAAGAATGGCTCCTCCAGTCTATCATTCTTGCAAATGCAGAGTTGATTTTTTTTACCCTTTTCTTCTCTTTGGGCTTAGAATGAACTCATCGTCGTCGTCATCACTACTATCACTTTTCAATCGTTTCTTCGCCTTTATATCACCATTCTTTGAAGCTTGCTGTGGCTTTTTTGAGCTCTCGGCTTTGCTAATGAATGGTCGAGGAGGAGGAGATTTAATAGGAGTCCCCATTCGAATTTGCTTTTGCTTTCTCTGTTTTTTCTCGAACGCCTTCTTTGATCTCTCGGGTGATAATAGACCATGCTCCATCAACCTGCATTTTACATGCCTCAAAAGTCTTATTTCAACTCTATCTGAAAGCTCAAAAGAATGAAAGGACAATAAAACAGTACTAGTAATATATGTTCAATCCATTTTCAACTCGTCCAAATTCAACCAGACATTAGGTGGATAGCCCTCTATAGTATAATGGAAGTCACCAACCTAGGCCATGATCACTCATTAACACAACAAAGCGGTGTCAAAAATTTCCAGCTTCTTAATACTCAAAACCCACAATCTCGCACACACAAGGCTTGACATTACTCGGTCTATAAATATTCGTTCTAAATTCATGAAGGAACCAAACAAAGTTCATTTTATTGCTTTACAAAATTGCATTCTATGGTACCTTCAAGGAAAATAAAAAGCATTTTAGACTACGTAAAAGGAAGAAAAAAAAGCTAGCTAATTGGATATAAGGAGCACATCTAGCTATATTTAGGTGCTCGAGGAAACTAAAGACTGTTACATTTCCTCAGTTGAACCAAACGAGAGAACAATTCGGCTATGGAATCAACTCGTGAAGTACTACGGATGAGAAGAACTCTTGAAAATTTGCATTTCTAGCAAAAGGGGCTACATTTCCAATCTATTGCGAGAAACCAAGAATCCAGCTGCTATGCTGATTGCTTCATCAGAGTCAGTTAGCAAAAACTTTCAGCAGATTTGACAACACTATCGAGCAGCGGGCAGACATACTCCAAAAAAGACAGTCATTTTGGAGAAGTGGGAGAAAATCAAGTGTCTATTTAAGATCACGAATAAAATAGGTGTTGAAGATCAATTTTTTGTTCTTCCAGAATGTCAACCACACGAACACATCAAGGTTGACTAGTGTAAAAGAAAGTGTAATATTCTGATTCTCTTACGAGAACATAAATCTAGAAGTCTCTTGAATTAGTATCTTAAATTTGTATGTGCTGCTAGTTTATCTAGAGTCTTCCCTAGACTAGTATATAAGTGTTTTCTAGCATTTGTTACCAAAACTACAAGTAAAATCGAAGCCTAAGCCAAATCTCTGAGAGCCCCTTTCTTATACTAAAATTACTACAAATATTAATCTTCTTTCACTTTGAAACAAACTTTGTTCCTACTCTATGCCTTCTAAATGATATTCTGATATGAAAGAGGTAATTGGTAATAGTTTCATAACAAGACAAAGACTCCACTCTTGTCAAACCTTGGTGGACCTTTTAGTCTTTTACCTGGTACCAATGCTGGGGGAGGTAGCATGTACCTCATAGAATTAGTGTGACGTGCACGTAAGTTGGCACGGACATTATTCTTATGAAAAAGAAAAAGAAAGATTTTTCTGTGCAGTGTGAGAATTTACAGCCACCAGGTAGGACCTAATCCTGTCGTGGAGTCTCGTACAGGAAAAGTGGTTGAGATAGATTTAAGAGCAGTCAACAATATTGAGAAATGAAGACACAAGCAAGCACACTGCTACTCTATGTTTTTCGGACTCTTCAAAAATGCTGAAGAGCGTGTGTAGGATCTTTCAAAAGTAGTGCATTTTTTAAGGATCCGACACGGGTGCGATAATATTTTTGAAGAGTCCGAACAAGTGTATTTCTACATATAGCTTACAGATATAAGGTCGCTAAGACAAGTTTTTGTTCCTTTTATTAGTAAAAGATCCAGAGACAAATGTCAAGAAAACTCACCAAAATTCTGCCATTTCACTTGAAGGTATCTGTTTTGACAATGATTCATAGAATAACCTCAACGGTTCTCGCTGTTGAAGAGAATACACAATATTAAAATCGTGGACCAGTCCGGATTTCCATTTAAATAAATCATTAAGCAGATCATGAAGAAAATAAGGAGTATATCACCTCTTCAGGAACATCAAACTTCTGACCAGCCAAGGAATACACTTTCTTCACTCTAGTTTTGGTTTGCGTTTTCATGACGGTCTTGGATGAAGTTGAGGTTGTTTTTCCTTTCACCTTTACTTGGACAATAAGGATTCAAAGAACTAATCAAGGTCATCATCGTCAAAGCAGAATAAGCTTCGGTCATTCATTTCTATACAACTAAATAATTGTAAGAGTAGGTGGGGTTGGATGAGAAAACTCAAAGAAACCAATTGAGATATAGATACATTTTATGTTCTAAATTATCAATTTAAAGGTAATTGATGTTAAGAGAACACTAAATTCATGGCTTAAGTGTAATACGGTTACTAAGTCACACATGCATCTTAGTTTAACAATATTCATTCAAAATACAATATCCAATTCAACACGAAAAACAAATCAACAAGAAATCTCACACTCCCAAGAAACCAGACAAAGACAGGAAATGAAGAATCTTTTAACTACTCTAGAATATCAGAAGTTTGAAGAACAAGGAAAGTAATGATCTTTCTTTTAAACGAAGTACCTCAGTGTTAGAGACGATAAAGAGAGTTGAAAGGGAAATCCTTAATTACTCCTAAGGAAAGAGGAATACTAGTAATCAATACTTGCAACACGAGAAACGAATGATCTCTTGCAAATATTACCTCAAGAATATCAAAATTTGAACCATAAAAAGACAATCATTTGCAGATGCTACCTCAATCTTTTACCAATAGACAATTATTAACCGATATTGTTATGAAATAGATCTCGAATAGAACAGAATTTATACAGAACATCCATATTACAGATCAACACTATTTAAGAGTGAGACATAATTGATTAACTATAAAAACCCAATGATCTTCTTGCACATGGGCACCTCAATTATTCAAGAATATCGAAATTTGAACATAAAAAGATGATCTTTTACCTCAAAGTTTCAAGAATATCAAAATATGAAGCATAAAACATGATCTTTTTTGCAGATGTAAACTCAATCTTTCACCAATAGACAAATTATTTACCAATATTAGAACTAAATGGATCTCAACTAGAACAGAATTTATCAAAAAGCAATGATCATTTGCAGATGGGCACCTCAATTTTTCAAGAACATCAAATTTGAGCATAAAAAGATCATCTTTTACCTCAAATTTTCAAGAATATCAAAATATGAACAATGAAAAGATGATCTTTTTTGCAGATGTAACCTCAAGCTTTCACCAATAGACAAACTATTTACCAATATTACAACTAAATGTCTAAATGGATCTCAATTAGAACAGAATTTATCAAAAAGCAAGAATCATTTGCATATGGGCACCTCAATTTTTCAAGAATATCAGCATATGAAGCATAAAAATCCAATCTTTTTGCAGATATAACCTCAATCTTTTACCAATACTCGAACTAAATGGATCTCAATTACAACAAAATTATCAAAAAGCAAGAATTATTTGCATATGGGCACCTCAATTTTTCAAGAACATCAACATATGAAGCATAAAATCCAATCTTTTTGCAGATACAACCTCAATCTTTTCCCAATACTTGAACTAAAGGATCTCAATTAGAACAAAATTTATCAAAAAAGCAAGAATCTTTCGCCTATGGGCACCTCAATTTTTCAAGCACATCAAAATATGAAGCATAAAAATCCAATCTTTATACAGATGGATTTCAATTAAAGCAAAACTTCTCAAAAAGCAAGAATGTTTACCTCAGTTTTAGATACATTAATGGCAGATTTACCCTTTGAATCTGCAAATGGCTTAGCTGAGATCTGAATAACCTTTTTCTTGATAACAGATGAATCAAATTTGGGTTTTGAAGATGACCCAACTTGATTATTACTGTTAGGTTTCACCTTCACTACACTAGATTTGGTCTCTGTAGCCATATCTTAGAGTACCTTAAGAGCAACACAAAATTTTCTTGATTTTTCTTCTTCTCAATGGTTCATTGGTATCATCTAATCTACCACTAACCTTTGTCAACTGTAAAAAAAAATAATTGTGTGTAAAATTGCTAAAAATAGATTTAACAGTGAGATAAACTGTTACAACAGGTATTTCATGAAGGATTTTTAACAACTTTTAGGCATGTGGGCTGGTGGAATAAAGAGTAGAAGGGCAATAATAAAATAATTCCTTTTTTGTTTTCGGTCATGTGTATACTTATATTGGAGTCTTACAATTAATGTGAAGTTACGCTTCATAGGGTTTATTTTTAAGAGCAATACTCATAATAAGATAATCTTTTTTTATTTTTAGAGCTCGAATTTTTTTTATTATAAATGTGAAAATTCTAACCATTTCATCATAACTTATGTTAATAGTAGTCAAAATTAGAGCAATACTCATAATAAGATAATCTTTTTTCATTTTTAGAGCTCGAATGTTTTTTATTATGAATGTGAAAATTCTAACCATTTCATCATAACTTATGTCAATAGTAGTCAAAATTTCAAGTATGAGACAGTTAATATTCCACTTCTTTTAAAATATATTTAACAGTATATTATGCCCAAAAATGTTAGTACTAGACTTGGCATGCTGTGCCCTTTAATCCACCTTTAACTTGGATTTTACATTTATGCTGTTAAATTTTGGGTGTGCACGAGTAGACATTTAAAGTTATATAAAGTTGAACAAATAAACACACACAATCCACGTGATATCCTATATGACAATTTCTGTTGTACATGGTGTCCTAAATGTATTATGTCATATATGACTCATGTGTTTATTTGTTCAACTTTATACAAGTTTAAGTGACTGTTTGTGCACACCCAAAGTTGAAGGATATAAGTGTGAAATGAGACCAAGTTAAAGTGCACATTTATGTATCATGCCTATGAAATTATATGAGAGAATATTTAAATTTTGTTTGGACATGCAATTTGAATTTTTAAGTTGTATTTTTTGCTCATAAACATTTTTAAAAATATAAGTTATGAAAACTATCAAAATTGTCTCAATTATTCATACAATCTTAACAAATAAGCAAAATTAATAACAAAAGTATAATATACTATCATAAAGTTATTCTAAAATAAACACAACATTTCTTGATCGAACTTTAGAAAATATGAAACATGAATATTAAATTTTCAAATTAAGCTTTTTGAAAAATTTAAAATTTCATCTCATGAGTTGATATCATAAGATAAAATCGTATATCCAAATATTAACTTCGATCTCATAATTTCAAATCACAAAATAAAATGACATGTCTAAACACTTACAAAACCATCCCATTACCACTTTCAATAATAGTTAAAATTTCAAGTATGAGACAGTTAATATTCCCACTTCTTTTAAAATATATTTTAACAGTACTATATGCCCACAAATGTTAGTAATTAATTACATAGTTTCTTAGCTAATTGTGATTTGTGCCTACCTTAAAATAATGGCATCCCCCCTGTCCCATTCCGCCTAACGTATAAATATGTTTGTTTTTGGAAGAAATATTTTCTAAAAAATTATTTTTCGTAGAGAACATTTTCTTTCATGTCAAACGCACTCATAGGTGCGCCTAAAATTAGCGCGATACAAGAATAGCTAGCGGTCCTTTTCCCACCACCCGTGGAATTTATCAATCTTTCGTACATCATAGAGCTAGATTTTATGACTTTTATTATGTACAATAATTAACAATAATTATCTAATTACACAAAAGTTATTTAATTTTTCGTTTATGACGCATCCATCAGGCCTTACTTAGTTGACTAGCAATAATAAAGATTGGCTAAGCTAAACAATGCTTTTTTTTTCGGATATGAACATCGTGTTTTAGATACAACTAGTGATTCGATCGACAAAATAGTTTAAGAGATATCAATTATCATATATTCATCCATCTTTTACTTTCACGGGAAGTTCGATTTATAAACCTTCCAATGGTGAACTTTTTTTTTTAAAAAAAAAAAAAAAAAAAAGTCAATGTAAAACATTAATTATATTAGGCATGACAATTTTGTAAATACTCTGCCCTTGATTTCTTCGTGTTTACACTCTGCCATTGAATATACACGTAAATGTAAGTATAAATTTAAATTAGTCGAGCCTAAATGTAGATATCGAACCCTATAAGGTGGGAAATTCAAAAATAAAACTAGCAATAAATTATATCATGGGAGCAGCTACTTGGTGGGGAAAATATAGGAAATATCCTTTTGGCCAGATGGTAAAATAACGTTTTGTGGTTACACAATCTAACTATAAATTCATCCATATTAATGCATCAAAACAACATATCTTCTTATTCAAATTTTCAAATTTTCAAAAAAATAGTGAAGAAATAAATAAAAAAGATTTTTTTTTATGTTAATGGCTGCTTGTAGTTATACATGTCAAGTTAATTATTGTTGTTCGCAAAAGCCTGTTATGTCAAAATTTAAAGACTTGAGAGCTTCAATCTCATCTAATATGAAGGTGAATTACTAACAGACGTTTTATTAAAAAGCATGTCAGTCGAAAATTGACTCATTTCATTCCTAACAATTTCAAAAATCTTTTTTTCCCTTGAACTTTGCGCACAATTATAACTTGCTTATTTTTATTTTTTTTTGTGTAACAGCCATTTTTGACAGATTTGGAACATTTTCCCTTGATAATGGATGTTCCAAAAGTTATATTGAAGGAAACTATTTTCAAATTATTGGACAATTTTGTAGATTTGACCTTTGAATTTGTGGATCAACCTTTATCCCCATCTCAGGTATATATATAATTATATATAAATAATAAAAAAAATAATAATAAAAAAAAAAATAAAAATAAAAAATATATATATATATATATATTAATTTGTCCATTAATTATCACATTTTTTGGTACATTTATTTGTTCATGACTTTGTGTATTTTCACAAATAAATAATTGATAGAGTAATTTTGCACCTGTTGAAGAAATTGGAGAAGCTGTAAAAGTCACTATAATTCAAGGGAAAATTCCAGATGATTTTCCAGAGGGTGTATACATAAGAAATGGTAAGAAAGTGTATAAAATATGTTTTTTTTTACACTATCAGATCATCTAAGAGAAATATAATTGCATGCGGCTCGTAATAAGTATTAGTGTTGTTGGGTATGATAGTTTAATATTAGTGTGTTAACATGAAATTGTTTTACATTATCGAAGTATGATGATTATTAAAGGATATTTGATATATTCTATGTATCTTTAGTTTTAGACTATAAAATTCAAAAAATATGTCTTCACTTTCTTAAATTTTGTATCAAATTAAAATCAAACATATAAATTGAAACGAGAGAAATATAAACAGTCGACTTCAACTTTAATACGATATTATTAAATTATCGTATTGAAATTCACAATATGAAAGTTTGAATTATAAGTATCGGACTACACATTGAAAGTTGAAATATGATTTATTAATATCGGACTGAATATCTCTTTTCAATCGAAATCAAACTTTGAAAATATAAAATCAAATAGCTATGAAACCATTTTTCTTCCATTTATAATCTCATAAATAGAAGTTATTTTCTTGATTTTTAAGAAGCTTTTTTATTTAAAACAAATATTTTTTTTCCGTAACAAACACACCTTATAAATTAGTGTCATTTGTAGGCAAAAATGCATATGTAGCATATAATTAATAGGTTCAACTAAATTCAAATATTTTTTTTTTTACATAGAGCACATATATATTCTAAATTTTAATTCATTCAAAAGTGTAATTTCAATGTTAAGAACTTAAAAATTGAATCAATAAAATTTAAATTTTGAATCTACGTCTGTTTGCAGGATCAAATCCTCTCTTTGGAGGATTAAAATCAACCAAGTCAATATTTGGAAAATCAAGCCATATATGGGTTGAAGGTGAAGGAATGCTTCATGCTTCGTACTTTACAAAAGAAAAAGAAAAAGGCAACAAATGGAATATATTATACAAGAACAAATATGTAGAAACAGACACATTCAACATGGAAAAAAATCTAAAAAAACCAGGATTTATTCCTAATATTGAAGGGGATTCTCTTGTTGTTTTAGTGGCTTCCCTTTTAAATGTGGTATGCCATGAACTACTTTCATTTTTATATTTATTTTGATTTTGATTTTGATTTCTTATCCGGTATTTGATATATGTAACAAGGTCTCGATTAATAAGTATGTAAAACTTATTAGAGGGAGAAACGCTTGTTATCAGATTTTTTCTTCATATCTAAAGCTTTAATGCAAAATATTTTATTAAGAATAGAATTATCTATTTCATATTCAGAGCTCCAATCGAAGAGTCTGGCATACATGTGGAATGTCACATGTATTCAGAGACTTAATTGTAATGTAAAAGAGAAGATGGTGGTATTATTAACGTGGTCTAACCCTATGTTTCTTAAACTATTTAAAAATATGAAGGGTGTGTGTTGGATTCTTTACAGGTAGTAAATATTTGGAGAATTTAATATAACAATAATAATATTTTTAAAGAATCCGAAAAGCATACATGTAATTGATTGTAGCAAGAGTTTGAATTCTATGTCTATGTGTCCTTATTGTTTTGCAGATGAGATTTGGTGTATTGCACAAATATATAAGCAACACAAATGTGTTTGAGCATTCAAAGAAGTACTATTCAATTGCTGAAAATCATATGCCTCAAGAGATAAACATGCAAACTTTAGAAACTTTGGGAAATTGGACTGTTAATGGAGCTTGGAATCGATCATTCACAGCCCATCCAAAGGTAATTAGGCTCTACGTTGTTGTTCGAACTTTCTTAAAATGTTATCGCAATTACATCACATTCTAAAAGATCAAATATGCTATTTTTGAAAATTTTGACATGTATTTATCAGTGTTTTTGAAGAGTCTAAACAACATATATAGATCTTTACAATGAATCTTGTATGCAAAAATTCTTATAGTGTGTGGTTATTTAATCTAGAAGTTTAGACTATTAAAAAATATTTCTTACATAATTATATTGTATTGTAAATTAGTTGATCGAAGTTATTCTTTTTTTTTTTTTATATAGATCAAATGAATGAAGTTATTGTTATGTTTTTTTCTTGGGATGTGAGCAAAACTATACAAACATGTGAACTAGCTAGGATTTATTATGCATGTTCTGATATCATGTTAAAGATGTGACTATCACATTTAAAAATTTAAGTTACTAAAATAAATAAATTTTTAATTAATTATTTATATATATAATGTCTCGACAGAAAATACCAGACACAGGTGAACTTGTTATAATGGGAATTAATCCACTAAAGCCTTATCTTGAGCTAGGAATTATTTCAGGTATGTTATTTTCCATTTTGGAAAGTTTATTTAATTTCCTAATTTATTTTTAAATTATACTTAATACCTATTTTCAGCTGATGGAAAACAAATGGTTCGCAAGGTGGATGTCAAACTTAACAGGTGTATCATTTGCCATGAAATTGGAGTTACAAAGAGGTAATTATTAAGCGTTTTAAATTTTATGTACGGACTTACAATAATATGTATTTTTTTCTATAAAACTTTATACGATAACTTGAAAACTAAAGTAAAAATTCATTATAACCAATTACGTTGTACTGATCGATAGTGTAAATATTTTTTTGTAGTTTAGTATATTTTTATGAACTTTAATCCAATTATTATATATGCTAATGTTATTCTAATATTTTACAATTCAATAATTATGTGTAGGTACAATGTGATTTTGGATTTTCCACTAACTATTGACCTAAACAGACTTATTATTGGAGAGCAGTAAGTATTTCAAACATGTTATATATATATTTAAAAAAATAGTGATACTACAATTTAATGAAAAATATTTTTTAATCAAATCCTTAATTAATGTATATTTAAACTTCTGATTTTTGCAGATTAATAAAATATGATAAAGATGGATATGCAAGAATTGGAATAATGCCTCATTATGGTGATGCTAATTCCATTAAATGGTTTGAAATTGAGCCATGTTGTGTATTTCACATAATAAATTGTTTTGAAGATAATGATGAGGTATTTTAACATTTTTTTAAACTTGATTTAATTTCAAATTTATGTGATCAATAATGAAAGTAGTAAAATTAATTAATTTTATCCTTTTTTTTGTGTGTGTAAAAGGTGGTGGTGAGGGCATGTGGAGCTCGTAAATCGATTATACCAAGACCAGATATTATAATAGACGAGCTTGGATTGAGTTTGGACGCGTTGAACGAGACGAGTTTCAATAAAGATAATATTGAATCATCAAAAAATTTATTTTCCTTTTTTAAAATTTGTGAATGGAGATTAAACATGAGAACAAATGAAGTAAAGATGAAAAATCTAACTACAAACGATCATCGGTTTATTATGGAATTCCCAATGATCAATGAACACTTCATTGGTCTTAAAAACAAATTTGGTTATCTACAACTTATTGATTCAGAAGCTTCCTCTAAATACTTCGGTTAGTACTCTAATTTCTATTTGGAATGAGATATAATTAATCACTACTAAAATCATGAATTTATTAGCTACAAAATTCATTATTAAGTTGTCGTTAAATAGAAGTAGCGATAAATATTTATTATTTAGCAATAAAATAAGTATTTTCATGTTACTAATTAAACTTCATGATGACATATTTTCTTGAATATAGCAAAGAATTTATCAGGAGGATTTGCTAAATTTGGAGGGCTAGCCAAACTTCATTTTGAAGAAAGACAAGTTGAAAATTCTAAGGTAATTGCTACTTATAAATTTGTGAGAATAATATTATATTTGACATTTTCTAAAAATTGTAATATTAATTTATCTAATTGTTATTACTTTTAAATGTTGATTAATTATTAGGATAATAAAGAAGAAGAAGATTTGATTAAGGTTGAACATCACATTTTCCCAAAAAACACATTTTGTAGTGGAGCTACATTTGTTCCAAAACTTGATGGTGTTGATGAAGATGATGGTTGGATTGTGGCATTCACACATAATGAAAAGTACAAATCAATCACAAGTAAGTTAAATCATGATATAATTATTCTTTTTTCTCGATTTGTATGTGTCGTGTTAATTTTCTATATGTATTTATTACAATTATACGAGATGTTTTCAAGAGACAAATAGCCCCATAATGGACTTGCTATTACAATGCAAACTTAAATTAGTCAAGTCAGTAAATTTTTGAAGTCAAATTTTGAAGGACAATATATATATATATATAGAGAGAGAGAGAGAGAGTTTGTAAAAAAAAATTGTTATGTCGATTTTTTAAAATTTTAGGATCGATTGATTAATTTTGAATGGTGTTTCATGAATCCTCTTATAGTTTTTTTTTTACTCAAACGTGATTTTGGAATTTATATTCATTCTAATATGTATATAATTATTTCAATCTTGCAGGTTGATATAATTGATGCAAAAAAAATTGAAAGTGACGCTGTCGCCATAATCATATTACCAAGTAGAGTGCCATATGGATTTCATGGAGCATTTATGTCCTTCAATTAATTATAAATAGAGTACACTACTAAAAAATCGTTAAAATCCGATAATAAAAAAATCAACGAACTATAGTCTATATAATCAATAAAATCTATCAATTCGGTGATTTTGACCTTCAATTTTCGATCTGCTTTTTTCAGTGATGGTGTAGTATTCAGTATCTTGTGCTTATTGCCTTATTGAATTGTTTCATTTATTTGCAGTCTCCAATAAGTACATTCATGAATACATAAATGTCAGTTCCCTTTATTAAACAAAAAATTGTAAAAAATATAGTTTAGGACCTATTATTTAGATACACTAGTTTGTAATATTACAAATCTTATCAGATTTTAATACGTTTAAATATGTTCAGATACATGTATTTCGAGACACATGAGGTCAAATTAGGGTTAATTTGTTCTAGATAGACTGTATCCAAGGGAATCCGCATGTGTTTGGGATACATAACAAATCTCGTTCCCCTCCCTCGCCTCCCTCCTATCTTGCTTGCCACTCTCTATTTGTTATCCCAGATACATGTGAATCATAATAGATACAAACAAACACATGTATCTATAATGTGTATCTAGTGTGATTCGCATGTATCTAGGATACATGAATATCTTGCTCATCTTCCTCCCCATCTCGCTCGCTTCTCTCCCTATTTTAGTGTATCTGGTAGAAAAAATATATATGTATTTTGGTGTATCTTTCTCAATATAATTGGTAGGAAACTCTTAATTAGTAGTAAGAAATGCAATTATATGAAGTTCACTCAAAGTATTAAGGAAAATTCAAAATTCAACTAGAGCTTCCAGGTTTAAAATTTAGGAATTACATTTTTATTTTTCGAATCCTCTTAATTTAAAATTTTGGATTCATCACTGCTAATGGAGTGACAATTTTTTGCGTAAGAGATTCAGTGTCATATTCTTATTCACCTTTTATCTTTACCTTTTTTTGTAACATATTTCTTCACTACAATTTTTATACTTATTAGCATATTATATATGATTTACCTTGCTCTTTTATTTATTATATTATGAATCCAAACATCCACTTGTCTTAGCTTGAGTTGTAATATGGCTGCAAGTTATTGTTTCCGGACCAGCATATTAATTAAAGACACTATATATCAATTAATTGAATATTCATTTAATATTTCAAATGCTAGCTTCCCCAATTTTTTTGTAAAAAATAAGAAAAATTATAAATTTATGTGATCGTTTGAGTCACTTTTCTTTTTCTCTTTTTAACTAATTTAAATGAGAGAGATAGAGAATGTATGTGTTTAAGGGAAGGGTAAAATGGTCATTGGACATTTTAGTAATTCAATTTTATTTTGTTTTTTGAGTTTTTTACTTTTGGTATAAAATTATTTTGCTTCAAATTTCTTCATCTTTGCATCGTTATAATCTTATACAACATAAATAGTATTAAAAGTGTCATTAGATTCAATAACGCTATAGACTTTAGTTACATTTACAAAGAGTGCTAAAATGTAACTGTCAGTAATAATTGTCTCTAAAAAATATATTTATCATTGATTAAGTTATTATAATTAATTAATTATTGCTAAAAATTATTTTTAACATAGTGACTGATAGTGCATTAAATAGTACCATTGTAGAGTATTATAGATTTATTAAGAAAAGAGAAATGGATTGTTTTAGTCCTTGCTACAAGTATTAATAAAATAAGATAGGACAAAGTGATTTAATTATGGAAAACCTATGAGTCTTAAATTATAGTACTTCCTATTAATTACTATTGACTTTGAATTACTCTTTCTAAATTATTGTTAAACATCTTTATCCAATGCACTAAAACATATTTACTAATGGCTTAAAAATATTTTCATGACTTTCTCTCTGATGTCTGATATCCGTATTAAAGCTCGATTATTTTAGATTCGCACTGTATAGGGTTCTATTCGGAAATTAAAAGTGCTCTCTGTCAAGAATTATTTTTTATATTTAAGACTCGAAAAAGAATTTAGAAGAAAATTATTTCAATCTATTTCGTGCTCGCATAATTTAAAATTCTGCATAACTTAGAGTCCGCACCACTCCATTGTCATTCCAAGATTTATGTTTTTCTAGACACATACAACCCCATATCAATTAGTGTAAACTTTTTGAACAATACTAAAACATGTTTGTAATGAGTAACACAAATTTTGAAAGGAAAATATGAAGCTCAAACATATGACGGATCTAAGATTTTAAAGTTGTGGGTGTTCTCTTAACTTAATAGTGACATAATCAAAATTTTCAATAAAAAAGAGTTCAAAAAACATATAAAAAACAAGTTGAGAGTGAGATTCGAACTCAAGCTCAGCAACACTAAAAGGACTTTAAGCACCAACCCCAAGCCGTGCGCCCTTCATCTAATAATTTTATGAAAGCGATTTTTAAATTGAATCGAAAGAAACACCTTTTTATTGAATTGCACCTCTTCATCTCACAATTAATTAGTTGCCTATAACTATAAAAACAATGTTTCAATTCGTTGAAGTTCTTTAATTATATTTGAATTGCCAACCATTACAAAATAGTGTAATATCTTATCTTGTGAGAAATTAACTCAAAATTTTGGACAATAACAAAGGGGTTAAATTCTTTAAGGAAAGAACACACAATAAATTCAGTGAGAATGGAATCAAATTTTTATTTTTGTATTAAAATTTTTTTTATATTCATCTTATCTGTTTTTGGAAAACTAAAATTTTCATAATTTTCTATTCCTATAGTTTTGAAAACAAAAGTCTTTATGATTCTTTATTCCAGTTTATTATTCAGTTTGAAGATATAAAGCTCATCTACTTATTATTAAATATTAATGATGAAAGTTTGGCTCTATGCCTAACCTTCACCAAGCTAAGATCGACTTTAATTCTCAAAAAATTAAAAGTCAAATAAAACATCAATTAATTGAAATTAAAAGTCAAATAAAACATCAATTAATTAGACTAGGCAGCTTATAATTAAGTAAACTTAATAATCTGAAAAATAAGACAGTTAATCATCTATAACACGTTAGTAAACTCTTTACATAATCAAGTTTAAAAAGCTATGAAAAGGATCCCCAACCCACCAACCCCCCGCCCCCCCCCCCCCCCCCACAAAAAATAAAGATAGAGCAATAAATTAGTTGCTTGTTGGGAAAAAATAATACATCGTTTGTCTCAAGGTATATGATATAATTTTTTAATCAATTTTAAAAAGAATGATATATTTTTATATTTGGTAACAATTTAACTTTAAAATATTTATTTTACCATTAATGAAATGATTTGTAGTCACACAGACATCTTTAACTTGTTTTAGAAGAAAAAAAGAAATATATCACATAAATTAAGACGGAGAAAATAATATTTGTGGTTACACAATTTAACTATATAAAAAATAAGACGGAGAAAATAATATTTGTGATCACACAATCTAACTATAGAAAAAATAAGACGGAGAAAATAATATTTGTGGTCACACAATCTAACTATATAAAAAAACCTTCTTATTCACTTCTACTTCCTTCAGTACAATACTAGAAAAATTGTGTAAAGAAAACCAATGGCTGCTTATATTTATGCATGTCAAGTTAATTATTGTTGTTTGCAAAAACCTCTTATACCCAAATTTAAAGATTTGAGAGCTTCTGTTTCATCTACTTTCAAGGTAAATATATATATATGTTATGGGAGAACGAGCTTAATTATTATTGAGCTGGTTATTCAGAGCAAACAATTTAAGCTCATGGATTTTATCATAAGAGACTAGAACATGGAAGATGTTGAGTGATGGTGAATTATTTATATTTTGTAGTCACACAAATATCTGTAACTTGTCGATTGATTGATTGACTATAACCTATTGCATAATTATATTTAGTCCAATATTAATTTTGAATTTTAGCTAATTAAAACTTGCTTTATTTTTATTGTGGAACAGCCATTTTTGTCAAGCTTGGATCATTTGGATGTACCAAAAGTTATTAAGGAAATTTCTTTCAAATTATTGGATAATTTTGTAGATTTGACCTTTGAATTTGTGGACCAACCTTTGCTCTCATCTCAGGTACGTACGTGTGTGTGTGTATATATATATATATATATATTTCCTGTCTCAATTTATGTGACACGTTTTATTTTTCAAGAGTCAAACAATTTAAGTTTGGTCAAGAATTTGTTCATGGAATCTTCAATTTTTTTTTAAAATAAAATTTATATATTTGTAAACTACGTTAAAAGTACTATAAGTCACAATATTTGATAATTCAGAATATTTAAAAAATATATGAAGAATTTACGGTTAAAGATAAACTTATTTGAATCTTGAAGTTTGAAATGTGTCACATAAACAAACAGAGAAAGTATATATTTCCATTATCACACATTTTAATTTATGTATATATTTAGTAACTTTTTTATGGACTTCTTTTTCACCTACAATTACATATAATTGACAGAGTAATTTTGCACCTGTTGAAGAGATTGGAGAAGCTGTGAGAGTCACTACAATTCAAGGGGAAATTCCAAATGATTTCCCAGAGGGTGTTTACATAAGAAATGGTAGGTAAAAATGTTTGACTTTATCTTTACACTATCAGGTCATCTAGAAGATAACAATACAAAACTTTCCGCTCATAATTAATAGGCATAATAATAATATGCTCTTTAACTTGGGCCTCATTTCACATTTATATTCTCCAACTTTGGATGTGCTCAAGTAGACGATGCTTAAACTTGTATAATGTTGAAAAAGTAGACACATGAATCATATGTGATTGACATAATACACATAGGACACAAATATGTAGGACACCACATAGGACATGTGTGTCTATTTGTTCAATGTTATATGTACACCAAATATTGAAGGGCATAAATGTGAAATAGGCATATTTATATATCATTTGAACTTATGATCAAATTTAAATCTCGAATCTGTCTCTGAATGTAGGAGCAAATCCTCTTTTTGGAGGACTAAAATCAACCAAGTCAATATTTGGAAAATCAAGCCATATATGGATTGAAGGTGAAGGAATGCTTCATGCTTTGTACTTCACAAAAGAAAAAGAAAAAGGCAACAAATGGAATATATTGTACAAGAACAAATATGTAGAAACAGACACATTCAACATGGAAAAAGATAGAAAAAAACCAAGTATTATTCCTAATATGGAAGGGGATGCTCTTGCTGTTTTCATGGCTTTCCTTTTAAATGTGGTATGTCATGAACTATACCTATATTAGGATCTCAACTAATTAATTTGTATGGATATCGCGTAAGACTTATTAGAAAAAGAATTTCCAATAAAAAAACATCTACATATCTAGCTAGGGTCTATCTTTATTATTCTTGGGTCATATATATAAAGATACGAACCGCCTAATCGAGTTATGAAACTCATGATTTTATTGTTAATTAGTGAGAAGCAAGTAAATTCTATTGCCCTAAATTAAAGGAGCATGCCAAGTTCATTCAGCTTGAGCGAATCGATAATCGTTATCAGTCTATAAAATATAGTAATTTATCCATTAAGAAGGGGAAGTTCTTTAGGTGAAACTTAGATGTTAATTGCACACACCTAAACCCGAAAACTTTGATTATGAATGAAGAATATTTAGTATATCTATGTGGATGTCCCAACATATTTGACATCATTTCAGATAATACTAAAATTTGAATTATATATATACACTAATTTTTAAAGTTTTGTTCTTATTTAAATAAAATACACGAACAACACACGCACTGACACTAGTAATATTTTGAATATATACTATGTCTTATCATTATTATCTTGCAGTTAAGATTTGGTGTATTTCACAAATATCTAAGCAATACAAGTGTGTTTGAGCACTCAAAGAAATACTATTCAATTGCTGAAAATCATTTGCCTCAAGAGATAAACATACAAACTTTAGAAACTTTGGGAAATTGGACTGTTAATGGAGCTTGGAATCGATCATTCACAGCCCATCCAAAGGTAAAAAAAATTCGTGAGTTAAGCACATGAAAATTTATGTTAGTTTTTGGTTGGTGGCAGTACTGACAAATTTATAGTCGTTGGAAAAGAGTATTGGGAAATTAATCAGTTAAACATTCTTCATAAAAAATTATAGGGTGCATATTAGTAATCGTCTAATCTAGAATTTTAAGTTGCTATAAAAATGAATTATATATTACTTAATTATATTATGTCTCTCACATGCCTCAAGTATGTAGAGGATATGATTTTCTTATGAACCTAACCACAGAAAAAAAAGTATTTTTGTTATTTTGGATGTGAGTGAGATTTGAAGGCAAGAGCACTTGCATGTTTAATATCATATCTAAGATGTATGTTACTATCTTATTTAAAATTTTATACTATTAAAAAAATATATATATATATTTTATTACTTAATTATATTATATCTCGATCGATAGAAAGTACCACGTACGGGTGAACTTGTTATAATGGGAACATATCCACTAAAGCCTTATTTTGAGCTAGGAGTCATTTCAGGTATGTTATTTTTCTATTCTGAAGCTAATTTAGGAAACTTCAATTGATTTTTTATTTTTTATTTATTTTTCTAATTTATAGAAATTTCCTTCAAATTTTCAGCTGATGGAAAACAAATGATTCATAAGGTGGATCTCAAATTAAATAGGTGTATTCTTTGCCATGAAATTGGAGCTACAAAAAGGTAATTATTATTCACAACTTTATGTTTTATGTATTAACTTTGTATAACTTTTTAATAATGTCAGATAAAATGAATTCATAATAATAGGTCGTGCGGTTGATATGATTAACATGAAAAATGAAATTAAAATAGTTAGTTACATTATAGTATTAATAGTGTAAACTTTTTTATTTTGTAGTTTAGTGTATATGAACTTAAATCCAATTATTATATATGATAATGTTATTTAAATATGGTTATTTCAATTATATGTAGGTATAATGTGATTTTGGATTTTCCACTAACTATGGACCTAACCAGACTTATTATTGGAGAGGAGTAAGTATTTCAAACATTTTATTTGTATAAATATAATTCTAGTCATTCTACAATTTAATAAAATACATTGTATTAAATCCTTTAATTAATATATCATTATTTTGCAGATTAATAAAATACATTGAAGATGGATATGCAAGAATTGGAATAATGCCACGTTATGGTGATGCTAACTCCATTAAATGGTTTGAAGTTGAACCATGTTATGTATTTCACCTAATAAATTGTTTTGAAGATAATGATGAGGTAATTGATTTTTTTTTTAAAAAACTTAACTATTATCATGAAACTGCTAAAATTACTTAATTAATTTTTATTTTTTTTGTGTGGGGTAAAAGGTGGTGGTGAGGGCATGTAGAGCTCGTCGATGGATTATACCAAGACCAAATGAGTTAGAGTTGAGTTTGAACGCGTTGAACGAGACGAGTTTCAATAAAGATAATATTGAATCGTCAAAAGATTTATTTTCCTTTTTCAATGTTTGTGAATGGAGATTAAACATGAAAACAAGTGAAGTGAAGATGAAAAATCTAACTACAAACAATCATCCGTTTATTATGGAATTCCCAATGATCAATGAACACTTCATTGGTCTCAAAAACAAATTTGGTTATCAACAACTTGTTAATTCAGAAACTTTCTTCAAATCTGGTTAGTATTCTATTTTTAATTCAAAATGAGATGTTTTTAGTATCCTTAAAACATAAATTAGCTACAAAATTTGTTACTAAACAACTCATAGTTAATTGGTCTTTTAGATAATCCACTGATAAATAAAATTAACAACGAAATTTGTTATTTCGTGACAAAAGTTATTCATATTCCTATTTTTTTTAGTGAATAAATGGTTGTATGTTACTAATTAAACTTTATGATAACATATTATCTTGGATTTAGCAAAGAATTTATCAGGAGGATTTGCTAAATTTGGAGGGCTAGCCAAACTTCATTTTGAAGAAATTTCTAAGGTAATTACTACTTAATAAATTTGTGACAATAATATTATGTTTGACATTTTCTAAAATTGTAATATTAATTATCTAATTGATATTATTTTTAAATGTTGATTAAATATTAGGATAATAAAGAAGAAGAAGATTTGATTAAGGTTGAATATCACATTTTCCCAAAAAATACATTTTGTAGTGGAGCTGCATTTGTTCCAAAACTTGATGGTGTTGATGAAGATGATGGTTGGATTATGACATTCACACACAATGAAAATACAAATCAATCTGAAGTAAGTTCATTATATTATTAAAGACGATTCGAAAACGTTATTATAGAGAAATCTGACTATATATTATATGTCTATACCGCATGTTTATATAGTTGATGCAGAAAACTTTGAAAGTGAGCCAATTGCCATAATCCTATTACCTAATAGAGTGCCATATGGATTTCATGGAGCCTTTATGCCATTCAACTTACAGATAATATGAAGAATTAAACAGATGAACTATCCGAAGGGGGTTTAATATCTACTATATATACATAAAAAATAATTTTAATCATGTATAAATAGTATAATTTTCCGTCCTTGTGTGTATGTCACTAAATTTTTTTATTGTGACTCAATTATTATTGTTGTTATCTATTAACTTGAGGTCGATGTAAGAACTTAGCCCATAAACTCGATTCTATATTAACTTGAGGCCGATGTAAGAACTTAGGCCATAAACTTCGAGTCGTGGCTTCTACCGTTAGTGCGAGAGGCGAAAAAAAATATCGTCAACAGCAGGATTCGACCTGCGCAGGCAAAGCCCAACAGATTTCGACTGTGTCTCCTTAACAACTCGGACATATTGACTACATGTTTATAATGTTGAAATTAAATTATTTTAATACACAAAAAAGTTTTGCAATTTTGGGAAATATGGTAAAATATTTCTCTCATATTACAATTTTTTGTCATGTTTGTGTGAAACATGAAAGTGGTTACCAATAAGGGACTAAATTAATGGCGTACACATGATTTTATGCGAGCGGTGTCAAACTATTGGTCTATTGTCACAATTCAACTAGTACCATGTTTGATTTGAGGTTGTAGAGTTTTAACAAGTCTTCAATTTTCATGTTTGTTGTGTTGATCACTAATTGGATAGTTGGTAAAAAAAACATTTCAACGCTTGTATTTCACTCCTACAATCCCATTTTCACGGATTAGGTTATTCCTATTTCACTCCTACATCACTATATTTAGTATAATTATAAGGGTAAATGTATTGAATGAGTTATGTTAAACAAGTTTCAGAATTTTCAATAGTCAAATGGTGACAATTTAACCTTCATTTACAAGTCTTTTTGGTTCTTTTTCAATAGAACAAGAACTATAAAACAAAACTTTCACAAGTAAATGACATGAACAACAACATACATAGTGTCATCGTACCAGTGGGGTTTGAGACGGGTAAGATGTACGAGACATAGCACAAAAAAGAATAGATTTCGGAAGTTGACAAGAATGAAATTTTACTTGCATAAATATCAGCCATAAAGAATTTACTTTCCAGTAACATTGCTATATGCACAAGTCTAGCAACTAATTTGAAAGCTCAATGAGGTTGAATCCTTCATTGAACTATTAAAGTTGGTTGTATAATGAAAAGCTTTAGTCGAAATAATTGGCCGGATACTTGGAACTCTACATTTGTGTAGATGGCCATGAATGCTCACCAATCAGTTTGAAAACCACCTGGCTAATAGTGGCTTTCCACTTCGTAGCCAGACGTGTAAAGTGGGATGAACTCAGCAACTGTACAGAATTGTTTCCGTAACAAGATACTCCTACGCAGATTCAGACAGAGAAAATAGTCCTGAAAGTAACCATGAGCTCATAATCATAACCAGTTCTCCCTGCAATCAATAGAAAAGAGCATGGTTTATATATTACAGAAAGACCAAAACATATTGAGAAGTGAACGAGAACTAATCAATGTAGCAGTTTAGATGCAATTTCTGTGCTGTGATCTTTGAAGTATTTAAAATGAGGTTATTCTCCTATTATCTTGTGTCGCTGATGTTAGTAAGGATTTCAATAGTGCTTGTTCTGGTAAGTTATCTCATTTTCCTGCAGGGTAGGGTATGTGGTTGTATCGGTACCTACTCTCTTACCAGTACTATTAGCACTATTCTTGTTCGTTGATTGTTGTTATCATCTGTGCTTCAGTTATTGCAGTAGTTCGTTGCTGTTATTGTTCTACTGTATGCTATGTATTGCTTTCCATAGCGCTCTATTTCATTGGTGTTACTGTTTTCATTTCCATATTCTCTTTTCAAACTGTTTTGCAATGCTTTACTTGAGCCGAGGGTCTATCTAAAACAATATTTCTATCTTTACGAGGTAGGGGTAAGGTCTAAATAAACTCCACCCTCCCCAGACCAGTGGCGGAGCCTTGATTTTCCATAAGGGGGTTCAAAATTTGAAGTAGACACACAAACTAGCCAATGGGATTTGACATCTACTATATGTATTACATAAAAAAAAAATTTTGACCATGTATAAATAGTATAATTTTCTGCCGAAGGGAGTCCACAAGGTGGCTCCTCCCCTGCCCCAGACCCCACTTGTGGGATACACTAGATGTGTTGTTGTGTCGTCCAGGGGTGGCTCGACAGTGTTAAAAATAAGACAGGTGCCTTAGGCCCCAAATTTAAGGGGCCTCATTTTTAATAATAATAGGTTATTTTTTAACAAATATTGAATATTATTTGTAGAAAAAGTAAACTTTTCATGAAAAATGAAGAAATTATTAGAAGAAATTGACATATTAGGAGTACTATATCTTATGAAAAATAATTTAAAATAAAAAGTGTTATATTATTAATTGAAAACTAGAAGAAATCAATTATATAAAAGTTATTAACAATTTAAGTTTAAGGCCCCGTTTGATTTTTGCTTTAGGCCACTAATATGCTTGAGTCGCCCCTGGTGTCGTCTTTCTGTTCTGAGGCTGACAGTGCAGCAGAAGTTATCACTTGTCAGCACCAGTAGACTTAAGGCATGGGTTTAGTATTGTCTCTGTGCTTGAGGACATGAATATTTAGATCACTCATTTTTTTCAATATCCCTTGTGCTAGAGTAATGTGCAGTTACAAGGGAAGATACTTTATTGCTATTTCAGGTAACAAAGAAAGGAGCAGTTTAATCTTTAGGCTATTTGAAATTCACCTTTGTTCTGTTTGAACATTATGTAGCAGGTAATGAATCACAAATGTCCAACAAAAATGTCGAAGCAAGGAGGTTCTACTATCTTGGTGATCGTGTCCAAGTCCAAAAGTTACTCGGCGTGAGCTGTCATATATTTCCTAGCTTGAAACTGGTATTTTCAGGAGTATGCACCTTGTTAAAGAATATTGTAAACGATACTGTGTATCAATTAGGATTAGCCATAATTAGTTAGATTGATTCTTTCCTATTTTAACACTTGTACATAGACTATTTAAACTCAGTAGCCTGAGGGACTAATCAAGTAGCGTTTTCTCTCAATTTCTCTTTCACAACCTAATGTGTGATTCCCTTGCTATAATTGCAATAAATATATCCGGCCCTTCCCCGGACCCTGCTTATAACAGGAGCTTAGTCACCGAGCTGCCCTTTTTTTAAAGAATGTTGAGAAGATCCTCAGATAAAAATTACTATATGATATTGCTTAAGAAGAAAAGAGTGCTAATAAGCTCCAACTAGAAAATTATGGACATAACTTGCTCACCTTGTTTACCCTGAAGAAGCACTCTCTATGTCAACATTCACGCGCTAGCAGCAATAGTGCCTGGATAATTCTTTGACCACCACTCACGAGGGTATGGATAAAACAGTTCTGTATTGAATTGCCAAACCATAATTCTTGAGCAGTGCATTGGAAAGACTTCCATTTGGCTCTCATCTTCCACAACTTGTTCAATAAATGTGCTCACCTGTAATAGAGGATCATTGAGAATCATTTTATAGACTAAGTTTGTGCTGAATACAGGTAAGCCGATGAATAAAATATTGTTTACACAGCAATCAGAGTTACAATAGTAGCAGCGAAACTCACTTGGAAGCCACCTTCAACTATATCAAGCTGCCTGATGGGCTCTAGAGTTGGTCGGTTCCACCTCTTTGGATCCCAAAGTATTGTACTAATGAATGCAAATCCTGATATTTCAGCATCGAATCTTTGGAATCTTTTTGCCATTCCATTGGTATGCCAACCTATAACCTGAGAGCCATTACAGACTGGACCCTGCAAGATAACTGTCCTATTATTTTCAGCTAGTCTTGCCACAACCCAAGTCCCGAACCGGCTGCATACAACAATTTTCTGTCAAGAAAGCTGATAGACAGAATGGTAAGTCATAAAATTAAGTATATGAGCAAAATTCATCTTCTTTGTCAAAGTAAGCCAGTAATTGCCTGAAAGCAATAGCAACCCGAGATAGATCAAAGAACAAAAAAGGATTATTTTTTATTTTTTTATAAAGATGCAACTTAAAATGAAGATATGGAATTAAGAAACGTAAGTGAGGGGCAGGCCAGGTTTCATTCTTTTGTTCTAGAAACCTTTAGAGTAAAGAAAAGTGCAAAAGTGGGGTAATCAAATGTTCTTTTACTTAATATATTTCACATAGTTGTATTTCTTCAATTCCTCAACTTATATGATTGTTGTTTGTGTTATAGTTATTTTTTCAATAGTTGTATAAATAATATATGATTTTCCATTCATCAAAGTGTGAACTTCGGTTATACTTTTCGGTTAAATCCCCAGCAATTCTTGGCTTTTTTCACCTTGGACAATACTATAAGTCCATATACATGACAAAACATTTCTGATCACTCCCATATATGAAAAGATTTTCAAGTGATTGGAAGCTACAAAACAAATGAAAGAATGAATATTCATTTGAAGTTGAACTCATCAAGGGAATGACACATTTCCAACTAGATCTGTTTCGTGACATATTAACTATGTTATTAGTCATAATATACAACTATGACAAAATCAGTCAATCCTAAACTACTGGAGGTCGACTATATGAATCATATATATCCATTCTGATCCACTGCAGATTCCTATCCATTACTACCTTGAACCCTGCTTGTTCTTCCTCTATGTATAATCATCAATCAATCAACCACGGCTCAATCATCAAAATAGTTGGGGTCAGAGATATGATCCTTTATATCTATTTCGCTCTAATGTACAGAGTTTAGGACAAGTATAATATCAAGCTGATTGTTTGTTTTGTTAAACCTTCATTTCACTAGTATACTCTTGTGAGTTTAGCTTGAAGCAAAGCACATAAAAAGGAGAACAAGCATTGTTACCAATTAGAGAATACCGGTCACACTTAGTTTTGCTCTATTACATTTACTTCCCACTTATACAGATAATAATAACAACTTCACAAGATCAAAGGAATAGAGATAATGCAATCACCAATAGAATTGCGGAAGCACAATATTCCCTTCTGACATAATCTGCTGCAAGAATTACTTTATGTATATCACAATCTAAAAATCAAAAGATTGCTAGTGTGCAGGCTAATCACTGAAAAAATAAACAAAGAAAGATTACTTGCATACGGTTATACGCAAAACGAATAAGTAGATTACCTGATCTGTCTCATTTGTTCAAAGACATCTAGGGAGTATATGTTGGAATCATCTGCAAAGTAAACAATCCCATCAAGATGGTGTGTTTCAATGTGTGTTAGTGCCATATTCCTTAGGTGCACACTGTTATCTTTTACTTCAGTCAAGTTCCTCTTGCATACGAGATGCCTGTACATAACTCCAGTACCCCTCACTATATCAGCTGTCTCGATTGATTGAGAGTCCATCTCCACAACTATCCACAGCAAAGGAGGCGGGACTAATTTTAATGTGTGGGCCAAACGGTTAAGATTGTATGCTTGAAATGAATGGACTTCTGTTGGTGTCACAATGATCAAAAGTTTTCTGGACAATATAAATTCTTGATCAAGTGATTGGTTAACAAACGCATTGACAACAATATCATCTTTCACTTCATCGTATACTAAGTTAGGCTCGGACGTAGAATTATCCAGGAAATCCGAACTGTTTAAAGTTGAAGTCATATTTCTAGACACATCGTCAAATACACGATCATTTTCATAAGGGTGGACGACCTCAAAGGATAAAGGTTGATGCTTAGACATTATATTGGGCGAAAAATTCAGAGAAACAAATGGTGCAAGGCCAATAAGAACTCCAACAACAAAGCACATAAAGAATTGGAGAAATGCTCTCCTCCAAATTTGTCCCTTTAACTTTGACTTCTCCAAGGGCCTAGATGTTCTTCGCGACAAAAGACCAAGTACAAATGTCCGAACTTTGTAGAATACATAATCCAATGAACCAAAACAAGAAGACATCAACCCTTCAGGCGGTGTATAACTTTGATTACACGCCGATGACTTGGACAATGGCGAGGAAACAAAACATGCTTCCCCATTAGTTCTATCTCCCGGACGAGGCACTGGGGACAATGCTCTTCTAATTGAAGCCATTACAACAAATCAAATGGACCTCTGGTCTCTTATAAAACACCCTCTTGCCAGAATTATCCAACTTTTACCTTCAATACTCCAACTGGCAACCACAACTAATCCTAGAGGTCCTTTCCAACTTAAATCAAAGGAAAAGGGGCAAATATACCCCCCTTCAACTTAGCGATTTAGAGCAGATATACCCTCGTTAAGAATATGGTCCATACATACGGGCGTCTAACAAAAGGTGCATATTTAGACCATATCAACACAACTTCTAAAAGTATACATACCTAAAACTCATATCAGATAATCTGAAATTATTAGAACATGAAATAAATACTCCATACTAGTTCATGTGCTCAGTAAATGACAGTCAATATAAGTTCAAGCTACCTCAAAATCACAGGAAAATCAGTTCTTTTGGCAAATTTTGCAACTAAAATCTCAATTTCTGACCATTCCAAACATTCTTGCAAGAAAATATTAATCTAAACTCAACTAATGGCACACTAAGTTAACTAAAAATCAAAACTCTATGAGAGAAAGAGCAAAACAATACCAACTAAATCTTAAATAAAAGTCAAGAAAACAAATACCCATTACCCAAAACTACAAGAAACACCAGATTTCAACTTCAGATAAGCAAACCTTGAGCTGAAATGAAAAGGGTCACCTCATTTCTGCTAAATATGAAATCGGGTTTTGAAATCTGGAGGAAAATGAACAGAACAAAGAACAAGAAGTTGCAATTGTCCCTTCACGTGACTATATAAAAATATATCTTTATAACAATTTATAAAAAAAAAATTAAAAAAAAAGGAAGACTTAATCATATGATAAAGATAGGTTTTATTAATTATTATTATTTAAAAGAGTTTTATTAGACTTTTAATTAAATTCTATTTTCTACTAAATTAAGAATACAAAGGATAACATAAGCAAAAATGCCCCCCACAAAGTCAAAATACAATTATATTTGATTTAATGAGATCATGGGGTAGCTTGATAGGGTGTATTAGGTAAAATAATGTGTGTATCAAATTTAGTTTAATTTTCAATTACAAATTTAAGTCTAGTATAATTAATACTGATATTAGTTATACGGAACAACAACAACAAAGTAAAAGTTCATCGGTTATCCAATTTTATTCTTATTTTATGAAGAAAGGGAGATTGATTTTTATAGACTCTCAATTTAAGTACATAAAACATAACAAAATAAGAAAGAAAAAAATATAATAGAAAATATCAATAGTACAAACAAATAATACGATAGGCAAAACAAAAGAAATAATAACAATAATAATAATAATAAGTAAAAGAAGAGGAGGAAAAAATATGAGTACTATTAGACCGTATAACTATCTACGGACCTTTTATCTTAATTCTCAATCTTTATGTCCTTCTATCAAAAGTTGATAATAGTTATATACTCTATTCAATATTAATTTTATCCCTTAGTTAATCATAGCATTAACAATATCAATATTATTCTTATACTTTTACACACTAATCATATTACTATTTAAAAATTATATAATGCATATTATTTTCTTTTAGCTAGAATACTGATAATATCTATAATATAATAGGTTCAATGTGTTTGGTTTATTTTAGTGAAGTATCAAATGCTTGATTATAAGTTGATTAATGCTATGGTTCCCAAAAATGGGTGTCCCCTCTTTAAATTTTGGACTAAAAGTAATGAATATAATTTTTGGGGTTTATATTTGTTTATAACACTATATTTATGAAAAAAAAAAAACTTGTGCATGTATATTAATTGCTTTGTTTGGTTGTAGTACATCTAATTTTAGAATAAGTAGAAATTTAATATTGAGTGAATCAGTTTCCTTTGTCTAGTACCAATTTTTTTTTATATTGAATGTTTTCTTTTAAAATAAATTTTATACGATGTAAATTTAAAATAATTAAATTTTAATATAAATCTCGAATATCAGAATTTTAAAAAAAGTTCCCTCTGCAATTGTTCACGTTCTCAATTTTGCCTTTATATCTTTTCTCTTCTCATCTGTCCACATTAATAAAGGACTTGTCCCCATTTTTTAAAAATTTGCAGGCTAAAAACAATAGTACTATTTCTACTAAATTTTAATCGACACATTATTTTAATTAAAGATTTTGAATTTAAATTAAATTTTTGTTTGAATTTTGAAATAAAAAAGTTTTCTATTAGAAGTTAGTGTCGATTGTAGAATAGACATTATAACGCATGAATTTAAATTTAATAAGACTTATTATATCAGAGACTAAATAATTTTTTTTTTTAAAAAAAAAAGCAATTGAGGGTTGACCTAGCTAGAATGGACGGTACAAATTAACCCACATCATGTATATATATTTTTAAAATTCAGTAAATACCACTATATATATAATAAACTTTAAAATACATGAAAATTAAAATCTAAATGCACCATCAAATCCAACTTCATTAAGCCAGGCTGAGCTAGCTAGAGTGGACGGTACGAATTAATCCACATTGTGTATATTTATTTTAAAATTCAGTAAATATCACTATATATATACTAAACTTTAAAACACATAGAAATTAAATTCTAAAGTCACCATCAAATCTAACTTCATTAAGTCAGGTAACTTACTATGAGAGAAAGTACATAGTTGAAGCAGGCATAATTCACAATCAAATAATTATTATTAATTATTAATTCACCTAAAAGATATCTAATAACTTAATATTATACATTTTTATCTTTTATCTTTTGCTATTCGATTGTCATAGTATTTGTTATTGCTAATGTTCATTTCTTTATTAATTTGAGGGATAAAGATCTGAAAAATATTTCAACTTTGATCGAAATTATTATTCCGATATCAATCTTTAATGAGGATGTATTACACCCCACACTATTTAATACCGTATTTTTTACCCCCTAAACTATTTAATAGTGCATTTTAAAGATATATATATATATGTTCACATAGACACATTACTATTTATAATTATGCATTATTTTTTATGTTCACGTGGGCACATATATACCTTTAAAATACACTATTAAATAGTACAGGAGGTAAAAGGTCATTTCCAAAGTTTAGTATCGTAACAACAATTTCAGTTAAAGTTCAAATATATTTCAGACTCTTTTCCCTTAATTTGGGCATCATATCATTTCTTCACTACTATATTTACTTTTCCCACTTCATTTTTCATATGATTTATTTGCACGAAAGTTCTTTTTATTTTGAAAAAATAACTTCTCTACATCTATAAGATTAAAAATAAAGTTACGATCCTTCAAAATGACTCAATCAATTTAAAGGGTAATCTTTCACGTGGATAATTTAGGATCACGTGATCCTCTCTCAATGCCTTTTGAGTCAGACCTATTGTATTTGACTGGTCTAATGCGGTTTATATTTTCAAAAAATATTTTTAAAAATGGATAAAATTATATATAAATACCACCTCGTTCGAATTTCAATTACACTAAATATATTATTATTGTCGGGTTTTTTTTCTCACCAAAAAAGTTTGTTATATTGAATGAACTATCCCATTCCATACAATTATTGTACCCATCCATTTATTTCACACTTTCTCTCTCTACATTTTCTCTTTCTCTCTCATCAGCCCACCATGAAAACCCATCACCACCACCCAAAGCTCAAAACCTCATTTTCCTGCGGCTTCTTCCGCCGTTGTACTCAATCGGTTCTCAGCCCTACTACCACCACACCACCCACCCTCCCCATTCCACTTTCCGATCAAACTCCGTCACCGCTGCCGGCGCCGTCGCCGGCTACAGCTCCGGCGAGTTCGTCGGAATCTTCATCTTCATCTAATACTAATTCACAGAGTTTTACTCAATGGAGATTTCCACTACCAAGCTCACCCCCAATTTCACATACTAACATTTACCCTCGAGAAACCATGCAAATTACTAAAATTGCCCCTCCTGTTTTGTACACTAATTTGGAGGAACTATTCCACGTGGCAGAATTACAGCTCACTAGTTCTACTGATTTGGACAAGGTTTGTTCAATATATATTCTTACTCCGTTCAAACACTTTTCAAATAGGTTTATATTTTTTAAATATATGTTAACTTGCTAATTATTGAGATTTATAATATTTTTACGTATTTACTTGATTTCATATCCAAATTTAAACGATTTGACTCTTAATCCAAACTCTGCCACTTAAATCCAAAGAAAATAAATACTTCAAACTTTTGATTTAATACTTATGTTTTGTTTGAATAGGGTCGGATTTAAAATTTAAATTTAATAGATTTATAGTTCGTTTAAACAAATTTTTGAAAAATTAAAAGTGTTTATTTTTTTGAAAAAATAATATTTATTTTTAAAACTTGAGGTGCTTGGTCATATTCTTACATTACAAAACAAGAAGGGAGTACTATTTTCTTTTTTTTCAAGTTATTCCATAAGTTTGCTTGCATTGATTAAGCATAAAAATAATGTTAACATTTATATTTTTAAAATTACGAGTTTAAAATTTAATATATTTTGAGATTTTAAGTGCTTTTTCGCTAAAATATTTGTGCATATGCCATGTTTTGCTGAAAACGTTGCATGTTTAGTAGAGTCTTGTTCATTATATTTTTATTGTTGATTTTGTATTTAAATTTTTTCAACAAGGTTAAGGCAATGTACTTGTTGGAACATTCACTTGTTCCGAATCCGGTGGCGGCGGTTGATGGTGGTGGTGGAAATTCAGTGGCTTGCCCCGACACAGTGTTGAGAGGAGTAGTGGGGTGTTTGAAAGACAGGAGAATAGCAAAATCAGCCAGTAAGGTTTTATTAGCACTTTGTTTGTCGGAAAATAACCGACACGTGGCGGTTGAGGTGGGAGCTGTCGGGGTAGTGGTGGACATTTTGTCGGATTTGGATGTGGCGGCGGCGGAGAGGTCGTTAGCGGCGTTGGAATTGTTGTGTACGGTGGCGGAAGGGGCGGAGGAGGTGAGGGCCCACGCGTTGGCGGTGCCGATGATGGTGGAGGTTATGGGGAGGATGGATGGGAGTAGAGGGAAGGAATACGCGATAAGCGTTTTGGCGGTGATATATGGTGGCGCGTGTGATGGTGCGCCATTGGCGGCACCACCGGAAGAGGTGGCGCGTGCGGTTATGTTGGCTTTGCAAGGTGATTGTAGTGCTAGAGGGAGGAGAAAAGGGGCTCAACTTCTTAAGATCCTTCAAAATCACGGGCGACCCGACCCGACCCGTGATGAGGAAGAACCGGAGCCCCGAGTCGTTTGATCATAAACCTTTTTATTTAAATTTAATCAATAAGTACTAATGCTTTATATTAGCAATTTTGTTTCAGTTTTTAATTTGTGGTAATTAGTTTTAGAGTTTTATGTAAATATATATAAACGTACGTAAGAATCGAAATATTTATTTCTAGGAGATGTACTTTCTCAAGTAATACATTTTGACTGTAATATTATATTATTCAGACTTTTCAAAAATAATGTTGCATTCAAACGAATCTTTAAAAAATGTACTGTTTTTGAGGAATTCATTAAGCACATATTGACATTTTTTGAAGAGTTCGAACTATATAACATATCTGATAGAAATCTTGATTTATATATATATATATATAACAACATGTCATGGAAATAAAAATTAGGTTAAACGAACAAACGCTCAAATGTGTTTATTTTCTCCATATTTACTAGAGCATTCTTTCTGTTTTGTCTATTTAAAAACTGAAGATCAATTTATGATTCATCATACATATTTTTGTAAACTATATAGTTCTTTCCATAGAAAATCGATAAAGATAATAGTTAGCATGATCATTTTTCTTCTATTTAAACATGAAGTGAAATTGCTTAACATGATTATTTTCTTCTATTTAAATTACCTAAATTTTATTTTATATGCACTTGAATTTTCTTTAAGAAAATAATTTATACTATATGATATATTAAATCAAATGAAACTTATATTAGATTTTGTGAAAAAAGATGTTGGATTTTTGTGTCAGTTTCACGTGGGGGGGTGGGGTTGATAAAATTTGCAAGAAGTCAGTGAATATTATCAGTACTACTGAACATATTATTTTGTGTGTTTGTAGTTATCCATCATCAGTTTTTTTCCAAAAAAATGTCTAAAACAACTGTCAAATTCAACATATAAAATTAGTAGATTTCATATAAGTGTAATTTTATTTGCGGTTTAAAGTCAATAGATTCTTAATGATTGTGATTTTATAATTATAATTATATTATAAAAATAGCATGAATAAATCAGCTATTATAACTGTAATTTGTCGGAATAATACAGTTTATTATTCGCTTTTTATTTTATTTTATCCTTTAAATTGATTTATGAAATTATACGAAATATATTATTGACCTAATTCATTTTTGTTGCGAAATTTCGTGTATGATAACAAGTTATATACTTGTCTAATTTGTTCTCCATATATACTTACATATATTTTCTTATTTGGTTTGTGATTGCGTGTATTTTTTTTAAAAAAAAATTCATGAAATAACTATGAAAGCGATCTCGTGTGAATCTTAATAAAATGAATGATAATTTTCTGTCTCTAAGAAAAAAACGCTCTGATCTCCTACAAATTTTTTTTCTCTCACAATTCTCATTACATATAGCTAAAATTAATCATGAGTACGATTGGTGGGTTGGTGGAAGAGGGGCCAATGTGGGTACTCTTCGATCACTCCATTTTTTCCATATATATATATATATATATATAAACCTCAAGATCGATCCAATAATAAAATCGATGAAGAGTTAGGTCTGTATTCCAAGCCAAGCAGCAGGGCATGATTAGTTTTATCGGACGGAAAATGTATTTACTAATTAATAAAGCTTTCTACGATATTGCTCCCTAGGAGAGTGTCAATGACAAGTTGAGTGGTCTGATTCTACTTAGCAGTTCAAATCTTCCCCTTTTAACACATAAGTACGTTTTAGCTTTTAAGCTAATTCATTTGATACAATTCATAGGCTACGAAGTAGGAGCTTGAACTCAAGTATTGAATTAGTCTTGTTAGATTTTCCTTGGAGAAGGCTCCTTCAAACTCCATGAATTCCGTCTTGCCCTGCCTTGAACTAGAACTTGAAATCAGAACACATAAAACTATAAGAGAATGATAAAGTCCCCCTCATCTTTTTGGCCGCTTTATGGTGGTAAAGTATCATTATGTGTGTTGATCAAAGTTGCAATAGTAAGATCTCAAAAAAAAAAAAAATCTTTTAATTAGGAGGAGATTTTGCAAAATTCTGTTTCTATCGAGAATTGAATTGACCTTTTCTGTATTTCGAACAGAGAATCTACCAAAGACACTAATGTGAATATTCCGACAAAAAAAATTAGGCATGGCTATACATATATAGTTTGGGTGATTATGATATAACTACATTTTGATTATTGTGATTGAACAAACAGTATCATTTGCGTGGAAAAAATTCACATTATAATAATTAAGTATTTTTATATGTATAAAGCATGGATCATATATGTTTTGTTAGTATTCATTTATATATATAAAAAATGATAACGTAACTGGAAGGGAGTTTGTACTTTTATTCCACTTAATTAATTCCTAATTTTTACACTATAGTACGTGTCTTAATTTCCAGCACAGAGGAAATTTAACTAGATGTTTGAGTTTCGAAATCAACTCGGACCTATGATGATCGATTATACGCATAATTTATTAGAGATGAATCTAAAATTTTAATTCTATGTAGGGGCGAAGCTAAGTGGGAGCAAGAGCAGAGTTTTGAAATTCTTTTTGGTGAAAACTTAAAACATTGTGTATTAAGGGTTAAGATTTTTTTGTTATGTATATATATTATAGATGTTGAACCTTATTGATTTTTTCGTGTATTTAGTTTATATAATTTTAAACTTTCTTAGTGAAAATTATGGCTCCGCGCACTATTAATTCCTTAATTTCAGTATTCGAGTTTCACAGATTAAACCCATTTATATGTATTAAAACCATTTATGCATATCTACTATTTATTATAATTTTAATGAATTTTATACATAAATTATATTTACGTTGTGAATGATCTGGCACACCGTAACATTAAATCCACCTCTTATTCGTCTTAGTCATCATATATCACTCAAGATAGATATCATATGAGTGTATATATATAAATACGATTCACTTTCAAGATGTCTTAATTGTAAAATACTCCTAATAAACATACGCATATTGCATGAGACTCAAAATTCCATGCGATCGAATTTTTCTCGAAGACATAATATTTAAAGTACTAATCATTATTGTGATAATAAAAAGCGCTTTTCGATATATATAAACCTTATCCGATATAAATTTCGAATATCGAATAATTAAAAAAAAAAGGTAGTAAGTGATGGAATTTAGCAAGTACGCTTGCTCAGTTGCTTTATTCGTGACTTCGTACGTTTGCCCTAACCTGAGGTTGTCTTTTAACCAATAAAAAATATAATAAAAAAGCAAATTTATTAACCCACTCGCATATGAGAACGCGTAGGAGTACGCGCTTTCAATCTTACACGCGTAGAAATGAATATGATGTGGATTTCCACCCAATACGATTGAGTTGTCCAAACACTAAACTGTGAAAATTTATTAATTCCAAATTTACCCTTTAAATATTTTATCCTCATGTCTCAATTGAATCAGTCCAATTAATTTAGATATGTGTCACGTAATAATATTATTAGACGGGGAAAACTCTACTAATTACGTTTGAGTTGTCCAATACTAAACTATGAAAAATCACTAATTCCAAATTTACCCTTTAAATGTTTTATCCTCATGTCTTGATTGAGTTGATTCGATTAATTTAGATTCGCGTCATGTAATAATCATTAGACGGGAAAAACTCTCCTAATTATGTTTGAGTTGTCCAACACTAAACTATGAAAACTCACTAATTCCAGATTTAACCTTTAAATATTTTATCCGCATGTCTTGATTGAATCAATCCGATTATGTCACGTAATAATCATTAAACGGAAAAAACTCTTAATATTAGGAATTTCTCTAATTTAGGATGAGAGCATGTTGGGACGAACCTAGTGCATCAGCTATGGTTTGTACGTGTCATAACTTTGGCTTTAACGTTTATATTATAAATATAGATGGATATATTGTAGTAGAGTTTCGAACTAAAATACATGAAGTCTAAATTTTGGATCTATCTATGTGAACACGATAGATCAAATATTGAAATCGAGAACCAAATCGAATATTGAAGTTTTTGATAAAATAGAATCGAATAGAAGAATCAACTTAGTTTTGTTTGATTTGATTTTTTTATTTTCAATATTTATTTTCACCCTAAGTCAAGAATGAAGGAAACTTATTATCGATCTATATCACTACAACTCTTGACGATAATTCTATTTTTTGTATAACATATTATATATAATGAGATATTAAATATTAACGTTATTAGTATATTATATATATTAGTTATAATTAAAGAAAAATATTAAAGTAATGATTGAGAAGTTTAGTTAATTAAAGAGATGAAATATGGTATCAAAGTTTATTCTTTATATTTATAGTATATACTACCCAAATAGTTTAATGAATTAAAATAATTTGAATTACAAATCTCAACGGATCTGTTTAATATTATGCTAGATTCGTGCATCCCTAAGAAAAAAAGGCTACTTTTTCATTTCAATTTATATAACGAAGTTTGCTGAGCACGGAATTTAAGAAAAGAAAGATTTGAAACTTAGGATCATAAGGGCTCGTTTGGTGTGAGGAATAAGCATAAATAGTCTGGTAATAAAAAGAAGGTCCTGAGATAAAATTTAGATATCTAGTTTGGTTGACATGTTTGGGATAACTTATCCCACCATTTATAGCATAGTGATGGAATAAGTTATCCCATATACATGGTAGAATAAGTTATCCCAAAATAGCTAACCCCAGGATAGTTAATTCTGGAATAACTAGTTCCCAACCAAATGACCCCTAAGTATATTATCAGATTTATGTTGCTATAAAAGTACTCAATGTCAATAAAGATAAAAATGAAAAACTTAAAATTAAACTATCGCCAAATACGGATTAATGTCTTTCTTTCTGAAACAGACTAATAAGGTAATGGACAAAGGGTGTACAAGCTTAGATTCAAAATTGAAGTATAATCAAATGTACACCAATTTCAAACTAATATGGAATCGACTAAACAACAACATAACCGGTGTAGCCCCATAAAGTGAGTTCCAAGGAAGGTAGATTGTATGTATATCATATCCTACCTTATAGGGAAAGAGATTGCTTCTAATATATCGTCGACTCAAGGAAAAATATCCCAAAGTAGTCTAGAAAAAGAAGTAATAGAAGCACATGAAACAACAGATAATAACTAAAGAACAACATCTAGTAACAGAACAAAAACAGTAACAAAACAATACAATAATCGCGGTACAAAAAACAATAGATAGTACCAAAAGTCGTCAAACAAGAAAGTACCAGAATAAACTATGACTACTAATATGAACAGACCGCAAGACTACATAGATGTATGCCAGAAAATTGAGGACAAAAGCCGTTTTTATATCTATTGAACACGCTTGAAACATATAAAAGGTAACACATTTCAAGCTTATTCTTTTTTTTACTACAAAAACACAACTAAACACATAAGTTATGGAATAACATTCAAGTTTGTATCCAGACTAGTATAACAACACTATTCAATTTTTCTGAACATTTTGATACATTTCTTATTATCATAGATAGTAATTTGCCCTCAAAAGTACTCTAATTGGTATACTAAATGAAATTATCCTGCTGGGAAACCAACCAGCATTAACCGCGTCTCGCGAAGCTCTGTAACCATACAAAAAGCTGATATAACCAAGTATAAGATAGGAGGTATGCTTTCAGCAGAACTAAGTCTCCACAACAACAACAACAGCAATATACGATTCATGGTCTTCACAATGCACGGCCTGATGGTGGTAGTCTCCCAGCGCTTTCCTTTACAACTTTCCGCTGCTTCCGCTTATTATTCAAGTCAACATTGCGAGATCTCTCTCTTGATGAGCTCTTGCCGATTCTTGTATCCTTAATGGTCCTAGTGAAGGGGTTCCCTTCTTCTGGTACACTAAATTCAGCAGGGTTTTGATTAAGGCTGCAAACCAAAGTGTCACAGTTGCTTTTGACAGGTACAGCTCTAGCAGCAGTGTGGCCCTCCAAGTTGAAGAACTTTGAAGTATTACGATCCTGCTGTGGAGGCATCTGAGAACTTGATGTGCCTTGGTTTCTTTTTTGCCCGTCCTTGTCAAGACAAGGAACTCGAGTCATGGTCAGCGGGCCACTTGAAGACACTAAACTCTGTAATTTGCTTCCACCACATTGCGAAGGTGCATAAGATTTTCTTGATTTCTCTTGTCCCCTAGGCTTGAAAGATATTTGATCTGTAAACTCAGCTTATTAGAGTTTGTTTCATTCGCACATGGAATAACAGATAGACCGATTTAAGTACAGGAAGTGAATGAAATATTCTAGAAAGTTGATGCTTACAGAAAAAGGAACAAAAATATTATCTTGAGTGCTAACCTGCATAATAACCACCAGGATGTACCCCAGGGGCCTCCTTCAAGGGATGATGTGATAAATATGAGCCATTGAGAATACTCTGCTTTCCATCTATATGAAACCTCGGGTGATAGCTGCAGGGTGAAAAAGGTTTCTCCAGGAGCTTGTTTGCATCAAGATTGAAAGCAGGAGTTGATGGCATCCTTCGGTCCATAAGGCTGAGTAACTGCATAGCTGGGATTGCCTCATTACAATAAGGATCTAAGGACCCCATACCTTTCACGTTTGAATCAGATTTGGGAAAAAGACTGTGATGCTCATTCTGCATTCTCACATCACTACACTTTATGTCACTTATGGTCCTTCCCTTCTGAAGTGAGGCAGGGGCCTGTCCATGGATCATTTTATCATTTGGCTGACCGATGGATTTCTGTGGAATTCCAAGTCTCAATGGCTGCATGTTGTGCACAGTTGGAAACCATGCAGGTTTTGCTCCTTCACCAGGTCTGATGTGCACGGAAGCAGAACCTTGCACTCCACTGGGAAATTTCTGTTGAGTTTGTGGAGAAGTACCAAAGAGTTTGGTTGGTGGTCTTTCCATCCCAGGGTGGCTCCTCTTAACATGAGAGGTTTGGAGAGAACTTCCTCTGCTTGCTCCAACATCAGCCTTCTTATTCACATTAGCTGGATGGAAACTAGGTACACCAGGACGTGACAACGCCACTGCTTCACTCTCATGTATTTCAGTATATGGCCTTGCAAAACCAGCAGTCCTTTCACTCATGCATTTGGTTCTGGTCTCAGTAAGACCTCTCTCGTACTGGTTCTTCGCCATTAACTCCACAATTTCCATTGGTATATCATCTGACAACCCTCGTTCTAAAGTCTTCTCAGAATGTTGATATCTACGATGCTTAATTGCCTCTGAATGCTCTAGAAATTCATTAAGATTTTCTTTGTTATGCTGGCGAGGCGTTTCCTGCAAAGGGAAAGGAAATTTCCATGAATTCACTGAATACAAGCAGTTACCTTAAAACTTGCATTATTAAGTCGCACTGACTAACTCTACAACATTCATGAAACATCTCAAAAGAACAAGTGACACAATCACTGATTGAAATCATTTCACCCAAAACACCTACACAGAAGTGTTAAGCATATATAACAACAACCAAGTAAACTCAGACTTGAATAATAAGCATAACCACACCAGTAAATGCAATGGTAATGTCTTTTAACATCCAGAGTGGATATACAGCTAGTTACGAACATAAAAGAAATGAAAGGAAAAATGGGATGTGGCTGTCTTAAGTGAATATCATTTCTTACCTTTTTCACACTGTAGCGATCTATGAAACTCAACTTTTCACATGAAGATGTTCTATCATCGAATAGGCAGTCCTCTAAGATATATCAAAGAAGTTTTCGAAACAGAAAACAGATCTAAGTTATCCTGCTGCCTTTTTTTCAAAAATCTGTCAACCTCCCTCAATCCCATTTGTCAGATCAACACAATCACTCTGAACTGTAAGGTAAAGCTCTTTCTGAAAATTGAGAGACAAATAATAGTTTTTTTTTTTTGGGCTAATAAAAGACATTGTCTTTCTACAATATGGATTTCAAGTCTATTCTACATATCAGTGCAAATTTATTAACAATATTTTAGCTTTTCTATCATATAGATCTGAACAAAAGTAGTATAGGTATGTGAAAGGTAAAAATTTCTACAATGTGATTTTGAAGGCAATTTCAAATATCTCTGCAGGTCCTCACATGTAAAGAAAAACTACAATCGTGAACTACAAAAGGTTTCAGCTTTACTGTATAGCCCGAGCAACCAAACAAAAGAAATGTTTCTAAATCAACTCCACTTTATATGCATTTTTAGCCATTTCACATAGATCATTCGACCTCAGAGAAAATAATGGAGGAAGAAGGAGGAAACCAAATCATCGCAAACAAAAGGGAGGCTCAAAGTAAAACGGAGAAATAAACCAGTACCATTATCTCAGAAACTTGAAGGTTCCCCTTCTGAAGTAGAATTGGAGAGCTTTGGATATCTTTCCACATAGATGCTGTCTGCGGAACTCCCTGGTTGAGGTCATATATCACTTCTTTCCTTGAAGATTGACCTGCTTCAGGAACATTCGACTGTCTGACATAAGAATTATCTTTCCTTCGAGGAATATCACCATTCAATCCCTTCTGGAGCATGAATGGCCAGTTTGTCATATTTTTGCTTTGGGTAATATCATTCTCTGCATGTTTGTCGGGATCTCTGAAGCTGTTCAAAGACAGGTCTAGCCCTACTTTAGCAGATAATTCACGTGCTGGCTGAAAGGTCATCATTTCGATACCACTGGTCACTGGTATGAGATGATTCCTCCTGGTCGAACTTTCCCCCGGGAAATTATTGTTAGGATGCATAAGAGTTGAGGGAACACGTCCAACTTCAGGAAACTTACTACTTTTCCAACACAAGCCAGAACCTCTACCTGTTCCTACCAATGACTCATAACTACTTAAATGAGGTTCAAATTTCCCACTCATGGAAGAATGTTGCACTGGATGAACGAGGCTATTAACAGCACCATATCCCTTTAAACCTCCATTTTCCATGGTTATATCCTGCCAGTGCATTTCAGGGGAATATCCATCGACGGGTCGAAACTGCTTATTTTTCTTTTTATTTATTCCATTTCTATGCTTGATTCGCAGATTTTTGTTACCATTCGGTATACCCTCTTCACCAGATTCCTTCTCATCTGAACGTGAATCAGCGGTTTCAACTGCTATGGAACTCCTCTCAATTCCTCCATTAGATGACCTGACCCTTTTACCAATGTTGCATTGTATTCCCATACCCGACAGATTGTTGTCAACTTCTTGAGGAATCCTCCTCTTCTTCTGAAAGTATCTCTTATCCTTTGGCATACCAACTGGTTCTAGTTCAGGAGGCACCACAGTCTTGGTACTCAATGAATTACGATCTGCTTTGGCAGGATTACTCTCCAAATTGACTTTTCCACCCAATATATCAGTCAACAGACGCACCTTTCGAGTTTTCCGGCGTGGTACATCATTTGGAACATCATTGTGTGAATCAAACTGTCTATTTTTAGCCATGAGTGGGTCGCTTCCTGGAGATATTCCAATGTGGTCTCTCAATTCAATGGAAGGTAGCCTGCTCAGTTTTGTTTTACTGGTTTCAAGAGCCTTATCAGTAGTATCTGGTACATCAGATTGCTTAAAAGCTGTTGAGACTGTCCTCTGAACGTCATTTGGAGAACCCATTGCTGTCTCTGCACCAATATCAGGACTTACATCATCAGCACTTATGTAGAGATTTCCATGGGGAACAATTTTACCCTCTGACAGAGTTGATTCAGAGCCTGCAACTTGTATGACGTTGTTTGACAGATTAGCAGCTGTTTAAAACCAAAAGAGTTCTGGTTAATTTAAAGCAAAAAAAAAAGCGTGTAAATTGAAGATCATAGGATATTGACAGTCACAAAAACTGCAATTGAATTACCAGGGCTCTTTCTATCAATTTCTTTGCTTGAGCAATGTTTAGATATTGCTACCTCAATAATTGGATATCTGATCTCCTCATTTCTAACATTTCCTGAACCAATTCTGTTACCTGAAAAGTAATGTGCATTATAAACACATAGGCAGAAATTATTATCATTTTAAATAAATAGAAATACCCAAAATAAGTAGCATAGAACATGAATTATAGAAGAAAATACCAGCTGAGACAGCTTTGTCTTCAACCATAGTGCACCTTCCTTTGTAAGGTTTACATAAGAAGTCATAGCCACTGGTATTGGCAGCATCATCGATAATAGCTTTCTTTTTGTCAACCTTTCTTGAAGTTGAATCATGCTTCATCTCTAACAATGCATTTGTTGTAGCATTTCTAGAAGAAGCCATGTTTGGAGAGATCAATCTACTTCTGCAGCTTGGAGGAAGGATCTCAATCTCTTCTCCTGCACTTTCTATGCCAATCTCTCGCATGCAATTTTTGCATCGCCACCACCTAAATTTGGGAACATCTAGAGGAGGAGGAATTTGCTCCTCAGAAATACTGTGGTCACTGCTTGACGTAAAAGGGGCACAAATTCTCCGGTCTTTTTCTCTTTTCTCAGCAACATATCCACTGTGTCCAGCATAAGAAATGGAGTCAAGAAGATATCAAACCAAAAGAGATCAGAAAAGTTGTACGATAAGCCATGGAGAACATAGGATTTGGTTATAAAGACTTGACAGCATATATATACACCGAGAAACATCTTCATTGCTTGGTTTTACTCGATCCTCGTAAGGCTTGAGACTGTAACTAATGGTAAAATTTTCCTTGGAAACACAAATTTATCTGGAGAAAAACTTCTTAAGAAGATTATAACCACAAAACAAAAGTTTTACATAAGTGACAATTAAAGTGACGTGCCACGATTCATCCAACTAAAACTGTGAACATAGTAAAGCCAGCTATACATCATCACATAATTTTCCGCACTCAACTTTGATGCAACATATGAGTAATGTAATTATCAACCACGGAGTGTTATTGGTGTGGCATTTTTGAGCTTTTAAGTCACTTTTCTATGCAAAAGGAAAAAGGAGATCACTTGTATGAATCCGAGTATAGAATTATATCTGCCATCAGATGCCTAGTCTATTTGTCTATTCAATACTACACATGAGTAACCATAAGGTGACAATCAATAACCAACAATCACATGTCAAGACAAAAGAATCAGCTTCTAAACCAAGTGACCATCCAATACTACACAGGAGTTACCATAAGGTGACAATCAATAACCAACAATCAAGTGTCAAGACAAAAGAATCAGCTTCTAAACCAAGTGACCAAAGACAGCATAAAGGGAAGGAGTACATATAACAGCAAGAGAAACTTAAGTAGGCAACATCAAGAGAATGGAGGCTCACCGTATAGAGAAATGTTGACATTTTCCTTCCTCTTTCTTCGGCATAGGAATATCAAGGTCTATAGATATTGATTCAATTTGTATGAACGATCCCAAGGCTTTACGCACAGGAGTATTAGTATCACTTTTGTGATTATTTTCTTCCACTGCTTTGTTACTTTTCTCCATGTAAAAAGGAGAATAACTAAAAACCTACACAAGCAAAATTCAGCTCATAAACTCAAAGAAAAAGGATCATTGCAAACAGCTATCAGGTAGACAATATATGTCCTTTTAAGTGTTCCTGTACACTAAAAAAATTGGAACTTTATCATCAAACCATGCTTAAGGTAAGGCTCAAGTCAGGCACCAGAACATGATTATACCAAATGAGTTTAACATACATACATTGACCGACTATGTTATATACCACCATGCCATCTTATAACTACAGGTAACCGTTCATAAAAAGTGGGACATATTAGTAATCTGAAAAGATAAGCAAAGGTACCTACTACAGCAGGTTAAAATTCAGAGTAAAATTCTTTAAATTATCAGTGTATACAACAACATCATACCCCACTACAATCCCATAAGTGGGATCTGGGAGGGCAGGGTATATGCAAATCTTACCGCTACCCCTGGAGGCAGAGACATTGTTTCCAAAAGACCCTAATCTCAAAATTCTACAAACCCTAGACTCAAAAACAGCAACAATTTAATCATTTCACATCAAAATGCATTTCAATAACAGACTTATACACCTAAGCTAAATTAAAAAAATACACCAACATTAACCATATAATAAAGTTAAAAATCATTTATATCCACCTCTATAGTTTTATAAAAATGCTCAACTCACAACCAACAATAAACTAAACCCAAAAGCTATAAAGACAAAACCTTTATCAATAATTCCACAATTCACATAAAATACACAAATTAGGGTTTTGTCAAAATGCACACCTCACACCCAATTCAATAAACTTGATCCAAAATCAATAAAGATCAAATATTTATCAATAAATCAACAAATCACATAACATAAACACATAAAAATCTAACAAATCAATCACACATAAACAAAATTAGGGTTTCGGCGTCGATACCTAAGTAAAGCATAAACATCAACATAAATCCAACCCCACAACCTTATTCACACCAAAATCAATAATTAACCAAACAAAAAACCCAAAAAGAACACAAAAATGAAAAAAAAAAAACAAAAAACTGAATCTTGAAAAATGTACATCTGAACAAAATGATAATCAAGAATCAGCTAAAAAGTACAAAAAAACAATCAAAACTCAAAACCCATATAACAAATCACCTCAAAAACAAAAACCAACTTCTAAAATCTAAAGATTTGAAGAAAAATCATACCTTTTTGCCCAAATCGATAAGAAAAACCCAGTTTTACAACTTTCACGGATGATGAAAAAAATGCTATCTTTGCAAAGAAGAAACTGAAATGAGTCCAGATTTGCAAGAATCTTGAAGTGATTTTGATTATAAAGTGATGAATTCGAGCTGTGAAAATTAAACCGAAACCCTTAGGTTTGTAAGATGAAATTAAACATTTTTTCTAGAGAGATAAAATTTATAGTGAGAGAAAAGTGAAGAAGAGTAAGTGAGAGAGAGAGAGTGAGGGCTTTATATTTCTTTCTTTAAATAAAACCAATTTATTTCTTGTTGTAATAAATACACGCACATTGCGTGTATCTAACTCTTTTTTTAATTTTTTAATTTAATTTTTTGTATGTATAAAAAAATGGATAAAAAAACCCTAGCCAAGCGAGTACTATACACGCACTTGAGGTGAGCGTGGGATTGTTTGCTATGTCCTTGTCGGAAGACAGGTGGCAAGCACTTATGTGTGATTTGAGTGGTTCGTGATGACGCGATTATGTTCGGCGCGTCGATGACGGGAATATCGAGGAAAGAAAGAAACCCTAAATATTATTGTGGGGATAACCCTAAGTTTTTTTTTAATTTTTATTTATTTTCGAAAAGATGATATAATAATAATAATGATAATAATAATAATAATGTATTGATGAATAGGAAAGGGAACAACTTGTTATAAACGTAAGGCACAAAATAGAACATGTAAGAAGTGGGACCCTCATATAAAAAAAAAGATGATTATATAAGTTCTTGGAAGTATATATTATTTTTATCATATAGTATATATATTTTGGTGAATCATCTGTTTAATTTGTTTGGCATATGGGAATTTGTATGAAAGAGCTAAGAGATCGAGTTAGCGAAGAAACGGAGTTTAATTTATCGCGATAGAAATTCACCTAAGTCTAAGAAATGGTTGGATATATCGAAAGAGAATAGATAAGTAAATCAAAGTTAAATTTGATGGATTAATTCAATTTTTAAAGTTTTGGAATTGTATCTATTAAGTTTGTTTGTGTTGAATACTTCTTTAGAGTATGTTGAATCAATATAACTATATATCCTTCTTGTTATATGATTTTCATGATATGCTGTTTGATAAATGAGTCGACTATTTAGGATGTTATATTATTATCTTGGGTATTGGCTCATTCATATTCATTACAACAATGTTGATTGCCTCATGAGTAGGATATATTTTTTGTTTTAGATATTTTGTAATTTGTGATCTAATTGGACAATCTTACTTCAAATGCAGGGGTTGCTAAAAAAGTACAGTTCGAGAAACAGAGTTGATTGTGTGAAAAACCTTCAAGTAGTTATGCATAAACATTCTGAATTGCTAAACAGAGCACCCACACTGCAATCTACATAGATTAGGTATAAACATGCATTCCACCACCCTGTTTTAGTGAAAGATCACACTATTTAATTTGTCCCCTGCATTGCTAAACAGAGCACCTACTCTGCCGCTACCCTGTTTTAGTAAAGGAGTGCACTATTTAATTTGTCCCTGCATTGCTAAACAGAGCACCTACTCTGCCGCAACCCTGTTTTAGTAAACAAGCGCTCTATTTAATTTCTCCTGTACTGCTAAACATAGCACCTACTCTGCGACTACTCTATTTTAGTGGAGGGATGCACTTATTTACATTCATTAATTACTTGACAAGGACTTCACTATCGATTGATGGATATCAAATGGTTATTCATCAAGTACCTTTATCCTCGGAGGCTAAAGTAGATCATACCCCTTTATTTATATGTTTAATCGCATGAATCTTTTTTCTCCAACTAACATAATTTAAATAAAATCTACATATTCAAATAAAATATATTTGTATATGTATAATATTTACGCTTCGTGTAGATTTGGTTCAACTCGTATATATATATATCAATGGATATTAAACGTTTTGTTAACAACGGTATAAAATAAATTTGTAAATATTTTGTGCATGCATCGATCGATTGTTGTCACGTTGACTTAATATATTTCCTTTCGAAAAGATTATAGAAATATTAGTGATAAATAAAAACATGAAGTGTCAATATATATAGGAACGATAATCCTTTGAAAATTAACAAAAAGATTCAAGATCAGTTCCAATAAAAAAATTATGAAATTTTCCACTCACGGTATTTCATATTAGAGTTCGATTAAGTTCGGTCTCTTTGCGTCACGAAGTTCCACGACGGGGTAAAACGTTCCCAATAAAGACAATTCTAGAGTTCAATTAAGTCTGGATTCTTCATGTCACGAAGTTCCACATTGAGGTAAAGCGCTCCCAACAAAGACAATTCTAGGGTTTGATTAAGTCTGAATTTTTTGCGTCACGAAGTTTCACATTGGGATAAAGTGCCAACAAAGACACTTCACGTCACGAATTTCCACATTGAGGTAAAGTGCTCCCAACGAAGACAATTCTGATCCGTATCTAAAAAGATTTGAACTTGAAACGTTTATTAATAATAAAAAAGGACCCGTTATAATACATTATACTTTCATTTCTTGTTTTTGGCTATTGTTCACGGAACCTTAATTATTACTATATATTAACTTAATATCGTTCATAAACATAAAATTCTGAATATGCGTATGTTTGAACATTGTTTTGTGTGCATGTAAGTGTAGTGTACGTGTACGTTAGGTTTTGGAACATATAATTTTCCGTTTATTTCGTAGAAAAACTGCGTTATTATTTAATTTCCTATATGAAATTAATATATATCATTTATTACATTAGCCAATTGTTTCTAAAATAGATAATAAATAAAGTGAATAATATACATTTTTTCACGAATAAGAATCAGATTCTATATAAAGTAATTATTTAAAAGCTTTATCTACATATATATGCTGTTAGTCTTTGACCTAGTTTTTAATTATATGAAGTGACATACTATATATTACCAACATTATTGCAAGACGGATTTTTATTTTTTTTTATATATTTTACTTTTAGTATTAACTACTTATTTCTCAAATTATTTTATTTCAAGACCTAATATTAAATATCAATTAATTGGTGTCATCCATGCACTTGGAAGAAGTAGAAAAAAGAATAAATATAATGATAACTTGATTCTTTGTCGCTGTGGTAAATAAGGACAAAAAATTAACTTTAATTCTTCGTTTTCTATAAAAGCTTTACAATACAAATTAAAAATAGGAGTAAATTTGTGATATGTTTCACTTAAAAAGAACTCTTTCTAGCCAATTATTTATTAATCTATCTAATATATACTAATATTTATGAATTATGAGGAAACAACACGAATCGAACTCGCGTGCACATGGTGGATTCACAATCTATGAACCACTAGGTTGTATCCGTGCCCCTCGCCTACTTACATTCCATTTTTACACTATTTAAATTTGGAAAAAAACAACGGATGTATGGAAAACTAGACTACTATTCTTTTAATTAATTTAGTAGCTACGATATGTTGAAAAATAAAAAATTTAACATGAATTCAAATTAAATTGAACCTTAATACAAGAATGAGACACCAAGTAGGAAAACAAAGAACAAAAAGTTATTAGGATCGCCTAGTAACGTAACTATACTCTATATATACATTTGATTCAATTATTATTTCAATATCAATTAACTTTTTAGAACAAGCTTTTCTCACAGATCAATATAATTGATAACATCCAATTATAATTTTGTTTTACAAAAAAAAAAAAAAAAAAGTTATCAGGCACGAACTTCAAGAAAAATAAATATCTTGTGATCTAAAATAAGCTTAAAAGAAATTCTTATGTTTTTAAATCATCCAATAGTTTAAAGTGATTACATATTATAGTACGGACTCTCTCTCTCTCTCTCCCTCTCTCTCTCTCTCTCTATATATATATATATATATTCTACTTTGTGTCTCAATTTATGTGACACATTTCATTTTTTGAGAGTCAAACAATTTAAATTTGATTGAAAATTTGTGCATGAAATCTGTAAATTATGTAAAAAGTACTATAAGTCACAATAATTGACAATTCAAAATATTTAAAAGATAGATCAAAAATTTACAGTCAAAGATAGACTTATTTGAATCTCGAAATCCAAAATGTGTCACATAAATTGAGAGTGAAAAAAATGCTAATTAGTAAAACATAGCGATGAGAACAAAACTATCAAATCTTTATTCAAAAAATAAATTAAAGATCTTAAATGAGAATCCAAATAAGCTTATTTTGACATAATTAATTAATTACCATTTTCCTTTACATCTCTTAGTTATAATATAAAATAATCATGAATTAGGTCAAATTAATTATGATCAATCGTACACGATAGAAAATAGGTAGATCAACATGCAAAAATTATATTGCACGTGATCATAAACTAAATTTGGAATCTATATAATAGGTAACTAAAAAAATCATGCAATATGTATTTTTCAAGTTAATTTCAACAATATAAAATTATACCATCTTTGAATATTTCTTTCTAACTAACGTGCAATTTCAACTTTCCACTACTAACCAAACGTATTTACCATTTTCATTATGCATGAGAATTTGGTGGAACCCATCGTCGATTGTTTCACACTTTCACTTAGACACCGCATCTTAAGTGAGCCGTGTATATTTTAAATATCTATATAGGGTCCTCATTATATTATTTTGACGGAAAATGAAAAGTCGTACCTAACTTTATATGTTTGTCGATAAGTTCCACATGAGAATTTTAGTGGTACATATTAATGTATAATGGATTTTTTTTTTCGTTTTTTATTTTCTTTGATCTCAACAACGTCAGTAATATAGAGAACTACCTACTTTCGAGTCGATCTCACACAGTAACAAAAAACCAATTTTTAACGTCAATAAATGTACATTAACAAAGAGTGTTAAAGTTTTTACCAACATTAGTTAATTGTCATTAGTTCTAATATTGCTATAGTCTTTAAGGACATTTACAAAAAGCGTTAATTATCACTAAAAATATATTCTTAACAGAAATTAAGCTATTGCGTTAATTATTGCCACTAAAGTTGGTGTAGTGTCATCTAATTCACTGAACGCTGGAAACAAAAATAAGAAAGAAATTTTTAGTTCTCAGTGTATATTTTATCGGTGAAACTTGTAATATAATATCTATTTGATTTATTACAACACTGATTTATTAATATACAGATTGTTTGAACATTTTCTGCTAAAGTAGCTGCCACCAAAAAAAGGCCTAATTTTTCAATTGTAGAAGTGAAAGACACATTCTGCCACGTGGATTTTATTCAAAATAAAATAACATTATTTCTTATCCCTTTAAATTAATAATAATCATCCTTTTAGGGATAAATTATAAACCTTTTTTTTTTTGTTTTAATTTGAACAGACATATGTCAACATTGTATTATTCAGGTTATGTCAATATCTGACTTGGATATTAGAAAACCTTCATACTTTTTTTTTTCTTTGCTTTTTTTTTTGGTGGGATATAATGTTCACTCAAGTAGTAGGGACAAAGAATCCATTTTTTTGCTTGACGGATTAATTCCACCAAGTACCTGCTACCTCCCAGTAACACATATACCGTGAAACTCCGTCCATTAGGCATTGAGCATATGAAAAGAAATCACCTAATATTATTACAAGCACAAAAGTGTCAATTAGTCTGATGACAACTTGAATAAACTTTGCAAGGTACAAGAATCAAGATGATTTATACAATTCCACCTTTATACTAAAGACACACACACACACAAAAAAAAAAAAAAAAAAAACTAATAAAGTGATGAGTTGTATCAGAAGTACATAATAGTTTTGATGTAAAGCTGCTGCAGAACACCAAGCTGATGTTTAAGAATTGAAATTGTGTTAATGCCATTACTACAAGTTGTGTGAACATGATTGAAGCTCATTGTTTTTAGCCCTTCTTGGGCATTGCTGCAAGCCTAGTGTACATCCTTGCCATTGACTGGTATCCTCTGATATCACCGGATCGAAGAAGATTGCCTGTGTGATTGAAAAAATCGATGTAATTAGTCTATTTGACGATCCCAAAAGGGAAGACGAGGATGGAAAATATGTGAGGAAAGAAGCACTACGTATCATCTACCTTGAATATAAACAAAATTCGAGCACATCAAAAACCTATACCCCCACACCTTGTTTTCCCCTTGTCCTTCAATATCTTTTAGCCCCGGAAAACATTTTCAAAAGAGTTCTAGGACTGGTTCTGGAAAGGGATCGAAGAGAAGGTAGTTCATTCAAGGCCTAAACAGAATTAGTTAGAAACACCTATTTTTACTGGTAGTCACTTGATGTGATGTTCTCTTCTCTCGCCTGTAAACCATAGGGAACCTCCGCAACAGATTTTGCCAAAATCAAATCTACTTCCTTAACTTTATTCTCCCGACTGTAGGAGTAATTTTTCTTTCATATTTGCACTTCTCTCTCTCCCTTGCAGACATTAGCTCTCTCAATCTTTGGATTGGATCTACTGTACGCTGCACACCCCCTCTAGTGGGACCCAAGTCTTCGCAAATATGGTTTAAATCTCTAATACAAGTTTCGAGATACCTAGATGGTGCTAATGTTCTCATATTTTCTTGAATATTAACAAGGAATTGTCAAGGGGGGGGCCCTAAGAGCTCAGAATGAAAATGGATGCATCCGCCAATCATCAAATCAAAGAAAACATAGCCTCCGAAAACATCACATAATACCTGAGTCACAGTTTAGCGGGCTATCAGCTTCAGGATGAGCCATCAAAGCAATTATAGCTCGACAAACAGACTGGAGTGTCCATGCTGGGCTCCATGCATTCTTCAAAATATCAAGGCAAATCTCTCCGGTCTGAGTATGAAAAGAGAAAAAGTTAAATGAAAAATGAAAAGAGAGATTAGTAAGTAACAACTCATTTTTGATTAGTGAGTAACAATTAACTCCGCAACATTTGGGAGATTCGGTGTGTCTCATTTGAAATACGAGTTCTAAAACATTTAAAGAGAGCGAAGACACAGATTTGGCGTGTCTCATTTGAAAATCCCCCCCCCCCCTCCCCCCCGGTCCTAGTTTTGGAACCTAGATAATTACAATGTTCAAACAAAAGATATTAACCTTTACATATCAAGTACAAGACTACGACAGGGGGGAAATGTAAAAGGTATTCCACTAGAAGTTCACACAATTACTAATGGCATAAAGAACATGTTTCCTACATTCAGTACTACAATTGCATATAATATTGTAATTAATGCAATTTACAACAAATAGTAAACAACTAATCTCAAACTTAATCAGTTATAACCAAAAAAAAAAACTAATCTCAAACTCAACTTATGCACAAAGTATAGCAGGTCCCAGCCTATAAAACATGAAGGTTGCAGTAGGTTGACATTATTAGTATGATGAATCCACTGAGTGCTGACCTAGGATAGAGCGTAATGGACATTGAGGACTCAGAAGCTGATCTAAAGAGTTTAGGATTAGAAAATAATTAATCAGTTGGCTGGTTGATTGGTAGTCGGTAAACTAATTCCACAATACAATGGCCAAATTAACGTTGCACATGAATCTAAAATATGTCTCAATGAAGCATAAGAGAGGTTTGACACTGTCCCAAACAATTGAGCGGAAAAACAGTGTTTCGTTATAATTAACTTTGCTCAATAAGTTTATATAAAGAGAGAGAGACACACAAGCAGCATTTACAATAGTTTGCTTTATCGAAGGACAAAGCAGGAAACAGATAACAATTTCCACTAGTGTCTTGCGGCACATTATATCAGACTCTAAGCAAAGTTTAATTTCATTTAAGAAACCAAAGAGCAACACAAAAGGATAATTTAGGAGATACCTTAAAATGAACGTTTGGGTGAAATATTTTGGTTAGGAACCGCACTTGAGGAGGTTGCAATGGATACTGCTCTGGAACTGAGAACGCGAGCTGGAAAACTCCACCATCATAAGGAGTTTCAGATGGCCCCTGTGCACACCATGAATGAGCAGTCAATTAGATCATTAACCAAAGCTTTTTTGTGTTCTTTTTGGAGGTGGTTGGAAGAAAACAATGAAATTGAACATAATGGAGCTTATTATAGCAGAGAATACTTTAACAAGAGCCGTCCATTTAAAGATATTAGAATCATCACAAACTAATTGAATATCAGGATCAGCTGTTTTCTCTCTCTGTACTTCTTTGTACTCCTTGAAAAGCCTTGCCCTTGAAGCCTACATCATCATAGAACCAGGGTTAAATGTTCCAAAAGGTACACAGCAATAGAATATTTATTAAGATACAGCTATAATTGTCGAAAGGATGGAACCTAAGTCATAAGAGCACTAATTTCTCCACTCTAACATCTTTACTCTAACTAGTTTACACGGTCAATAAAAAGTGCATCCCTTCAATAAATTCGAATGACAAATTAATCTTCTATCTTTTTCAATTGTTTTTTAACTTCTTCTCGTGAAAAAACTGATTTTAAATTGTATATCATATATGCATTCTAATGTCAAAGTTGTACGCCACATTATTGTAATTACATATGTACTTATCTTGCTTGCATGGTGCTAGTTTGCACCAAAGAAACCATATAATTGGTCAGAGTATGAAATTGAATGTGCAAGGAATGACACATACCACTCCCTCTTCCTTCCAGGATTTTTACAAAAAAAAAAAAAAAAAAGAAAAGTGTTTGCCAACAAAAATAATGAAATGTTTGAGCTGTAAAGGTATTTTTTCATCTCATGAAAACTTACAGTTACATATTTTTATAAGATAAATATATTTTTAATGATGCCCCTTATACCAAATAGTAGAGAACCTACACCAAAACATGGTTCTCCACAAAAAACCCTATTTTCTATACAACTGGGACCTTATGGGTACACCAAAAGCAAGAGACTACTTTGCAATTTTACAAAATTTTGGTCTACCCCTTCAACTGCTCTCCTATTTCTCCAACTTATTAAAAAAATGCTCCTACTTCTCTCTTAATTTCCATATAACCCACATAATGGCTAATACTTCTCTTCCGCCCTCCTTAAGGTCCAACAATGCAACACCTCTTTTTTTGTGCCCCTACATCACCCATTGCCTTTCAAACCAACTAAGGACCATCGAGCACAATAGTGTAGCCACCTTACAATTCAACAAGAGATGATCAACTTTCTTCGCCCATACATCTGCACATGAAGCCCCGACTAACAAAGGTGATCCTCTTCTTAGTTTTCCACAATCAATATCACATCCCTTGCTGCCAACCATATAAAGAATACACCTTATTGAGCACCCTGTGAACCCAAATAGAGCGGAGCAGAAATGTAAATTCCTCTCTCAATAACAGTATTTAACAGTGAACACACCGTCCCTATGCTCTCGACATTTTCATAAGTTGGATGTAGTGAGCGGTGCGTTTTGCCCGTACTGTTCAGCCAGGTTATGAAATTCGCCCAACTCCCATCCTAGAGTACTCCTAAATCTCAAATCCCAATGTTTCCCCAGCATATTACCTATGACTCCGTTGTACTATCATCTCTTTCTAGTACGAGACTCTATATATATATTAGGGAAAGCATCAAGACAATTCTCTTACTTAACTAATCATTGATTCTCACCACAACTCAAAAGTTACTTGATCACTTTTAACTGCCAAATTCCATCCAAGCTATCACAAACCACGTGACAATATGACCAAAAATTCCACAAAAACTAAATCCTCTTAAACATTAAACTAATCAGTGACTAAAGCTCCGCTATCCTATTATACATTATACAAATCACTGACTAAAGCTCTGATATCCTATTATGCATTGCCCCTAATCACAGACTAAAGCTCTGATATCCTAGTATACATTAAATTAATCACTGACTAAATCTCCACTATCCTATAATACATTGAACTAATCACTGACTAAATCTCCGATATCCTATTATATATTGAACTAATCACTGACTAAAACTCCGATATCCTATTATACATTAAACAAATCACTGACTAAAGCTCCTATTGCACAATAATCAACTGCGAATTTGCCAATTATAAAGAAAAGAACCAATGATAGAAATTATGGTCTAAAGCCATTAACGAAGAAACATAAGAACCTAAACCGGAAAACCCAAAACCTACTTACAATAAACACAAACAAACAATTGGGTAATATCAAGATCATCAACCATGAGCAGAACAAGAATAGATTAATAGATCAAGCAAAATGATAACAGAACCTAAACCCACAAACCCAAAACCTAGTTAACAAACAAAAAATGGAAAATTGAATTATGGGTAATAAATATCAAGAAAAAAGAAGATTTTTTTTTATATAGATCAAGCTAAGAAATAACAGAAACAAGAATCTAAAAATCAAATCTTAATCAAAAATTTGTTAACAAAAGAGAAGATTTTTAAGGGTTACGAACCTGCATCCTTATTGATTCCTCTACAATCAGCACTTCAAAACTTAAGAAGAACCTAAAAAAAATACAACAGTATATATAGTAAACACAATTAAAACAAAAAAAAAAAAACTACAAAATTCTCAAAGCTCAAAAAATTTCACCTTTTTTGCAGAAATTACAGAAAATCTTCGAGAGAAATTAGTATTGTTGTTCGTCGGGCACGGATTCCGATGAGAATCAAATTCACCGCGGCAGTCTTTAAGTTTTGGATGGAAATATAGGCCTCGTGAGGTTTTAGATAGTTATTAAATTGACTACTTTATTTGGTTTATGTTGTGTTTGTTCTGAAAAGATCTTCGATTAAATTAAAATACGAGAATTCTTTTTTGAAGAAAACCAAATGATAAAGCTAATTCCTAAATTGTTTAGTTATATTAGCAACCACCAAATGATAAAGCTAATTCCTAAATTGTTTAGTTATATTAGCAACCATTTCACTATGAATTTTTTGTTTTTTTTCGGAATGTGGACTCTGGAAAACATGTTTGGCAATAAAATTCAAAATTAAATTCTAGATTTTTCAAGAATTTGAAAAATAACAATAATTTGATTGCCATATTCTAGTCTCGACTCTTCCATAAACAAAATCTCTACCTCTACGAGAAAGTGATAAAGTTTGCATACACTCTACCGTCCACAAACTCCACCGGTGACCATGATTTTTTTTGCTTTTTTTCAAAGTTAACTCCAAAAAAACATGTTTCGCCATAAAATTCGAAATTGAATTCCAGGTTTTTCAAGAATTTGAAAAACAACAAAAATTTGATTGCTATAGTCAAGTTGAGACTCTGCTAAAAACATCTCTATCTCTCCGAAGTAATGGTAAGGTCTACATACACCCTATCCTCCTCAAACCTCACTGGTAGAATTTCACTCTAGATTGTTGTTGATCTTTTAGTTTTGGGTCATATTAGCTTATTACAAATTTACAAATATAGGAAGGCTCTCAAAATTGTATTATCTTCTTATACATTTTCACTTTATCTCGGCCAATATCTTAAATCAATTGCTTCTTGTGTTTTACTAAATGGTAGTAACTTAAAATACAATATTATATAACAAGTTGAAAGAACTTGTCAACTTTGATTCAACCAACTGAATCATTCATTCCTCCAAGAAGTACGTTCTTCTGTTCAACTATACAAATGGTACATAAAAGAGAAAACTCATTGCAATAAAATGAGAAATCCACTGAATTTAACAGATCAAAAAACTTCTAAAAAATAATAAATGAATATATCCTATACATATTCAAGGTAGCAAAAAACGAGAGGTTCCTCGAGTTTCTTTCTTTCCGATCTAGTCATTCTCTCTACAAGAAATGTACACAACTCTCGTCATCTCGTGAAGAACCATCAAATGCATATGGATGTGTAAATTTGAAAATGAAGAAGAAGCAACAGAAGCTTAAGAATCAAATAGAACGCTAATATCCCCAAGAAAAGGTGCAAAATTAGTCATGGTCACGTGCTACCAGCACTCCCGGGAGCACCATTGGCTGATTTGAATTTTGAAAGTTCAACTAGGTCCCCGAACAATTTGTCTTGTGGCTTTGAGGGCTTTCCGGGTGGCACATACGAAGGAGTGGGTGCTTGATAAGAACTGTTGTGGACACTATTGTCCCTCATAGAGAGCCCAGACATTCCTTGGTTTAGGAATTGAGTATTTTGTTGTTGAGCATTACCATAACCATAGCTCGCCATTTGGTTGCCATACATTTGCTGGGAATACATATAAGCCATTTGTCCAGGTGGCATTTGTTGTGGATACAAACCCGCAGGTTGTCCACCTTGGAATTGTTGTTGAGGACGCAAGCCTTCCATCTGATTGCTTTGCATGGCCTGATTGTTCATCATACCTGGCTGTCCACCTTGGAATTGTTGTTGAGGATGCAAGCCCTCCATCTGATTGTTCATCATACCAGGCTGTCCAGCAGTATTTGGTGAAGCATACATGCCGTGGAGGTATGTACCGCCAGCTAGTTGCTGGCCGTTGGCTGCTACCAGCTGATTATTTTGCATTGACATAGCATGTGAACTGCCAGGCATCACCTGATTATTGTGCATTGCTAGAGCTTGTGAGCTACCTGGCATTGACGGATTATTTAGCACAGGCTGAGCATGAGGGCTGCTCATTATTTGGTTGTCTTCTGCCTCAGTTTCCCACGGAGGAAGGGCAAAAGGATTTGTGCTTTGAGTTCCTATTCAGAAATTGAATGAGCAGAATGAGCAAGGGTCTTCAAACATGACCAATTCATAGCACCACAGAAATTGAACAAGGAGAGGGTCTTGACACTTTAAAAAGGGTTTTAAACATTAAGCAATTAAGATTTACGAAGCATATATTCTTATTGTCTTCCCTAATACGACTTCTATCTAGTAGGTCTCTAAATGAATCAGGCAGACAAAGCACAAAAGGACAAAATTCAAACAAGGCTTCAACACAACATACATATTCTTTTTAAATCAGTCGTGTTGGCTTGTTGGGTTAGCTTACGTGCACCTCGACTAATCCACCACGACTAATCCACCAGGCAGTAGTATCCAGCCCCCATATTACCAAGGTACACAACAGCCATAATTCCAAGATACTTCATTTTTGTTTTTTAGCAGGTCCTTAGTACTGTAATACAAGTGGAAAGCATGCAGGATAAAATAGGAATCACCGTAGACTGGAGAAGCAGGCTGTTGTTGCTGCGACATCTGTTCGTTCCAGGCAGGAGTGGTGCCTTGAGCGTAGCTCATACTAGGAACACTTCCATTTGGGTACAAAGATGGCTGTACAGGATGAAAATTCTGTTGCTGCTGAACTTGAGGGGATGAAGGATGTGCGTGACCAACTGAATTTGTAGACGGTGTGGTGCTTGGCTGTGCAAACATGTCGAAAATAGCAAAGGCATTCTGCTCTGAAGGATTTGCTGGCTGAGGTTCTCCAACAGGAACAAGCGCAAGAGCATTCTCAGCTGTTGGTGAGCCAAAGTCAATTCCACTCAGAAGATCTATCATAGGGACAACTTCTGTTGGAGTTATTGATTGACCATTAGCTGATGGAGGAGCAGGAAGAAGTGTTCCTAAAGCACTTGATGCAGATCTGGATATCACAACATACATGCTTAAGCAACAACAATAATGTACCCAATACAATCCTACAAAGTGGGGTCTGGGGAGGGTAAAGTGTACGCAAACCCTTGAGTCGAGGGTCTATCAGAAACAGCTTCTCTACCGGTAAGGTAGAAAGGTAGAGATTTATTTATTTCTGTAAGAAATATTAACTGTCCGACAAATATTCGATACTCTAGGGAATTCATGTCTACTGATCTTAGGCATGAGAATCTGATATCCAAATTTCTCAGATCCTTCTTGAAACCAATACATCAACTCAAAAGCAAAATTAATACGGGCAAAGCCCATTTCAAAAGTCAAGTTATTAAGAAAAGGCTAAAAAAAAGGGTACATTAGATTGGTAAGAAGAAATAAGAAAGAATATAAGTACCCTTGGTCAGACTTGTAGCTGGTTCCAGTATCAATAAGAGGACTATCAACATCTACAAGGGATCGGGCAGGTTCAGATTTTGATGTTTCCCCTTTAGCAGAAGTTCCCGATGAAATAGCTTCATGTTTGGCCAATAAACGCTGTAAGTCATCATTCAGTGCTAGTCCTTGACATAGCAGTGACTCATCCCTGGATCAGGTAAATGTAAGGTTCACAGGAACCACATATGTGGTGCGTGACAAAGATGGGAGAAGATAGATGACAGATAAAACGTCCTTCTTAAATTCAAAATTGTTTTAAAGCAAAATGTTTTATAGTAATATGACCAGTCTCTGCAATTTACAAGAAGTTAATGAAAAACCCATCTGAGAGAAAAGGTTAACTCAAATTACTTGAATTTTACAGTACATTTAACAACAATAGATGGAGAAAGAATATTTAGCCTTCAACTTTTATATCTAGCTAAGAACAAACCCAGGTGAAACATGTAAGAAGCTTCAGCTTTCAAATAAATATTTAGACTGACCCTTAGACTAGAAATAGGAGCATTCTGTAATTACAGGAGTTTAAGGTTAATTTCAGAAGTAAGAAGCAAATCAAGAAGAAAACGAAGCACATCAAGATATCTAGAAAAATGTCACGAGAAATGGTCAAGTAAGAGAAGGCCTTACGTAGTCGAGTTCACAAGGTGTACCAATCTCTGTTTGTAGGTACGGCATTGTTCCACCAGATCAACAATCACATCTTGCCTGAGTCCCTGTAACCCCACATGCAAATATATTGCATCAAATAAAGAAAGACATAATTCAATAAAAGTGAACTGAACAAGAATGAAAATATCTTAGAAGGAACAATCCCTTGTTTCAGTTTTTTTCTGCTCCAATAGTCCAATTAGCATCTAATTTTAAACATCTAACTTGTTGAATCAAAATATTTGATCTCAATACTTCAATACACTAGCGAGGGAGCATATCCCTTTAGACATATTATGCATATGGACTTTACCTCTTTGTTTTCAGAACCTAATGCATTCAGCATTTCAGTAAGGACATCCATAATACCACGTGCATTCTGGATCTCCGTCAAGCTAACAATAGAAACATGCAAAAAGGAATCAAAGAAAATTAATTAGCATAGCAATAAACATGCATACATTATCTTTATAGTGTATTGTTATTCATACTTGTTTATGACGTAAATTTTTCTTACCATTTGTAATTGTAATACAACTGGATACCAACAAGAAACCTAAGAGAAAAACTCATAAAATGTGAAATGGTAGTAGGATCACTAGGTTGTTATCATCTTAAACCTGTTAAAGTCCAATTATACTGCTTTCAGCGTCTTAAGGAAATTCATAAATGACCTCAAAAAAGAGATTTCCCATAGAAATCCATTTTTTAAATCCACACATAACACATTTTCACGAGTGGCAGAAAAACAAAAGTAATAAACATGCATATGTTATCCTTATGGCTTATTTTGTTCACACTTGTTTATGAAGTAAGTTGTTCTTACAGTTTGTAACACAATTAAATGACAACAAAAAACCTAAGAGAAAAACTCATGAAATTGGAAATAGTAATCAAATCGTCAGATTTTAATTGTACATCTCAAACCTGTCTAAGTCTAGTTTTACCCTTTTTTGGTTCTTAAAAATATTCATAGAACTAACAAGCACTCAGATCAGGATCTAATAATACAGGTCGCAATTCAATGGACATTGCATGCTAGGAAGACCGATGATTTACTAGCAATCAAACTCAGAGGCTATTTAATTTTAATCACCTTTTGAGGGAAAAAGTAGTATTAGCAATAATTGAAGAAATTAATGTAGTCCTAAACCTCCCGTAAGTTCAAACTTTCCAGAAGCTAGACAGTAATAAATTCTGAAATTGTGTTTGTCCAGAGACTGTCAAGATATGCATTACAAACTACTAATCAAACAATGCAAGGACAACAAGAGCATTTTCCTTTGCTGATCCTCCATTCTCATATTTTTCTCACCAACTAAACTAGCTACACATGTTGAATGCTGACAGCTGGGTAACCAGATTAAAGAAACAGAAAGAATGTTGGAAATTCCTCAGTATACACAAACGACCTGATAATATTAAAAGTAAAACAGTCACCTCAAGGTGGGATACTCAGCATCTGCTGAAGACTCTGCTGCATCCTGTCCAGATTCAGGCTTCTGAAGATTACGTGGATCAGATGACAGTGGATGTGTTTGGGGAGGTGGGAGTGCAAGTGGTGTTCTCTGAGGGAATACTGCTCCAAGGCGCTGAAAGTCAAGCAATACATTTCAAAACATTTTCTATGAAGTGAGGTGTCAAACAAGCATATAGAAAGTACATATCATAGCAATGGGCATGGACAAAATCCAAGTTCAGCAAGTAAAACCAAGCATTTGGTTTTGGCAATTTAGCAACCAATTATCAATAGGTATATATAATTACTATTGGTTGGACAGGTACTTGGTTCTCTTCATGGTGATTCATATAAGGCCCGAATAACTTACTTCAGGAAAAGAGAATGTTTACCCTCCAAGTTGCCCCTATTGCTTATTTTGTTACTGCTCATTGCTCAACTTACTCTCCAAAGAACTTTCACTGCTCCGATGCACTGAAAGTCAAGCAATACATTTGCAAAACATTTTCTATAAATTGAGGTATCAAAGCCCTCTTTCAAAAAAAATTGAAGAGTCAAACAAGTATATAGAAACTATAATCATAACAACTGGGCATGGACAAACTCCAAGTACTGGTATAAATTCAGTCAGTACAATAAAGCATTTAGTTTTGCAATTTTAGCAACCAACATTTGACATCAACTGGTATAAACCAGTAGTATTGTTTGAATAGGTTATCGCTTCTCTTTACAAATAATTCATATAAAAGTTTCCAGAATAACTTACTTAAGGAAAAGAGAATATACAGTTTCTGCTTAGGTGATAAGTTAAGAAACTGAACTTCTATGGCTGGAGCCAGGTGACTTGTCACATAAACACAAATAATACCAACCCCTAATAGCGATGAAAAATAACTTCAAATAAACACATAATAGAAGAGTAAAAAAAACAGCATTTCACTCTCACCAATAACTCTTGGTAGGCTCCATAATATTGAGGGTATCTTGCCCTTGGTCCTCCAAAAGCTTCTTGCCAAGTGTCAATCGAAACTAATATCTTTTCCTTGACATGAAAGTCGGGCTGTATTTGCAAAACAGTACAAGATTGATGCCTGTACTTTATGAAGGGGAAGGATTCCAAAATAACATAAGGAAGGTTCAGAGTCTGTAATCACCTTCTTCTTTACCATTTTCACCATCTGATGAAGAAGACCTTTCTCAGCGACGTGCATATGCACAATGTCTCCACAATTCTTCACAATTGCTTCCAAAAGCTGAAGAATGGTAACATTCGGGTTAAGCGTGTGACAAGTCAATTTTCTATTTGGCAAGCCAAGCAATGAGAATACCATAATTCTCAAGGAACATCATAAACCCTTACAAAATTGAAGTGATATAAGCAAATCAATACATATCCAAGCACCCAATTTATTTATTAATTTAAGATTAATCAAACATTTTTCATTGCAGATACACCAAGGTGAACATTTTGATCTGATATTGTAGCTCGACAACGATCATCCAAACGAACCCTAACTACCTAAAAACAGAAGACTCTTTACACCAAAACATACATAAAATAAAGAGGATCTTTTGATCTTGTTACGTCATTCTCATTATTTGGCATGTCCTCTACTGCTTTCTTTCCAATTAAGACAATAGAGACATAATATCTTCTTTAGTATCCAACACAATGTTACTTCATTCAGCATTGTTGTTAATGCCCAAACATTATTCTAGGTGTCCACTGATTGGGAGGAGATGGTACAAGATGTGCAACAAGTTCAACTGCTCAGGTTGACCTCAGATCATTCACCAATTATGGTAGATGGAAGTAGAAGGAAAAGCTTACGGATTCCGTTCAAGTTCGAGAATACGTGGCTCTAAACACCATGATTTGAAGATCGAGTGTATGCTTGGTGGAAAGGGTATGAAATTACTGGCACACCATCATTCCAACTTCCTAGCAAGTTGAAAATGTTAAAAGGAGATGTAAGGAAGTAAATAAGGAGGTGTTTGGGAGAATGGAAGTTAAAATGAGGGAGAAAATAAATGAGGTGGGACATTGAACATGTGGAAGGGATGAGTTAGAAGAGAGGGAGAGAGTTAGGAAGGAGGCAAAGGTGGAGCTTGCTGTTTTTGTGGCCGCTGAAGAGACTAGTTGGAGGCAAAAATTGAGGGTTTTATATTGAAGGAAGGGGATTGGAACACAAAATTCTTCATAGGGTGGCGGTAGAAAATAGGATAAGGAACTTCATTGAGTCGTTAGAGGTTAATGGGGAGGTGTTTGAGGGGGAGGAGGAAGCAAAGGGGGCCATTGTAGGTTTTAAGAACATTAGTTTAAGGAAGATGTCGAGTGGAGACGAACATTGGGGAGCTAGTATTTAGTCAAATAGGGGAGGGAATGAGGGAGTGGTTGGAAAGGGCTATAGAAGAAGAAGAAGTGAGAGAAAGGGTGACAAGATGTGCAGGGACAAGGCTTCGGGACTGGATGAATTCACTTAAGCTTTTCTTTTCCAACACTGTTGGAGTAGACAAAAGTGAGTTGTTGCAAACCATTGCAGAATTCCAAGAAACAGCGGAGTTTGAAAGAAGTCTTAATGCATACTTTGTTGCTATTGTGCCAAAGAAGGAAGGCGTGACAAGCATAAAAAGACTTTAGACCTATTAGTCTAGCATTTACAAGATTATATCTAAGGTGCTTTCTAATAGACTAAAAAAGGCTCTGAATGAGAAGGTGTCCACTTCTTAGAATGTGTTTGTGTGAGGAAGACAGATATTGGATGCAGCTTTGGTGGCAAATGAAGTCGTTGATTCCAGAAAGAAAAAAAGTGAGCCAGGAATTTTATGTAAGTTGGATCTTGAGAAAGCTTACAATCATGGGAATAGGGATTTTCTGGATTCTATGATGTTGATGATGGGACAAGTGGACGAGATGGAACAAGTTTTGAGGGCTAGATTTTGTATTGGAGAATGGGAGTCTTTGTAGCTTCTTTGGGAGCTCGAGGGGCTTAAGACATGGGACCATTTATCCCCTATGCTCTTTATCTTGGTGATGGAAGTTTTGAGCAATATGATGGATAGGCCGTTCAGTGGAGGGCTATTGAAGGGTTTTGATGTGGTTATCAGAGGGCATAGCAATGTGACAGTTATTCATTATTTGCAGATGACATGTTGGTTTTTGTGATGCAGATGTGTTCCGGCTAGCTCATTTGAGACTGTTTTTATTTGATTCCAGGTTGTGTGAGGCCTTAAGATCAACCTCAGAAAATGTGAGATCACACCGATGGAAGTAGAGGATAATATTGAGAGATGGCAGAAGTGTTGAATTGCAAGTTGGGTACTTTACCTACTAGCTATCTAGGCTTACCTTTGGGTAGAGACCTCTTACAAAAGGTAACCTAAAATAAAGGAGACCAATCCAAAGGAAACCGTTTAACCAGAATGGAACTACCAGCTTCTTGTAAACCATTCATCGAACACATCCCTCGTTCCCATCACTCTACCAAATCTCCCACTTGTAAATTCTTTTGTAATCTCAATTTGTTCTCAATTTCCTTGATTGAAACACAAAGAGTCATAATATCTTCTCAAATTCTTGGTTCTACAGTTCAAAGTTTATCTTCCTTTTTTACTTTGATATGGTAAACTCTTGGTTCTTCAGTTTGAAGTTTATCTTCACAGGGTATGTTGTGGTTTTGAAGTTCATCTCCGACAATTTTGTTTCATCTCTGTATAACTTTATTGTGTGTTGAACCATCTCTTCATGAAAACAAGTAGAGAAAAATCTGTGGGGGATTAGCTTTTCTGGGGACACCAAAGATTACAAAAGATTGCCACAGAAGACGCAAGATAAAAAATTGATCTGAGAACTTTGGGAATTAAAACAAATACGAGAAAAGAACACTTTAAGCTGGGAATTTCTTTTAGTTTACAATTTAAGTGGGCCAAAGCATAAACTGTGTTCAAAAGTTACAGAAAGAAAGATGCTAGAGGGAAAATGTTTTATGACCTACTAGTTTTTCTTTGTACCAAGCACCATATTCTGTACCACAATATGAATATCTTATACAGTTTTAAATGGCAGTTGCCATTTGGACATCCTTTTTTCTTTTCTTTTTTTCCTTTTTTATTTCCAAAAAAAGGTTGCCATTGGAACATCCATATCTTCATGCAGTTTTTTCTTCTAATAAGTTTCTTCATGAAGATTTCCTTGTCAACCAGAAATATCAAATATGTAACTAATAAACAGGCAATTTGTATCTAAGAACTGCATTGACATATGTCACTTGAGAGAGTAACAATTGAACACATATATAATTGACTAGAATAAGTTCCGCAATTAATGCATATGCATATTTTGCAGAAAGTTCTTACTGTTTCTCCCACCTAATTCTCTGTGACGCTACTTTTAACAAACAAAGACTTTTGACACAGACTAATTATATGCAAAAGTACCAAAATTTTACAACAAACAGTTAAATCTGGCAAGAGTACTACACGTCCCTTCAAATTTTTCGATAAGATACAAGCTCCTCCATCTTTATCTCTCCAAATTAAAAATCAGCTCTTATATCAACTGGTATTCCAACAAGTTATGTCAGAAAGGTTGAAATGCAAATGTTAAGATTGAATAGTTCCCAAATACAGGAAGATATCAATCTCTTTGGACGGAATTAAAAGGAATGATTATCACATAATAAAACGTTTTTAAAAATAATAGTATGTTTAGAATCTCTTAATCAAAATGAAAACAGATATTACAGAGGAGATAGTTAGATGAAAGTAAGGTACATTGGATAAACCAAAACAATTAACAATCTAGCAGTTGGATACTTTCAATTAATAATAGGAAAATTGGCGCACCCATGATACAATATGTTGAAGAGAAACCAATACTCTATGCTGTTAGAGCTTTATTAGTAGCATTGAGGGCATCATATTGCCTCATATTATATCAGTACTTTAATAGTTTTTGAAATTGGTAACATAATGGTATAATGGACTATCAGTACTTTAATAGTCCTCCAGTATAATGGTATTTCTGTTGTTGCTAATAGTAAAGGAGAAATAGTGAACATAAAAAGAAGGAGAAAGGTAGGAATTGAACAAAATGACTGTAGATGAAATCTTTGCTCAAGACTCCCATTCAAAAAAAAAAATAAAGGAAAACCAACAAAAAAGATGGAGGGTAAGGAATTGATAATACATTCAGTTCAAGCAAGTATTGAATTGTGGGATTTAATTTGTTGATAAGGTACAAGCGTTGACAGAAGTGGAATTTAATATTTTCAAAAGCTTACTGTCAGGGAGAGTAGCTGGACTTTTGATCTCCTACTGCCAAGACGCTTTTTTATTCCTTTCACAACATCTTTCGCTTGCCTGGGGAACAAAAATTAAGCAAATAATAAGAACTACCTTCACAAATCTTCAGTCCAAACAAAAGCAAACACCTCAATGATTATGTCAACTATTTAAAAATAGAAAAACAAAAGAAAAAGGGAGATTACGTTGAGGCTAGAAGAACCTCAGTTCTTAATTTTACTTAGATAAAAAACTCATATAATTAGTTCAGATCATCCACAAATGATCGACTTGCTGGAGAGACTTGATGGCGATATATTGTTCGGTAAGCACATGATTGGTGATCCACTTCACTAATAAAAATCTGCCAAAATTAGATTATATACCCTGTTTTCCTGCACCAGCACCATTGTTTCCTTTTGGTCAAATATGTCAACAAAAAGACCAACATGAAATGGCCTCAGAGATAGCTTCTTCCACAGGAAATGTGAAGTTTGCATGTTCAAGATGATTATAGCCCGACAAATGATGAATCTAGGTATCAAACAACTATAAATTCTATTATTTACTTGTATATTTTCACCACCAAAAAAGGAGAGGAGTTATCTTCTCTTCCTTAACAACTTTTAATCCCAAAAGAAAGGCTCTCTTCACGACAGTGTTATACTCACTTTGTTCCAATTTGTGTCTTTCTTTCCTTTTTAGCTATTTAAATTATGTGTCTTGCTTTTCTTTTTAGTCTAAGAATGCCACTTTCTATATTTAGTAACTCTTAATTCCAACACCTCACATGGAAAGTTTAAGACCGCAAAATTCAAAGGGCATTATGGTGCATTATACACATCTTTAGTTTAAGACCACAAGAATCTTACTTAATCTCTAAAACTCCGTACCTAGTCAAACTAAGATACATAAAATGAAACAAGGGAGTAATATACTAGCCTCTCATAATAGCCTAGTGAGTAATGAAAAGTAGACAGATTTCATACAATAACCATCAAGCACCAGAAACATGAGGGCACTCTAACTAGGAAACATAAAAGTTGCTGCTATCACAACAAAATTAGATGCCAATAGCGGCCAAAAGGCAAAAGATAAAAACGTAAAAATATAAAACAATAAAAACAAAAGATAAAAAACAACATAAATAAATGAAGAAGGGCCAAGGGTACTCCTCTAGAACCTATATGGACAATTTGGAGAATAGGAAATAGGAGAACTTTTGAAAGGACGAGAAACTCTTTGCACAAATTAGGAGGTCTTTCTTGTTCCTGTTACTTTTTTCTGCACCTATGAGATTCAATGTAGCACTGATCATCGGGTGCTTTTTGTAGAGAATCACTCATTTGTTTAGATTCTTTTCTTTTGCCTACCATTTGTGGCAAATTAGTTAAACTATTACTTTATAGCAAATAGGGACTAAGACTTGTCATTCTGCTCTCTAATGAAACATATACTGTTCAAGCACATTTTGCCTGCATGAGGTGATACACAAAGAAAAGCAGCACGGTTAACTACTCTTATATTACCCAATAAATTGTCTGTCCTAGTCATACCAAGCATGAAACTGAAACACACTTGAAAGCACTTTAAAGTTATGCATTAGCAAGAATAAATAAGGAAAACTCACTTGCTTAATTCTCATTAAGCTAGGACTCTTCAAGCAACACATAGAGAACATCACTGTTAATTAGTATCAATAAGGTGCTGCAATGATAGCTCAGCTATTTCCTTTTTAGTTTCTTCTCATTTAAAGAAAAATTACTTTTACCAACTTATTTATGAATTCTGATTCCTTCTAAATCCAATCTTCCAGTTCCAACCAAAACAGTGTGTAGTGGGGCATGGCACAACAATGACCTCAAGTGTAATACTCCCTCCCTTTCAGTTTAGGTAACATAAAAGAATGTCACCTTTCTATATTTAGTAGTCTTTATTACCAACGTTCTCATTTTACCTTTATTTCCTTAATGACACTCTTTTGGTGGCCAGCGTTATACAGTACCTGTGTTGGTGGGAGGTAGCAGGTACTTGATGAAATTAGTCGAGGTGCGTGCAAGTTGTCCCGGAAACCACCCATAAAAAAGAAGATTTGAAAACCTCCTTCACATTATTAAAATTATGCTCACTTAAATTAACACACAAGATGAAACGAAGGGCGTGGTATATGAAGATGCAAACCTAGTTTTTGAACTCAACCTATATAGTCCAGCACAGTCCCATAATCAGAGAAGAAAATATTACCATCAATCAATCAACTATGCATTGTAAAGTGACTGAGAAAATATGGCAGTGGTTCATTAGCCTCAGGGGTATTAGATGGACCATGCCAAGGAATACTACAGATGTTCTAGTATGTTGGAATAGAGATGAAAATCAGTCAAGACACAAGGAGAGATGAAAGATTGTCCCTGCCTGCATCTAGTGGACAATATGGAGGGAGAGAAATCAGAGATGTTTTGAGAACTAAAGCATTCCCTTCCAAAGCCTAAAAATGAACTGTTAAGTGACCTTTTTACTTTTGGTGTATCCATGCTGCACCAAAGGATCAGGGGGATATTTGCCCTATTTTTAGATAGTTTTGAAGGGAGATAGGTGATAGATCTCTTTTTTGTCTGTCCCTCTACCATTTTGATGTAAGAACTACAGAAGTACACTACTGGTGTATTTCTCTGTTTATGATACTAGTTAACTTTCTCAAAAAAAGAAAATCAATCAACAATGCATCAATCCATAATTAGTAGGATCAACTTTATCAAACCTATATATCCATTCCGGTTTTGAGGTCACTTCATTCCAATGCTAGCAAACAATCTCGCAAGGCAGAGGTTTTCTATAATTCACCCCCAATTCAAACTAGCTAGAATTGACTATATCAACTGGATTCCTTTGAGAAAGCGACAACTAGTTTATCTTATAAGACATTCTTTATCACCCATTTTTAATGGTTTTGTAAAAAACTAATTTACATGTATCTCGATTATTTCACCAACTACGTGCATTCTCCTGCAAGTACAAGACCAAAGGGCTCTGTCCACTTAGACTTTGGAAAATGAGAAGAAATCACCTACTACTGCCAAGAATCAAATCTTTGTCTCTCATGGTTTTCGTTTCATCTTCATCGAAAGTAGGCTAAGTTTTTCTTTTTCGGATAACAGAGAAATCTCTTGTTCTTTCAGACTCTCTTTTTAAAAGGTGAATGTTTTTATATCTTGTTCTTCCCGACTCTTCTCAACCTTGAGATCAAGTGTTAGACTAATTAAGGGTTCCCTAAAACCAGAAGTCCTCTAAATCACACACTTAAAACTACATTGACATACAAGCTTCTGATGTAAGTTAAAAAATTACAAATTACATTTGCAAACGTTCAAAACAACTCACCAAAACGAAATAATAAACAACAAAATTTACAAACAAAAATAGAGAAAGAGAAAAGAAAAGAAGTTACTTTTTTCTAAAACTAAAGGTGCACTTAATTCTACACTAGCATAGCCCTGTCTAACTAAAACCTACTACTATCAAAAGTTCAAACTTTTCAATTACAAACAAACTAACCAGAAAGCCAAATCATACTTCTAAATCAAATAAGCAATAGCAAAATCTCAGATAACAAAAATAGAGAAAAGATAACTTCTTATAAAACTAAAAGGTCTATAAATCTCACACCTATTGCTACACTGGCATCTAAATCTCTACTAATTATTACATAAATCAAACAACTTCTTCACTAACAAATATTCACAAAAACCAGCTCATAATCGAAAAAAAGATAAAAACAAAATTCTAAATGCTAATACAGAGGAGAAAAATTACTTTTCTAAACTAAAATTGACATACAGATTCCAGAAGCTAACCAGATACTACTACTACTACTGAAATATACAGCTTTATCACAAATATTCAAAAAAACATGCAAAGGGGGAAAGAATAAAAAGGAAAATGGAGAAGCATACGCTGGATCGCGACTGCATATATCGCAGATCTCGACATTCATCGCCCAATCAGGACCCATGAGCATATCGCTCGTCGCTCGTTCCACCAAAAAATTCACCATTCTATTACCTCCAGGGAAAAAAATCCGTCACCGATCAAACAAAAAATTGATCGCCGGCGAACTCGAAATCTCCGGCGTCAAAAAAAATCACCGGCGAGATTCCGAAAAACGAATCAAAAAAATCGTCTCAAATCATATGATTCTCTCTTTCTCTCTCTATAGATTGCATTTTTCTTATGTTCGGTTATGATCATAATTAGTTTTTTTTTTTCCATAAGCATGAATAAAATAAAAAATTTAACCAATGGGAAGAGACCACGTGTATTTTTTTTTAAAAAAAAGTTTTCTGTTTTATCGGCTCCTATTTAAATCTATTATGGACCAAATTCATATACCTATAAATTATAATCAAGTTTTTAGTTAATTTAAATACCAAATAGTAAGATTTACATTTAATCCACAATCACGAGTTCAGTCTTTCATTTCTAAAGTTCAAATTAGAGAATTTTAGTTAAAAACTGAGAAATTTCAACCACCTACCATCAAGGGCAGAGCTACACTTGCTCGAAGGGGTCAAGCAAACACCTCTTTGTCGAAAAATTATATTGTATAGATAGGTTAAAATTTATTTTTATAAATAAGTTAAATATATCTGAAACATCTTGACAATTGACACAAGTTGAAGATTTGTGTAGTAGTTAAGGTATTGCAAAACTTTCTTAAGATTTTATGTTCAATCTTAGCTAGTGGCAAAATTAAATATTTTGACATTCTCCATGAATATTTATCATGGTGGTAATCTTTTAAAATTTTTACTAAAAAAAATTTGTAAGTTTTGATATGCATATTTATGATTTGTAAAAGTTATACATTTCATTGATGTCTACATCATATGTTTAACTAATGCAGAAAACAAGAGTGGAATGTAAGAAAGATCAAACAGTTTTTGACCTTTGGCCATAATACAACTTCCATTCATAGGAAGTGCCATTAGAAACCTTATTTTCCTAATTCCTGTAAGACTTGATGAGTGAGATTATTCAATCTTTTATGAATATACTGTTTGAGCAAAAGCTATTGAGTTCGGCCTCTGCTCATCAATAGGGAACGGGAACTCGCACCGTGGGAGGCCCTGACTTCATATCTTCCAAGAGAAGATTTAGCAGAGCTTGTGTCACAGGACCTTCTCTACCTACATTAAGGAGGAGGAAGAAACAGAAAGGAGATCAGAATACAATCAAGTAAAGAAGCCAAAATTTCATTTATAATGTATCGAACGATCGTAAATTTATGTCACCATTGCATAATTATATGAAAACTAGCTTCAACAGAACAAGGTTTAGATAGGACTTGTGTGTTTAGAAAGAGTGAACATATGTATCTAATATATGTCGCGTAGCCACATGCAGTTAAGGGTGGTCGGTTGAACACCCTTGATGAAATTTTTTGCTTCACCACTGTCAATCTAGTCTTAGTTTGTCGAGCAGTACTTAAGTTGGATCCATTAATCAAGAAAAGATCATTTTGTGCTCGAATTTTAAAATATCAGACTTTGAGAAAGCATATGAAACCAAAGCAAATGGAACAAGGGGGCAACAGTGCATAGTTAAATATTGTTTCGATGGAAGGAGAGAAATGCTTACCATTACCGATGACATCTTCATCCCACTGCACCACCGAGCGTACAAGAACCCCACTGCCAATTAGCATCATCTCATCTGCTCTTTTCGCTTCCTCTACAGACACATGTTCTACTCTAATACCCCGAAGTTTACCTTCCTTCACTAGATTTTCTGCAAGAACCACAACTCTTTTAGCTGTACAGCCACTGAGAATATTGTCAAAACAAGGCATTAGAAGTTCCTTTTCCTTTGTAACAAAAGCCACATTCATATTAGGTCCTTCTGCAACAAAGCCATCGCCATCCAACCAAATTGCGGCATATGCATCATTTTCTTCTGCTTCCATCTTGGAAAGTGCATTCGGAAGATAATTAACACTTTTCATGACAGCAAACTGTGGGGGCTTAATCGGGATGGATGACGTTACAACTCTAATGCCCCTGTGATCAGGAGGTGATTGATCTTTAATTACAATGGCATAAAGAGTTGTTTGATGACAGCCGGATGAAGATAGTTGAAAATCACCAGGTCCTGCTGAAAGCCAGTATCTTAAAGAACCTTTTCTGCACTTGGAAACACTTACGGTACGGATGAGAATCCGTCTAATGCTTTCCCTATCGAAAGGAATTTGTATTTTGGCCATGGTTGCAGATCCCAGGAAACGATCAAGGTGTTGGTCCAACTCATAAAGGTATCTGATGGTAGATAAGAAATAAGACAAATAAAGCAAAGTCCAAGAATCTCAACTATCTTTTAGCTTCTCATTCTTGTTCACGGTCATGTAGATTACAACTTAAGAGTTGCTCATCTAATTTATTACTATAAATCGACGTTTTCCCAACATAGAACGAAAGAGAAATATAATTAGCTAGACACTTTGGAGTTGCTCATAATCCTATAAAGGGAAGTTTTGCCCAACATAGAATGTAAGACAAGGGTTCAAGAGTAACTAGAAGAGCTAATTGAATAAGAAGGACAAGAATTTGGCCAAGTTAGAGAGATATCTAAGTTATAGTATGTTCTATCTGCACGAAAATCAGACCTCATTATCTCAACTTACGAGTACGAAATACCACCGAATGTAAAGGAGTTTACATCACAATTTACATGTTGACAAATCTGACATCCCCAAACAGCATATTTCTATGAAACACTGCAGGATAATAAATTGACTAGTCGAATTTTGCAATGAACTCATACGAAGACAAATTTTATCATAGGAAATACATGAGCATGGCCACTTGGATATGTGTTTAATGTAATCAAGTGCAACTAAATCTATAGGAATGATAGGCCCTTTTTATGCATAATATGTGGTACATACAGGAATGAAAATTTGATCTCACAAATCAACTGTGGTAGATAAAGAACCGAAATTATAGTTAGAAATGCTAACCCATCCATAATGGCAGCAGTATCAAAGACACCATGCCCTCTATGAACCATGTGATCATCCATGGGGATCACCATGACAGCTGTATCAGTTGTGATTCCACCAAAAACGCTCGAGTACATTGCCAAATAAAGCTGCTTGGTGTTGTGACCTTCTCGACTTGTTCTCATCCTCTCAATAACCTTTACAGGGAAAATAAATATCATTTACTTTTGAGAAGCCCCTTTTATCGATATCAACTACAAGGTTTATGTACTCTATGAAGTACCCCTGGTAATTTATCGATTATTCATTGATACTTTGAGGTTATCATCTTTGAGCAATACACAATGTAGAAACCAGTTTTTTCTGTTCTTTTTATTTTCTTCATTTCTAGTGAAAACCAGGATTCATAATCATACAGGACATGTAAGTTTCAGATAATCCGTTCTAAAGAAGGTGCTACGAAAGAGAAATGAAGCTTATCAAGACAGACAACAAAGTAGACCATGTAAAAGGGCAGCCTGGTACATTAAGCTCCCGCTATGCGAGGGTCTGGAGAAGGGCCGGACCACAGGGGTCTACTATATGCAGTCTTATCTTGCATTTCTACAAGAGGTTGTTTCCACAACTCAAATATATTAGCCTTGGACTAATAATATATATTTATATTTTTTCTCCATTTGCACCTTTTTTCATTAAAGTTCATACTTTATTTGCGCTTAAAGCCCCAACGAACCTTAGAGCTTTTTGCTTTTGATAACACTGTTTAAAACAAGATGGCGAGGTGAAATTTAGCACCAGTTGCTCAATTCTCTTATTAGCAGTACTTGCCCTTGTATAACTAGAATACAAACCACATAGAGGGAATGATAGCCAGAAAATGTACTGTTCACTTATTAAGTTCTAACAACTCTATTCTCCATTATATTGACTCATTCTCACTGTTTTCAGGTAATTTATACTCCCTTCGTTTCAATTTGCTCGTCATACTTTCCGTTTTAGTCCTTACTAGTAGGGTGGAAGCCTGGAAGGTTAGTAAGAAGGAGTGCATCTACGCGAGCAAGTAGGAGTACATATTGGCTCGTCGCACTTACTAGTAGGCATAGTACTACTTTTTGTTTTCTTGTTCATCAATTTAGGTTACTATATGTTATTTCGTACAGTTCGATTATAGGATTATCGTTGCAGTACTGTTCTAATACTATCTGTTTTTTTAATTGTCTCTTATGCTTCCATTACATCTTTATCTAAAATGTTTTTGTTGTGAGCCGAGGATCTATCGGAAACGACCACTCTACCTCAGAGGTAAGGTTTGCGTACACTCTCCCCTCCCCAGACCCCACGCTATGGGATTACACTAGGTATGTTGTTGTTGACTTTCCATTTTAATCCGTTTAGAAAATATATACATTTCCTTTTTAAGTAATTCGTATCTTCAATAACCAAAACCACAACATTCAAAAGGTTTTTTTTTCTTAAACTTCATGTCAAATCAAAACCAAATAAACAATTCGACTCGACATCAAATTAAGACCAAACAAGCAAATCTACACGACCTTAAATCAAAATCAGACAAACAAACCGAGTGGAGCTTTCAAGCTCCGACTCAACATGTGATAGGAAAAATTAAGTCTTTACACAAACATTTAAGATTGAAGAAAAGAAAAGCCAAACCTCTGAGCAAGAAAGAAGTGGAATATCAAAGGTTGGACCATATTGTCCATCTGCCCCACACCAAACAGCTAGCCTGTCAGTACTATTAATAAAAAAAAATTTAAAAATAAAAAAAATAAACATTTACCAGAGGAAAAATTTGAGTTCTTGAAAACATTGAATCTGGTTAAAGGTCTAATCTTTGATCTTGAAAATTCCAAATTGCTCAATTTTGGTAGAAAAAATGAAGTTTCTGAGATGGGTTTTGTGAGAGTTGGTAAAGAAGCCATTGTATCTTTAGCTAATTTTACAAATTTTGTGTGAAAAAAGTGGCATAAATAATCATAACTTCTTGAAATAATCAAAATGGTTTTGCCAAACAGAACGAAATTTTCATAAAAATAGTACCAAGTGGACTGCAATTGTTGTTTACTGTGTCCTTTCTTGGTTATATGTTCTATAAAAAATATTGTTATTTTTATAACTGTGGTCCGATTTAGTTTGGATGTATTTTGACTAATTCTATAAATATATAACAATAAAAGTATGAATAATTTTTTAGTTGATCCAAAAAAGATAAATTATATTTAGTAAAAATTTAAATTTAAAATGTTCATTTTAACCTTAATAAATTAATTATCAGCCACATAATATCTATTGTTCATTTAAGATCACAAATTTCAAAAAAAAAAAAAAATATTTATGTCAAGTCAAATCACAGAGAAAAGAAAGTAACTATCCAATTTATTGTTACTGTCATTTTCCACCATTATCAATTGTTGTTATCGTTGTCACAATTATCAACTACGCGTCATCATTTACAACCAACAACTACTATTCCCTCATAAATAGTTTTCGCGTATATAAATTTTATTTTAAAAAAATAAGTAATTCTTGAAGTACAAATCATATCAAACAAATTAAAATGAAGAGAGTATTATTTTCTTTCAGAATTTAACTGCCACAAAATTAGCACTTTGAACTAATGATTTTACGTAGGTGTTTGTACCTACGATTTCATCTCATGATTTAAAATCAATGTTTGAACAATTGATTTTATCTTTTGATTAAATTTGAATTATGAGATGAAATGATCTCAAATTCTCTAAAAATCTTAGTTTAAGAATTTCATATCATGATTTCACATTTATTAAATATAAAAATTGAACGACAAGTTTATGTTTTATATATATATAAAAAAAAAAAAGATCACCATGCTTTATCTATTGATAATTTATTTCATATGTGTGAATAAAATTTATAGTTGATATTATTATTTTTTACGGATCTTTAAATTATTAATATCAAATATAAATACTACCCCTCACAAACTAAATTTATAATTGATATTATTATTTTAATCAACCTTTAAATTAACCTTTAAATTATTTATATTGAGAAATGCATATTGGGCGTGAAAAGATAGTATGTGAATTCAAAATACCCCTATCCAACTTTTTTTCATACATTAATAAGGATGGTTTCTGTTTGGAGGAAAAAATAATAAGACTTTACCTAGGAGAATAACCAAATTGCAAATCATGTAGTTCCAATCTAATGTGGGATGGCACATCAAGAATTAATGTCCATATATATATATCCAAAGATTCGAAATATCGAAAAAAAATTAAAATTGTGTTAGAGGAGATTTTGAGTAGGTCAAAATCGAATAGAAAAAAGCAAAATTATTTATAATAAAATTGTTTTGTTTTCGAAAACACCTTATTTTTCGTAATCAATCTTCCTTTTAGTTGTTTCTCATCCTTTTTGTTCATCTTTAATTAGATGAATAAATATTTGAAAAAAAAAATTAATTTGATAAATAGTCGGTTCACACTTCATGTATAGTTAAGTTATATTCTATTTTTTGAGTGTTTCATATATAGTCAGTGTATAGCTCATGCATAGGTAAGCTATTTTTTGAATGTATAATCAGTGTAGACTTTCCATGAATCTTGATTTATTTTTATGTAAATAAAAATATGACTATATTTATTATAAACAAAGTACTTTATTGTATATATTTAAAATTAAACTTCGAAATTTTCATTGTAAACTTGAACTCTTTTCATCGAGAATATATTATAATTTTTTTTGCTTATTACGGAAAAAATAAAACAAACTATTTCACACAATAGTTTAACCTCTAAAACACAAATCATTTGTATTTCTTTGAGTGACAAAAACGGTTACGTTATATTCTTAGATAATTAATTAATTAATATTTGTGTGAAGAAAGTATTGAATTGACATGAATATCGAGTTTTACCTGTCTTACCCTTTCAACGATATTTTAATGTTTTTTCTTACTAGCTTTCTATCGATATGATACTCTCGTATCTAAAATCATTCATATGCTTGACATATTACAGTTATATTATATTTTATTTAATTATTTTTTTGTATTTTAAGGTAAGCAACACTAACACATATTAATTATTATTTATTATAATATCCCGTGCATAAAAATAAAAGAAGATATATATGGACTCTCTCCCTCCAAGTGTTTATATCACATTAAGATTGGGTTTTTTTTTTTTTTTTTTTTTGCGGGAGATGGAGGAGGAGGGGGGTGGGGGGGGGGGGGGGGTCTACTGAAAATGAGACAGAAATGAATGCAAGGCTTCGAAAGCTTGCAAGGCTTGAAGGGGTATATGAATGATAGTACAGTGCAATAATAGTACTATTGTATTCACATGTTGTCTATGGTACCGTTTAAAATCATTATTAGGTAACGATGAAAAGATTTACTTTGTACAACAACTTGATTTGGCGTAATCACGTCATTATCTTAATATCTTATTCTCATTTCGTCTTCATTTATTATTTAAAATTCTATTTTAACTTTTTTTGTACTCTACTTTTTCATAGTAGTTTTATCTCATAACCTAGTTTTCTTGTAGGTTTATCATCCAAATTATGAAGCGTGACATAATATAACGACGGAGAACGATGCGTGTTATCCAAAGTATTCATTAAAACAATATAGTATAGTATAATACAATATAATATAACACGATACATTATAACGACTTCTAATTAAGAATGTTGTAGTATTATAACAATTACTAGATTAAAGTTCTAATTTCTTACTTATTAATTACACAACAACACAAAATCAATTGATCGTATTCTATATTGAAAATCAAATACTCCTACTAAATAAAACATTTCGTGACGAAATTAAATAGCTCACTGTATAGTTAATATATTTATTACAAATTTACTTGTAGAAATTATATCAAAATTTTATGCTATGGTATAATTTAAAGTAGCTAAGATATGTGAGACCAAGGTGGGTCCTTTGATGTAGATGAATTTACTTTATTGTGGTCCAATAATTAATAACATAGAAATAAATATAATATGGTGTATATATATGTTATTTATAAAAAATCATATTTTTTTCATGCCAAAATATAAATTTTCCAACTTTATAACGTGACTTAGTTGTTTTTTTTATATACACACAATTTTATCTTCTCCACATTATTATATCTCGTTTTCGACTTCACCATAATGAATTCAAGCAATCACAGAGTCATTACATGCAAAGGTGAGATTTTAATTTCTCTCTACATGCGTACTATGAATTAAATAAAAAAAGATACCAGAAATTTTTGTCTGACCTTCAAGTCATGAATATAATGATTTCAAATGATGTAGTTAGAACTTTCGTTAAATAAATGCAGGTGCAGTAGTATGGAAGTCTGGAGAGGAGTTGAAAATAGAAGAAATAGAAGTCGATCCACCAAAATCAACAGAAGTTAGAATTAAAATGATTTATGCTAGTTTATGTGGTACTGATGTTCTTTGTTGCAATGGCTTTCCAAAGGTATATATGCAAATATCTTTGAAATTACAATTTTTATCTCGAAATAATAAAAAATGGCTATTAATTTCATTTAATCATCAATAACTACAAATTAAATTGTTTAGCGATAAATTTCATAGCTAATAATTGTCTAATCTATTGTTGATGATTCTCAGCCTTTGTTCCCTCGCATTCCTGGACATGAAGGAGTTGGGTAAGAATAATTGATTTCTCTCATATATATTTTTAAATTTAGAAAAATATAAAAGTTCATTCAAATTGCAATAAATAATATATATTTGAACTTAAAATTCTAAAAATACAATCATTTCAATACTAAATTTCATGAAGATTGAATCATAAATTTTAAATTTCGAATCTAATTTTCCATATTTGCTACCATTTTTGAAAATAAGAAAATGATGGACGTGGAATTAGACAAGGTGTATTATGTGTGAAAGCCACTTCAGACAATATCATAGATTTAACGATTCAAGTCGCTAGTGATATTGTTCGTTTTTGGCCTCAGTCCGCACGACTTTGAAAAACGTCATTGTAAAAACATGCTTACTTATATGCACAACATCTCTCAATTTGTATTTTACCGGTATGACACTTCTTATCCTAAGCAGAAATGTAGCAATAAATATAATTTTTTTTTAAATTAATTTCGTCTATATTTCTTATATATGAAACTTTTTTTGTTTTTTTTTTCAGCGCGATAGAAAGCGTGGGAGAGAGTGTAAAAGATTTGAAAGAAGGAGACATAGTGATGCCACATTTCTTGGGTGAATGTGGAGATTGTCCCAATTGCAAGTCCAAAAAATCCAATTTATGCCATAAATACCCTTTAAATTTTAGTGGATTATTGTTGGATGGAACATCAAGAATGTCCATTAATGGTCAAAAAATTTATCACCATGTTAGTTGTTCTACATTATCAGAGTACATAGTTCTTGATGAAAACTATGTTATAAAGGTTGATCCTACGTTACCAATTGAACATGTTCCTTTTTTATGTTGTGCATTTACAACTGGTTTTGGAGCAACATGGAAAGATGTTAACATTGAAAAGGGTTCAACTGTTGCTGTCCTTGGTCTTGGAGGTGTTGGACTTGGTGTAAGTACATTCGATAGAACTAACATTTACTGGTCATTTTTAATCGAAAAATATTGATTCATATGAATTTTCTGAAGTTACGCATGTGATATTTGATATTTTATGACAATAACTATTTTTCAACTATGGAGGCAAAAGCTTAGTTAGTTATATGTTTTGTGAATGTTATTAGTACATTCAGTGTTGTTCATTGGTCAGTTCAGTTCAGTTTAATTATCATTGCATATGAATTTTTTAAAATTTCACATATGAAATTTGATATTTTGTGATGATGATCATTTTTCAATTATAAGTGTAAGTACATGCAATAGAAATAGCATTCAGTAATCACTTTTCAATTTTATAATTAAGAAATAGTCATTATTATAAAGTTTCATTTTTAATTGAGGACATGCATGAAATTCTCACACTAGTGAAATTCAATAGTCATTATTATAATGAGTAACTACTAATTTTTAATATACAGAAATTGAAAAGTGATAATTATTTATGAAGTTTACATGTATATATCAATTTATTTATAAGTCGATTTGATTATCTATTATCTAATTTAATAGAAATATTATTTACTGGTCACTTTTCAATCTTATCTTTAAAAATACAGGTAGTAGAAGGAGCTAAACAAAAAGAAGCAGCCAAAATAATTGGAATGGATATACATGAAATGAAAAGTGAAAAAGCAAAGATTTATGGAATTACTGATTTTATAAATATTTCTGAAAAATCAATTTCAGAATTAATTAAAGATGCTACTGGTGGACTTGGTGTTGACTACTTTTTTGAGTGTACAGATGTGCCTCAACTCACCATCAATGAAGCCATTCAATCAACTAGAATGGTATGTTTGAGTCTATCTCGACTAATTTAATATTTACTTTGATAATTATATGTACAAGCATATATACACATTTTTCAAGTAGCATTGTCAATTTTTATGTTACGTCTCTTTGTTTTTTGCGTTTTATATCATATGACACTACTTCGTATAATATGATCATGCTTGTATTATTTTCTATCTTCTTCTTCTTTTTTTTTTTTTTTTTGGGTAAAGGATAATTCATAGTAATACTATTTTTAAGATGGTGTTAAAGATTTCAGTTTAACAATATATAGAAAGAGAGAAGTAAATACTTGTGTCAAACCAACAAGACGAATATCGTAACACTAGAATGATATGAATTTTTTTAAAAAAATAATTAAAATCTCTCATTTTTCAAGTAACATCATCATTCTTTATGTTATTTCTATTTACTTTTTGCGTTTTATATCATATGACATTACTTCGTATAGCATGATCAAGCTTGTATTGTTCTCTATCTTCTTCTTTTTTTGGTAAAGAATATTTTATGGTAATGCTATTTTTAAGATGATGTTAAAGATTTCAGTTCAACAATATATAGAAAAAGAGAAGTAAATACTTGTGTCAAACCAACAAGACGAATATCGTAACACTAGAATGATATAAATTTCTAAAAAAATAATCAAAATATCACATTTCACATTTCATCCCCCCCCCCCCCCTTCTTAGTGAATATATTCGTCACATCTATCATAAATATTCTATCACAATTTCGTGTTTTCCTTTAGTGAGGTAGTTATACGAGTTTACTCGATATTTACTATGATAATTACATGTACAAGCGCGCGCGCACTAGTCGAGCGGCACCATTCTTTATGTCATCTCTATTTGCCTTTTGCATTTTATATCACATGACACTACTTCATATTACGTGATCAAGCTTGTATTGCTCTCTATCTTCTTCTTCTTTTGGTAATGGATAATTCATAGTAATACTTTTTTAAGGTGGTGTTAAAGATTTCAATTCAACAGTATATGGAAAGAGAGAAGTAAATATTTGTGTCAAAGACGAATATCGTAATTCTAGAATGGTATAAATTTCTAAAAAAAAATAATAATAAAAAATTGTCTCAAATCCCCCCCCCCCCCCACACCCTCTTAGTGAATATATTTGTCACGCCTATCATAATTATTCTATCACAATTTTCTATTTTCCTTAAGTGAGGTAGTTATACGAGCTCACTCAATATTTACTATGATAATTACTTGTACAAGCGCACACACAAACTAGTCGAGACAACATCATTCTTTATGTCATCTCTATTTGTTTCTCACATTTTCTGTCACATGACACTACTTCATATAACATGTATAACTTATCTTTTTATAATTTAAAAAAAAAAACTATTTTTATATCCCATTTTTTAGTAATTGCTTTATTAAATAGCTATGTTTTTAATTTTTGTGTGACTTCAAAAAACATATTAGGGTTATGGAACAGTGATAGTGCTTGGAGCTGGACTTGTGTTAGATTGGCAAATGAGTTATGTCCCTCTCATGTTTGGTAGAACACTCAAAGGATCAATCTATGGTGGCATTAGAACTCACACTGATCTTCCATCTATAATTGACAAATGCATTAGAAAGGTACATTATCTGATACACTCGTGCTCGGACTTTTTCAAAAAAATTGTCACTCATGTCTGATCTTTCAAAAATACCTTACTTTTGATGTATCTAACACACCCCGATAATATTTTTGAAAAGTCTGAGTGACATCCAACTTGTAAGATATTGTTAGTTAAAAGACATTATGAATATGAGTTTTAATATGTAACCTCAATCAAGAATATTTTGAATTTGAAAAAAGAAAGATATATTACGTTCAAATTTCACACTGAACTTTTGATATATGCATCCTAGTACTAATCCAAGGGAGGAGGATATTCAAAAAAAGAAAACGAAAGTGAATTTTTTTTTTTCTATTTTTCTAGTTAGAATGGATTGGTCGTACCTGTCCCTATCCAGTCAATAATGGCTAATGACTGACTCGCTATTCACTCAATGTCCGGGTTATTTTCTGCAGGAGATCAAACTAGATGAATTATTGACTCATGAAGTTTCATTCAATGATGTAAACAAGGCATTTGAGTACTTGAAAGAACCAAATTGTGTGAAGGTTCTTATCAAGTTTTGAGCTATTCAAATATGCTTTACTATATAGTTTTTTTTTTTTTTCCTTCTATGTAACAATAAAATAAATTTGGCAATAAGGATATGAAGTTATGAAGTTATGAAATGTGGAACATAATCAAGCTTGTATTGTTCTTCTGTCTTTTTTTTGGTAATGGATATATTCATAGTTGTACTATTTCAAGATGGTGTTAAAGATTTCAATTCAACAATGTATATAGAAAGGGAGAAGTAAATACTCGCGTCAAGCCAACAAGGCGGAGAGAAACAAATGTGAGGATATTTTAGCAAATGAAGGTCACAAACATGACGAAGATATGCTAGTATGATTAGGGACAATCAAGGATATGGAGTTTTGACACTTGGAGTTAGACAAATATTTTGCATTCATTTGGTTGGTGCAAATGCAACCAACGAGTACGAATAAGTTTTTTCCTTTGTAGTTATTTGAACAGATCGAAAACATGACAATCACAATAACAACTACGTCTTAGTCTCAAACAAGTTGAACTTCACCAATCTTAATCCAGCATGTGAACTATAAAAGCTCATAATCTCACCAACTTACTGAAAGAATCTACACAGCTTTCTATTCTCCCCTTTTTTACACTAGCATGCTTCCTGCAAAATGAAGCTCAAAGAGGAGGGAATGTACTATATTGGCTTCCGCATTTAGCAAAGGGGAATGAAGCATTACGCTTAATGAATTAATATAATCTAATATGTTCCGACAAACAAGTACCTTTGAGGGAAGAAAACTTGTCTATCTTAAAAGGACTTGCTATCTGCAACATTTCAACAGGTAGGAGGAAGGACTTGAAATGCTGTCGTTGCTGCCAAATTTGGTAGTTGTCTCGTTTCCCTTTCCTGGTGTTCCACATTCACTGAAATCAAGTTTGCGTCTCTCACTCTGCAGAGGAACCAACAGTAGGAAAATCAACAAATGACCATGGCTGTGGAAAGATGTATATATAACCAGATAAGCAGATTCCGGTTACTTTTGTCATTCTGCTTCTGTAAATGTGAGACAGGGATATTTTCAAGTAAAGCCAAACTTTGGACAAGTTCAGAGTGACATTCATCAGAATTATTACTATACTATATGTGAGGCAACACAAGAAAGTATGTTCCTAAGCCATAACTTACAGAAAGCACTAGTCTTTTTCCACATTCTGCTCCAAAGTACAAGGATGTTGCTTGAAAAATGACAATTTATAGTCTCATCGATTATTTCGTTCTAATGTGCAGTGTAATTTACTTCCAATCAGTTTTCAATATAAGAGTAGAAACAGAAAGAGGAAAGTAGGTGCTTTAAGTGAAAACTGCAAGGTAATTGTTTGAAACATGCCAAAATTAGTATAGGATATAAAGACTAGAGAGAAATGATGAAAAGAAATGTTTTAAACAAAAAATTGCAGGGCTGCTGTATTTAAAATAACAATATCTTTAAGGATATATCACTTCGCAAAAAAAGTTTGTAATCATGTTGACATAGGGACAAGACATACCATAGCATTTGAAGGCAGAAGGGTACAATTTTCATCTGCTTTTTGTTCCTTGGAATTCCTTCCCAACAGGATTGTTTCTGGAGTTTCACTTCCCAAGATCTGGCGGGCATCCGCAATTGAAGGTGCAGTCTGCTCACTTAATTGCTTCATTAACCCAATAGCATCATAGCTTCTATCACCGGGGCTCATAAGAAACGCAAAATCCTACCAAATAAAGGAAAAACAAACAAATCAAAGCAATATAACATGAGCACAGGAATGCACCATTATCAACAAAAACTAATAAAGGAGCACCGAACACAAAGATAATTAGTCACTAAGTAGAGCACATATTGTATATACCTCAAATGTAAGTTCTGTGTCATATCTTGGGCTAGACATAAGAGAATCCATGAACCATGGAGATTTCCATGCTGAAGGAGATTCAACACTCCTTTTAAACGGTGTCTCTCCAAATCTGTAAACCATTAATTAGGTAAATAGATCATAAGAAACAAATCTGTAGCAAAACTCCTTTTAAGCCAATCATTAGGTAAAAGACCAACAGGTACAAATTTATGGGAGATAAGTAACAAAAAAATAAGAAGGATAGAAAGCAAAGGAAGAAAGCATTGCATTAATCTTACATGTTTGAAGTATCAGCACCAAATACATTTTCAGAATTTTCGGTAGTATTCTCCAATGCAGTTGATGTAGTATATTGCATTGATGCGGCTATGACAACACCGCTTTGACGCTTTCCAAGTACGTCAGGAGAGCAAACAACAGACGAGGATGAAACAGTAGCTTGATTTGATGATGCAGCTTCAAGTCGTCTAGCATACTGGTTACCTAAAGCTTTAATACTTAAACTTGTAGCTCTATCATGCTTGGTGAAGAAACGATCAGGAGAGAAAAGCATGTCATTTGAGCTAAGATCAACCAGAACTCCAGGAGTCTGTTTTACCTGATAACAGGAATGAGAACTCAAAAGTTGTATCTAAGCCCAATTAAGTTTTATGGTTTATTTTGTAAACCACATGGTTCAAATCAGCTAAGAGAAAATTCCAAACACAACTACTTTTATTTTTTTTCAAGTCCAAACACAACTTCAACTTCCAAATACCCTCTTTCAACGTAACTTCAAATACTACTACTTTTGTTTTTTTTTTCAAATATCAACCATTTCATGCCCAAGCACCTACTTAGTATTTCATTTGTGAAACTTGTAAGGTTATATTTCTTTACAAAAAATACAATATGGAATGGAGGTCCTACCTGTCACACATCATCCCATTCCCAAAAAGAGCTGAAGCCAGAGAAGAAAAATATAATGACAAATTATAACTCACCTTTCCCATTGCATCATTGGCTCCAGAACATTCACTATGGAGCTCTTTATGGTAGTGAGCACCACCACCATCTAATTGCCTCTCTGAATTTCCAATGCATGAAAGTCCAGTTACTTCATCACCTGTCTCCTTTCTTCCATCTTCTGAGGATGGATGTAGATTTTCTTTGTCTTCAGTAGACGCTTTTTCATTTGCCGACTCATCAAACATGTCATCTACTCGGGGAAATTCTGTAACCATATTAGAGAATGATTCCTGATTGAGATCACATTCAAGTTTTTTCTCACATCTCTTTTCGGATAAAGGCGTCATCAAGTGACGCTGTCGCTTCTTTAATATAGAAGGAGTCCCAGTGAAAGTTTTGGCAGCACTTTTCAATATAGCATCTGGACTATCAGCTCTTGATGGTGAGTCCCACAACCTTAATGGAGTAGAGCAGTCCGTAGAAGTCGTCATCAACTGGCGGATTCCAAGAGGGCTATACTCTTGCTGTGTATCTGAACCAGATTGCTTAAGATCACAATACAAGAAGGGTGTATCCAAGCTTGGAAAGCGAGGAGGCTCATAGAATAGAGCTCCTTCATCTTTCTGTTCTTCTAGCCTTGTGGAATCTTTCGTATAATCAGCATGATCTTTCAGGACGGCATTGTCTATGCCATTGTCATTGGAAGGACTGCCAAACTCACTTGGACATATAAAAACATCACATCTACTGCGGAAGGACTCTTGAACTGGGTTCTCAAGCGGAGGATAATGGAACTGATCTGAAGCAATACCAAACACAAGTGATCTATCCTCAGATGAAAAGTGCGAAGGAACAGAAAACTGCTGATGGGTTGAAGCTTCAAAATCAGCAAAACTTAAATCATTGCAGTTTTGTGGAGCCATATTTCCTGTATCAGGGATCTGATAGTCTGATGATTGGTAAATTAAAGAATCTGCAGGTTCACCATTGTCATTAACTCCAGTTTCAGACAGAGAGCATTGAGGAATTCCTACCTCAGGGTATTCAATCCTGCTACCATCGAACAATTCATTGGGATTATATGGACCCTCAACTATGTTTCCTGCATTAGAAGTTGCTCCAGATTCCATTGCACTTTGCAATGGATTGGTTACCATATCATGGTTTTCACTGCCATTCAACCAGTGCATGTAATGTCCCGAAGATTCCTGGATAAACTCCGTAAAGTCATCCATATTAAACTGCCAATCTTTCCCTGTGGAATTACCCCAGTCATGTGAGAACGTATGCTGCTCAAGGGAGTTGGAATCCACAAGTTCACTGGGAACTTTTAGCATTGAACAAGAAACATCCTCAAAAGCTGGGATATAGTACGTAGGACATGGTGCTGTGCTAGAGCTAGCATCCTTTTCAGGGATTATTTCCTCTGACATCCCGCCGTTCTCTCTTATATGCACAAATGTGTTGCCCAAGTCACTTGTAGACTGGGGACAGCCAGCAAGAGTTGAACCTTGACTGCATTCCATAAATTCCTCCACTTCTGCTCCTTCTTTGTGAACACTTTCATCTTCACTAGTTTGTTGCAACATCACAGAAGAAGAAGGGATTGATTGGTTCTGATGGTTGACATTAGGCAGAGTAGGGAACTGTGCAAGTAAACCTGATGCTATATATGAGTCTCGTTTCTTTTTGACAGAACTATGCCAGTGATTTTTTATTGCATTGTCTGACCTGAAATTAGCAATAAGAGTTTTCACATGTCAACTATAACTTTGAAAGAATACTGAGAATAAGAACTCCAAAGAAAGTCTGGATGGAAACAAGCTCTTATCAGCATAAAATTAACACCTCAAATTACCTTCCAGGCAAATATTTTGATAACTCTGCCCACTTGTTTCCATGAGCTTCATGGGCACGAATTAGAGTCAATTCCTCCTCTTGCGTCCAAGCTTCTTTATTAATAGCAGGATTCAGATGATTGTGCCATCTGAAAAGATCACTCATAATTATCATTATAACATTCTTAGTCATATAAAGGGGGTGAATTAAAAGCTTATTCTTTCAGGAGTGATTTGCAACCTCAATGTTAATGAATCAAAGGAACTAGAAGAAATGTGACACCACAAAATTCCTATTGAGTCAAAGGATACATGTTACTAAGTTATATTTCCTGATAACATATGAAATAACAAATATTCTTCTACAGAAAGTGGCAGTAGTTATCTGCCTCTAGCATCTCATGCCGTCAGCATGCATATTTTTAAGTTTTAAGAGGCCGGTTGAGTCATAAGCTGAGGAACAACATCTAACCAGTTAGTGAATAAGATTAGATAGGACGATATCAGTTGCATAGGCTTGAAAAATCTAAGTTCCTTGCAGGAAAGCTGCATATAGTGAGCTTGTGATGTTAAAAGAGCAGCTAGGAATGAAAAATTCTTATTCGAAGTAAGTGAGAACATAATGTCAAATTAGGAAGTTGGAACCCCACAAGTCTTGACATCTCACTTGCCTAATATATTCTGAGAACTTTGGAACTCTGTCATAGCAGAAGAAAAAAATACATTCATTTGCTTAGATGAACAAAAAATTGGCGTGCTTACCTTTCCCGACATTGTTTTCCAATACGTCCTGCTAACTCTTGTGCAATGGTGGACCATTTTTTGGGGCCATGTATGTTAACTAATCCAATTAGCTTATCATCTTCCTGCGCGTAAGTTGAAAGAGTTAAATTAGATAATATAAGGACATGGCTGACAAGTTCCCCTGCCTAAAAAATAATGATAGTTTGTGGATAACAATGGTCAAAACATCTGATAATCATTCTCAATTCTGACAATGATTTCACATTTTCTGAAAATAAAACTTATGCATTTGGAAACTACGTGAAAAGTAATATGAATCGTCATTTTCTATAACTAAAATTAAAATATTTAGGTGATGACTTAAGAAAAATCTCAGCTTAACTTTGCAAATACTACAGTGCCATATTAAAAGGGACAAAAGGAGTACTAAAATATGATTCAAACAGGCCTATAGGAATACACTTTTTTACCTCCTTAGACCATGAACCTTTGACAAGTTCGGGATCAAGAACTTTCTGCCACCTATGCAAGCATTGAACATCTGACCGATCCTTAAAACATTCCGCTGCAAGTTAAACTTAAGATTTGGTAAGCACTTAACATTTATCATCTTTAATAGTTGGGTGGGTGTTTGTCAAATAGATTTCTGCTGTAATTGTTGGATGTGACAAAAATCTTCAACTTCAGTTGTAGGTTAACCAATTCAAATGAATCATACAAGTACTATAAGGAAGACTTTAATGCCTTGAAAAAACTCTTCATCCAGAAAAAATATTTCTCCACAAGAGTAGCATGTTCTAGCCCTATTCAGTAACTTCATCCGTATATGGTGGTGGAGAGATGCCCCTGCAACACTTTTCTAATAACGATAATGAAAAGTATGACTAGCTAAATGAGTAGAACGAATAGGGCAAGTTAGCAATGAATAATTGTTGCAGGAGCTGATAGCACTATAGTCTTACAAGCTATTGGTTTCCAACCCACAACTTTTACTGCATCAAGCAAATGTCAAAGTGACAGTTACAAATATTAAGATGAGCATAGGAAAGTATAATTGCATGTCAAATGGAGGAAAAAATATGGAAGCTTCAAGTTAAATTTATGTTGTAAAAGTATTGTTATAGGAAAAATGGAAATCCTCCAAAGCAAAGATGGTTTCAGGAAAGGAGGCATTGCTTTTGGGATGATCCTTACAGAAAAGAAAAAGAAATATACTTTTGGGAAGTAGAAAAAAGAAACATAGACAAATCAAATGAAAAATCACTATTTCACTCTAGAACTATGACCAGCTTTTCTCTTTACAAGAAATTCTGAGAGAATTTTGGTTATATATATCGAAGAATTAAATAAACATAACAAGAATCATACAAGTATTAGTCCCTCTAGGAATATGAGCAATACACCCCTCTTAGAGTGTAAGACATACTAGGTTTAAAGAGGAACAATGTTTTTACCAATTTTTTTCCAGCTTTTCCCCTTAAACTGTTGGACAGCTTGGCGCAAGATTTCATCCTGCAAGGCGATAAGAAGTTTACACTTCAGTACAACATAAAATATTTAAAACGTAAATGTATAATATTGCATTGTCTCTGACAAGTACTTCACCACATTAAAATTTATAGAGAAACTATCAAAAGAACGAAGAGTTCAGACTTGGGTTTGAGAAATGAAATCCAGAACTATTACATTAAAAAAACATTACTAAATCCATGACTTTGCAGTTACTAGCCCAAGCATTTTCCAACATGTTTGATTGAGAGCACTAATGGAAGGCATAAAAGAACTAAAAATGACCCAATAATCCTTGTCAGTGAAACAGTTCCCATACAAACTTAAATGCTGTTACAACTATGAAACAAACAGAATAAAATTGCAAGAAAAATTCTGAACTTCCATTTGAAGCATTATTAAGTGTCTTCTCCTCGAAGGCACAGACAAGTAGTTTTAATTCGCTAACAGCGTTCATGCCATGTTAACTAGGAATGGATCACCAACCTCCCCAAAAAAACAGATAGAGCTAGATTATTTGAATCTTTAACATAACATATAACATTACACATATAAAGGTGAGGGTAAAAACAAGTCCCCAATTACCCAAAAAAAAGATTAAAAGAACATAAAACCAAAAGAAAACCCTGAAACTCATGCACATTTTTCTAGATCATTAGGAAACGCCTGCTTACCTCTTCGGGAGTCCAGTGACTGGAACGTCTCTTAGGACCACTCGTCCTCCTGAAACATTAGCAAGACTAATAAAAAATCCGAAGCTTTTGGGAAGTTCAAAATGATAACACAAATGATGTGAATATGATAGTCCTCTCAAATCTCACAATCGAGTATAACTTTCAATTCAATTCATTTTCATGGAAAGTACAGAACAAAGTTAATTTGACTCTTAAAGTAAGGATGGGTGGACATGGGGCCATACTGTGGAAAAGAAAGAGATTACTATATGTAGTTCCTTAAATTGAACATTAAGAACTTATATCACATTTGCTATTGGTGTGACACGGCAAACCTGTCATTATTTCTTTTCTTCTGTTCCCCATTTTTCTACTTGTTTTCGTGCAGTTTGTATATTTATAACTACTAGCTATGTATTAAAAGCTAAAGAATCCAATGTAACTTGACTAAACCTGAACAGACCTTATATATTCTTTTCCATGTACTACTGACGGGGATGCACCAGGCAGACTAACGGTTTGAGCATTAGACAGCTATTTTTGTCATTGAAAAGCATAGATATTAAATTATGTCTTCCAATATGTTACAGAGGTAAATCTTATTACTGCTTCTTCTCCTCCATCCTCACCTACTTTTTTTTCCAATGCATCTCTGATTTCTAACTACCTAGGATAAGTCAAAGAAACCAATGTGACTTGACCAAATCCAACTCGATCTCAGATCAACATCATTTTCATCTTATGTGACATGAATGAACAACCGGATTAAGGGTTTGTGTAAATTAGAGGAAAATCTCAATAAGGAAATTACAAAAGCACAAAATGAAACAAGAGATGAGATGATGCAGTCTTTGAGAATTACCCATGCAAAGGCCGAGCACTCTGCAGACTACTGATATCATCTGAAGGAGTGTTGCTTGTTTCATCACTTTCCATGGTTGCTTGAGACAAAGGCAAATCTTGATAATTCATCCAAAGGTCGAAAATTCTCTACATAATATCTTCCCAAGTACATTATGTGTCACCCCCTATGATGTAAGAGATACTATCTGATCTTCTGAGAAAACATGATGAACTGTTAAAGCACAACAGCTAATGTGATGGCTTCTATAGAGCTGATTTGAAAAGCATGGACTAATAGCATCTAAAGCATTATATTGCATTACGAGCTAATTTTTTAGAATGAGTAACCTGGATTGCTGCTAAAATTAAACAAAACAAGGAAAATCCCTAGCACCAAAAAAGTAGTCTATGCAACGGATTTTTGCTTGAAATAAAGAACTAAATCCAAAAGATACTGTTAGCGTATGTTACGTAAATGTGTAAACATTTTCACCTCAAATTTGCGTAGTTGAAAAATACAAGGCAACATATCAAATACAAGAACATTTTGGAGAAAATTAATTTCCTCTGAGTACTAGTTAAATTTTAAAATGAACTCTCATAAATTACAACAAAAACTCAAAGTCAACTAGGAAAACTACTTAATCTCTGGTCTCTACATCAAAATGCAGGCTGCACAAAGGCTTCTTAAGTAACACCAAGCAAGAATCTATGCATCCTGTATCACAGTACCATGTGGATAAAATTTGCATAAATGAAAAATACAAGGCGCAAGTCAGTAGCAAAGAATTTAGCAAAAATTCTGAATCATCTGAGCATTAGTGTGTTAAAACCCCAAATGAGCCGATATTTGATCTAGGACACCAAAAAAAAGAAAAATTAGTTGATAAACAACTTGAAACCCTCAATTGAAGCTTGACTGCAGAATAGTTTGAATTAATTTGTTAGTTACACATTCCTTATTATACTAAACCTTCTTTTCATGGTCCAGAATTTCTTTCAATGTCCCATCCCAGCATCCTCTCTACTTTCGTCTAAGGACAACTATGTAGCATGTCATTTAATACAATCCACCACATACGTATAGCCACCTGAAAATGCAACATATGTAATACTTGTTTGAACATCTACATATAAAGCTAGTCTAACATATGTAGTCTTTCTCTTACTCAAGTTTTCAATGTCTGAATCACTCTCTTCACAACCAACCAAATGAAGAATTACACCTAGCACCCTAGGAATTCAAACTGAAACATGTCGAATACCGATCCTCTCTCACAGAAAGCTTTGTGGTAATATGATTTTAGTGAAAATATGTAATCACTTCTCAATCTCCATGAGTCCTGGCTAGTACCGAAATTACCGAAGCGAAGTTTTCAATACCATACCATTCCCACCCCTACTTCCTATCCCTTTATGTTATTACTCCAAAGTCTGCATCCATAACCCCCCCCCCCCCCCCCCAAATGAGTCCAAGTAAACACAATGAGAAAAAGTCACTCAATTCAGCTTAGTGAAAAAAAAAAAAAACAAGGAACGTATCTTTAGAAGCGATATAATTAGTTAGATAAAGATTAAGCCATAATGGCATGTTTACTTTAGATCTACAATTTTCTAGGGGTTTTCTTTAGTTTATTAGATATTTATATGTCAACAGGAATTGTAGAGAAAGTCTTGTTTAAGTTTTAAGAAACTCAAATTACTGAACTTAGGAACAAAATGGATCCCAAATGAAGCTATATAGAAAGTTAGCATTCCCATAGGTGGCCTTAACTAGCTTGAGATTGAGGCGTAATTGGTGTTGCTGTCATGGTGATTTCCATGTTTTGGAAGTATCTTAACTTACTAACTTAAATCAGATCACTTCACTGGGTATTCTTTAATTCCAGGTTCGATCATCAAATCAAATCAGGCTTGAAGATGCAATTTTTATATGAAACCCAAATTTGGATTTTTTTTCAACAATTCAAGAAAATTCTCAATAGCATTTCGAACAAAATGAACAACAACAACATACCCACTGAAATCCCACAAAGTAGAGTCCCCGGAGGATAAAGTGTGAATCAAGTGACATTAGCTAAATGAATAAAAAGCATAAAATTTTAACCAATCAACAGAAAACCCATACAAAAATCAAATCATTTCAGGTATGATCATCAAATCAATTAGGCTTCGAGATGCAATTTTTATACAAAACCCATTCAAGATTTGATTTTTTTTTCAGCAATTCAAGAAAATCCTCAATAACAATTCGAACTAAATGAACAACAACAACATACCCACTGAAATCCCACAAAGTAGAGTCTCGAGAAGATAAAGTCTACGCAGACCCTTACCTCTACTTGTTTCCCAAAGACCCTCGAATCAAACGACATTAGCTAAATGAAACAAAAGCATAAAATTTTATCCGACCAACAGAAACCCATACTAAAATCAGATCATTTCATTCAAGAAATCATCAATAACAATTCAAACTAAATGAACAACAACAACATACCCACTGAATCCCACAAAGTAGAGTCTCGAGAGGATAAAGTCTATGCAGACCCTTACCTCTACCTGTTTCCTAAAGGGCCCCGAATCAAATGACATTAGCTAAATGAAAAAAAAAAAAAAAAAAAGCACAAAATTTTATCCGATCAACAGAAAACCCATCCTAAAATCAGATCATCAAATCAAATTAGGCTTCAAGATGCAATTTTTTATACAAAACCCATTCAAGATTTGATTTTTTTTTAACAATTCAAGAAATCATCAACAACAATTCAAACTTAAACACCAAGATTTTTAAAAAAGATTCAGAAAAAAAGTTGTACTAAACTGAAATGAGCTTCGAAGCATTCAACTGAATCAGACTGAAATTCCAAGAAATCAATGGTGTGAATGAACTCAGCAAGATCTGCAAATTCTGAAGAATTTGGGGGTATGGGGTGGGGTGTGAGAAAGGGTTAGGTGTGTGGGGTTTATGTATTCAAATTATGACAGAGAATGCTAATGAAAGATGAAAAACCCTATGATTAACCGGTTGCCGGTAAATTATTAGTTGACTAGATTATCTCAACCGTTTGATTGTTTCTATTTTTAGTAACTTTTCAAAATTTTCAAGTTTAACGGTAAGTTTCTACTTGCTACCTGTTACTACCGGTTCTTTTTTCCTTTTATTTTTCTTGGTTTGTAATCATAAATACAAATATTCATTTCTTAATGGTATAGTCATAAAATCTAAAAAAAATTAATATCTTCGGATAAAGTTTGACCATGTGTTCGGTCATAGTTATTGAAGAAAATATTTAATTTTTGTAAAGAATTGTGACTTATATTCGGAAGTTCTAAAAACTATTAAAAGTACGCTTAAGTTTGTTTTATCACTTTATAATGAACATGTTTTGTGATAAAAATAAACTCATAAAGTATAAGCTTCAGCCTTCTTATAAAGGAGTGAGTAGCTTGTAAATGGTGAGATATATTTTATAAAATACAAAAGTTTAACGTTGATTTTTAATTTTTAAAATTTTTCAAAAAATAGTAGCTCGCCCAAAATATTTGTCAAAAATATTTAATTTGAATTTATTGACAAAAATGACAAGTTATATGGTCAACATTTTTGCCAGGTTAATAAATTTGAATTTATTGTCAAAAATATTTATCAAAAATGACAAGCTATATGGTCAAATATTTTTGTGAAGTTTTTTTTTTTTTATGGTCAAATGAGTAAATATATCACAATCTTCTATTATTAAATAATTTATTGTATAAAATATTTTAAAAAATATAATGTGGACATTCTTCAAGGTGAATGTCGGTCTACATATATCGTCGATTTCTAATCTAATCAAATAAAAATATTTATCAATTTGATTGCTATCCGTTTAATTTGATTTTTAAGAAATCTAATAATATTTCTCTCCTCTTTTTTTTTTTTCTCTCCTCTTCATTGTTAAAAGAATTTATGCCCAAAAAAACAACTTATCCCAATCTCCTCTCCATTATTATTCTTGGTGTTCAAAATGTACCAGAATTTCAATATATGGAAATATTTATAACAGAAAAATTCAAAAAAAAAAAAAGATTAACAAATCATAAACAAAAAAGATTTCTACTTGTTAATTTTCTATATTTTGCTCTATAGTAGAAATCTATTAACAGTAAAATCACTATTGCTTGTATAGCTAATGTAGAATAGAACCAACTTGAGGGACCAGTTTCTTTCACACCATTTCTTAAATCCTATATTTGCAAAGGTTTTCGAATCCCATGTATTCATCGCGTTGGATCTTCCCAATCATATTTGAGACCCCAACTCCACCTGTCAAAACGAACAAGCAAATGAATGCAGACACGAGGAGGAAGGACGTAGAAATGTCCTCCGATGACTTACTACTACCTCTAAGCATATACAAGTTTAAGTGTCTATTTGTGCAGACTCCAAGTTTGAGGGCATAGATATCAGTTGAGGACTAGATGTCAGTTGAAGACGAGTTAAAGAACACATTTATGTATTATGCCTAAGGGAAAACTAGATACTCACCTAGTGATATTGCGCTCACAAAAATTGTGAAGGCAAGGATGAAGATGATAAGTGATGCTCGTCCTAATACAAAAATCAACCTCCTCACGACATGTTGCCCAACGAAAGCAGCAATAGTTGCCACAGCAACAAAGTAGAGAGCTGTAAGAAGATGCAGTTGTCAGTTCTGCATTGTTATGAATGAGATCGAACAAATGTGTTTTGTGTTCACAAACTTGAAGAGAATGGCACATACCATAAGGAACTGGGAAACGCTTTAGAAGGTAATACTCCACCACGGACATTGATGAGGAGAACATCATCGCAAAGGTAGCCGTGGCACTTGAGACCTAAGTAAGAGATCATTAAGAGAGATGTGAATTGAAAATGATTTTTCTGCATTTGAGGTAAACTTGAAGCTCAGTAAAGCATAAGCACGAAAACCAGACGACAGGTTGGTGATATTTTTTCATGTCAACTTATGAAGAAGAACTAAAAATGTATAGCTGGTCACGCCATATCAGGACACAAACTAACCTGAGGAGGGACGCCAAGCTCCAAAAACAGTGGACCCATGATAAATCCTCCACCAAGACCAAGAAGTCCACCAACCATACCAGCTAGTATTCCAAAGGAGCAATAAGCAATCAGTTGTGTCACTCGGAAATCGGTGCCATCATCTCCCTTGGATTGAATCCTTCTCCATCCTTTGTACAGGCTAATAGCTTCATAAAAAGATACCCCAACAGAAACTGGAACCTGCAGGACGTTAAACGAGTTCATACCGATTGTTAGAATTACTTTGTGTCTTAGAAGTTTTCTTCAACATAATTTGAGATAACTAAATACAAACCTGCAACAAATTCACCACCCAGTACCATGCCGAGCAAGTAGATGTGTAAATCTATTCCAAACATACAAGGCCAGTGAGTTTACAGATTAGTACTAACCCAAAAAATGATAAATTCAACAGTGTCACTCCTATACATCGAAACAAAGCCAGCGATAAGAAATGACAACCTTTCCAATTTGCAGTGCTAGAAATGCAACCCAAACAAAACTGAGAAGTCCAAATTCCTTCCAGCAAACGTTCTCCATGATAGGGACCTAAAATAACATGGCTTTATAGACTTATAATATTAGGAGAAATATAATTCTCCTTTCTAGAGTTGGGATAAGTCACCTGTGGTTCAGCTGCACCCTTGGCTTCACCATTGGCTGGGCCGCCAGGAAGGAGCTTGTATTCTGCTTCATCACCCGTGCCTGGCATAATGCAACAAAGAAATACTCTAATCTCCACGAGAAGGAAAATCGAGATCAAATGCTCTCTAAACTCTTAATATGATAGAAAATTCATTTTCCTAACCTACCATTTGCTCCTAAAAGTTTAGCAGCAGCCTCCTGAAGTAACAAAAAAACAGATGATTAGAAAAACCCAAAACTTCACATGCATGACTAATTTAACACCGTCTTACTAGAATCTGACTTGATAAATAATCTTTGATATTAACTTCATGTGTTAGAATGCAGAAGAAAGAACCAATATAAGCATTAAAGATTCTATAAAAGAACATAAAGTAGTGTACAGATCACTGTATCGCAAAGCAGGAAATTCCGAGAATATAAAGATGATAACCTTTTTCACAATAGTTTCTTTCTTCCATGTCTCAACCCCTCTTAGAAAGGCCTTGGTTGACGTTCCTGTAACAATCGTTTACAATCAAAGTCGTGTAGGAGTAATAGCTTATAAAAACACCAATGCCATATTATGAGAGATGCTTTACCCAAAAAGAGAACAATTAGCAGAACTGTAACCATCCAATCTGCAAATATCACATTGAAAGTGACTCCAATACTAATGCCAAGCATCAACATTGGCTGAATGAGCACAGCCAAGTCATAATCAATAATAGGCATGGCAATTGTGGGATGCCTGAGCTTTAAATTATAGTAAACAGTAGAGACTGCAGCTCCCATGATCATACCTGACAACCGGAGACAGAAGTGATGACTCTCTTAACCAGGAGAAAAAAGTTCATAACAGAAGATGAGACCTGCTACTACATTCGAGTCATGAAAAGAAATATCCAAATGGTCATAAAAAATTGTCCCTAATCTTACATTTTGAAATTGCTGTAGCTGATTTCGGATCAAATCCGACAATAAGACTAAGCATGGGTACGAATATGCCACCACCACCAACACCACCTACACTCCCAAATGCTGCGCCCAAGAATCCAATTGTGGAACCAAGAACAATTTGCCATCCAAATTTCATATCCTGCAATGACACCCCACATAGTCAACAGCATAAAAGCAGAAATGTGAGTTATGAAAATATCAACAAAGATCAAGGTGGTTATAAACTTAAAGTGCTAGTCCATATGAGGCACACCATACGGCACATATTGCATGTGTTCAACAGCCCAATCGTAGCTCAGATTCTCCATGGAGGTCGGTAGCACTCTGCCATGCATAATCTCAAATGGAAAATTTTACATACTAATTTGGCACATCAACTTCACATCAGCGCAGTTACATGGACATTGTAGTTATGTCCATTCGTTGGGTTCCTTCTCCTAATTTTGTTCATTTCTAACTCAACATCCAAGCTACTCTCTATCTTTTTAATGTCGAATAGTAAGTAAGCACACATCATGACATGTAAGTTTCATGGCTTCTGAAATAAAGGGAAATGAACTAAACATTGCCTCTAAATATGCATGGAAAAAAATAACCAAGTGTTCTCTTTCATGTATACTAATAATTTTTTTCCCTTTTGGTTAAGGGTTGCATTCACTCTCTAGTAGCTCGATCACAAAGCTTATCTTATTTGATCAATTAATGGAGCACCTAATCCATTAAAATGAGCTCACTTACAATCACCAACTACTACATATTACTCAGTATTGCTGATCAAACAAATATGCACAAAACAACAACAACTATGCCTCAAAATGCAAACTAGTTGAGATCGACTATATGAATACTCAATATCCATTCTAATTCACTTATAACCTGTTTCTTTCCTATACTCAACAAACTAATCAGTCATGAAAAACTAATGATACTTCCAACTTATGTTGCTTGGACGCTTCAAAAATATTGTTAGTACCTGTCCGATCCTCCAAAAGTAGTGCATTTTTTTTGGGAGTCCATGCAACATAGGTTCTAACTTGATCCAAGTTAAAAGAGTACCAACAATTCAAAAATCAACATGAAAAATCAAACCAATAATTCCGAAATTTACCGGCCAAACATGTTGGTAACCAGATTTATTTGGTGTCCATAAGAAGCTGACAACAGCTGAAAGGTAATCTGCATCTGAAAGCTCAGCTGCATTTTGTTCAATAACTTCCCTCTTGATTCTTCTTTCTGCTGATACAAAAATAGCAGCTAAAAGAAAACTCGATAAAATCGACAAAACTGGCCTCAAAATCTTCAATTTTCCTCCAAATCCCTCCATTCCAAGCAAAGATTACACCTTTTCTCAAAAAAATAAAAAAAAAATCAAGAAACTCCCTTTTTCACCTTTGCAAACACTATACACACAGTATATATCTTTTTCTATCTTCTAACAATTTCAAGATCACACCTTTTTCTCAAAAATCCCAAAAAAAAAACCTCCCCTTTCACCCTTTTCAAACACTACACAGACTATATACCTTTTCTCAAAAATCCCAAAAAGCAAAAAAATCAGGAAATAAAACTACCCTTTTCACCATTTCAAACACTAAACACAAAGTATGTATCTTTCTTTATCTTCTAACAATATCAAGATTGAAAAAGAAAAAAAAAATGTATGTTAAACCAATATATTTAATTTTTACTTAGAAAGTGAGGGATTAAAGATTTGTTGGTTGATGAGAAATGATACAACCAAAGAGAAAGTGAAGTATAAAGATTGTGTCTTTAAGGAAAGGAGATATATGTGTGGTGTGAAGGGAGAGGAAGTAGGAGAAAATGAAGGAAAACGGTGAAGGAGAGAAATGGAGTAGAAAAGAGTGGATCTTTGGTCTTTTTGAGTCTCACAATTTGAATGCATGAATCATATATATATATATATATATATGTTCAAATTGTGTTTGTGCATGAAACAACAAAGTTGTGAGTGTCTAACAGTATATTATATACTTATATTATTGTTTTAATGAATAAAAAATTTGATTAGATTGTATCGTTTTTCATCGTTATATAATGTGAAACATTAATAAATTGAATGATAAATCTTAAGAAAAATAGGGTACAGATAAACCTATTATGAGAAGGTAAGATAAAGAATAAAATGATATTATTAAATTATGAAATAATAAGTAAAGACAAAATGTTAAGAAAATATAAAGGTAACAATGTGGTAACATCAAATCTATCGTTACATGAAATGAAAATTTTCGTCGCTAAGTAATAATTGATTTTAACAATACGATAAAATAAAATTTAAGTACCAATCAAGACACATGTTATTTAAATTGATAATACAATGCAATACAACGAGTAACGATCATCCAAGCAAGGAGTAAGTGTTCGTTTGGTATGAGGGATAAGGGATAACTAATCACAATGTTAATTTTAGGATGAGTTTATTCCATATTTGATTGAATTAAAATCGTGGAATAAATTATTTTGGGATTATAGTGTTATTTTTATCCCACATTGAGGATGTGATAACAATTTTAGGATAATTAATCCAAAAATAACTTATTCTCCGACCAAACTGCCCTAGGTTATAATATTATGCATGTGTAGACTATTTTTGGGTGAATGATTATATATATTAGCTCATATATTATACTCTAATTATCCATATAATATATATTATACACTAACTTCTTGAATCTAGAAAACAGAAGGGGAGTCGAATCTAATGTTTATTAGTGATTGTTTTTACGGCTTGAATAAATCACACAGAGAAAATTTGACCATTGCTTTAAAACTCCCTTTCCATTATTTGATTGTTTCTTGATGATAAGTTTTAAATCTCAATGCATGTGTAGTATTGGGAAAAAAAAAAGAGTGAGGTAGTACTCTCTCTTTTTATTTTTATTTGTTAATGTTCCAAAAATAATTTTTCATTTTTACTTGTCACTATTAACATATTAAGAAAATACAATTTTATTTTTCCATGTTTTATCCTTAGCATTAATTACTTATTCCTCAAATTATTTTTCAAGACTTAATACTCAACATGAATTAATAAGAATAGTAAATAGTGTGATAAAATGATCATATTAATCATTATTTTCTTAATATGCATCAAAATCTAAATATCTAAATGTCACAGGTATAAGTGAATGGAAGAAGTAATATTTTTGACTTCTATGAAGTGAAGATCACATGACATGATAATTTTGAATTTCATATATATATTTTCCCCACATTACTACATTATACAAGTTTGTGCTATGTGAAAAAAAACAATATTTTTTTTTGGTTTCTCAATCGGTGTAATAAACAATATGATTATATAGGTTACACAAAGAAAAGGGGAAATTACAAGGTTAAATAAAGATATACTAATTAATTAGTCATCATAATTATATTTTTAGTTAATTACCACTCGCGATCAACATTCAGTGATAACTACATGGGCTGAGTTTTCGAGTTTGTATAACCTTTGTATAATGTAATTTTTTAGGATATAATTTGTATATCTGATTAAAGTTCAGATGTTTATGTTTGTATAATTTTGTTATTTCGAGTTTAGCTCAATTATACAAACGTACCCACGAATTATACAAACTCACCCTTGAATAATGCATGCCCGCGAATTATACAAACGAGTCAGCTTAAACCATAGCTAGAGTCCTTAAATATGCAAACTATAGCTATGGAGCATAATTAAATTTATTATAGTGTTATTTGCGAAAATTTTCCCAAAAACAATATGATATTGTTTGCAAAAAGAAAAAAACATTTTGGGCCTGATTAGATTGAAGACAGGCCCAATGGACTTCAAACTCAAAGCCCAAATGCTATTAGTGGGTTATAACTTGTAACAGATCCAATTACTGAGTGATATCAGCTCCGATTTGAAATTGCTCGGCGCGTCCAGACTACTCTCCGCCGCCGGCGAACTTCCTCCTTTCCGTCTCCTTCTCCGGCAAATCAAGTGGTAAGTTCCTCCTTTGTCTCTTGCTGTCTTCATTTTTCTCTCACGAGGCAAAAACCCTAATCCATTTTGTTTCCCGATAGTAAACTCCGAATTGTAAATTGAATTGCAATACTCTCCATGCATAGAGAAAACCTAAACTTCAATTTGTGTTGTTCCTTGTACTTTAGTTTCTCCGATGTAAAGTATAGCTGCATAAGTGTTGTGGTAGGTTGACGGTCAGGCTAAAATAGTCTAACTGTATGAGTATTGTGAAAACTGAATCCCTTGGAGCTGAGCGTATTCATAGTTAACTGACAGTTCGAAGATGTGAGGTGCACTAATCTGTTTTTAGTAGTAGTAATCAATTTCCGTGAACTCCGATGGTTCTCCAGTGACTAGGATATGAGCTGTTATTTCAGCTTATTCGATAATGGCTGGTTCAAAGTTGCATCAATCTGCATTTGAGTGTTTTTATTAGTAATCATTTTTTTGTGTTGTCCTATAACGTTAATTTGTAAATGATTTGGGACAAAATATGGAATTCTTTATCCTCATATTGCGAGTACAGTCCTTTGGGACACAGTCCTATGTTTTGAATCATGTACCAAATCCTTCTATTTGTTAGAGAAATTTGGATTTTTGACCATCAGAAGTATTTGCTATTTCGATATCAACCAATCTAAAACATCCTTGAAAACATAACCAGTTCATCCAGATGGGTCGTTGTGTCTTGTCTAGTATTCTGGAGAACATGATATTAGTATTTCTTGTGATGCATAATTTTCTACCCAATTTTGTTTAACACTTGTAGAATGCTTCATCAGTCGCTCCTCTCTATTAGGATAGACTCACAGTCACAGAAAATAACAGTCTATTCAAATCTCGGATTTTTCACTTGTAACTATATTATCTTCCTACACATTTTGAACTCTTGTTTACTGTGTATGTATATTCTTCAGGGAAACAATTTTGTGCGACTCAATATTGATTGTTCTTGCTCTATTATGGTATCAGAGTCTTTTCCCAGTCAAACACCCCAACATGTGAACTTCCACAAATTCTTCCCCCTCTACTCACTCCCCTCATTTCAAAGCCAAATCTTCTTCCTCAAGCCCAACTTTGATCATTGGGTTTAACAGGATCAGTTGATCATGAGTCTTTTAATCTCACTCCTTACTGAAATCTTTACCTTATCAAATAAATAAATAAATAAAATCTTATTCCTTACTGATGAAACACTACCCTTGGAGTTGGCATTACCACGTCCAAACAGATTTGGCCACCCTTGTAATTGTATACTTAATTTACTATTGTTGGGGTTTGTACTTTATTTTCTGTGGGCCAAATACAACTTTTATTAGTTACTATTGTTGGGGTTCCATTCACGTAAAAACGAACATCGAGATCGATTTTCACTTTGAACGAGATGAAGTTGCTTGGAAAGATCTCTCAGTTCAATTCATCCATCCTCTGACCATCTTGCAGATATGTTAACCTAGCCACTGCCTTCAGCTAGATTTCAGTTTTTGCATTGACAAACTGAATGTGTGAAATGCCCTTTCAGTTTGCCAGGAGAGTATTAGAATAGACTCAAACATATAACTGTCTATCCAAATCTAGGATTTATTTTATAACTTGTAACTATATTATCTTCCCTGTATGTTTTGAACTCATTTATTTTTATAACCATGATGTTTGGGCTATCTTGCACGCACCTCAACTAATTCCAGGGGATATCTACCACTTCCCATCAAAAATAAATACTAGGTAACTCTGTTCACCAAGATTAGGGCATATGAGACGAAACACCTAGTGTTTTTGTCTCTGCTAGAATTTGAAACATGGGACCTCATGGTTCTCAACCTACTTCATTGACCACTAGGCCACACCCAAGGGTGCTTTACATTTTGAGCTCTTTCCTTATTTATTTTTGGTGCACCCATGTAGTTCTGGGTCGTATAGAGGATTGAGTGTCTTTTGTAAAGAACCATTGTAATTTTACTTTTTGGTATACTTCTTTTATACTGCCTATTTTTGTCTTGTGATTAATGAAACCGTTTACCAGATCAATATATATATATATATATATATACACACACACACTCCATGGGATGGGAACGTAAGAAATTATATTGTGCAACTCAATATTGATTTTTCTTGCTCTGTTACTACCTGTCGATGCTGTCTGCTTTTCTTGTTAGGGTCGTATCAGGGGAGAAATTCTTTAAACAAAAAAGGGGGACCCGTAGGCATCTCGTTTTATAAAGCGTGATGGGCTAGTATCAGATCTGATAAAGTGCTTGAGTAGTATTATGCTTCTTAGGTTAGAATAAGATTTTGAAGCTGGATCTGAACTAGAATAAGGGTCTTTGAGGAGTAAAGTGACTGAAGAATCTAGAGAGACCACAAAGATAAAGATACATTTAACCCTAATGCACCAAGGAGCTTGACGAAAAGGGAGGAGAGCAAAAGTGCAGGAATACAGCTGTTTTACCTTGTTTATGCTTAATTTACTATTGTTAGGGTTCATACTTTTATTCTTTGGGCCAAATACAACTATTTATTAGTTGCACATCCTGAAACTGATCCGTCGGCAAAGTGTTTTCATCTCTAACATACATTGTTGTTTGTTATATTCAGTGTCAGGCTTGGTGAATGACAAGATGAACACTGCAACATCATTATTTAGGAGGTTAAATATCAGAGATCTGGTATCAAGAACACCTACATATAGTGCCCCTAGTGGTATGTATTTCATTGTGCTCTTTCATGAAGCACCGGCTTTCAAAATAGATACAGATGTCATTGTTTCAGTTTTTGCTAAAATCGAGTTTGAAAGAATTATTTGATGAACTGTTTTAGTTTTTAAAATCTTACTGAAAAACGAACTGTTAGACTTTATGCTTTGCAGGGAGCTGATTTCTATTTCTTAACACTTTGTACTCTTCATTTTCTTCATCTACTGGATGCCATGCCATCAATGGAATCAATTACTTCATCAAACAAAAAGTTTGCGCAAAAACTCAAACAAATGCCACTAACAAGCTTTGAATTTTCTGATCTATGTTTTGCTTGTGAAATTTTCAGAAGTATCTGGGGATGGATTGAGCTTGATGTTTAAACGTTGGGCTACGAAAAAGACAGCAGGATCCACAAAGAATGGCCGTGATTCAAAACCAAAGAATCTAGGGGTGAAGAAATTTGGTGGAGAGGTAAGGATTCTCTTCGTTGATGACATAGAGACGATGGAATCATGTCATTGAAATAAATTTTAATAAAACCATTGTGCACTATGCATGCCTTCAAGGCAATTCCTTGCACTCATCAGTCTTATTCTAATACCAATTTTTGGATGCAGAGGGTGATACCTGGAAATATCATAGTTCGTCAAAGGGGAACCAGATTTCATCCTGGAAACTACGTTGGAATAGGGAAAGATCACACACTCTATGCTCTGAAAGAAGGTTGTGTAAAGTTTGAGCACCACAAGTTGAGTGGTCGCAAGTGGGTTCATGTTGAGCCCAAGGATGGCCATGTTCTTCACCCAGTTTACTCGAGTACAGCAGCTCCCGAGCTCAACACAGCAACTTAAGCTTCTCTAACCGTTGAGTCATTCATGGAGCAAGAGTATAATAACGAAAACTATCTGAGATCATTTCAGAAAGCAGCCCAGCCCCTCTAGATTAAAGCTAATGAAACAAAGTTATTTTTGCCTTGTATTCTCTAGTTCATATTTCACTTGTTTGGAAACAATCCACTTATTGTAACTGGTAAAGTGCAAAATAGTTCGGTCCGATGAGCTAAAAAAAAAAAGCATCATCTTCGCTATGTGTTCCAAGTAATAATATCATTTGTGTACGTAACCGACATGAATTGTGGTGTAGTGATGGGATTGTTTCACTCTTAACCAAGGTCGTGAGCTCGTATATGCTAAATGAAAAACAAATAGGAAGGAACAGTAAGGATTATAGAAGTTTAAGGAGCTCCACATTTTGTTGGGCAGACAGTAAGTAGTACAACACGCATAAGAGATTAGTTAGCTCCTTCCATTCATTTTTTATTGGTCTGACTATTTTAAAAATAAATTTTTATTTGTTAATTTTAATATATTAAAAAAATAATTTTTAAAATATTTTATTCTCAATTTTAATTACTTACATCTCAATTTTTTTGCTAAAATTGACACTTTGTTTGGATGGTTGTTATGTAGTGTTTCATAATGTATTGTATTGTGTTGTACTATATTGTTTTAATGAATATAATGATTGAATAGATTGCATCATTCTTTGTCGTCACATAAGACACACATTTATAATTTGAATGATAAATCTATAAGAAAAATAAGGATACAACTACTATGAAAATATAGGGTAAAGATTAAATATAATTAATAAATAATAAATAAAGACAAACTGAAAAGAAAATATTAAAATAACGACGCCATCACATCAAATCAGTTGTTACATAAAATGACTCTTTTTGTCGTTATCTAACGATGGATTTAAACAATATGATACAATAGAATTTAAGTAGCAATCAAAACAAATATTATATTTAAACTAACAATACAATACAACAGGTAACAACTATCCAAAATATTTTAAGATGTAATTTTTAATCATATTAATATAAATATAATTGCAATTTATAATAATTTTTTTTATAATCTCAAACATCTAAATTAAAATATTGAGTTGATTTAGTACAATTTAACTTCGAACAATAGTTAAGTTGACTCTCTTAAAATGATACGTGACAAATAAAAGTAACAGATGTATGATAGAATTTTTTTTAATATTTAATTATTATTTTTTAAAATATGTGAACGAGTAAAAATGAACGGAAACGAGGATATTTAATAAGAGTGGTAATAATTGGGAGAGAAGAAAGGGTTGTTTCATTGGGATTTATTTTGTCAAAAAAGGGTCAAAAGAAGGCAAAATTAGCAGCAGCCACAATATTCGATCTTTCTTGTGCATTGTGCATTAGGTTTGGATTTTTTACATGTTGCGGTTGTGGAAATGGTACCAAAATTGCTTGGCTTTACATCCGGTGAAGACTCAGGTCATCAGCTCCGGTCTTATTTGGGGTCTCGGCGACGTATCTGCTCAAGCCGTCACTCATTATACTGCAAAGAAACACCATCATCTTCATCCTGTAAGTTTTTGTTTTTTTGTATATTGGGGTTGTTTTCTTGTCAATTTAGCATTTGGGGTTTTGGAATAAGGGATAAAGATTGAATTTTTGGGTACTTTAGGGTGGACAAAGCATGTTTCCAAGGGAATACGATTCATTGTTCCTGGTGTGTGTTAGAACATGAATATTTTGGTGATGTCACAGATAGTCTGGACTCTATTATGTTTATTTTATTGGAGTTGTTAGGAATGGAAGAGTAACAACTTGTATGTTTGGTATTTGTATGAGTCCTTGTTTCTATTGTACCTGTAGCTTGGTACCCCTTTAGAAGAGAAATCCAAATAAAGCAAAATTAATATGATTTATAAAACCGACCCGACTAGTTTGAGAGCAAGATATAGTTGTTGTCTTTTAAGTTGAGGGATAAAGAGGTGATGGTTGACTATGTTGCTTGGACTATCGAAAATTGTTGTCGCATCTATGTCGGATTCTCCAAAATGTACTATTTTTGGAAAATCTGACAAACACCCATTGACATTTTTGAAGAGTGCGAGCAACATAGATGGTCGAACCGTAGTGTGAGGAGTTTAGATCTCAATGGTTCCTTACCCTGTTCTCCAGTTTGGACTTATTGTATCCTAAGGACCTAAGAGTTGTTGGACCTACAAGAGACTATTCTTATCATCTAAAGTTATTTAAATAGCATCATCGACCAATGAGTAATGTTCGATTGACGTGTTAGCACTTTGTATATTCTGCAGCCTCCTAGCATCTTGCTACAACATTTTTGTTGCTTCTTTTTTTGATTTTGTGGCTTGCTCTCAGGTCTTAACTTTTATAGCTAGCATATCTACTTTTGTACTCTTTACATCTTCTTGATGCTGGTAATGAAACAACTTACTTCATAAAAAAAACATTTTTGTTGCTTCTACCAATGTTTGGTTGAAGGAGGGAGAGGGTAAGGGTAAAGGGACGAAGCTAAATAATTTTACTTCCCTTGTGTTTATCCCACTCTTCAAGGTGTTTGGAAATGAGATCTACTTCCTCCATTCTTCCTCTTTCACTTTCTAACAAAACATGCCATTTTTCCTTTACCCTTCCTCTTTTATATTCTGTCCTATTGCTACTCCTCTTTCAGCTGAACTTACTAATAATCTTTATAAGTGCTAAACTTTGAGTTTGTTTTGCCCGAGGCATGCTGTTTACACTTTGTTTAATAGTCAGAAAAGCCCTTTCCTTTGACAACCAACGGGTTCACAATCCTTTTCAATTAAAAGTTGAGGACACCAATATCTTTATATTGACTATTATTTTACTATTTAGTGATTAATTCAGCCACAGCAAAATGATAAAATTGGAACGATATAGAGAAGATTAGGATAACCAATTCACAAGTTCTTGGTCCAAATTTGCTCATAGATACATTTCTCATCAAAGAAACGTTCAAAATGAAATATTGACTAGGTCCCCTTCAGAAAAATATTGACGAGGCAAAATATTCAATTTCCTCTATGTTCCTTCTTTTATTGAGTGGAAATGATGTGAACTATAGATAGTAATTTCTGAAGTTTAATTTGTCAAAGGTATTATTCAGGAGAATTTCATTGTTGTTCAACTCGTAAATAAAAAAAGGCTGGTCGTATCCACATTCAAGTTTTTTGGCTCTCCCATAAAGAATGTTTAGGAGAGTACTTCTTGATAGTTCGTCAGCTTTGACAATGGATTTGGAAGAATTTACAAAATGTCTGCAAAACAAACAACATTCAGTAGATTGAAAAACTACAATTAAGTTAAATATATATAAGGTGAAACCGATGTCAACTAAACTTAAAACCATTGTAAATTCGGATTCACATACATGATACAACGATACAATTAAGTTTAAATATATATAAGGTGAACCCATGTCAACTAAACTTAAAACCATTGTAAATTTGGATTCACATACAAGGATACAATTTTAAGTTTCTAAGTAGAGTTTACGACCTATTTTGTTGTCCCTTCTGGGGATATCCAAGTTAATTACTAGTTTTCCTTTACATTCTAATTTCCTAATTTTCTTTTGTAAAAAAGCAATAATGGGCTGATTTTTATTGCAACACACACCTTATCTTTTGGTGAGTGTAGTGGAGCTCTGCCTTAGCAAGATGAAGTAGCTAGTATAAATAACACCTAGCTTCAAGGGTCAATCCCACTTTTAACAACTCTGAGTTTTGCTGAGGAGTGCAATGCTTATTCAGAATTTGCTTATTATGCATGTTAGATAAGTGATTGAGTGTTTCTGTTTCCGCTAACAGAAAAAGAAACAAAATGAAGGACTAAGTGTTTTTTCTTGTGTTACTGATACACAACTACTTCCTCTTCCTCTGTTTCAATTTGTTTTTCTTGATTCGGAGTATGAGCATCAAATTAACAAATGTTCGGTGAGAATCGGACATAGAATCTTCAACGTTTTTTGAAATAAAACTTACATATTTAGAAATTACGTAAAAAGTTCAATAAGTCATAATAGTTAACTATTCAAAAGTATTTAGTAAGTATGATTGAAAATATCCTTTGATTGTCCAAATATTAACTACGACAAACAAATTGAAACAGAGGGAATATCATTTACTCAATATTTGCTTGTCAAAGCGGGAAGGTCAATTTTCTTTGTAAGTTCTCCCCCACCCCCCACCCCCCCTCCCTCATCCATCCTCCCTTCTTTTTTTCCTTTGCTACAATCTCTGTTAGTTCTTGTGATTGCTGAAATCTGGACAGATCTGATTCCTTTCTATTCTAGTTGTACTGAAGTTGTTTGCATGAATCTCCTCTTTAAAAATTTAGGCAGTCTGATTTTCTTGTAATAGCTGTGTTAGCCCTTTTGAACTTCCTCTGATATTATTTGTTGGGAAATGTTATTCTTCTTAACTGCAGAATGAAGATAAAGAATTTGCAATCAACTGGAGACGAGTTGCCACAACGAGCTTGTTCGGCTTTGCATTTGTTGGACCCGTTGGCCACTTCTGGTAGACCTTTCTTTATTCATTTGCTTCTGCGTAGGTCACTGGTTTGCCAACCTTCACGGAGTGACTTTGTTTTTGTCTTTGATGAGCAGTATTCTGTGATTAGTATTACTTCATGGGGTGCATGTTTTTCAAGGGGTTATCTGGCATACTGGCATTGTTATGTCACAGTTATCAAAGTGTTCTCTGTAATAGAAATATACTTGTTTCCTTTATCAAATAAGAAAAAAATGTAATCTCAAATTTACTGGACCTTCGGCCTTCACAACTATCCTCTTGAGGTTTCTCAAAATGGGGCGTTGATGTGAATCAATTTTAATCTAGAATCTTTATATATTAGAACCTCAGTAACTAAATAGTAATTGTGAGGGCAATTTCATACTTGCTGCTATACTTTGTTCAACAACTTGTTGCTGCATAACCTTCCATATGTAGTTAGTGATGCCACAGAGGGATGTACTCTTATTTTGGCTCTTATATGTATTGCTATGATTGAACCTTATTTTAAATAAGAATGTTGGATAGATTTCTTATCTTGGTTTCCGATAAAAATGAGCCGACTTTACGTAGGTTAGCAGTAAGATTTTTTCTTTTTAGTAGTAATTGCATAGTGGAATTATGTCTTCCTCGGCATCTATTTCTTTAAAGCTTTGGTCAAAGAAGCACTAGAACGTTATTGTGGCTTGTTGGTTATATCTTCATTTCCTTCTTAAGACACAATCGAAATGTCTAATCTATCTATTTATGTCAATTCATTGAAGTAGAACGTAGTAGATTTTGGATCCAGTTTGAACATATAATATATAAATACCGAAGTTTTAGTTTAGAACTAATGCCTTATGGTATTGTGCTCTCAATTATGCAGTTTTTCAAGGTTTAAATTCTATCTTAATCTCTGGATGCTCATTGATTTAACTTGTGCCCTCTTCCTCCCTTTAATAAGTGAGGCCTTCAGTCTGTTTGACTTAATTTATTTGAAGACTTGGAATAACATTATCCAAATCAGTCAGATTGAGACTAAATCTTTTCCTGATATTGGATTCTCCTGCCAAATAAACTGTCATTGGTTTGTTAAATCAGGGTCAGACTGAGATGAATTCTTTTCCTGATATTGGATTTCCTGCTAAATAAAATTTCACTAGCTTATTTAGTAGTAGAACCGACAGGCGTAAGTACTTGAACTTGTGGTGACAAAAGCTTTACTGACAATACGCAAACCAAATAAAAAGGATTTATTGGAATGATATCTCTGTAGAGTGATGTTATGTTTTGTTACGATGTGCACTAGGAACTAATTTTTTTATGTGCTAGAGCCTTTTTTGTTTTCAATAAATTACTGATATGTTGTGACAACTGAAAGTAATATTCTTGAGTTATCATTGAAAAGACTGCAGATAATTTTTACTTCTGTAATGTTTGGGGTGGATTGATCTCACTGTATTATCTGTTTAGGTATGAAGGGTTGGATCGCGTCATAAGACTGAGATTTCAAATGCAACCTAAATCCCTGCGGTTTGTTGCTACAAAAGTAGCACTTGATGGTATAATCTTTGGGCCCCTGGATTTACTCGTCTTTTTCACATATATGGGTTACTCCACTGGCAAAAATACTGCTCAAGTTGTTGAAGGTGTGAAGAGAGATTTTCTTCCGGCCTTAATACTTGAGGGAGGTATATGGCCTATTGTCCAGGTGGCCAACTTCCGCTATATACCAGTTAGGTATCAACTCCTTTATGTCAATTTCTTCTGCTTGCTGGATAGCTCCTTCCTTTCATGGATTGAGCAGCAAGAAGATGCTGCATGGAAGCAATGGTTGAAAAACATTGTGCGCTTAAAAGAACAGAAGGAGCAAGGTAGATGATTCGTTATTTCACTAGGGATATGCATTGGCTTTGTTAATCGGGAATAGTGATATTAGTTATAGAGACATGTGAAGTATTTACAGGAATCTTGGAGAGTGTCGATTTGGAAATTGGTAGTTCGATTCAGTAAAAGTGATAGCCCTTTGTCAAGCTACACTATTATCGATTGAAGCTTAACATAGCTATTATGGTCCTATCTGTATCCACAATACATTTTGATTGCTCCTGCCTCATACTTTGACATTTGGGGTTAAATTTTGAGAAAGACAATTGAACTGTGATGACAAATTTCCTTTTTATTGAGAAATTGAATTCAATTGCTATCAAGCACTGAAATCTGTTGTCTTTTTGTCTTTGTTAATGTTATATTTTGTTCTTCAAGGAACTGATGGGCATGGCTGAATACAGACCATGGTTGAGCAGCAATAGTTTCAATAATTACATATGTTGTCCGAGTTTCGGTCTTATAGGCCATGGGACTGTATCTAGTAATCTTGGTCATGATTATGGAAATGTAGCCAAAATGTAAGATGATACCATGATGTTACAGCAAATTGAACTGTTTAATTTGTGAATCCTCTGTGATGGCATATTCCATGCTACAAAGAAATAATTGAACTTAAAAGCTTTATAAATTGTACTACTACTACTTCACAATTGATCATGGACAATAATTTGAACATTCAACACTCGATCTTTATAAAAACCACTTGTAAATTATATTTGAGACATTGCAAACTGAAAATTTTCATTTTCTTCACAATGTGGAATAACAAAGTAAGATGGTTTTACAGACTCTTTAAGTTAAAATGAATCACTACAACCCTCAATAAACTATACATAGTTTTAGCATTAAAGGTAACATGGTACAGAATAGGTGGATCAACATCCATCTGTAACACTTCCTTCTGCACCGCAAAACTTTCAGAACTTGCATCTGCAGGGACAATTTACTTTATAAAGAATTGCAGTAACAAACTATATACAGAAAAGAAAATTATAACATGTAGACGCTCCAAAGTTGTCACGCTCACTCTTTCTTCAACGGGATGAGTCAGTCAAAAACAAATGAATTTTACCAACCAGATAGTGAAGCATCAAAATCTAACACACAAAATAAATAAAGAAAAGTAATTATAACTACATAGTACTGAGCCAAAAGAGAGACCATCAGTTTGACACTTGCTTTAAAACACATTTGGTAGTAAATATCATTTTTGTTGCATTACACTATTGTTCAATTTACTCGTTTATAAAGCCAACGTCTTTTTGCTCATGACATCAGAGAAGTAAACTTACACAAATGAACAAGGAATCTGACATACACCTACTTCTGCAAAATGAAGTTAATAATGTATAGTTCCCCAACGTCCAAATATACCACAAAAGGAGAAACGGATAGCAAGAGGAACAATCTTTATAGCTTTACTTATAAAGATGCAGAACATAAAGTGTGACGCAAAAGAAAATTAAGCAAAGCATAGCCTTAAGAAAGTCAAAAACTGTGGACGCACATGTTAAAATTATACCTTCTATGTATAAAACAGAAGGTGCAGCTACAAATGTCATCTGGATTCATTTTGAGTAGTCGGTACTACTGTGGGGGGTATGAAGGTGGGTATGCAGGTGCCGCAGGAGTGAGAGTATAATCATATGCACTATAACCAGCCTCCCCTCCATATGATCCATGATAACTCCGCACTCCACTAACTCCAGCTTCTTGAAGTGCATATCCATATTGTGGAGCAAGTATAGCCGGACTTTGAGTGTGAGTACCGCTATAAGCTGGAGCATATGAGACCGTGCTAGGTGCCTCATATACACTCTGGCTGGTGTAGCTATGTGCCCCTGTATACCTAATTGGTGGAGCCTGATGTGATTGAGGAGGATTCCTGGAGCGGAAAGGTGTGGCATTTGATGATCTTCCAGATTTAACAGGCCGAGAGGTGGACGGGCCACTAGACCTGCCAGTGCCACCTCCACGACCCCGCTTTTTTGAAGGCTTGTTCTCAGGAGTTGTGCCCATTTTCTTTTTTGCTTTGGCCTGCTCCAACTCAGTTACCCGTTGTTTAAGTCCTTCTAAAGTAAATTCTTGTTCAAGCTTGTGATCTTCCACACATTTTATTAATGCCTTAGTAGCTTCCAACTCTATGCTGTTAGCTTTGTCCTGAGATATAAGTCACTCTTATCGAATACTGACAAACAAATATATAAAAAACGAGGGAAGACATAAAGAACAATAGAACAGATTCATAAAGTAGACACAGGAATAACTGAGTATCTCACAAAGGATTTAAGCAGAAGGTGCTTGGACAATTTTGAGGTGGTACTTAAGTCTTACGGAGCGTACCCTCCTCCTTTTACAATTTACCAACAAAATATACTTTTTTTATGGAAATGTTAGTCTGTCATCGATGACTGTCTTTCCCCAAACTTCGCTTTAAAATAACATAGGCAGGTTTCACTGTTAAAAAATATTTATGCAACATCTACACTAAGAACAGAGAATTCTTTCTCCATTCCTTGGATCCAGGGGATTCACTCCTCTGTGATCTAGGAAACATAATAATATGCTTGAATATCACTTTGTCATCTGGGCAAAAAGTGAAATTAAAAAGAATGAAAACAGACAGGGAACCACAGTGAAGGAGAAAAGAGGGGCTGGATAGAGTAATATACGCACCACTGCAGCTGAACTAAATTTTCCCTTCTTTGATATGTTATTAGCATTTCTTCGGCAGTTCCTGAGAGATAACTTAAGAAGTGAGAGTGGAGGGTATCTCTCTGATAATCCAGACTCTGTAGCAAAATAAACTGCTTCAACCTCTTTGCCGCTCTTCAACAGCTCTTCAATAATATCTGATCAAAGAGAAGGAAACTCCAAGTGTCAGGCTGTTCATATATTTTTTTATAAAATAGTAATTTGATTTATATTTGGACACAAAAAAACCCAAATACAAGAACTATACCAAAAAGTAGAAAACCTAAAAAAATATAGGGTAAAAATTCTGCATTACATATTCCAGTTGCTAGCAAAACACTAAACAGGTCCTTTCCCAATTTGAATATTTTCCAGAGCAAAGTAAGAGAAGTATCTTAAACCAAATACTATATCTTACCGCATCAATCCAGTTTAAGTTTCTCTAGCCAACTATATTCAAATTTTGTAATGCCTATATGGAGGATATTGGAAATCAAAGCTTTGTATGACATTAATTCCAAAGATAATAGCAACTTAAGTAGTTCATTAAAGAACCTACCTCCTATTTTGTTACCAAATCCAAAGGCAACAGCAAGCTTTGGCATATCTTTCCTGTTAGCAAACTCCAGCACCAGCTTCCTAAGGAACTCCTCCTCAAACCTCTCTTTTAGCGAAAATGCGATAACCAACTGCAAAAACATTGTTGCTTCAGCAGCGCAAACTCCACTGCTTCTGTCCCCACCGCCCAAAACTCCCTTCCATTTCTCCAACACCCTTGCTGCGCTCTCCTTCAAACTCCTCCCTGCACCATAACCCCCTTCCGCAACTGGCACAACTGACTGAATTAACATATCACAAGCCCACCTCCTATCTGCCAGTATCGCCTTCTTCTCTACCTTCCTCCCCACAAACTCCTCTGCTGCATCCAAGATCAACCTGAAGGACCCAGCAAAAAGAATGATAATAATAAGACGACCAAAAACACCTAACATACAACATGAGCTTCGAAGTCTCTACTTTGCTTTGACATATGCAGTGATAAATCTGTTTCTGACCAAACCTGTCTCCTTCCCCGTCATCCAAACCCAAAATAAAGAACAAAAGACAAACATAGAAACCCTATAAAGATGCAGAACTGTGAAAGCCAAGGAAGCGTTACAGTAGGGAGAAAATCTTCTAGGTGTTTGGTTTTAATTTCTTCTCCAAGAAAATAAATATTTTAAGTCAAAGGATAAAGAGAAAGTTCCTAAAGACTTCTATAAGACAAAAAGACAAATAAATAACTTCCATAGACTATTCCAACAACTGAGAGTTGAACAACCAAAAGCTATTAATCCAGATCACTGTTGTTTAGCTCATCCTTTTATGTTCAACACATTCATTGGCTCATTAGGAAATATTGTGTTGCCTTGCATGTTTGTGTTGAAGATGCAACATAATTTTAGAACTGTGAATTGGAATATTTCCATCTTTTAGTATCTGGAGCTCCTTCTTGAGGCACACCCATATCAAGAGAGTCTACGACAAACTTTTTTTTTTTAACAATGGAGTGTACGACAAGCTATTACTCTTTATTTCATAGAACTCCTTTCACAGTCTATTGATTTTTATTCACAGTCATAATTCCTTTCTTGATATTTAATTGAATTGCTATTAACTATTGCCTTTGTCCTAGTGCCACTTTTTTTACCATATCACAAAAAGGTAACTACTAGTACCAAAAATAAGTGTGTAAATGCAGATGCTAATTCATCATATAAGTAGTCAGTGCAATCTTTCAGCATAGTCCATATGTATGTGGGTGCAAAAATTTAAAGACAACCCAACCCTGATTATAGGGTCAATTAAGTCCCTAGGATTAATGTCGAAACAATAGGGAATAACCTTAAAGTGATCATTTGACAATTCTATTTGGTACATATGCATCAGTTTTTCCCTGATACCTAAGATGGAGTGGAGAAGCTTATGTAAATGTGCTGACATGAAGATAAGCTTCTGCTTTATGTCCTGGAATACGGTAGGATGGACTTAAAATTTAGGTCAAGCACCTTGGAAGTTACAAGTTACAATCTTTTTGGTTCATGATTTATGAGGCATGTTACCATTATGTAATGAAGTGATCCCTTTAGGTCTTTAAATGCCATTTCACTGCTTAGCTTATCTGAAGCAAGAGTCACTGTTAGATTCTAGAACGAAATGATTTAACTCTAAAAAAACAACTTGGGCATTATAGAGTGCTGAAAATATCTCCTATTACTTACCAACTGTTTATTGATATCTGATTTAAAGAATATTAGTCTGAAATATTATCCCTTTACAACTCGCTTGGATGGTTGTTACCCATTGTATTGACTTGTATTGTTAGTTTAAACACAATGTTTGTTTTGATTGTTATTTAAATTTTCTTGGATTGTAATGACGAAAAGTCCCAATTTGCCTAACGACTGATTTGGCATGATTATGTCATTACCTTAATATTTTCTTAGCTCTACTCAATGATCTGTTTTTTTCTGGTAGGTTGATTGTTCAAATAGTTGCTGTGCACATTATGTAACAATACAATCTATCTAAACGTAGTATTCATTGAAACAATACAATACATTATGAAGCGATACGTAACAACCATCCAAATAGAGTTAAGCAAAATGCATCATAGAGTAATCTAAAAGAATCAAACCTCATTGGATCCACAGAACTTTCAAGTGCAGCAGCAATCTCTTTCCTCAAACCCGTAGGCTCCTTCCTCTTAGTCTGAATAAATCCAACAAGGCCGCTAGCATCCATTCTCTTACAGTAACTCCTCAACACTTCAGCCAAGCTTTTCTCGCTTAAATCCCCCAAACTCTCAATCTCAGAGATAGCAGCATCCTTCATCTCCACAATTCGAGCACCCATGCTCGATTCCCGATCGGTTAAGGCATTCTCTCGATTCTGGATCTTCAGTAATGCATCTTCCGTCTTATCCTTGAAAATTTTGACATGAGTATCGAGGGTTTCCGATTTTTGACAGAGAATATTGTTTATGTTGGTGAAATGGGTGGTTAGGGCTTTGTTGAGGTCAGTTATGGTGGTGAGTAAGGTCTGTCGAGCTTCGAGGTTGTTGAAGAAGGTATGAATCGGTTCAAGGTTCGTTACAGTATCTGCCGCCATGGAAATGGAGCTTTTTTACACTGCAAATTTGTGGAAGAAAGAAGATATACAAACAACAAGCCTTTGAGCCCATGCTGATGTTATTGGACTTCCAATTACTCAACATGGCCCATAGTCATTTATCAAAAAAAGTCGAGATAATCTTGAATTTTTATTTCGTGATTTATTATTTCAAAATAGCGATGTCCGACCCTCAAAAATAGTGTACAACTTAAAATTTTCACTTTTAAACACGCACAATTTTAAAACATATGATTGGGATTTCTAACACATTGTTTGGATGATTGTTGCGTATTGTTTCATGATGTATCATATTGTGTTCTATTGTATCGTATTGTTTTGTTTTAATGAATACAATACTTTGATAGATTATATTATTCTCAACTGTTACATAATGTCACACATCTATAATTTGAATGATAAACCTGCAAGAAAAATAGGTATGAACTAGAGTTACTATGAAAAGGTAGGATAATAAATGACATTTGATTTTATTAAATAATAAATAAAGACAAAATGAGAAGAAAATATTAAGGTAACGACGCGATCACACCAAATCAATCGTTATATAAAATGGGTCTTTTCACCGTTACCTAACGATGAATTTAAATAATACGATACAATAAAATTTAAGTAACAATTAAATCAAATATTATATTTAAACTAACAATATAACGGGTAACAACCATCAAACATGTTTGGTGAGTCATCAATGTTATTGCATTAGGCACACATTATGTCGGATCATTATTTTATAAAGTTATTATAAATAAAGAAGAGCAAAAAATACATTTAAGAACGGTGAAATGCAGGTGACACAATAATTTTTTTTAATTTCTCATTGAATGTTCATTTTTTGTACTTAAAGTTCAATTAATCAGAATTTATGTTAAGAAAAACCTATTTAAAGTGAAAATACTTTTTAGTAATGTTGTTTTTTATATTTAAAAAGTCAAATCTCTACCACAACTTTTATCAGTGAAACGATACATAATCAAAATTGTTCAACAACAGAAATGAAAAGAAGTATTACTAAAATTGTTTAAAAGAATAAAACAAATATAGTTAGTCGATATAAAGAGTCCAATTACTTTTGAAGACTACCAAAAATTTAATATATAACAATAATAAGACAAAGGTGTCAACTATATTGTTATCAACTTTGAGTTTCCCAACTTTTTTAATCAATATTCATAATTTATTATTATTACGATTAATTCAGATTCATATGATAAAAGAGTTACAATTAAAATTTTGGGTTTTAATTGTCAATGGTTCATGTGGTTATAACAAATATAATTGATTCTTATTACTATTTATTCTCTTATACCTTCTATTGAAATTTTTTATGTTTTTTACGTAAAGAAAAAGTTAATTTCATAACTCAAACTCGAAATAAAGGTGGAGAATTATTTGTCTAACTCACATTATCACTTTCAACTTGCAACAATTGCTATGAAGTGACGTCACTTTAGATAAGCTATCTTTAGTTGATAATTAATTCTCCTTATCATATTTTACTTACTTATTAATATGTCATTAATTAATCAACCAATCAATTTATATGATGATGAGTTTTGTAGTTGTACATAATCATCAATATTTTATAATAATAACAATAATATAATACTAATAAATCTTTAGATATTTATTTCCCATGGAGAAGGAGAGAACAATTTGTTCTTTATTACGTAGAACAAGGTGTCTATTAGCAAAAACATTTTTTTTTTTTTATGTTTTTTTTTTTTTGTTGTTGAAAGAGAAATTAACGTCTCGTTTCAGTATAACAATTCATAAACTACACGAGATAAATTTTGTGTGACGAGCTTCAGAATACGTAGGAACGAAGAGAGTATGTAGTATACTTTGTTCACTGAGGCATAATTAAGTACATTAAACCATTTTAAAAAGAAAATAATTTAAATAGTTATCAATTTAAACTAAAAATAGCTAGTGATGATATAATATACGTATGTAACACATATAATTGTATATCATCAATGTATAATTTATGTATATTGAGTTATGAATTGTAGACACTAAACCCAAATGTGTACAATTTGTGAATAATCCATATGAATCGGGATAAGAAAAAAGGTGGTAGTAGCAAATAATAATCCAAGTGTCTGTTTGTGTAAACATTCATTAAAATACATACAACCAAATATACATTATACAAATATTGAATTCTTTTTGGGTTTTTTTTGTACTACTTTATTTTTTATATTTTTAATCTCTTACTGAAAATCTTGACTTTGCCACAGGCTAAGCCATCATGAACTTGAATCAGAGACCTTGATCGTGAAAAAATTTATTTTATTTACTATTTAAAATTCAATAATTCCTTTTCAATAACAATTCATCTTTTTCGAAATGTAATCTACAACTCCCTTCTTCCTTGTGCTAGCAAATTTATTTTTGTGAAATAACTTCGATAAGAAGAAAAATAAAGTGTTCCAAGACCCTCTTGGCCTAGTCCTAAATAATTTAACAATTTTTTTTTCTTCAAATTGTGTTATTCTTCTATTCAAATTGTAAACGAGATTTTCTTTTTTCAAAATTCTATTAATTCTAGTGATATACCTTTAGATTCTCAAATCCATGTAAATGGATAGGTCAGATTACCTTTTTAACAATAAAGCAAGGGTGCCTAAAAAGTACCTAAAACTTTGTATTATTATGAATATAATATAATTATTCCCCACTTGCAGCCACTAAATATAAAAAATATATTTTTTTCCTATCAAACATACATCGTTATTGAGTAGTAAAAAAAATGAAAAAGAGAGGCTTTATCAATATGGGTTGTGATACAGTGGTGAGATTGTTTCACCTTTAACCAAAGATCTTAGGTTGGAGAAAATCTAGTTGGAAACGTTATCCCAAGTGAATTTTATAAGGCGCGATTCAAATTTAATTAGGAATGTAATTGAGAAGAGAAATAAAAAAGAAATGAAAAAGAAAGACATTGCTAGTGGAATCTTCTTTTGATTCTTAATTATTAATATAAAATAATAAATATATTTTAATTTTTTAAAAAAAGAATCGTGTAAGAACAAGCAACTTCCTAGTCAAACAACCTAGACACAGTTGTACACAGTTTAAAGAATCCAACTACACTGCAACCTAATTTTTTTTTTTTGACTTACTTGCAACTTACCAACAAACAAATAATAATTATAAAATAATAATACACATAAGCGAATGTGTTGGAATGAATATAATTCTTTTTATTATTAATCAGGTATCGCGAATTTGAAAAGTGAAAATGAAACAAACTCAGGTAAGAAGTGGCTAAGCAAATTACCCCCTTTAGGCTATCCGTTGTCAATTATCATATAGATTTTGTCACTAATTTTAGAAGTCCTATGAATTCAATTCTAGTGAAATTACATTATGATAACGTTAGCTACAAATCTAATTATGTTTATTTATACATTTTTCAATCTTATAAATAAATATTGTCATCTAATATTTACAATAACTTACGAGCTTTAAAACATAATCAAAATTTTCTCTTAAAACTTCTAGTTTGCTCAAAAGAATATTTAGCTCATGTTCATGAGATTCAGAAGAAACAAATAAAAAAGGGTCATGTACTAAACAACTATCCTAAAAAGAAATAATATGTGAAAAATTTCTAGTAAAAAGTGAACACAATATATATATATATATATATATATATATATATATATATAAGCGAATCTAAATTAATCGAACACAAGATTCAACATTATGCTTCAAGAAAGATCCAACATAATTTTATTATAGATTAGACACAATAATTAGTCATAACAATATTGGTTTAATAAATACAAAATTACAAAGTTGTCACCATTGTTGGCCTCATGTGAAAACGTGTCAGTCTATTTACAGGTGATTTTTTGTTGTACACATTAATAAGTAGCTTGATTGATAGTGATAGAAATTAAAAATTAATTTCCAATTTTGTCCTCCTTAATTTTCCTCTATATATAATAAAATCAACTTCACTATAGAAGAGCAAAAACAAAACAAAAAAAAAACAATTTTTTTTAGAGAATTTCAAGAAATGGCAATGAAAAATCAAGAAAATGTTGGGATTTTAAAGAAATTTCCAGAAGCTTCTAATAAAATGTGTTCATTTGGGAGTAATGTGAAGAAAATAGCTAAAGAAGATCCAAGAAAATTAGTTCATTCAATAAAAGTTGGATTAGCAATTGCATTGGTTTCATTGTTTTACTACTTTGAACCGTTGTTTGATTATGAAGGATTTGGTGTTTCTTCAATGTGGGCTGTTTTGACTGTAGTTGTCGTCTTCGAATTTTCTGTTGGTAAGTTTTTATTATTCAAATCCTATATAAGAGTTAATTAATTTCATGTATGATCATCAAATATTTTGTAATATATAATAAATGAAAGATGATTTGAAGGGTTGTAGTGTTCCTTCATGTTAATAGGATATACAAAAATAAAATAGATTGAAATTAGCTATAAACTTCATCGTTAATTCTCGCTATATTGCTTATATAGTTAAACATAACTTTTTTATAATCCATGCCTAGTCTGTTACTAAATAGGATTAACAACGAATTTTGTTATTTAGTGACATAATTTGTCTATCACTAATTTATGTAGTGTTTTAATGGTATAGAGTCTCTTTTTAACCCCTTTCCCACGAGCTTCCAACTTTGCTTTTTTGGTGACTCGAACTCACAATCGAATTTTAATATTATTATCATAAATATTTTCTTTTATCTAAAGAGGTTATGAATTAATCATTCAACTTTTGTCTAAATTTATTTTATTTTATTATTTTAGGAGCAACACTTGGGAAAGGAATTAATAGAGGATTTGCAACATTTTTAGGTGGTTCATTAGGTGTTGCAGTTCATAGACTTGCTACCTTTACAGGGTCAGACAAATTGCAACCAATAATACTTGGTTTATCTGTTTTTTCCGTAGGTAAATCGACCAATCGTTATATATAACTTAAATTTTATATTTATTTGTATAAGTAGTATAAATACCTAACAAGTACTTTAATTTTGGTGATGGGGTTAAACTAGCTGCGATAGCAACATTTTTGAGATTCGTACCAAAATTGAAAGCGAGATATGACTATGGCATTCTCATTTTTATTTTGACGTTCTCTATGATCTCCGTCTCGGGATATCGAGACCCTGTGGTGCTCGATAAGGCGGTTACCCGACTTACTACGATCCTTATTGGGGGCGCGGCCGCGATCATGTTTAATGTGGTTATATACCCGGTATGGGCTGGTGAAGATCTTCACAATTTAATTGCTACATCTATTGAAGAGCTTGGGATTTCCCTTGAAGGTGTGTGTATCATCTTTCTTTTTAGTTCGTTTTAAAAAAATTCTTTTTGTATTTCATAACTTTCTAATTTCAATATTTTACATAACATATTCATTAAATATATTGTTAGTTTATAATCATAAGATTGAAAATTCCTGACTAGCAGAACTAACACCAAAAAAGTAATAATAAATGTCTATTCCCTAAATTGGTGTGACACATTTTAACATCCTGAGCATCTAGAAACATATATAGTATAACGACGAGTTCAACATAAATCAATAATATGAATAAATGAGTTCAACTCTAAACACATAATCTAAAAAGGTGAATTTCATATCTAACTCAGTTTCAAAATTAGCTCATGGAAATGATCAATCATCACATTATATATATATATATATATATATATATATATATATATATATATATATATATATATATATAAAATAATCATTTAGAGTGTATTAAAAAATTGTTAGAAGTTGAACAAATCAATCTTATGTGTACCAATAGCTACCTATGTTAGTGTATGAGTCAATGTAACATAACTAATACTATATATTATATGATTTGATATAATGACATGATTCTGCGTTTATAATTTATATATATAAAACTATCATTTAGAGTGTATTAAAAAATTGTTAGAAGTTGAACAAATCAATCTTATGTGTACCAATAGCTACCAATGTTAGTGTATGAGTCAATGTAACACAACTAATACTATATATTATATGATCTGATATAATGACATGATTCTGCATTTATAAAATTATACTGAATATTTTATTTATTAAATTTGGTTATATTAATTTGTAGGATATGGAACTCAATACTTCAAGAAAATAGATATCAAGTCTGAAGAAGAACTAGAGAGAATATCTCTTGAGGAATACAAATGTGTTATCTACTCAAAAGCTAGTGAAGAAAATCTGGTTAGTCAAAAATAAATTATATTTAATTAGCTTATTTGGTCAAAATTTTGAGAAGTTAAATAATAAATTTTAAATAAAATTACAATTAATTTAATGTAGAGTTCTAATGACAATTACAATTTTGTCCTAATAGGTCAATTTTGCAAAATGGGAGCCACATCATGGAAAATTCAGATATAGACATCCATGGGGACAATACTTGAAAATTGGAGATCTTGTTCGTGAATGTGCCATTAAAATCAATGCTTTAAATTCAGATCTTACCTCTTGCAATATGGTAATTATACTAAACCAATACATTCATGTAAAAGAAAAACAGTTCGATACACGAAAGATTTCACGTTTATTCAAAATTCTGGGAGGGTCTCACCCTAAGGGGCGAGGTGTAATGTAGAGGCACAAGCATTAATGATTGACATAAGTCGCACAAACACAATTGAATTGTTTATCTAAGGAATCCCTTCTTATATACACTATCAATGTACTTCACATAAGCGGAATATTGTGTGAAAGGGAGTCTTGGAATAACAGTAAAATTTTTAGAGGTGGATCCAAAGAGGTGCAGGGAGGGTCAATTAAACCCCATTTATTGAACAATTACACTATGTAGCTTGATAGGAAAAATTAATTATTATTTTTTTGCTTATATATAAGTTGTTAAATCTCTTTGGTATAAGGACTTTTTTTTGAATCCCTAGCTCTGCCGTACCACTACAATCAACCATTGATGCTTGTGTGAGGTATGCTGCCTAGATCACAACCTTTCAGATTGTGACCCTTTTTTCAAACCCTACATGAACGTGGAATGTTTCATACACCAGCTTATGTACTATCAGTATATAAACTTAAACAAAGTGTCAATTAATTTATGTTTAATTTTTTTTTTTTTTAGACACAAGAAGGAAGGAAAATAATTCAAGAACAATGCACAAAGATGAGCATAGAGTGTGGTAGAGCATTGAAGGAAATAGCAATGTCAATGAAGACAATGACCCTTTATCCAACAACTGATTCACATATTCTAAAGGCAAAAGCATCATCTGAAAAACTAAGATCCATAATTAGAAATGGTGGTTTAATTGAAGAAAAAGAGTTGCAAAAACTACTTCCATCAACAAGAATTGCTTCACTTATGCTAGACATAGTGTCAAATTCAGTAGAAATTGTGGACTCTGTGAATCAACTTGCTACACTTATGAAATTCAAGATTTTGTCATCAAAACCAAAGAGATTGGGGAGCAAGAGTAGAATCCCAAGTGGCAATATTGGAGAAGCACACCTTGTGGTTAATGTTGAGTGAATAAGGTCAAAATCGTAAACTTCAAACAGTCTGAAGCTCGATGGATGAATAATGCATATGTCTCCTTTATATATACCAATTTGCACTCATTAAGTATATAAGGTTTTTATTTATATGACAAAGTTTGAACTAGTGATGTACGCCTACCTCATACATCAACAATGTATTTTTGTTATTAGATCAAAGGTTAAGGGGTCATTGTAAAAAGAGTGAGATGGTATGAAATGAAACATATACTACTTGTGAGTGAATATAAATGTCAATTTCTTAATCTTTGAAGATCCACGGTTCGATACAGTTCGTAGATTTATATTAAAAGCTCGATGAATAGATAGTGAATATGTTTATATGCATCTTTATGGAATGCAATATGAATTACTTGTGAGTGAATAGGGTCCAATTGCAATTTATTCTTTGCATTCACAAAAAAAATAATCATTTTTCCAGATATTTATGATAAATTCAACAAGAAAAAAAAAGAAATTTAATAATCAAACAAAAAATAACATATCGTTGAACTTCTATACTGTGTGATATAGATACAGATTTCCACCTTATATTAAGAGATTTGATTGAATTAAATTTCCAAAATTAATTGTTTCGTTTATTTTGAAAATCCTCAATTATTTCTTTAATTAATAAAATTAGTTATAACCATTTAATTCAAACAAATACAACATGTATCTCAATAAAACCGTCAGATACATGTATATGGCAAGTAATAATACATGTATCCAATAGACGAAATTTGAAATCACCGTGAATCATAATAATTAAGACCTAAACTAGTTGAATTTATGTACAACAACAAACCGACCCAATCCAAACCTAAAGGCCCAAAAGAGAAAAGAAAAGAAAAGAAATCAAAAATTAAAAGGGAAAGAAACATCGATACCATAATCCTCAGTAGCAAACATTTAGCACCAAACATAAACTTTGCACCTTTACTTCCAATTTTTAGCTAATACCTTAAATCTGTTAGAAACCTAAAAAATATTTTTGCAAATTAAAATATTTAACTTTTTGGGGAAAAGTCTTTTAAGGTTTTAACAGACTCGAGCTATTAGCTAAAATTAGAAGTAGAGGTGTACGCAAAGTTTAAGTTTGGTGTCAAAATTTGCTACTTCTCAACTCTTTGATTCTATTTTGATATCTTACAAGAAATCATGAAACGTTGTAGCAGGATGAACATGATTGTTCTACTCCTCAAGTATATTAGATTTGAGCGTTAAAATAAAATAAAATAAAAAAGAAATTTGATGGTGGGTATTAAAACATTTTAAGGAGTCTTAAATAGAGTGAATTCAAAATTAGTCATAATTACAATATTCACTCCATTAAATACAAGATTTTCTACACATTAATGATTTATTCCTAATAATAAATACTAACAATTGAAAAGAGTTCAAATTGAATGTGATGGACATAAAATTTATTCCCTTTATCCTTTTTTATTTTCTAATTTTGACTTTTTCACTTATCATTTTTGATAAAATGAATTTACTCATTAAAGAGATTCTACATTTTTCAAAAATATCAACTCTTTAAATAAATATAGGATATTAAAAAATATTGTCTTTCCTTAATTTGTCAAAAATAATAAGTAAAAAGTCAAAATTATACAAATAAAAAAAGAAAGATAAAGGGAGTAAATCTTAAATCTGTCTCATTCAATTTGAACTCTTTTCAATTGTTAGTATTTATTATTAGGAATAAATCATAAATGTGTAGAAAATCTTGTATTTAATGGAGTGAGTATTGTAATTTTGACTAATTTTGAATTCACTCTATTTAAGACTCCCTAAAATGTTTTAACACTCACCATCTAATTTTATTTTTCTCAGGCTTAAATCTGATATACCTCAGGAATAGAACAATCATGTTCATCCTGCTATAACATTCCATGGTTTCTTGTAAGATATCAAAATAAAATCAAGAATTGAGAAGTAGCAAATTTTAACACCAAATTTAAATTTTGCATACACCTTTACTTCTAATTTTAGCTAATAGCTCGAGTCTGTTAAAAGTTAAATATTTTAATTTGCAAAAATGTCTTTTAGGTTTCTAACAGATTTGAGGTATTAGCTAAAAATTGGAATTAAAGGTGCAAAGTTTATGTTTGGTGCTAAATATTTGCTACTGAGGATTATGGTATCGATGTTTCTTTCCCTTTTAATTTTTGATTTGTTTTCTCTTTTGGGCCTTTAGGTTTGGACCGGGTTGGTTTGTCGTTGTACATATTTATTTGGGCAAATTACATAAATCTAATTAATTTAGGTCTTAATTAAGGATTTCCAAAATAAATGGGCAATTAATTTGGAAATTTAATTAAATCAAAGCTCTTAATCGCGATTTAGAATCAAACTTTATATCCTAATAGTTGAATCAAATGACATAATAACTGCACTTAAATCATATTGGGGTATAATCGATTTTTCGAAATATAAGCTCTATTTAAAAGAATATCTCAAAAGACAAACTACATATGAAATTTTTTAAGTCTATATAGTATTTTTCTTTCTGTTGATTTGATTTGTCAGTTTTCTTTGTATACTTTTGATGTTATTTTATTGTGTTATATATTTTTTCCATAAGCATGCATTTATGTTAGGTATAATCGATTTTTCGATACAACTCCTTTTCATATAATCTTAGATTGACTTTTTTTTTTTTTTGATTTAATATGTTTTTCACTCTAAGTACAGATAAAACATAAGATATGATATCTTTTTCGTAAAACTCTTTTTTAACACAATTTTAGATCTACCTTATTCAATTTTAACTCTTTTCAAATTGTCAGTATTTGTACAACTATAGTCGTTTGGTTGTAAACTAATTATCCCAGGATTAATTATCCTGGGGTTAGTTATCTTGGGATAACTTATCCCACCCTATATATGGGATTACTAATCCCATCACTATGGTATAAATGGTGGGATAAGTTATCCCAATCATGTCAACCAAATAAGACACCAAACTTTTATCCCAGGACTACTTTTTTATCCCAAGACTACAGTATGCCAAATGTTTTATATATGAGAAACTCTTTTTATTTTTATTTTTATTTTTTAGTGAACCAATATGTAGACAAAAATGAGAAACTAATTTTAGTGAAGACAAAAATGAGAAACTAATTTAGACAAAAACAAATAAATATTGTACTTAATGAAGTCGCTGAATATTGTTGGGAAAAAAAAATGTTGGAAACAACTGGCTCTGAATATTTTTTTTTCCGTTCGGTTATCTGCTATATTTATTTTGAGGTCGTACCTAATCAGATCCACATTATTTAAAACTCGTTAAAAGGATAAATACTTTTGAATTCAATATTTGTGATTACGAATAAAAAATTCATATTCATTCCATTACAATATTTTGTCATGCCATGTAAAAATGACAAAATTGAGTTAAAATTTTGCACCAATTGTAACTCTTAACTATACAACTCTCCACTCAAAATTTTAGCTAATAACTCACATCTTTTAGAAACTTAAAAAGATTTTCCCCAAAAGTTAAAATATTTGCTAGCAAAGAAAATAAATGAAAAGACTCGTGTCATCGATCATAGATTATGGTGTGATGGATATAATGTCCAAGACTCGTTTGTTGGTTTTGAACTTCATAAATTGTTAAAGGGTTTAATTTGGAACTTCTAAAAATATTTGAACTATATAAATCGTTCCTTAATTAGGTTCAACTAGTTAGTCCTTCGAATTCCAGCATCATTTTGTTGGACTTGTTTTGTGTTTTATTCGAGTTTTCTTATTCAAAAAAAAAATTATGTTAAAAGAGTGGTTAAATATTAATACTATAATAATGTACTTTGTAAAAATTCACAATGAGGATCTGAGGAGGATAGAATATACGCAAAATTTTGTAACTACTTTGTAGAGGTAGAAAGATTGTTTCTTAAAATCTCGTTGGCCGAGTGCAACAAATGCAGTGGCTAAATATTGATAACTTTTAAAATAATAAATCTTGATAGGAAGTTAAAATGATTACTTTTCTTTGGACTCAAAACCGAATGAAAAACAAATAAAAAAGACTGTAAAGGCACAAAACCTTATGGCATTACAATAAAAAATTTGTTATGATATTTGATTGGTATCTTTATTATTTAATTTTCCATTTGATGTTTGATTTTCATCATCTTCAATTATCAAGATATTATATAAACTATATGACTTGAAATAAGTAGCACATATTTAATCTTCAAACACTTATATTATACTGTCTCAATTAAAAATAATTTTTTTAATAAAGCGTGTTAAAGAAGAAATTATTCTTCTATAATTGGAATTAAAACTTTGATAGAGATTGTTTTATCTTAAATAAACATCAGACGACACTAATTTGGATTAACAATCTGAGGGATTTCAAATATCAAAGACTAAATATTTTGTTGCTGATAGACAAAGTTCTCCTTAAACGGACTTAAACACAAATTTGAATTAATCAATCAGGCCAATAGATTATGAATATCAGATAATTAAATAAGAAAAAGGCCACAAAGAGCCTAGTGAGTAGGATATTACTAATACTACATTTAGAGTTTTTGTTCAATCTAAACGCGTACTTAAAAAAAATGAGATTATTACATTTCGCAATAACTTAATAAAATCATAACAAATAACCAATACTAGTCATTGTATAGTTAGTGTGCATATAATACATTAATTATACACTTGTAATACTCTAAGAAGCCCTTTTGATTGATGCGATAAGGACAGTGATCTCAAAATAAAATGCAGAATTAATTTATTTCGCTTTTTACTATGAATACTAATTAATTTCAAAATTATTTTACCTACCAAAACCAAAACTCCAATTTGGTTAGGTGTTTAAAGCCTAAGAATCTCATTTATATGCTAAATTGTTCTTATATCACCTTCTTTTGTATTTTAGTTACCCACCTAAGTAATGAAACCCTCTATTTAAGAAGAGTTTTTTTACACTTTTTTTTAAATCATAAATAAAAAAGAAAAAGAGTGAGTACTCTTTTTCTATTGAAGAAAAAATTCACAAAAAAAGGCATAAAAAATTTCTTTGAATTTGCAAGAGCATTCTCTTTCAATTCTAGTGTTGCATACTTGGAAAAAGGGTAACTCTAATTATTTTATAGTCAATTGGATTATTTATTTTTTATTGTTCTTAATTCATTCGCATGCTTTTTTTTTAATTTTAGTTCTAAAATGTTGTATTTATTGCTCTTTTTTCTTATTGAAGAATTTGTTATTCATGTGTGTCAAGAATAATGTGGTTCAATTTTTTTTCTTCAGATTTTCTATTATCAAATACATCGATCTGTTGCAAAAACTCGATATATACAAATTTTTTTTAGAGAAATAGAAAAAAAAAAAAACTACTCATGCCATTTGAAAAAATAAATATATCCACTAGGTAATGATTTTTTTTTATTTTTTTTTTTGGAGGGGGTGGGGGGATTTATAATGTTTAGATCTTGCTTTTAAAAAATATAAAAATAACAAGATTATATAGATTAAATAGGTGCACTTCGTCTATTACATCTCGTCCACCAAAATTTAGATAAATGGAAAGAATTTATTTGACTAACGTTATTTTTTATTTATTTTTTAGATCTTACAATTTTCTACCACGAGGTAAAAACAAATTTACACACTAAATTTTAATATCAAATTATAATTTGTCTATCAAAATTCAGACAAATAAAAAAATTTCACCTAGCAAACATTTTTTTTTGACATCTTACAAATTTTTACCAAAAGGATAATACTTCAAATTACGAATACAAAAACTACATGCTTGAAATTCAAATTTTAAGTTGGTAAATTTTGCATAATAACTCCATTTAGTTTCTGGTTCACCAAAGTCTAGACAGATAGGATGAACTATGCCAGCTAGCTAATATTTTTTTTAATTTTTTTTTGGCCACGTGGAAACGTTTTTTCTTTTGAACACTAACACCTGTCCTTTTTTTTTTTTTTTTTTTTTTTTTTCAGATTTGGTGGCTTTTGAAACATGGATTTTACTACAAAAAAGATTCTCAACAATGGAAGATATATCCTATCAATAATTTCTCGTTTTTTGAATGTTATCACTTACTTTATCATTCCACATTTTAATGCAAATGTTGCTACAAAGCTAGTGCAAAATAATTTTCAAACGACATTTTTATCAAAATCCAAGTTATCCACATTACCATCATCATCACCACCATCAACAACAATAGCAACGAGGAGAAGGAGGAGGACCAGGACACCATCCACATTTTCATCGAAATCCGACTCATCAATATTAGCACCATCACCACCATCAGCAGCAGCAGCAGCAACAACAACAAGGACAAAGACGTCCAGAACACCATCCATATCAAAATCTGAGTCATCAATATCAGCACCACCACCATCAGCAGCAACAACAACAACAACGAGGACAAAGACAACTAGAACACCATCCACATGGAAATCTGAGTCATCAACATCAGCACCACCACCACAACCATCAACAACAACAAGGGGGACAACGACTAGAACACCATCCATATTTTCATCAAAGTCGTCCGAGTCAACATCAACACCACCACCACTAGCACTACCATTACTACCACCTACAAAATCAACAACCACAACACCATCCACATTTTCATCCTTATTTGATTCAACACCATATTCTTCTCCATGGATGTATTCAACAAGTGGCGATCTCATAGGTTCAGAGAGTGGTGTTTTCATGGCTTCACCTAGTGAACTAGAAGAGTATGAACAACAATATCACAACAGAAAACCCAAAAATAACATTCCTAAAAAAGGAAAACAACCTAAGAATACGAAAAAAGAATATCCACCACCAATTCCTTCTTGGAGAGGCACATTGCCTCGAGATGTACCATGGTCTCTCTCTAGAAATAATGTTGATGGAAGATTAATCCTAAAAGAAGAAACCATGGAGTATTATGAGTATCTTGAAGCCACACGAGAGAATGGACGTCTCGTGTTAAAACTAATAGTTTTGAAAGGTTACAAAAAATGTCATGATCAAAATGATTTTGATGACACTATTCATGAAGATGAAATCACTCGCGATGAGACTATAAATCGAAGGGAGAAGAAGAAAAGGATTCAAGAAGAAGCACAAAAGGAATCCAAGATGATTAATAGAGATATTGGAATCAAAAAGAGAAGAGGACATTACTAGCAATTTTCAAATGACTTGAAGGGGTAAAATTGTATTTTCCTTTAATGTTGTTTGCTTGGATGTATTTTTTCCTATATTTTAGGTTGTTAATTATGAGTAACATGTTTGGGAAGTAGAGTTATGTCATTTTTGTAATGCATTATATATAGTATAGTATTTATGTAAAAACTTGTGGCAATTTCTCTATTTTTTTGTATTTTATTTCTGACCACTTGGTTTCGACTAAATTCGTAGCTAATATCATACATGTCCTTGCACAAGTTATGATATAGATTCTTACATAACTTAACACTAATATAATAATTATTAAGTACTAGCTTTAATTTTTAAAATAGTCAAACCACACACATTATAAAATTATCATGAATTATTTTTTTCCTTATGTAGCTATCCAAATAATCGACATCCAAATTATTTTTATGACAAATTTCAATTTTCACTACTAAAAAAAACTCAAACAAACCTTTGGAGGTCGGTATTGTCCTGATTTATTTTAATAAAAAATAATTAAAAATTATTTTTTTGATTTTTCTGAAGGTCAATTTTTTTTAGTAGTGTACTCAAACCAGACGACGATAAAACAAAACATATATATAATTGTATAAAATGGCTATTCTTTTAGACTATTCTGTTGTCTAATTAACGAAATTTTAGGCCAATATTAGCAAGTAATTAAATAATATTTTGTATGTTACACGTCGCAAACATATAGAAAATTACAAAAATGAGCCACTGCAAGAAAATTTATCCTACTTTTTTTTTTAACCCAACTATAGAGCCTAAACATGATTGGATTAGTGAGTCCACATAAAATTAAAAGAATGATTTGTCAAAAGTAAAATCTATAATAGAGGTGTTTGATCCAATTGGTGAAATTTTCAATGTTATGAACAACTTTATGAAACTATATAAGATCACAACTAATGAAGGATTTAGTGCTATTATAAAAGGTAACAAAGTTAAAATAAGTGAAACAGAATTTGAGAGGGAGGATTTCAATTTTAAAAAAATACCTTTTACTATCTCTCAACTTTTATTCGTACATCTTGCACGAAGATGATTAGCTGCAAGTTGATTGGCATATCTTCTTTGGAGAAAAATGAAATCTATTGGGAAGAGTTTTTCTATTTTGCCTTTCCTCTCCTTGTCTTTTCTTTTCTATTCTTTTCTTTCTGAGAGAATATAAAAGAGAAACTATTTGCGACGACAAACAAGTAACTGAATAGCAGACATTAACTAGTGTTACACGTAAGTATAACACGTTTCATCTGAAAAATTAATATCGATCTCGAAAAAAGTAAATAAACGAGCAAGAGTATAAATATGCTAATATTTAAATGATACAAACAAATACAGTTACGTTTACCATCAAAGTAAGTTAAGGGTGTTCTATAGTAGATATTAACTAGTGTTACACGCAAGTCTAAACGTTTCATCTAAAAAATTATTATCGATCTCTGAGTTAACAAATAAATTGGCAAGTGTATAAATTTGATGATATTTGAATAATACAAACAAATACAGTTACGTGCACTGCCAAAGTAAGTTAACGGTGTTCTTTGTTAGAGTTATGTGTACTGCCAAGGAAATCAAATTCACATCTTGTGAACGATCGATAATGTGACGCCCAGCTAAAGATAAGAAGTACCACATCGGCAAAAACAGGGGAGATGTTGGATATATAAGTAAATAGACATTACCAACTAGTGACGCATTTTAAAGTCGTGCGTGCCTAGACCCAAAGCGGACAATATCACTAGTAGGCTTGGCTGTTACAAATGGTATCAGAGCCACTCCTGTGTCAGCTTTGTTGTCGATGTGGGTCAGAGTTCAACTGAGTTTAGGCACATCCCGGTTAGGCGGGGCAAACCTCAGTGCTGAGTCTAGGAAAATCCCATTTGTTGGGGCAAACCTCAGCGAGGACGCTGAGTCCGTAGAGGGGGCGCATGTGACGCCCCAACTTAAGATAAGAAGTACCACATCGACAAAACACAAGAGAGATGTTGGGTATAAGCAAGCAAGCCTTACCAACTAGTGATATGTTTTAAAGTCGTGTAGGCCTAGGCCCAAAACAGACAATATCACTAGCAGGCTGAGCCATTACATATATGAACTCCACCACCCCCTATTCCTCCCTTCCCCACACGTTATAGGCTGAATATTTGGAGAGTGAACAATATAATATTGGGAATCCAACATCCAAAATAATGAATTGAGATAGATTTGACTTTGATATCAAATAAATTGAAAACAAGGGTAAAATCAACAGGCAAAGCTTTGAGAAATAAAGGATTATTTATTGCTCAATTCAAATTGCTAAAACCAAGAACACATATTTCTTTCCGAGAGAAAATACAAGGAAAATAAGTGCGACAAATATGTAATTGAAAGATAAAAAATAAATTAACATCTCTTAACTTTCCTTCTTGCAACTTGCAAGTAGCATCATGTGAAACTTTTCACAAAAGAAATATTCTTTCCAACCAATCAATGATCTTTTTTTGTAAGCTGATTATGAATAAATCACTCTAAAAAAATAAAAATTATATATATATATATATATATATATCCTAAAGATGATTAGCTGCAAGTTGATTGACATTTCTTCTTAGTAGAAAAGTGAAATCTATTATGAAGAACTTGTTATCTTTTTCTATTTTGCCTTTCCTCTTCTTTTCTTTTCTTTCGGGGAGAATATAAAAGGGGAAATATGTACGACGACAAGCGAGTAATTGGAGGATAGCTGACTTTAACTAATGTTACACGCAAGTCTAAAATGTTTCATCTGAAAAATTGATATCAATCTCTGAATAAGTAAATCAATGGCTACGTATATAAATTTTATTGATAATTTGATATTTGAATGATACAAACAAATAAGTTGCGTGTACCACCAAAGTAAGTTAAGGTTGTTCTATAGCAAACATTAACTAGTATTACACGCAAGTACGTTTCATCTGAAAAATTAATATCGGCCACTTAATTAGCAAATAAACTGGCTAGTGTATAAATTAGCTGGTATTTGAATGATTCAAACAAATACAGTTATGTGTACCGCCAAAGTAAGTTAAGGAGGCTCTTCGTTAGAATTACGTATACCGCCAAAGAAAATCAAATTCTCATCTTCTGAACATATGAACTCCACCACCCCATTTCCTCTCCCCCCCCTTCCCACATGTCTAGAAATGAATATTTGGAGAGTGACCAAAATAAAATTGGAGACCCAAACATCGAAAATAATGAATTGAGATGGGTTCGACTATGATACCAAAGATATTGAAAACAAGGGTAAAATCAATAGGCAAAGCTTTTAGAAAGGAAGGATTTTTTTACCACTCAATTCAAATGGCTAAAATCAAGAAGACCTAATTCTTTTCAAGAGAAGATACAAGGAAAATATGTGCATTAAATACGTAATTGAAAGATAGCAAGCATTAATGTCTCGCAAAAGTTTAACACATTTCATTTTAAAAAGTTAGGATTGATTTATGAATAAACAAATAAATTGACACATATATAAAAATTTGATAATTGAATTGTAGAAACAAATATAGTTTCACATATCCCCAAAGTAAATGCTACACTAAATTAGGTATTACCTAAAGCAGTAAGATTTAGGCAAACTCCCTAGTCTCTAGTTATCCGTATGTGTGTCTATTTCGTTTTAAGAAGGTATCAAAGTTTGGCTTGTCGGTAAAGGATTTCCCCATCGGACACATTACCATCAATGAACTAAATTCAGACGGACATCATAAAAATTAGCGATTTTTTGATAATTTTGTTTTTTCATTATTTTTTATCAACTTGAAGAACCAATATAGCAAAAGCAAATTAACCCTTTTGCTCCAAAAGCATTCCTTGCATCGATGACACTGAGAATACAACAAAAACTATAGTTCATTCTTGAGCTTTCTTAGTATTAATAAGTAATAAAAAGGATAACTTTGCATCAAACCTATTTAATTCCATACTTATATTTTTGCTCCGCCCACACCCCCCCCCCCCCCCCCACGTTTTGTTGGGCCAAAAACAACAAAAATTGAAACATGAAACCATATACTACCCTTTATTAAAAACTTGGACATAGAGCTAAAACAAAATAAATATTACATAATCATAAAGTCTTTGGTTTCTCAGGACCAGCTAGAACTCCTCTTAGCTCCCAATCAACATACTTTTCATTAATTTTCACTGCATAATTGTCAATTAGTGAAATTTCTAATGTTAATGGACACCTCTATGAAATTATATAATATAAAACTAATGAAGGATTGAGTACTATTATGAAAGGTAACAAAATTAAAACAAGTGAAATAGAATTTGAGAGATTTAGTACTATCAAAAATTCAAAATTAAAACAAGTGAAATATAATTTGAGAGAGAGGATTTCATTAAAAAGATACCTTTAAATATCACTCAAACTTTTCATCTTGCAAGTTGCAAGTGTCATCATGTGAAACTTTTCACAAAAGAAATATTCTTTCAAACCGATCAATGATCTTTTCATTTAAAAAATCGATATCAATCTCTCAATATGTAAATAAACGGACACCTGTATAAATTTACTGATATTTAAATGATACAAACAAATATAGTTACGCGTACCGCTAAAACAAGTTAAGAGTCTTCTATAGCATACATTAACTAGTGTTACACGTAAGTCTAACACGTTTCATTTGGAAAATATAATCGATCTTTGAATAAACTGGCAAGTGTATAAAATTGAAGATATTTGAATGATACAAACAAATATTGTTACGTGCATCGTCAAAGTAAGTTAAGGGTGTTCTGTGTTAGAGTTACACGTACCGCCAAAGAAAATAAAATTCACATCTTGTGAATGATATTGACTCCACCTCCCCTTATCCACCCCCCCCCCCCCCACTCCCCGCAAGTCTAGAACTAAAAATTCAGAGAGTGAACAATATAAAATCAGGAATTCAACACCGAAAATAATGAATTGAGATGAATTTAACTTTAATGCCAAATATACTGAAAACAAGGGTAAAATTAATAGGTAAAACTTTTAAGTAAGAAATGATTTTTTTAACTGCTCAATTCATATTGCTAAAACCAAGAAAACCTAGCTCTTTCCGAGAGAAGATACAAGGAAAATAAGTACGAAAAATATGTAATTAAAAGATGGCAAGCATTATTGTCTCACAAAAATTTAGCACTTTTCATTTAAAAATGTTAGAATTGATCTATGAATAAACAAACAAATTGGCATATGTATAATATTGTTGATAATTGAATTGTAGAAACAAATATAGTTCCACCTCCAAAGCTAGCATTGATCTTTGAATAAAAAAATGAATTGGCGAGTGTATAAAAATATTGATATTTGAATTGTACAACTAAATATAGTTTTGCATATCCCAAAGTAAATGAATCACTAAATTAGGTGTTACCCAAAATCGTAAGATTCAAGTAAACTCTCTAATTATATGTATGTGTGTCTATTTTGTTTTAAGAAGGTATTTGAGTGAGATTCTAAATAAAAACCTTTCAATTTTTACTAATTCTCTTATTGTTGTGTTGTGTTGTGTACTTGACAACAATAGTGAGGGTTGCCAGCGATAATTTTGTTAAGGACACACTTAAGAGAGATCCCTTCATATTTTTTTATTACTAATTAAATGTGAATAATATCAATTGATAATCGAAAAATTATCATTATCATGAACAACACCCTCATATTTTATTTGTGAAATTTGAAATTTGATGATAATAAATTAATAATTACTCCCTCCATTTAATTTTATTTGTCACTATACTGAAATTCAATGTCCATTTTAATTTGGTCATTTGAAAAATCAAGAGATAACTTGTCATTTACTTCTTAATTTTTCTTTATTATTTAAGTATAGTCATTTCCCAAAATATCGAAGCTATTGCAGTCAAAAAGTGATAAAGTAAAATTAACATTATATCTATTGCTCTTTAAGAAAAGTGCCAAGGCAATATTGGATTAGTAAATAGCCAAAAAAGGATTTAAATTATGGGGATTGAAAATTGGTTATTTATGAAATTTCTATTTGTGAATTCTAAAACAACATCCACTAATCACTTTTGGTGTTGTTTTTGAAATTACTATCATAAAATTCAATTTTCGTGAAACTCCAAAATTTTACATTTGCAATTTAAAACTTCATAACATCGATCAACTTTTTTATTACTACAATAATTGAAAAGTGACTATTTTGTAGTTCTTCATTTATGAATTCTAAAATAGCATTTACTTATTACTTTTATGTAATTTGTTCATAGGTTTCGAATTTAGCAAGCAAAATTCTATGACAATATTCGAAGTTTTACCATGAACTCTCACCGTGCAATTCGAAACTCTACAATTATGACTATATTTTTAATCAAAGTGGCTATATGTGATTCTCTATTTGTAGTTCTAAAATAACACTTACTATTACTTTTATTTGACTTTATTTCATAAATTTCGTAAAATTTTATGACAATATCCTAAAGTTTCATTATGAACTTTCACCGGTGCAATTTAAAACTCTAGGATAGCGGCTATCTTTTTAACGAGAGTGGTTATTTTTCACTAATAACAACCTTTATATATATAGGATATATCTCCAACTGTAATTTGAAAATATGCAATGGCCCTTCCCGCCTTTAATGTCACTGCCGCCGCCACTCCGCCGTCGATGTCGCTGTCGCTGCCGCTGCAACTCCCCCAGTTCCATAATAAAAACTCCGCCTCCGCCGCCACCTACCGCAGCAATAATGACTCTGCAGCTTCATGGACCTCGTTAATTGCCCGTCACTGCAAAAACGGCCGTTTAATCGAGGCGGTTTCCGAGTTCACTCGCATGAGGAATTCCGGCGTTGAGCCTAACCACATTACCTTCGTTACTCTTCTCTCCGGCTGTGCCCATTTTCCTGCTCAATCTCTGTCTCTTGGCTCTGCTCTTCACGGGTATGCTCGAAAACTCGGGTTGGATACTCGGAATGTGAAAGTGGGTACTGCTGTTATTGACATGTATTCAAAGTTTGGACTTGTGGGGCTTGCGAGATTGAGTTTTGATCATATGGGTGTTAAGAATAAGGTGACTTGGAACACCATGGTTGATGGTTACATGAGAAATGGGGATTTCAAGAATGCGGTTAAGGTGTTCGATGAAATTCCTGAGAGAGATGTTATTTCCTGGACGGCTTTGGTTGGTGGATTTGTGAAGAATGGGCTTTTTGAAGAAGGTTTGGTGTGGTTTCGAGAAATGCAGTTATCTGGGGTTGAGCCTGATTATGTAACAATGATCTCGGTGCTTTCAGCTTGTGCTAATTTGGGTACTCTTGGTATAGGTCTATGGTTACACCGGTTTATCTTGCGACGTGAATTTAAGGATAATGTTCGTGTTAATAACTCATTAATCGACATGTACTGTAGGTGTGGATGCTTAGAATTGGCGTGCCGGGTGTTTGATAGAATGACCGAGAGAAGCTTGGTTTCATGGAATTCAATCATTGTTGGATTAGCAGTCAATGGACATGCGGTAGATGCGCTACAATATTTTGAGTTGATGCAAAATGAAGGTTTTCAACCGGATGCAGTGACCTTTACAGGAGTTCTCACGGCATGTAGCCATGCTGGTTTAGTCGAGAAAGGGTTGAAGTATTTCAAAGCAATGAAGAGAGTTCATAGGATTACTCCTAGGATTGAACACTACGGGTGTATAGTCGACCTTTACAGTCGTGCTGGAAGACTGGAAGATGCATTAGGCATTATTAAGAATATGCCCATGAAGCCAAATGAAGTTATATTGGGATCTATATTAGCTGCTTGTCGAAATCTTAGTGATGTAAAATTAGCTGAAAGGCTAATGCATTATATCTACAAATTGGATCCGGATGGAGATTCAAATCACGTGCTGCTTTCTAATATATATGCTGCAGTGGGAAGTTGGCGTGGAGCTAGTACTGTGAGGAAGAAAATGAAGGCACTCGGGATTCAAAAGAGACCGGGAATTAGTTCCATTGAGGTTGATGGTGTCCTTAATGAATTTGTGGCCGGAGATAGATCACATGTACATGCAGAGCAGGTTTACGCAATGCTTGAGCATTTGTCAGGTGAGTTAAAAATGTCTGGATATGTTGAAGATGATTTTAGTGATTTATTTGAATGTGGTTGATTACTTTCATTTTTGTGCGACATACACATCATTATAAAGAAGATTAATTTTTTGCGTTGTACTTGGCTGATCAAGTTATGTAGTTGAACTAGTATTTAATCATTTGAAACGTCATAAGGTTAAAAATCAAGCTTTTCTATGTGAACTAAAAAGGACTTGCTATAGGCTCTATACATGTTTCTTGGACTCGAGTTTTTTGTCTCTTCTTCCTCAACTGATTTGGAAACAACCTCTCAATATTCACAAGGTAGGGGTAAGTTTGCGTACATACTACCCTTTGCAAACCTCACGACCCCACTTGTTGGACTACAATATGTGTTTGTTGTTGTTGTTTCTCAACTGATTTTGTCTCTTCTCACTAGGATGTACCGTCAGAGTTTGGCTTGTAGGTAAAGGATTTCCCCATTAGAAACATTACCGATCGATGTGGCAAATTCGGACGGATTCCGTCAAAAACTTCCATAGGAGATCTCTTTAAGAAATTAGCAATTTTTTAGTAGTGGCTTCTGTTTTTTCATTATCTTTTATCATCTTGAAGAACCAATATCCAGGAAATTAACACTTTAGCTCCAAAAACATTTTTGAATCGATGACATCGAGAGTACTGCAAAAGCTAATGTTCATTCTTGTTTTCGTAGTACTAGGAATAAAAAGGACAACTTTGCATCAAACTATATACATATCAGGGAGACATGAAATCCTAATATTCCAACTTGGCTAGCCTAATGCCTAAGCCCATACTTACATTTTTGTTTCTTTTGTTTTTTCCTCTCTGTTGGGCCAAAAACAACAAAAACAGAAACATGAAACCATAGACTACCCTTTACTAAAAACTTGAACATAGAGCTAAAACAAAATTAATATTGCATGATCATGGAGTCTTAGGTTTCTTAGGACTAGCACCATTGTGATGTAATGGATCAGGACCAGCTGGAACTCCTCTTAGCTCCCAATCAGCAAACTTCTCATTAATCTTCTCTGCATGCTTGTAGTATACCTTTCCAAATGCAGCCCACTGGCTTTCTAAAACCTGCATGCACATATAGTTTAAAAGGATTAGTACTTAGTCATGGAAATCTAAGTGATGATTCACTTGACCCCTTGTCCATAGAGACTTCGTGTCATACAACCGAAATGACCCCCCCCCCCCCCCAGATAGTCACCCCCTTTCTCTCTTTTTACAGCCTCATGAACATAGGAAAGAAGGAATGTAACAAAACAGGCACATATAGCTAAAAAATTAATACTTCGTCAAGGAAATCAAAGTGATGATTATACTCGTCCCCTTGTCCATAGAGACTTCGTGTCATACAACCGAAATGACTCCCCCTAGATAGCCGCTCCCTTTATCTCCTTTTTACAGCCTCATTGACATACAAAAGAAGGAAAGTAACAAAACGGGGGACATATAGTTTTAAGAATTAATACTTAGTCATGGAAATCAAAGCGATGATTTACTCATCCGCTTGTCCCTAGAGACCTCTCGTAGCATACAACCGAAACGACTCCCCCTAGATAGCCACCCCCTTTCTCTCTTTGACAACCTCGTGGATGAACAAAATAAGGAAAGTAACAAAAAAAAGGGCAGTAAAGACTCACGAAGTAGCCTCTAACCTTCTTATTTCTTGATAATACTTCTTATTCTAACCAGGTAAGCTATAATGAATAGTAAAAGATAGTATGAGAATAAGATGAAAAGATAAAAACCTTTCTGTTTAGGTGTTTCACAGGAGCAACTTCCTTTAGAGAGAGACCATGAGATTCTTGAATTACTAAAATGCAGATCAGCAAGACATAGAGAGTGAAATGTTTGGTATTGATCAAAGACATTTTTCAAGAAGAAAATGAAATGCAAGTTCTTGATCTAAGTGCGTAAAGAAACAAAATGGATCAAAGTTTTTGAGTGCATAAGAAGTGAAGTTAGTAAAAGCCAATTTATAGAACAAAAGAAAATGATGAGCCATGCAGCCATTATTGTATATCATAAGTATACTTTTTATGATATGACAGTGCAGTTCTGAAATCCTCTACATGCTGAGGCAATACATAAAGATGAGCTCATCTCAGTAATAATTTGATTCTTTCAATTTTACTTTGCTCAAAGAAAATAGTTAGGGGCTTTGGTTAAAGGGTTTAGGTGGATTATTTTGGTATAAATAATGAAATTAAATTTATCTTGTGTTTGGTTTGAGTTAACAATAGCAACGACGACAACATATCGGTGTAATTTCTCAAGTGGAGTTTGAGGAGGGTGAGAGACCTTACCCCCTGCCTTTATAGGGTAGAGAGGTTGTTTTTTCATTTGAGTTACTTATTAATTAATATCAGTATTGTTTTTTTAGCAACATTTTGGTATATAACTTATCTTATATAGAAGGTAGTTATCTAGATTAATCCTGGTTTTGACCCAAATGAGGGAGATAAGGGATTCTTGGGATAAATTGTGGGTATTTTATTCCATGTTTGGTACTTCATTGTTAAGTTTACGTGACACACTTTTCATTTTAGTTTGTTCTAAATAAAAAAAGATCAGTAAAAGCAATAAACTAATGCGATAATCGAAACACAAAAAATAACATGTAGTAACAGAAATAAGAAACACAAAAAACTATGAGAATACTGCTAATACTACTTTTACGAAAGAAAAAATAGCTACAAAACACCAAACTATCACCAAATTCAGTAGTAGAATATTGAATTTCAAATATTAAATGGTTAAATTAGACACAATTTGGACAATATTTGAGTAGAGTATAGAAAACAATATCTTAAAAAATTAAAGTTAGCAAAAGGATTATATTTGGCATCAAACTGTACTTAGTGATTCTGCAATGAAAGTACTACTATAAACCAATAATAATTAAGATATTGTGACGTAGTGTGATCATATAATAATACTATATTGGTAGCTGCACATAAGACCCATACAACTCTCAGTTTTAGTTATGCTAATTAGATTCCCACCAAGTACTGTACTATGGGATCTCTTTCATTGTCACCTTCTCTCTCTATACCACATGTTAAAATTTGTGTCAAATCGATTATCGATAATAATATATTCAATATAATTTTATAAGTAGAATTTCTGTACGCAAATTTTTTTTGTATATTTGTAAGGTAGAAACGTTGTTTGCGATGAACTCTAGGCTCAAAAATAATATTTTTCATCACATTTTGGAAAAAAAAATATCAAAGTAATTATGATAAAAATAATGAAGAAAGAAAAGTACTGAAAGTAAACATAGTAAAATAACTAAGGTAGAGAAATTACAGGTGTAATAAACTTGAATAATAGGATATTGCTAGCATAATAATAATAATAATTTTGATAAAATACGATATATGTGCTCTAGATTAGAATTATGTTCCTTTACTAGGAAGAGAGAAAATCGCTCGACTACCTATTTATGCCTATCTTAATCATTGACCTTCATGCTCTCATAGCTAGGTTCATGTTCTCATTCCGTTAAAAATGTGTAAGGTCTTGTCTAATCCCTCTACCTCTTCTTGGACCAATCACCGTCAACTTCTTGAACCTCTTCATTGGAGCCTAGCATTTGAATTCCTTCTTCACATGTTTGAATTATTTTGATTTTTATTTTCACATCTTATCTTCATAAAGACAACTTTCGCGTTGCCTCCTTATACATCTATATATCCATCACACCATCCTTATTTATGTTTATTTTCATCTACTGAACGTGAATTTTTTTTTACTAATGAAACACTCAACCTCATACGACCATACAACATAGTCGAACCCAACTTATAATGATCGAATAATAACACATAAATTAAAACGGAGAAAATAAGTATATTTTTTACTGCAATAACAATACAGAGTGACGGCTTGTTGTCTGAAAATAACTGCACCTACTCTATCTTATCACAAGTAAAATATTAAAAGAATATATAGATAGTAGGATTTTTTTCATGCAAAAGGACACCTGCCCAACCCAATAGGAAAATTTGAGGATAAATTTTTGACATTTGAAGTAGTAAATATATTGCTGACAGTATCTTAAAAGAAGTGTAATCATTACTTTGATATAATTATTCTCTTATTTTCTTCGTTTGAATTTATTTATCTAATCTTTAATTTATAAAATTTAAAAGAATTGAGATGTTTGAAATTATTGTTATCATATAAATTAATTAGAATCAGGGCTGGAGCTATCCTTATCTGAGGGGTGTTGTCAAACGATTTATTTTTATCAGAAAATTACGTTGTTCAATCCTAGCTCAAGTTTTAACTTCAACGTTGTTCATTTTTTTGTTTAGACAACTAATTATGTTGCCTAATTTTGACACTCCTCGATTAAAATTTTGAATCCGTCACTAAATAATATATATAGAAAAATGTAAAGAAAAATTATTTCATCGAACCTTAATATGAATATCAAATTTGATAGCAAAAATTAATAAGAAAAAAAGGGGATCTATATTAATTATCAGCATCATATCAAGATCTATGGATGATTGATGATATAATATACACTAGTACCCTTTTGCAGCTACTTGCACTGCTGGCCCCTCTAATATAAACATCACATCAATAAGTCAAGGAAAAAAAAAGCTCATAATCGATTAATCTAAAAAAAAAAAAAAACTTTCATTTTAAAAAGAATATTTATTTATTTCTTAGCAATTTTTAAATTAATTTTTATATATTACGTATTTAAAATTACAAAATTATATGATATTATGATATATTTAATGTGCCTTTAATTTAATACCATAAAATTTATAAATTATTTCTACTTTGTTAAATTTTATGCTAAATTAAAATAAGATAAATAAATTAAAATTACGGGATAGAAAATTGGATATTCATAATTAATCAGAAAGACAGAGTAGAGACCTTTAGTTGATGCTTTGGATTGACCTTCTGAAGCACTAGCCAGCTATTAGACGGCTCTACTGTCACTTTCATTTTTTTATTTTTTTTAAATTTACATTTTTTTTATAATTATTTTCATCTGATATCTGGTACCTACGATGGAATCTAATCAATTCAGATTCTCGTTGCATAGGACCCCTTATGAAGGAATTGAATTTAAGACCTTTGATTACGGAAGAAACATTCTCATAGTAGTAGAGCAAGAATATCGATTAAGGTGTATCAAAATATTAAGTAAAATCATGTAGATGTGTCTCTATATATATGGAAAATTATTTTTATTCTAGCTACACAATATAATTTTTCGATGAAGAGGTATCAGTTGACAACCCTTAATACAACCTTTGCATCTCCATCGATTGTACCACATTCTCTGATGATAAAATTTACTCTTTTCACTAATGGTGTATTTGCCCCTAATTCACCAAGATTAAAGCAATTATTCCTATTATTAAAATGGTAAAAAATAAAATAATACATTGAGACTAGAGTGTTTAAAATCCAAGTTAGGATTAATTTGGAAGTACAAAGACTATATGCCAAAAAAGGAAAAAATAAGAAGAAGAGAGGAACCTAGGATTGTATGTAAGTTGACATATATACAACTTGCAGTTTCTGTTAAACTTTAGATTCCCAAATAAATAGTAGTTGTACTATATCCTTGTACCAATATAAATTGCGGAGCGATGATTTGAGTCTCTCGTATTTAACTAAAAATTTCAAATTTAAATTTTAAAAGTAAAAATATCTTATTAGTAATTGTCCGCAAATATGTGAATTTAAATTTAATCAAATCACAATATAAATACTAAAAATTATATATATATATATATATATAGTTCTGGAAGAATATCCTACTTACATCATTGGAAGATATGATGCAATTGATTCCAGCAAAAGGCAATTTGATGATTTTTCCAGCTGGCAAACACTAATATATGGAGCAGATATATATTTGTTTTTATTGTTTCCGCCTAATGTTTGGTATCCATAGAGCTCGACTAAATTTGGATTTGCATCAAAAAATGTCACGTTAAAGGTAAAATACTCTCTAACAAAGATGACTTTTAACCCAAGAAGACTCGAAATTAAAAATAAAGAATTATTTACTAATTACCAATTTACCACGAACTTTATTTATGCAATAGTAATAATGGTCAAATTGATTTTGATATATAAAATTAAAAGTTGAGTGACACGTCATTTACACACATTTGGTAGAAAATAACTAAAATATTAATTTTTATTTTATTTGGGATCAACCAGGGAACCACCTCTTAATAATTAGTTGACAATCTCGATTAGTAATATATTTGGGACCCAACTCGTGATTAGAGTACTAATTTTGTGAAATTTAAATGTTGAAAATTAAATTAGAAAGATAATTTGTCGTAGTTGAATAAGCTTGAAGAAATGAGTTTAAATTTTGAATTTTATTTTTATTTTTTGTGTGTGAATTTTTTTGAAGTAAGTGTCGTTTAGACTCGTTGGAATAGTTTACAAGGAAATTATCTATAAAATTTGAAGTTTTTTGATAGGGATTCGATTAACTGATTTTGAATAACAATTTCAACTCAAATCATAAAAAAAATATACGTCTTTAAGATGATTTTTCTTATTTTCGAGGTTCAAGCCTTTGATATATGGATTAAGAAAGGAGGATAGTGTTATGTAGATCTTATCCTTATCATGAAAAATAGAGAAAATGTTTTCGATCGATGCTCATTTGTAATTTCTCTATTACCATAAAATATAAAAGCACCAGCCTTCACATATGCTAGAAAGAAGCCGCTCATGAATTTGTGGTATTCAAACTAATATTTTCATGAATAAAATATGATTAACCAACTAATGTATGGCCAATGATGCTCTCTTCTAGCTTTACCTACATGGCAAGAGAAAAATTGAAGTACGGTGGAAAATAGCCCACCACATCGAAAAATAGAACTGATAGAGTATTAGTTAATGGTTCGAGAAATTCAATACTACTATTCTTGAATAACTTGAAGCTGGACCTTCTTTCTGTACTACTATTGATGTGAATATAATGATCAAAATTGTATTAAATTGTCGACTATTCCCATTGAAAATATAGAATTGGCTATTGATTTTAAAGAAAATATCAAAATTACATTTTTCTTCATTCAAGAGTTCTTACGTGTTTTCATGCATCTTTTGAGACCAAGAAAAATGGATAAATTCTTTTTTCTAGGAATACATAAAAGATTCATAACTGATTCATAACTATAAAACAGAGACATTTTCAAGTTTTTGTTTTTTTGGTGCAATTGGATCTTTTTGTATCCAGAAAGAGAAAAAAAATAAAAAATGATATAATTCTTTCCTATGATTGCCAATTACACAATTATAGTCTATGGTTAAGATACCTTATCCTTATCTTTAGCAAGAATAAAAAAGAGAAAATCTCTTATTCAAAATTATAAGATGTCGATAATTTCTGCTAAAACACACAACTTCTTTATAGTATTAATTATCAATTAATATGTAAAACGAAGTTTTTTTTAGATACTATTTCAAAATAGAATCTAAAGTTATTATTTTAAACACGAAAAGGGTAAAAAATATGCTCTTAAACTGTTTATGGTTCAGTCCAAAAATGCCCCAGCTGTAAATATTTTGTCAAAATATGTCCTTATTGTTATTTAATCGGTCAAAAATGCCCTTTTTCCAAATAAATATATTATTTATTTATTTTTAACACATTTTTAATAATATTTTTTTAAAATTAGAAAAATTTTATCCTACTTCAATTCAGAAAAAAATAAAAAATGAAAATATTTCTTATTTTATTATAATTATTTTTTATCGTTATATAAATAAAAATTATGATGAATTTACTATGTTCTTATTTACATGACATATATTGTCTGTTAAAATAATACATGAAGTTATTCTATTTCAATTGATAAAATGAGATTAAGAAGAAAATTGTTTTCCCTACATTTTTATTTGTTAAAGTGATTTTAAAAGAAAGAAAATAAGAATAAGGCTCTTTAATAATATTTTTATTAGGAAGAATATGTGTTTAAAAAGAAAATAAATAATATATTAATTTGAAAAATGATATTTTTAACCCATTTAGTAACTATAGGGGTATTTCTGAACTAAAATATCGACTGCAAGGACATTCTTAAATCAAACTATTGACGACTAAGACATTTTTAAGCCAAACTATAAGTGAATATTTTTAACCCTTTTCCGTTTTAAATGTATCTATTATTATCTCTAAAAATATATATGCTATACAAGAGCTGCTAATGTTTGCTATTTCTATTCTCAAATTTAATATTTAAGGATTGTCCTAATCCAATTATTATGACTATTTGATTACCTAAATGATAATCATCTAAATGATAATATGAGTACTAATCACACACACACACATATAAGAGATCCTTAGGCTCACCTACGTGACGCCACCACAAACAAGACATTCCTTTTAATTTATTTATTTTCAAAACTAGCCTTTTCCTTTCATGAAAAATTGTGACTTTTATGAAATGTTGCGACTTTTATGAAAATTTGCGACTTTAATGAAGAATTGCGAATTTTATGAAGAGTTGCGACTTTTATGAAAAGTTGTGACTTTTATGATAAGTAGCGACTTTAATGAAGAGTTGCGACTTTTATGAAAAGTTGCGACTTTTTTTTTGAAAGGTTGTGACATTTTCGAAGGGTTGTAACTTTTTCAAATAGTTGTAACCTTTCCGATAAGACATAATAAAAAATTGTTCACACTACCCTTTATTGTCTATAAATAGAGGGATTTTTTCTCGTTCTAAAATAACAAAAATTTTGAATCTCTTCTTCCTCTTCACAATTAAATATTTGTGTACTTTGCTCCTGTTGAGTGACTCACTGACGCCATTGCTTATGTTACAAATCCTGATATGTATTTTTACAGTCATTAATTTATACTTATGTTATTAAAGATAAATGATAAGATGTAATTTTAATTTTTCTTTATATTATTAATGTTTGTTACTACGTAATCTTGTATGTAAAATATATGGTGTTTTAGTTTTCATGACCGATAGATTAGCAATATTATTTTATAAATTTCGTAATATTAAATTTCGCGCGGGTAATTTTACTAGTTTTAAGTAAAATAAAATAAAGTTGGGTAACTTTAAAATATTATTTTTATGTGACCATTTGTCCCAAAATGGCTCTGAAAATCCCCATTTTTTCCGGCGACAAAATCCTCCTAAACCCTAAAACTTCAATATGATCTCAAACAAGTTTGGGGATTTTCGTCGAAAGAGGTAAAATAGTACTGCATCTTAGATTTTTGTTAATTTTTTTTTCCTGTTTTCGCTATAATATAATTTGAGTTTTTAGTGTTTAGTTTTAGGTTGTTTTTTGAGTCGAGCATCTATTGAAAACAGTACATTAAGGTAGGAGTAAGTTTTGCAAATACACCATCCTCCCGAGACTCGACTTGTAGGATTGTAGTGATTTTGTTGTTGTAGTCCTAGTTTAAAGGTGTTTTTTAGTTAGTTCTTATGTTTTTTTTTTTATTTTTTTTATTTTTTATAATGAGTTGTGTAAAATTTATAATTTTAAGATTTTTTTGTTTTTGAGCCTCCCACTAAGTTCCATTCCTCTCTAGCTTCAAAAGAAACATAGTTGTTGACTGTAGCTAAACATAGTTGTACCAATTACTCTTTGCATTCAACAGGTAAAATAAACAAGTTGTTAGTAATTGAAGATAGAAACATTTATCTTGTCAAATTTCTTAAAATATCATGTTGTGTTTCCTTGTTTTGCTTTGCAGATTTCAGAAATGGAGGTTGGCTTGGCAGTTGGTGTTGCATTTCTCTCTTCAGCTTTGAATGTTCTCTTTGATAGGCTTGCTCCTTAGAGTGAGCTGTTCAAGATGTTTCGGAAGCATAAGGATCATGTTCAGCTCTTAAAGAAGCTGGAGGACATTTTGCTTGGTCTTCAGATTGTGCTAAGTGATGCAGAGAATATGCAAGCATCAAATCGACGCGTGAGCCAGTGGTTTAATAAGCTTCAGAATGCTGTGGATGGCGCTGAAAATTTGATAGAGGAAGTCACTTATGAAGCTATGAGGCTTAAGGTTGAAGGCCAGCATCAAAATCTTGCAGAAATAAGCAACCAGCAAGTAAGTGACCTTAACCTGTGCTTGAGTGATGATTTCTTTCTTAACATAAAGGATAAGTTGGGAGAAACCATTGAAACATTGGAGGTGTTGGAAAAGCAAATTGGTCGCCTTGGCTTGAAGGAGCATTTTAGTTCGACTAAACAAGAAACTAGAAGACCTTCAACTTCTTTGGTTGATGAATCGGATATCTTTGCAAGGCAGATTGAAATAGATGATTTGATTGACCATTTAGTGTCTGAAGATGCAAATGGAAAAAAGTTGACTGTAGTTTCTATTGTTGGAATGGGTGGTGTGGGTAAGACAACACTTGCTAAAGCGGTTTACAATGATGAGAAGGTGAAGGACAATTTTGGTTTGAAAGCTTGGTTTTGTGTTTCTGAGGCATATGATGCTTTCAGAATAACAAAAGGGTTACTTCAAGAAATTGGTTCATTTGACTTGAAGGTTGATGACAATCTTAATCAGCTACAAGTCAAATTGAAGGAAATCTTAAAGGGAAAGAAGTTTCTTATTGTTCTGGACGATGTGTGGAATGACAACTATAACGAGTGGGATGACTTGAGAAATGTTTTTGTACAAGGAGATATAGGAAGTAAGATCATTGTGACTACACTTAAAGAGAGTGTTGCCATGATGATGGGAAACGAGCAAATTAGCATGGACACTTTGTCTATTGAAGTCTCTTGGTCTTTATTTAAAAGACGTGCATTTGAACACATGGATTGTATGGGACATCCGGAACTTGAAGAGGTCGGAAAACAATTAAAACTGCTGAAGCTTCTCTACTTGAATATTTTTTTTGAATTTAATCTCAGTAAATTTGAGAAGTCTTTGTGTGAACGCATGTCATGTATATATTGGTTTATTGTAAACAACAAATACAAATAAGTTTCACCTAATCTGAATTTGCTATGAGGTGTTTTAGCTCTCACAGTTGAGAGGACTTTATCACAGCGATTCAAGCTCGAAAACTCTAATTAATTACGAGAAAATTTTATCTCTTTTTTTTATAAAGAAAAGATCTTGCATATATAACCAAACAACTACAGGGGAAAACTTTTATCATTTCACTGTAGCTCTTGGTGTTATCAAATTCCCAACTTCTTGACACGTTTTCAAGTATTAAAAAAATCATAGTAAAGTCTTCTTGTTGGGTGAAAGTCATACTCATGGAAAGGACAAAAAAGGGCAGTTTTGATTCTTTTTTCTTCTATGGCTGTCCACATCATCCTTTCTCTCTTGCGTCAATTATTCAATTGAGATAAACAAGAAGACTCTTCTTGTTGGGTGAAAAGTCATACTCTTAGAAAACTATAGTTATACCAATTATAGACCACTAGCAAAAAAGAGAGAGAAAACACTGATCATTCTTGTTTGCAAATTACTCTTAGCATTCAACAGGTAAAGTAAAGTTCCTTTAGTAATTGAACATAAAAACATTTGTCTTCTCAAAATCATTTTGTGTTTCCTTGATTTGCTTTGCAGATTTCAGAAATGGAAATTGGCTTAGCAGTGGGTGGTGCATTTCTCTCTTCAGCTTTGAATGTTCTCTTTGATAGGCTTGCTCCTCAGGGTGATCTGCTCAAGATGTTTAAGAAACATACGAAAGATGTTCGTCTTTTAAAGAAGCTAAGAATGACTTTGCTTGGTCTTCAAGCTGTGGTAAGGGATGCAGAGAATAAGCAGGCATCAAATCAATTTGTGAGCCAGTGGCTTAATGAGCTTCGAGATGCTGTGGATTCTGCTGAAAACTTAATGGAAGAAGTCAATTATGAAGTTTTGCGACTTAAAGTGGAAGGTCAGTATCAAAATCTTGCAGAAACAACCAACCAGCAAGTAAGTGACCTCAACCTGTGCTTGAGTGATGAATTTTTCCTCAACATAAAGGAGAAGTTGGAAGACACTATTGAAACATTGAAGGAGTTACAAGAGCAAATTGGTCTCCTTGGCTTAAAGGAACATTTTGGTTCGACTAAACAAGAAACTAGAAGACCTTCAACTTCTTTGGTTGATGATTCTGATATCTTTGGAAGGCATAATGATATAGAGAATTTGATTGACCGTTTATTGTCTGAAGATGCAAGTGGAAAAAAGTTAACTGTAGTTTCTATTGTTGGAATGGGCGGCGTGGGTAAGACAACACTTACTAAAGCAGTTTACAATGATGAGAGGGTGAAGAACCATTTTTGTTTGAAAGCTTGGTTTTGTGTTTCTGAGTCATATGATGCTTTCAGAATAACAAAAGGGTTACTTCAAGAAATTGGTTCATTTGACTTAATGGTTGATGACAATCTTAATCAGCTTCAAGTCAAATTGAAGGAAAGCTTAAAGGGAAGGAAGTTTCTTATTGTTCTGGATGATGTGTGGAGTGACAACTACAACGAGTGGGATGACTTGAGAAATGTTTTTGTACAAGGAGATATAGGAAGTAAGATCATTGTGACGACACGTAAAGAGAGTGTTGCCTTGATGATGGGAAATGAACAAATTAGCATGGACAATTTGTCCATTGAAGTCTCTTGGTCTTTATTTAAAAGACATGCATTCGAAAACATGGATCCTATGGGACATCCGGAACTTGAAGAGGTTGGGAAACAAATTGCAGCTAAGTGCAAAGGACTGCCCTTAGCTCTGAAGACGCTCGCTGGCATGTTACGCTCCAAACCAGAGGTTGAAGGGTGGAAACGTATTTTGAGAAGTGAAATATGGGAGCTGCCACACAATGACATATTACCAGCATTGATGTTGAGCTACAATGATCTTCCCGCACATTTAAAGCGATGCTTTTCTTATTGTGCAATATTTCCCAAAGACTATCCGTTTAGGAAAGAACAAGTTATTCATCTGTGGATTGCTAATGGTCTTATACTGCAGGAAGATAAAATTATTCAAGATTCAGGAAACCAATACTTTCTCGAGTTGAGATCAAGATCATTATTTGAAAGGGCCCCAAATCCTTCTCAAGGGAACATAGAGAAATTCTTAATGCATGACCTTGTCAATGATTTAGCCCAAATTGCATCTTCAAAACTTTGTATCAGGTTGGAAGAGAGCCAAGGATCTCGTATGTTGGAAAAAAGTCGACACGTATCATATTCAATGGGTTATGGCGACTTGGAGAAATTGACATCCCACAACAAATTGGAGCAGCTGAGGACATTGCTTCCAACATGTATTGATCTCAATTATTGTTACTATCTAAGCAAGAGAGTGCAGCATTACATACTGCCAAGACTAAGATCGTTGAGGGCATTATCGTTGTCACACTATGAGATTGTTGAGTTGCCAAATGACTTGCTTATCAAATTAAAGCTCCTCAGATTTTTGGACCTTTCTCAGACAAGGATTGAAAAGTTGCCTGATTCCATTTGTGTATTGTATAACTTAGAGACACTTCTCCTGTCAGATTGTCATCATCTTGAGGAGCTACCGCTGCAGATGGAAAAGTTGATTAACTTGCGTCATCTTGACATAAGCAATACTTCTCTCTTGAAAATGCCGCTAGACCTGAGCAATTTGAAAAGGCTCCAAGTGCTAGTGGGAGCCAAGTTTCTACTAGGTGGTCGCGGTGGTTTGAGAATGGAAGATTTGAGTGAAGTACAGAACTTGTATGGATCTCTATCAGTTCTAGATTTGCAAAATGTGGTTGATAGAAGGGAAGCTCTGAAGGCAAAGATGAGGGAGAAGAATCACGTTGAGAAGTTATCATTGGAGTGGAGTGGAAGTAGTGCCGACAATTCACAAACTGAAAGAGACATGCTTGATGAGCTACACCCACATAGAAACATAAAAGAACTCCAAATCACCGGATATAGAGGAACAAAATTTCCAAATTGGCTAGCTGATCATTCATTTCTTAAGCTAGTACAATTGTCTCTTAGCAACTGCAAGGACTGTGATTCCTTGCCAGCAGTAGGACAACTTCCTTGTTTGAAATATCTTTCCATTAGAGGGATGCATCGAATAACAGAGGTGACGGAAGAATTCTATGGCAGTTCGTCCTTGAAAAACCCTTTTATGTCTCTTGAGAAGCTAGAGTTTGAAGATATGCCAGAGTGGAAGCAATGGCATGCACTAGGAAATGGAGAGTTTCCTGCACTTGAGAACCTTTCAATTGAAAATTGTCCGAAGTTGATGGGGAAGTTGCCTGAAAATCTTTGTTCTCTGATAGAATTGAGAATTTCAAGATGTCCTGAACTCAATTTGGAGACATCTAAACTGTTTACATCCCAACATGAGGAAATGAAGCAGATTGAGGGATTATTTATTACTGATTGTAACTCTCTTACCTCCTTTCCTTTTAGCATTCTGCCGAGTACCTTGAAGACAATAAGGATATCTCGTTGCCAGAAATTTAAATTGGAGGCGCCTGTTTGTGAGATGAGTTATTATGAGATGTTTCTTGAGGATTTGATACTGGAAGAATGTGATTGTATAGATGATATATCACCTGAGTTGCTCCCAAGAGCACACAAATTGAGTGTAAGTCGTTGCCACAACCTTACTAGGTTTTGGATTCCTATTGCGACTGAAAGACTCTATATTATGAATTGTGAGAATCTTGAAATACTTCCGGTGGCATGTGGGAGGACCCAGATGACGTATTTGTATATTGACGACTGTGAGAAGCTGAAGTGGCTGCCAGAACATATGCAGGAACTCCTTCCATCTCTTAAGAAACTGGAACTGTGTAATTGTCCGGAAATGGAGTCCTTTCCTGAAGGTGGATTGCCCTTCAATTTACAACAACTTAAGATCTGGAATTGCAAGAAACTGGTGAACGGCCGTAAGGAGTGGTGTTTACAAAGACTCCCCTGTCTCAGGGAGTTATTCATCGTACATGATGGCAGTGACGAAGATATCGAACATTGGGAGTTGCCTTGTTCTATTCAAAAGCTTACCATAGGCAATCTGAGAACATTAAGTAGCAAAGTTCTCAAAAGCCTCACCTCTCTTGAATATTTATGTATTGCTAATTTGCCTCAAATTCAGTCAATGCTGGAAGAAGGCCGGTTTTCCTCCTCCTCGCACCTCACTTCGCTTCGACGTCTACAAATCAGGAATTTCCCTAATCTCCAATTACTTTCCGAATCAGCACTGCCTTCCTCCCTCTCTGAGCTGACCATCAAGGATTGCCCTAACCTCCAATTCCTTCCAGTAAAATGGATGCCCTCTTCCCTCTCTAAACTATCTATTTCCAACTGTCCATTGCTCAGACCACTACTAGAATTTGACAAGGGGGAATACTGGCCAAATATTGCTCTAATTCCCACCATTGTGATTGATCGGGAATACCTGTGATGATTAAAACAAATGGCTCTCCAACGATGTAAGTTGTTCTTTTTCATCAGAAGCTTTTTACTTTTGTTTACTTCACTTTGCATTTTTGTTACTTCTTTTCCTTTTTAGAATCTTATTGACCAGTATGGACTGTTTATCCTCAAACCACAGCTACTGACCAAAAAATGCTCACATTTCCACCGTAAATGTTGATTGGGAGAACTTATAATGATTAAAACGAGTAAGTTATTTTATTTCCTTAGTATCTTTTGATTTTTGGTTACTTCTTAATTCTTTTTCTTTGTGTACATCTTTTTGGTTACTTCTCTTTGCTTGTTTCTTAATTCTTTTTGGTTACTTCTCTTTATATTTGCATTGAAACATTGTAAAATATATCTAGTATAGGTAGGAATTGAGATAACTTGCTCCAGAAAGTTGACCTTTAAATTTATCTTTATTGTAATTGTTTTGTATTTTTCCTTATAACCTAAACCTGAATTTTTTCTGTTGCAATTTTTTTTGCTGCTAAGGTATAGTGTCCAACCTTATTGGTATTGTTCATTTTGGTTAAACATACTATAATTATTTGAATTTAAAAAATGTATCTCCGTTATCCAACATTCTGGATATCTGTTGATTTGTAGCCATAAAATTTGCATCTCTTGATTATTTTGTCATCCATTTATTACAATTTTTATTTAACTTTTTATGCTTTTAAGATACTTGTTTGGTCAATCAACTTCTTGATTCTTACTTGAATGTGAAAGTGCAAACACTTGGAATTTTCATTTGCCCAAATGAGACTCATTTGAATAGTTCCAAGTGTTATGGAGTTAGTATCTTAGATATGGAATTTTCACTTGGAATTCCACTGGATTAATTTCTGACCCAAGATTATGGAGTTAATATCTTAGATGATCACTCAACTTTGAATTGTTTTATTAGAAAGTCACTCAATTTAATGACCGGCCATCATGAGCTCCATTCACTGATCTTTGGCACCTCACTTTGCTTCTACACATCAGGGATTGCCGTCATCTCCAATCATTTTCCGAATCAACAGTGCCCTCCTCCCTCTCTGTGCTGACCATCGAGGATATCCCTAATCTCCAATTACTTTCCGAATCAGCACTGCCCTCCTCCTTCTCTGAGCTGACCATCAATAATTGCCCTAACATCCAATCCCTTCCTGTAAAAGGGATGCCTTCTCCCCTCGCAGTTTGTTTATCACTTACTATTAATGTTATGTTTATTCTTTGAACTGTTTATACATAAATTTGTGTGATAATCAGAAAGATGTATCTCTTTGCTATTAATGTCGTTTAAGTTTCTTTTCAGGATATAAATAATGTCATGATCATCATCAAACACATAGCTTTATTTTTAAGTTCCATAGAGAATCTAAATTTTTAAAAAGATAATCACGGATAACGATCAGAAGTTTTAGGAAATAAGTAAACTTCCATTGTCAGAATTTGGTGTTATAGACTTGCAGCTAATTGTTGTGTGTTATATAATTGCATATTTGTTGGATGGCAGGTCTTGGATTGAACTATAAATTCAAACACATGGCATGCATGTATTGGATTGGTGTACACACCAGGTGCGGGTAAGTTTTACTCGTTTCTCCAGTTTCAAAAAAGTTTTACTCGTTTCTCATTGCTCACGTTTTAATTTCACATCTTAATTGCGAAAGACATCAGATGTAGCTTGTGCAACCATGTTTAATCGAAAGTTTTTTGTTCTTGTAATCAAAGATCCCATGTCAAGAATGAAACTTTGCTTACAGTAGAATGAAGATCTGTGTCACTGTAGAAAAATCTTTTTAATGAATCATAGATACATTGTATTTGCACTATTCTTAAATGTTTGCACATATTTGATTGTGCCACAACATGATCATGGATAACTAAGATTTGTCAATTGGTTTCTATTGAAGCATATAGATTCCTTACAAATATTTATGTAGGTTGGGGATATTCTTGAAAGCATAAGAAGAAAGAATATACATCAACCATCCATGGAAATGTATACTTACAAGGAGACAATGGTCATCACCATATAAAAAGAACATGTCTAAGGTATGGAGAATCTCTTTCAGGATTTTGTTACATCAGTATGAATGTTGGATGGTTTAAAAGGAGTTTTCCTCCTTACTTTCTGGCCTAGCCGATAATATAAGTCCTACAATTTAACAGTCTCTGAAACAAAAAAAGATTTTACTATCAGCACTTTTCTATTGAAGCAAGATTCTGTTACATCAATATGAATGTTGGATGGTTTAAAGGTTGCTGTGACATTTCTTTTCTGTTTCTGTGTCTCTGGAGTTCTCCCAGAACAGCCTGTTAAATAGGAAAAGATTTTACTTCTCTTTCTTCTTTAAAACTTGGTTCTCAAGTCAAGGGTCTATCGGAAACAACTTCTTTAGGTTGTATTTTACTTCTTAGAATTGACAGCATAACAAAGAAAAAGCCATCTCTTATTAATTCTTCTAGTTTTAGCTGATTCATAAAAGCCGTTCAAAATATGATGCCGTCTTACTTACTATGTTTTGTTGCAATTTACTGTACGTCCAAATAAGTTTTGAAGTGGAAAGTTTTAAAGATCACTTGTATTGTTAATCTGCTTTTCTAAACATGTCTGCTTTACTCTCATCACTACCTTCCAAGCTACATTAAAGAACATGGACTGCAATTGGTCTTAGGTTCAAAAGACAACTGAAATTGGTATAGGGAGTTTGACAGTAGAGGTCTAAACATGTCTGCTTTAGTCTTTACTAGTTTTTACTTATAAGGGACGACAATTTAACCTATTCTAAGTGGGGTTAAGGGGAATTTAGTCGACCCAAACCTCCCTATTCACGCCTAACACTCAGAACATAAAAACAGTGCTCTTGAATCCTCTCAATTCAAGTCTTTGTTCAAGGTTGTAAGCTAGGGCTTCCATTCCTGATATGTGGGATTTCATCAATGGGTATCCTTCTCACCCATTGAGTCCCAATAAATCCAGTTTCTCATTAAATGATTTTTGCACAACTAGGGTTCTTTTGCAAAGTATAATTTTGCATTATCTTTCACATCATTAATCATGAATAGTATAATTATGTATTTTCAAACTATAATTCAGTATGTCTAAAGAATATTTTGATGAACCCTCAGAATGTTGATATTTTCATGTCTAAGAACTTCGTTATTTCAGATGCATGTCTCAGATTATCATATTTTCATGATTTTAGATGCTTTTGGATAAACTGTCCCTCAGTTATAATCAGATTATTAGTATTCATAGCTACTAAGTTATTATCAGTTTATCACATCATTCAGTATTATCAGTCTATTACTATTTGCAGTTTATTTGCATATTTCTGTGGGGAGTTCTACTTAGCACCGAGCAGACCTAGGGATGAAGTCTCCCAGTTAGTTGAGGACTGAGGGGCGTTTCTTTGGTTATTGTAACATGTTTCTGGAGGAATTGAGAGTGGAAGGAGGTGATTGTATAGATGATATATCACCTGAGTTGCTCCCAAGAGCACGCGAATTGAATGTAGAGTGTTGCTACAACCTTACTAGGTTTTTGATTCCTACTGCAACTGGAAGTCTCGATATTTGGAATTGTGAGAATCTTGAAAAACTTTCAGTGGCATGTGGGGGGACCCAGATGACGTATTTGGGACTTTAAGAAGCTGAAGTGGCTTCCAGAACGTATGCAAGAACCTGGTGAACAGCCGAAAGGAGTGGTGTTTACAGAGGCTCCCGTCTCACAAGGCTCAACAATTATTCGGGAAGTGAGAAGTTTCAAAGGTCTCTCTGCTCAAGTCGAGAAGGGAAAGTTGTTGTATCTTTAAGTGGTATTTATTCTCATGTTGGATTCAGTATCAGGACTATGGATGTAATAGCTTGTGTGGTTTGCTTTGCACTAGGCGCACACAACTTTAAAACGTGCCACAAGGGTCTAAAGGGTCGCTTCTTTATACACGAGGGTCAAATCCGTTTGGTTTTTTTCGTATGTTTTCATCTTTATATTTTGACTCCCCTTTAGAAAAATTCTAGCTCCGCCATTACCCTCATGTAGGTTTGTTCTGTCTTATCCTTATCGGTTATAATATAAAAACAATACCTCTGAAAAAATTCAGAGCAAGATCAGCCCACACACGGGCACTATCGCCTATCGAATACCAAAACATTTAAAAATGTATACCAAATGCCATAATATCAAAAAATTCGATATGATAATTCTGTATCTACCTTACTATGTTAGCCCTATTTCATTTTAAAACAAGAGTCCATTGATATGGACAAGTAAAAGGAACAATTTTATCCTTTGCTTCCCTCATTATTTCAATTACTAATACAACCACCAGAACACCAACCAAATACCAAGAGACACTAAAAGAAATAGTCTTATTTCACGACTTGATCTAAAACTTGTTTGAGACTGGGGCGTAGTTATTGTTATATCTGAAACTCAGCAAATACTGTACGATCAAAGTAGCGACCAGTAGGTCCTCCATCAGGCAAAAGAGCTAGCATGACAGGTCCTTCATTAACTGATAGTTTTGATATGCCATAAACTGGTCCAATCATCTGACAACCATTCACCTCGAGAGCATCTTGTTTCAGATCATGCAAAAAATTCTGCAGAATCTCGTCGATTTTTTCTTATGTCAGGTTTTCTTTGTCTCTGAGCTCCTTTCTCCTCTCCTTGTTTCGCATTAGCTGTGTGAGAAAAAAAATCAACAAGAACTATGAAATGTTCAGAAACAACGCAAATGACAGTCTTACTTACATTTAAAGCACCTCTACGAGAAGAGACATTAACACCATAGTAATTAGTGGAAGAAGAGCTTCAGTAGCATTCTTAACACCATAGTAATTAGTGTCCAAGCATAATTTGGCTTTCTCGTACGTTGTTTTCATCACAGCACGAATGTCATCGAAAGTTTTCCCTGGTAACTGTTTACAATAACAACAATTACGTCTCAATCTCAAACAAGTTAGGATCGGCCATATAAACAAACACTCAAAACCATGGCATCAATTGACAAGTAAGCACTTCAACTCATCCCACTATGTCTTGTGGACACTAGATGCTGATGTGTCACATAAATTTTGGAGGTGCCTAGATGTGCATACTCAAAGTTGGAGTGCATACTTGCCGGCTGAGGCCAAGTGAGTGTCTGTCTGAGCAAGATCAGACCACACACGGGGACTATCGCCTACCTCAAAGCTTAGATATGAGATTGAATCACATAAAAAAACCAGACCTAAGCATGTAGCAAATTATCTTACCTAGTCTACAAGATCCATGTTCATGTCCCTTAGGACATCTTCATCAGGTACCGCTCCAGAAGCTCCAGCATTATTTACCTGCAGAAATTTATTCAGCAACTGTCCAATATTTGCCTCAAGATCGAATGAGGAGCAATATACATAGATTTATCTCCATTAACTTTAAGCAACTTTCACGAGAAATTGGTTCATTACCAGAATATCAAGCCTCCATATTGTGTTTGTATGAACTTTGCTAAGGACTCAATGCTCTGAGCATCTTGAACATCACGCTGATGAAAGACAACATTTGAAATTACAACCTCAGGGACCAGATGAAATGAATTTGTCATTTCATCTACCTAAGCCTTAATTGACAGGGTCGATTACTGGTATAAAGTTGATTAGTTGAGGTCTCCGCAGCTGCTAACCTAGACACCACTGTTATTAAACCCAAAAAACCTCTCTCTTACCATACTACAAGTCAGGGGCAGAACTAATGGGACGTAAAGTGGTTCATCCGAACCACCCCTCCCTGAAAAATTGCAACATACATGTATACAAAGCCAAAATTATTTTGCCTTTAGAGGCAATGTTACAGGGACTAAAATCTTTATTTTGCCTTTTATATTATGTTTTCAATTCCCATTTTATTTTATCGTTTAAGCTCTTTTATTTTTGAATCCCCTACCTGCGTGGCCCCCCTTTTGCCTAAATACCCTTCTCCTCTTGCCTCAATTATTGAATTGGGAAAAAGGACATTTTTGCTGCTTTTTTTTTTTTTTTTTTTTTTTTGTGTGTGGCTAAAACATTGTTGTACCACTACAAAAAAAGAGAGAGAGGTGGACATATTATTATAGTGGATATATCGTTTTCTCATTCGGTGTTTGGTATCCACATCAATTTTTGCACATTTTTGGGGGCGGCTCATGACATGAATTTTTTCCATTCCATTTTCCACAGTTCATGCTTCTAAATTTTAATTAAGGATAAAAAAATTTCAACTATCCCACCACAACTCATATCAGTTGTATTGGATATACGAGTGTAAACTAAAAAGTATAATTATGCAAGTTCAAATATTTTTTAAAAGAACCAAATAAGAAGCAAAATGCTCTATTAATGTATTGTTTTTGATTATTTTTTTTCTTTGCAGTTTTAATTGTTGATCTGAGAATCTACTGAACATTATTTGCCTCCACTATTGTTGGTTCAATTTCTTCAAGAGTTATCATATTACCCTTTTTTTTCTGAAAAGACTTGGTTTTCTCTGCTTCTTATGTGTTCTTTTATACTTTCTGCAATTTCTTGTTAGTTTGTTTTGCTAACGTGGAGAAAAGGCATTTTGATATCTATTTAATTTTTCTCTCTTTATTTTTCTATTTTTTTTTAATCTGAAAGAACAATAAAATGGTGAATTGTTGTTTTCAGTTTATCCATTGGGACAGAGTTGTACATGGACCTAAATAGGGACCTTCAACATAGAAAAATAGAAGCAACAACATATCCAGTATAACCCCACAAGTGGGGTGTGTATGCGCGGACCTTACCATTACCTTATAGGATAGAAAGGTTATTTCCGATAGACCGTCAGCCAAGTAAACAAGAAAAAATAATATCTAGAGAAAAGGAAAAATGGAAAAGAATCCAATTCTTCACAATTCTAAAACGTATTCATGATATACAATGAGCTGTTGAAAAATGGACAAGTGCATAAAACAAAAGTAATGAATAGACATAAAGCAAAAGATACCTTCCTCTATTGCCTCAATTATTCAATTAGTTGAGTCATATTTTTTGAAAAGAGAAAAAAGGACAGTTTTACTAATTACAAGCAAAAGAGAGAGAGCAATCACTGATCCTTCTTGTTTGCAAATTACTCTTAGCATTCAACAGGTAAAATAAAGCTCTTAACAGACACTATTTGAAGATATATCTTCTTAAAGAATCATATTGTGTTTCCTTGTTTTGCTTTGCAGATTTCAGAAATGGAGATTGGCTTAGCTGTTGGTGGTGCATTTCTCTCTTCAGCTTTGAATGTTCTCTTTGATAGGCTTGCTCCTCACGGTGATCTTCTCAACATGTTTCAGAAGCATAAGCATCATGTTCGGCTCTTAAAGAAGCTGAAAATGACTTTACTTTGTCTTCAAGCTGTGCTAAGTGATGCAGAGAATAAGCAGGCATTAAATCAATTTGTGAGCCAGTGGCTTGATGAGCTTCGAGATGCTGTGACCTCTGCTGAAAACTTAATAGAAGAAGTCAATTATGAAGCTTTGAGGCTTAAGGTGGAAGTTCAGCATCAGAATCTTGCAGAAACAAGCAACCAGCAAGTAAGTGACCTTAACCTGTGCTTGAGTGATGATTTTTTTCTTAACATAAAGGAGAAGTTGGAAGATACTGTGGAAACATTGGAGGATTTGGAAAAGAAAATTGGTCGCCTTGGCTTAAAGGAGCATTTTGGTTCGACTAAACAAGAAACCAGAACACCTTCAACGTCTTTGGTTGATGATTCGGATATCTTTGGTAGGCAGAGCGAAACAGAGGATTTGATTGACCGTTTATTGTTTGAAGATGCAAGTGGAAAAAATCTGGCCGTAGTTCCTATTGTTGGAATGGGCGGCGTGGGTAAGACCACACTTGCTAAAGCCGTTTATAATGATGAGAGGGTGAAGGACCATTTTGGTTTGAAAGCTTGGTTTTGTGTTTCTGAGGCATATGATGCTTTCAGAATAACAAAAGGTATACTTCAAGAAATTGGCTCATTTGACTTGAAGGCTGATGACAATCTTAATCAGCTACAAGTCAAATTGAAGGAATGCTTAAAGGGGAAGAAGTTTCTTATTGTTTTGGATGATGTGTGGAATGAAAACTATAATGAGTGGGATGACTTGAGAAATCTTTTTGTACAAGGAGATACAGGAAGTAAGATAATTGTAACGACACGTAAAGAGCGTGTTGCCTTGATGATGGGTAGTGGGGCAATCAATGTGGGGACTCTGTCTGATGAAGCCTCTTGGGATCTATTCAAACGACACTCATTAGAAAACAGGGATCCTGAGGAACATCCAGAACTTGAAGAGGTTGGAAAACAAATTGCAGACAAGTGCAAAGGATTGCCTTTAGCTCTAAAGGTACTTGCTGGTATTTTACGCTGCAAATCAGAGGTGGATGAGTGGAGAGACATTTTGAGAAGTGAAATATGGGAGCTTCCAAGTTGTTCGAATGGTATATTACCAGCGCTGATGTTGAGCTACAATGATCTTCCTGCACATTTGAAGCAATGTTTTGCTTATTGTGCAATATATCCCAAAGATTATGAATTTTGCAAAGACCAAGTTATTCACTTGTGGATTGCTAATGGTCTTGTACAGCAGTTTCATTCAGGTAACCAATACTTTCTTGAGTTGAGATCAAGATCATTGTTCGAAAGGGTCCCCGAGTCTGAATGGAAACTGGAAGGATTCTTAATGCATGACCTTGTCAATGATTTGGCCCAAATTGCATCTTCAAATCTGTGTATAAGGTTGGAAGAGAACAAAGGATCACATATGTTGGAACAATGTCGGCACATGTCTTATTTAATAGGAGAAGGTCGTGAGTTTGAGAAATTGAAATCACTCTTTAAATCAGAGCAGCTGAGGACATTGCTTCCAATCAATATCCGTGATTACCAATTTCAGCTAAGCAAGCGGGTGCAGCATAGCATACTGCCAAGACTACGATCCTTGAGGGTACTATCATTGTCTCATTACGTGATTGAAAAGTTGCCAAATGACTTGTTTATCAAATTAAAGCTCCTCAGATTTTTGGACCTTTCTAAGACATGGATTAAAAAGTTGCCAGATTCTATTTGTGGATTGTATAACTTGGAGACACTTCTCCTGTCATGTTGTTATTTTCTTGAGGAGCTACCGCTGCACATGGAGAAGTTGATTAACTTGCATCATCTTGACATAAGCGACACTCATAGCTTGAAGATGCCGCTACATCTGAGCAAGTTGCAAAACCTCCAAGTTTTAGTGGGAGCCAAGTTTTTTGTAGGTAGTTCAAGAATGGAAGATTTGGGTGCGGCAGAGAACTTGTATGGATCTGTATCAATTCTAGAGTTGCAAAATGTGGTGGATAGAAAGGAAGCTGTGAAGGCAAAGATGAGGGAGAAGAATCATGTTGACAAGTTATCTTTGGTGTGGATTGAAAGTGGTGCCGACAGTTCACAAACTGAAAGAGACATACTTGATGAGCTACGCCCACATAAAAACATAAAAGAAGTTGCAATCATCAGATATAGAGGGACAAAATTTCCAAATTGGCTAGCTGATCCTTGGTTTCTTAAGCTGGTGAAATTGTCTCTTAGCCACTGCAAGGTCTGTGATTCCTTGCCAGCACTAGGACAACTCCCTTGTTTGAAATTCCTTTCCATCAGAGAGATGCATGGAATAACAGAGGTGACGGAAGAATTCTATGGTAGTTTGTCCTCCAAAAAGCCTTTTAACTCTCTTGAGAAGCTTGAATTTGCAAAGATGCCGGAGTGGAAGCAATGGCACATACTAGGAAAGGGAGAGTTCTCTACACTTGAGAACCTTTTCATTGAAAATTGCCCTGAACTCAATTTGGAGACACCCATCCAACTTTCAAGTTTAAAAAGGTTTCATGTTATTGGTTGTCCTAAGGTTGGAGTTCTTTTTGATGATGCTCAACTGTTCACATCCCAACTTGAGGGAATGAAGGAGATTGAGGAATTATTTATCGGCAATTGTAACTCTCTTACCTCCTTACCTTTTAGCATATTGCCGAGTACCTTGAAGACAATATGGATATTTGGTTGCCAGAAATTGAAATTGGAGCGGCCAGTGAGTTATTGTAACATGTTTCTGGAGGAATTGAGAGTGGAAGGAGGTGATTGTATAGATGATATATCACCTGAGTTGCTCCCAAGAGCACGCAAATTGGATGTAAAGCGTTGCCACAACCTTACTACATTTTTGATTCCCACTGCGACTGAAGGTCTCGAAATTTCGGATTGTGAGAATCTTGAAAAACTTTCAGTGTCTTGTGGGGGGACCCAGATGACGTATTTGGATATTTGGGACTGTAAGAAGCTGAAGTGGCTTCCAGAACGTATGCAGCAACTCCTTCCATCTCTTGAGAAACTGCATCTGTCTAATTGTCCAGAAATAGAGTCCTTTCCTGAAGGAGGATTGCCCTTCAATTTACAAGTCCTTTCAATCTGGAATTGCAAGAAACTAGTGAACAGCCGAAAGGAGTGGTGTTTACAGAGACTCCCTTGTCTCACAGAGTTAGAGATCAAACATGATGGCAGTGACGAAGAGATCGAACATTGGGAGTTGCCTTGCTCTATTCAAAGTCTTGAGGTATCCAATCTGAAAACATTAAGCAGCCAACATTTCAAAAGCCTCACCGCTCTTCAATATCTACGTATTGAGGGTAATTTACCTCAAATTCAGTTAATGCTGGAACAAGGCCGGCTTTCCTCCTTCTCTTCGCTTCAAAGTCTAGCCATCAGCAATTTCTATGATCTCCAATCACTTTCCGAGTCAGCACTGCCCTCCTCCCTCTCTCAGTTGGAGATATCCCATTGCCCTAATCTCCAATCCCTTCCAGTTAAAGGGATGCCCTCTTCCCTCTCTATTCTATCTATTTCCAACTGTCCATTGCTCAAATCACTACTAGAATTTGACAAGGGGGTATATTGGCCAAATATTGCTCTAATTCCCATCATATGTATCGATGAGGAATGCCTGTGATGATTAAAATGAACGGATGTAAGTTATTCTTTTCCCTCAGTAGCTTTATTTCTGCTTACTTCACTTTGCTTTTTTGTTAATTCTTTTCATTTTTAATTATGTCGTGCTCATCATCAAATACATAGCTTTATATTTAAGCTCAATAGAGAATCCAAATCAAATACTAGAACTGCATAACGTAACTCAACACCCTCTCGCATGTGTAACCAGATTTTGAGATTAACTTGAACTTTAATATGGACTGAAGAGTGTGAGAATAAGCTTACCAAAGGCTGGCTATGATATTATGTGAAAAGATCTGAGCTTCCAATATTTGAGAACCTAAAACCTTAAAAACCCCTTTAAAATCCTCTATTCAACCCATATGCAACAACTATATAACTCAACTGGAAATGGCTAAGAATCAAATATACGATACTCTAAGACCACTCAATTCTTTGTTTATAAGCCAACATAAACAATATCATACAATTATTCTGTTTTGCAATGCCAACTGCAACGAGTCTGAACCATTGAATTAACCATCTAAAAGAACGTAATTAAAGTAAATTTTGAAAAAAGAAGAACGAAAAACTAGTCGAGTGATTGGTGATTATCATTTGCTCTTATCCTGTTTTTTCCCTTATCACGGCTACTTGTAAGTATAATCTCGTAAGGAAAACATTCAAGCCAGTCCCATCTGGATATAAAATTCAAGGTCTCTTCTAGTCTGTGATTCTGCTATTCTCTTTTGTATCATGAGAAGTGTCTCGTTAGCTATAGTCATATGTGCATGAGAGTGTAGAAGGAGTATCTCTTCTTCATACTTCAAGTACTTTGTTATAATCTTTCCTTATTTGGTACTTGGGATGACGATATCTTTGGGGAGTAGAAAAGCTGTGATTTAGGCAGAATCATTTTCGCAGATTGTGATGGGAAGCATATCTTATCCAACTTGATATGGTAAATACTTGGTTTCTCGGTACCTTTCATGAAGTGTTCATAGTTCTAATTGGTTCTGTAAATTTTGAGAAGTTGAACATCCCTCATGACAACATTTTGTTTTTGATGTCTTCATAACAGGCTCTCATTCTTGCTCGGCTCCTTGGACGACGTTTAAACCAAGATAATATGAAGGTCAGGATACGTGTCATCATGTCTCTTTGTTATTTTTACTAATTCAATTAGCTTCAGAAATCTTGATGCATTTGCAAATCCATTTTCAGATTGAAAGCTTGTATCCTGAAGAAATGGGACCTTATGTTTATGTTTGCTTATCAAGCAACCTTATATTTGCTTGATTGATGATGCGAGGTAATTCTTTCATTTCATTTCTAGTTTGCTCAACAGATAATGACAACTTGATTTTTTATCCCAATCACATTCTGCAAGTCTCCATACCTCTAGCAGCTTAAACCAAGGCTTGGTCACTGATGGGAGTGTTATGGCAAGTTAAGGTACCGATGAGCATGGAGATTACTACTAAAGACAAGTTTATCTTAGAAGATATTCTCAATTCCTCTTAACAACTGCTTTAGAAAATTACGATAACATTCACCCACTTGGACATATAAGTTTGAGAGATATCTGCAAACCAGTTGTATTAGTTAAAGCTGTTATATGTTAGTGACAATCTGACTAATAATTTCACTATGCCCTTGTCATCTGGTCAGCTGTTCACCTCTTGTATCCGTGACTAATTAAAGAGCGAGTTAGAAGTATAAATCTGTAATGACATAGATGGGGAGCATTGAAATATCTTTAGATGATAGTTCCAAAATATTTTCATTAATTAGTTATTTTTTCATGTATTTGGGGTGGGGAAGATGGCAGATAGGTATGCAGAATTATCATATTTTTTTTCTCGAGACTTATGTTGAGAAAATTGCTATAAGCCCTTGTATTTAGTATAACATCAATTGAAAATTGGGAAGCAAAAGCTTGTCGGCTCATTCTACATAAGGCCTATGTTTGGATTTACAACAACGTTTGAGGTTTCATTTCTTGTATTGTCTAGAACAAGCCTATATCAGGGAGTACATATTCATTTGTTGGTTGAAGAAAAAATAGAAATTTCTGTTTATTGGTTTTTATCTTCTTGATAATTGTCTACTTTAGAACTTTTATGATTTGTTCTAGCAAAATCAACTGCTACAAACAGCTTCACTGAAAACAAATAGCTCAGAAGAAAGTGTCTGGCTGTCTGCTGCTTGGGGAAAAATGATTATTGAGAACACTTTTGTGTACATGACATTAACATTACTGATTTTCAGATGTGAAATTGGCATCCAAGAAGTTCCAAAAGATTTTGCATTGGGAAGATAAAGAGGAAGTGATAATGTGGTACGCATTGTGCACTTTCACCTCCCATTTTGCTGTTTCTTTGGACCCTCTTCTTCTTGTTCCATTACTTTGTTTTCCGTTGGGAATTTTCTTTTAACTGCTATGGAGATTCAACCATATCATACTTGTCGTTATTAGATTATCAAGGTAAAACATTTTAAATTGTTTACAGCCCTTTTGTGATGTCATTTAGTGTAGTGATGTATTACATCATGCTGTGATTTTAAAGAATTGCTCATCTTTTACCCATGCCTAAGGCGAACACCTTACTTTGTCTATACTCTTTACGCATCATCTGGTGTCGCCCTGCAAAACTTTGTGCAGTTAAGGTCTTTGATTCTATTCTACCTTAATCGTAGAATGTATCCCTTGTACTAATTAGGAGGTAATACAAACAGTACGATTAATGACTTGGTTTTGTCGAAGAATGACTATGATGATTGAACATCTGTAATTTGTTTTGTTTGTCCACAGGTGGAGATATACAGCCGTTGTTACGAGAAACAACCTTAGGTTATCCAAGGCGCTGGAGCAGGAAATGATACCACAGCAGCTGGTGTCCTAGCTGATATCCTTGACAATCAAGATTTATTCCCTTGACAGAGTATTATAACTGAGATACAAACATTAGATCCTCAAAGGACGAAAAATCGACTCTTCTTGTCCCTCTGCTTCCAGATTGAACATTGAAATCAGGCTCATATAGCACATCCATTTTTTGAAAAAAATTTCAACACATAGTTTATGGAAACTTATTCCGCGATTTCTCTCGTCTATCTTGTCACTAGTGAAATTGATCATATATTTGCCTCATTGCTTGACTAGTTTTAAGGATTTCACTTCAGCTTATTACCGGTTTATGTTGTAATGACCATTTTGGTACCTAAACTTTTTATGTTACTACAATTTTAGAGACTTAGTTATTATGCTTTTCAATGTATAAATTGATGTGAGATCAATGGAAAAAGAACACTATAGCCAATGTAATCCTACAAATGGGATTTGGAATATGGGGAATGACCAATTTTATCCTTCCCTTCCCTCATTATTTCAGTGTCCGTACACCAATTAAGCTCAGAAATTCAACGAAGCTTGGTTTTGTGTTTGTGAGGCATATGATGCTTTCTAAATAACAAAGGGTTAATACAACGTGTAGGATGACTTGAGAAATCTTTTTGTACAAGGAGATTAGGAAGTAAGATCATTGTAACGACACGTAAACAGTGTGTTGCCTTGATGCTGGGAAATGAGCAAATTAGCATGGATAATCTATATATGGACTACTGATTTCATTTTATGAGAAGAGAAAAGAATTTCAAAATGTAAAACAGAGAAAATGGCAAGGAAGAAAGTGTGAAGATTTACCAAAATGTAAATTATCCTTCAAAATTCAAGAATGATTTCTTTATTCTAAAGAACAAATTTGGAGTCCCCCACCCCTCCACCCCCTTTTTCTAACACACTAAGTACCCTTCCTCTCTTGCTTCAATTATTGAATTGCAAAAGTAATGAACAGTCAAGAAACCAGACTGGCAGACTCCATAATTTTTTTTTCTATGGCTGTGAGCTGCAGATGTAGATAAAACATAGTTGTACTAGCAAAAGAGAAAGAGAGAGAAAAAACTCATTCTTGATTACATATCACTCTTAAGCTGGTGAAATTGTCTCTTAGCAACTGCAAGGACTGTTATTCCTTGCCGGCACTAGGACAGCTTCCTTCTTTGAAATATCTTATCATTAGAGGGATGCATGGAATAACAGAAGAATTCTATGGCAGTTTGTCCTCCAAAAAGCCTTTTAACTGTCTTGAGAAGCTTGATTTTGTAGATATGCCGGAGTGGAAGCAATGGCACGTACTAGGAATTGGAGAGTTCCCTACACTTGAGAAGCTTTTGATTAATAATTGCCCTGAACTCAGTTTGGAGACACCCATCCAACTTTCAAGTTTTTTTTCATATTCAAAGATCCAGAATATTACATCAGTTTTTTTTTTTTTTTTTTTTTTCATACTCAAAGATCCGGAATATTACATCAGTTTTTTGGTTTTTGATATGCAGAGAACTTCTAGGATCATGAAGTTTCCTCCAAATTATGTCCATTACTCAACCTTGAGTGACACCTCAGAGCTATCGAAAGTCAAGGAAGTATATACTACTCGTGATGAATTCAAGGTTAGATAACAAAATCATGATTTACTGGTGTTTCAGTTACCAAGATGCTTATTTTGTAGTAATAGTTTGCACTCTCATAAATCAGCAAAATAGATTTCCTTCATTGGCACCCTCATCAGTCATCTGTCTGCAAAACAGAGAAATTAACGGTTTCAAAATTCTTTAGAACCCATTTTCATGAGCTTCAAGCCTTCAATTCTGATGGCACAAAAGACATCAACAGAGTAGAAGAATTCAACCCAAGTTTTCAATTCCTTCTTCACCTGATGGGAAAGGTACAAATATTTTTTTCTTCTCCCTTTCTTACTGCGGCGCCAAATTGGTTTTGCCCCACTTTGCATCACAATGATGTTGGAGTATATCGGTTTTCTACTGGTATTCAGATACTTTAAATGGAAAATTTCTTTTGAAAATATCGTTTTCATTGTTCGAAAGTTGTTTAAATCATCTGCTGATCCAAAATTTTCATTTTTCTTGATCTTCTTCTATCTTTAGTTTTACATGTCTTCTGATTGAGTTATAATACATGCCTTGATTCTATAGATGACGAGAAATTGTCAAATGCCTTTATGAAGTGTTTGCTAAGTTGATGTCACCTAATTCACATTATACTGAATTAATTTTCTGACCCAAGTTTATGCATATGTTTGCCCTAACGTTGAAAAGGAAAAACGTCGAATGATATGGATATTTTCTTTTTTGAAGAATACAAAGTCGCGATAAAGATAGAAAATTTTGATGGTATTAATTTTGATATGGATCACCGTTGAGAACTTTGTCTAAAGTATTAATTTCCATTTTACCTGTTTAGAAATGCTTCCTGTAGCTCCTAATTGTGATGCTTCATTTACACATTTTCAAAATTTCATCTTATAACAGCTATAAAGTGTATCCGAGTCATTTAGATGTTACAGACTTGGCTCTTCTTTGTTTAATTCACTTTCTTCAATTAGATCAGAAAATATTCCTCTAAAGGCATAGTGTCGATTTTATTTTTTTACACGATTTATGTTTGTGTTACTTTTTCGATTTCTAATTTGTTTTATGAATGTTTTTTACAGTTTCATTTTCGATGCTTCCAAGTTTCAGCAGTCCTGATTCCTGAAGTTTTCCGGGTGAGCATAGTTGTGAGTTGCAAGTTTCGTAATTCAATTTCTGTATTATGAATCATTGATGGACTATGATGAAATTTACTTTTCTTCGTAGAAAAAATATCAAAGAATTATACTACTACACTAATCAGGTTTGTTAATATTGATGCTGCTGATATTTATAATCACTTGGCTATTATGAAATACTAGTTCTGAGAACGTGCCTTGCACGTTTGACTTTTATTATTATACTAGTCTTTGGGAACGTGCTTTGCACGTTTGTCCCATATTATTATTATTATAAAACTTCTTTATATTTTAAAAATTAAATTATAACAAATTTTGGAAAATCTAAAGTGGTCACTCGAAGATCTATTAAGTGGGAAGAAATTGATTTTCCACAAGAATGGGTCATTGAGGGAGCAACTCTTCCTAAAAATAATATTAATGAAGAAATTTCAGAAATTGAACAGCTGAATGACGAAACTGTTAAAATAAAACTTTCTGATTCTATGTCAAATAGTCGAATTGATAATGGTAATATATCATCTAAAATTACTCTATCTAATTCTTCTTATATATCTCCTCTGGATTATATTATACAGGTTCCTTCTAGGGCTTCTACATTTCAGATTAGAGAAAATTATAGATGTGATAATATAAAAATTGATAAAGATAATATTGCTAGACCTAGCTCTGATTTAGACATAACTGAATCTGAAATGAACTTCCTAGATGGGTTATCTACATAAAAAAAATTTTGATGACTGACAAACCTATTGATTTTAGTCCAGGATCACTGGCAAGAGAAAAGATTTTAAAAGAATTTCAAAAATCCAGATGGAAACCTTTTATAAAAAATGTTTTTTTCAAAGTTTTGATAAACAAGAGAAAATTGATTTTCAAGAAGAATTTTATAAATGCCTTATTAACTCAAGACAAAATATTTTAATTGCTTGTGTCCCGTGGTTTATGAGTAAGCATGTTTATAATTATGTTTCTGTGATAGAAAAAGATTTTACTTTAAGTAATGGAGAAATTACTAAATCAGCGTTTCCTCCATTTACAATCTTTCCAAATTAATAAAGATGATAAGATTGTGCATTTTAATGCTTTTTCAAAATTATTTAAAGATAATACTGCTTTAATTACTACTCATCATATTAATATTATGATCAAACAACATAATTATACAAATATTTATATGAGCATGTTAGGAGATCATATTGTCTCCCTCCATGATAAAGTTGATAGACTTCTTTCTCAATTCAGTTTTGATAAGAAAGGAAAAGGTAAGGTTGCTCAACCTAGCATTCAACCTCCCCCAGAAATTGAGGATTTCAAGTTAAAAGATTTTTCAGATTTAGAAAATTTCGTAGAAAAGACTTTCAAAGGTAATAACCTTAAACCTCTAAAGATTAATAATCTTTTAGGAGGAGAAAATAGTTGTAACATGGAATTTTCTGATGAGATTAATAAGATGTCAGAAAGATATGCCAGAAAACCAGTTCAAAGGATGTATTACTATCCTAGGCCTACTCCCCAAGATGTACTCTTAGAAGAACATGAACATATTATAACTAATAGTTATAATGGAATGAAAATCTATGAATGGAACATAGATAGGTATACAGATAAACAGATTTATACCACAGTACATAGAATGCTCATGTACAATACTATTTGCAAGACGAACAAAAATAGTGATAAAACTATTGCTGATATGATAATAACAGATTTCACAGGCCAATTGAAAGGTTGGTGGGATAACTATCTTAATCAGGATTAAAGGGATAAAATCCTCCTAGCAGTCAAGCAAGAGGATCAAGGATTAACCTAAAATGTCATTTATACTCTGGTTCTAAATATAATAGAACATTTTTCAGGAAGATGGTCAGATAATAGCGAAACTATCAGAACCCTACTACAGAATCTAAGGTGTAAGACTCTTACATCTTTTAGGTTCTATAAGGATGCTTTTCTGTGTAGAGTCATGGAGCTGCCAGAATGTAATAGCACTTATTGGAAATTCAAATTCATTGATAGATTACCAGCTCTTTTCGTAGAAAGAGTTCGGAAAATATTGAGAGGAGATGGACATAGCTAATTATGAGGATTATACATATGGAAAATTGATAAGTGCTTGCGTACAGGAAGGATTGTCCTTATGCAATGAGATCAAGTTAAACCAGCATATTAAAAGGCATCGCCTTAATGAAAGACAACAGTTGGAGAATTTTGTGAACAATTTGCTCTAGATATTCCCAAACCTACTTCTAAGGATAAAAAGGAGAAGCAGAAAGAGAGACATTCTTCTAAAAATAGATCTTCCAAGAAGGATTATATAGAATGGAAAAGGAAGAAGATTAAAGAAAAGAAAGAAGGAATAAAGAAGGGAAAAGTAACAAGAGATTTTATAAATCTAGGCGTAGATATGATAAGTCAGACACTTGTCATAAATGTGGAATATTTGGCCATTATGCAAAGGATTGTAGAGTCAGGGAAAAGATAAAAAGCCTTGACATAGAAGATAATCTAAAAGATTCTTCGTATAAGATTATGCTCTATTCTAATTCAGGAAAATCAGATTCAGGATATAGTAGCCAAGAAGAATCATCGACAAGTGAAAACCTTAAAAAATTTTACCAAGAAGATTATGTCTTCAGAATATGATTGTTTACCTTGTCAACAAGGAATGGAATATGATAAGGAAGAAGAGGAGGATGATCTTTATAAGATTTATTCCCAGTTTAAAGAGCTAAGTGTCAATGTCATTGATAATGACAAAATTATAGAACTCTTACAAACAGTCAAGAATTCAAAAATAAGAGCCCAAATCATTGATAAAATTAGCAATACAGCATCTACCACTAAGAATTATATTCTAGAGGAGATACCAACTAAAGAAGGTTCATATACCATGGCAGAAGTGAAGAATCTTCTTTTAGAAAGGAGGAAACTCATAAGTTCTCCTCAGGGGCGGTTCAAACCCATTGGTGGCCTAAGGCCAAAATCAAATTAGAGGCCTTAAAAAAAAATTATAAATGTTTTAATTTTAAATCTATTTTTCTAGCTTTTTGAGATGCAAAGTTGTTAATAATTTTTGTGTAGTCAATCTCTTCTAATAATTCTTTTTCAATCGATAATATAGCCAAACCAGTTAATTCTTGAGACATTGTCGATCTTAAATAAGATTTTATTATTTTTAATTTTGAAAAACTTCTTTCGACTGAGGCGACTGTTACAGGAATTATTAACATTATTCTATAAGCAATGTAAGCACTTGGAAAAGAATCAAGTCTTTTTATTTGATTGAGTATCTCAATTAGAGTATTGTCTTCTACTTTTATGATTTCCCTTAATACTTTTAATTCAGAAAATAAGTCTAAACTGTCAATATCGGACTGAGTATTATGTTTTAAGGAACATTTAAGATTAAGACAATATTTTTTAAAATTCTCATCATCTAATGATCTCAATTTTTGCCCACTAAATAGAAAACCAAAAATATTTTCATATACTTCAAATTGTTCAAATCTATTTTGAAGTGAAAAGATGGCTTGGTCTACTATGTATAAGAAGTAATCAACTTTAATTGATTCTTCAAGAGATCTTGTGATTTCATTATCAACATTCTTATCAAATTGTTTTTTTCTATAAATTACACGTTTCTTACGAAATATAGGTTCTATATTCATCTCTAATGCAATTTCCTTAGCCGAAATCATAGCACTTGTAAATCCTTCTTCTCTATATGTTTTAAAAAAAGAAACTAAACCTCTTAATTGATCTATAGCGACATCAATATGCATATCTTTTGATTGTAAACTTTTGCTAATTGAATTTACAGCAAATAATACATCATACCAAATAGTCATACCCAGTACAAATTCAAAATTTTCAAGCTCAAAAATTGCTAAACAATTAGCTTCACTTTTAATTTTTGGATCATCACTAACTTCTTCTAATTTAAATAAAGCATCTCTTATTTGTGGAGTTTGAAACCTTATTGCTTTAACACTTTCAATACGACTTTCCCACCGTGTTTGTGACAATAATTTAAGAGTTAAACTAGGTACACTATGTTTTAAAATTTTCCTCCGCTTAGTAGACGAAGAAAATAGTGAATATATACGTTGTACCACTCCAAAGAATGATATAGCTTTCGTACAAGAATTAACCATATCACAAAGTACCAAATTTAGATTATGACAACCACATGGTGTATAAAATGATCTAGGATTTATATCAAGAAGTCTTTTTTGCACTCCTTGGTGTTTTCCGTTCATATTAGACCCATTATCATATCCTTGTCCTCTTAAATTATCAATATCAAGTCCAATACATTTTATTTCATCTAAAATAACTTCAAAAAGACCTTTTCCACTTGTATCATCCACTTTTAATAATTCTAAAAAATATTCGGTTTCATTTATTGGAGTAGCCGAAATATCTACACTCCGTATTATAAAAGACATTTGGTCTTGATGACTTGTATCTGGCGTGCAATCAAGTATGATAGAAAAATACTTTGTTTTTATAACTTTTTCAATAATCTTGTCCTTAATTTCACTTGCCAATAAATTTATTAATTCATTTTGTATATTATGTCTAAGATAATGATTATGAATTTCATCATGTTTGATTCGTCGAATATGTTCTTGCATAATTGGATCAAATTCTGCAATCATTTCAATAAGACTCAAGAAGTTTCCATTATTTTCTTGATAGATTTTTTCATTTTTATAAACGCCAAATTATTTCTTCCAAGAGTTTTTAAGATGGAAATAATTCTTGACAATACATTTTTCCAATGTTCTCTATCTCTATTAATTTGGTCTTGAATGTTTTTATCGATTGTTTTATTATTATGCAATTTAAATACTAAATCAATCCATGAACTCATATTAATAATATGTTGGTTAGTTGTTTCATGAGTTCTAAGCTTAGTAGTAAGATTTTTCCAATCTCTACTACCTTCATTAGCTAACTTATTATTTTTTGCATTAAAGGTCGTATTAAATAACTTACAACAAAAACAAAATACCTTATTCAAATCTTTGGAATAAACTAACCATCTTCTTTCATGTCTTTCTCCATTTGCCAACTTTTGAAAATAATACGTAGTAGAAAAGTGCCTTAAAAATTTACCCTTTGGAAAACATGTGTCGGTAATTCTAATTGGTCCCTTTTCTACTAATAAATCTCTTAACTTTGTATCAACAATATTCCATTGACTAGGATCATAGATATTTTTAGGAATATGATTATTTAATTCATTTATAAGTTCTTGATTTTCTTGGGAATCTACATCCGACTTTTCACTAATTTCCTCTCCTTCTTCTTCTTTTTGGTTTATATCATTATCTAACTCAACTTCAACTAAGTTAGTAACTTGCTCTTCTAAAGTGCATTCCCCTACCTTTTTTAATTTAATTTTAACATTGTTTTCCAAAAATTTATCAAGAGCACCTTTTTAAGATTTTATCAAGTTATTGACTTTTTTTTTTTTTTTTAAGTTTTGAATGACCAGATTCATATTTTCTAGTTGACATATTAAAATCTAACAAATATTTTAAACACTATTTACAATAGCAAATAAAAAATATAATAAACACAAGACACAAAACAAAAATAATATTAGAAATTAGAATGAAATTACCAAATTCAAAAGCTATGAAGACTTGATTTCCGAAAATGAATCGGGGCTGTTGCAATATAGTTTTCTCCAAATTTAAAATATAAACTATCAATAGAACAAGTAAATTTTTAAGCTTTGAATAAGAGAGAGATGTAAGATTAGAAAAGAGAAAATGAGAAGAAATAGAAAGGAGGAGGATAGAATATATAAAATAAAATTAGAAAAAAAAGGTAAAAAAAAAAATATAACTTGTACATTAAAAAAAAGTACACAACTTTTTATTGGAAAGTTAAAAAGTCATCGTCATATCTATCAGACTATCACTTCAGCCGTTTGCATTTATTGTCTTAGTTCTAATAATTTTTTTTAAAAAAAATTTAATCCTTCTTAATTAACTAAAAAAAATGGGGCCTTTGCATTTATTGTCTTAGTTCAAATATTTTTTTAAAAAAATTTAATCCTACCTAATTAACTAAAAAATGGGGCCCCCTAAAATTGGGGGCCTAAGGCCAAGGACTTTTTTTTAAACCTAATCAGCTGCCCCTGGTTCTCCTACTACCATCAATGATTTAAAAGAAGAGATTAATAATCTCAAAGAAGACATCAGGCATCTTAAAGAAAAGAATGTCATTATAGAAGTCCGTCTTGATAGTTTTGAGATACGGAAAAATTTGGGTAATAACTCAGCATCTTCTTCTTCATATGAAGGAGAAAGTAATAACCTTGATTTTCTTAAAAACTTAAATTTTAGTCATACAATTTTTTTTTTACAGAATTTAAAAGCTTTTGCTTCTCAAAAATTGTATACAAAGATCACTCTTCTTATTGATTATAATTATAAAAAAGAATTTATTGCTTTTATTGATATTGATAGTGCAACAAATTTAAATTGTATTCAAGAAGGACTTATCCCTTCAAGATATTTTCATAAAACTACTCATAGTTTGAGATTAGCAAATGGTAGTAAAATGAATATTGAGTTTAAATTGCCTAAAGCTTTTATTTGCAAAGAAAAAAATTGTGTTCCTCAAAGCTTTGTTTTAGTCAAAGACATTACTAACCAAATTATTTTAGGAGTACCTTTTATAAATGATATCTTTCCTCTTACTTATTGGGGATAATGAGAAAATTATAGGAACTTGGAATAATAAACCTTTTATATTAGAATTTATCACTAAACCTTTTACTAGAATGATTAATGAATTAACCTCCAAAATGATTTTAAAAAATAATCAGTTGAGCTTTCTTAAAGGTGAGATTAATAGTATTGAGATTGATAATATTCTACAAAATCCTAAATTACAGAATAAGATTGCTATCTTACAAAATCAATTCTCTCTTGATATTTGCGGAGATCATCCAAATGCTTTTTGGAATAGAAAAAAGCATGTTGTTAGTCTTTCATACGAGGATGATTTTATTGAGAATAATATTCCTACAAAAGCAAGGCCATGCCAAATGAGTTTTCAATATTAGGAGTTATGTAAGAGAGAAATAGAATCTCTTCTCCAAAAAGGCCTGATAAGGCATTCAAAGTCTCCATGGTCTTGTACAACTTTTTATGTTAATAAACATGCTGAACAAGAAAGAAGTGCCCCCAGGTTGGTTATTAATTATAAACCACTTAATAAAGCATTATGTTGGATTAGGTACCCTATTCCTAATAAAAAAGACTTATTAGATAGAGTTTATGATGCTATCATATTTTCTAAATTTAATTTGAAATCAGGTTATTAGCAGATTCAAATAAATGAATCTGATAGGTTTAAAATAGCTTTTAAAGTGCCTATGGGTCAATTTGAATGGAGCGTCATGCCTTTCGATTTAAAGAACGCTCCATCAGAATTTCAAAAAATTATGAATGATATTTTCATACCATATAGTAATTTTATAATAATTTACATAGATGATATTCTAGTATTTTCAAAAAATAAGAAACTCATTTTAAACTTCTTGAATTATTTAAGAAAATTATTATCCAAAATGGTTTGGTTAAATCTACTCCAAAAATGGCTTTATTTCAAACTAAGGTTAGGTTTTTAGGTCATAATATTGAGAAAGGAAATATTAGTCCTATCAATAGAAGTATTGAATTTGCTTCTAAATTTCTTGATGAAATTACTAACAAGACTCAGTTGTAGCGATTCCTTGATAGTCTTAACTATATAACACCTTTTATAAATGATTTAGCAATTGATACGGCTATATTGTATGATAGACTTAAGAAAAACCCAAAAACTTGGTCTAATAATCACACTGAAGTTGTTAAAAGAATTAAATTAAAGGTCAAAAACCTTCCATGTCTTACTTTGGCGAACCCAAATTGGGAAAAGACAGTGGAAACAGATGCTTCAGATTTATGATATGGTGGTATCCTTACTCAATATTGTCCAGATAATAAATGACACTATATTATTCAGTATTATTCTGGGAAATGGAATGCAACTCAGAAAAACTATGCCACTATAGCTAAAGAAATTTGGCTATAGTCAAAAGTGTTCTAAAGTTTCAAGGAGATCTTTATAATCAAAACTTTGTAATAAAAACTGATTGCCAATCGGCTAAGTTTATGTTTAATAAGGATTGTAAACATGATGTTTCTAAACAAATGTTTGCAAGATGGCAAGCTTTATTAGCACCTTTTGATTTTGAGATTCATTATAAAAAGGGTGAAGATAATAGTCTGCCTGATTTTCTTACTAGGGAATACTTAGACTAATAAAAGTTTTTTTTTTCCAGAAATGAGGCCGTCATGGCCCCCTTCAAGAAGGGGAAGAGGACGTGGAACAGCAGGACGAGGAGGTCATATCCTAGCCCAGCTAGGAAATAAGTAGTTAGTAGCAGCAACTAGTGTGTCTACAAGTGAAGAAGGTTTGAATATAAGTCATCCTATGTATAAAGAATTCATGAATTTTATGAAATCCAAGCAAAATAAGGATAATACTTCTCCAACTTATTCCACAATATTGGTGGGTGAAGAAAATATAGAGGTATTTGATTTGAATGAGAAAAAGAAAGTTATACTTCTTTTAGAGAACAATGATTTAAAATGGAAACATGATCCTTGGCAATTAATGACTAGGTATTTAGATTCAGTTTGTTATACTACCACTGCATATAAATACAGAATGCATTATGAGATGATAATTTCAATATCAGGGTAAGGAGAATTTCAGCATTTCTACCCTGCCAATACAAATATTTTTTTATAACTTTTCAAAAATTATTATAAAAAGAGTTCTCACTCCAAAAGAATGGGGAATGAGCCCCTAAAAGGAAAGGGATTATATCCTGAGCAAAACATAGCAGTAAAATACAATTATTGGAATTACGTTGATAGCTTTAATAAAGTTTTGTTATATGAGAATGCTAATCCAAAGCATTCATGGTTTATAAAGATTTGTCCAAATGTCTTTACTCAACCAATTCCAAATTGGTTTTGTAAATGGTGGACGTTATACGACCCTTTAATAAAAATTTTACCAGAACAATATAAGCAATTATATTTGGAATGGTTAGACATATCCCCAAAGCTTATAAGCATGGAACAAGACAATATCTTCTTTGAAAGAATGCCTGTAATGTATTTTTTTTTTATAGAATTTTCAAATCCATGAATTATGAAATGGAGTGTAGAAGTTAATAATACTTTTGAAGGATTTCCATGTTTACAACGAACTTTTTATACAAAGTTTTAGAGTAAGTTGGTAAATAAAGACCTTGAAGGCAAGATTCATGGCCAAGAAATTTTGGATCTAATAAATGAGACAATTAATAAATATAATGTTCAGAAAATATCATAACCACAAGAAGATTTTCTTAGTCCATTTAAACAAATTACTAGGAAACTTCACATGAAGAAAGGAATTATATCTAGGTCAGAGACTATAGCCTTATACATGAAAGAAGTTAAGAAAGATTTAATAAGAAATCTTGACATAGATATCGAAGATGATATTTCTATGGTATCAACAAGTCACACTAATTAGGATGATGAAGCATGTATGGTGGGAGAGGCTCAGAGTGATCATAGCATAGAAGAAATTGATATTGATACTCTCTTCAAGAAATTCCAAGAGCAAGTGGAGGAATCCTCCGACAAGGCCACCTGCAAAGGCAAAGAAAAATTATGAAGACAGACCACACCACATTGAATAATAAGGGTCATATAACAAAAGACTTTAATAAAGTAGAAAGCATCTTTGAAAAAGATAAAGGGGTGCCGAAAATTATGTCGGCCACATGGAGTGGGAGAGAAGGCCACATTTATTTGTCGGTCTTATCTCTTTGTTATTGGCCAATGTAAAAATTGTGGGCCTTTATTTTATTTATCATGTTTTTTTCTACCTCTATATAAGGGGATAGAAGTTTTAGTAAGGAGATAGTTTTTAGAACCCCTTCTTTCTCTCTTTAAAAATTTCTCTTGTAATATTTTAAGTATTGAATAAAAGCTTTCAATTTGGTTGGAACTAAGGTGGATTTTGAAGTTCGATTACTGATACTATTCTTATTTTATTAACTTTATATTATTTCTAGCCTAAATGATAGGCTAATTAGTCTGTGTTGAACTGTACCATACTAGGTTATTATGGTTAAATGGCATTGTGTCTATTGAAAGACGGTTTAAACAGTGAGAATTAAGGTCTAATTTAAGTAGTTTAGGCATGTTTATGAAAGACTGTCAAGAGATCCGTTGGATTACCCTAAGATGAGGGCGGACCCGAAAAGATCTGTTAGATTACTCTAAAGGGCGGACCCGAATAGGTGAAGCTTTCATTAACATTACTAGAATTTCTTATATTTGTAAAAGAACCTTACAGTATGTTTCCCCAAACTAGGTGAAATATGTTCTGTTTCCACCCGAGCTGTTCGTGTTATTACTCATATCGACAGATTGCATCAATTTCACTTCCACATTCTTGTTTTTTAAGCATTCTAAACTCTATTAGTCTGGATCCATCTTGCACAAAAGTTACCTTCTTTTGAAGAAAATCAACTGTGATTGCTGAAGCAAGTTTAACCTAGTAGGTCCACCACCAACAGTCAATTCTACTTTTATCTTTTCATTTTCTGCAACAAAGAACCTCACAACATTTTGACTAGTACATCTCAACATTCATCACAAGACAATTTACTGAATCCCGTGAAAACTTGCTATAGGAGCCAGTTTACAAATAAATAATCTCCACCTAATGGATACAGAACACCCATGCTTTAGCTTTGTTTTATCATTTCCCGAAAAGGACATCAAAAAAAGCCTAATCTCGCGCCATTTTGACTTGGAATATACAACCTGACAGGACAATTGCATAAGATCTAGAAGATCTAATCACTAGTACATCTCGACAACAACATACCCAATGTAATTCCACAAATGGTATTTGGGGAGGGTAGGATGTACATAATCTTTACCTGACCAGAGGTGGACCCACCCTATAAGGTGTGGGTGCACATGCACCTGTTAACTTCGAGAAAAAATCATGTGTATATATGTATATCTATCTTGATAAACTACAGAAAGTATACATCTATTTTCATTGTTTTTATTTTAAGTTTATCTTAGAGCTCATATTTGAGCTAAGGTAATATTGGTGCACCCGAAATCTTCAAATCTTGAGTTCACCTTTGTTTACCTCTACCTTGGCGGGGTAGGGAAGTTCTTTCCTATAGACCCTCAGCTCAAAAGAAATGAAGAAATAATAGCATCGTATCATTAAATAAACACTGACAAAGGAAGCTACACAATTATTAAATAACAATATTAGTACATCTCAAACTCTTTGTGAAATAGTAGAGTAGTCATGATCAAGACAATTGGCTGAATCTTTGCTCTACAGAAACAAAACACTAATGCTTTAGCTTCTTTTTATCATTTTCCAAAAAGTTGGTAAATTTAACAAGAATAAATGTCTCACACGATTATTTGATCTCAACAAAACTTGCCAAGATCAACGTACAAGTAATTTGCTCGTTGAAAAGCAGACAATATGGTAAATCTAACGAATTAAGCACATATATCTAAGCAAATTGATACATGTTCTTACCTTTAAAAACATGTTAAAAGTGGTGGTTGGCACAAAAGGTTGTATCCATATTATTTTTAACAAAAATAAGGGGGTAATAGACCCCCAGAAAACTGTCTTTTTCAAAAAAATAGACCAAGTTCAAAAAAGGAAACTAATCTAATTTTATCAATCAAAACAAAATAACTTCATGTGCTTTTTAACTAATAATTTATGACATATATAAGATCATAGTAACTCATCATTAATTTTCATTTAAATAACGATTAAGAAATTCTAATAAAATAAAAATATTTTTATTTCTTAGAGCCTATTTGGATTGACTTAAAAGTTGGTCAAACCTATTTTTAAGTCATTTTTAGTTTTTGGGCGTGTTTGACAAAGTTAAAAGTAACTTAAAATAAGTTAAAAACCAAAAGTAGGATAAACATTTGCTATAGAAAAAATTATTATTCAGAAAAGAATATAATAACAATCTATTTATTTGAAAAAAAAAAACAGTTTTGATCCATTAAGTAAAATAATAAGAGTATTTTTGGACCAAACTATTGACGACAATACTAGTTTTAAACTAAACTATTAACTAAGAACATTTTTATTTAGTTTTACATAGTTCAAGAATATTTTTAGACCTAGTGGAGCCTGTTTGGTATGCAAGGGGACCTGCTACACTATGAGCAAAGTAGTTATAGCTATATCATTCGTTAGTTAACTTATTTTTTATTCGTATCCAATATGGGTGGATAAAATATTTTATCCATTTTCACCTAACTCATTTTAACTGTCTATATCTGAATTGACCCATTTGTTTGCTGCCCTAGAGTAGATATTCAATTATCACTACTTTATTGAATGTACATATTGTTTTCGATTATATAAAGTACATTGTGTTATTTATTAATAATATACTATATTTGCACTTTTCATTTTTGTAATGGTTATAGTTTCTTTATAATTTAAAGTAAATTAACTTAAAATCTTATATAAAAATAATATAAACAAAAATTAATTTATTAAAATTATATACCAAATTTAAAATTTAAAATCAATATTACATAAAATATAATTAAGTATACTGCGAACTTAATTAAAAATATAAAAAATATAATTTTTATATAATACAAATAATAAAAATAAAAAAAATATTTAGTGTTGATAAATAGTGTCACATCAATTTTAATTGCATCAACCTAATATGAATAGTCTTTTGAAATATGAGGCTATCTTATTGGAGCAAAGCTAAAGCTATATTCATTGAATAGGGTAAAATAGTGTACAATTAAGTTTTTGGCCTACCTCACATCTAAAAGCTGACTTAAAAAGATTGTCTGAGCCTGATAAAGAGACCGTCCATCTTATTAATTACCAATATGAGACTTTTTTCGTTCTTTAATAAATAGAACTATCATTGCGAATACGCCTACCTAAACCATGCATGTTCACCCTTGTGCTTTGATAAAATGTTTAAAAATGATAGTAAAGTAAGAAGAAATGAAAATAGAACATTATGAAGACAAAGTGGTGTTGTTGGGTGAAAAGTGATACTTTTGATAAAAAAAGGGACAGTGTTGATTCTTTTTTCTTCTATGGCTGTCCACATCCCCCACCCACGCACTCAAAATAAATAAAATATATTTCCTCTCTTACCTCAATTATTCAATTGAGATAAAAGACTCTTGTTGTTAGGTGAAAAGTGATACTCATGGAAAAGAGAAAAAAAGACAAATTTAAATTATTATTATTTTCCTATAGTGTCAGTTGTTGACTGTAGAAAACTATAGTTGTACCAATTATAGATCAATAACAAATCAGTGATCATTCCTGTTTGCAAATTACTCTTAGCATTCAACAGGTAAAGTAAAGTTGTTAGTAAATCAAGATACAAAAATTTATCTTCTCAAAATCATATTGTGCTTTCCTTGTTTTGATTTGCAGATTTCAGAAATGGAGATTGGGTTAGCAGTTGGTGGTGCATTTCTCTCTTCAGCTTTGAATGTTCTGTTTGATAGGCTTGCTCCTAACGGTGATCTGCTCAACTTGTTTCGGAAGCATACAGATGATGTTCAGCTCTTTGAGAAGCTGGGGGACATTTTGCTTGGTCTTCAAATTGTCCTAAGTGATGCAGAGAATAAGCAAGCATCAAATCAATTTGTGAGCCAGTGGTTAAATAAGCTTCAGATTGCTGTGGACGGTGCTGAAAACTTGATAGAACAAGTCAATTATGAAGCTTTGAGGCTTAAAGTGGAAGGTCAGCATCAAAATCTTACAGAAACAAGCAACCAGCAAGTAAGTGACCTTAACCTGTGCTTGAGTGATGATTTCTTTCTTAACATAAAGAACAAGTTGGAAGACACTATTAAAAAACTGGAGGTGTTGGAAAATCAAATTGGTCGCCTTGGCTTAAAGGAGCATTTTGTTTCGACTAAACAAGAAACTAGAACTTCTGTGGATGTCAAATCTGATATCTTTGGTAGGCAGAGCGAAATAGAGGATTTGATTATCCGTTTACGGTCTGAAGATGCAAGTGGGAAAAAGCTGACAGTAGTTCCTATTGTTGGAATGGGAGGCCTGGGTAAGACAGCACTTGCTAAAGCGGTTTACCATGATGAGAGGGTGAAGAACCATTTTGGTTTGAAAGCTTGGTTTTGTGTTTCTGAGCCATATGATGCTTTGAGAATAACGAAAGGGTTACTTCAAGAAATTGGCTCGTTTGACTCACAGGATGTCCACAACAATCTTAATCAGCTTCAAGTCAAATTGAAGGAAAGCTTAAAGGGAAAGAAGTTTCTTATTGTTTTGGATGATGTCTGGAATGACAACTACAACGAGTGGGATGACTTGAGAAATCTATTTGTACAAGGAGATACAGGAAGTAAAATCATTGTGACGACACGTAAAGAGAGTGTTGCCTTGATGATGGGAAATGAGCAAATTAGCATGGACAATTTGTCTACTGAAGACTCTTGGTCTTTATTCAAAAGACATGCATTTGAAAACATGGATCCTATGGGACATCCGGAACTTGAAGAGGTCGGAAAACAAATTGCAGCTAAGTGCAAAGGACTGCCCTTAGCTTTGAAGACGCTCGCTGGCATGTTACGCTCCAAATCAGAGGTTGAAGGGTGGAAACGTATTTTGAGAAGTGAAATATGGGAACTGCCACAGAATGACATATTACCAGCGTTGATGTTGAGCTATAATGATCTTCCCGCACATTTAAAGCGATGTTTTTCCTTTTGTGCAATATTTCCTAAAGATTATCCATTTAGGAAAGAACAAGTTATTCATCTATGGATTGCTAATGGTCTTGTACCAAAGGACGATGGGATAATTGAAGATTTAGGCAACCAATACTTTCAGGAGTTGAGATCAAGATCATTATTTGAAAGGGTCCCAAATCCTTCTAAAGGGAAGATGGAGAATTTATTCTTAATGCATGATCTTGTCAATGATTTAGCCCAAATTGCATCTTCAAAACTTTGTATCAGGTTGGAAGAGAGCAAAGGAGCTCATATGTTGGAAAAAAGTCGGCACTTATCTTATTCAATGGGATATGATGGTGAGTTTGAGAAATTGACACCCCTCTACAAATTGGAGCAGCTGAGGACATTGCTCCCGATATGTATTTATGGCAATTGTTTCTCTCTAAGCAAGAGGGTGCAGCATAACATACTGCCAAGACTAAGATCCTTAAGGGCATTATCATTGTCAGGTTATAGGATTAAGGAGTTGCCAAATGACTTGTTTATCAAATTAAAGCTCCTCAGATTTTTGGACCTTTCTTGGACAGATATTAAAAAGTTGCCTGATTCTGTTTGTGGATTGTATAACTTGGAGACACTTCTCCTGTCATCTTGTTATTATCTTGAGGAGCTACCGCTGCAGATAGAGAAGTTGATTAACTTGCGTCATCTTGACATAAGCAACACTAGGTGCTTGAAGACGACGCCCCTAAATCTGAGCAAGTTGAAAAGCCTCCAAGTGCTAATGGGAGCCAAGTTTTTTTTAGGTGGTTTGAGAATGGAAGATTTGGGTGAAGCACAGAACTTGTATGGATCTCTATCTTTTGTAGAGTTGCAAAATGTGGTTGATAAAAGGGAAGCTGTGAAGGCAAAGATGAGGGAGAAGAATCATGTTGACGAGTTATCATTGGAGTGGAGTGAAAGTAGTAGTGCCGACAATTCAAAAACAGAAAGAGACATACTTGATGAGCTACGCGCACATAATAACATAAAAGAAGTCGAAATCGCTGGATATAGAGGGACAACATTTCCAAATTGGCTAGCTGATCCTTTGTTTCTTAAGCTGGTGAAATTGTCTCTTATCAACTGCAAGGACTGTTATTCCTTGCCGGCACTAGGACAGCTTCCTTCTTTGAAATATCTTATCATTAGAGGGATGCGTGGAATAACAGAGGTGACGGAAGAATTCTATGGCAGTTTGTCCTCCAAAAAGCCTTTTAACTGTCTTGTGGAGCTTGATTTTGTAGATATGGCGGAGTGGAAGCAATGGCACATACTAGGAATTGGAGAGTTCCCTACACTTGAGAAGCTTATGATTAATAATTGCCCTGAACTCAGTTTGGAGACACCCATCCAACTTTCAAGTTTAAAATGGTTTGCAGTTGGTGGTTCTCCAAAGGTTGGAGTTGTTTTTGATGATGCCCAACTTGAGGAAATGAAGCAGATTGAGGAATTACGTATTAGTGATTGTAACTCTCTTACCTCCTTTCCTTTTAGCAGACTGCCCACTACCTTGAAGAGAATAACCATATATCGTTGCCAGAAATTGAAATTGGAACAGCCAGTTGGTGAGATGAGTGTGTTTCTGGAGGTTTTGAAATTGCATAAATGTGATTGTATAGATGATATATCACCTGAGTTGCTCCCAAGAGCACGTGATTTGATGGTACAAGATTGCCACAACCTTAGTAGGTTTTTGATTCCTACTGCCACTGAAAGACTCACTATTCAGAATTGTGAGAATGTTGAAAAACTTTCGGTGGCATGTGGGGGGACCCAGATGACGTCACTGAGTATTAATGGCTGTTTGAAGCTGAAGTGGCTGCCAGAACGTATGCAGGAACTCCTTCCATCTCTTAAGGGACTGTATCTGAGTAATTGTCCAGAAATAGAGTCCTTTCCTTTCAGCATACTGCCCACTACCTTGAAGAGAATAGATATATCTGGTTGCAAGAAATTGAAATTGGAGGTGCCAATTGGTGAGATGAGTATGTTTCTGGAGGAATTGACACTGGAGAACTGTGATTGTATAGATGATATATCACCTGAGTTGCTCCCAAGAGCACGTATATTGTGGGTACAGAATTGCCACAACCTTAGTAGGTTTTTGATTCCTACTGCCACTGAAAGACTCACTATTCAGAATTGTGAGAATGTTGAAAAACTTTCGGTGGCATGTGGGGGGACCCAGATGGCGTGTTTGGATATTCGGAGCTGTAATAAGCTGAAGTGGCTGCCAGAACGTATGCAGGAACTCCTTCCATCTCTTAAATTTCTGCAACTGTATGGATGTCCAGAAATAGAGTCCTTTCCTCAAGGAGGATTGCCCTTCAATTTACAAGCCCTTTGGATCAATTATTGCAAGAAACTGGTGAATGGCCGAAAGGAGTGGCATTTACAGAGACTCCCCTGTCTCACAAACTTAATCATCTCTCATAATGGCAGTGACGAAGAGATTGTTGGTGGTGAGAATTGGGAGTTGCCTTCCTCTATTCAAACACTTGGCATATCCAATCTGAAAACATTAAGCAGCCAACATCTCAAAAACCTCACCTCTCTTCAATATCTATGTATTCAGAATAATTTACCTCAAATTCAGTCCATGCTGGAACAAGGCCAGTTTTCGCACCTCACTTCGCTTCAAAGTCTACAAATCACCAATTTCCCTAATCTCCAATCGCTTCCTGAATCGGCACTGCCCTCCTCCCTCTCTCAGCTGACCATCTCCCATTGCCCTAATCTCCAATCTCTTCCACTAAAAGGGATGCCCTCTTCCCTCTCTAAACTATATATTTACAAGTGCCCATTGCTCAAACCACTACTAGAATTTGACAAGGGGGAATACTGGCCAAATACTGCTCAATTTTCCATCATAAAGATCGATGAGGAATGCATATGATGATTAAAACGAATGGCTCTTCAACTGATGTAAGTTATTCTTTACCCTTGGAAGCTTTCTATTTCTGTTTACTTCACTTTGTTTTTTTGTTATTTCTTTTCATTTTTAATCACTAGTTCTGGAAACATGCTTTGCACGTTTATCCCAAAATATTTCATATAATTTCGGTATAGCAAATGACATATTTTATTCCCTTCAAATCTATTGGTATTTACTAAAAAAAATATCCACCATTTTTACGATAGAAAGTACATATATTTTCCTAATAAAAAGAATACACCTTAATTATAAAATTGACTAAAAGTGCATAAAGTATAAATAACTAATTATTGTACAAATACAATATTCAAATGAGGATACTAAAATACCACATGTTAGGTTAATGTATACAAAACACATAGCTTTATATTTAAGCTTCATAGAGAATCTAAATTTTTTAAAAGATAATCAGGGATAACGATCACAAGTTTTAGTAAATAAGTGCAACTTCCATTGTCAGAATAATTAGATGTTATATAATTCTATATTTCTTGGATAGCGACCAGACAACTACATAGGGCAATGCTTGATGTAAGAGCTTCAAAAATACATTTGCAGGGTGTTTATCCAACGAGAAATAAAATCATAGTCTTTAGATATCTTCCCTTGCATATACTTTTGCAATTTTAAAGTTTATTTTGAATTGTGTTGTTGCTAACTTGAGCATGTTATGTGCTTAATCAGATGTGGATTTTGAAGGGCGAGTACGACAAGTCTGATCCATCCATTGTCCACAAGAAGTGCTTCTAAGGTGTTGCTGCTATTTTTTACATCTGTTCATGAGCTCTTTTTTATTTTTTTGTTCTTTCCGCTAAAGCTATTATGTCATCCACAGTGAATTCTAGTTTGCTGTTATAGGCAAGTCTTCGAGATGGGGTTATACCGTTGATACTATTTCATGTTTCCAGTGCAAGCCTCTTTTGTAAGTAGACAAACTCGATTTGTAAATATGTTTGGGACTCAACTAGTGGTTAGAGTACTGATTTTGTAAGATTTGTGTACAGAAAATCAAATTAAAAAGATAGCTCGTGATGATTGATTAAGCTCGAAGAAGTGGATCTGAATTTCTAATCGTGTCTTTTTTTATGTGTGTGTGAGAGAAATTTGAAGTGTTGGTTAGATTTGTTGGAATAGTCTAAAGAGATTGTCTCTATAAAATTTGAAGACATTTGATGGAGATCTGATTAGATGATTTTGAACAACAATTGCAACTGAAGATGGATATGTATATTATTTTCATAGTTAGCAACGTGTTACATATTTTCATTCGGTGTTTGGTATGCACATTGGAGTCCGACTAAATTTGAATTTGCGCATTTCAAGGGGCGGCGTTCTTGACATGATTTTTTCCATTCTACGGCTCGTGCTCCTAAATTCTAATTAAGGATAGAAAAATCTCAACTATCACACCACAACTTATATCAGTTATATTGGGTATACAAGTGTAAACTAAGAAATATAACTATGTAGGTGCAAAAATTTTTGAAAACCCCAAATAACAAGCCAAAATAAAGAAAGAATACTAAATCCTACACTCATTACTACAACAACTAAAAAATATTTATAGTCATTGAACTCCTATGCACATTCTACTGCAAAACATAAGTAGAAGAAGTTCAAATTTTGGCCATGAAACGACACCATTTTCTCACACTCAAAATGATCTTAAATTTCATGAATGAAACAACATACATTACTTTGGTTGAAGCCCCATTTTCTTCCTTGTTTTCCCAACGTATAAATCCTTAGACTTGATCATCCCAGGGACTAATCCAATGAATACAAAATCGCGATAAAGATAGAAAATTCCGATGGCATTGATTTTGATATGGATCACCGTTGAGAACTTTGCCTGAGGTATAAATTTCTATTTTCCCTGTGTTAAAAATGTTTCCTGTAGCTCCAAATTGTGATGATTCATTTACACATTTTTAAAATTTCATCTTATAACAGCTATAAAGTGTATTCGAGTCAATTAGATGTTACAGACTTGGCTCTTCTTTGTTTAATTCACTTTCTTCAATTCGATCAGAAAATATTTCTCTAAAGGCATATTGTCGATTTTATTATTTTACACGATTTCTGTTTGTGTTACTTTTTCGATTTCTTATTTGTTTTATGAATGTTTTTTACAGTTTCATATTCGATGCTTCCAAGTTTCAGCAGTCCTGATTCCTGAAGTTTTCCGGGTAAGCATGGTTGTGGGTTGCAAGTTTCGCAATTCAATTTCTGTATTATGAATCATTGATGGACTATGATGAAATTTACTTTTTTTCGTAGAAAAAATATCAAAGAATTATACTACTATACTAATTAGGTTTGTTAATATTGATGCTGCTGATATTTATAATCACTTGGCTATTATGAAATACTAGTTCTGAGAACATGCTTTGCACGTTTGACTTTTATTATTATATTAGTCTTTGGGAGCGTGCTTTGCACGTTTGTCCCATATTATTAATATCATTTTAAAACTTCTTTATATTTTAAAAATTGAATTATAAAATAGAAATTGTTAATTGAAATTAAAAATATTAGTTCACTTTCCGATAGGAACACCTAATAGTTTAAATGTGAACATAAGCAAGGTTGGTTATGTTTTCAAATGCTTTGCATGTTAAAACTTATGTCAATTATTACTGACATCAAAAAATTGAATCAATATATATTAATTATAATTGCACCTACATGTATCCTTTAATTTCTTTGATTCAAGATTAGGATTTCTTTAACATAAGAATATTATTTGTATGGTTGAAATATAATTATAATAAGAATCAATCTCTATTGTTTAAGTATAATTGCATTACGAAATATAATAAGAATCGATCCTTATTAAAAACAAGGGACTTGATATAAAAAGTTAAAATATATAAAAGATGTTAAAAAGTATAAGATCTAAATATCTTGAAAATTATACAGACAATTTCTCAAATCTCAAAAATCCTATTTCTATATCACGTTTCCTACAAACTATATTTTATGTATGTGAAATAATAAAATTGATAAAAAAAAAAAAAAAAAAAAAAGAGAGAGTTGTATATAGCATATCCATTATGTACCTGATGATGAGAAGTGAAGAGTTCACAGTTACCAAATAAAATCTGAAATATAGAGAAATAAATAAGAATTAGTTAGCAAACTCAAGGAAATCTTCATATATTAAATACATATTGTTGAGAACTAAAATGAGAATAAGAGGAATAAAGAAGTTACCAATCAACAATATATATTTATATATTCAAACTTTTATGGCATATAGCTGCTAATCTATATATTATATAAAGCTTAAAGATGAAAGATTAATGTGACTTGAGTTGTAGAAATCACTTCACACGCACTATATATTACTCCAATTCTATTTGACAAGGAACATGAAAAGTTCACAATACTTTTGGAAGCTCAAGGGAAAAAATAGTAAATGTGAGATATGAAATAGTAGGATTGTAAATTGAGTTCAAGTAATCTGTATTAGGTTAATTAATGGGGAGATGAAAGATTTCTATCAATTAAATGTAGTTAAATTACAAATAAATAACTTTTTTTTAAAATGATTACTCAACTTTTAACTATTTAATATTTTATTATTTACATGTTTTATAACATTTTTATTTAGTCTAGGGACAAAATGGTAATCCAACTTTGAATGTTGGAGCTTCCCACTTATAATAATATATGATAAAATTTATATAGGCCTAACTTATGTATAGAAACATGTGTAATATCAACCCAATTAACTTTTAAAAAAAAACAATAAAATATACATGTCATCATATGCATACAAAATGAAAAAGGTTAAACAATATATTAATTTGAATAAAAAAGAATAACCAATAAATTAAAATTTTCATAAGAAAGTCTAGTGGACTAACATTTTGTGTCCAATTTATAAAGGAAGAAACTATGTATGCCGTGATAGAATTATCAGCAGCCCAAGAATAATTCATAATCAAGCATGATAATAAGTTAATAGATGGTTAAGAGAGCCGACATATAAGAAATATCAATGAAACCCTCCAGTCACATTGAAGATGAATTTAGAAGAAGAAGAGGAGGGGGAGAACATCAATGGATCTAGTCTAGCATAATTCACTCGTCTGGCTATTTATAAAATTCTGAAAGCTTACTGTTAGAAGTTGAAAAGAACTTTAAAACATTGAATTGATATGGGAAAATGACAAGTCATTCTAGAGTATTGAATTAAGTGGCAGTACCAAGGAAATTAATCCATCCGTATGTAAACTCAAATACATATTAATTATATTATTGTAAAACTTAATATGATTGTTAGAATATATGACAATATATTCTGACAGATTGTATATATTTAGTTTATATATATAGATAGGCATATATGTAGTTTATATATATAGATGGGTAGTTTCCTTACTTATATCTTGTAATATGTGTTGTTAGAATATATGACAATATATTCTGACAGATTGTATATATTTAGTTTATATATATAGATAGGCATATATTTAGTTTATATATATAGATAGGTAGTTTCCTTACTTATATCTTGTAATATGTATATATATACTACGGATGAAGAATGAAATAAATCAAGGGATTAATCTCTTTCATGGTATCAGCTGTCTAGCGCACAATCCAACATTCTTCCTTCGTCGTCGTGACCCCCTGTTGACCCCCCTGCTGCCGCCGCCCCCCTCCCCCCACCTCTTCCTCTTCCACTACTCTCCATCACTATGTCTCACTCCAAATCTTCCTTTCATCCTACTCTTGCTGTCTCCAACATCAAGAATCATGCTCCCATCACTCTTGAGATGGATAACGTCCAATATTCCACCTGGGCAGAACTTTTTAAGATTCATGCAAGATCCCATCGGGTATTTGATCATATTATTCCTCCGGCAGCGGGAATGGAGAAACGGCCTCAACAAGAGGAGGACAAAGAATTATGGTCCACCCTTGACTCCACTGTTCTCCAATAGCTCTACGTTACTATTTCTCATGATCTTTTGCATACCATTCTTGAGCTTGACACCACAGCGATGGAGGCATGGAATCGCTTGCGTGACATATTCCAGGATAACAAACACTCTCGTGCTGTCACCCTTGAGTACGACTTCACTCATGTCGACATGGCGGATTTTCCGAATGTCTCTGCCTATTGTCAACATCTCAAATCTCTGGCAGATCAACTCAAGAATGTTGGCTCCCCAGTGGCTAACGATCGTCTAGTTCTTCAATTGGTCTCTGGCTTTACCGAGCCCTACCAAGGTGTGGCCACTCTTATTCGCCAATGTGACCCTTTGCCGCAATTTTATCAAGCTCGTTCGATGCTCACTCTTGAAGAAGCTGGCCGTGCTAAGAAAGCAACCCAAAGTTCCTCCGCTGCATTAGTTGCTCGCTCGTCCGAGGGTCCTCCTGATGTTCCTGAAAATTTCTCTTCCAACCACCCTACTAATGGTGGGAAGAGGAACCACAACCGCAACAACAATGGAGGCAGGTCTCGCAGCAACACTGGGAAGCGTGGAAGCAGCAGAGGCGCTGCCAGTAGTGGCGGACCTGCAGGCCGTGGTGGCTAGCTGGGAGGCAGCAACAGTCGCGGCAGCACTGGGCAACATCCAGCGGCACAGCACTATCCGCTATATTCTCCTTGGACTGGCGGGCAGTAGTGGCCATGGATGGCCTCTTGGGGTCCTTGGGCTATACCTCCATGTCTATATCCGTCAACTGCTTGGTCCTGACCAAATTATGGGTAGCAGTAGCCGCCATGAGCAGGTGTCCTTAGCCTCCGCCCCCAGCAGGCATACACGGCAGCCCCTACCCCTACGGACATTGAGGCCGCAATGCATACTCTTGGGATCACTCCTCCGGATGCAAATTGGTACATGGACACCGGTGCCACTTCCCACATGACATCCACACAAAGTAACCTCACGTCCTATTTTAATAAGAGCATTAATCATGGTATAATGATTGGTAATGATCATTCAATTCCAATTTACAGTTATGGTCACACAACGTTGTCTTTTCCGTGTCCTCTCTTGCACTTAAAAAATGTCCTCCATGCCCCTCATCTAGTTAAAAATTTGGTGTCCGTCCGCAAATTTACCACTGATAACTCTGTCTCTATTAATTTTGATCCCATTGGGTTTTCTGTGAAGGATTTTCAGACGAGGAGGCTGGTAATGAGGTGTAATAGTCGGGGAGAGCTTTATCCAAGCACTAATCCTGTCACTTCACCATCTACTTTTGTTTCTTTGGCACCGTCTCTTTGGCATGATCGTTTGGGTCACCCGGGCGCACCTGTGTTGAATTCCCTTAGGAAGAATAAATTGATTGATTGTAATCAAAGTAGAGATGTTTGTATATGTCATTCGTGTCCTCTTGGAAAACATGTTAAGTTGCCATTTTATACTTTGAATTCTTGCACTCTTATGCCTTTTGATATTATACATAGTGATCTTTGGACATCACCTGTTTTGAGTTCCTCCAGTCATAGATATTATGTCTTGTTTATGGATGATTATTCGAAATTCTTGTGGACATATCCTTTGTCACAAAAATCACAAACCTTTTCCACACTTTTAGCTTTCAAGACATTTATTTGAACTCACTTTGAGCGGGATATAAAGAATATCCAATGTGATAATGGCAAGGAATTTGATAATGGCCTTTTTTGGGACTTCTGTAAAACCAATGGTCTGTCGTTTCGTTTATCCTATCCTCACAAATCACCTCAAAACGGGAAAGCCGAACGACAAATCCGTACGATTAATAACATTGTTCGTACCTTATTGGCCCATGCTTCCCTTCCGCCTTACTTTTGGCATCATGCGTTACAAATGGCAACTTACCTTCTCAACATCCTTCCTCATAAATTGTTAAACTATTAATCTCCTCTTAGCATTCTTTATCGAAAGAACCCATCTTATTCTTATCTTCGTGTCTTCGGGTGTTTATGTTATCCTCTCATTCCCTCCCCACTGATAACAAAACTCCAACCCCGATCAACGCTGTGTGTTTTTTTGGGATATCCGTCACATCATCGTGGGTATGAATGCTTTGATTTGTCCTCTCGCAAAAACATCATTAGCCGTCACGTAATATTTGATGAGATGCAATTTTCTTTTGCCAAGGTACATACTCCTCAAAATCACACGTACCAATTTATAGACGATGGACCCTCTCCATATGTGGTTCATCATCTCACTAACCCTACGAACCCACCAGCTCCACCCCTTCCTGCCTCACAGTTGCCCAGCCCGTTGTGCCCAGCTAGCGAGTCTACCTCCTCGCCTGGGAAGCTCACTTCATTGCAGCCTGTTGGGCAGCTCACTTCATCGCTGCCTGTTGGGCAGCAGCAATCCGCCTCCTCTTCCCCTCTTCCTCCTATCTCTCTTCATCGACCAACTCCCGTCTCGCACTCTAGTCTACCCTCCAGTCCTGTTACTAGAAGTCAGCATGGGATCTATAAGCCTAAGAGGTCTTTCAACCTTCATACATCCGTCTCAAAATACCCTCTACCCTGTAACCCTGTGTCTGCTCTTCGTGACCCGAATTGGAAATTGGCTATGAATTATGAATATAATGCTTATTAAAAATAAGACGTGGGAGTTGGTTCCCCGTCCTCCAAATGTGAATGTTATTCGGTGTATGTGTATTTTTGCTCATAAAGAAAATTCTGATGGTTCGTTTGAGTGACATAAAGCTCGTCTTGTAGGTGATGGTAAAACCCAACAGGTTGGCGTGGATTGTGGTGAGACGTTTAGTCCGGTTGTCAAATCAGCAACTAGTCGTACGGTTCTTAGTCTAGCTCTCTCCAAGGCATGGCCGATTCACCAACTTAACGTCAAGAATGCGTTCTTACATGGAGAACTCAAGGTGATTGTGTACATGTATCAACCTTTAGGTTATCGGGATCCTGATCGGCCTAATCATGTATGTTTGCTGCAGAAATCTCTTTATGGACTGAAACAGGCTTCGCGGGCTTGGTATAAGAGATTTGATGATTATGTCCATACCCTTGGCTTTTCCCACAATAAGACTGATCATTTTTTGTTTGTTTATCGTCGAGGTTTTTTTATGGCTTATCTTTTACTATATGTTGACGATATTATTTTAACTGCTTCCTCCGATGAGCTTCGCCAGTCTATCATATCACTTCTTAGCTCCGAATTTGCTATGAAAGATTTGGGCCTGTTGAGCTATTTCTTGGGCATTGCGGTCACTCGTCATAAAGCTGGTTTATTTTTATCTCAAAAGAAGTATGCAGCTGAGATTATTGAACGTGCCGGCATGTCATCATGTAAGCCATCTCCTACTCCGATTGATACAAAGCCGAAGCTTGGAGCTACTACAAGCACGCCATTTGCGGACCCATCACTTTATCGGAGCAACAGGTGTGCTTGTTCATACATGACCCACGGAAGGAGCACATGCACGCCCTCAAACGCATCGTGCGTTACCTACAAGGTACTTTGAATTATGGTCTTCACCTGTATCCCTCTTCCACAACAACCCTTGTCTCTTATACTGATGCTGATTGGGGTGGGTGCCCCGATACACGACGTTCGACGTCTGGTTATTGTGTCTTTATGGGTGATAACTTGATCTTATGGTTTGCCAAACTTCAGGCAACTTTGTCCCGTTCGAGTGTAGAGGCAGAATATCGAGGGGTTGCCAATATGGTTTCTGAGTCCTGTTGGTTACGTAACTTGCTTTTGGAACTTCATTGTCCTATTCCACGAGCTACTTTGGTTTACTGTGATAATGTTAGTACCATCTATCTGGCTGGTAATCCTGTTCAGCATCAACGCACTAAGCACATTGAGATGGATATACATTTTGTACAGGAAAAGGTGGCTCGTGGCTAGGTTCGAGTTCTCCATGTCCCCTCTCATTATCAGATTGCAGATATCTTCACCAAAGGCCTTCCGTTGGTGTTATTTGAAGATTTTCGAGACAGTCTTAGCATTCGACAACCTCCCGCTTCGACTGCGGGGGTGTGTTAGAATATATGACAATATATTTTGACAGATTGTATATATATATATATATATATATATAGGCATATATTTAGTTTATATATATAGATAGGTAGTTTCCTTACTTATATCTTGTAATATGTGTATATATACTACGGATGAAGAATGAAATAAATCAAGGGATTAATCTCTTTCAATGATATTCTTAATTATTAATTAGTGATAGAATATTTAATAAATTAGATATTTTATAACATTTTAATTTAATATAGGGGAAAACAACAATTTAACTTTTTCCTAAATTTCTTCCCATTTTTAATAATATATATGATGAAATAATAATAATAATAATAATAATAATAATAATAATAATAATAATAATAATAATAATAATAATTATTATTATTATTATTATTATTATTATTATTATTATTATTATTATTATTATTATTATTATTAATGAAAAGCTGACTTTTCAAATTCCTCAAGCATTTTACTATTTCATTAAAAAAAAAAGTAGATTTCTAGCATCCCATAATATTTATATTTAATATATAAATTAATTTTTCAAATTCTTCAGGCATTTTACTATTTCATTAAAAAGGAAAGTAGATTTTTAGCATCCCATAATATTTATATTTAATATATAATAACTAATAATATATGATTTAAAAAAAAAGTTTTTATTATTAGGGTAAGATGGTATTTCAACTTTACACTTTAGAGCTTTCCACTTTTAGTAATATATGATATGATATGATGATATGATGTTGAGGATATTTACAAATTTTATAAGCTCACAAAGGTCTGGTGAATATCAGATGTCTCTGTTTTGATGCTATTACTGTGTTATTTTAATGTGACAAATAGTAGTTGTGTCACTTTATTGTGTAGTGTATAAAATTCATGCTATTTTGATAATTTGGTTGATTCAGGATGATCGTCGATCGTATGATTACATGGATTCACAATCAGATATCAATGTCAGGGTCAAAGCTAGAAAATTTTCTGGAAGGTTGAGCTACTTGAAAAAAATGAAAGCTACATTAATGAACCCAGCTGCGAGATCAAGAGAAACTTTTTAGATCTGTTGTCAATATTCTTAGCAGTGTAACTCATGTGCACATTCTACAGCCAAAAGTAAGTAGAACTCAATTTTTGGCCATGAAATGGCACCATTTTCTCACACTCAAAATGATCTTAAATTTCATGAATGAAACAATCATATATTACTTTGGTTGAAGCCCCATTTTCTTCCTCGTTTTCCCAACGTATAAATCCTTAGACTTGCTCATCTCGGGGACTAATCCAATGATCGTAGTGAATGATAATTGAGCCACTACTTCGAGGCTCATATATTGCAAGTTTGCTTTCTTTTCCTCTGCTCATCAAAAGTTTTAAGTTCTTCGCGGTCATTAGAGCATGTTTTTGAGCCGAATATCCTTGTTTAAGTTCCTGATAGCAAAGAAGCATTAGAATTCAATTGAATAATAATAACAACATACACACTATAGTCCTACAAGTGGAGTGTTTACGCAGATCAATACCTTGTCAAGTAAGAACTCAATTGAAATATAGAATCAAAATTTAATTAATAGATAGCTGCTTCAGGTCCTCTGGCTACTGCTGTATTATCAAAATGTCTTCTAAAATCGTCATATATATTCTTTAACTGTAGTTTCTCTTGCAACAACAACAATAAATCCTTATGTTTCTATGACCCTTGATTCTAAGGTTTTTATCAACCTTCAATCTTTCAAAATTATCGATTCGATCCTTCAAATATGTCTCCCTTAACCACTCTCAACCCGGTGGCATTCCCGTGCAAAGAAAATTGGCTGAATCCGGTGAAATTACTAGTACATCTCGACATCTTTGGAAAAGAGTAGAGCAGTCACGATCAAGACAATTGGTTGAATCCCGTGAAATTAACTTAAATCTAATATAAAAATAATATAACCTTTAACTTGGTCTCAACTCATATATATATCCTCCAACTTTGGATGTGCACAATTAGACACTTAAATTTGTATAAAGCTGAATAAATAGACACAAGCATCCTAAGTGACATCTTACATGCCAATTTTCATTCTACGTGGTGTTTTGTGTGTATTATGTCACGTAAGGCTCATGTGTCTATTTGTTCAACTTTATACAAGTTAAAGTGCTTACTTATACATACCCAAAGTTGAAGGGCATAAATGTAAAATAAGACCAAGTTAAAGGGCATATTATTCAAAATTCAAATTTTATAGAGTTTGAAGTTTCAATTTCATTGATGGATAACATTACAACTTTAGTGCAGTACAATAATTATCACGTAGATGCCATTTTAGTCAATTCTACTTCCGATTTCAAAAATTTACCTTTTTATCCTTGGCGGGAATGTAATGGATGGTTCTAGAATTATGAAGGAAATGTATTTATTAGGGTAAATTAACAACTTTTTTTTTTATCCTCGGTCGTTCTTTGTCTTCACATTTCTATATAGTAGAAAAATACAAGAGGTCATTTCCTCATAATTTGACATCTAAAAGCATCTGAACAATGATTTACCTAGCCTCAAAGTAACTATTAGCGAGTTTTAATTATTATTTTTTCTTGATTGGATTTTGTTAACTATAGGTTCTTTGTTTGCTACGGTCACTGCATAACTTGTGAACATTCAGAATTACAGGTCAATCACTTTCAACCCTTGTCACCTTTCATCCTCTTAATCTGTAAACGGGTTTCCTCTCAAATGGCAACTATTATGTTTAGTGTATTGCTTATTTTTGCCTTATTTGCCGGAGGATTATGATAAGTTGGTGTCACAACCCCGTCGCCTTAGACACGAGTCAATTGTATGTTTTCTTGTTTCTATTGCGTGTAAAAATCTTTTGTACACTGAGGGCATCTCCAATCTTACCCTCTATTTTACTTTCCAAATATAGAGTTCTCTATTTCTTCAGACAACCAACTCCAACCAAATTTTCTATTTTACTCTCTAAAAAAGAATCTTTTTCTCTCTCCTCAATATTATATTATTATTTCTATTTCATTTTTATTTTCTTATTTCATAATATAAATCCTTTGTTTCTTTTTCCCAATAATTACTTTATATAATTTTTATGTGATATAAAATTTTATTTTTTCAAATTTTTTATTTAATATAAATTTCATTTTATTCTAAATTTTTAATTAACATAAATTGCAAGAAAATATTATATAATATACAAATTAATGGACAAATTCAAATAAAAGTGAAATACAATTTCATAAACATTACATAAACACTCAATTTTCGAAATTATTATGTTGCTCCCATAAATTCTCTATTAATGCATTACGGAGTTCAAAATGAGCATTCTTGTCCTTAATTTTTTTTATGTCTAGCTAAAAATTGTTCAAATCGGAGATTTTCATCCACCACCACTTTTGTCGGTGGAGTTGGAGCCTCTACGACATCTTGAATTGGTGCATTAAGATCACGCTCATCCTTAATTATCATGTTGTGCAATATAATACATGTAGACATTGTATCATGTAGCACTTTCTTTCTCCAAAAACGTGATGGTCCTGCAATAATTGCAAAACTCCGAAAGCACGTTCAACATCTTTTCGGCATGATTCTTGTTTCATCGCGAATTGATTTTATGTTATGTATTGTATTTTATCTTGTATTTAAATTATTATGTTATGTATTGTATTGTTATCTTGTATTTAAATTATTATGTTATGTATTGTATTTTTAATTAAATTTTTCATCTTATCATTTTAATTTTGTGTATTCTTTATAGTGAAATTAATATTAAAATCAAATAAAATTATTGACGAAAATTAGAAAAAAATTAAAATACTATTTATTCGGGATGAAAATTAGAAAAAAATTAAATAATACATTTTGAAAAATATTATATTACATTTAAAAAGAATTATGAATATTAGATATTTAATTAATGACATTATATGTAAAATAATATGTTAATTAGAAAGTAATAGATATAATAATAAAATATTAAAAAAGTGAAATAGAGAGTGTGAATTGGAGAACTACTATTCACCTCTGTAAATATGAAGAATAGAGAGTGATATGGAGGTGGATTGGAGTGTCCATTCCTATTTTAGTCTTGAAATATAGAGAATGAAGAGTAAAATAGAGGTGGGTTGGAGATGGTCTGAAATGTTGGAGACAAAAGAGATTTTAGAGTGTCATGTTATGGGGTTAAACTGGTGTATGGGTCTCTTGGTAGAAAAAATTGAATTGTGTTTGATTAAGACCAGAAAGCTGGCTGAAATCTTGGTTGTCCTGTCTTTTTGATATCAACATTTTGCAGTGGTGACCAGTTCCGTTTTGTAGCTTCTTCTCTTGTCAATTTAAACACAAGTATATCCGGTCCATTTATCACCAAGGGGTGTGGTAGGATGGTTGGAGTCCCCCCTCCATCCTACTCTCTCCAACTTTGAAAGTTCCAATTTTCCTGTGTCAGATTTCCTCCCACTGTTCGCTGAAAGAAGGATGTAATTAGGCATCTATCTGTAAATTTACATTTGAAGATAGAAAGATTAACTGATCATACGGATAGTGATGGGTATCATTTGGTTTATCTGATATCTAGAGCACTAGTTGATTAAAAAATAGCTTCACTTGTATGCAATAGCAAATGATTATCCTTAGTGGTTATCTTGCTTGCTATAAACATTAAGAGCATTTGATGGTAAGAGGCCATATATCTTGGTATCTAACAGGTACCCTGGGGTATGTAATGAGTGAGGTTGAGGATGGAAAGCCATTCTGCCAAGTCGTTAATGCTGCTAAAAACCTTGGCTACACTGAACCAGGTGATAAGTTACAACCACCCTATTAATGTTGTAAAATCACCATATGAGTATTGAAGATATGACTTACAAAAACAGAAAAGTGGTTGTTGAAAATATGATATTATCTATTCTTAAGTAAGTGTAGTCTTACTTTATTGTTTATATGTTCCTCTGTCTGAGTAATTCTACTCGTTTTCCTATCAGGCAAGTGTTCCTCTTGTACAACAATATTTTCTGGCCTTCTGCTTAGGAAGTTTGTCTAGCACTAATTCGAATGTGAGAGAAATCAGAGAAATTTGAGAAGCGATTAAGAGAATGTGTGATGCAAATGTCTTACACGTGAATTCTTCTTTTATACGCTCACTTTACAGTGCATATTCTTACATCTACCCAATGTGGTGAACATGCACATACAACTCTATTTTACACTTATCTCTTGTTATTTACATTTAGCTGTCTGATTCTCCCCTATAGCTGGTGCATACATGTAAACCTGTATAGGATTTGGTGAATATGTCTATAAGTTGATCAGTTGACTTTCCAAACTTTATAACAGTGTCATGAAAACATTTTTTGGGAAGGGACAATCAGTTTCTATATGGTTGGTCCTCTTGTCAGATGCTGCATACAATGGGATACAAGTATAACTTGATTATCGCACTCAAGTTTTGTTATGATCAATTTCAATTGTTATAGAAAAATCTATTTCGGGTTTAACTACGCCTAAAAGTTACCTCATGACATGAGGATTGCCGAAGACCACATAAAGAGATTACAACAATACATCCTCAACTGAAGTGAGACTAACATCTTATTGCTTGCACAGGGCAGAACATACGGAGTATGTATAACATAACATAGGGGCTAAACATTGGGTAACTAAACATTAGGGATGAACTTGAGTGAGATATCATTAAGTAAATGGACTTTGTGCCTAACCCAGTCCAAAAAGCTAATCCAAGATCATATAAGGGTACCTTTAGCCAATGTGGTAAACTAACAGCAACCGTTTTCGATCCTTTTGGTGGTTGATAATCTATGTGCTCATCGTTACCATAGTCATGACCCAATATTCTTTCTTCTATGTTGCCCAATTGCCTGAAAGTATTATAGTATTTAGAAGTAGAATGTATATAAAGAAGGCATCACTGTCCATTTTGCATCGTGATTGTCTTTGACTTTGTTGATAATCCTTTCCAATAGCAGGCTTCCTACCCCAAAAGATGCAAATCATTGCATCCTAGTGAATACGACATGGCGAATACAAAAATTGATTCACAATAACAGTTGGAAAGGCATCATCAGGTCTAGTCACCTATAAGATAGTGTAAAACTAACCTTCTATATCTCTCTCTTGAGATTATTCAGAAGCACTAAGAGGGTCCTCCTAACCTAATGGAGGTGTACCATATAAATTCATAGAAGTATCAATAAGTTCACAATCCATCATACATTTCTTCTAAGTACATAAGATGTTGTTTGTGGCAAGTAAACTTTTTAAGGAGAGTGCTTTATCCAAGGAGATCATAATTCTGTTTCCAGCAGGATTATATGAGAAATTTGGTGCAATCCAAAACTTCTAAGGAAATTCTAGATCCTTTTATAATAAAGAAATAGCAATGTCTTCAATGCACAGCAATTAACAGTAATCGTACATCCATCCCAAATATCATTATGGAAGAAAAAAATCGCTGACACTACACTTCATCTCAATTCTCATTAGGATAGTTGAAGTATGAAGTTATTCTTATGTATTTATACTTATCTGCAGATCCTCGGGATGATCTAGGCGGTATGGATGTAGCAAGAAAGGTTAGGAAACATCTTTCCTCTGATTAAACTTACAGTGTCCAAGATTTCAATCCATTTATATTGCCAAATTATTATGCTGATTAAAGCATTATCTTTCTTTTTTATCTGAACTTACCTGTAGTCTGACAGTATGCATAATTAAGACATAATGTTTCGTCTGCTATATACTCACACTCACTGTAGAAAGTGTTTTCAGGAAGCATATTTTTTCTGTGATATTCTTATGCTGAATGTTGTCCATTTATGAGTATGGGAATTTAGCTGAATGGATGTCTTTGTTATAATTTTTCATTATTTGGTCCTTGGGATGATGGTGTCTTTGGGGAGCAGAAAAGCAGTGATTTAGGCAGAATCATTTTCGCAGATTGTGATGGGAAGCATATCTTATCCAACTTGATATAGTTAATACTTGGTTTCTTGGTACCTTTCACGAAACGTTCATAGTTCTAATTGGTTCTGTAAATTTTGAGAAGTTGAACATCCCTCAAGACAATATTTTGTTTTGATGTCTTCATAACAGGCTCTCATTCTTGCTCTGCTCCTTGGACGGCGTTTAAACCTAGATAATATGAAGGTTAGGATACATGTCACCATGTCTCTTTGTTTTGTTACTAATTCAATTAGCTTCAGAAACCTTGATGCATTTGCAATTCCCTTTACAGATTGAAAGCTTGTATCCTGAAGAAATGGGACCAGATGTGATGCCTCTGGAAGACTTTCTAGTGAATGGCCTTCCCTTACTTGATCAGAAAATTGAAGATAGGATTAAACAAGCTTCTGCAAATGGGAACGTTCTGCGTTATGTTTGCTTGATTGATGATGCGAGGTAATTCTTTCATTTCATTTTTAGTTTGCTCAATGGATAATGGCAACTGGATCTTTTATTCTTATCACGTTCTGCAAATCACCATACCTCTAGACGCTTAAAGCAAAGTTTGCTCACTGATGGGAGTGTTATGGCAAGTTAAGGTACTGATGAGTGATGAGCATAACAATTACTACTAATTAAAACAAGTTTATCTTAGAAGACAGTCTCAATTCCTCTTAACAAATGCTTTAGAAAATTACGACAGCATTCACCCACTTGGACATATAAGTTTGAGAGCTATCTGCAAACCAGTTGTAAGTTCATCTGTTTTATGTTAGTCATCTGATCAGTTGTTCACCTCTTGTTTCCGCAACCAATTAAAGAAAGAATTAGAAGTATAAATTTGTAATGGCATAGATGGGGAAAAATTGATTATTGAAAACACTTTTGTGTACATGACATTAACATCTCACATTTTCAGATGTGAAGTTGGCATCCAGGAAGTTCCAAAAGATTCTGCATTGGGAAGATTAAGAGGAAGTGATAATGTGGTATGCATTGTTCACATTCACCTCCCATTTTGCTATTTCTTTGGTCCCTCTTCTTCTTGTTCCATTACTTTGTTTTCCGTTGGGATTTTTCTTTTAACTGTTATGGAGGTTCAACCATATCATACGCGTCATCAACGTTTAAAGCCCTTTTGTGATGTCATTTAGTGTAGTGATGTATTACTTCATGCTGTGATTTTAAAGAATTGCTCATCTTTTACCCATGCCTAAGGCGAACGCCTTACTTTGTCTTTACTCTTTACGCATCATCTGGTGTCGCCCTGCAAAACTTTATGTAGTTAAGGTCTTCCGTTCTACCTTAATCGTAAAATGTTTCCCTTGTACAGTTGTACTTATGAGGTTATAAAAACAGTAAGATTAATGATGATTGAACGTCTGCAATTCGTTTGTCTGCAGGTGGAGATATACGGCCATTGTTACAAGAAACAACCTTTGGTTATCCGAGGTGCTGGAGCAGGAAATGATACCACAGCCGCTGGTGTCCTAGCTGATATCCTTGACATTCAAGATTTATTCCCTTGACAGAGTATTATACACTGAGATACAAACATTCGATCCTCAAAGGACAAAGAATCGACTCTTCTTGTCCCTCTGCTTCCAGATTGGAGATTGAAATCAGGCTAAGAAAGCTCACGCATTTTTTGAAAAATTTCTCAATACACGAGAGTGCCTCGTCAGTTTACAGTAGATTATTACGCAATTTCTCTCATGCATAACCGTCTCAAATGGAACAGTTCAAACTGAGTCATTTGCCTCAATGCTGGACTAGTTTTTAGGATTTTACTTCAGCTTATAATCAGTTTCCTTGTAACGACCATTTTCTTTATAATATGAAAAACAGCTGATATTTCTTTATAATATTTCTTGAGAAAACCTTATGATTGAACACCACAATATTCACCTTTTCGGTATTTAATGTTCCTTTATGTTATGTGTTCTTCTATTTTTCCCTTTTTTTTTTAAAGTTAATCATCAATTGGGACATGGACCCAGATAAAAACCATAATGACATTAATATCTCTCAATTGTTGAGATAAAATTATGAAAAGAGAAAAATCAATTATTGACCTATTCCTATGACTATTATTTGCATCTTATGAGAAGAGAAAAGAATTTGAAATATGATGTTGGCCTTTTCCTTTCTTCTACTGTAAACTTTACAAAAACAAGGAATTCAGTTCTATTAAATACAAGATTCAAAAATGATTTCTTTTTTATTTTGGAGGTCCCCCCCCCCGGGGTCCCCATCCCCCACTCCCTCCCCCCCCCCCCCCTTCTTGCTTCAATTAATGAATTGCAAAAGTAATGAATAGAGATATCTCGTTGCCGGAAATTGAAATTGGAACGGCCAGTTGGTGAGATGAGTATGTTTCTGGAGGATCTGTATCTGGGGGATTGTCCAGAAATAGAGTCCTTTCCTGAAGGAGGATTGCCCTTCAATTTACAACAACTTCATATCTGTAATTGCAAGAAACTGGTGAATGGCCGAAAGGAGTGGCGTTTACAGAGACTCCTCTGTCTCACAGAGTTATTCATTATACATGATGGCAGTGACGAAGAGATGCCCTCTTCCCTCTCTGAACTATCTATTGACGAATGCCCATTGCTCAAACCACTACTAGAATTTGACAAGGGGGAATACTGGTCAAATATTGCTCAATTTCCCACCATAAAGATCCATGGGGAATGGATGTGATGATTAAAACAAATGGCTCTTCAACTGATGTAAGCTATTCTTTTCCCTTGGAAGCTTTTTATTTCCGTTTACTTCACTTTGCTTTTTTGTTAATTCTTTTCATTTTTAATTACTAGTTCTCGAAACATACTTGCATGTTTATCCCAAAATATTCAATATAATTTTTGTATCGTAAATGACATATTTTATCCCCTTCAAATCTATTGGTATTTACTAAAAAAATATCCACCATTTTTACGATAGAAAGTACATATATTTTCCTAATAAAAAGAATACACTCTTAATTATAAAATTGACTAAAATTGCATAAAGTAAAAATAACTAATTATTGTACAAATACAATATTCAAATGAGGATACTAAAATACCACAGGTTAGATTAATGTATACAAAACAACTAACCAATGTAAATTCTCAATATTAATAACCATAAAACAATAAAAAGTTATACAATAACAACAAACAAGAAACATAAACATTAAAAAAAAAACAAATAAAAATAGACAAGAGAAGAGAGCATAGAGATTCTCTTCTTCTTCTTTTTTTTTCAATTTGTTTTAATTGTGTACAATATTGTGTCAAATGTCACTATTCATATGATAAGATTGAAGAACACTTAAGAGTTGTTATGAATATAACATTAATCCATTTGATCATGGATGAGAGGTGGTAGTAAAAATCATAATGAATATAATTAGTGGGAGTTGCATATATTTACATAATGAAGAGTTAGTGGTAATAAATCTATGTAATATACTTCACATTAATACAAATATTTTTATACAAAAAAGAATATAATGTAGATCTATATGATTTTTTTTCCCTTTTTGTTAAGGGCAAACGTAACCATTCATATTTCCAATTGAAAGATGAACAAAACAAAAAATTCATGAATTTAACTCCAGCATGAAATTAATAAAAAGAATACATATTCAAGAAATTTTATGGTGGTTGATTCATGTACTAATATGATGATTTACTATTAAATATTTAATTTATTAACTAGTTTATAACATTTAAATTTAATGTAGAAATAGAATCATAATCTAACTTTTGCCTAACACTTTTAGTCAATTTTCCTTTTTGCATTATAATATGGATTGCACACAACAACTTCTATTAAAAAGAGGAAAGACAAAATTAGGAAAAATAGTATCAATAAATTGGAATGAAAAATGTAAAATTGTAATAAGAGGAAGAGAAGAAAAAATTAGTAGAATATATTTACCTAACCATGAATAAGGAAGTATGTTGAGTAAAAGAAGAGTAATGCAAAAGTGTGAGCCGATATATGGAGGAAATTGACTAATATAATAGTTTGTATCGAATAATGAAAAGATCACTCTTCAATTTCTGCCAAATTTTTCTAACTACGAGCAAGATAATATAAATTTATTAATTTAATAACGACATAAATAAATAGCATACAGTGTATGTATGTGTAGTTAATGGGATAGTGAAAAAGACTCTTTCTAAAATTATTTTTCTCTTTAAAGTATTTTTAAACTTATAATATTAGTGCTATAGAAAATCATATAAACTCATAAGCTACTGCAAGTTTTTATAGTCATTATTTTATTAAATTATATACCTATTATTTATTTTTAATTATTTATAATCATTCTGGATATGTATAAACTAATTTTGGAAAGCTTGTAAAATGAGAAATTATTATTTCTTATCGTTATTTTAGTTATTATTAACATTTAGTATGACAACATTTAAAAAGTAGCCTCCTTTAAATATTAACTATTTCTAAATTAACGTAGCTAAGAATTTGAAATGTTTTGACCGTTTTGTTTATCTAAACACGCAAAATTTTGTTTTTGAACTTGAAACATGTAATTAAGCCTTGGGTGAATTATAATTTTATTTTTACTATTTAATTAATTAAATATTTTATAACATTTTAATATAATGAAGGGGTAAAATGGTAATCCAACTTTAAAGGTTGGAGCTTCCCACTTTTAGTAATATATGATATATGATATATGATGATATTATGCTCATCATCAAACACATAGCTTTATCTTTAAGCTTCATAGAGAATCGAAATTTTTTAAAAGATAATCAGGGATAACGATCACAAGTTTTAGGAAATAAGTGCAACCTCCATTGTCAAAATAATTAGATGTCATATAATTCTATATTTCTTGGATAGCGACCAAACAACTACACAGGGCAATGCTTGATGTAAGAGCTTTAGATATACATTTGCAGGGTGTTTATCCAACGAGTAATAAAATCACAGTCTTCAGATATCCTTTCTTGCATATACTTTTGCAATTTTAAACTTTATTTTGAACTGTGTTGTTGCTAACTTGAACATGTTATGTGCTTAATCAAATGTGGATTTTTAAGGGCGAGTACGACAAGTTTGGTCAATCCATTGTCCACAAGAAGTGCTTCTAAGGTGTGACTGTTATTTCTTACATTTGTTCATGAGTTCTTTTTTATTTTTTCGTTCTTTCTGCTAAAGTTATTATGCCATCCACAGTGAACTCAGGTCTGCTGTTATAGGCAAGTCTTCGAGATGGGGCTATACCGCTGATATTATTTCATGTTTCCAGTGCAAGCCTCTTTTGTAAGTAGACAAACTCGATTTGTAAATATGTTTGGGACTCAACTAGTGGTTAGAGTACTGATTTTGTAAGATTTGTGTATGGAAAATCAAATTAGAAAGATAGCTCGCGATGATTGAATAAGCTCAAAGAAGTGGATCTGAATTTCAAATCATGTCTTTTTTTTTTTATGTGTGTGTGTCTGTGAGAAATTTGAAGTGTTGGTTTAGATTTGTTGGAATAGTCTAAAGAGATTGTCTCTATAAAATTTGAAGACATTTGATGGAAATCTGATTAGATGACTTTGAACAACAATTGCAACTGAAGATGGATATGTTATATATTTTTATAGTGGATATATTGTTTTCTCATTCGGTGTTTGATATCCACATTGGAGTCCGACTAAATTTGGATTTGCGCATTTCCATGGGCAGCGCTCCTGACATGAATTTTTTCCATTCCTCGGCTCGTGCTCCTAAATTCTAATTAAGGATAGAAAAATCTCAACTATCTTACCACAACTCATATCAATTATATTGGGTATACAAGTGTAAACTAAGAAATATAACTATGTAGGTGCAAATAACAAGTCAAAATAAAGAAAGAATACTAAATCGTACACTCATTACTACAACAACTAAAAAATGTTTACAGTCATTGAACTCCTATGCACATTCTACTGCAAAACATAAGTAGAAGAAGTTCAAATTTTGGCCATGAAATGACACCATTTTCTCACACTCAAAATGATCTTAAATTTCATGAATGAAACAATATACATTACTTTGGTTGAAGCCCCATTTTCTTCCTCGTTTTCCCAACGTATAAATCCTTAGACTTGATCATCCCAGGGACTAATCCAATGATCGTTGTGAACAAAAATTGAGCCACTGCATCTTGTCTTCCTAATGAAACAATCATCTAACCCAAGTTTATGCATATGTTTGGTCTAACATTGAAAAGGAAAACTTCGAATGATATGGATATTTTTTTTTATGAATACAAAGTCGCGATAAAGATAGGAAATTCCTATGGCATTAATTTTGATATGGATCACCGTTGAGAACTTTGCCTGAGGTATAAATTTCTATTTTCCCTGTTTAGAAATGTTTCCTGTAGCTCCAAATTGTGATGATTCATTTACACATTTTTAAAATTTCATCCTATAGCAGCTATAAAGTCAATTAGATGTTACAGAACAATAATTTGATTATTGAATGCATCTTAAGCTTTTATACTGCTAACGAAGATATTAAAACAATTGAAGAGATCCCCTTGAATGGTAGAAAAATAAAGCAACATCAGTGTATAGTGTAATTGATCAATTATGTTTCAGGCTACTTGTGGACTCTTCGAAAACTAAAATTAGTATAGATTGTTAATATTGATGATGTTGATGTTAATAATCACTTGGTTATTGTGAAATATGTTGAGGATATTTACAAATTTTATAAGCTCATAAAGATTTGCTAAATATCATGTCTCTGTTTCGATGCTCTGAGGTAATTACTTTAATGTGACAAATAATAGTTTTGTGACTTTAATGTGTAGTGTATAAAATTCATGTTATTTTGATGATTTGGTTGATTCATGATGAACGTTGATCGTATGATTACATGAACTAGATATCCAGTATAATCTCACAAATGAGGTCCAGGGAAGATATCAAGGTTGTTTCTGATAGACCCTCAGTTGTAGTTTCTCTATTGCAACAAAACTAAAAAATCACCACCCTTCACATATGCTCGAAGGATGCATCCCGTGATTTTTTTGTATTCAGACTAATACTAATCCAAGTCATTTCAAGAATAAAATGTGATCAATTAACCTACTATTGTCTGGCAAGGAAAAATCAAAGGCGAGATGGAATTAAAATGGCCAACCACATAGAGAAATAGAACTAACTAATCGTAAGTCAAAGGAACTCAATACCACTATTCTCCAACTTGGAGCCGGTCTTTCTTTCACACTATTACTAATATGAAAATAATAGTCAAAAATCAAACTCAATTGTTAACTGCCCTTGTTGAAAATATAGGATTGACAACTGACTCCTAATGGACGCATTTCCACTACCTTTTGAAACCACAAAAAAAATGGACAAATTCCTTTTCTTAGAGACACATACATAAAACGAGGTGAAGTAATTCTGTCTCCACAAGAGTTGTTTAGATTGCATCAATTTCACTTCCACATTATTGTTTTTTAACCATTCTAAAGTCTTGCCAGACGCTTTGGATTCGATTTTAATTAACGAAAAAGAGCCTAAAATACCCTTAAACTATTAAAAATGGTACAAAATTATCCTTCATTCACCTATTAACCCTAAAATACCCTTAGTGTCTACCTTTAGATCCCATATTGCCCTTATTGTTAACTGTTGCTTTATTTGAAAAAGATAAATAAAAGAAAAATGACTACGTTTTTAAAAAATTGATTAAACTTATGATTTAAGAGAAATCGAATTTTCAAAAGAAACAGAATTGCCACTTAATTTTTGTAAGAAATTAAGAAAAACTTCTGAAATTTCCAAAAAATAAGATTTAAACAGAATAAAATTATTTTTTGAAAACCAAAGGCGTTTGAGATTCAATTTACATTCCGAGAAGGTGTTAGGCCCTCGAAATGCCCGCTAACTTGCAGTTGACAGACAATTCGACTAAAACATTTGACTAATTTTAGAAAAATTAAGTAATGAAAACCCATTTTTTATTTGGATGGAAATAAACTAAAATAGATTTTAAAGAAACTAACTCATACATTAACGGAACAATTAAAATAATTCATAAATAAAACAAGTAATAAATAAATATAAATATTTCAATTTTTCAACATAAAAAGGAGAAATGACTTTCTTTTGGGGAATTTAATTAAATAAAACCAATTCAAACAAAAGGTTAGTCAAATACAAATAAGCAAATAAACATATAAATGAAAGAAATCTTTGGACTTGGGCTTCCTTGCCCAAATTCAATTAATGTTGGGCTTTTGGCCCACCTGTCCTAATTCTACGAAATTGCCCAAATAATGGACTTGGCCCCTGTTCATTCTTGAAAATCCATGTGTACACATGACGTATACTGCTGTATGTATGCCGTATTTTGGCCTTTTCCACTTATATAGAGGACTGCATACCAAAGGTATACAACCTAAATCAGCCTCCCAACACCTATTTTTTAATTTTTAGACCTGAATGTCAATCCCCTGCTGGCTGACTCGAACGATAAAATAGAGCTTTTAAGGCTCAGCTCGGAAATGCAAGGAAGAGAGATCCGCAAGGACTCCAAGCAGATCCACATGCCAACACAAAAAATTAAAAAAAAAAAGGGAAAAGGAGCATAAGCAAACTCATAACAATTCCACAGGGGAAAGGCAATATGACAGTAACACGACTTAATAAGCTACTGTTGACACCAACTTGAATATTTAAGAAACTATACATTTCAAACAATGCCAAATGAAGATTTCAATCTCGTATAATAGCAAAGCAAGAGCTAGGACAAAACCGTTACTTCAACAAAAAGTACGATGTCATACCGGGGAGCCAATATTACCAGAGCATGCCGGAAAAGAAAACATGGATCAGGCTAAAGACAAACAAAATGAAAAGTAAGATCTTCAAATAGCAGTGAAGACAAGCATATACTGATTTAACAAAAAGGACCCTTACAAATAGCACTAAAGCTAGAAATGTCACATTTATATGCAAGCAAAACGACCTAAGAAGTGACCTTAAAACTCATATTTATCAGACTCAAATATACAACATCCACCAAAGCTAACAAGGATAACCATAAATAAGTAAGACAAGGGAATTTTGGCGGGCTGCCGGATGCGTAACCCCCCCACTGGGACATAAACATGCTATACCAATTCATTTCAAGAAGAGAACGAATACCAGAAAATAGCAGCATACGCAACTATCCATTGTTAAGATGAAACAAATTCGAACCAGTGAGAGGGAGGGACGACAGATCCTCATTCTTGGATCAAGCTAAAGCAAACAGACTTTAACACAGATTCTAACAATGCAATCAACTAACGCGCTGATTCTAATGAATGGAAAGTAAAACCTACATCTTGATAATGACTCAAATAAGCCACCAAGTGAATAAATAAAAACGAGTAATAACAGATGCGTTGTACGGACTCGGGACCTCGGCAAATACAACATACGAACTCAGAACATTGACACTTCAATCCATTCATTCAACTTGAGGTGAAAGAATGAAAAGATAGAGTGTCCGGTGTTACCGAATAAACAGATTCAACGACACTCAAGAAGCAAACTCGATAAGAGAAATCACAACAAAAGAAAGACAAAAATTTCGAATACAATAGCAGAGAGATGACAAAGAATAACCAAAGCCTTAGCTCGATATTATGCCGACTCAAAGAAGCGACTAAGAGCATATACACCATGTCGAACAACATCAAACTTAGCAGCAACTAAACAGCCAACAACCGACTAAATAAAGACTTCAGTCACCCAAAATATTACTCAGAAATAGAAGTAGAGGTGAAAAGAACATCATGAAGAAGAAACTTTACAATTTTTCGGGAAGCGACTGGAACAGAACGAGCTAACTCCAAGCTTCCACAACCACAGAGGAACTCTAATGAACGATAAACAGAACAGGAGAACAAAACTCAGATTTTGAGCCTCTCGGACTCAATCAGTAAAATACTATTTAGCTTAGATTTCCACTCTCCTCCCTATATTTTCGTACTTCTTCCTCTGTACGTAAATTTGTGTCTCCTCTTTCCTTTTTTTTTTTTCAAACCGTGAAAGAAGAGGAATATATATGAGAGAATAGAGGGGACGAATTGGGGGGGAAACGGGCAGATTTTTTCAATGATTTTTGATGAATTCCCTTTTTGAATTTCAAATTCCTTGAGGAGATAAGGTTGGTTAGGTATTGAATAGTACGAATTCAACGGAAAAATGAGGAGAACAGCTGGTTTTTGGAGCAAAGGACGAAGCAACAAGGAGATCGTTCCACCTGTTGATTCGAGTACGATCTTTCGTACGGAGAGAGACGAGAGACGCAAAGCCAGGTTCGGGTTGCTGGACCGGCAATTCTAGGCTTCGATTTAGTCGGTGGACTCGCGATCTTCTTGCTGGATTCTGCCGCGATTTGGGGGTCGCGTTCTGGGTTTCTGCCGGGTCGAGGAAGAAGGACGAAAAGGGTCGGGTTTGCGTTGGTGTCGTTTCTGTTGTATTGTTATTGATTTGTTTGGGCCGATTTGTATTGATGTAGTAATGGGCTGTTGTGAATTGTAAAGAAATAGGGGTGGGGTCGTTTTGGTACTGCTGTTGGATGTAATGTTATATTCTTTTGGAATTGAGTTTAGTGGGCTAGGTTGTTAAATTAGAATGTAGTCAAATATGATTCATTTAGTAAATTCAGCTAGCGATTAAATAAAATGAATTGATATAAATTAATTAATGAGCTTCTTAATTTTAACAAAATAAAACAATGGACTTAATTATAAATTAATTAATTCAAAAGTGTAAACTATTATATGACTAAACTAATTAGTAAGTTATTTAAGCAAAACAAAAAAACTTTTTGAGATGATCTTTGAATATTTATAAAATATACTAATTATATAGATAACTATATAAATATGTTTATCATTTAAAATATTATAAAAAGTGACCAAGTGATCAAACTATTTAAAATATCTTGAAAAAATATTTTAAATTTTATAAAGTCAATTATTTCAAATTGTTTTGAAATTTAAAAAGCTCGATGGTTAATTTATATTGTGGAGGTCCAAGATTGTGTTGACACCCAATTTTGACCCTCCACAATATAAATTAATCATCGAGGTTCTTCAATTTCAAACGATTTAAAATAATTATTTTACAAAATTTCCAAAAAATAAAATAAACATAGTTTACAAGTTCTTTTAAATAATTTTGTCACTTTTTAATAATATGTATGTTTTATTTAGTTATGTACATAATCAATGCATTTTACTAATATTAAAAAATCATCTCGAAAAGATTTTGTATTTTAAATACTTTATTAGTAGTATGGGTCGTAATTTTGAATTAATGAATTTTATAAGATCCAAAGTACTTTCAAGTTATTTTAGAGTATTTTTATAAATTTAATAATTTTAATAATGAATGTGTGTATTTTTTACAATCATGTATTTTATAAATATTTGAAAACCATCACAAAAAGATTTTACATTTTTAGTTAGATATTTTGTTAATTTAATTTCGAGTTCATTAGTTTGTAATTAAATTAATTATTTTATAATTGAATAATTATTATATTTTGTTAAGATTAAGAAGCTCGGTAAGTAATTAATGTTAATTCATCCAAATTAAATCCGATTTTCTTTAAAAGAGATTTAACCCCTTCTTATATAGGCCATTTTTCCAAATGGCCCACATTAAATTCCCAGGCCCATTTCCACCCTTCAATTCCCAGCAACCATTCCCAGCCCACCAATTCAACAACTCCAGCAGCCCAATTCACATATCACCACACCCGGCCCATTTTTCTTTTTACAGCAACATACAACAACACAATTCCACAACAACTCAACATCCAAAAGACCCCAACGTCAATTCCAAAACGCAGCAACAACAAATCCACCACCCCACATCTTCTTCCTCCCAGCAGAAATTGCGCAGCTACAACAGCAGCAACCAGGAACGACCCCCATTTACTCATTTTTCTTCTCCTCTGCAGCAGCACATGAACAACAACGTCAACAACGCCCACAATCTTTGACGATTTACAAACGTCAACAGCTCCCACAGCCTTTCTCTGCAACAGCCCCCTGTCAAGCGGATTTTGGGGGATTTCAGTTGAAAATCTCTTCTAGCAGCTTTTCTCCATCCCTTAGGGAAGAAAATTTCAAATTTTTAGGGCCGAATTGGAATCCCGATTTTACCCTTTTCCCCTCCAATTTGAACCCCACAATTCCCCTATATATACCCAGCTCTTGTTCATTGGGAAGGGGACGGGAGAAGAGATTTTGGGAGTTGGTAATTTTCTTAACTAAGGCACATAGAGTAGTTTAAGCAAATAGTTACAAAATCCATACAAAAAATACGTTTAAAAGAGGAGAGAAGAGTGGATTTGTAGGCTCTCATGCTTCTAGCTTGTTTTTCGTTGTTCCCTTGAGTTGATTCGGGTTCGAGTTGTTGCCCGGGTCTCTTGTTTGCTGTCTATAATTCGACTTTGATTCGACTTTGTGGTGGTCGAAGCTCTGCTTGTCTCGTCCCTGTTTCGCTACCCCGTAAAAGGTAATACTCATTTCGATTCGAATAGCCTTTGTTCTTAATGCGTTGACGATTTATGTGAGCTGTCAGGATGCTAGTATTTCATTTTTTGGAGTATCTTGGTTTCTTGTCGATTGGAAGTGAATAATATAGTTAGTTTTCTTATCCAAAAGCAATTTTCAATTTCTTCGTTCGAAGTTTGGCTGATCCCATTTTAATGTTGAGATGATTTCTTCATGTTGGGGGCTCCTTATCCCACTTTGTTACCTCCGCCTGTTGTCTGTGATTTGTGGTTTCACTCAAAAGTTCTGATTTTAGTTGATATAAGTAGTTTGTCTCATGTTGCGGGCTGATTTGCGCTTTACATCTCGACTAGTGAGAATAGTATGAAAGGAGTAGGTTACTGCCTCATTCATATGTTTATTTGTCTATGGTTGCTCTGCCTGCCGGTGTGTTATATTTTGGTATGATTTCGGGTTGATTAATACATGCCTTTTGGTTGTAAATGCGATAAAGGACTTTATATTTTTAGAAAATCGGGTAGGAAATGTTCATTGTTATCTGCCCGTCCTTGCTTCGTGATGTCCAAAATATATTGATGTGTGTTAAGTCATTGAATTCCTAAGATTGAATGTATGCTATGTGGAAAATAGTTTAGAGTATATATTGTGTTTGTAGCCGTGAATCATTGAATAATGTATGGCTTTCAAATCTCTTTGAGATGTAAAAATTGTAGTAACCTAAATTAACTTCTTGGTCTCCCATAGTACATGAATTTATTCGTGGCTTGCATTAGTAAACTTTTTATAGAGAATGTTTTAAACTTCAAGTGTACATGTTGTTCATATAGCCATTTAAGGTTAGATATGCGTTTGTTAAGCTTCTTTGTATTTGGCGTCAAATTTATGTATTATTACAATATTAGCTGTTCATTAAGTTTTGCTGTTAATGTTTTGGTTAATAATGACGTAAAAGACATCCTTTTGAGCTCCTTTTACTTAGCTAAATCACATATTAATATGTTTGATGGTTTGGATCCTGTCATAATAATTGGTGAAGAATGAGTCAAATATTTATGGGTTATGATTGAATTCTTTGATTGAGTTATTGCCTTTCCAATGATTAATTTTCACTAATAAGATTATTAGCAAATTTGACCGTAGTCTTAGTGTAGTTTTGTTGGCATTTCATTTAAGTTTTTTAATCATGCTTAGAACTTTCTCACAACAATAGTTCTGCTACCTTAAATTTATGTGAGGTTTATAATGTGGGATTCCTTATTTTTCCTTCATATGTTTGCAAATTTTTTAAAGTATTGAATTATCGTGATCCTTCTCCTTATCCTAATTTTTATCATTTCATCTTCTTTGCATGAATTTCCAACTTGAGTTCATCTTGGACTCTCCTCTTGCATTTCTTTGAGTTGAAACCCATCACTTATTTATCAAGTTAGCCTCATCACTCATCAGAATAAGGCTGGAAATGGGAATTACAGGCCCCGGAAAGCCCAAAAAGGGGTCGTATACGTGCTATATACAGCATTATACATTGATATACAGGTTCAAAAAAAATAAAAATGCAGGTTTGGTGAGAAGTACAGGTCCTCAGAAAGCTGGAACAGGTCTCGGAAAGTAGAAAACGGGATGTATACACCCGATATACACTGATATACAGTCAGTGTATACAAAAACGGGATCGGGTTAAAACCCAAAAATTCCAGCGAAATTGGTCCCAAAGAGGCCCAAACTCGATATTCTTCCTTACTCTTTAATTTATTTAATTGTGATTATTTATTGTTATTTAATTCTAACTTTAGAATGGCTAACCAACTTAATTATATTCCCTAAAGATGAGTTATTTCTTTTGTGTTGGTTTAATTTTAACTTATGTCATATCTTAGCATTCACCCATTTTATCAAACAAACATGTAGGTAAAATTATACACTTTAATTAAGTTAAACCTTTGACTCTTAAAAAATAATATTTCTAAGTTTCTCACTTAATCACTTTTTATTCACTTTAAAATTGTTCAAAGTCAAGGTATTTTTCTCAAACAAACTTTAAAAAATTAGCCAAAAACCTTTTCAATTAAATATATATACACACGTACATATATATACCCACTCAGTCATTTTCTTAGAAAGGGTTTGCTAATTAAATAAAAATGGATTTTCATGTTTAATTTATTAAATTGGTTTAAAGTATTATTTCAAGATGAATTACATGGATTTTGATCAATCTAGTTTTATTAATGTTCTAATCACTTGCAATTAAGTTCAAATGTTTCATTTTAGGTCCCTTTCTAAAAGTGAAACGAAATAAAAATGTGTCATTTATTTATTTTCTTAAAGATAATCCAGTTGTGATTTATCATTATTATTATCATCATGATTATCATCATCATCATCATCATCATCATCATCATCATATCATCATCATCATCATCATCATTATTATTATCATTATTATTATCATTATCATTATTATTATCATTATCATTATTATCATCATTATTATTATCATTATTATTATCATCATTATCATCATCATCATTATTATCATCATCATCATCATCATCATCATCATCATCATCATTTTTATTATTGTTGTTGTTGTTATTATTATTATTGTTGTTATTATTGTTATTATTATTATTATTTATTGTTGTTGTTGTTATTATTATTATTGTTGTTATTATTGTTATTATTATTATTATTCTTGTTGTTGTTGTTGGTCAACCGCATGTTAGCGGGCACTTCGAATGCTTAAACCCTTCTCGAAGTGTAAATTGAACCCCGAACCCTCTTTGGTATTTTCAAATGATTTTTTTTGTTTGAATCTTTGAAAATTATAAGTTTTCTTAATTTCTTTAAAAAATTAAGTGGCGACTCTTTTCTAAGTATTTTTCTTAATTAGTCTTATACTTAGAACATTTCAAAAGTGATTTTTCTACAGATGGAAAAATTACGGCACAACAGATTGAATGTCAACAACTGCGTCCAACTTAAATCCAATTAATAAATTCATTATATGACATGGCAATTATCTATTGGTCAGCTTTAAATAATCTAAACTAATTGAAAACCCACTTATTCTCAAATTAGACCCAAATAAAATGTACCCATCCCAAGTTCATTTAACCCATCTTCCTCACAGGCTTTTTCGAATTGAATCCTGACCTTGAGTTTGAACATCTAAAACGATATCTGATACATAACTTAATCATTTTGTAAAGGTTACTGTATTAGACATGGTGATGATACAAACATTGGTTGATCATAAAGATGGTGAAACAAGTTTTGAGTTCTTTTATTTTCTTTTTATGCTAGTTTGGAGGAACTCTAATTTATGGCAGACTCTGTAATGCTGTGAAATGGGAGTTTCGATTTTTGCTTTTTCAGATAACAATTACTGTTGTATAGTTTTGTTGTTTACCTCTAACTATTTAATTAAGCGCATTGCTCAGATCTTAGTTTCTTGTTTTGGAAGCCTAAGAAAGTGGTATGTATTCTATATTTTTGGGCAACGATTGCATAAATAAACATAAAATCATAATCTAGACAATGACACAAAATTCTCATCAACATTGCCCACTTAATTTAGGGAATGGGTGGGTTTTAAAATTAATTTAGGTTATTTAAAAGCTGACCAATAGAAAATCGCCACGTTATTAATGAATTTATTAATTGGGTTTAAATTGGGACCATTAAAAATAAAGGGCAATATGGGACCAAGGGTATTGTAAGGCTAATAGGTGGATAAAGGGTAATTTTATACTATATCTAATAGTTTAAGGGTATTTTAGGCCCTTTTCTGTTTAAATAAACATTGAGTTTTTTTTAATTAGGTGACGTGGATCTCTAATAAGAGGCCACGTGTCACAAATGGTTTACAAAACTGGAATATATTTTCTGTTAATAATGGCCTGAATGAATCATAATTTTTGTAATAACAGTACCATCGATGAGCCAAACTTTTATACAATGACATAGATAAGTTATTTTTAATAATTCAATGATATGTTTGAGCTTTTTCCCTTATTTCAAACACTTATTACTATTTCCAAAAAATACATATACTAAAATTGCTAATGTTTGCTCTTTCTATTCTCAAACTCTGTAATATTTAAGAAAATGCTTCTTCTTTTTTTAGGCTTGAGTCATCGACCGTCACTTAAAGTTGTCTCCATAATTTATTTGAACACTTCAACTAAGGTTTACATCTATTGAACACCTCTACCCGTCAGAATTGATATCGTTTTGACATTTTTTTAATAATCAGTAAAAAATTTAAAGTGTATAAGCTATACTCGCGATGACATGGCACAATAACGAATTAAATTGTGACACGTGTCATTTGGGTTCAAAAAATTATTTAAAGAAAATATTATAATTTCTTTAAAAAAAAAATAATAGAAAAGTAAAATTAGCCCTACACAACCCACCCACCCAAAACCTTCTGGTAGGAATCAACCGCCACCACAGTCCGTCCACCAATTTGCCTACCCGTCTGTCCAACATTTATTTCTACAATCGACACCATAGATGTCATCTACCCTTTCCCTTTTATTTTGATTTGCGATTTTCATCACTAGCATAATTGTCATTTCTCCTATCTCATTCTTTTCCTCAAATATCAATTAAAATTTATCGATAATCTTATATTGTGGGTTATTTAGGGTTTGAATTCTTTAACAATTTCAAACAAAAACAATCAAATTTGTATTATTCTTGTCGGAAAAAATGGAGGTTCACCGAATTTTCCAATATGATTTTATTTTCTTGATTAAATTTCCTTCAACAACTTTAACTCTTTTGAAATTTTCAGTTAGATTTTTTCAGATTTATATGAGTTCTTTTGAATTTTTCTGATTTGACTGTCATTTGTTTAATAGGTACTTTTTCGATAAAGATAATAATGACAATATTGATTGTTGAGAATATAGTGTGCAGTGAAATCTGTTAGCATAGTAGAGTTAGTTAGTTAATTAGTTACAACAGTGAAGTTAGTTAGTTGTATTTCATTATTCTAGAATTGAGTAGATGCTTCTAGATTTTATTAATTGAAAATTGTATATAAGGATCACAATGTAACTATCATCAGTAAGTTTTCTAATGAAAGTTTTCTCTCTTCTCCTTCAATCTAATTTCTCTGTCTGCGTGCTTGACCTCCATTAATGGAGGAAAAGAGGAAGCTAGCAGATTTATGCTGCTGATTTCATCATGGTATCAGAACAGGTTGATTGGTTGTGTTCTTTGATCCTCCATCTTCGATTTATTTCGTGAGTTTGTTTTCCGCTGTAATTGTGAATTTCTGTTGCTGCTGTAATTGTGAATTTCTGTTGCTGTTTACTTTCGCGATCTTCATCGAATTCATCTTTGTTGTTGAGTTCTATGGTTAATTGCACAAAATTGATCTCATTTTGTGATTGAATCACTTCGCGAACAAATCGAACATCATGGTTGATCTCCAAGCTGATCCTGCTTCTAGTTCGTCCACAGTTCGACTTGATTTTACCAGTCTTTTTTACTTACATCCTTCAGAGAGTGCAGGTTCCTCTCTTTTACCTACAGTTTTTGATGGCACTGGGTATAGATCTTGGAGAAGGGCTGTTTTTAGAGCTCTTTCAATCAAGAGTAAATCAGGATTCATTAACGGAACAATTGTGCGACCTACTCAAACTGATCCCAATTTCATGCAGTGGAAGAGGTGTGATGACATGGTTACCTCTTGGATTTTGAATTCCTTGTCCCCAGAATTACGTGATAGCCTGTAGTATGTGAACAATGCCAAGGAACTTTGGGCAGAGTTGAAAGAGAGATACGATCAAACTAATGGTTGCAAGATGTATCAGTTGCAAAAGGAGATTAATGATCTTGTCCAAGGTACTCTGGATATTACTGGATACTACACAAAGATGAAAAAGTTGTGGGAAGAAATGAGTACTATTGATGTTAATTCTCAGTGCACTTGTGTGTGTGTTTGTGGTGGTAAGACCAAAATGCACAAAGCTGAACAAGACAAGAGACTCATACATTTTTTGATGGGGCTAAATGAGATGTACACAACTGTTAGAGGTGATATTCTTATGATGAATATACTTCCTAGCATGGCTCAAGCATTTGCCATCTTGTCCCAAGAGGAAAAACAAAGAGAGGTGAGACCCCACAATCATACAGCCTTAGATTCTACCTCACTCAATGCCTATGGCCAGACCAACAATAGTGCAGAATACAAAGGTTTCAGAACTAATTACAGTTCCTTTAGAAGAGGTGGAAACAGTTCTGCAAATACAAACACTAAAGATGTGTTTAGAGGAAATTCTAATAATAGCAGGTCATCTTTGTTTTGTGATTATTGCAAGAAATCAGGGGACATAAAGGATAGATGCTACAAGCTTCATGGGTATCCATCCAATCCAAGGTTTCAGAAGGGAAAATGTACAGGTTCTGCAGCAAATGTGTGTGCATCTGATATGAATTGTGCATCTTATATGAATGGGCATCAGGCTGAGGAGGGACATGAAATAAAGAGGCAAATGCCACTAAACTTGTCCAAAGATCAATATGAACAATTGCTTAACCTTTTAGGGGCTCTGCAGGTCAAAAATAGAGCCTCTAACTCAGACAACTCAGACATTATGTTGAATGGAGCTGTGAATCTAGCAGGTATACTTGCTTGTTACTTCTCTATTACTGATATTGGTGATCTTTCATGTAAATGTGTCAAACTAAATGCTGGCTCTTGGATCATAGACTCAGGAGCATCACACCACATGACTTACAACAAAACCAATCTCACAAACATTAAATCACTTCCATACCTATTCCTACTATTATTACCCAATGGTTACAAGGTCAAAGTGACTGAAATTGGTGATGTTTGTTTAAGTCCAGTACTGACTCTGAACAAAGTATTGTTTGTCCCTAGCTTTAAGTTTAATCTGATATCTGTTAATTGCCTGGCATTACAACTCAATGTTATAGTTAGTTTTAACAAATCTTCTTGTTTACTGCAGGGCCCTTCTCTGAAGATCCCTCTGGAACTTGGTAGAGCCAAGAATGGTCTGTACTTCCTATGTCACAAGTGCCACAACTGTTATGCATCTTCTGCTCAAAACAATTCACATGTTGCCTGTCATGTTGTTCCTTCTGTTGCCAATATTGACAGGAAGAAAACTCCTAATGTGTGCACCACATCTTCTATAAAAAGCTCTTCTACAAATAAAGAAGTTTTCAATGCTGTCAATTCTCAGTCTTGTCTTGCTGATTTTTGTTCCTCATTTGCTAATACTTCCACTCATACTCATAATGATGAACTATTATGGCATGCTAGATTAGGACATGTACCTTTTGTGAAAATGAAGAACATTTCAACCATACCTATAAATTTTTCAAATAAACAGCCTTTTACTTGCACCATATGTCCTATGGCTAGGAAAACTAGGATGCCTTTCCCAAATAGTACTACTGCTGCCACTAAAGTGTTTGAGTTACTACATATTGACTTATGGGGACCATACCACATTCCCACTCATGATGGTTATCATTAATTTCTCATTATGGTAGATGACCACAGCAGATCCACTTGGACACAATTGTTAAGATGTAAAAGTAGTGCTCTCCAAACTATCAAAGCCTTCATATCCCTAATAGAAAATCAGTTCCAAACCAAGTTGAAAGCCATAAGATCTGATAATGGTCTGGAGTTCACTTCAGCTGAGGCCACTTGCTTCTTTAATTCCAAAGGCATCATACACCAGAAAACTTGTCCTTATACACCTCAACAAAATGGGGTGGTGGAAAGAAAACATAAGTACCTTCTGGAAACAGCAAGAGCTCTTTTGTTCCAGTCAAAGTTACCTATGAAGTACTGGGGGGAGTGTGTATTGACTGCCACATACCTTATAAATAGATTGCCCTCTCAACTTCTTCACAATAAATCTCCATATGAACTATTATACCACAAACAACCCACATATTCTCATCTTAAAAGCTTTGGTTGTCTTTGTTTTCCCACTACCATGAAGACTCATAAGGACAAATTTGAACCAAGAACCACACCTCACATTTTTGTTGGCTATCCCTTCAACACAAAAGGTTACAAGGTTCTGAATTTAGCTACCAAAAAGGTTCATATATCTAGAGATGCCATTTTTCATGAAAAAGTATTTCCATTTGTCATTGCTCCTATTGGCTCCAGTTTTAATTCTATCTTACATGTGCTAATTCATATCACTGATATAACTTACCTGTATGGGAAAACAAACACTTTTGTTAATGATGATTTGCTGGATAGTTTCACATCACCTGAGATCACTGATGACCAAGTGCCTATTAATACCAATTTGACCACCACACCAACTGAAGTCACACATGAACCTACAACACAACATGCCTTGTCTAATCCCAATACCTCTACAAACAATAAAACTTTGCCAGCACTTAGAAGAACCAGTAGAACAATTCATACTCCTAATTACCTCAAAGAATACAACTACACCTTGCCCAGACTACATTCCCTTACATTTTTTATATCACAACATGATCATGTTTGTTTCAGTAGTTTTTGTTATAATAGTCAGCAGTTAGTGAAACCCATTTCACATGAATGTGAACCTAATTCATTTGAGGAGGCAATCTTGCATCTTGCCTGGCAACAGGCCATGACACAAGAGTTTGAAGCTTTGTATGCCAATGACACTTGGGAAATGGTCACATTACCTAAAGGGAAGAAAGCTATTGGTTGTAAATGGGTGTACAAAATCAAACATAAGGCTGATAAGAGTGTAGAGAGGTTCAAGGCTAGGTTGGTAGTCAAAGGCTACACACAACAAGCTGGGATAGATTACACTGAAACTTTTTCACCTGTGGTTAAAATTACCACTGTTAGAACCTTGATTTCTTTGGGTGTCAAGAAAGATTGGGATCTTTACCAATTGGATGTCAACAATGCATTCTTGCATGGTGATTAAATGAGGAAGTGTACATGGCATCTCCACAAGGTCTTGCTATAGGTTGTGACAACATGATGTGCAAATTAAAGAAATCCTTGTATGGTTTGAAGCAGGCCAGCAGACAATGATATGATAAGCTGGCACGCTGTCTTTATTCAAAAGGATATCAACACTCAGATAGTGACTACTCACTTTTCTATAAAAGGAAATGATGTTCTTTGGTTTTTGTTGCCATATATGTGGATGACATAATTATGATTGGGACTGATGTTGATGAGATCAACTCTTTAAAGGTCTTCCTGAATGATCAGTTCAAGATAAAGGATTTGGGAAAATTACACTACTTTCTAGGGCTGGAAATCTTATATAGACATGATGGTGTTCTTGTTTCACAAAGAAAATTTACTTATGATCTCTTGAAAGACTTTGATGCACTGAACTACAAGGCCACCATATCACTACTCGATTGCACTGAGAAGTTGAAAACTACAGATGGCAAACTCTTGTCTGATCCTACTCAATATAGGAAGTTGGTTGGCAAATTAAACTTTCTCACCCACACCAGAATGGACATAGCTTACAGTGTACAACACTTGAGTCAATTCATGCAGACACCTATGTAGCCACATTTAAGAGCAGCTTACCATGTACTGAGATACTTAAAGCAAGACCCTACGATGGGGATTTTCATTTCAAACAAACATGATCTCAATATCAGTGCTTATTGTGATTCAGATTGGGCTGTATGTCCTGATTCGAGGAAGTCTGTAAGTGGATATCTAGTGCTTATGGGTGATAGTCCTATCAGTTGGAAGTCTAAGAAGAAAGCCACAGTATCATTGTCTTCTGCTGAAGCTGAATTCAGAGTTGTAAGACAAGTAGTGGGAGAATTAGTGTGGCTTGAAAGGCTGCTTGATGAATTGACTGTCGAATGCTCCCTGCCAATACATGTCCATTGTGATAGCCAAGCAGCAGTCCATATTGCCAAGAATCCAGTCTTCCATGAGAGGACAAAACACATAGAAATCGACTGTCACTTTGTTAGGACTAAAATCCAACAAGGCTTGATTGCACTCCATCACATCCCCACTGATTCACAATTGGCAGATATCTTCACCAAGGCTTTAACTGGGGTTAAACATACTACTCTATTGAACAAGTTGTCTGTAATCACCTCACCTCCAACTTGAGGGGGGTGTTGAGAATATAGTGTGCAGTGAAATCTGTTAGCATAGTAGAGTTAGTTAGTTAATTAGTTACAACAGTGAAGTTAATTAGTTGTATTTCATTATTCTAGAATTGAGTAGATGCTTCTAGATTTTATTAATTGGAAATTGTATATAAGGATCACAATGTAACTATCATCAGTAAGTTTTCTAATGAAAGTTTTCTCTCTTCTCCTTCAATCTAATTTCTCTGTCTGCGTGCTTGACCTCCATTAATGGAGGAAAAGAGGAAGCTAGCAGATTTATGCTGCTGATTTCATCATTGATGATAGAGAAATGATATTAGAAAGGAAAAAACGAAGGAGAATATAGAAAGGGATGAAGGTGGGACAATGGCAGAAAGATTGGGCTGGTGAAGAAAGGTGGAAGATTAAGGTGATGCGGAATTTTGAGGAAGAAGACTGCTAAATATTTTCTTTTAATTTTTTTTCTTTGTTTAGATTTTTGCTCAATTTTTAAAATGTTGGCATGTCAATATTTGAACGGCTTGTATTAATGTTTCTTTTTGCTTCACGCGCTTCTCAAGGGTGTAATACACCTTTGATGCTATATCATCAAAAAGTACTTAATAGATACTTCCTCTATTTTAATTTATGTGACTTACTTTTTTTTTTGATTCGTTTCAAAAAGAATAACACATTTTTATATTAAGTAATAATTTAACTATAAAATGTCTGTTTTATTCTTAATGAAATGATTTACAGCCACACAAATTTCTATCATTCATTTTGGACCACAAGTTTTAAAAGTCTTCATTTCTTTCTTAAACTCCGTGCCAAATCAAATTACCTCACATAAAGTGGGACGGAGGGAGTACATGTTTTGAATAAGATAAGTGTTCAATAGATACAAGCTTTAATTGAGATGTTTAAGTGAATTATGAAAATAACTTTAAGTGGATATAGATGAGTTAAGTTTTTTTTTTTTTATGTCATCAGGCAAAATGCGACTTGACCTATTTTTAGAACTATTAATTTCATTTTATGAGAAGAGAAAATAATTTTAAAAATGATGTTGGTTTTTTTCTTTTCTACAACTCATGTCAACTTTACGAAACAAGACAAACACTATAATGAATGAGTCCCCCACCTGGGGTTGGCACTTGCGCCCCTCGCCCCCCCCCCCCCCTCCAATTAAGAACCCTTCCCCACTTGCTTCAATTATTTAATTAAGATAATTTTGCTTTTTTAAAAAAATTAGTTATAATGGATTTTATGTATTATTTATGCATGATTTACTTATTTATGTTTTAGTTTCTGTCTTCTATTCCGCATAAAAGAATACTATATAGATTTCCTCATATTAAAATCTACGTGTATTAGTTACGTGAATTTCTAAATTGTAAGCCAAACACAATATTAGTTTTATATATGAATAACTTACCACTTACCCAAATATCAAACATTTTATTACTTGTACACTTGCATAACTCATTTCCAAACCAGCTACCAAACGACCCATAATCAGCATCAACAGGTAAAGTAAAGTTCCTTTAGTAATTGAAGATATAAATATTTATCTTCTCAAATTAATTTCTTAAAATCATTTTGTGGTTCTTTGTTTTGCTTTGCAGGTGTTGAAGATGTTTCAAAAGCGTACAAATGATGTACAGATCTTAAAGAAGCTGAGGATTGCTTTGTTTGGTCTTGAGGCTGTGCTAATATTTCGTAATGTTAACGTCATGGTTTCTTATGTATAAAAATAATATTAAATAAGGTATCAAAAAGACATGCTAATTAAAAAGGCATGCTACAATAATATCAATAATTTGCTATAGAGAAAAAAATATTATAGGAGAAAAATAATTAAAGAGTAGTGACTTTTATAAAAGAAGAAAAAAATATGCTACAAAACGAGAAAGGAGAAAAAATTGATTTTAATTCATGAAGATGTCTTAATATGCAACTCATTTTGCTTATATATACCAAATTAAACTCTGTTCCTTTCACTTTTTTCTATGAAGATAAGTTTTAATTTATTTGATGAGATTAATTTTGGAATTATATAATGATATAACTTAAACGAGTCGTTTGATACCTGATGCAGGTATTAGTTATATGAATTAGTTATGATGAAATCTATATATTATTTTATACAGAGATTTATTATGCGTGATTTACTTATTCATGTATTACTTATTTCATCTTTTATCAGAATATAAAGTTATCATTCAATTAAGAAATTTAATTCTGTTAAATTCAAAATTTCATAATAATATTTTAAAAAATGATTTTTTAAAAAAAATAAAAATAAAAAGAACTCTTCAAGAAGGTCAAGTAAACATGTTAATGATATGGTAGGTTCTTTTTACACTGTAATGAGAGCTTTATCATTTTAACTCTTTTAGTTTGGAGTGTTCCCCTAATTAAGAACCCTACCCCTCTTGCTTCAATTATTGAATTGAGAAAATAATGAATAGTCATTGTCTTTTTGTTAGGTGAAAGTCTTTATCTTCTAGTTGGGTGAAAAGTCTAGCTTTTTGAAAAAGAAAAATAAAGACAATTTTGTTTTTTTCTTTAATTAGTTTAAATGGAATTTTTGTATTATTTTATCTATGATTTACTTATTTATATATAGATTTTGTCATATTAATCTATACATGTATTAGTTACGTGAATTTCTAAATTATAAATCAAACATCACATTAATTTATTTTATACATGAATAATTTACTTCTTAACCAACTAACAAACATGATATTACTTATATAGAATTAATTAATTTCTCAACCAGCTACCAAACTAACCATAATTTGCATCAACAGGTAATGTTCCTTTAGTAATTGAAGATAGAAACATTTATCTTCTCAAATTAATTTCTTAAAATTAAACCATTTTGTGGTTCTTTATTTCGCTTTACAGATGTGGTGCGCGAATGTTCAGAAGCTGAGAATGACTTTGTTTGGTCTTGAGGTTGTGCTAATATTCCGTAATGTTAACATCATGTTTTAATGTATGTCTTAGTTTACTTGAGCACGAAGTTTACAAAATAAAACGAGACTTTTAAAGTTGTATGGTCTTAAATTAAAGATATGTGTAGTTTTTAAAATTTTATGATCTTAAATTTACAAGTTAGAATTTAGGAATTGAAAGACATACTAAATATCAGAAAGAAACACTCTTTTTGAGACGGGTCAAAAAGATAAGTACGACACTTACATTGAAATCAAGTAAAAAAGTCTTAACAAATTTATTTTGTTGAATCTAATTTGCTTCTTCAAGGAACTTGTCACTAAAAACATAGTGCTTCAATACACAGAGGATAGGGCAAGGAGGATTCGGTGTACAAAGTATTCCGCGTTAATATAATTTGGGAAAAACTCATATCTTAAGGAGTATGAAGTATACAACCTAACCTAACACAAATTAGTATTAGCCTTCACGACTCAAACTTGTGTGACCCATGCCGTTGCACCAACATATTCATAATATGGTAGTCCCTTTTAGCACGGTAATAATAAGGTATGTAGAAATTTATTACTTGGGGCCCTTTCTACACCCACCCTTATTCTCTTGCTTCAATTATTGAAGTGAAAAAGTAATGAAAAACAAGACTCCATTGAAAAAAAGGACAGTTTGCAAACACAGTTGTACCAATTACAGTTAAGAGCACTAGCAAAAGAGATAAGAGTTTTGAGAGAAATCACGTCATTCTTGTTTGCAAATCACTCTTAGCATTCAGCAGGCGAAATAAAGCTCTTAACAGACACTATTTGAAGATATATTTTGTCAAAAATCTTAAAGAATCATTTTGTGTTCTCCTTGTTTTGATTTGCAGATTTCAGAAATGGAGATTGGCTTAGCAGTTGGTGGTGCATTTCTCTCATCAGCTTTGAATGTTCTCTTTGATAGGCTTGCTCCTCACGGTGATCTTCTCAACATTTTTCGGAAGCATACAGATGATGTTCAGCTCTTTGAGAAGCTGGGGGACATTCTGCTTGGTCTTCAAATTGTGCTAAGTGATGCAGAGAATAAGAAAGCATCAAATCAATTTGTGAGCCAGTGGTTAAATAAGCTTCAGATTGCTGTGGACGGTGCTGAAAACTTGATAGAACAACTCAATTATGAAGCTTTGAGGCTTAAAGTGGAAGGTCAGCATCAAAATCTTACAGAAACAAGCAACCAGCAAGTAAGTGACTTTAACCTGTGCTTGAGTGATGATTTCTTTCTTAACATAAAGAACAAGTTGGAAGACACTATTAAAAAACTGGAGGTGTTGGAAAAGCAAATTGGTCGCCTTGGCTTAAAGGAGCATTTTGTTTCGACTAAACAAGAAACTAGAACTTCTGTGGATGTTAAATCTGATATCTTTGGTAGGCAGAGCGAAATAGAGGATTTGATTAACCGTTTATTGTCTGAAGATGCAAGTGGGAAAAAGCTGACAGTAGTTCCTATTGTTGGAATGGGCGGCCTGGGTAAGACAGCACTTGCTAAAGCGGTTTACCATGATGAGAGGGTGAAGAACCATTTTGGTTTGAAAGCTTGGTTTTGTGTTTCTGAGCCATATGATGCTTTGAGAATAACAAAAGGGTTACTTCAAGAAATTGGCTCGTTTGACTCACAGGATGTCCACAACAATCTTAATCAGCTTCAAGTCAAATTGAAAGAAAACTTAAAGGGAAAGAAGTTTCTTATTGTTTTGGATGATGTTTGGAATGACAACTACAACGAGTGGGATGACTTGAGAAATCTTTTTGTACAAGGAGATACAGGAAGTAAAATCATTGTGACGACACGTAAAGAGAGTGTTGCCTTGATGATGGGAAATGAGCAAATTAGCATGGACAATTTGTCTAGTGAAGCCTCTTGGTCTTTATTCAAAAGACATGCATTTGAAAACATGGATCGTATGGGACATCCGGAACTTGAAGAGGTCGGAAAACAAATTGCAGCTAAGTGCAAAGGACTGCCCTTAGCTCTGAAGACGCTCGCTGGCATGTTACGCTCCAAATCAGAGGTTGAAGAGTGGAAACGTATTTTGAGAAGTGAAATATGGGAGCTGCCACACAATGACATATTACCAGCATTGATATTGAGCTACAATGATCTTCCTGCTCATTTAAAGCAGTGTTTTTCCTATTGTGCAATATTTCCTAAAGATTATCCATTTAAGAAAGAACAAGTTATTTATTTGTGGATTGCCAATGGTCTCGTACCACAGGGAGATGAAATAATTGAAGATTCAGGCAACCAGTACTTTCTGGAGTTGAGATCAAGATCATTATTTCAAAGGGTCCCAAATCCTTCTGAACTGAACATAGAGAATTTATTCTTAATGCATGACCTTGTCAATGATTTAGCCCAAATTGCATCTTCAAAACTTTGTATCAGGTTGGAAGAGAGCCAAGGATCTCATATGTTGGAAAAAAGTCGACACTTATCATATTCAATGGGATATGGTGGTGAGTTTGAGAAATTGACACCCCTCTACAAATTGGAGCAGCTGAGGACATTGCTTCCGACATGTATTGATCTCACGGATTGTTTTTATCACCATCTAAGCAAGAGGGTGTTGCATAACATTCTGCCAAGGCTAAGATCCTTAAGGGCATTATCATTGTCTCATTACATGATTAAGGATTTGCCGGATGACTTGTTTATCAAATTGAAACTACTAAGATTTTTGGACCTTTCTGATACGAGGATTGAAAAGTTGCCAGATTCCATTTGTGCATTGTATAACTTGGAGACACTTATCCTGTCACATTGTCATTTTCTTAAGGAGCTACCGCCGCAGATGGAGAAGTTGATTAACCTGCATCATCTTGACATAAGCAACACTTGGCGCTTGAAGACGCCCCTACATCTGAGCAAGTTGAAAAGCCTCCAAGTGCTAATGGGAGCCAAATTTTTTTTCGGTGGTTTGAGAATGGAAGATTTGGGTGAAGCACAGAACTTGTATGGATCTCTATCAGTTGTAGAGTTGCAAAATGTGGTTGATAGTAGGGAAGCTGTGAAGGCAAAGATGAGGGAGAAGAATCACGTCGACAGGTTATATTTGGAGTGGAGTGGAAGTAGTAGTGCCGACAATTCACAAACAGAAAGAGACATACTTGATGAGCTACGCCCCCATAAAAACATAAAAGTAGTCAAAATCACTGGATATAGAGGGACAAAGTTTCCAAATTGGCTAGCTGATCCTTTGTTTCTTAAGCTGGTGAAATTGTCTCTTAGCAACTGCAAGGACTGTTATTCCTTGCCGGCACTAGGACAGCTTCCTTCTTTGAAATATCTTATCATTAGAGGGATGCATGGAATAACAGAGGTGACAGAAGAATTCTATGGCAGTTTGTCCTCCAAAAAGCCTTTTAACTGTCTTGAGAAGCTTGATTTTGTAGATATGCCGGAGTGGAAGCAATGGCACGTACTAGGAATTGGAGAGTTCCCTACACTTGAGAAGCTTTTGATTAATAATTGCCCTGAACTCAGTTTGGAGACACCCATCCAACTTTCAAGTTTAAAAAGGTTTGAAGTTAGTGGTTCTCCAAAGGTTGGAGTTCTTTTTGATGATGCCCAACTTAAGGGAATGAAGCAGATTGAGAAATTATGTATAAGTGATTGTAACTCTGTTACCTCCTTTCCTTTTAGCATACTGCCCACTACCTTGAAGAGAATAATGATATCTAATTGCCAGAAATTGAAATTGGAACAGCCAGTTGGTGAGATGAGTATGTTTCTGGAGGAATTGACACTGCAGAACTGTGATTGTATAGATGATATATCACCTGAGTTGCTCCCAAGAGCACGTCATTTGAGGGTACAAGATTGCCACAACCTTTGTAGGTTTTTGATTCCTACTGCCACTGAAACTCTCTCTATTTGGTATTGTGAGAATGTTGAAAAACTTTCGGTGGCATGTGGGGGGACCCAGATGACGTCACTGACAATTATTGGCTGTTTGAAGCTGAAGTGGCTGCCAGAACGTATGCAGGAACTCCTTCCATCTCTTGAGGATCTGTATCTCTATAATTGTCCAGAAATAGAGTCCTTTCCTGAAGGAGGATTGCCCTTCAATTTACAACTACTTCGTATCTGTTATTGCAAGAAACTGGTGAACTGCCGAAAGGAGTGGCATTTACAGAGACTCCTCTGTCTCACAGAGTTATGGATCTATCATGATGGCAGTGACGAAGAGATTGTTGGTGGTGAGAATTGGGAGTTGCCTTCCTCTATTCAAAGGCTTACCATAGTGAATCTGAAAACATTAAGCAGCCAACATCTCAAAAGACTCATCTCTCTTCAATATCTATATATTGAGGGTAATGTACCTCAAATTCAGGCCATGCTGGAACAAGGCCAGTTTTCGCACCTCACTTCGCTTCAAAGTCTACAAATCACCAATTTCCCTAATCTCCAATCACTTCCTGAATCGGCACTACCCTCCTCCCTCTCTCAGCTGGAGATCTTCCATTGCCCTAATCTCCAATCTCTTCCAGTAAAAGGGATGCCCTCTTCCCTCTCTGAACTATCTATTTCAGAATGCCCATTGCTCAAACCACTACTAGAATTTGACAAGGGGGAATACTGGCCAAATATTGCTCAAATTCCCACCATAAAGATCGATAGGGAATGCATGTGATGATTAAAACGAATGGCTCTTCAACTGATGTAAGCTATTTTTTTTCCCTTGGAAACTTTTTATTTCTGTTTACTTCACTTTGTTTTTTTGTCAATTCTTTTCATTTTTAATCACTAGTTCTGAAAACATGCTTTGAACGTTTATCCCAAAGTATTTCATATAATTTTTGTATAGCAAATGACATATTTTACCCCTTCAAATCTATTGGTATTTACTAAAAAATTATCCACCATTTTTACGATAGAAAGTACATATATTTTCCTAATAAAAAGAATACACCCTTAATTATAAAATTGACTAAAAGTGCATAAAGTAAAAATAACTAATTATTGTACAAATACAAAACTCAAATGAGGATACTAAAATACCACATGTTAGGTTAATGTATAGAAAACAACTAACCAATGTAAATTCTCAATATTAATAACCATAAAACAATAAAAAGTTATACAATAACAACAAACAAGGAACATAAACATTAAAAAAAAAAAAAAAAAAAAAAAAAGGGACAAGAGAAGAGAGCATAGAGATTCTCTTTTTTTTTTTTTTTTTTTGTTCAATTTGTTTTAACGGTGTACAATATTGTGTCAAATGTTATTCATAGGATAAGATTGAAGAACACTTACAGTTGTTATGAATATAACATTAATCCATTTGATCATGGATGAGAGGTGGTAGTAAAAATCATAATGAATATAATTAGTGGGAGTTGCATATATTTACATAATGAAGAGTTAGTGGTAATAAATCTATGTAATATACTTCACATTAATACAAATATTTATATACAAAAAAGAATATAATATAGATCTATATGATTTTTTTTTTCCTTTTTGTTAAGGGCAAACATACCCATTCATATTTCCAATTGGAAGATGAACAAAACAAAAAATTCATGAATTTAACTCTAGAATGAAATTAATAAAAAGAATACATATTCAAGAAACTTTATGGTGGTTGATTCATGTACTAATATGATGATTTACTATTAAATATTTAATTTATTAAATAGTTTATAACATTTAAATTTAATGTAGAAATAGAATCATAATCTAACTTTTGCCTAACATTCTGCCCACTTTTAGTCAATTTTCCTTTTTACATTATAATATGAATTGCACACAACAACTTTTATCAAAAAAAAAAAAGAAAGACAAAATTAGGAAAAATAGTATCAATAAATTGGAATGAAAAATGTAAAATTGTAATAAGAGGAAGAGAACAAAAAATCAATAGAATATATTTACCTAACCAAGAATAAGGAAGTATGTTGAGTAAAAGAAGAGTAATGCAAAAGTGTGAGCTGATATATGGAGGAAATTGACTAATATAACAATCTGTATTGAATAATAGAAAGACCACTATTCAATTTCTACCAAATTTTTATAACTACGAGCTCAAGATAATATAAATATATTAATTTAATAATGACATAAATAAATGCATTGTATGTATGTGTAGATAATGGGGTAGTGAAAATGACTCTTTCTAAAATTATTTTTCTCTTAAAAGTATTTTTAAACTTATAATATTAGTGCTATAGAAAATCATAAAAACTCATAAGCTACTGCAAGTTTTTATAGTAATTATTTTATTAAATGATATACCTATTATTTATTTTTAATTATTTATCATCATTCCGGAAATGTATAAACTAATTTTGGAAAGCTTGTTAAATGAGAAATTATTATTTCTTATCGTTATTTTAACTATTATTAACATTTAGTATGACAACATTTAAAAAGTAGCCTCCTTTAAATATTAACTATTTCTAAATGAACGTAGCTAAGAATTTGAAATGTTTAAGCTTTATAGCTTTATATTTAAGCTTCATAGAGAATCTTAAATTTTTTAAAAGATAATCAAGGATAATGATCACAAGTTTTAGGAAATAATTGCAACTTCCATTGTCGGAATAATTAGATGTTAAATAATTCTATATTTCTTGGATAGCGACCAGACAACTACACAGGGCAATGCTTGATGTAAGAGCTTCAGATATACATTTGCAGGGTGTTTATCCAACGAGTAATAAATTCACAGTCTTCAGATATCTTCTCTTGCGTATACTTTTATAATTTTAAACTTTATTTTGAACTATGTTGTTGCTAACTTGAACATGTTATGTGCTTAATCAGATGTGGATTTTGAAGGGCGAGTACAACAAGTCTGGTCCATCCATTGTCCACAAGAAGTGCTTCTAAGGTGTTGCTGCTATTTTTTACATTTGTTCATGAGTTCTTTTTTATGTTTTTGTTCTTTCCGCTAAAGCTATTATGTCATCAACAGTGAACTCAAGTTTGCTGTTATAGGCAAGTCTTCGAGAAGAGGCAATACCGCTTATACTATTTTATGTTTCCAGTGCAAGCCTCATTTGTAAGTTGACAAACTCGATTTGTAAATATGTTTGGGACTCAACTAGTGGTTGGAGTACTCATTTTGTAAGATTTGTGTATGGAAAATCAAATTAGAAAGATAACTCGCGATGGTTAAATAAGCTCGAAGAAGTGGATTTGAATTTTAAATCGTGTCTTTTTTTTTTTTGTGTGTGTGTGAGAGAGAGAAATTTGAAGTGTTGTTTAGATTTGTTGGAATAGTCTAAAGAGATTGTCTCTATAAAATTTGAAGACATTTGATGGAGATCTGATTAGATGATTTTGAACAACAATTGCAACTCAAGATGGATATGTATATTATTTTCGTAGTGGATATATTGTTTTCTCATTCAGTGTTTGGTATCTACATTGGAGTCAATCAACACAGTACTTTGTTTAGTGAAGGAAAATAATATGCTAAAGATCAAATGTAGACACAGGTGTATTTCAAGTGCATCAATACTTTGCTCTTTTTATCAAAGATGAAAGATTAAACATCACCTTCCACCAAAGAAAGAAGCCAAATTGGATGAAAGAAGGGAATATAAATAATGTTGAGTGAGCGTCTTTGATACTCTTCTATCACTAATTATCTTACAAATTAAAATTGAAGGTCTTCATTACCCACATTTAGCACATGAATATATGATTGCATTAAGATCTTGATTGATGCATGAAATTAACTATTACTTAATATTTAATTAATTAAATAGGTATTAATATTTAATTTATTTATTTTAGAGTTAAGATAAAGACAAAATGGTAATCCAAATTTGAGGTTAGGAGCTTCACACTTGTAATAATATTAATATATGGGCACGTATGTTCCCAATTACTTTTTATATATAGATACGTTACAATGATTACAATTTTATGAAAGAATGCATGTAATTAGCAATAAAATACAACAATTACAAATTAATTTTACATTAAAATTAATTAAGCAACCAACCATAAATTTTGGACTATAATTGGTAGTAAGCAAACTTCCAATGAAATCACAAAGGGCTAATTTGAGCTCAACAAAGATATACACACTTACTGCAATATGAAATTAATAGAAAATCAAATTAAAGAAGTTCAATGGAAGAGAAAATACACAAAAAGATAGAGAAGGAAAAAATACAACATACACATCTTTTTTAAGACTTAAATCATAAAAATATAGATGGAAAAAGAAGTACAATACATAATTGTCAAGCTCTAGTGGAGGCTTAATTCTCCCATAACCAATCAAAATTCAAGAGTCATCTTCGTCGAGTCAAACTAAAACATGAGCCAAATAGTACAATAATGATATAAGTCGTTACTTTAACTATAGAATGAAAATGATAATATTTTTGAGTAGGGGTCTCATTAAACAAAAAAGATGAATTTATAGAGATAAAAATTAAGGAATACCAAAAGATAAGTTTTAAATTAAATGTTTGAAGGTTATGAATATGAAAAGCATGAAAGTTATGAATATTAATAGTAATAGATAATTAGATATTATTTAGGAAGGTGAATATTTAAGCAAATAAAAGAGAAAAATCAATAAGAAATAAATGAATTAACTGCTACAGTTATAATTTTTTCGTCTGTACCTAATTCAATAAAGGAATAGAAAAAGTCACTAAAGTGGCTGCTAGTGTTCTCTATGCATGTATCAGTTATAATTTTCATCAAATAGATGAATGCCATTTTGCATTTAATTAATCAAGCGAAGTTAATGTATTGAATTAATCATCTTTTTTTACTTCATTGGGTAAAGTATTTAAATTGAAACTGACTTAGCACCTTCCCATTTTTAGGATTTAGTATATAATAGGATATAATTACTACTACAATATTTAATTAGTTAAAAAATCTTTTTTATAATTTTTTATTTAATATATAGGGGTAAAACGGTAACTCAACTTAGAACATAAATTCTTCTCACTTTTAATAATACTAGTTTTTGGGAACATGCGTTGCACGTTTGTCCCTTATTATTATTTAATTTCTATTTACTAAAAAGTTGAGTTATAAAATAAAAAGGCTGAAATTCACAATAGTAGTTTTACCATTTATATTTTATTCACTATATAATAGAAAATATACTATGAAGAAGAACATTAAATAGATGATATACTCGAGCATTTTTTGTTATCCTTCATTTGTAGTTTCTCACTCTCTTTTCTTCTCATGTTGAAATTTGAATTGTGCAATTACTTTCCTAAGATAACATCAATCTTTGTAAAATTGGTTCTTAAAAAGCAAATTCAAATTTTAATTCTAAAAGCGTTTTTACATAATAGAGGAGAATGACTCTTCATATTCAACTTTTAATTTTGCATCTTTAATGTGTACATTAATGATATATAATATTTTATTAATTAGGTATTTGATTTAGTGTAGGGGCAAAATGGTATCCAACTATACACTTTCGAGTTTTCACTTTAAATAAGTAATTATAATATATATACAAAAGATTGAACCATTTGATATTAAAAAATTATAGGTATGAGTAATAATTAACATTCAATAATTAGGCAAAAGAATGTATCACATTCTCATAAATAATATTTCTAAGGCAAAAGTAGACATTCTAATTTGGGAAATTACTACTTAACTACTTATGGGTCCGGCCAATAATCTGGAGGCTGGAGTTTGACAATTTTTCAGCCATAGTTAAAATTTTACATCAACAATAAATAGCTTCTCATCACAGATAATAGACATTTGAATAATCATATCATATATATATATATATATATATAAAAGAGAACCTTAGGCTCGTCTAGGTGGCGCCACCACAAATCAGAATTTCCTTTTAATTTATTTATTTACAAAATTAGCCTTCCCTTTCATGAAAAGTTGTGACTTTAATGAAAAGTTGTGACTTTAATGAAAAATTGAGACTTTAACGAAGAGTTGTTACTTTTATGAAAAGTTGTGACTTTTATGAAAAGTTGTGACTTTAATGAAGAGTTGCGACTTTTATGAAAAATTATGACTTTTATGAAAGATTGTGACCTTTCCGAAGGGTTGCAACTTTTCCAAATAGTTGTAACATTACTGATAAGGCACAAGAAACATTTGTTCACACCACCCTTTGTTGTCTATAAATATAGGGATTTCCCCTCATTTTAACACAACGAAAATTCTGAACATCAATCTCTTCTTATTCTTCTTCTTCTTCACAATGAAATATTTGTATATGTTGCTCATGTTGAGTGGCTCACTAACACTATTGATTATGTTACAAATCCTAATATGTATTTTTACAATCATTAATTTATAATTTATGCTTATGTTATTAAGGCTAAATTATAAGATTTAATAATTTTCATTTTCCTTTACATTATTAATGTTTGTTACTACGTAATCTTGTACATAAGATAATATAGTGTTTTAGTTTTAATGACTAATAGGTTTTAAGTATTATTTTATAAATTCCGTGATACTAAATTTCTGCGCGAAGCATGGGTAATTTTACTAGTTAATATAAATTGAGCAACACAAATTTTTCAAAATGACTTATTCTATATATATATATGTTCAATTTGAGGAATGAATGTTTCTAACACATGAATAATAGACTAATAAGGTCAATATATTATACATATAAACGAAAAGTTAAATAAAAATACAGCCTCAAAATCACATACTATGATCCATCATTTATCTCCTATTCGGTGGCCCATTTTATTTTAGGGTATGAATTCTTTTATTTTAAAAAAGTTCAGTTATTCCTCTCTCTACTCATAAATAATAATCTTGAAAATATATTTATACTAAAGTAGAACACTCTATCGAGAGAAAAATAATCATATCAAATTAACTAATTAATCTTTCATCAATAATTGGTAGAACATGAATTGTATATCACTAATTTCTTCATGTACGACACAAGATATTCAATAGAAAAACAAAATCATAAGAACGTATATCAAAATATATATAAAAAAAAAAAAGACATATAAAATACTTAGGCTGGACAAGGAGGAGCGGATAAAAACAAAAGATAATTACCGCACATACAAAATGATGAGCAAGATTAGTTTTTTGCATGATAATCTCTCATCCTCCTCTTATCATTTACCTGAAGACCATGCTAGACATTTTATAGCAGTAGCTAGGATGACCTTTGAGTAGATAAAATTAATTTGCATTAAATTAGTTTAATGAATTTAGTCCATATCAAATTTATTTAATGAAAAAACTCTTCAAATACTCTTGATTTTTACAGAAAAAAAGAGAAATTGACTTTTAATGTGAATTTGATTCATGTACCAATTTAAATGAGTTTAATTTAAGAAAGTGCATAAGTCATTAACATTTTTATTAAAACGATACAATTTAATATTTAAATTAAATAGTTAAATATTTTTATAACATTTTAATTTATAGTAAGGGTAAAACCGCAATTCAACTTTTAACTTTTTTTATTCCCACTTATTGTAATACTAGTCTCTGGACACGTGTGTTGCACGTGCGTTCCATATAATTTTTTATAGATTCGTTAGAACAATTAACATTTTATGCAAATCGTGTGAAGTGAGTAATATTTTTTAATGTGTGTCAAGAAACACCAAATGAGGGGCACATTGTAATGTTTAAAATCAATTCATTTGAAGCTATCATCGGTAAATCAATTCCATTGAAGCTATTATCGGTAATTTTTGAACATTGTTTAGCAGTTAACACACTTCCAATAAAGTCACATGACTGTTGACATCCAATTTTGGACCTCCACATTATAGAATAATTATCAAGCTTCTTCAATTTCAAATTATTTAAAATAATTAGTTTTATAAAAAAAAAAAAATTTAAAAAAATAAATATATATATATAGTTTGAAAGTTATTATAAACAGTTGTATCATTTTTATAATTTTTAAATAATATATGTATATGATTAGTAAATTTTAAGAATGTTCAAAAATCATCTCAAAATTTTTTTTGCTTTAATTAAGTATTTATTTGATTAGTTTAAGTTATGTTTATATTTTTGAGTAAATTTATTTACAAGTAAATTAATTGTTTTATTTCGTTAAGATTAAGAAGCTCATTAATTAATTTATATTAACTTATTTTGTTTAAATTTTAGCCGAATTCACCAATTAAATTCTATTCAACTATAACTAAAATCCATTCTGGCTATTATTTAATAACAATTTTTAGTCAAATGTTTACCCATCATTAGAACAATTTTGAGCCTCTTCCTAAAGGCCCAATTCCAAATAATTCCCAGCCAATTCCAAACAACAGCAACTACAATTCCAATTCAATAATCCCAGCCCATTCCAAACAACATCAACTACAATTCCCATTCAATAATTCCCAACGATACAACCGCAACCCCAAATACCCGACCCCACTACCCCTGTGCGTCTCCTTCTTCATGCGAGAAGAGAACGACAAGAAACCCAGAAATCCAGCGAGCAGCAACGCGTCAACAACAACTCCAGACGACCCCATCTCGTCCAAACCTAGAGGCAAGTGAAATCCAGAAAATACGCAAAGAAACCCAACGGAAATCGCAGTCCAGTACCAAACCCGACCCCACCCCTGCGTTTTCTTCTTCCATACGCATCAGTCCGGCAAGCCCGGGAAAAGACACTACTCTGCGAACCCATACCTAGCAACCTAATCCATCACCTTCACGTCCCTTTCCCCCATTTCAAGGGATTTTCAGAGGATCAGAGGAATTCTGAATTCAAAATTCAAAATTCCATCCGTTTTCCCCCAAATGGCCCCAACCTCCCCTATAAATAATCTTTCGCATTCAAGAAAAATAAAGGGGGAGAGGTTTTTGAGTTTGGTTCTGAGGCATTAGTTCGAGAAAGGTTCCGTTGAAAGTTGTTTCAAATTTCCTAGTCTGCTGTTCGAGTATAAATCGGTGTGAGAAGTGGCTGACCTTTTCGCTCGTTGTCCTAGTCTCGCTACCCTCGAAAAGGTAAAATTATGTTCTAATCTTAATTTACTTACGAGATAATCCATATTTTTTTTCTGTTTGAATTTAGCCTTAGTTTTCTTTTTCTAGTAATATCGTTTTACCTTATTTATGTTGTGCTTGTTTATTGCTCATATCTGTTTTGAAATATTATCTCATTTTGTTGTCATTTGTGTGTGCTTCAAGTTCGTCTTGAGATATTGTAGTTGTTGCATCCTGGCCCTTGTCTTTTAACCCTGCTTGCTTGGATTAAGTATCTGAATCGGTACACTAGTTACTCTTATGGTTGGAATCTGTGTTAAAAGCCTCTTATTTAAAATTGATTTAAAAAATGGGTTAACGAACTGACTGATTCAAGTTTTACTCTGTTTCCAAAATCAAGTCTTTCATGTTATTTGCTGCTGGTTGGAATCATTTTCGTTTAGATATAGGAGTCTTTAACTAATTAATACGATATGATTGAAGTAGCCGGACATTTGAAAGATTCATATGAAGTGATTTTTGAATTACTGTTAAAATCTTTCTTTTGGAGTATTCTTGATAACTGGTAGAATCTCTTTGCATTAGTTTTGTAATAATTGCTTAGTTCATCACTAAGAGAGCATGCCTTCCTCAAATGATTTCTCTGGCACATGCTATTCACAATGTGTCTCCATGTTTGGCTGACCACAAAAGGAACGTGCATATTCGGAGTAATTGGATTATTTTTCTTATACCTATTATTACAACTTGTGCATATTCGGAGTTATTGGATTTTGTAGGGTACAAATGTTTGTATAAGTTAGAATTTTCCCTTTGCACCTTTATCATATTAAATAATGTTTTAATCTCTCTTTTCTGCCTTAAGTTACAAAACGTTAGCTTTAAATAATTGATATAGTAGTTAATCTCTATTTGTCTTAAGTTATAGAATGCCTTGACTCTAATTAACTTTGTGTTTATTGTGATTCCTCCTCTCTAAACATATACTTTATGTAGTATTTTCCTTAAATGTTGGCATGTAAACACTCGCATCAGTTTGATCCATTACTTTTAGACTAAATAGGTTCAATTTTCTCTTCTTGTGATTTCAACTGTGCTTTGTTATGATTAGTCTAGTGACTGTTGTATAATGCTACTTTATAACTTATTATCCAAGTATAGCATAGTGGTTTGAACTAATGAAATATGTGTCCTCTTTACTTGCACACTTCCATGCCGCAAAACTATTTTATTTGAAGCTAAATTTTATTTTGTTTGTCTCCGTGTTAAGAAACTCTTGTTGAACTATGTTTAAAAACATTTAGTAAACGGTTTTCTTGTATAGTTTACTCCTTGAACTGTGCTAGAATAATTCCATACGACTTGGCTAATGTTGATTCCATTTTCTTTTTATGTCACCAACCCGAGTCCCTTTTGGACTCCCCTCTTGCATTTCTTTGAGTTGAATCTTCCTCGAGTCAGCCCCTGGTCATTGCCCAAAGATGAAAGTTGATATATGAGACAAGGGAAGCTGAATTGTAGGCAGTCAGAAAGTCTAAAATAGGTTGTATACATGTTGTATATAGCAGTATACACTGATATACAGGTTTGGAGCCGCAAATATGTGGCCAAAACTGAAAAATACAGGTTGGAGACGTCAAAGTGGATCGTATACAGTTGATATATGGTTCGATATACAGGAAAATGAGCCAAGACACGACCTATATACAACAATATACACCTGGTGTAAACATAGGATTTCAAAGCCAAATACAAGAAAGGCCCCCATTCAATTTCTTCTCTATTCTTAAATTATTTAATTGTGATTATTTATTGATTGTTGTTTATTAACTCTAACTTGAAATATTGTTAATTAACTTAATTAGATCCCCAAAGATGAGTCATTTTCTATGTGTTGGTTTACTTTAAATACATTTCTTTTCTTTTTTTTCTTATTAATCAAGTATATTGGTCAAAATTTTATGCCTTTAATTAAGTTAAATCTTTTGTTTTAAAAGAAAAAAAACATATTCTTTAATGCCTCTCACTCAATCACTTTTTACTCATTTAATAAATGGTTTAAAGGTTAAAGTTTTTTTTTTTTTTTAGTAAACTTTAAAAAAAATGTTTTTTTCGTTACTTGGTCATTTTCTCAAAAAGGTTAGTCAAAATTTTTATTCTTCAATTAATTAAAAAAGGGTTTTCGTGCTTAAACTAACCAATTTTGCTTAAATTATTATTTAAAAAATGAGTCAAATAAATTCTAACTAATGTAGTTTTGTTAAAATTCTATTCACTTGCATTTTAATACAAATGTTTCATTTTTAGGTTCCCTTCTAAAAAATAAATAAAATAAAAATGTATCATTTATTTAATTATTTTTTCAAAGTTAATCAAATATTGTAAATTATCATTTTTATATTAAATCAATTACCCAAAGAATTAGTCAAAAAATATATTTTAGTCAAGTCGCAGGTCAACCGTATGTTAGCGGGCACTTCGAATGCTTAAACCCTTCTCGAGGTGTAAATTGAACCTGAACTCTCTTTGGTATTTTCAAATAATTTTCTCTGTTTAAATTTTTGAAAATTATAAGTTTTCTTAATTTCTTTCAAAAATTAAGTAGCGACTATTTTCTAAGTATTATTCTCAAATCGTTTTATATTTAGAACATTTCAAAAAAAATATTTTTTCTAAAGATAGGAAAATTATGGCACAACAATGACTAATTTGAGCCAAATAACAATACATACTTACAATAATTATAAAAAAATTTTATAAGAATTAGATTGGTGAAGTCTAATAGAGAAAACACACACAAAAATAGAAGAAAAATAAAATATACACATCATTCGCAAAGACTTTATTCATATAGATTATAGATAGAAAATAAATACAAAATCAATAAGCTATCCATATTCGGAATTCGGAAGCTACAAGTTTAAGAGGAAAAACAAAAGGCACAGACCATGAGAGGGAAGTAATTGCACTAACATATCCTATAATTTGCAAATTGTGTATAACGAAGCATGCATCATATTTTTCTCCAGAATAAGATAGTACTTATTTCTGATAAAAATAGAGACACAATTTACCAACGGTGCTTGACATCATATTTATTGCTTCACAAACCATAATATATATATATATATATATATATATATATATATATATATATATATATATATATATGGAACATGTGTTGCATATATATTTTCAGCTTTTATTATAAAACTAGGTAATTTACCCATGCTTCGCGCGAGCATAAATAATCTTTCTAAGCTTTTGAACAACCTTTTCAATAATTGACTGATATAAGAAAAAAAAAAGAGTAAATTTTAGTAGGTTTTTAGAACATTTCAATAGAAATAAGTGATTTGACATTATCACATATCTCAATAATCGTAAATATATAATTAATGATTAAAAATATTTTGATATCTAATCATTTTTATCTTTTACATATTTTATCATAATATATGTTCGATGATATAATTGTCTTGTTAAAATTGAGTGATGTTCGAATGTAGCGATTCAACATCACTTTTTCTATTTTTTTGAACATGGAAAATATAGAATCTAATAATTTTATGGTTAGAATAACTTCCTATGACAAAATATTTATGTGAAAGTTTTCGATAATCAATATTAGTTATAAATAAGTTAAGACCATTAAAATGTGTACACCACAACAACATAAATAAATTTTTTTAGAGACAATCTACTTGTTTGAGGTCAAATGTTCACCACTTTTCGTTATTGTTACTTTGTTACTCTAACAAAATTTATAGGAGGAAAATAAATTTGAAACAACAACAAAATAATATTGTTGACCTTTTTAGAAATTCATTCTTTAATAAACTGCTGCTCTGAAGGCCCTTCTAGATGTTTCATCAATGTAACTTTACGACTTGCTCAGAAATATGTATGTATATTGTTGCATTATGAAAGTACAAGTAGATAAAAATTTTGGTTTCTAGACTCATGTTAAAGAGATATTCTTAGTAAAAAATTAAAAATGAGTCTAACATAGATAACTCAAACGTTCAACAATGACTTGGGACATGAAGGACAATAAATTTATGTTTATAGACATATTTTTTGTAGTTTAATATATTACTTTTATTTAGAGCAAGTTTTGTTTCATATTCTTCAAATGAAGTTTGCCGAAAATAGTCATAACTCACACCAAAAATATTTAGAAGAGCCAAATGAGAAGGAAAAAAAAAAAGAAAAACATAAAAAGGACGATTTTTTTTGTCCAAGTGACGTAATATACATACCAAACAAAAAATAATCAATATAATTTTAAGGAAACAACAAAACAGCGAGAAAAAACATACATTAAAGGGAGTAAACTATGAGATATCCAATGATGATAACAGATTATTCTAATCAGAAAAGTTCCTATGTTTTGGAATAACATACCACAAAAAATTGACTAACACTTCAATCAACTTTCAATCCTTAAAGTACTAATAATATCCACTGATAAATTTAATAAAAATAGATAACAACAACAGAAAAACCAAAAGATATGGCATGCAAAGTTATTAACTCTTAGAGGATTTTTTAAAGAACACAAAATCGCATCCTTGTATGCGAAGGAATGGTGTTGTTGATGAAGAAATTATAGATTTGTAAGGACTTTATTTTTATTTTACCTTCAACAATTTCAATAGAGAAAACTTGCTTGAATACCCAAATAACGTTTGTTATTTAATCTGTACTAACAAATACTTGTAACAATAATTCTGCATAAACATAAGCAACAAAGTTTAAAGCATGTACTCAAAAACAACAATTAATAATATAAGCATAAATTAATTAATGTAAAAAACATACCAGGATCTTCAAAAAGAGAATGAAACAAAATGGAAAAAATTGAGCCCATTAAATGCAGAGTGTCTTCTTAAGGAAATTATTCCCCTCTAGTACCCGATGTTTAAAGGAATAGATCCTCTCAAAATAGAACGATTCTATTCACCAGTGTATTGATACAAACACAATGGTGTCAGTGAGCCATTCAACAGGAGCAAAGTACACAAATATTTTATTGTCCAGAAGAAGAAGAAGAAGTAGTTCAAAATTTTCGTTGTTTTAAAATGAGAGAAAGTCCTCTATTTATAGACAATAAAGGGTAGTGTGAACAAATAATTATTGTGTCTTATCGGAAAGGTTATAACTGGGAAAGGTTATAACTCTTTGAAAATGTTATAACCCTTCAGAAAAATTACAACCTTTCAAAAAAGTCACAACTTTTCATAAAAGTCATAACTTTTCACGAAAGAAGAAGGCTAGTTTTTGAGAATAAAATAAATTAAAAGGGAATCTTGGTTTGTGGTGGCATCACATAGGCATACTTAGGGTTCTCTTTTATATATATATATATATATATATATATATATATATATATGATTTGTGCAACAAAATAATAAATCAAAAATCTATTTTAAAAGCTATGTCACTTGAGAAAATATTTGTTGTTATTATACGGAGACACCATTTAAAATTTGTGAATTTAAAATTTGAACTTTATTGTGTTTACTGTAATTCATTACTTTAGCTATTTATTTACTGAATAGAAATTAACTCGAAAAAGTGGACAAACACAATTACCATCTAGCAATAAGTATGTGAAGAAAGTCAATATCATATAGCTCCATAATGGTATATAGAAATATGCTGTTTGAATTTCATGCTCTAGATTACTGTAAATGCATGTAAATACCTCTAACTGTAAATACTGAATTAACTAAGAGAATTGAAATTTAACGACAAAGAAATCTTAAAAACTATCAATAACTTATCAAAAGGGATGAATAAGCATATTTCTCGACAAAACTTGCTAACAAAGCAAAATAGATGTACATTTATTAGTTCAGCCCAAACGTTTAAATTTGTTGTTTGATTTTATAGCTATATATTTCTTTTATAATAATAACATATATCGTGAAATCCGTTTAGGGAGTGTAGAGTATGCACAGACCTTACCTCAATTCAGAAGACCCTCAACTTGAGTCGAGTATAGCAAATTAGAGTAAATATGAAAAATGAAAAATGATAGTGAAGAGAATATAATATAATATATCAACTATTACGAAAACAATAACAACAACAAAAAAAGGTGCAATAACCGAAACACCATAAAAACAATTGGTGGTAGAAAGCAAAAGAAAGATAGTAAAAGGATAAAAGTACTACTACGACAGACACCACTAAGTCTAAACCCTTTGGAAAGCAAGAGAACGCTTCACTACAACCTTCTACCTTAATCTGCGATCTCCATGCTTAAGCATTTTCTGTAATTGATGAAATCAGTTTCTTTTTTCTTCTGACCTATGAAAGGCGAATTAGCTTATGTATTTGCTAATAATAATTTTACCTCATGCACATGATATTTATAAGCCAAAAGTTTACCTAGAATTCTGTAAAAAGCTCAAAAGTTATGTTGGAGAATAGAGAGGCATTCTTAAAATGCGTTTTAAAACACCTTTTCATTTTTAGTATTTAATATAATATAATTCTTCTTTCTGATATGGTGTCCTCTCTTGAATTTTTTTGTGCTATATTACATTGTGCGATAAGTTTCCTTTAAGTTGTCATTGTATTTGTCCCTTTTGTCCTACCAAGGTTGTTTTTGGTTGAAAGGTAAAAAAGATTTATATCATAGAGTATAAAGTTAGATTATAATTCTATATTTATGTTAAATTAAAATGTTATAAAATATTTATTTAATTAAATATTAAATAGTAATCATTCTATATGCTACACTAAATATTAAAAATCTGAAAATGTAAAGTCAAAAGTTGAAAGATAAAATATTCATAAAAAAATATTAGGCATTTCTATCCTTTTAAAGACTAAATTAGTTCCATTTTTTAAATCTTTTTCTTTATACTAAAAAGTAAATAATTTTATTATGAGATCATTGAGTTAAATCAATATATAAAGACTAGGGGAGTACATGACCGGGTTGGTTCGGATTTTTCAAATATCACATCAAGCCATTTATGTCGGATTTTTAAATCTATAAACCAAACCAATAAAATTCGGGTTTTTCAACCTTGGGTTTTTTTTGGGTTTTTTCGGATTTTCGGGTTTTTTTGGGTAAAGAATTCATACAAACATATAATTTACTTGTACTTCAAATATTTCTTTAGTCCTACCAAAATACAACTATCTAAGGTGTTTCTTAAGAAAATAACACAAAATATGATATGAGTAATGACACTAAAATATCCAATAAAATAATAATAATAATAATAATAACAAAATGGCATAACTCAAATATTGCAAATTAATAAGTCATAATGAAAATGATCATAATTTAAAAGTACTAAATCATGCTAAAATAAGTTTAATAATTTAAAAGTACTAAATCATAATTTGAAAGATAAAATATTCATAAAAAAATATTAGGCATTTCTACCCTTTTAAAGACTAAATTAGTTTCATTTTTTAAATCTTTTTCTTTATACTAAAAAGTAAATAATTTTATTATGAGATCATTGAGTTAAATCAATATATAAATATTAAAGACCATAATGCCACTAAAGATTGAATGATTATTTTAATCTATAAGTGTAAATTATTAAAGGAATGTTGATCGAAAAGATGGATGGAGGATCTTGCAATGTTTCATCGATAATAATTTAGACAAATTACTTGGTGCAGCTTTAATTGCTACAATTATTTTTGAATAATAATTGCAGTCATTGTATTCTTTCTTTTCATTGTGATAAGGAATAATATATTCATCTTTCATAACTTATACTATCTAATTATTTTATTTTTATCCATATAAATTCATCTTTATTTGTTTCATGAGGATCCGTTATTCTTTTCATTCTATAGTTTAAATAGTGTACCGCTTATATCATTATTGTTCTATTTGATACATACTTTAACTAAAAGAAGAAGATTCTTGAATTATAATTGCTTATGGAAGAAGTATCAACAAAAATTCAAAAAAATATATAGTGATTCTGTATTTCTTTTTCCATATACATATTGTTATGATTAAAGTCTTAAAAAGGATGTGTAAGTTGTTGCATGTTTTTTCCTTCGTTTATTTTTTGTATGTGTTTTCTCTCAATTAATTTTTTTTAATTTGTTTTTCTTTAAGTTTCTGATTGTTCTAAGTGTATTTGTATTTAGGCTAAAATTAACTTTTGTGACTATAATGCAAATTAGCTAATACTATCTAAAGTTTTAAATTTACAGTTTGTTGCTTAAAATAAATTTTAAACATTGAAATAAGATCCCTTATTTGATGTTTCTTGTAACAATTTTAAAATTTTATTTGTAATTGTTGCATTTTATTATTCGTTATATACATGTACACGTAGAATTCTAATTGTTCTAACGAATATATAAAAATTAGCATGGAACACACGTGCAACGCACATATCTTGAAACTATATATATATATATATATATATATATATATATATATATATATATATATATATATATATATATATATATATATAGCAACGCACATGTCTTGAAACTATATATATATATATATATATATATATATATATATATATATATAGGCCCCAATTCTTGTGTATATATTTGGAACTAGCCCATATATTTATTATTAATTTTCTTTTAATACACATTTTATTCCTAATAAAAACATAAGAATCCTATTCTTGTTTCTTTTCTTTTAAAGAGAGAATAAACAACTATGCCTTCCAACTATGACACTATTTTGACAGTTGGAGGGGATAAGAGCCCTACATATATAATTAGGTGATGTATTGTTATGTACCTTATGTTATAACACAAACAGTTGAGGATTGCACAACAACTTGTGATCATCGATTGCGAGAAGCTGGTGAATGGCCAAAATATTGGTGTCTCGAAGAGAGAGTTTATATGTAATCTAGCAAAAAATCTATAGATGGGAGGGGGTGGAGACAGATTTTTTTTTTTTACTAAATATGGCACTATTACAATATTAAACTTATGTTAATTGTATCAACTAGTACTTGATCCCTTGAGTTCTTGCTTCAGTAAAAGGAAAAAAAGAAGAAGCTATTTCTTAGTCTGTATTTTGTAGTTTTAGCAAACAAGCATATTGCTAACTGTTGTCAATAAACCAACATATGTGTATGGTACCTTTTTCAGGACAATTATATTATATTATATTATATGTTGGATGTTTATTTGTTATTTCATTTTCATAAAACGGTGGATCGTTGATTTCAGTTCATTCATTGGGACAGAGTTGTACATGGACCTAAATATGGACCTTCAATATAGAAAAGTAGAAACAACAACATACCAAGTATAACCCCACAAGTGGGGTACTGAGTATGCGGTCCTTACCACTATCTTGTAGGGTTGAGACTTGAGAGGTTGTTTCCGATAGACCATCAGCTCAACTAAACATAGAAAAAATAATACCATAGAGAAAAGGAAAATGGAATAGAGTCCAATTCTAAAGCGTATTCATGATATGTTAGGCCCAATTAAGCACCACACAGAGCTGTTGAAAAATGAACAAGTGCATAAAGCAAAAGATACCTTCGTCAATTATTCAATTAGTGGAGTCATACTTTTTGAAAAGAGAAAAGAGGACAGTTTAGCTAAAACATAATTGTACTAATTACAAGCAAAAGAGAGAGCAATCACTGATCCTTCTTGTTTGCAAATTACTCTTAGCATTCAACAGGTAAAATAAAGCTCTTAACAGACACTATTTGAAGATATATCTTGTTAAAGAATCATATTGTGTTTCCTTGTTTTGCTTTGCAGATTTCAGAAAATGGAGGTTGCCCTTCAATTTACAACAACTTCATATCTACAATTGCAAGAAACTGGTGAACCGCCGAAAGGAGTCCTTTCCTGAAGGAGGATTGCCCTTCAATTTACAACTCCTTTGTATCAATAATTGCACGAAACTGGTGAACGGCCGAAAGGAGTGGCGTTTACAGAGACTTCCCTGTCTCAGAGAGTTACCGATCTATCATGATGGCAGTGACGAAGAGATTCTTGCTGGTGAGAACTGGGAGTTGCCTTCCTCTATTCAAACACTTACCATATGGAATCTGAAAACATTGAGCAGCCAACATCTCAAATGCCTCACCTCTCTTCAATATCTATATATTGAGGGTAATTTACCTCAAATTCAGTCAGTGCTGGAACAAGGCCAGTTTTCCCCCTTTTCACACCTCACTTCCCTACACATCGGGAATTTCCCTAATCTCCAATCACATCCTGAATCAGCACTGCCCTCCTCCCTCTCTCAGCTGGAGATATCCGATTGCCCTAATCTCCAATCTCTTCCGGTAAAAGGGATGCCCTCTTCCCTCTCTAAACTATCTATTTCAGAATGTCCATTGCTCACACCACTACTAGAATTTGACAAGGGGGAATACTGGCCAAATATTGCTCAACTTCCCATCATAGTGATCGATCGGGAATGCATGTGATGATTAAAACAAATGGCTCTCCAACTGATGTAAGCCATTATTTTCCCTCAAAAGCTTTTTATTTCTGTTTACTTCACTTTGCTTTTTTGTTAATTCTTTTCATTTTTAAAATCTTATTGAGCAGTGTGGATCGTTTATTGCTCAAACCACGTCTACTGACCAAAAATTGTTCATATTTTCACCATAAATGTTGTTTGGCAGAACCTGTAATGATTAATACAATTGCTGCTTATATGGATGTAATTTATTCAATTTCCTTAGTATCTTTTGATTCATGGTTAATTATCTTTGGTTTTGATTTGACTTTTGATATTCAGAGAACTTTGAAGATTGCTTCAAATTATGTTCAAGTGACACCTCAGAGCTAGCAGAAAATCAAGTATATCCTGCTCTGGATGAATTCAAGGTTAGCTAATAAAATAATGATTTACTCGTGTTTCAGTTATCAAGACGCTTATTTTGTAGTAATAGTTTGCACTCTCATAAATCAGCTAAACAAATTTCCTTCATTGACACTCTCTCATCAGTCATCAGTCATCAGTCAGCGAAACAGAGAAATCAACTTTGTTGGAGGGCATATATGTGATCTGAGGCCAAGTTAAAGGGCATATTTATGTATTATGCCAATACCATTAGAACGGTAGAAGGCTATTTGGATATAATTGTTTTGAGACACTTTCAATGTGGTGCTTCTAACAGTGAAACAAACATTCAACTTATACTCACATGATTAAAGCAATTCTACCACTAATAAGGACATGAGAATTCATATAGTAAGTTTAGATATTGTTGGTAATATCGTTTTCATTGTTCAAAAGTTGTTTAACATACGATTGGCATTTGTTGATCCAAATTTTTATTTTTCTGTTTATCTTCCTTCATCTATCTTTTGTTTTACACGTCTTCTGATTGAGTTATAATACATGTCTCCATTGGAAATATAGGATTGACTATCGACTCTGAAGGAACTAGAGTTACATCTCTATTCCGTTCAAGAGCTTTTATGTGTTTTCACCATATTTTAGGACCACAAAAAATGGACAAATTTCTTTTCTTAGGAACATATACAAGATTCATAACCACAAATTTCTTGTATCTCTTCCTCAGAACTCCATTTGTTCCATCCTATGTAACACTCTCAAACACTCCTTCACATATAATAAAAGGGGGTACAAAATACTACTATTAACAGCAACAAGGGGAAAAAGTTTGAAGAAAAAAGAGATGTGCAGTTTAGTGGTTACCTTAATATCAGTTATATCCCCAACAACAAATATATTTCTATGACCCTTGATTCTAAGATTTTAATCAACCTTCAACCTTCCAAAATTATCGATTCGATCCTTCAAATACGTCTCCCTTAACCACTCTGAACCCGGTGCCTTTCCCGTGCATAGAAAATGGCAATCCTCTTTGATACTTTCCCCAGACGAGGTGAAATATGTTATGTTTCCACCCGAGTTGTTCGTGTTATTACTCATATCGACAGATTGCATCAATTTCACTTCCAAATTCTTGTTTTTTAACCATTCTAAATTCTAGTATTCTGGATCCATCTTGCACCAAAGTTACCTTCTTCTGAGGAAAATCGACAGTGATTACTGCAGCAAGTTTAACACTAGTAGGTTCACCACCAACAATCAATACTGCTTTTATCTTTTCATTCTTAGCAACAAAGAACCTCGCAACATTTTGACTAGTACATCTCAACATTCATGACAAAACAATTGACTGAATCCCGTAAAAACTTGCTAGAGGAGCTGGTTTACAAATAAATAATCTCTGCTTAATGGATACAAAACACCCATGCTTTAGCTTTGTTTTATCATTTTCCGAAAAGGACATCAAAAACAGCCAAGCCTCACACCATTTTGACTTGTAATATACAACCTGACAGGACAATCGCAAAAGAAAAGATCTAATCACTAGTATATCTGGATGTACAACATATCCAATGTAATCGCACAAGTGGTATTTGGGGAGGATAAGATGTACACATACTTTACCTCTACCTTTGCCGGGTAGGAAGGTTGTTTCCTGTAGACCCTTGGCTCAAAAGAAATGAAGAAATAATAGCATCGTGCAAGAATATATGAGAACAACATTACATTGTACAAAGTAAATGAAGCAACGTATAGTAATAAACATTGAAAAAAGAGGAAGCTACGCAATTCCTAAATAATAATACTGGTACATCTCGAACTCTTTGTGAAATAGTAGAGCAGTCATGATCAAGATAATTGGCTGAATCCTGTGAAATTAAACCTGACAGAAGAGCCGGTTTACGAATAAAGAATCTTTTCTCAACGGATACAAAACACTAATGCTTTAGCTTCTTTTTATCATTTTCCAAAAAAGTTGATAAACTTAGCGAGAATAAATATCTCATACGATTATTTGATTTCATCAAAACTTGCCAAGATAAATGTACAAGTAATTTGCTCGTTGAAAGGAAGACGATATGGTAAATCTAACGAATTAAGCACATATATCTAAGCAAATTGATATATGTTCTTACCTTTAAAAACATGTTGTTAAAAGTGGTTGTTGGCACAAAAGGTGGTAATTATATTTTCAAATTATTATTCAGAAAAGAATAATTTAACAATCTATTTATTTGGGAAAAAAAAAGTTTTGATCCATTAAATAACAATAAGAGTATTTTTGGACCAAACTATTGATGACAATACTAGTTTAAAACTAAACTATTAACTAAGAACATTTTTATTTAGTTTTACATAGTTCAAGAATATTTTTAGACCTCGTGGAGCCTGTTTGGTATGCAAGGGGACCTGCTACACTATGAGCAAAGTAGTTATAGCTATATTATTTGTTAGTTAACCTATTTTTTATTCGTATCCAATATGGGTGGATAAAATATTTTATTCATTTTCACCTAACTCATTTTAACCGTCTATATCTGAATTGACCCATTTGTTTGCTGCCCCTAGAGTAGATATTCAATTATCACTACTTTATTGAATGTTTATATTGTTTTCGATTATATAAAGTACACTGTGTTACTTATTAATAATATATTATATTTGCACTTATCATTTTTGTAATGGTTATACTTTCTTTATAATTTATATTAAATTAACTTAAAATCTTATATAAAAATAATATAAACGAAAATTAATTTATAAAAATTATATACCAAATTTAAAATTTTAAAATCAATATTATAAAAATATTACATAAAATATAATTAAGTAACTGCAAACTTAATTAAAAATAAAAAAAATATAATTTGTATATAATACAAATAATAATAAAAAAAATGATTTAGTGTTGATAAATAGTGTCCCATCAATTTAATTGCATCAACCCAATATGAATAATTTTTTGGAAAAAAGCTAAAGTAATATTCATTGAATAGGGTAAAATAGTGTACAATTAAGTTTTTGGCCTACCTCACCATATAAAAGCTGACTTAAAGAGATTGTCTGAGCCTGATAAAGACACCGCCCATCTTATTAATTAATTAACAATGCATGTTCACCCTTGTGCTTTGATAAAATGTATACAAATGATAGTAAAGTAAGAAGAAATGAAAATAGAACATTATGAAGACAAAGTGTTGTTGTTGGGTGAAAAGTGAGGAGTACTTTTTACCAAAAAGGGGACAGTTTGATTCTTTTTTCTTCTATGGCTGTCCACATCCCCCACCCAAAATATATAAAATATCCTTCCTCTCTTGCCTCAATTATTCAATTAAGATAAAAGACTCTTGTTGTTAGGTGAAAAGTGATACTCATGACAATTTAAATTATTATTATTTTCCTATAGCTGTTAGTTGTTGACTGTAGAAAACTATAGTTGTACCAATTATAGATCACTGATTATTCTTGTTTGCAAATTATTCTTAGCATTCAACAGGTAAAGTAAAGTTCTAATCTTTAGAAAAAATTCTGGCTCCGCCATTGCCCTGATGTAGGTTTGTTCTATCTCATCCTTATGGGTTACAATATAAAAACAATACCTCTAAAAAAATTCAGAGCCAGATCAGCCCACACACGGGCACTATCGCCTATCGAATACCAAAACATTTAAAAATGTATACCAAATGCCATAATATCAAAAAATTCGATATGATAATTCTATATCTACCATACTATGTTTGCCCTATTTCATTTTAAAACAAGAGTCCATTGATATGGACAAGTAAAAGGAACAATTTTATCCTTTGCTTCCCTCATTATTTCAATTACTAATACAACCACCAGAACACCAACCAAATACCAAGAGACACTAAAAGAAAGTCTTATTTCATGACTTGATCTAAAACTTGTTTGAGACTGGGGGCATAGTTATTGTTATATCTAAAACTCAGCGAATACTGTACGATCAAAGTAGCGACCAGTAGGTCCTCCATCAGGCAAAAGAGCTAGCATGACAGGTCCTTCAGCTCCTTCCTCAACAGGCATCGTTCCTGTATGCCAGGTTATATCCGTGTTGACGAATCCAGGATGGACACAATTGATGCACATTTTCGTGTACTTTCTTGCAACAACTCTGGTGTAAGCATTAACTGATAGTTTTGATATGCTATAAACTGGTCCAATCATCTGCCAACCATTCACCTCAAGAGCATCTTGTTTCAGATCATGCAAAAAATTCTGCAGAATCTCGTCGATTTTTTCTTCTGTCAGGTTTTCAATATCTCTGAGCTCCTTTCTCCTCTCCTTGTTTCGCATTAGCTGTGTGAGAACAAAAAATCAACAAGAACTATGAAATGTTCAGAAACAACACAAATGACAGTCTTACTTACATTTAAAGCACCTCTACGAGAAGAGACATTAACACCATAGTAATTAGTGGAAGAAGAGCTTCAGTAGCATTCTTAACACCATAGTAATTAGTGTCCAAGCATAGTTTGGCTTTCTCGTACGTTGTTTTCATCACAGCACGAATGTCATCGAAAGTTTTCCCTGGTAACTGTTTACAATAACAACAATTACGTCTCAATCTGAAACAAGTTAGGATCGGCCATATAAACAAACACTCAAAAAATGGCATCAATTGACAAGTAAGCACTTCAACTCATCCCACTATGTCTTGTGGACACTAGATGCTGATGTGTCACATAAATTTTGGAGGTGCCTAGATGTGCATACTCAAAGTTGGAGTGCATACTTGCCGGCTGAGGCCAAGTGAGTGTCTGTCTGAGCAAGATCAGACCACACACGGGGACTATCGCCTACCTCAAAGCTTAGATATGAGATTGAATCACATAAAAAAACCAGACCTAAGCATGTAGCAAATTATCTTACCTAGTCTACAAGATCCATGTTCATGTCCCTTAGGACATCTTCATCAGGTACCGCTCCAGAAGCTCCAGCATTATTTACCTGCAGAAATTTATTCAGCAACTGTCCAATATTTGCCTCAAGATCGAATGAGGAGCAATATACATAGATTTATCTCCATTAACTTTAAGCAACTTTCACGAGAAATTGGTTCATTACCAGAATATCAAGCCTCCATATTGTGTTTGTATGAACTTTGCTAAGGACTCAATGCTCTGAGCATCTTGAACATCACGCTGATGAAAGACAACATTTGAAATTACAACCTCAGGGACCAGATGAAATGAATTTGTCATTTCATCTACCTAAGCCTTAATTGACAGGGTCGATTACTGGTATAAAGTTGATTAGTTGAGGTCTCCGCAGCTGCTAACCTAGACACCACTGTTATTAAACCCAAAAAACCTCTCTCTTACCATACTACAAGTCAGGGGCAGAACTAATGGGACGTAAAGTGGTTCATCCGAACCACCCCTCCCTGAAAAATTGCAACATACATGTATACAAAGCCAAAATTATTTTGCCTTTAGAGGCAATGTTACAGGGACTAAAATCTTTATTTTGCCTTTTATATTATGTTTTCAATTCCCATTTTATTTTATCGTTTAAGCTCTTTTATTTTTGAATCCCCTACCTGCGTGGCCCCCCTTTTGCCTAAATACCCTTCTCCTCTTGCCTCAATTATTGAATTGGGAAAAAGGACATTTTTGCTGCTTTTTTTTTTTTTTTTTTTTTTTTTTTTTGTGTGTGGCTAAAACATTGTTGTACCACTACAAAAAAAGAGAGAGAGGTTGACATATTATTATAGTGGATATATCGTTTTCTCATTCGGTGTTTGGTATCCACATCAATTTTTGCACATTTTTGGGGGCGGCTCATGACATGAATTTTTTCCATTCCATTTTCCACAGTTCATGCTTCTAAATTTTAATTAAGGATAAAAAAATTTCAACTATCCCACCACAACTCATATCAGTTGTATTGGATATACGAGTGTAAACTAAAAAGTATAATTATGCAAGTTCAAATATTTTTTAAAAGAACCAAATAAGAAGCAAAATGCTCTATTAATGTATTGTTTTTGATTATTTTTTTTCTTTGCAGTTTTAATTGTTGATCTGAGAATCTACTGAACATTATTTGCCTCCACTATTGTTGGTTCAATTTCTTCAAGAGTTATCATATTACCCTTTTTTTTCTGAAAAGACTTGGTTTTCTCTGCTTCTTATGTGTTCTTTTATACTTTCTGCAATTTCTTGTTAGTTTGTTTTGCTGACGTGGATAAAGGCATTTCGATATCTATTTAATTTTTCTCTATTTATTTTTCTTTCTTTTTTTTTATATGAAAGAACAATAAAATGGTGAATTGTTGTTTTCAGTTTATCCATTGGGACAGAGTTGTACATGGACCTAAATAGGGACCTTCAACATAGAAAAATAGAAGCAACAACATACCCAGTATAAACCCACAAGTGGGATGTGTATGCGGACCTTACCACTAACTTATAGGGTGGAAAGGTTGTTTCCGATTGACCATCGGCTCAAGTAAGATAGAAAAAATAATATCTAGAGAAAAGGAAAAATGGAACAGAATCCAATTCTTCTCAATTCTAAAACGTATTCATGATATACAATGAGCGTTGAAAAATGGACACGTGCATAAAACAAAAGTAATGAATAGACATAAAGCAAAAGATACCTTCCTCTATTGCCTCAATTATTCAATTAGTTGAGTCATACTTTTTGAAAAGAGAAAAAAGGACAGTTTTACTAATTACAAGCAAAAGAGAGAGCAATCACTGATCCTTCTTGTTTGCAAATTACTCTTAGCATTCAACAGGTAAAATAAAGCTCTTAACTGAGACTATTTGAAGATATATCTTCTTAAAGAATCATATTGTGTTTACTTGTTTTGATTTGCAGATTTCAGAAATGGAGATTGGCTTAGCAGTTGGTGGTGCATTTCTCTCTTCAGCTTTGAATGTTCTGTTTGATAGGCTTGCTCCTCAGGGTGATCTTCTCAACATGTTTCAGAAGCATACAGATGATGTTCAGCTCTTTGAGAAGCTGGGGGACATTTTGCTTGGTCTTCAAATTGTGCTAAGTGATGCAGAGAATAAGAAAGCATCAAATCAATTTGTGAGCCAGTGGTTAAATAAGCTTCAGAGTGCTGTAGACGGTGCTGAAAACTTGATAGAAGAGGTCAATTATGAAGCTTTGAGGCTTAAAGTGGAAGGTCGTCTTCAAAATCTTGCAGAAACAAGCAACCAGCAAGTAAGTGACCTTAACCTGTGCTTGAGTGATGATTTCTTTCTTAACATAAAGAACAAGTTGGAAGACACTATTAAAAAACTGGAGGTGTTGGAAAAGCAAATTGGTCGCCTTGGCTTAAAGGAGCATTTTATTTCAACTAAACAAGAAACTAGAACTTCTGTGGATGTTAAATCTGATATCTTTGGTAGGCAGAGCGAAATAGAGGATTTGATTAACCGTTTACTGTCTGAAGATGCAAGTGGGAAAAACCTGACAGTAGTTCCTATTGTTGGAATGGGAGGCCTGGGTAAGACAGCACTTGCTAAAGCGGTTTACCATGATGAGAGGGTGAAGAACCATTTTGGTTTGAAAGCTTGGTTTTGTGTTTCTGAGCCATATGATGCTTTGAGAATAACAAAAGGGTTACTTCAAGAAATTGGCTCGTTTGACTCACAGGATGTCCACAACAATCTTAATCTGCTTCAAGTCAAATTGAAGGAAAGCTTAAAGGGAAAGAAGTTTCTTATTGTTTTGGATGATGTCTGGAATGACAACTACAACGAGTGGGATGACTTGAGAAATCTTTTTGTACAAGGAGATACTGGAAGTAAAATCATTGTGACGACACGTAAAGAGAGTGTTGCCTTGATGATGGGAAATGAGCAAATTAGCATGGACAATTTGTCTACTAAAGACTCTTGGTCTTTATTCAAAAGACATGCATTTGAAAACATGGATCCTATGGGACATCCGGAACTTGAAGAGGTCGGAAAACAAGTTGCAGCTAAGTGCAAAGGACTGCCCTTAGCTCTGAAGACGCTCGCTGGCATGTTACGCTCCAAATCAGAGGTTGAAGGGTGGAAACGTATTTTGAGAAGTGAAATATGGGAACTGCCACAGAATGACATATTACCAGCATTGATGTTGAGCTATAATGATCTTCCCACACATTTAAAGCGATGTTTTTCCTTTTGTGCAATATTTCCTAAAAATTATCCATTTAGGAAAGAACAAGTTATTCATTTGTGGATTGCTAATGGTCTCGTACCAAAGGACGATGGGATGATTGAAGATTTAGGCAACCAATACTTTCAGGAGTTGAGATCAAGATCATTATTTGAAAGGGTCCCAAATCCTTCTAAAGGGAAGATGGAGAATTTATTCTTAATGCATGATCTTGTCAATGATTTAGCCCAAATTGCATCTTCAAAACTTTGTATCAGGTTGGAAGAGAGCAAAGGATCTCATATGTTGGAAAAATGTCGGCACTTATCTTATACAATGGGATATGGTGACTTTGAGAAATTGACACCCCTCTACAAATTGGAGCAGCTGAGGACATTGCTTCCGATACATATTGATCTCAAATATTATTACCGTCTAAGCAAGAGGGTGCAGCATGACATACTGCCAAGACTAAGATCCTTAAGGGCATTATCATTGTCAGGTTATAGGATTAAGGAGTTGCCAAATGACTTGTTTATCAAATTAAAGCTCCTCAGATTTTTGGACCTTTCTCAGACACAGATTAAAAGGTTGCCAGATTCCATTTGTGCATTGTATAATTTGGAGACACTTCTCCTGTCATCTTGTGCTGATCTTGAGGAGCTACCGCTGCAGATGGAGAAGTTGATTAACTTGCGTCATCTTGACATAAGCAACACTCGTCTCTTGAAGATGCCGCTACATCTGAACAAGTTGAAAAGCCTCCAAGTGTTAGTGGGAGCCAAGTTTCTTGTAGGTGGTTTGAGAATGGAAGATTTGGGTGAAGTACATAACTTGTACAGATCTCTATCAGTTGTAGAGTTGCAAAATGTGGTTGATAGTAGGGAAGCTGTGAAGGCAAAGATGAGGGAGAAGCATCATGTTGACAAGTTATCATTGGAGTGGAGTGAAAGTAGTAGTGCCGACAATTCACAAACAGAAAGAGACATACTTGATGAGCTACGCCCACATAAAAACATACAAGAACTCCGAATCATCGGATATAGAGGGACAAAATTTCCAACTTGGCTAGCTGATCCTTTGTTTCTTAAGCTGGTGAAATTGTCTCTTATCAACTGCAAGGACTGTTATTCCTTGCCGGCACTAGGACAGCTTCCTTCTTTGAAATATCTTATCATTAGAGGGATGCGTGGAATAACAGAGGTGACGGAAGAATTCTATGGCAGTTTGTCCTCCAAAAAGCCTTTTAACTGTCTTGTGGAGCTTGATTTTGTAGATATGCCGGAGTGGAAGCAATGGCACGTTCTAGGAATTGGAGAGTTCCCTACACTTGAGAAGCTTTTGATTAATAATTGCCCTGAACTCAGTTTGGAGACACCCATCCAACTTTCAAGTTTAAAAAGGTTTGCAGTTAGTGGTTCTCCAAAGGTTGGAGCTGTTTTTGATGATGCCCAACTTGAGGAAATGAAGCAGATTGAGGAATTACGTATTAGTGATTGTAACTCTCTTACCTCCTTTCCTTTTAGCATACTGCCCACCACCTTGAAGAGAATAATCATATCTGATTGCCAGAAATTGAAATTGGAACAGCCAGTTGGTGAGATGAGTGTGTTTCTGGAGGTTTTGAAATTGCATAAATGTGATTGTATAGATGATATATCACCTGAGTTGCTCCCAAGAGCACGCGAATTGAATGTATCTAATTGCCACAACCTTACTAGGTTTTTGATTCCTACTGCCACTGAAAGACTCACTATTCAGAATTGTGAGAATGTTGAAAAACTTTCGGTGGCATGTGGGGGGACCCAGATGACGTCACTGAGTATTAATGGCTGTTTGAAGCTGAAGTGGCTGCCAGAACGTATGCAGGAACTCCTTCCATCTCTTAAGGGACTGTATCTAGGTAATTGTCCAGAAATTGAGTCCTTTCCTTTTAGCATACTGCCCACCACCTTGAAGAGAATAATCATATCTGATTGCCAGAAATTGAAATTGGAACAGCCAGTTGGTGAGATGAGTATGTTTCTCGAGGAATTGATACTGCGTAAATGTGCTTGTATAGATGATATATCACCTGAGTTGCTCCCAACAGCACGTCATTTGAGGGTACTTCATTGCCACAACCTTAGTAGGTTTTTGATTCCTACTGCGACTGAAAGACTCTATATTTGGGGATGTGAGAATGTTGAAAAACTGTCGGTGGCATGTGGGGGGACCCAGATGACGTATTTGAGTATTTGGGACTGTAAGAAGCTGAAGTGGCTTCCAGAACGTATGCAGGAACTCCTTCCATCTCTTAAGGAACTGTATCTGTCTGATTGTCCAGAAATAGAGTCCTTTCCTGAAGGAGGATTGCCCTTCAATTTACAACTACTTGAAATCCGTCATTGCACGAAACTGGTGAACGGCAGAAAGCAGTGGCGTTTACAGAGACTTCCCTATCTCACAGACTTACAGATCTCTCATGATGGCAGTGACGAAGATATTGTTGGTGGTGAGAATTGGGAGTTGCCTTCCTCTATTCAAGGACTTCATATAGACACCTCTATTCAAGGACTTCAGTCCATGCTGGAACAACACCTCACTTTGCTTCAAAGTCTACAAATCATGGATTTCCCTAATCTCCAATCACTTCCTGAATCGGCACTGCCTTCCTCCCTCTCTCAGCTGACCATCTCCCATTGCCCTAATCTCCAATCATTTCCTGAATCGGCACTGCCCTCCACCCTCTCTCAGCTGGAGATCATCCATTGCCCTAATCTCCAATCTCTTCCGGTAAAAGGGATGCCCTCTTCCCTGTCTAAACTACATATTTACGACTGCCCATTGCTCAAACCACTACTAGAATTTGACAAGGGGGAATACTGGCCAAATATTGCTCAATTTCCCATCATAGAGATCGATTACGAATGCATGTGATGATTAAAACGAATGGCTCTTCAATTCATGTAAGCTATTCTTTTCCCTTGGAAGCTTTTTATTTCCGTTTACTTCACTTTGCTTTTTTTGTTAATTCTTTTCATTTTTAATCACTAGTTTTAGAAACATGCTTTGCACGTTTATCCCAAAATATTTCATATAATTTTTGTATAGCAAATGACATATTTTATCCCCTTCAAATCTATTGGTATTTACTAAAAAAATATCCACCCTTTTTGTTAAGGGCAAACATAATCATTCATATTTCCAATTGGAAGATGAACAAAACAAAAAATTCATGAATTTAACTCCAACATGAAATTAATAAAAAGAATACATATTCAAGAAACTATGGTCATTGATTCATGTACTAATATGATGATTTGCTATTAAATATTTAATTTATTAAATAGTTTATAACATTTAAATTTAATGTAGAAATAGAATCATAATCTAACTTTTGCCTAACATTCTGCCCACTTTTAGTCAATTTTCCTTTCTGCATTATAATATGGATTGCACACAACAACTTATATTAAAAAAAGGAAAGACAAAATTAGGAAAAATAGTATCAATAAATTGGAATGAAAAATGTAAAATTGTAATAAGAGGAAGAGAAGAAGAAATCAGTAGAATATATTTACCTAACCATAAATAAGGAAGTATGTTGAGTAAAAGAAGAGTAATGCAAAAGTGTGAGCCAATATATGGAGGAAATTGACTAATATAATAATCTGTATTGAATAATGAAAAGACCACTCTTCAATTTCTGCCAAATTTTTATAACTACGAGCTCAAGATAATATAAATTTATTAATTTAATAATGACATAAATAAATAGCATACATTGTATGTATGTGTAGTTAATGGGGTAGTGAAAAAGACTCTTTCTAAAATTATTTTTCTATTTAAAGTATTTTTAAACTTATAATATTAGTGCTATAGAAAATCATATAAAGTCATAAGCTACTGCAAGTTTTAATAGCAATTATTTTATTAAATTATATACCTATTATTTATTTTTAATTATTTATAATCATTCCGGAAATATATAAACTAATTTTGGAAAGCTTGTAAAATGAGAAATTATTATTTCTTATCGTTATCTTAGCTATTATTAACATTTAGTATGACAACATTTAAAAAGTAGCCTCCTTTAAATATTAACTATTTCTAAATTAACGTTGCCAAAAATTTGAAATGTTTTGACGTTTTGTTTATCTAAACACGCAGAATTTTGTTTTTGAACTTGAAACATGTAATTAAGCCTTCGGTGAATTATAATTTTATTTTTACTATTTAATTTATTAAATATTTTATAACATTTTAATATAATGAAGGGGTAAAATGGTAATCCAACTTTAAAGGTTGGAGCTTCCCACTTTTAGTAATATATGATATATGATATATGATGATAGATGATGATGTTGTGCTCATCATCAAACACATAGCTTTATATTTAAGCTTCATAGAGAATCTAAATTTTTTAAAAGATAATCAGGGATAACGATCACAAGTTTTAGGAAATAAATGCAACTTCCATTGTCAGAATAATTAGATGTTATATAATTCTATATTTCTTGGATAGCGACCAGACAACTACACAAGGCTATGCTTGATGTAAGAGCTTCAGATATACATTTGCAGGGTGTTTATCCAACGAGTAATAAAATCACAGTCTTCAGATATCTTCTCTTGCATATACTTTTGCAATTTTAAACTTTATTTTGAACTGTGTTGTTGCTAACTTGAACATGTTCTGTGCTTAATCAGATGTGGATTTTGAAGGGCAAGTACGACAAGTCTGGTCCATCCATTATCCACAAGAAGTGCTTCTAAGCTGTTGCTGCTATTTTTTACATTTGTTCATGAGTTCTTTTTTATTTTTTTGTTCTTTCCACTAAAGCTATTATGTCATCCACAGTGAACTCAGGTCTGTTGTTATAGTCAAGTCTTCGAGATGGGGCTATATCATTGATACTATTTCATGTTTACAGTGCAAGCCTCTTTTGTAAGTAGACAAAATCGATTTGTAAATATGTTTGGGACTCAACTAGTGGTTAGAGTACTGATTTTGTAAGATTTGTGTACGGAAAATCAAATTAGAAATATAACTCGCGATGATTGAATAAGCTCAAAGATGTGGATCTGAATTTCAAATCGTGTCTTTTTTTTTTTAATGTGTGTGTGTGTGAAATTTGAAGTGTTGTTTAGATTTGTTGGAATAGTCTAAAGCGATTGTCTCTATAAATTTGAAGACATTTGATGGAGATTTGATTAGATGATTTTGAACAACAATTGCAACTGAAGATGGATATGTATATTATTTTCGTAGTTAGCAACGTGTTATATATTTTTATAGTGGATATATTGTTTTCTCATTTGGTGTTTGGTATCCACATTGGAGTCCGACTAAATTTGAATTTGCGCATTTCAAGGGGCGGAGTTCTTGACATGATTTTTTCCATTCTACGGCTCGTGCTCCTAAATTCTAATTAAGGATAGAAAAATCTCAACTATCTCACCATAACTCATATCAGTTATATTGGATATACAAGTGTAAACTAAGAAATATAACTATGTAGGTGCAATTATTTTTGAAAAACCCCAAATAACAAGCCAAAATAAAGAAAGAATACTAAATCCTACACTCATTACTACAACAACTAAAAAATATTTATAGTCGTTGAACTCCTATGCACATTCTACCGCAAAACATAAGTAGAAGAAGTTCAAATTTTGGCCATGAAATGACACCATTTTCGCACACTCAAAATGATCTTAAATTTCATGAATGAAACAATATGCATTACTTGGTTGAAGCCCCATTTTTTTCCTCGTTTTCCCAACGTATAAATCCTTAGACTTGATCATCCCGGGGACTAATCCAATGATCGTTGTGAACAAAAATTGAGCCACTGCATCTTGTCTTCCTAATGAAACAATCATCTGACCCAAGTTTATGCATATGTTTGGTCTAACGTTGAAAAGGAAAAACGTCGAATGATATGGGAATTTTTTTTATGAATACAAAGTTGCGATAAAGATAGAAAATTCCGATGGCATTAATTTTGATTTGGATCACCGTTGAGAACTTTGCCTGAGGTATAAATTTCTATTTTCCCTGTGTTAGAAATGTTTCCTGTAGCTCCAAATTTTGATGACTCATTTACACATTTTTAAAATTTCATCTTATAATAGCTATAAAGTCAATTAGATGTTGCAGACTTGGCTCTTCTCTGTTTAATTCACTTTCTTAACAATAATTTGATTATTGAATGCATCTTAAGCGTTTATACCGCTAACGAAGATATTAAAACAGTTGAAGAGATCCCCTTGAATGGTAGAAAATTAGTGTGTAGTGTAATTGATCAATTATGTTTCAGGCTACTTGTGGACTCTTCGACAAACTAAAATTAGTATAGATTGTTAATATTGATGGTGCTGATGTTAATAATCACTTGGTTATTGTTGAGGATATTTACAAATTTTATATGCTCATTAAGGTTTGCTGAATATCATGTCTCTGTTTCGATGCTCTGGGGTAATTACTTTAATCTGACAAATAATAGTTTTGTGATTTTACTGTGTAGTGTATAAGATTCATGTTATATTGATGATTTGGTTGATTCATGATCAACGTCGATCGTATGATTACATGAACTAGATATCCAGTGTAATCTCACAAATGGGGTCTAGGGAAGATATCAAGGTTGTTTCCGATAGACCCTCAGTTGTAGTTTCTCTATTGCAACAAAACTAAAAAAATCACCACCCTTCACATATGCTCAAAGGATGCAGCCCGTGATTTTTTCGTATTCAGACTAATACTAATCCAAGTCATTTCAAGAATAAAATGTGATCAATTAACCGACTATTGTCTGGCAAGGAAAAATATAAGGCGAGATGGAATTAAAATGGCCCACCACATGGAGAAATAGAACTAACTAATCGTAAGTCAAAAGAACTCAATACCACTATTCTCCAACAACTTGTTGCCAATCTTTCTTTCACACTATTATTAATATAAAAATAATGGTCAAAATCAAATTCAATTGTTAATTGCCCTTATTGAAAATATAGAATTGACTATTGATTCTTAAGGAACGTATTTCCACTATCTTCTGAAACCACAAAAAAATGGACAAATTCCTTTCCTTAGAGACACATACATAAAACGAGGTGAAATATGTTCTGTTTCCAACAGAATTGTTCAGTTTTATGGATGAGCCAAACTTTTATACGAATGACATAAATATGCCATTTTTAATAATTTAATGACATATTTGAGTTTTTTTCCATATATCAAACACTTATTTACTATTTTCAAAAAATACATATACTAAAACTGCTAATGTTTGCTCTTTCTATTCTCAAACTCTGTAATACTTAAGAAAATGCTTGTTCTTCTTTTTTTTTTCTTTTTTTTTTTAATGTCATTTGGCAAAATGTGATAGTAGTAACTAGTGTCATGATCCCAAATCTCAAATAGGTCATGATCGACACAAGGCGCGACTTGACCTATTTTTAGAACTAATAATTTCATTTTATGAGAAGAGAAAATAACTTTTTAAGAATGTAAACATATTTATAATTTGGTAGGTCACTTTTAACACTATATCATAAGCTGGATAGAAATTTATTATTTTAAGCTCTTTTAATTTTGAGTCCCCCACCTGGGGTTTGCCCCCCCACCCCCACTCCTTTCTACCCCTAATTAAGAACCCTTCCCTTCTTGCTTCAATTAAATAATTGAATAGTCTTTGTCTTCTTGTTGGGTGAAAAATCCTACTTTTTGGAAAAGAGAAAAATAAGACAATTTTGCTTCTTCTTTTTTAATTAGTTATAATAAAATCTATGTATTATTTATGTACGATTTACTTATTTATGTTTTATTTATTCTGTCTTCTATCCTACATAAAATAATACTATATAGATTTTCTCATATTAAAATCTACGTGTATTAGTTATGTGAATTTCTAAATTGTAAACCAGACACAATATTAGTTTTATACATGAATAACTAACCACTTATCCAGATATCAAACATTTTATCACTTGTACAAAATTTAATACTTTCATAATTCATTTCCAAATCATCTGCCAAACTACCCATATAATTAGCATCAACAGGTAAAGTAAAGTTCCTTTAGTAATTTTGAAGATAGAAATATTTATCTTCTCAAATTAATTTCTTAAAATCATTTTGTGGTTCTTTGTTTTGCTTTGCAGGTGTTGAAGATGTTTCAAAAGCGTACAAATGATGTACAGATCTTAAAGAAGCTGAGGATTACTTTGTTTGGTCTTGAGGCTGTGCTAATATTTCGTAATGTTAACGTCATGGTTTCTTATGTATAAAAATAATATTAAATAAGGTATCAAATAGACATGCTAATTAAAAAGGCATGCTACAATAATTTCAATAATTTGCTATAGAGAAAAAATATTACAGGAGAAAAATAATAAAAGAGTAGTAACTTTTATAAGAAGAAAAAAAAATGCTACAAAACGAGAAAGGAGAAAAAATTGATTTTAATTCATGAAGATGTCATAATATGCAACTCATTTTGCTTATATATACTAAATTAAACTCTGTTCCTTTCTCTTTTTTCTGTGAAGATAAGTTTTAATTTATTTGATGAGATCAATTTTTGAATTATATTATAATGATATAACTTAAAGGAGTCATTTGATACCTGATGCAGGTATTAGTAATATATGAATTAGTTATGATGAAATCTATATATTATTTTATGCAGAGATTTATTATACATGGTTTACTTATTCATGTATTACTTATTTCATTTTTTATTAGAATGTAAAGTTATCAATCAACTAAGAAATTCAATTTTGTTAAATTTAAAATTACATAATAATATTTTCAAAAATGATTTTTCTATTAAATAAAAATAAAAAGAACTCTTCAAGAAGGTAAAGTAAACATGTTAATGATATGGTAGGTTCTTTTTGCACTATAATGAGCTGCATAGAGATTTATCATTTTAACTCTTTTATTTTTGAGTGTCCCCCTAATTAAGAACCCTACTTGCTTCAATTATTTAATTGAGAAAATAATGAATAGTCATTGTCTTCTTGTCAGGTGAAAGTCTTTATCTTCTAGTTGGGTGAAAAGTCTAGCTTTTTGAAAAAGAAAAATAAAGACAATTTTTGTTTTTTCTTTAATTAGTTTAAATGGAATTTATGTATTATTTTATCTATGATTTACTTATTTATATATAGATTTTGTCATATTAATCTATACATGTATTAGTTACATGAATTTCTAAATTATAAATCAAACATCGCATTAATTTATTTTATACATAAATAACTTACCTCTTAACTAACTAACAAACATGATATTACTTATACAGAATTAATTAATTTCTCAACTACTACCAAACTAACCATAATTTGCATCAACAGGTAATGTTCCTTTAGTAATTGAAGATAGAAACATTTATCTTCTCAAATTAATTTCTTAAAATTAAACCATTTTGTGGTTCTTTATTTCGCTTTACAGATGTGGTGCGCGAATGTTCAGAAGCTGAGAATGACTTTGTTTGGTTTTGAGGTTGTGCTAATATTCCGTAATGTTAACATCATGTTTTAATGTAAGTGTCTTAGTTTACTTGAGCACGACGTTTACAAAATAAAACGAGACTTTTAAAGTTGTATGGTCTTAAATTAAAGATATGTGTAGTTTTTAAAATTTTATGATCTTAAATTTACAAGTTAGAATTTAGGAATTGAAAGACATACTAAATATTAGAAAGAAACACTCTTTTTGAGACGGGTCAAAAAGATAAGTACGACACTTACATTGAAATCAAGTAAAAAAGTCTTAACAAATTTATTTTGTTGAATCTAATTTGCTTCTTCAAGGAACTTGTCACTAAAAACATAGTGCTTCAATACACAGAGGATAGGGCAAGGAGGGTTCGGTGTACAAAGTATTCCGCATTAATATAATTTGGAAAAAACTCATATCTTAAGCAGTACGAAGCATACAATCTAACCTAACACAAAAATTAGTATTAGCCTTCACGGCTCAAACTTTTGTGACCCATAAATCATACGAAGAAAAATTTGCCGTTGCATCAACATATTCATGATATGGTAGTCCCTTTTAGCACGATAATAATAAGCTAGGTAGAAATTTATTGCTTGGGGCCCTTTCTACACCACCCTTATTCTCTTGCTTCAATTATTGAAGTGAAAAAGTAATCAAGTCATTAAGAGCACTAGCAAAAGAGAGAGTTTTGAGAGAAATCACGTCATTCTTGTTTGCAAATCACTCTTAGCATTCAGCAGGTGAAATAAAGCTCTTAACAGACACTATTTGAAGATATATTTTGTCAAAAATCTTAAAGAATCATTTTGTGTTCTCCTTGTTTTGATTTGCAGATTTCAGAAATGGAGATTGGGTTAGCAGTTGGTGGTGCATTTCTCTCTTCAGCTTTGAATGTTCTCTTTGATAGGCTTGCTCCTCACGGTGATCTTCTCAACATTTTTCGAAAGCATACAGATGATGTTCAGCTCTTTGAGAAGCTGGGGGACATTTTGCTTGGTCTTCAAATTGTGCTAAGTGATGCAGAGAATAAGAAATCATCAAATCAATTTGTGAGCCAGTGGTTAAATAAGCTTCAGAGTGCTGTGGACGGTGCTGAAAACTTGATAGAAGAGGTCAATTATGAAGCTTTGAGGCTTAAAGTGGAAGGTCATCTTCAAAATCTTGCAGAAACAAGCAACCAGCAAGTAAGTGGCCTTAACCTGTGCTTGAGTGATGATTTCTTTCTGAACATAAAGAAGAAGTTGGAAGACACTATTAAAAAACTGGAGGTGTTGGAAAAGCAAATTGATCGCCTTGGCTTAAAGGAGCATTTTGTTTCAACTAAACAAGAATCTAGAACTTCTGTGGATGTTAAATCTGATATCTTTGGTAGGCAGAGCGAAATAGAGGATTTGATTAACCGTTTACTGTCTGAAGATGCAAGTGGGAAAAACCTGACAGTAGTTCCTATTGTTGGAATGGGAGGCCTGGGTAAGACAGCACTTGCTAAAGCGGTTTACCATGATGAGAGGGTGAAGAACCATTTTGGTTTGAAAGCTTGGTTTTGTGTTTCTGAGCCATATGATGCTTTGAGAATAACGAAAGGGTTACTTCAAGAAATTGGCTCATTTGACTCACAGGATGTCCACAACAATCTTAATCAGCTTCAAGTCAAATTGAAGGAAAGCTTAAAGGGAAAGAAGTTTCTTATTGTTTTGGATGATGTCTGGAATGACAACTACAACAAGTGGGATGACTTGAGAAATCTTTTTGTACAAGGAGATACAGGAAGTAAAATCATTGTGACGACACGTAAAGAGAGTGTTGCCTTGATGATGGGAAATGAGCAAATTAGCATGGACAATTTGTCTACTGAAGACTCTTGGTCTTTATTCAAAAGACATGCATTTGAATACATGGATCCTATGGGACATCCGGAACTTGAAGAGGTCGGAAAACAAATTGCAGCTAAGTGCAAAGGACTGCCCTTAGCTCTGAAGACGCTCGCTGGCATATTACGCTCCAAATCAGAGGTTGAAGGGTGGAAACGTATTTTGAGAAGTGAAATATGGGAACTGCCACAGAATGACATATTACCAGCGTTGATGTTGAGCTATAATGATCTTCCCGCACATTTAAAGCGATGCTTTTCCTTTTGTGCAATATTTCCTAAAGATTATCCATTTAGGAAAGAACAAGTTATTCATCTGTGGATTGCTAATGGTCTCATACCAAAGGACGATGGGATAATTGAAGATTTAGGCAACAAATACTTTCAGGAGTTGAGATCAAGATCATTATTTGAAAGGGTCCCAAATCCTTCTGAAGGGAACATGGAGAATTTATTCTTAATGCATGATCTTGTCAATGATTTAGCCCAAATTGCGTCTTCAAAACTTTGTATCAGGTTGGAAGAGAGCAAAGGATCTCATATGTTGGAAAAAAGTCGGCACTTATCTTATACAATGGGATATGGTGACTTTGAGAAATTGACACCCCTCTACAAATTGGAGCAGCTGAGGACATTGCTCCCGATATGTACTGATGTCAATTATTGCTCTCTAAGCAAGAGGGTGCAGCATAACATACTGCCAAGACTAAGATCCTTAAGGGCATTATCATTGTCAGGTTATAGGATTAAGGAGTTGCCAAATGACTTGTTTATCAAATTAAAGCTCCTCAGATTTTTGGACCTTTCTGAGACATGGATTAAAAAGTTGCCTGATTCTGTTTGTGGATTGTATAACTTGGAGACACTTCTCCTGTCATCTTGTTATGATCTTGAGGAGCTACCGCTGCAGATAGAGAAGTTGATTAACTTGCGTCATCTTGACATAAGCAACACTTGGTGCTTGAAGACGCCCCTACATCTGAGCAAATTGAAAAGCCTCCAAGTGTTAGTGGGATCCAAGTTTATTGTAGGTGGTTTGAGAATGGAAGATTTGGGTGAAGTACATAACTTGTACGGATCTGTATCAGTTGTAGAGTTGCAAAATGTGGTTGATAGTAGGGAAGCTGTGAAGGCAGAGATGAGGGAGAAGAATCATGTTGACAAGTTATCATTGGTGTGGCGTGAAAGTAGTAGTGCGGACAATTCCCAAACAGAAAGAGACATACTTGATGAGCTACGCCCACATAAAAACATAAAAGAACTCCAAATCATCGGATATAGAGGGACAAAATTTCCAAATTGGCTAGCTGATCCTTTGTTTCTTAAGCTAGTACAGTTGTCTCTTAGAAACTGCAAGAACTGTTATTCCTTGCCAGCACTAGGACAACTCCCTTGTTTGAAATTCCTTTGCATTTGAGGGATGCATGGAATAACAGAGGTGACAGAAGAATTCTATGGTAGTTTGTCCTCCAAAAAGCCTTTTAACGCTCTTGAGAAGCTTGAGTTTAAAGATATGCCGGAGTGGAAGCAATGGCACATACCAGGAAATGGAGAGTTCTCTATACTTGAGGACCTTTCAATTAGAAATTGTCCTGAACTCAGTTTGGAGACAGTACCCATCCAACTTTCAAGTTTAAAAAGTTTGAAGTAATTGGTTCTCCCATGGTTTTTGATGATGCCCAACTTGAGGGAATGAAGCAGATTGAGGAATTATTTATTAGTGATTGTAACTCTCTTACCTCCTTTCCTTTTAGCATACTGCCCACTACCTTGAAGAGAATAAGGATATCTGATTGCCAGAAATTGAAATTGGAACAGCCAGTTGGTGAGATGAGTATGTTTCTGGAGGAATTGAAACTGATTAAATGTGATTGTATAGATGATATATCACCTGAGTTGCTCCCAAGAGCACGTCATTTGAGGGTACTTCATTGCCACAACCTTAGTAGGTTTTTGATTCCTACAGCCACTGTAACTCTCTTAATTGGGAATTGTAAGAATGTTGAAAAACTTTCGGTGGCATGTGGGGGGACCCAGATGACGTCACTGAGTATTGATGACTGTTTGAAGCTGAAGTGGCTTCCAGAACGTATGCAGGAACTCCTTCCATCTCTTAATAGACTACATCTGTATGGATGTCCAGAAATAGAGTCCTTTCCTGAAGGAGGATTGCCCTTCAATTTACAACAACTTCATATGTACAATTGCGAGAAACTGGTGAATGGCCGCAAGGAGTGGCGTTTACAGAGACTCCTCTGTCTCACAGAGTTAATCATCTACCATGATGGCAGTGACGAAGAGATTGTTGGTGGTGAGAATTGGGAGTTGCCTTCCTCTATTCAAAGACTTCATATAGACAATCTGAAAACATTAAGCAGCCAACATCTCAAAAACCTCACCTCTCTTCAATATCTACGTATTCAGGATAATTTACCTCAAATTCAGTCCATGCTGGAACAAGGCCAGTTTTCGCACCTCACTTCGCTTCAAATTCTACAAATCATGGATTTCCCTAATCTCCAATCACTTCCTGAATCGGCACTGCCCTCCTCCCTCTCTCAGCTGACCATCTCCCATTGCCCTAAGCTCCAATCTCTTCCCGTAAAAGGGATGCCCTCGTCCCTCTCTGAACTAACTATTAACGAATGCCCATTGCTCAAACCACTACTAAAATTTGACAAGGGGGAATACTGGCCAACTATTGCTCAATTTCCCATCATAGAGATTGATGGGGAATGCCTGTGACGATTAAAACAAATGGCTCTTCAACTGATGTAAGTTATTTTTTTCCCTTGGAAGCTTTTTATTTCCGTTTACTTCACTTTGCTTTTTTGTTAATTCTTTTCATTTTTAATCACTAGTTCTGGAAACATGCTTTACACGTTTATCCCAAAATATTTCATATAATTTTTGTATAGCAAATGACATATTTTATCCCCTTCAAATCTATTGGTATTTACTAAAAAAATATCCACCATTTTTACGATAGAGAGTACATATATTTTCCTAATAAAAAGAATACACCCTTAATTATAAAATTGACTAAAAGTGCATAAAGTAAAAATAACTAATTATTGTACAAATACAATATTCAAATGAGGATACTAAAATACCACATGTTAGGTTAATGTATACAAAACAACTAACCAATGTAAATTCTCAATATTAATAACCATAAAACAATAAAAAGTTATACAATAACAACAAACAAGAAACATAAACATTAAAAAAAACAAATAAAAAGAGACAAGAGAAGAGAGCATAGAGATTCTCTTTTTTTTTTTTTCAATTTGTTTTAACTGTGTACAATATTGTGTCAAATGTCACTATTTATAAGATAAGATTGAAGAACACTTAGAGTTGTTATGAATATAACATTAATCCATTTGATCATGGATGAGAGGTGGTAGTAAAAATCATAATGAATATAATTAGTGGGAGTTGCATATATTTACATAATGAAGAGTTAGTGGTAATGAATCTATGTAATATACTTCACATTAATACAAATATTTATATATAAAAAAGGAATATAATATAGATCTATATGATTTTTTTTCCCTTTTTGTTAAGGGCAAACATAACCATTCATATTTCCAATTGGAATTGATGAACAGAACAAAAAATTCATGAATTTAACTCCAGCATGAAATTAATAAAAAGAATACATATTCAAGAAACTTTATGGTGGTTGATTCATGTACTAATATGATGATTTACTATTAAATATTTAATTTGCTTTTTTGTTAATTCTTTTCATTTTTAATCACTAGTTCTGGAAACATGCTTTACACGTTTATCCCAAAATATTTCATATAATTTTTGTATAGCAAATGACATATTTTACCCCTTCAAATCTATTGGTATTTACTAAAAAATTATCCACCATTTTTACGATAGAAAGTACATATATTTTCCTAATAAAAAGAATACACCCTTAATTATAAAATTGACTAAAAGTGCATAAAGTAAAAATAACTAATTATTGTACAAATACAAAACTCAAATGAGGATACTAAAATACCACATGTTAGGTTAATGTATAGAAAACAACTAACCAATGTAAATTCTCAATATTAATAACCATAAAACAATAAAAAGTTATACAATAACAACAAACAAGGAACATAAACATTAAAAAAAAAAAAAAAAAAAAAAAAAAAAAAGGGACAAGAGAAGAGAGCATAGAGATTCTCTTTTTTTTTTTTTTTTTTTTGTTCAATTTGTTTTAACGGTGTACAATATTGTGTCAAATGTTATTCATAGGATAAGATTGAAGAACACTTACAGTTGTTATGAATATAACATTAATCCATTTGATCATGGATGAGAGGTGGTAGTAAAAATCATAATGAATATAATTAGTGGGAGTTGCATATATTTACATAATGAAGAGTTAGTGGTAATAAATCTATGTAATATACTTCACATTAATACAAATATTTATATACAAAAAAGAATATAATATAGATCTATATGATTTTTTTTTTCCTTTTTGTTAAGGGCAAACATACCCATTCATATTTCCAATTGGAAGATGAACAAAACAAAAAATTCATGAATTTAACTCTAGAATGAAATTAATAAAAAGAATACATATTCAAGAAACTTTATGGTGGTTGATTCATGTACTAATATGATGATTTACTATTAAATATTTAATTTATTAAATAGTTTATAACATTTAAATTTAATGTAGAAATAGAATCATAATCTAACTTTTGCCTAACATTCTGCCCACTTTTAGTCAATTTTCCTTTCTGCATTATAATATGGATTGCACACAACAACTTATATTAAAAAAAGGAAAGACAAAATTAGGAAAAATAGTATCAATAAATTGGAATGAAAAATGTAAAATTGTAATAAGAGGAAGAGAACAAAAAATCAATAGAATATATTTACCTAACCAAGAATAAGGAAGTATGTTGAGTAAAAGAAGAGTAATGCAAAAGTGTGAGCTGATATATGGAGGAAATTGACTAATATAATAATATGTAATGAATAATGAAAAGACCACTCTTCAATTTTGCCAAATTTTTATAACTACGAGCTCAAGATAATATAAATTTATTAATTTAATAATGACATAAATAAATAACATACATTGTATGTATGTGTAGTTAATGGGATAGTGAAAAAGACTCTTTCTAAAATTATTTTTCTCTTTAAAGTATTTTTAAACTTATAATATTAGTGCTATAGAAAATCATATAAGGTCATAAGCTACTGCAAGTTTTTATAGTAATTATTTTATTAAATTATATACCTATTATTTATTTTTAATTATTTATAATCATTCCGAAAATATATAAACTAATTTTGGAAAGCTTGTAAAATGAGAAATTATTATTTCTTATCGTTATTTTAGCTATTATTAACATTTAGTATGACAACATTTAAGAAGTAGCCTCCTTTAAATATTAACTGCTTCTAAATTAACATAGCCAAGAATTTGAAATGTTTTGACGTTTTGTTTATCTAAACATGCAGAATTTTGTTTTTGAACTTGAAACATGTAATTAAGCCTTGGGTGAATTATAATTTTATTTTTACTATTTAATCAATTAAATATTTTATAACATTTTAATATAATGAAGGGGTAAAATGGTAATCCAACTTAAAGGTTGGAGCTTCCCACTTTTAGTAATATATGATATATGATATATGATGTTGTGCTCATCATCAAACACATAGCTTTATATTTAAGCTTCATAGATAATCTAATTTTTTTAAAAGATAATCAGGGATAACGATCACAAGTTTTCGGAAATAAGTGCAACTTCCATTGTCAGAATAATTAGATGTTATATAATTCTATATTTCTTGGATAGCGACCAGACAACTACACAGGGCAATGCTTGATGTAAAAGCTACAGATATACATTTGCAGGGTGTTTATCCAACGAGTAATAAAATCACAGTCTTCAAATATCTTCTCTTGCATATACTTTTGCAATTTTAAACTTTATTTTGAACTGTGTTGTTGCTAACTTGAACATGTTCTGTGCTTAATTAGATGTGGATTTTGAAGGGCGAGTACAACAAGTCTGGTCCATCCATTGTCCACAAGAAGTGCTTCTAAGGTGTTGCTGCTATTTTTTACATCTGTTCATGAGTTCTTTTTTATTTTTTTGTTCTTTCCTCTAAAGCTATTATGTTGTCCACAATGAACTCAGGTATGTTGTTATAGGCAAGTCTTCAAGATGGGGCTATCAAAGAAGGGCGATTAAAATCATTGTACCGCTGATACTATTTCATTTTTCCAGTGCAAGCCCCTTTTGAAAGTTGACAAACTCGATTTGTAAATATGTTTGGGACTCAACTAGTGGTTAGAGTACTCATTTTGTAAGATTTGTGTACAGAAAATCAAATTAGAAAGATAACTCACGATGGCTGAATAAGCTCGAAGAAGTGGATTTGAATTTCAAATCATGTTTTTTTTTTTTATGTGTGTGTGAGAGAGAGAAATTTGTAGTGTTGGTTTAGATTTGTTGGAATAGTCTAAAGAGATTGTCTCTATAAAATTTGAAGACATTTGATGGAAATCTGATTAGATGATTTTGAACAACAATTGCAATTGAAGATGGATATGTTATATATTTTTATAATGAATATATTGTTTTCTCATTCGGTGTTTGGTATCCACATTGGAGTCCGACTAAATTTGGATTTGCGCATTTCAAGGGGCAGCGCTCCTGACATGAATTTTTTCCATTCCACGGCTCGTGCTCCTAGTTCTAATTAAAGGTAGAAAAATTTCATCTATCTCACTACAACTCATATCAGTTATATATTGGGTATACAAGTGTAAACTAAAAAATATAACTATATAGGTGCAAATATTTTTTAAAAAACCCCAAATAACAAGCCAAAATAAAGAAAGAATACTAAATCCTTCACTCGTTAACATTTAAATCCTACAACAATTAAAAAATATTTATAGCCATTGAACTCCTATGCATAGTCTACAGCAAAATGAAGAACTCAAATCCTTTCCTGAAGGGAATGTTGGAAGCTCAAGTGTCCAGAAATAGAGTCCTTTCCTGAAGGAGGATTGCCCTTCAATTTACAACAACTTGAAATCCGTCATTGCATGAAACTGGTGAACGGCCGAAAGGAGTGGCGTTTACAGAGACTTCCCTGTCTCAGAGAGTTAGCGAATAGCGATCTATCATGATGGCAGTAACGAAGAGATTGAACATTGGGAGTTGCCTTCCTCTATTCAAAGTCTTGATGTATCCAATCTGAAAACATTAAGCAGCCAACATCTCAAAAGCCTCACCTATCTTCAATATCTATATATTGAGGGTAATTTACCTCAAATTCAGTCGATGCTGGAACAAGGCCAGTTTTTTTCCTCTCTTTCGCACCTCACTTCGCTTCAAACTCTACATTTCGGGTATTTCCCTAATCTCCAATCACTTTCCGAATCAGCACTGCCCTCCTCCCTCTCTCAGCTGGGGATCTCCCATTGCCCTAATCTCCAATCCCTTCCGGTAAAAGGGATGCCCTCTTCCCTCTCTAAACTATCTATTTCCAGCTGCCCATTGCTCAAACCACTACTAGAATTTGACAAGGGGAAACACTGGCCAGAAATTGCTCATATCCCCACCATAGAGATCGATGAGGAATGCCTTAATGATTAAAACTAATAGTGCTCTCACAAATGTAAGTTTTTCTTTTTCCTCATAAGCATTCTATTTTTGTTTACTTCTCTTTGCTTTTGTGTCAATTCTTTTACTTTCTTGAAATCTAGTATAGATAGGAACTAAAATAATTTGCTCCACAAAATTGATAGCTTAATGTAATATTAGTGAACAAATATGTTATCAATCTTCATCTCAATAGCAAATTCATGTATACTTGTTCTTTCTCTTTTCAGTGAGTTTAGAGTTATGCAATATCGAATTCAGAGCTCTAATAGAATTCAAAGGTGTACAATACACAAGGTTTGTTTCCTATGTATCAAAAATTCAAATCCTTGCCTCGCAATAAATTTAACAACTAAAAGCATCAAGCACTATTCAGGTTTTTATTAATGATTATCGGATATCAACTAAGCAAATTTTTTTCCTTTGTCAGGATTTTGGTAACAATATATGTAAGTAGTTACCGCTCTAGCTCGATCAGTTCGTAAAAGGAAAGTTCTGCTGCACTTCTCTACTGAATGGACAGTCACTTGAATGGGTATTGGATTGGTTTCTCATTTCTGGTTGGTTTATACTCAAGACATCATATGTAGCTTGTGCAACCATGAGAATGTATACTTACGAGGAGACAATGGCCACCGCCACATCTGTTTGTTGGGATATAAAAAGAACATGTCTAAGGTATGGAGAAACTCTTACAAGATTATGTTACATCAGTATGAATGTTGGATGGTTTAAAGGTGGTCCTGGCATTTCTTTTCCCAGAACTTCTCCTTAATTTCTTGCGCTGGACAGTCTGTAATTGTAATACGCGGATTGGCTAAGAATTCTAACGTGTCTTTTTAATTGCTTTCAGTAAGGAGGTTGTAATTTCCAAGTCGTACAGCCGTCTACCTTTGGCTTTTTTGAGATGAAGCATGACTTGCTGCAAATGGAACATCAGCTCTAATGAAACCCAATGGTACATGAGAAAAAAGCTGTTTAACGTAACACACAAGAAACATACTGTACATTATGATCATAGATTATAAGGAAATATATTACTTTTTCATTGTTAGGATTTTGACAAGGCTCAACAATTATTTGGGAAGTGAAAAAGTTTCGAAGGTCTCTCTGCTCAAGTCGAGTAGGGCAAGTTGTTGAATCTTTATGTGGTATCTATTCACATGTTGGATTGAGCATCAGGACTATGGATGTAATAGCTTGTATGGTTCACTTTGGACTAGGAAAGCACAACTTTAAAACGTGTCACAAGGGCCTAAAGGGTCGCTTCTTTATACACCGGGGTCAAATCCCTTTGGTTTTTTCATATGTTTTCTTCTTTATATTTTGATTCCCCTTTAGAAAAATTTTGGCTCCGCCATTGCCCTCGTGTAGGTTTTGTTCTATCTCGTCCTTATGGCTTACAACATAAAAACAATCCCTCTAAAACTAATTCAGAGCAAGATCAGACCACACACGGGGACTATCGCCTATCAAATACCAAAACATTTAAAGATGCATACCAAATGCCATAGCATCAAAAAAATCGATTTGATAATTCTGTATCTGTCATACCATGTTACCCCTATTTCATTCTAAAACAAGAGTCCATTGATACCAAGAGACGCTGAAAGAAATAATCTTATTTCATAACTTGATCTAAAACTTCGCGACTGACCTCAACTTGTTTGGGACTGAGGCGTAGTTATTGCTCTATCTAAAACTCGGAGACTACAGTACGATCAAAGTAGCAACCAGTAGGTCCTCCGTCAGGCAAAAGATCTAGCATGACAGGTCCTTCAGCTCCTTCCTCAACAGGCATTGTTCCTGTATGCCAGGTTATATCCGTGTTGACGAATCCAGGATGGACACAATTGATGCATATTTTTGGGTACTTTCTTGCAAGAATTTGGGTGTAAGCATTGAGTGATACTTTTGATACACTATATGCTGGTAGCATCATCTGCCAACCGTTCACCTCGAGAGAGTCTTGCTTCAGATCATATAAAAATTTATGCAGAATCTCATCGATTTTATCTTCTGTTAGGTTTTCAATATCTCCAAGCTCCTTTCTCCTCTCCTTGTTTGGCATTCGCTGTGTGAGAGAAAGAAATCAACAAGAAATATGAAATGTTCAGAAACAACGAGAATGATCATCTTACTTACATTTAAAGCTCCTCTACGGGAGGTGTTTAGATGTGCATACTCAAAGTTGGAGTGTTAACTTGCTGGTTGAGGCCAAGTTTGAGCTGTCTGTCAGAGCAAGATCAGACCACACATGGGGACTATCGCCTACCTCAAAGCTTAGATATGAGATCGAATCGCATAACAAAACACACCTAAGCATTGAGCAAATTATCTTACACAGTCTACAAGATCTATGTTCATGGCCCTTAGGACATCTTCATCAGGTGCCACTCCAGAAGCTCCAGCATTATTTACCTGCAGAAATTTATTCAGCAACTGTCCAATATTTGCCTCGAGATCGAATAAGGAGCAATACATAGATTCATGCTCTTACCAGAATATCAAGCCTCCCATATGGTGTTTGTATGAACTTTGCTAAGGACTCAATGCTCTGAGCATCTTGAACATCAAGCTGATGAAACACAACATTCAAAAATCCTTGTTCATTCAGCAAGTACATTGCTTCCATTCCCCTCTTTTCATTTCTGGCTGTTAAGACAACCATCACATCTGAATTCGCGAGCTGTTTGACAATCTCGAAGCCAATTCCCTTGTTTGCTCCTGTAACCACTGCATACTTACAAGCATCTCCCATCACTTAAGTCCAATGTCTCTAACCTTTTATCCTTTAGAATCCTGTTGGGAGAAGAAAAAAGAACACTATTTCAAACGAACTAACGCAGTAGGAAGAAAGAGGTACGTAGAGACTAATAGTCCAACAGTTGAAACAACAACCTCGAGGATGAAGTTCCGAAAAAGAGAATTAACGGAAGTACAATAAACAACAGATAATAACATAAACAACATATAGTAACATACCATAAACTATAAGAAAATAATACAATAATCGAGCTAGGTACAAGAAACAATAGATAGTAACAAGGTGAGACCCCAACTAATTCCAACATGCATGTGCTATCTTCTACTAACATAGATATCAACTAACTCTATCTACCGAGGCTTGAACAGATGGAAAGAATATTCACTTGAATCTAAACATTGTTAAGCAACAACATTAAAGTAAACAATCAAGACCAAAAATCAAAACCCCATTTCAAAGATAAAATATATTGACTTACCTGTAAATGGAGAGTATAGGGCTAATACTAGTGCTACAAGTAATTTATTTTCTACTATCTTACAATTTAGTAAGTAAACCTTTGGTAAAAATATATGTTTTCATGGGTAATATTGTCTAACACTTTTAACTGCCTTTGTTTATGGTAGGCAAACCCATGTGACCCTCTAACTGGTAACTCCTTGATATAGTATCATTATTCATTTCAGTTTGCCATAAGGGTAACATTTGCACTCAATGTGATGTTTGAATGTATTTCTATGGCAATGTAGTCATTTTTTACTGGCATTATTAAATGTTATGAATTACTGGCATTTGCTATTAATGATGATAATTTCTCCATCCATTCACTTTTACTTATCACATTTGGATTTGATACGCCCATTAACACCTTGTTTGAATGGTTGGTAGCTGTTGTATTATATTGATAGTTTAGATATAACGTTTGTTTTGATTGTTACTTAAATTTCATTGTATCATATCATTTAAATTCATCATTAGATAACGACAAAAAGGAGCCTCATTTGTGTAATGAACAATATGGTGCGATCACATCGTTACCTTAATATTTTCTTCTTATTTTATCCTTAATTACCTACCTTTTAATAGTAGCTTTATTCCGTATCCTACTTTTTCTTGTAGATTTATCATTCAAATTATTGATGTGTGACAGTATATAATAATGGAGAACACTACAATTTATCAAAATGTTGTACTTATTAAAACATTACAGTACGATACAATACAACACATTACTTGATTATTTAATCCTTTCCTTCCCTCATTGTTTCAATTACTAATTCAACCAGTAGAACAACAACCAAGCTCAGAAATTCAACCAAATGCCAAGAGGCACTGAAAGAAAGTCTTATTTCACGACTTGATCTAAAACATCGCAACTGACCCCAACTTGTTTGGGACTGATGCGTAGTTATTGTTATATGTAAAACACCGTTGACTGACCCCAACTTGTTTGGGACTGAGGCATAGTTATTGTTATATCTAAAACTTGTCGACTACTGTACGATCAAAGTAGCAACCAGTAGGTCCTCCATCAGGCAAAAGAGCTAGCATGACAGGTCCTTCAGCTCCTTCCTCAACAGGCATTGTTCCTGTACGCCAGTTTATATCCGTGTTGACGTATCCAGGATGGACACAATTGATACACATTTTCGGGTACTTTCTTGCAAGAATTCGAGTGTAAGCATTGAGTGAGACTTTTGATATGCTATATGCTGGTAGCATCATCTGCCAACCATTCACCTCGAGAGCATCTTGTTTCAGATCATGCAAAAAATTCTGCAGAATCTTGTCGATTTTATCTTCTGTCAGGTTTTCAACATCTCCTAGCTCCTTTCTCCTCTGCTCATTTGGTACTCGCTGCATTACAACGATACAAAATCAATAAGAAATCCTTCTAATATGTCAGAGTTACCCAGTACTTGTATGTTAGTAGGAGATAGCACGTATCTTGTGGAATTAGTCCAGGTGCAAACAAGTTGGTCCGGACATCATGGTTATCAAAAAAGTATTTGTAGGATTTAGTTTTCGGACTGAAAATGACTCGAGAATTATAAAGTTCTTGTCCTTTGGAAGTTACAATACAATCCCTTGAAATATAACAAGCTACCATTAAGAGAAAATCTAGCTTATTTTCTTTCTTCTTTTTTACATAACGACGGTGTCCAAACAACCTTCTACCTTAAATCATCGCATTTACTAGGTAACTCTGCTCCCCAATACTCAAGCAAATGGAAAGACTTCACCTGTAGTCCCTATATTTTGAAAAAGCTAGCGTGACTATATCGTCTAACGGAAGATAGAGGTCCTTAAGAGAGTGGTTAGCAAAGATTAGTATAGAGGAAATGGAGATTTGTTTAATTTAGTTTAAGCTATTACAACAAGTGGTGTAGCCACATACAATGAAAGGTGATCAGTTGAACGTCTTTCATAGAAAATTTATACCAAATATATGGTAAAAATTACTTTTTATACATGTATATTAAATCTTGACCACTCTTAATGAAATTCTCGACTTCACCACTAGTCAACAAGGATAAACTCGACACATCAAACAAAATGAAGGTTTGATTCTCTAATAATATATCAACCAAAATTACAACTAGCCCGAAAGCTAAGACACAAAAAAACAAGAATTATGTATGCGTTGATAACCAGAGTGATGCTCCAAAAGACATAAGTCTTTGTTTGTTGTTTTCTAAACACTACAAGTCTACTACAAATTCTGGAAATGCTAGGCAAAAGTTCTCTAAACTTATACTGAGTGAATTCGGTCTGGATACTAGGGTACTTTGTTCAACATATTATCACTAAATGAGCAGCAAGGGCAAAAATTAAAGACCATGGACAAAAAGTAGAAACCACCCTGAAATAGGAGCAATCCGTGCAAAAACGTCTACTAACTATGCTCTGGCAATTCTATATAAGGAAACGACAAGAAAGATGGTCTTACCTTTAATTCACTTCTAAGGGAGGAGACATTAACAATTCTTGCTGAAGGAGAATTTTGTAGCAGTGGAAGAAGAGCTTCAGTAACATTCTTAACACCATAGTAATTAGTGTCCAAGCATAATTTGGCACTCTCGTAAGTTGTTTTCATCGCAACTTGAATGACGTTGAAAACTTTCCCTGCTAACTGTTTGCAACAATAAGCATATAGGTAAATCCCATTTACATCAATATAATAATTCTGATTAGCGTGCAGTAGCAATGTAACAAGAGAAAGTATACAAAAAAGACCGTTCCTTTTCCAATATATTAGTTCATATTACTATATCAGTTGGTGATCCCAACTTAGTGGTCCTTTCATCCGTGATGAACTTTTGGCACCAGTACAGATATCTTCAATGTATAAAATAAAAAGCAATGGCTTTGGCTACTCTAACCTTCCCGATCATGAATCTTTTCTTTTTTCCTCTTTAAGGAAATCACTACGAAATAAGAAATTGTGTTTTCCTAGGTATCAAAAAGAGAGGCTAGGGGGTATAGCGACTAGGGATGGGATTACCCTCATGCAATGACGGATCCAGTACTCTTGTCTGAGGGGTGTCAGTTGACACCCCCTCTGCTCGAAAATTACACTGTATAGATAGATAGATAAAAAAAAATTATGCATATATACTATATGTTGAATCCCTTTTGAGTTTTCCATATATTCATTTCTTTATACTTTGACTCCCCTTGGTGAAAATCATAGCTCTTGCCACTGCCCTCAGGTAGGTTTGTTGTATCTCATCCTTAAGAGTTACGACATAAAACAGTCCCTCTAAGACTAGTTCAGAGCAAGAGCAGAGACCACACGAGGTGACTATCGCTTCCCTCAAAGATTGTGGACCAAAATTTTCAATTAGCTAGCCGAGGGTCTATTGAAAACAACCTCTCTACCCCACAAGATAGGAGTAAAGTCTGCATACATCTTACCCTCCCGACCCCACTTGTGGAATTACAGTGCGTATGTTGTTGTATTGAATAGCATATTGCTCCATTAGCATGTGAAATCCGTAATAAAACAAGAAGTAACTAAGCATTGAGCAAATTATCTTACCCAGTCTTCAGGATCCACATTCAAGGCCCTTAGGACATCTTCATCAACTACAACTCCAGAAGCTCCAGCATTATTTACCTGCATAAACTTATCATCAACTTCCCTATATTTGCTTCAAGATTGCACGAGAAAGTGATCCGTTCATGCTCTTACCAGAATATCAAGCCTCCCATATTGTGTTTGTAAGAACTTTGCTAAGGACTCAATGCTCTGAGCATCTTGAACATCAAGCTGATGAAACACAACATTCGAAAATCCTTGTCCATTCAGCAAGGATGTTGCTTCCATTCCCCTCTTTTCATTTCTAGCTGTTAAGACAACCGTTACACCTGATTTCGCAAGCTGCTTGACAGTCTCGAAGCCAATTCCCTTGTTTGCTCCTGTAACAACTGCATACCTACAAACATCTCCCATCACTTGAGTCCAAAGTTTCTAACTTTTTCCTGCAGAGAGAAAAAAAAAAGAACAATATTTCAAACGAACTAACAATAGGAAGAAAGAGTTAGGTATAGACTAATAGTCCAAGAGTTGAAATAACAACCTTGTGAACCATCAATCGAAAAATCAACACAGACGAAACGAAGAATTTTTTTCATCTACCTAAGCCTTACTTAACCGGATTACCAGTATAAAGTTGATTAGTTGAGGTCTCTTCAACTACTAACCTGGACACTACTGTTATTAAACCCAACTCTCACCAAACTACGAGTCAGGAGCAAAGCTAGAGGGGCGCAACGCGATTCATCCAAACCACCCCCTCCCCAAAAAATTGCACTGTGTATACAAAGCCAAATTTTAAATTTTGTTTTCATGTATACATAGTACATGGTAATGTTGAATCCCCTGCTCTTCGTGTTTTAAAAACAACATAGCAAGTGTAGTTCCACAAAGTGCAAGGTATAAGGAAGGTAGAATGTACGCAAACTTTAACTCGACCTCATAGATAGAGAGGCTATTTCTAACATATCCTCGACTCAAGAAAAAATAGTCCAAAGCAGTTTCGAGAAAAAAGTAAATGAAAGTACAAGAAACAACAGACAGTAACATAATAGAAACTACAACAAAACAAATAGTAACAATAATCGAAGGACAAGAAACTACAGGAACAATACTAACAGCTTAGTAATCAAAGGTAAGACCTCAACTAATTCCAACAGGTATGTGCTACCTCCCACTAACAAAAGGTATAACTAACTCTGTCTATAGAGGCTTAGGACAGACGAAAAGAATCACCTGAATCTAAACAATCAAGAGTCAAGACCAAAAAGTCAAGACGGAAAGAATCACCTGAATGAAAAAGGTATGTTCATTTTTCTCAAGATCTGAACAGATAAAAATATTAGACATACCTGCAAATGGAGAGACAAAACAACTCTGCAAATGGGGGAGTATAGCACGGCTACTGCCATACAAGTACTTAATAAATAATAAATAAAATAAGTACAAATATCAAAAGTAGTGGACTTTTCACATTTGTCGTTTTCATGATTTATTATTCATTCAAGAAAAACAAATGTGACGAAGAAGGGTTGTGATGGAGTGATAAGTACTTCTTCATCCTTAACCAAGAGGTCTCGGATTCGAGTCCCCTTGGGTACGGAGTCGCCTTTGTTAGGGAGCGTTTTACCCCTAATGTGGGAAATTTTCGACGCGAATTCAGATTTAATCGGGCTTCAATGTGGGTACCAGACACTGGGTGGGAAACCAAAAAAAGAAAAACAAATGTGGAGTGCAGATTTGCGTTCCGTAAGACACATTTAATAATACTTTATTTATTCTGAAATCACGTAAGTGTCATATAAAATATTTGACATAATATATAAATATGACCCTTAACTTGACTTCAGCGAACAACTATGCTTTTTAACTTTAAATGTGCACAAGTAGACACTTAAACTTGTATAAAATTTAACAAGTAGACACAAGTGTCCTACGTGGCGCAATACACGTAAGACGTTATGTAGGACACAAAATTGTCATGTAAGGTGCCATGTAGGACGAATGTGTCCATTTGCTCAATTTTTTAAAAGTTTAAGTGTCTGTTTGTGTACACTCAAAGTTAAAGGTCATAATTGTCAACTGACGTCAAGTTAAGAGTCATGTTTATGCATTATATTACAGCGAGATTTGATTGTATCTTACACCTCAATGGAACTCCTCCACGTGAGGCCAACCCACTAAATTATGGCATCACCCGGTAGGAACATTTTAATACAGCAATCAAAATGTATGAACGTACGATATTATTATATTATACAAAATTTTGACCATAATAATTTTAAATATATTAAAATAATTAATTTATAATAAATATAATCATATTTTTATTTACATTAAAAAAAAGTCAAAATTTATAGAAAGTATAGTTGACTATATTATGATACTCTCAAAAATTCGAATATGACTTACTTATATATAGTTGTTCATTGATTATATATTATGATACACTCAAAAAGTTAAATATGACTTACATATACATAGTTGTTCATTGACTATATATTATGATATACTCAAAAAGGCGGCATATAGCTTAATTAAACATGGAGTATACACTGATACACTTGACTATTCAATTCTGACCAATTCAGAATCACCTCTAAACAGTCTCAAATTTTAAATAATGTTTTGAATCTTTTGATATATAATTCGATCGAAACAATTCATGTTTGCAATTCATCAAATTTTAAAGAAAAGAGGGAGCAACGAAGAAGAATGAGAAGAAGGAAGGAGGAGAGAAAGATTGTGTCGGCCATTTTTTTCCTAATTGATATAAGTTGAGTTAAATAGATGGTAAGTAAAGTTTATGGACTGTGTAATTATCCCTTGTATCTCATGGTAACTTATAAAATTCCACTAGTTTAGGAATTGATTACTTAAACTCACTATAATTTGCAATATAATGAATCTTACCAGATTTTGGACTTCGGTGATACATGATTAGTTACAATTTCATGCGTTAGTTAACTCCAGTGAAAGTTAGTTAAGCAGTTAGTAGGTAACAGAATTTGTTTTTAGCTTAAAAGTTCAAGTTAGTTCAATTCAATCACTATATAACTTGTAATCCACTCATTGTACAAGATATGAAATATAAAGATCACTTTCCTCTCTTCTTCTCGCTTATTCTATTCATCTCCATTGATTGCATCCTCGAGTTTTTTCCTGGACAATCTTTCGATCCTCGAATCTTTTAAGATTCCTAAAATCGAGCCACTATTAAGTAACATTCGGATACCTGTATCTAGCGCATCCAGATATGTTCAGATACATGGAACCAAAATTAGGTGTAATGTGTTTAAATACATTGTTATCTAAGTGGATTCGCATGTATCTGACTCTCTCATTCGTCTCTCTCTTATCTCGTTCGTCACTCTCTTCTCTCTATGTATCTGATATCCTAGATACATGTATGTAGTGTGATTCGTATGTATTTGAGAATCTTGCTCGTCTCCAATCTATCTCGCTCACCTTTCTCTCTATTTTACTGTATACATGTATCTAGGTGCATTTGACTCGAACTGATATGAAATTAATAATTAATGAGATAATATGTAATTATTTCAAATCATAGGAAAAGTTAGTAAACATGGTATGAATATATATCTAATTAGCTAATTTTTCCTTTTATCTTACACCTCAATCTCAATTGAACTCAACATGAGCCAGCCCAACAGTAGGCCAAATTGGTCTCTTAACTAAGAAAATGGTCTTGCCTTAAATGAAGGTAGCCCAACCTATTTTATAAGATTGGGCCCATGTAAAAACTTGGCCCATTACAAACATAGCAGCAATAACGTACAAATAGCCCATCGAATTACAAATATACCTCTAGTTTAAAACAATTACACATACTATCACTTTTAATATTTATACCATACATTTTAAAAGATTTAATCAGATACACAAATCCCTTGAATATGGTATTGGATAATTATCTTAAATTTAAACTCCTTAATTAATGGTTCATTAACAAGTTAAAAAAATTTATACTCACATGTGTCGTTTGCCCTCACCCCCACGTCCACCACCAGCCCTCTTTCTTCCTTCATCCTCTCAATACATGTTTGCGTATTCAAATCAACATTATACATATAGGTTGGTTTTATTATTTTATTATTCTCATGTATCTAATTTATAATTCATAATGTTCTAAAGTTCAATTTTTAAAAAATTTATAAATTAGATTTTATAGTTTTTTGATTTTGTTGTTTCTCGAACACTTTAATGATTGACCATTTCCAAAATCGAATAATTTTTATTAAAGATACTATACATTAACAATATTACAACCACGTGACATACTAAGATGATGGATCTTTGATTATGTACAAAGATTTTCAGCATCTTCTTTTTGTCTCCTTTGGCCTTTTCAAGAACTACAGGAGCCGCAGGGATACTGAACCACCATTCCCTTAGCCTTCTAGATCATTTTTTTGTCTTTGAGATATTGCATCAAATACACCATTAGATACACATCAAGTGCAACAATGTTGGATGTATATCGTGTGTGTGTATATATATATATATATATATATATATATATATATATATATATATATATATATATATCTAGTTAAGAGTTCATGTATTCGAATTAAAATTATATGTATCTATAAGAAAAAAATATTCCATATTTTGATACACATAATTATATGTATATGCTTACTTTGTATCTGAGATACATGTTTTTGAATATAATGTATGAAATTAATACTTGATACATCAAATTAATACTCCCTTTGTCCCTAATTACTTGTTCATTTTTGAATTGACACCTATCAAGAAATCAATTAATGACATGGTAAGTTTACCATTTTACCCTTGTTAATTATGAAGTCGATGAAAAGTTTTGCATTTTTCAAAGTAATTAGTCATTTAATTGAGGGTATAATAGGAAAAAAATTGTTGTTTCTTGATTTGTCAAAATGGACAAGTAATTAGGACAACTATAAAAGAAAAAGTGAACAAATAATTAGGAACAGAGGGAGTACTAGATAATAAAAGATACATGAATTTAAAATTAGATACATAAAATTACTACCAGACAAACATAACAAATACACGAAATGAATATTATGTACTTCTATGATACATATGAATGTACTTGTATGATATTCATGTATCTAAGTGTTTAGTTTATTGGATACAAAATTAAATTAATCAAATTATATGACAAAGATGTACATGCTTTTTTCTTTTATTAATAATATTATTGAATTTATTATTTCAAAAAATAGTAAAATGAAATTAAGAGATTTGATTAGTTTAAAGTTCTAGAGTCAATTGTCCATGTATTCTGAAAATCATCAATTAATCCTTTAATTAAGGAAATCAATTACAACCAATTAATTTAAACAGATAAAATAAGTATCTTAATTTTAAAATTCGGTAGATTCATGTATCTCGAGGATTCAAATTCATGTATCCTAAGCATGAAATATGGTATATGAAGTAATATTTGAAAAATATCGAGAATCTTAGTAATTATGACCAAAACTAGTGGGATTTATGTAGTATGCCCTTATAATAATGGTAAATTGTATAAAATAGCAAACTATTTATTTAAATTAAATGCTATAACCACAATTTGATTTAATTATAACCGGTAGCAAACTATTGTCATTCGCCTATCTCCCTGAAATTCTCGCTCGCCACTCTCGTTTTCTCACTGCAGTCTCTCCCTCGCCTCTCTCGCTTTTATACAAACGCAAATGCATGCATTTGTAAAGTGAGAGAAAACTGTATATATACATATCTTTTCGTTCGCCTCTCTCCCCAGAGAATTTCGCTTGCCACTCTCCCAGATCTCACTCGCCTCTCTCACTTTATACAAACACAAATGTATAATTTGTGTTTGTGCTTGTATAAAGCGAGAGAAAATTGTATACACAAATACAAATACATATATTTTCGACCTATACACTTATAATTATACAAATACAGATCTTATCCTGCCCAATTTTCTTTTGGCTTTCTCTCCTTATACAAACATAAATTATACAATTGATTCTTTTGTATATGTATATCAAAACAAATTATACAACTAATCTTTTATATATGTACACCGAAATATACACATTAATAGTCATAGCATGGAGCACAATTATACAAACTATAGCATACAAATATGATTTTTATGTTTGTTAAACCTAAAATTTACTCTAATAATAATATAAATAATTATTATTAAATTATATGGTGCACATGCATATTAATATTACTTTTGGTTTTAAAAACGGAATTGCAAACTCGTCACATAAAATGAAATAGATGAAGTGATATTATTGCCTTTCATAAGGGTAAAATTCACAAATAACTATTTTTTTATCCTTATAACTAAAAAATAATCACGAGTGAAATCTCACACTGTTATCATAGAGTTTTACCAATAAAATTTAAAATTTGTAATAGTAAATATCTTTTAGAAGATAAACATTATTTGTACCTACCATAAGTCATTTGACCACTATATTTCAATTTTTCAAAGTTTGTCCTATAAAATGTAAAATGGAATAGAAGAAAATTAATATTATCGACTTTCATAATGGACAAGACTATAAATGATAGTATTATATTCCATAGGATGCTATCTTATTAATTAATATATATATAGTACACACCTTTTGTTCCAATTCCCGCTAATCAAATACATGTGATTAACGTTTTAATTTGATGTCCTTCACGTTGATGTTGTTCGTGTTAATGATTTAATTAAATAAATAAAAATATTGTTTTATATGTCAAAGACTATTTCTTTCGTTTTAAAATAATACTAGTACTGTTTTAGTTTATTTCATGTCTATTAAGAAAAATAATAAATTTAAGATATGTAATTTACTAAGTTAATCATTATTTAATAGATGAGTCTTGAGAATTGAGCATTCTTAAAAGAAGTAGTTATACTTTTGATACTCTTTTCAGATTATTTTATTTGTCATGTTTTATTTGCATACTGCTTAAGGAAAAAAAAAAACTAAAACATAGTTTGACTAACTATGTCTGCAGATGGAGATTCTCGGATGGGATATCTAGTGTTTAGTAAAGACGACAAGTAAAATGAATCGGGAGAGTACAAGGAGTAGTTGAAAATAATTACTATTTTTCATCTTTAATTTTTAAAATAACATTTGTTTTGAGACAATTCTTTTGTTGCTAAAATCACACTTGATTATTTTGAGATAGAGGAATCCTAAAAAAAAGTTGAATGGAAATAACTGTGCCTTTACTTTATTGTAATTATTTTAAGAGAATTTACACAACTTTTTGTTCAAATTCCCACTATTTACTAATGGTGAAGACAACAAGTGATTAACGTTTTAACTTTATTTTCTTCACTAGGGTTTTTGGGTTTGGAATCTAAGTATTTGGGAGCATTTTATGATTAATATAGAATTTTTTGGCATAAATTTAAATTTAGTCGGATATCAATTATATTAATACTGAATATTAAATAAAATATTTTTAAAAAAATAAAGATACTAAATATTATGTTGTCATTTCTTATTTATTCAAATCTTAATGGACAGTTACTGATATATATACTCGTAAAAGCAACATTTTTTTTAGAGGAATAATTGAAGTACACATAAATTGCACCTAAACATCACCTTCATTTTCAAGAAAAATATTTGTAAGTTTATTTTTAGACAAAGTCATCACACATTTCAATATGTTGATTTTTTTTGAAAAAAAAAAGTTTAATTTACAAACTCAATAGTGGATTTCTTTAAGAAAATAAGCAAGTGAACTGTTTAAAAAACATGATTAAATTGGAACCAAGCATACATGTAGCAGTCGAATAGCTTGTTTGGTCAAATTTTTAGGCGATCAAAAATATTTATTATAATATTATTTGTTCAATTTTAAAAATTAAGAAATAATTTATCATTTTATACTATTTTACTCTTATTATTAAACTAGATATGTGGTGCCCGTGCAAGGCACGGGCAACGGGCGTATAACTGTTATTATTCTTTGTATTATCCAACGGTTATTTTTAAAATATAACTTGGTTTTACCTACATGACCTTTTTTTAAATAGTACTACTTTATTTTTATTTTTAAAATATAACTTGGTTTTACCTACGTGGCATTTTTTGATTGGTTTGATCCGACGGTTATTTTTAAAATATAACTTGGTTTTACCTACGTGGCCCTTTTTTAAATAGTACTACTTTATTTTTATTTTTAAAATATAACTTAGTTTTACCTACGTGACTTTTTTTGATTGGTTTGGTCCTAACTTGGTTTTACCTACGTGGCCTTTTTTGATTGGTTTGATCGGACGGTTATTTTTATATAACTTGATTTTACCTACATGACATTTTTTTAAATAGTACTACTTTATTTTTATTTTTAAAATATAACTTGATTTTACCTACGTGACCTTTTTTGATTGGTTTGGTCCGACGGTTATTTTTAAAATATAACTTCGTTTTACCTACGTGGCCCTTTTTTAAATAGTACTACTTTATTTTTATTTTTAAAATATAACTTAGTTTTACCTACGTGGCCTTTTTTGATTGGTTTGGTCCGACGAAGGAACCACCACTTATTTTTTTGATGATTTGATTGGTTTGGTCCGACGGTTATTTTTAAAATATAACTTGATTTTACCTACATGGCCTTTTTTTAAATAGTACTACTTTATTTTTATTTTTAAAATATAAATTGGTTTTACCTACGTGGCATTTTTTGATTGATTTGGTCGGACGGTTATTTTTAAAATATAACTTGGTTTTACCTACGTGGGCCTTTTTTCAATAGTACTACTTTATTTTTATTTTTAAAATATAACTTAGTTTTACCTACGTGACTTTTTTTGATTGGTTAGGTCCTAACTTGGCTTTACCTACGTGGCCTTTTTTGATTGGTTTGGTCCGACGGTTATTTTTATATAACTTGGTTTTACATACATGGCCTTTTTTTAAATAGTACTACTTTATTTTTATTTGTAAAATATAACTTGATTTTACCTACGTGGCCTTTTTTGATTGGTTTGGTCCGACGGTTATTTTTAAAATATAACTTTATTTTACCTACGTGGCCCTTTTTTAAATAGTACTATTTTATTTTTATTTTTAAAATATAACTTAGTTTTACCTACGTGGCCTTTTTTGATTGGTTTGGTCCTAACTTGGTTTTACCTACGTGGCATTTTTTGATTGGTTTGGTCCGACCAAGGAACCACCACTTATTAAGATTTTGATTGGTTTGGTCCTAACTTGGTTTTACCTACGTGGCCTTTTTTGATTGGTTTGGTCTGACGAAGGAACCACCACTTATTTTTTTGATGATTTGATTGGTTTGGTCCGACGGTTATTTTTAAAATATAACTTGATTTTACCTACATGGCCTTTTTTTAAATAGTACTACTTTATTTTTAAAATATAACTTGATTTTACCTACGTGGCCTTTTTTGATTGATTTGGTCGGACGGTTATTTTTAAAATATAACTTGGTTTTACCTACGTGGCTTTTTTTGATTGGTTAGGTCCTAACTTGGTTTTACCTACGTGGCCTTTTTTGATTGGTTTGGTCCGACGATTATTTTTATATAACTTGATTTTACCTACATGACCTTTTTTTAAATAGTACTACTTTATTTTTATTTGTAAAATATAACTTGATTTTACCTACGTGGCCTTTTTTAATTGGTTTGGTCCGACGGTTAATTTTAAAATATAACTTCGTTTTACCTTCGTGGCCATTTTTTAAATAGTACTACTTTATTTTTATTTTTAAAATATAACTTAGTTTTACCTACGTGGCCTTTTTTGATTGGTTTGGTCCTAACTTGGTTTTACCTACGTGGCATTTTTTGATTGGTTTGGTCCGACAAAGGAACCACCAAAATATAACTTCGTTTTACCTACATGGCCCTTTTTTAAATAGTACTACTTTATTTTTATTTTTAAAATATAACATAGTTTTACCTACGTGGCCTTTTTGATTGGTTTGGTCGTAACTTGGTTTTACCTACGTGGCATTTTTTGATTGGTCTGGTCCGACCTAGGAACCACCACTTATTAAGAATGAATGATAATATTGAATTATATTTACACCTCACAAAGGTAAAGTCTTATTTCAATACTTACGTCGAGTTAATAAATATATACTTGATTTAAATTAATTTGACGTTTTTCTTAATGAATTATTTATTAGGAGTTTAATTTTTTAAAATTAATTTTATTAAGGTGGCATTTTTTGATTGAGCCAAGTGACATTTTTTGATTGTTTCGAATTAATGATGAATTATTTATTAGGAGTTTTATTTTTTAAAATGGAGGCACCAGCACTTATTCACAAAGATAAAATCTTATTTCAATACTTACGTCGAGTTAATAAATATATACTTGATTTAAATTAATTTGACGTTTTTCTTAATGAATTATTTATTAGGAGTTAAATTTTTTAAAATTAATTTTATTAAGGTGGCATTTTTTGATTGAGCGAAGTGGCATTTTTTGATTGTTTTGAATTAATGATGAATTATTTATTAGTAGTTTTATTTTTTAAAATTAATTTTATTAAGGTGGCAATGCATTTTTTGATTGTTTTGGTCCAACCAAGGAACCGATTTAAATTAATTTGCGTTTTTCTTAATGAATTATTTATTAGGAGTTTAATTTTTTAAAATTAATTTTATTAAGGTGGCATTTTTTGATTGAGCGAAGTGGCATTTTTTGATTGTTTCGAATTAATGATGAATTATTTATTAGGAGTTTTATTTTTTAAAATGGAGGCACCACCACTTATTCACAAAGGTAAAATTTTATTTCAATACTTACGTCGAGTTAATAAATATATACTTGATTTAAATTAATTTGACGTTTTTCTTAATGAATTATTTATTAGGAGTTTAATTTTTTAAAATTAATTTTATTAAGGTGGCATTTTTTGATTGAGCGAAGTGGCATTTTTTGATTGTTTTGAATTAATGATGAATTATTTATTAGGAGTTTTATTTTTTAAAATTAATTTTATTAAGGTGGCATTTTATGATTGAGCCAAGTGGCATTTTATGATTGTTAAAAATAAGACACAAGATAAAATGACGGTACTACCCTCCAAATCATTTTTTAAAATTAATTTTATTAAGGTGGCATTTTTTGATTGAGCCAAGTGGCATTTTTTGATTGTTTTGAATTAATGATGAATTATTTATTAGGAGTTTTATTTTTTAAAATTAATTTTATTAAGGTGGCATTTTATGATTGAGCCAAGTGGCATTTTTTTATTGTTAAAAATAAGACACAAGATAAAATGACGGTACTACCCTCCGAATGTCGGACGAAACCTTCTCTTATTAAGAATGATGATATCAATCATTTACTAACAAGTGATATGACTTGTAATCATTAAGAATGATAAAAAGTGTTTATGTTAAACACTTCTGGTACAGACTTTAAAAATGTCTATTACGAATCATTTAAAATATGTCATCTTCTTTCATTATATATGCATTAGTTTCGATAAGTTGTAAACCCTCAAATTTGTCCAATTAAGATTTATGCATACAATTAAGAAAGATGGCATATTCAATCAAGTTAAGCTAAGTATGTGTAATAGACACTTAAGAACACACATAAAAAAATATTTAAAATTTAAATTGATAGTATCTGATAGAAACATTTTATCATATGTTCAGTAAGTTTAAATGTTCAATTGAAACAAATTGTAATTTGAATATCTCGATGAAATATAGAGAAAAGTTTAAGGGTTGCTCATATATTAAGCGTAATTATGATTACACGTGATTAGTTCACATTTCTCATTTTTGTATTAATTATTATTACACGTGATTAGTGCATATTCTTCATAGTTATTCTATCTCTATTTCTATTTATATGCCGTTCTTATAAAAATAGATGATCTTTAATAGTTGTCATTTCACAAAATCAATACATAAATGACATTATTTTTCATATTTTACCCTTGAGAGTTATTAACCTTAAAAGTATGAATTTGACCAACATAGAAAAAATAAATGATCAATTCATGTTCATTGATCAATTAATTAACCAAAATAAATTAATTTATGTTCGTTTATTGAAAACTTGATTTCATGAAAATACTAAATAAGGATACAATATTAAACTGACATAGCTTTTGAGATACTTGAAATCTAAAAGAATGTCATATAAGTAGGAACCGAGAGAGTATTAATTATTATTACGCGTGATTATTGCACACTCCTCATTGTTGTATTAATTATTATTACACGTGATTAGTGCATATCCCAATTGATACAATTAATTAGTATCACAATAAATATACACGTGACATAGACCTGGATATACATAAAAAATTTAAATTTTATTTGTCAATTAGAGGTTCCAATATGAAAAGACTTTCATTAATTGTGTTCTTTATGATTTTTCCAAATCTTGTAAAAACATGGTTAGAATTCTTAGTCATCATTGCTAAGGATTTACTTCCACGTATTTAATATTTTTGTGTATTATTTTTATTTATATTTTCTCTATCTCAAAATACTTCTCGTACTTTTTAAACCTAAGTGTTGAATCTCTTGGAGTGAATTAAGAAAAATTAAAGCTTCTCAAATCTAAGTGTTGATTTACTTATGAACAAGATTATTATATATATATTACTTTTTTGTGATGAGTCAAAAAAAAATTCATCGACTTTCTTAAGACCATCATATTGAAGAAAACGTACATACTTTGTCACTTCAACATTATCTCGATCGAAAACTATTTATTAGAAAAATATCATCCACATACTTGTCGTCGTATCACATATACATAGTTGCCTAGGTGATTGATAAACTTCCGTTAGGTTTTTTAAAATATATTTTTCATATATTGTAATGTTTAAATATGAAATATTTAATATAACAAATAAGACACGTAAATTGTAACAAGGTGAATACTCAGTTTTTTTCAAGGGAACTAAAAAATAGGTTTTTTTTTTTTATTATTATTATTATTATTATTATTATTCTTGTATAAGAGAATATTGGAATAAATTTTAAAACTTTATGGTTCACTTGGAGTGATTAAAAAATTCGAATATGAAAGAGATTTATAGGATATATGAAAAGAAGATTATTTCTTGTGATTTTTTTCTTCGATAAAATACTTTTAATATTAATATAATTATATTATTTTGCTTTATACTACTTTTAAACAAATTATAGATTAAAATTTTGAATTGAATGAAATAATCCATGGTTGTTGGGGAGTCAATTAATAAGACAAGTCATATCTTTGCTTTTATGTACTCAACTAATAAGACAAGTCATATCTTTGCTTTTATGTACTGAACAAGGACTGTGGTACTTGAATAAAATTCTCTCACATTAATCAGAGATATCATATTTGAATTTAGAATAATTTTCTTTTAAAAAATAAAAAAGATAGTGAAAAAATATTAATGATATGAATTTAAATAAATTAAGGCTTTAATATAAATATCAATTATCGAATAAAAAATCAATATACAAAATAAATGTGTGTTTCCACTTTCTAATGTATGAAAATGATAAAGTGTTTCAATTAGCACATATTTCAAGATTCGCATTTCCTATCTGCTTCACTTGTCAGTTTGTGTCATCAATCACATCAAAATTTCTTTTCCCACTCTTTCTCTGTTTTTTCCTTTAGAATATGCTTTGAAGAAAAATAATAATATAATAAATTAGAGGCGTAGGTAGAGTAGAAGGTACGAGTTAGATAAAAGTAAATAACAATGATTCAAATTCTGTATTTATTTTAAAAGAAGGCGAATTAATTTAAGAGACTCTTGTACTTGATTTGATTTGTAAGTTAAATTTCTGTGCTTTTTTGTCTACTGAATCCTTAAACTCAATGAAACTCTAATTTTTAAGTCCTTACAATCAGTGGTGGACTCAGGATTTTTATTTATGGGCTTCAAAAATAAAAGTATAAACGAGTATATAAGCCAACAAAACAAAAATTCAAAAAAGTAGTAGTATATAGTTCTAGTAGCGGATCATTGAATTTTTTTGGATTTTAAACCACACTTTCATTAAATTTTTTTTGAATTTAAAACCACACTTTTCGCATGTTTTATAAAATAAAAAACTAAAAAACAAATTGAAAAATGGAACTGAAACTAAAAACTAAAAAAATTAAAAGCTAACACAGGAATTCAAACCCTCACCATGAAGCTTAATTTCAAGGGGACCAGCTGTTGGGCAATTAGTTTCTCCTTCTCATTGAAGGGGTTCAAAATATATATATATATATATATATATATATATATATATATATATATATATATATATATATATATATATATATATCCACATAAATATGAAAGATTACATTATATATAGCGTGTAATTTTTTTTCGATAGGGCTCGAGTGAACCCCCTAAAACCCATGTGGGTCCGTATGATCATTGACTAAGCTTATGTGGCACTAAAATGGTTGAATTGGACAAATACGTGACCTCACTCGTTTTTGAAGAAAATGAATATAATAGTGTTATTTTAAAATTATCAAAATTATAAGAAAAACAACAATAATAAAAAAAAAAATTAAAATTATTGAAAACCTCTTCTTCTTCACTCCACCCCACCTCGCCCCTTCCCCACCCCTATTCCTTTTCTCTTCTTCTTCTTCTTCTTTGACATACACATTATCACTATAAAATCATCAAATAAAAAATTGCAAAATTTTTTTGCAAGAAAATATACCTTTCATCATTTTTATAAACTTAATTCTTTAAGATCTATTACTTGAATTTACATATAAACATATTTTTTCCAATTTGAATTTTTCTTGATATCTCTTTTTATCAAATCAAAATAAATAGAATCCTAAAGCATGTGCAAGAACTAATTATAATATATCACATTTTGTGATTAAGGAAACTTTTGAGTGTGAACTATGATGAAAGATGAAAATGGTGAATTTTATTTTTGGGATGAAAATAGTAGGTGGGAACAAAGAAGATGGAGTGTAGTGAGAAAGAGAAAAAAAAATTACATTTTTTAAAGATTATTTATTTTTAAATATTTAATTTTTGATGTGGTATTAGAAAATTAATAATAATAATGTGTCATTAGAAAATTAATAATAATAATGACGTGTCATTAAAAATGACGTGGTATTTCATGTATAAAATGGTTGTGCTACACGCACACCCATCAAATAAGAAAGGGGTCTAAAATATTATGTTTGAATGAGTTTCAGGGTTCAATTGGAGTGAATTTCTTTATTTACAAAAAATAAAAAAAAAATTAATACTTTATAATAGGGGTGTGCACTATTTGGATTAAACTGAAAAATCAAATCGAATTCTAATTTGGATTGGGTTTTTGGATTTTTGGTTTGGTATTGGATTTATAATTTACTTTGTTTGGTTTGGTTTCGGATTTAGAAAAATGAAAAATCGACAAATCAAAAAAATCTAATTATACTATATATATATATATAATTAAGTTGAAGTTAACCACTTTTGTCCCTTTTTAGTTATTTTCATTATGATTTAGTTTTTTTTTTTTTTTATGTTTGGATATCTATAATTGATATACTTTTAAGTATTGTGTTTTACATTTTACTTGTGATTTATATTAAGAAGTATATTTAAGAAATTATATATATAGAGTTTTTTTAAAATTGCAAATATAACTTTGTTATGTTTCTAATTATTGACATAACCGATTAACCAAAAAAAAACTCAAACCAAAAAGAGAAAAATCAAACCAAACCAAATTTATTTTGGTTCAGATTGGGTTACACTTCTTTAAGACCAAAAATCGAAAAATTCAAACCGAATAGTATAAAATCAAACTGAAAACCGAATGCATACCCCTACTTTAAAATTTCAAGTTTAAATTCAGGAGATAAGAAAAAAATCATCAAGGATTCTTTCAATTTTATATTATACAAATCGAGAAGTCATTGACAATATGTTTTGAAGATTCACATTTCTTATTAGTAAAAAAATAAAAATAATTGGTCATCATCTAATTAGTAAAATTTTTCTTTTCTTACTCTTTATCTTTTTTTCATTGGTATACGCTTTGAAGGTAAAATAAATAATCAAAATAATTAGTCAAAGGCGTAAGTAATGTAGTCTACTAGAAGGTATTTTTTGTCCAAACTTTTATTATATATATATAAATATATATATTATTTCAATTTATGTTAAGATATTTGAAATTTAAAAATCAAAATCGCGTATTTGATAAATAATTTAATTAGGAACGATTATTGATTAATAATTTCAATCACTGTTCATTTCAATATCTTGCTTTTGTTATTTATTTATGAAATAAGTTTAAAATGACTTAAAATAAGTCAAAAATTAAAAATAGATCTCCATGTATTTTTATTTTTTGACTTAAAAGTTATTTAAATTTAATTTTTTTATTTTTAACTTAAAAATGTATTTTTTTAAGCGGATTCAAACGGACTCAAAATTTTCTGAAGTAGATGTGGAAAATTGAGTCTGTTCTATTAATTATTATTAAAGGACAAAACCTTGACTGACAATATATAACATCATAATTAAAGTGATTGCTGCTTTATTTGGTCCCATTTGCTTTGATTAGTGGTAAAATATAGATTTCTAATGGTGATTTTTTTACTATGATTATATAAGTATAATATATTTTAAATTTTTTTTTTGAAAATATTTAAATAAAAGTTTGATAGGTTAGGGGTTATGTATTAGTCTTAACTTTTCAAGTACAAATTAAAATGTGTCAAGTTAATAATAAGCGGATCAATAATATGCTAAATTTGGATGAATTGGGTTAGTCGATTTTTCACGAGTTAATTTTTTCACCTTTAAAAATTAATTGGTTAGGAGAAAATTTTACTAAAATTAGTTATGCATTAATCATATAATGTTGAGTGTTTGTATTACATATTAATATTATATACTTCAGAATATTTATTTTATTTTTTACTATTATGAGGAATTTTAGCATTGTAATTCAGGTATAATTTAATATCTTCATTTTTATTCTAGTTTTATTCCATATAAAATAATATACAAATTCTCACATGATTTATATAAATATTATTGACGATAAGAATATGAACAATAAACTATAAAATCTTTGATTAAAAATATTACAGTGCTTTTCACTCTATTAGATAATCACAATTTCTTTCATTATTTTCTTTTTAAGCAAGATTTAATAACTGATTTTATATCACTAATTAATATACAATCTAGCTAAAACATCTAAAAGAGAGTAGGTAAAAGAAATCTACCATTTGAATCCTTTCACAACTTCTCTGAGTGGTTGATACAATTCGTCAACAACGTATCATATTATATTATGTTATTAAATTGTATTTTGTTATAATATAATAATGAATCCAAACATAATCATACCAAATCAATATTATTATATAAATTGAAAGTCGTTTTACATGTCAATCTATGAAAACAATTAAATAGAATGACATTTAAAGTAATAATATAATATTATTATGGAATTAAGAAAAGTCACTTCTCAATCCTTTCACAACAAGTAATTTTTAATCATTCAACCACGTGAATTGTGAAAACTTGGAAATTTTTGGCATTTTAGTACAAAACAATAATACTAGTAAAATTTAATTAAAAAAACCCACTGGACAAAGTTTACTTTTTGCCAATTTTAAATGAATTCCTTTTCTAGGAAATAAAGGTATCACATGTTTTTTCAAAATTTTGTTCATAATATTAGACACTAGTTACAGAGCATTGGCGTGTGGTAGGTGAGTATCACGTCAATTAATAAAACTATATATAATAAATGTTATATTTAATGAGAAGGTTGATAAGTTATTTTTAAAAATATGAATCATTTTAAAAATATTTTAAACTATATTATTTATTTTTATTTTGTTTATCATAATGTAAATACTTTTAATATAGTTCAAAAAGGGAAAAGATTTAAGAAGCAAGTTTTTAGTTAATTTTAAACTTCTAAAGATTTAGTAGCAATAATTTTAGTAAAATTTTGAAATTTAAAACATTAAGAATATAATTAAATAATAATTATTTTAAAACAATAATAAATTAAAGCAACGACGAAAAACAGTATTGACATAATTAAGATATTCGTTCGCCGCGTAGGCAGCACTAAATATCACAGGAATTCTGAACATTCAACCACGTGGTTTCTGAAATCCTCAAAAATTGGTATATTATATCGTCATCGTTCTATATTAGTTGTTCATTTTAATTCTCATATATTTAAAAAAAAAAAAAAAACGAGTAACTTATCGATGAACTCTCACGGTTCATTTTTAGTTATCATAGTGAAATTTGATATATTTATTAAGAAAATAATAATTAACATAACTATTTTATTATATTATTTCTGGTAATTAATTTTAGTTTTAAGTCTTGAAAAATGATTTGAAGAAGGAATATTTAACGCTAAAGTAAAATATGAAAAAAAAATATTTTTTATAATATATTAAAAGTAAGAAGTAAAAATGAGAAATTTGAAATAGTAAACAAATAAAAAGTAATAAGAGAAAAGAATTTAAGATAATACTTCTCCGTACATTTTTAATTGTCATAATTTTTTTTTTTAAAGTCAAACTATAAGAACTTCGACTAATATTTTATAACTGTATTTTTTCTTTATATTGATATACAAAAAAATACAATTTATTGTACTTTTCTTATAGTTTTTGAATATCTAAATCTTTTGTTTAAAATATTGAATTAATATAATATAATTTAACTTTAAAAATTAGTTAAATTGACTTTTAAAAAACGTAATATGACAATTAAAAATAAATAAAAATAATAATATTTAATAATGTGGACAATTAATATAGGACAGAGGAAATAATTGAGGCCCCCAATAAAGGTTTCTTTTCTTTTCTTTTATATAAACAAGCCAACTAGTGCCTAGAATTTACATCACCAAAAAAAAAGTATAACTCTCCAGAGAAGAAAACACACAAAAAAAGGAAAAACTTAGTAGCCATGAATGTGAAAATTGAGAGTTCAAAAATCATCAAGCCATTGTATGATGGAATTCCACCTTCAACTACAACTCATATTCCTTTCAATGTATTTGACAATGTAACATTTGATACTCTAATGGCTTTGATTTATGCCTATAGACCACCCACCCCTCCCACATCCACTATCGAAGCGGGACTTCGAAAGACGTTATCGATTTATCGAGAGTGGGCCGGGCGAATAGGTGAAGATGAACACGGTAATCGAGGAGTTTTTCTCAATGATGAGGGTGTTCGATTCATCAAGGCGTCAGTGGACGCCTCGTTGGACGAAGTATTGCCCTTAAAGCCTTCGCCCTCTATGCTCTCCTTACATCCTAGTTTAAAGGACGTAGTGGAGTTAATCCAAGTCCAAGTCACACGTTTCACGTGTGGCTCTGTGGTGGTCGGTTTCACCGGCCACCACATGATAGCTGACGGCCACGCTGCAAGCAACTTTTTTGTAGCATGGGGTCAAGCATGCCGAGGGATGGAAATTACACCCCTCCCGATGAACGATCGTGCTATTTTCCGCCCTCGGGATCCACCCCTCGTCGAGTACAACCATGTTGGGGCCGAATTCGTATCCAAATTAGTAAACAACGAGTTAGTCAAAGTCAACGACAACGACAACGACGAAAAGAAAGAGAAAAATATCATAGTACACAAAGTCCATTTCACCTTGGAGTTCCTAGGGAAACTCAAGGCGCATGCCTCTTTTATGAATGGAAAGGCCAAAACTTATAGCACATTCGAAAGTCTAATAGCCCATTTATGGAGGGTTATTACAAAATCACGTGACTTAAACGCGTTACAAAATACTCAAATTCGAATATCGGTTGATGGAAGGAGAAGAATTATACCTAGGGTTCCGGATGAATTTTTTGGTAATCTAGTCTTGTGGGCATTTCCAACATCAAAAGTGAAGGACTTGCTAGATGAGCCACTTCACTATGCAACAAAGATTATTCATGATGCAATTACTAAAGTTGATGACAAATATTTCAAGTCATTTATTGATTTTGCAAATGATGAGAAAGTGATGACTAGACAAGATTTAATACCAAGTGCAAACATGAAGGAGGACTCACTTAGTCCAAATTTGGAAGTTGATAGTTGGTTGAGGTTTCCATTTTATGACTTGGATTTTGGTACTGGTTGTCCATTTGTGTTTATGCCTTCTTATTATCCAATAGAAGGGATGATGTTTCTTGTGCCATCATTTATTGGAGATGGAAGCATTGATGCTTTTATTCCTTTATATGAACACAATTTAACAAATTTCAAGAAAATTTGTTACTCTCTAGATTTGAAAGCAAAATGAGAAGACCAACTTATGGGGTTGGTGGGGGTGGGGGTGTTTTTGGTGTATTTTGTTGTTTTTAGCATATGGACACTTTTGGTTATTATTTTTTCCTAGTGATTTTATTGATTGTCATGTTAATGATCTATGTGTTTTGAAGAATTAGTTTGAGTTGGCATTTTTTATGATTTTATTTATATATATTAGTGATTAAAGAATATTGATTGGTTGTTTTTTCAACTTCCAAGGTAATTTGCTTTTTTTTTTTTTGGTCAGTTTGTATTTGTTTTGATTTTATGTTCGGTGTCTGATATCTGTTTGTTGATATCAATTAGTTTTGATTTGCTTTGCATGAAGTTAGATTGAAGCTTGCATAAAAGATACGGGCTCAATATATTATCAATCTTGTACACTTTATTAAAAACTTTTACTAAAAAATATGGGTAATGCTAAATGATCAGAAAATTTGGTTAAATATTTAAAAAATTTATCATATTTTTTAATTTTAAATAAATTGATTTTTTTTTAATTAAAAGGTATTAAAGTTAAAAGGATAAAAATATTCAAAAAGATAAAATGTCACTCTGATCAAATTTTCTTGCCAAAAGAATTTTTCCAAAAAATATACGTACAATATACTAAGAAACTTTTTATGAAAGATAAAAAAGATTTTATCTTGTCTTCCACCTAAAAGGTGGTAGGCTATTTCCTTCTTTGACAAAACTTTCATGTTTGGTTTCATATGGTGAAAAATTGGAATTTGAAGTCATTTGGCCCCATGCAAATTTTTCTTTGAAAGACTTTGGAAAGAGAAATTATTTTTTAAAAAAGAACTAAGCATATTTTTCTTGGTTAAAATTGTCTCATTTGATGTAATTAATTTTTTTTCCCAGTAAATATGTCAACCACTACAAAGAAATTGAATTTCCACCAGAATTTGCCAGAATTAAAGCAGAAGAAGAAGACAGTTCCAAAAGATTCAATGTATCTACACATCAGTAAAATAAATACTTCCTCCTTTCACTTTTACTTGTCACTGTTTAACTTGACATACTCATTAAGAAAATAATTATTGATATAGGTATTGATCACAAAATTTAATTGATCACGAAATTTTAGAAAATAAGAAGACATTTTTTGTATAGGGAAGTGCTAAAATGGCCAGAAAATTTGACCAGAATTTGGCTTGAATATAAAAAAACTATAATATTTTTGTTATTTTAACATAAATTAGTCTTTTTTTCCATTTTTTAGTTAAAATGTATTAAAATTTAAAGGACAAAAATATTTAAAAAGATAAAATAACATAAATAAAATATCATTCTGATCAAATTTTCTAACCAAAAAAATTTTTCCTTTGGTAAATTATATTCTTTAACATATAATGTGAGATATAAGTATTAAACATAAAATATAAGTTAAAAAAATTAAGACACATAAATTATACTAACAAGGTGACTATTCACTTTTTTCTCGTATAACTTCATTCGAGGGAATTATTCCCCTTCATTCTTTTTTAATTGTCATGATTTATTTTTATTTGGAGTCAAACGATAAGCATTTTGATTAATATTTTTTATGTATGTTTTTATTATATTGATATGCAAAAGATTGCAATTTATAGTACTTTTCGTATAGTTTTTGAATATCTAATTTTTTTAATTTAAAATATCAAATTAATATAATCTAATTTAACTTTGAAAATTAGTCAAGTTGACTTTCGAAAATCACAACATGTCAACTAAAAAGAAACGGAGGGAGTAATACTTTTCTTCTAGAGATGTTTTTTTTCTTATATAAAGTGAATATTGGAATAAACTTTTAAACTTTATGGTTCTCTCTTTTGTAATGTACTTTTAATATTGATTTAATTGTTCTATTTTACTTTAAACTACCTTTAAAATACAAATTAATCATTGATGATAATAATTTTCCGTAAACAACTTCATTATATTATATTATAATCTGTTGCAAATGTTCATATAATGTTCGTGCATCATTTACAATCTAATTTGAGAAAGTCGAATACCAAGAAACTCTATTTAGGAAAGAATTTTGCTAGACTATAAGCTAGCATATTCCATGTTCGAGAAATATATAAAATATTGATATTTTCATAGGGATTCATCAATCTCCATATATTCTCGCAAGTTGGGGTGAGCATGGTATGGTATCTCAAATTTTGATACTCGGTTTTAAAACTATTTATATCATTACTATATCAATTTAATTTGGTATTGTTCGATATTTTGAAGTTCAATTTCGACATTTTGCGGTATAATAACTCGATAACCATAATTTGTTCAACTTCGACTAATATATACTCGTATAATAGAATATTCTGACTTCGATAATTCAAAAGGGTCTCAATTGTATCATATTAATTACTAACACATTACATATATAGAAATCTATATTCAAAAGAAAGTACAAACAACTCTTTTTGACTTTTTGTTAATCAAAATAGAGTAGTCAAAATTTTCGACTTTAGTTATACCAATATTAGGTTGCATATTTTCTAGTAATAATATATATATATATATATTATTTATGTAACTATATACTTCAATATGATATTTGATATTTCGGTATATTATTTCTAAACTATTAAATATCATCTCAATATCAAAAAATAAAATAAAATGTATATCATTATACTAAAATTATGATATTTAAAATTTTAATATGATATGATAATTCGATATATATCATGTCATATCCATCCGTACTCATAGCTATTTTCCACGACATCATTATCTTCTTTTATTGCATTTGTACCACTTTTTGTTTTGGTATCCTTAGACAACGATTTTTTCAAAGCACGTTCTAAACATCGTAGTTGGGAAGTAAATGAAAAATGCTAAATGGCCACAATTATGTTTAAAAAAAAAGATCATAATATCCATATTTGTTCATACAATAATGAAAAATGAGGGAAAACGTCAATATGATTTATGTGGGCATTTTCATAAATTGTTTTATTGGATTAAAAGGATAAAAATGAAAAATAAAATAAAATTAAACCATTAAGTTCACATCATATTCTATTGCGGCCAAATAATTGTGGTAAAAAAGATATTTCATCTGTCTCATATTAGATAAGTATCCTACTGATAATACTTGTCTCATATTATTTGATATCTTACTAAATTATGATAGAATTAATTATTATTTTTTAATGAAAGTGTGGTAAGAAAAATGTGAATACTAAAACTTTTTCTTGTTTGTTAGTAGTATACAAAAAAAGTTCTTCCACATATTTAATACTCTTGATATTTCATGTTATATGTCTTAATTAATTTAATTGATCACAAATTTTAGAAAATAAGAAGATATTTTTCATATATTATATTGTTTAACATATTAAGTTTTATTTATTTGAAAAAAGAAATCTACAAGAATATATTTTTCTATTTAAATTTGATTTATGCTAAGAATATTTTTTGAAACGTTACAAATTTATCATATTTTAAAATTCTGTACTAGACAAATTACATTATATAAATTAAGACAAAAAAGTATTATTAAATTGGTCAACAATTTAAAATAATAATATTTAAAACAAAATATAAATATTTATTTAATTATAAATTATCTCATGAGAATAAATTTTAGAATTAAACTACTTTTAAATAAACGGTAAAAACTAAATTGAGTTTGATGTTTTAAAAATATGAAAAAATATTTAAAAATCAATTTAAAAATATATCAAAATAAGTTGGTCTTAAAACTTATCTTATCCAGACACTAATGACTAAACGGGTGATTTACCAATACAATAGAGTTAAAAGAGTTAAACACACGTCGAAATTATTTCACTTTATTGCATTTCATACGTGAATTATTAAGAGTTTGAATTTTCTATCTCAATTATCGCCCAAAAGTTAGTAAAACACATCTAGACATGGATTATAGATCAAATATTTTTACGTTTGTTTGGCATAAAATCTTTATCCATCTGACATATATTACGACTCTATTTGCTGACATGTTAATATTTTAAATATATTTTTAATTGACTTTTTTAAAACTCTAAATTCTCACCTTATAAGTCAGAGATATTAATGTCACGGTAGAAACTAGATCACAACTAAAAAGATGGTGGATATCGCAATTGGAATAATCAATTATATGGTGATATGTAGATTTAATCTTTAACTTTAACTTTTAACTTAATATATTAATTTTTTTATATGTGTTACTGTAATTTTCGTTTTCATATGGCAAAATTTTAAATAAAAAAGAGAATATACACATATTATGAAAAATTACTTGAGGTATATCTCATTATAATTCAAATATAAAACTCAAGATTCAATCTCCGCCATCTATTTTGTTATGATAACCCAAATATGAAGAAAAAAAATACCATAAATAATTTAAAATCGAACGAGTGCTTTTAAAAGTAAAATAACTTTGTTGACTAGCATTTTTTTTAATAATTATTCTTTGTTTACAAGAACATGGAATGTTTAGGACCAAATTGTTTATTAAAAGTAATACTATAATACATAGAAAAACACCACCAAACAATTATGTTTTCTGTGTATTATATACTTTATTCATTATGGCCTTCACGTGATTTTTTATCATGAAATATCTGTGTTAAAGCTGGAATCCCACTGACTAGTAGAGTATATTAATTTTTTTTGATTTATTATATTTTTATATTCTGAACTCCTTTTTTTTTAAAAAAAACACGATTTTAATTTTTATCACCATTATCATTAAAGTAGTTGAATAAATTCATCAAAAATAGTACTCCACAATCGAAATAAATTTTGATAGATTTTCAATTAGACGTATGTAGGATTGGGGTAGCTTGAAATAAGGTGTTATTAAATGTTTGCTATAATTATGGCATGTGATAGCTACATCAGAATTTGTTACTTCCTCCGATTTTATTTATATGTCATCATTTTGATTTTACGTGTATTAAAAATTAAATAAATTTACTATTCTATTCTTATTTAGTTAAAGTTAACTTCTCAATAAATTAATATAAATTTTTTTTTTTGATTAATTAATTTGAACAATGAACATGAATAATTCACTTAGTTTTTGTATGTTGGTTAAATCTATATTTTTAAAGCTAATAACTCACAAAAGTAAAATAAGAAGAATATTATAATTTATGCGTTAATTTTATGAAATGACAAGTATTATAAACCAACTATAGTAAGGTTCACATATAAAAATAAACGGAGGGAGTGAAATTTATACTCCGCTCATCTCATTTTATATGTCATCCATTTCTATAAATAGTTTGTCCATAATACTCTCTCTGTCTCATTTTATATGTCATCCATTTCTATAAATAGCTGGACCACAATACTTGTCATTTTATAAAATTTATGCATAAATTACCATATTTTGCCTATTATACATTTGATAAAATAGTTAATTAATCTGTCATTTATTAATAAACTTGACTTAAGAAAACATTAAATAAGGTAGAAGAGTAAGTTACATCATTTCTTAATGAAATTGCAAAGTAAAAAGGTGACATATAAAATAGAACGAAGGGAGTACTTGTCATTTCATAAAATCAATGTATAAATTATCATATTGTTTCTTTTTTACCCTAGTGAGTTATTAGCCTTATTATAAATATAAAATAAAAATGTAACATATAAAATAGGACGGAGGAAGTAGCTAGCTTCAATTCAATCTAATTATTTTTCTACAAAGGTACAAGTTACAACATATATCTTGAAATTTATTTTGGAGCAGTGATCACTCAATCAACAACAATAATAAATTTACTGAAATCTCATAAATGGGGTGTGATAATAATACATATACATTATCTAAAATCTTACTTTGTTCAGATATAGAAATAATGTTCGAAGAATCTCAGTTCAAATAAAATATAAATAAAATTAATATGAAAAGTAAGTAGTCATATAATAAAATAAAATAAAATTCAGCAACAACATATCATAGGATAATCAAAACCAAATAAAGTTTATTTGAAAAAAAATATACATATAAGAAAATTACTTAGGGACTTCACGTGATCTTTTACTTATGGAAGGTCTGTATTAAAGCGGTAATTCCACTAAGTATTAAAATCTATTGAATTTTTTAAACTTATTTATACGTTTATATTTTTATATAATTATATCTTTAATTCATTAACAAATTATCTTCGTACATCAATCAAACTATCTGTATAAATATAATTCCGTGTGTACAGATTTTATTTTTATTTTTGAGAATAGAAAAATTATTTTTAATAGATTACCGAATATAAGAAAATTGTTTGGTAAAATAATTTTTAAAAAATGATTGAAATAAAATATTATGATGAAATTATTGAAAAACGAAAAATACTGATCATAAAAATGAAGTAGAAGTCTTCAAAACTACAGAAATCACTAAATTGTATAGTTGATTATTCTCAGCATATTTCAATTTTTGTGTAAATGATTATTTACTAGACACAGAGTTTAAAAGATTTTTTTATTTTATTTTTTAAAAGTTATGATATAAAATAAATTATGCACAAATTTTTATTATAGAAATATTATTCCCTGCAATTTAATTTTAAATATTTATTTTAATTAGACATCGAATTGGAGTAGGTATTTTTGCCTGCCTTTTAGATTACTATTAACAAAAAAAAAAAGTACTAATACATTAAATTGCTGTAAAAATGTAAAAACAAAAATTCTTATTTTATCTTATATTAATTGATCATCATACTAAAAATAGTTGTCTCATATTGATTTATCACCTTACTAAATCAATGACGCATTAATTAAAAATTTTCTATATTACGCTTCAAATTAATTCTTTTTGAAAAGTTTTTATATTTGTTTGGAAAATTATTAAAAAGTTTTTAAGGGTAAATTAGTAAATTATTTTTTTATTTATAATTTCTTAATATATATATATAAAAGAAGTGATCAATTAATTTTTGAAGTATTTCATACCCTTTAAGAAAAGTAGATTAAGACATAAATTGAACTATTTTTACCCTTATTAATTATTATCAAATTTATGATTAAAGTAACTAAATATTAATTAATCACTAATTCCAATACTAGCTAATGAAGTGTAAAATTGGAAGTACACTCTAAAAATAGTCTTGAAAATTGAACAATTAAATTAATTTGAAAATGAAAAATACCTCGAAAATTAACTTAATATGGAATGGAGGGAGTATAAATTACAATAATTGACAATTCAAAATATTTAAAGTTTATGAAAAATAGTTATAGATATATTTGTTTGAATCTCGAAATTCGAAACGCCTCACATAAATTGAGACGAAGAGAGTATTGATATAGATATTTTATCAAACTATCTCTATTAAATGATATTTAGTATTAATCTTGAAATCTTTTTTGAAGAAAAAGTATTTAATCGACCACTAGTTTGGCCATAGATTTCCCAAGTAATATTTGGAAAAAAAATTGGCAAATAGTGTTTGTCCATACAATTTGCCATGCAAGCATCCCAAATTCCCAAATATTAGTTTTTTCTAGTATTTGGGTCAAATCTCATTATTTGGGATTTTTTAAAAAATTAAAATTTTACACCAAACTTTTATCATTTACAAAAACACCCTCTATAATAGTTGTTTGCGTTGTATTATATAATTTTTTACGTGGACATCAAAGTAGTTATAAAATATTCAGTGAATATGAAAATTATGATATGCCTGTTGATGAAAATGAAGAACAATCGGTTCAGGGTAACAAAGTCATGTGCTTTGTCTACTTCACGATGTATGAAATGATGCTTGTTGCACTCACTCCAAACTACCACATTGCTCCAGTGTCATGGACACTACTTGTTATTTGTTGCAACGAAGATCCAATAACTTGTAATACAAACTTGTGGTTAGTTTTGATAGTTTTTAAAACTTACGGGTATAAATCATATTTTTCTAAAAAAGTAAAATATGTTTCCTAAATACTATGGCCAAATACATAATGAATTTTCACCCAAATAATATTTGCTAAGAATATTTTTAAATCTATGGCCAAACGATAAAATATTCAAAAACTCGAAACTCTTTGCAATTAATAGGTGGCAATTCTTTTTTTATGGTTGGTACAAGTGTAGTGACAGATATGAATATATAGAGCAAGAATCAACTATTTCCTCTTGACGTAGCACACCCTAATGAAACAATTATTAATATAGGTAATATTACTATTTTATTCTTTAATTTTATTAAATTGAAAGTTGAAAAAATATGTTAGATGATAAATAGTTAACAAGAATAAAATAGACATAAAAAATTAAATTATCTTTTAATTTTCTAAACTAAATATGTATTATTGAATAATTATTTTTAACATAATAGACAACTATTATAAGACAAAAAATAATAAATGGTGACAAATATGAGAGTACATGTCTGAAAAGTCATTAGATTATTATGATGAGTACATGTCTGAAAAGTCATTACATTATCATGATCAACAAATATAAATGTATAATAAAGGAGTAAACTGTGAGAGTAAACTAAAATAAGTTAGAAAGTATTTGATAAAATTAAAAATAATTTAAAATAAATTAACAATGACTTAAAATAAGTTATAAATCAAAAGTAGGCATCTCTTTACTTTTTATTTTTTGACTTAAAAGTCATATAAGTTTAATTTTTTTATTTTTAACTTATAAGTCAATCCAAACGGACTCTGAATAGATAATATTAACTAGAAGTATAATCATACTCTCTCTCCATTTCTATTTATGTGTCGTTCTTATTAAAAATAGTTATTTTGTAATATTCTTTTCATTTCAAAATAAGTGGATTGTTGAGGCAACGCACGCCCATTAAGAAAGAAAAGTTTGAAACATAAAATTGAACACCACTTTCCACTTTTGCCCTTTAAGTTATTCTCAAAAACATAAATTATTCAAAGTAAAATCATAAATATGACAATTAACTGTCTTGAAATTATCACTTAGAAAATGTAAATGAAGAGCAAAAATGAAATAAAATTCCAATATCTCTCTTGAATTTTGAATAATTTAGTTATTTTGGAATATGAAAAAAGGTTCAACAATTCGGTTATTTTGAAATGGAGGGTGTACTTGTCATTTCACAAAATCAATACATAAATAACACGATTCTTCTTATTTTATCTTTGAGAGTTATCAGCCTTGAAAGTATGAATTTGACCTAGATAAGAAAACTAAATGATTAATTCATGTTCATTGGCTAATTTAATTAATCAAAATAAACTAATTTATGTCCATTCATTGAAAACTTGATTTCAAGAGAATATTAAATAAGGATATAATGGTAAACTTATATAATTTTCTTAAGAGACGTGGAGTCTAAAATAGTATTCTTTTAAGTCATTATCACTAAATTTCTAATCTTCATTAATCACACAAACATGGTAAAATAATATGGGTTGGTGTAAATATATATTTGATACCTATAAGTTTTTTTTAAAAAAATATAATTTTGATAGGTCATATTATCAATTCAATTCAAGCATTAACTTCAATTGATATAAATCGAAAACATTGTTATACAATAATTAGGAAGAGTAGGAACATTGCTAGCTTTTGTATGAAATTTATTTATATTGCCTACAAATTAAATATGCTTTGAAAAATGGGATACGATTTTAAATAACATGGTGAAAATTGGCCATTCTATTAAATTTTGGCAAATATTATCCAAATAGGTTAAAGTTCACAAATAGCCCTAAATGAAGGTGTTCTTAAATTAGTTACATCTATAAAGCATAAGTTTAAGGTATTTCAAAACAGTAAACATGCTTAATTGATCACACAATCTATCTTACAGGCAAACATTAAAATTTATGTCTGATAAATAACAAAGGTTCTCTTTGGATGATTTTTTCAACTTGGAGTCGTTTCTAAAAGATTTTATTAAATGAGGATAAAATATAAGTAGACACTTTGAAGTACATTAGGCGTAATCCTACGAACCAAACAACCAACATAAATTGGGTTGATTAGACTTAACATGACTAATTAAAGTTGGACCTTTGTTTCAAAGCATAAACTCAAAAAAAAAAAAAGAAAAAAAAAGGGGGTTAGTTTCAAATGTATACAATAAAGTGATTAGTTTTCGACAAATTTAAATTGTTTTATTTACATAAGAAATAACCAAATGTTATAGAAAATACACACTAATTATATGATATAGCTTACTAAAAGTAAAAGAAAATATATATTGACTATGCAATATAACTTATTTATACATTAGCTATACATTGACTATACACTATGATACACTAAAAAAACTGAATATAGTTTAATATATATGAAGCATACACTAACTATATATGAAATATATACTTACTATTCAATTTTGATCAATTCAAAATAATCTTATAGTCCCAAAATTTAAATATGAAAGCATCTCGAAGTTCGAGTCTTCTAATATATAATATACACGAAAAGATTCAGTTTTTCGATGCATCAATTTTTTTGTTTTTTTAAAAAAGAAGACGATGAAGAAGAAGAGGAGGAAAAAAGAAGAAGGAAGAAGGAAAAAAAGTTGTTAATGGCTAAATCAGATGGAAGAACATATTTGGTTAATTTTGATAGTTTTGAAAATTGAGCCATTTTTTTAGTAAAATAAAGAATTGAATAACCACTTCACAAAATCCCCCCAAAAAACACAGTAATAGCCCTATATATTCGTTGCTCGTTCAAAACCCAAATCTTTATATTTTTCAAACTTCATAAATAGTTCTTTTTTTCAACTCTGGTAATTATTATCTTAAAATTTAAACCTTCAAAAATATTTTTTGAAAAAGTCATGACTGGACCTATTTCAACCAAATATCCTTTAAGATTTAGGTTAATTGACTAATAAAATTGGACCTTGATATGAACCTTTCTAGAAATCCAAATCTTTTAAATTAACCATAAGCCAATCTTTCCCAGTTCATTCTAAACCCTAATTAACAAATAGTCATTTTCCATCCCTATAACCGAAAGTAATCACTTGTGAAAAATTACAATCCTCAATTACATGGAATTTGAATTTTCAGTATGATCTTCCAAAGAAAAATCCAAAATGTGGCTAGTGAACACTACTTCAACCAAATATCCTTGCGATTAAATTGATTGAACTTACAAAAATTATAAAATGAGATAGTTATCAATATATATCATTTGATCGTCTAGATTATCAACATAGTTAAAATATACACAAAATTTATTGTATTAGAATATATTCTGGGTAGGTATAGATTATACATATAATATATGTATATTCAATATAAAATATACACTATCTATACATTGTTTACCAACTTTATAAACTAGATTATCAAATGATTTATACACGTAATTAAAACTGGGTCTTGATTTGAATTCCCTAAACTAGAAAAATGATTAAATTCAAACCTTTTAAAGATACGTGAATTTTTTCTGAAAGATTTCTAGAGAGGTCAGTCAAATCTTTAATTTATTGACATTTATTTTGTTGAGAATTCAACATTTCTTATAGACCTTTTTTAATGTGAAATTTTATTATTGTATAAATTTAATCGTGAAATTTGAAATTCTAAAATTAAATTTTAAAGAAAAGGCCGAAAAATAGTTTGCAACTTTACATATGCTAAATTTACACAAATTTCACTATTATACGAGGAAATTAAGGAATGTTACGTTCCTTACCATAATTTTGGGCCTCAAATACGTGAATCTGCCTCTTTCAAAGTACATGTAACTCGGATACATGTAATACATATTAATTAGTGTGTCTAATTAAAGGATATAAATAAAAGTAATTAAGTAAGGAGAGTATCTAATTAAGGAATATAGCTGAAAGTCATTAATTAATGAGAAAAGATACGACATATTACTACTCCTTAAAAAAAACAATCAGAACAATCAAACTTCTTGTTTTTTTTTTTTGCGATTCAGTAAGTTTAGACTTCTTAACTAGGATTCATGAACTCTATTTCATATATACACGTATATTTTGTCAAATACTTATACACTTAGGGGTCGTTTGGTAGAATGTATAAGAATAATGCTAAATAAAGTGCATTACTAATGCTTGTATTAGCAATGCATGTATTAGTTGTGCTTGCATTAATTATACATAGATTATTTTTACGCATAGTTTGGTTTGATGCATTAAAAATAACATACATTGCATAAAAAAAATTATGTACAATGATACCCTCCATTATTATAATGAAAAAGATTTAAAAAGGGATTTGAAGGGCAATTGAGTCTTTAATTAAGCTAATGCATGCATTAAAACCATTGCATTGCTAAAACCTAGACATCCATGTTATTATTAATACACAATAGAGTGTAGCATTAGTTATATATATGTTAGAAAATATTACCAAACAAGCTACTAGTAATCAGGGCGGAGCTACGGTTGCTCCCTTTGCCGGAAAATTACATTATATATGTAGGCCAAATCTTACTTTATATTGATATATTAAACATTTTGGACACCCTCAACAACAACGAACCGTAGCTCAGTGGCAAAAGTGTGCACGATAGATATAGAATATCCAAGTTCGAATCACTGCATCTACATTTTGTATATTTTGTTTAATGTGGTATGTTTTAAAACGGTTAATTTGTTAAAAAAATGAAATACATTTTGTATATTTTGTTTAATGTGGTCTGTTTTAAAACGGTTAATTTGTTAAAAAAAGGAAATACTTAGTTGTATATAAAGTGCTTTCTTAGCGGCAAGAGTGTGAAAAAGTTTGTTTGCCACTGAAGTTCAATTCCCCATGGCCACATTTTTCTTTTCTATGTTGGCTTTACTTTGGACACTCTTCACGAATTTTCTTAATCACATACTGACAAAAAATCAGATACATAATCTTAACTAAATAATGTGTCATACATCGATAATGTAACGGATATATGCTAATGTAAAATTGAAATCTATCACAAATACATGATTTTAAATAATGATTAAATAGAAACAAACCTCTTAGTGTTTCAGATTTCAATTTTAAGGATTAAATGGTGGGAATCGGAATGGAGAGAAAGAAGGAAGAGAGAAAACAGTGGTGGAAATTGTGGGATGGAAGTTGATGAATGAGAGATGGATGATTTAATTATGCATATAACTAATTTAGGCTAATTTTTAAGAATACTTGTATCTAAATATATCTTCATTGATAATATATATATATATATAAAAGAGATAGTTTTTCTATGCCATTTCAACCAAATATCTTTGAAATTGGGTTAATTGAACTTCAAAGAATTAAAAAATTGGGCTTTGGGTCTCCCTTTTAATCCCCCCTAAAATAAAAAAAAATATATAATCAAAGCCTATTAAATTACAATATGCCCAAAATTTGTTTATCTTGCAAAATCTTAATCTTAGTCTTCAAACTTCACCAATAGTCTGTTTTTTCAAACTTAATAATAAAAAGCAGCCCTACTAAGTTTTCGCTATGTGTGTGATTTTAAAAAAGTTAACCCATAAAAATTTATTATATGTAATTTTACCCATTTTTACAAAAATGTATTTTCTTATCCTTAGCAATTACAAAAAATCACTTATAACTGTTTATTATCCTATTATAAAATTTGAAAATTCAGAATAATAATTAAACTTTAAAAATAAAGTCGAAAAATGGCTAGTAAACTACGTCAATCAAATATTTCTCTTATAGAAATTGGGCTTTTCCCAATTCCAAAGACTAATAACAAGTGGGCCTTTGTGTTGACCCAAATAATAAGCCCATAGTCCTTTTCCTCTCTCACAAAAACCCTAATTTTGTTCTTCAAATTTCACTCTGTAGTGCTCTGTACTTCAAAAAAAAAAAAAAAAAGAAAAAAAAATCACAATTCACCGCTCGTCGACGCATTTGCAGAAGCAGAGCCACCATGGTTGCCGCCAAGAAAACTGTAAAAATATTCTCTATCTATCTACCTATTTATCTCTATATTTTTGTTGGTTCTTACTGAAAACAAGAAAATGCAGTTTTTTTTTTGAGTTTTGGGTTTTGGGGTGTTGATTTGTGGTTGTATTGATTTGAATAGATCTTTTTTGAATGCAGAAGAAGACCCATGAGAGCATTAACAATAGGCTTGCTCTAGTTATGAAGAGCGGCAAGTACACTTTGGGTTATAAGACTGTTCTTAAGACTCTTAGAAACTCCAAAGGTTAGTTTTCAGCTCAGCTCAAATTGTATTTTTGTGCTTTTATTGGAATGAATTTATGGGTTGTTCTTTTTATTGCATTTCATTGCTTGTTTAGTTCGGTATGTGGTAAATGTAAGTTAAAAAATTGATCTTTAGCATATTATTGTGCGTAGTTGTTGATGGTCAATTATGGTTTTTGTTATGAATATATTTGTTGGTTGTTTTAAGGAGAATCGAAAACAAAATACTGTATTTTCATATAATATCGTGATTGAATTATATGTAATGATCAATAAATTAAGTTGAATTATATATCTAGAGTCTAGACATATCAAAGCTATAGCAAAATCCAAGCCTTGCACCTGGAAAATATATGTTAATGCTTGGTTGAAGGAGTGATAAAAGCTGATCATTAGCAGATCTTATGCATAGTTTTAGATGGGGAAATATGGGTTTTGTTTGTAATATTTTGTTGTTGTTTTTGTTTCATTTCATTATATGTCAAGTTCTGTAGCTGGTAAATATATGTTTATGTTTGATTAGTGTAGTATTCGAAGCTGATTATTAGCGGATCATTATGCATAGTTGTTGATGGTCATTCAAGGTTTATGTTTGCATTTTATTGTATGTCAAGCTATGAGGCTAGTAGATGTTTGATTAAAGTAGTGTTGAAAGCTGATCTTTATCAGATTGTTATTCATAGTTGTAGATTTCTAATACGGGTTTTGTTTGTATTTCATTTTATGTCAAGCTATGCAGCTGGTTAATATATGTTAATGTTTGGTTAAAGCAGTGTTTCTTTAACAGATTATTGTACATAGTTCTTGTCAATGATCTTTAGTAGATTATTGTGCATTGTCTTAGGTGGTTAAATATGAGGTTTGTTTGAAAATAGGTTTAGATGCCATGAATTTCAATTTCTTTCTGGTGGTAGTTCAAAACTTTCTTTGGCTGTAAGAAGGTACGAGGTTAATGGTTAATGAGAAAATGTAATTTTATGTCCATGGCCATGTTGATTGAATAATGAGAATTATGGTGCTAGTATATATCTGTAAAAGACTTGTTTTCGGCGTTGTAAAAGATTGAATCTTTTATTAATTGATTGGGAAAATGGTTGTTAGTGATTTGTTCTTTACTCTTAAAGGAGTTGTATTGACTTATGATGTAACATGGGTTTCTAAATTTTTCTTTTCCCAAATTACAGGAAAGCTTATTATCATTGCCAACAACTGCCCTCCTCTCAGGAAGTCTGAGATCGAGTATTATGCTATGTTGGCAAAGGTTGGAGTTCACCACTACAACGGAAGTAAGTGAATATCTTTGAGCATATAGACAGTAATTTAGATGTTTGAACTTCTTTTTGGCGCTTTTGAAATGTTCTTAAATATTGTTTGATGTTTTGACTCCGTGCGAGTGAAAATATATATCTTCCTTTCGTTTTGTTAGGACGTGAATTATGTAACTTTGCTAGGAGTATTGAAGTTCCTTCTGATGACTGCTTGGTAAAAAAACAAATGCCTCGTAAAGTCATTTGATTATATTAGATTTAGAAAGCCTAGTTCCTAAGTTTTAGTGACAGTTGGAACCAATTGTGTGGAACTATTAACAAAGCCCTAAATCTTTTAGTATCTATAGTGTGAAGAATTAGTTGACGGTTCTGTCCTAGGTCTTTCGTTCAATAGTAAGAACACATCAAATAATCTGTGTGTTAAGGCACCTCAAAGGTTCAAACTCTCTATACAAACTCCTTTTCTGGTTACTGATATATTTTCTACCCACGGTCTATCAGTATACCTCTTATTCAACGTATGTGATGATCTTTGGATTGGTAGTATCATACAAGTCTCTGAAATTATATATGCTGACATATATGTCTTGTTTCAGACAATGTAGACTTGGGGACGGCTTGTGGTAAATACTACAGGGTCTGTTGCCTCAGCATCATCGATCCAGGTGAGTTTCTTGTCCGACTCAATCTACTATTGGTTGAATATCCTTAAAAATATTTTCCTGATTTTGATGATCTTTTTTTTTTTTTCAACTCTTCAGGTGATTCTGACATCATTAAGAGCATTCCTGGTGATCAGTGAGGCTTGCAATTCTGAATCTTGGAAAATTGTCCATTTTGTTTTTTTTCTTTGAAAAGGATAGCTAGTGTAGATGATAATTCTACTTTATTTGTGATGACTGTCAAGATAATTTTGATGGTATTGGAATTATTTTTTCCTGTCTTGAGCTAGTAATTTTACTTTTTATGAACAATGATTTGTTGTGCCATATTATACACTTCTAAATTCTGAGTTATTGGAATTTTGAACATGCACCATGTTAAATCACACTCTCAAAAGCACTTGCACAACCTCTAAATTTGGCTGGTCAAATCTTATTGGAGTAAAGTATGCAGAATTGTTTTTGTTAGCCAAGGGTCTTTTAGAAAGAACCTCTTTATCTCGGAGAGGTTGTGGTAGAGCCTTTTACAATCTCTGGATAAAATTATATAGGATTTTAATGGATATGTGCAAAATTGTTTTTGTTGTATAGTATAATTGTTCGATAAAAATGTTAAGCTTCATACCCTTTTGCTTTACTTAGTTCCAAAGTGTATAATTAATAGGTCCTTTTTATATATAAGAATCCTAGCTATTCACAAATGATACTCTTAGGGGTAGTTTGGTGTGAAGGATAGGATAAAATAATTTCGGGATTAAATTATAGTGCCACTCAATTTATTGTTTGGTTGGCAAGGCTGGGATAACTTATCCCGGTACTAATAATTAGTATCGGGATAAGTTATTCTTTCCTCTTAGTGATATAGTAATCCTGGGATAACTTATCCTGGGATAAAATGACTACATGATATAATGATTACATGTATTATACTGCACAACATGATAATTGAGGATGAACGTAATCTTAATGCACTAATTCAAGATGTCGTAGATGCTTCAATTTCAACGACAAAAATGGAGGTAGATGAAAATCTCTGATTTGAACAACTTTTAGCTAGACATAAACAAATTAAGGACAAAAATGCTCATTTTGAACTCCGTAGTGCATTAATAGAGCATTTATGGGAGTAACGTAATAATTTTGAAAATTGAGTGTTTATGTAATGTTTATGTAATTGTATTTCACTTTTATTTGAATTTGTCCATTAATTTGTATATTATATAATATTTTCTTGCAATTTATGTTATTTTAAATTTAGAATAAAATACAATTTTATATTAAAATAAAAAAAAATTTAATTTTTTTTTATATCATATGAAAATTATATAAAGTAATATTGAGAAAAAGAAATAAAAGATTTATATTATGGTATAAGAAAATAAGAATGAAATTGAAATAATAATATAATATTAATGAGAGAGAAAAAGATTCTTTTATAGAGAATAAAATAGAGAATTGTGTTGGAGTTGATTGCTTGAAAAAATAGAGAACTCTATATTTAAAGAGTAAAATAGAGTGTAGGAGTTGGAGATGCCCTTGCATTTCATATTCATAATATATTGATTTGATTAATTTAAATTTACATCGATATAGATGTGTGTTAATCCGACAACGTTAGATTAAGATTTCCTTACATCTTCATGAAAATTAGGACTTTTCAATTTGAATATTGGACATACATTAAAATTTAGATGACTAGATTTGAACTTCAAGAATACTGACATTTAAATGTATAAATTACTAAATTATTCTAATATCAAGAAATATTCTTAAAAAAATTACATGATGTTTCATGATATATAATGTGGTGACTTATGATAGTGATTGTTGCTTGTGGTGTTAATGGTGATTGATGGTGATGACTGGAAATGATGGTTAGTAGTAATGACAATTAATTATAGTGAATGACAATATTTGAGATTGACTTATGGGTGAAAATCAATGTCAATAGGCGACAATGATGGAAATAGATATGATCCCAAGATTTTATTAGGCGAATATATGTTTATTATTCAGATTTATTTAGATTGACGAAGTGACTAAAAGTTTATTTTAAAAAATATTTAATTAAGATTCAAATGATTAAGATTTGGACTTAAATAACAAACGAACTTAATAACCATATCGAAATAATTAAGGTTTAGGTCTTTATTAGACTCAAACAAATAAGATCTAATTTAGCTTCACGCCAATTCACTAGTCAATTAATTAAGTTTCGTGTTGATTCGTTAACCTGACTAATTTGGCTTAACGCCAATTAACTTGTCGATTAGTTACTTTCCGTGTTGATTTGTTAACCTGACTAATTTAGCTTCACGCCAATTCATTGGTTGATTAATTATGTTCCGTGTTGATTCATTAACTTGACTAATTTGGCTTCACACCAATTCAACTAACTTTCGGAGAGTCGGTAAAGAAGATCCCAAAAAAAAAATTCTAATTTGATATTTTTGATATTATATGCCTATCTATGAAAAGGTTTTTGAATCCTCTTACTATAATACATTTTCAAGACCTTTCAAAAGTTTTTAATATAAATTTTATTTGGTCAATAAGAAGAATATCATGGAGTATTAGTTAATTAATTTAAATTCGTATTGATCCATTGAATCAACTGATTTAAATTCATAATAATTTATATATACTAATTCAAAATTAGTCATTTCCACAAATATCTCTATTTTGGTGATCTTCAAATTTTTACCTCCATTTTATTTATGACTAATTCAATTTAAGATCAATATATCAATTCAATTAATTTAAATTTATATTACATATAATTCATTATCATAAAAAAGTTCTCAAAATATTTATAGTTTCATTTCTAAAACTCAAACCCGAAACTCGAAATAGTATGGAAGTGTTATTTTTGGTGAAACGCTATTATTACCTTCTTCCTTCGAACCCCATTGTCTTCACCTCAATTTAACTCTCCTCCACTATGCTAAAAAACTTCAAAATCAATGGCAAAAAGTCGGAAAATCTCGCTTCAAAGCCAAAATCAAACCCAAATGTGCAATTCATAGTGGAAGAAACAAAATGGAAGATGAAATTATCTTCCAAACAAGCCAAAAATAGTCCTATTTCGTACAGAAAAATATCAGCTATGAAGGTTACTGCTATGTTTTCTTTGATCTTTTTATGTTTTCAGAATTTGGTATTAACTAGAAATTTGGTTCATACTGTAATTTCTATTATTTTGGGTGTTTCAGATTGTATCTTTTTTTGCATGTCATTCTTGAACTCTGATGAATTGAGGTTTCAAAATTTTTATGCTAGTGATTTTTTATATGTTTTATTGTCGAGGGTCCATACCCCACTTGTAGAATTACACTCGTTATATTGTTGTTATTGTTGTAAAGTTAAGTAACAAACACTAGAAGTTCTAATTACTAGAGAGAAAAAGATAGAAACTTTATTGGTTGAATAATACTAATGTGACATGTGTATGCTATATTATTAGATATGAATGCTATTACTATGTTTTCTTTATATCTTAACATTGGAATTTTGATATGTATCTCTGTGGTTGGAGAATTTTATCGGAAACAACCTCTCTACCTCCCAAGGTTGGGATAAGGTTTACGTACACTCTATCTTCTGGAGACCTCACTAATGGGATTAGACTGGCAATGTTGTTGAGAATTTTGGGTAATGCTAGTATATTTTTGGGGGAGTTGCAGACTATTCCCCATTTTGATGTTTCAGTTTCTGTAACTCTGATGGTTTTTGGTTTCAACAGACTGTAGAAGCTCTAATTACAAGAGCGACAATCTAGTGTGACATCTCTATGCTGTATATTTATCGTTTCTTTTTTTTCTTTTTTGGGATTCTTAGTATGTGTTTGGACATCTTAGTTAAAGTTGAAAATGAGGATTTTTTTGAAGTTGAAAAATGGCGTCGAGAGGTTGAAGATGTGTTTAGACATGCATTTCACTTGAAAAAAGTTGCGAGTGGGGAAAAAATTTTACTTGAAAAACTAATTAAAAGATCATATTGATCTTTTTTGTCTCTGAAGCTTAGCATTTCGATTTGTTCTCACTGTTTGAATATTTGAGTATTAACTAGAATTTGGGCTATGCTGATGCCGTAGTTTCTTGGGAGTTACAGATAATACACATCTTGGTATTTCAGTTCTAGAGCTCTGATGAATTGGGGTTTTGCTATGCTAGTGAAAAGAATACCCAGCAGACACTGGAAGTTCAATCCAGTTGAAAGAGGCAACTCTATGCTGGCATACATTTTACTCAATAGGATTAGTGATGTAAGGCATAAACCCGCTTGCTTGTACTGCTCATATTGTCTACCACGAAGGCCGCTTCCACCTTGTCCCGGATATCTTTGTTCCTAATCATATCTCTCCTAGAACGCCCGCACATCTATCTCAACATCCTCATTTCCGCGGCTCTCATCTTGGGGATGCATGAGTTCTTGACCGGAACTTAGCTAGTCTAATCACCACTCAATAAAACATTACCTTTAAGTCTTGACAACACATTCTCACACAAGACAGCCCCATGCGAGCTTCCATGCGATATCACGGTTATAAAAAATAATTAAATAAAAATTAGTAGTGTAGATAGAAAGGTCGAATACATTTTATCCGAAAGAATTCCATGCGATTTCCAATTGCAATTCAGGTATTATCAATTGTGAGATATTGTTGATCAAATCTTAAGAGTGTTTGCATTCAATAGGTGTAACATTACTGATCCTGGCCTTAAATATTGTTCCCGTCCAAGAATATGAGAATACTAAAATGATTTTTTTCTTATGACTTAGTTTCCACAAAAAATTAGAAGTAATAGCATATATTTTATAAACATATGGCTATTGGGAGATTGTATTAAGTGTTTATTTAGTTGTAATATAAAGGGTCAGATTATGATTCCTGCCTTAGGATGATGTTCTGCAAATCGAAGTCTGTAGAAGGAAAAATTGCGAAATCAACCCTTCTTAGATGTACCCCACGAGTTTGATGTTTTTTCCCAACTTAATAATGCTGCCATCTCATGTATTTGGTGAAGAGAGGGAAACATTTTTTTTGGAACTTCTACTACTAAAACTCAAATGAAAGATAATTGAAGAACATATTCGTCTTTTGATTTCTCTTATATATGAGCTATTCTAACTGAGGTAAGCCATTCTAACTGCTATGGACTTGTATGTCAGCCCTTGACTATTCTGGACCTCTAAATTTATCCTTTTCACACTTTTTATTTCGGAGGTTAAGATTACTGGGAAACTAGTAGAATTTCTTGACATTTGATCATATTCAAGTTTGTCATCTGTGATTTATTTAAAATTGAAAAAGGATTTACAATTTGTTAGCTTCTACTTACTTAAAGCGGATAGCTGGAAACTGGCATTTCCACTAGATATATCTCAATGGCTGCAAGGGCTTACCTTGGCGCTCCTACTGTTAGAACCCCAACTGACAAGGGAACTCGGTGCATTATGTGGTGTCCATTTGATAAATGCTCATCTTTGATGTTTCTACAACATTGTTCCTCCACAAGAGACTTTGTAGAAGTTATTCACCTTTTCGATTTTTTTCAAATTACTTGAAACTATTGTCTCTCCGGTGAACCAAATCTTTTAAGTATTTTAGTTGTTAAAAACAGGGACTTTGTTCTGCCAAAGATAGTATGATTCTGTAGATTGGTGCTTTTGTTGATTGTGGTCTGGAACTTTTGTTCGAATTTTATGTCAAAACATTTCAAAATTGAATCTTTTGGTACACCATTTGTTCAACTGGATGCCTTTGTTTTACTTTATGTGGTGCAAGGCAAAAGGCAGATTTAGGATTTTAAGTTAGTGGGTGCAAAGTACCACGGACTGTTCCTTTGTGCCAATGGGTGCAAACTTATTATAAATACATATCTTTTAATGGTTTTTAGCTGTATAGTATGAGTGATAGTAGCGAATGTGCGTATGGCATTGCAATGTGCAAGTCTATAGATTTGTTTCAGATATCCTCTTGATTGGTCTCTAACAAATATAGAAAGATATGCTTCATTGCTTTAGTTGTAGTCTATGTTGCTCGGACTCTTCAAAAAGGTCAGCGGGTGCATGTCGGATTCTCCAAAAGTAGTATATTTTTGGAGAATCCAACACAGGTGCGGCATCAAAAGTGAAGAGTCCTCACAACTTAGGTTGTAGTTCAGCTTAAGCGCAATTTTCAGTCGTTGTGTCTTGTAATATTTTTTTGATACGGAATGCCATGTCTTTTAATGTAATCTTCTTTCTAATAACAAAAGTTAAAAAAAGGGGACGAGATCTCTTTATTATATACTTTTTGGACCCGATATAGTAGGGACGTGTAGATCCTATTCCTAATACAGAAATATCTGGTCAAATTCTTACTATTTTGCTCATCTTGAATGTCCCTTGTCGTATTCTTTTTAACCTTCCTAGAGCTGGTTCATTAATCGGACATTTACTGTTTGCTTGCTTTAAATGGTTTTCAATTTTTAAAAAACAAATATGAAGTGGCTAAATAAAGGAACAACAGGAACTAGATTAATTTTTCTCCACAAAGTAATTTTTTAATGTATTAATCTTGCTTAGTTAGCCAGTGACCGTATCGAAGTCTTATATATCTGTCAACTTTGGTTGTTTTCCTCCATGTTGATGTGCATCTTAACATCTAGATCAAAAAATCGTGTTTGCGGTCATTCTGTTTAAGTGTGCCACCTGCCTGTTCCCCTTAACAGTTGCTCACTACTGTAGTTAAAAACATACCTAGTAAAATCCCATAGAGTGGGGTCTGGGGATGTTAGAGTGTATGCAGTTACCCCTAACTCTTGGAGGTAGACTGTAGTTAAATTAATAACTGATTAATGAAGTAGGAGTGTTGTGCCATTTCTGTTAACCAAGTGTCAAGGGCTACCAAAAATTATATATAGATGCACCAAATATTTATGCTGGTCTTTGTCATATATGGAAGTTATCCAATTTGGGAGAACTCTTCAGAAACTATCCCTTTCGTGTCAAACCTTTCATTGTGTAGATCCAACAAAATGAGCCTCAACCGAACATGCAATAGCTCCTTCTGGACTAAGGAGGAAGACAAAGCATTTGAGAATGCTTTGGCCGTATTTTCTGGAGATAGCGATAAATTTCTGAAGATCGCTGCTGCTGTTCCTGGGAAATCTCTTCAAGAAATCATAGATCATTATAATGTATTAGTTGAAGATATTAATGACATAGAGTCTGGCAAAGTTCCGCTACCTAAATATGAGAGAGTGCAAAGTTCTTCTAGCTGCAGAAGTAGATTATTGGGAGCAGGGGTAGAACGGCGAAAAGGGCTTCCGTGGACTGCAGAGGAACACAGGTGAGGTTTTTCCTGTATATTTTGTAGTTACCATGTTAGTTTGGTTTGAAACATCTGATTAAATTGATGACTAATTGATCTCTTCAATCATGAGTTTCTTGATAGTTGAATAAGTTTTATTGTTTACAGTAAGGATTTAAAAGTTGGTTCTTTAAGAATTTCTTTGCAACAAAGTGCTTCTTTTCCTGTGATTTTTTAGATTGACAACAAGTCTGTTTAGTTGGACCAAAAAATTGACAGAAGCTGTGTTATTCTTTAATCGTAATTAAAATCAATGTTTAAATGTAGATTAGATTCTAAATTGATCTGGTGTGAAATTTTTGAATTAGAATATGCCACTCAGAAAATTTGCAGAAATTTGGTGTCTGAAAATATGAAAAAAAACCCCTCTGCTTTGTTAGTAATTTCTTCAATTCTCTGAGTTACTTCTTCTCAAGAAAAATTAAATGCAGTGCTTTTTTTTTTCTATGTAAGTTTGTCTTTTTCATAGAAGAGTGGAGTACAGCTTGATATCAGTTTTGTAACGTAAGTCACTGCGTCATCGGTATAATTGTTATTCGTAAACAGCTGAATGACTATTATATATGGACAAGGTACTGTAGACATCAGACTTATAAAGGCTTCAATCTAACTCGTGCTGGAAACACTTGTGAATTTGTTGTTGACGAACAGTGATGTGAACAATATAGGTATATCGCCACCAAGCTTAGTTCATTATTAACTGAAGACCTCTAGTTTCCTCTTTAGCACCGTATGAATTTTGAATACCATGTGTAGGCCGAAGAGGCAGTTAGATGCTGGCAATAAATGATTGGGTCAAATAGACTAGAGCAAATTTGTGTATTGGAAAAACTTTCCAGCTTACGATACTTATATTTATCTTTCCTTTTCTTGATATGGTTTTTCATATCCTTCAATATGTGGGGTTTGTTGTTCTTCTATTCCCTTTTTCTCAAGATAAGAGAAATATATCCTTCTACAATTTGAGTAGGATTGAATAGCGATGGACTATTGCAACAACGAATGATGTGGTGAGTGAGGAGATGATTCTATAGACATTTCTTCTTGATAAGTGGGACGATCCTATAAACATCAAAGTATCATCCAATGAGTGGCACCTTACTAGTCTACAATATATTGTATTGTTTTGGCTGGGTGCAGGTGGTCCATAGTGATAAAAGACTGCTGAAATAACACCGAACTTGGTAATTCGAACTTAATTAGATGTGTTCATTGTATACAGATGGAAGAAAAAATGTCTATATAATTATAACGACTGTGATTAGAATTTCAAAGATGCATAAAATTGTGCTGTTTGAGAGAATATTAGTTTCAAGCAGATATTGTCTTGAATGGATTAAATTCCCAAGCTAGCAACTTCTTAATCTTCCTTCTTTTCTTAGGTCATTTCTCCAGGGGTTGGCAAAACATGGAAAGGGTGATTGGCGAGGTATATCAAGGAACTTTGTGTTTTCTAGAACACCAACACAGGTGGCAAGCCATGCCCAGAAGTACTACAGTCGATTAAATGACAATAACGCAAAGAGGAGAAAAAGCATTCATGATGTCACTAGTGTGGGTGCTGCTAATATTACTGAACCTTCACAAGGACAAAAATCTGACGAGTTGACAGGACCTTGTGGAGGACAATCACAGTGGCCAATTGTCGACTATGTGACTGAAGCTTTTGACACAGGGATGCTATCTTTACCAGGGCCAGTTACAAACTGCACGACTGATGCTATTGAAGGACCATCAGCTGTTAACCCCGCGAAATTCCCGCTTGGTGCTGCTCTTGGTAGTGAGTTGAATAGCTCATTTCCCGGCGTGGATGAGTTCCTGCAAAGTGTAGAAGACCTAATCATTGTACCAGCAGAAGGCACCTTTGGAGTATGCCATGAGGTTGACTCTAGGACATCTCCATCACTTAGCGTGCAACCATTAGTTACTGGTGGAACCGGAATGTATTCTCATCCAGTTTCATTTCCCGACGTGCATGAGTTCCTGCAAGGTGTAGAAAACCTAATCACTGTACCAGCAGAGGGCACCTCTAAAGCATGCCGTGGGATTGACACTAGGATATCTCCATCACTTAGCTTGCAATCATCAGTTGCTGGTGGCACCAGAATGTACACTCATTCAGTCACTGTACCGGCAGAGGGAACCTCTGGAGTAAGGCGTGGGATTGACACTAGGACATCTCCATCACTTAGCTTGCAACCATCAGTTGCTGGTGGCACCAGAATGTACCCTCACCCAGTCAATGTACTGGCAGAGGGCACCTCTGGAGCGAGCCATGGGGTTGACACTAGGACATCTCCATCACTTAGCTTGCAACCATCAGTTGCTGGTGGCACCAGAATGTACCCTCATCCAGTCAATGTACCGGCAGAGGGCATCTCTGGAGCGGGCCTTGGGGTTGACACTAGGACATCTCCATCACTTAGCTTGCAACCATCAGTTGTTGGTGGCACCGGAATGTACACTCATCCAATCATTGTACCGGCAGAGAGCACCTCTGGAGCGAGGCGTGGGGTTGACACTAGGACATCTCCATCACTTAGCTTGCAACCATCAGTTGGTGGTGGCACCGGAATGTACACTCATCCAGTCACTGTACTGGCAGAGGTCACCTCTGGAGTGTGGTGTGGGGTTGACACTAGGGCATCTCCATCACTTGGCTTGCAACCATCAGTTGCTGGTGGCACCGGAATGTACACTCATGCAGTCAATAGTGTTGGGTATGATCTGGAAGAGCTAATGACCAATCAGTTGGTTGGAGCTAGTCAAGTAGGTCCTACCATTAACACTGCAAGTTTGCCATCACCAATTGCTGATCATATTGGAGTCCATGGTTGTACAACTTCTTGCACTGTCGCTAAGAATGGTTTTGTGAGTACCATGGAAGCTCCTGGGGGAGGTTTTTCTGTTGATTCTATGCAGATACCATCAATTCCTGGTCATATTGGAGGTGGAACTTATCCCTGTTGGGAACCTAGCAGCAAGGACGACAGTATCTTTGATCTGGAAGACCTATACACAGATCACATGTTTGGTTTTCGCTAATAAGAATCTGTCATTTATAGTGGTAAATCATAACGTGTCCATGGTTTCATTAGAACAACCACTGCTTTGTTACGGATGAGCCAATGCAGCTGGGGCCTGTTACTTCACAAACTCTCATGCCATTACGCGTTCCTTGCCCAGTTTGTTCATTTGCAGTATCTTCTATTGCCCCTTTCTATCGTCATGTCCTTCTAGAGATGTCTCTCTTTGCATATCCAGTACTGGTTCTATTTGTGTATGGAATAACAAACTTTATCAGTAGCTTATGCACATAGAACTACTCCCCATCCCCCCTACCCCCACCCCACCCCCATTTCCCTTTCTGTCATATATATGGTGTACAAGCATGTCTTTAAACTCTTCGTTCATAAATAAAATGGCATGCTTTAGTAGTTTTGAATTTTATTTTCTGCCTACTTCGAAATTTTTCTTAGTATGTGTAGCTTCCCTTCCCTATTTTGTGTCTTATCCAAGTTAATAAGTGAGGTGAGACTAAACAGGATTGTGGTGAATAACAAAAACCAATTCAAATATCTAGGATTAGACGTATATGGGAATTATATGATGAGTTATTTTCCGATTTACTTTTTGATTATTCTGATCAATCTATTTCAATTTGTTTAGTTGGATACAATCCCTGTACTTTAAAATCAAACACTTGTTAATTATTGTGGGAGTTTTTATAAATATATAGGTTTTTGGTGTTTGATGTTGTGATACAAAGATAAACCATAATGAATTATTTGATTTTTAGATACAAGAATCATATTTTTAATTAAATAGTTTTTGAGGAGCATTCAAAATGATTCACTCTAATATATAGTTAAATCATTGTCTTAATTTAATCAAATATTGTCATATAAAATGAGAGATGGGAGATTTATACTCCCTCCGTCTCATTTTATATGTCATTCCTTTCTATAAATAGCTGAACCACAATATTTGTCATTTTATAAAATTTATGCATAAATTATCATATTTTGCCTATTATATCCTTGGTAGAATAGTTTATTAATCTTGTCATTTATTAATAAAGTTGACCTAAGAAAATATTAAATAAGGATAAAAGAGTAAAGTCACATTATTTTTTAATGCAAATGCAAAATAAAAAGGTGACATATAAAATGGGACGGAGAGAGCAAAAGTTATTGACAGTTAGAGAGGAAATATCAAATAATTAACAATGTCATATAAGATTTTTGAAAAAATAATCAGCAATAACTCTTATCTCTGAGATATTTTATGAAGTGTCAACTAAGTACTAATAAATGAGTATTTAGGACTTTCATACAAGATTAACTTTATTTACTTCAATAGTGTTAGCCTGTTAGGTACCTAATTATTGTTAATTACTTTTTCTTTGGTCGTGCATGATAGTCATAGGGTCTACGCATCTCTATTTTATTCAAATCTCACTTAATGGAATTTCATGGTATATTATTGATTAAATAAAAATGAATTTCGCTTGTGCAAGCTTTCTCATGTTAACAATCTCAAATCTTGTTTAAAAATATGAGTCACGGTAAATTATCAACTAGCACAAAATTAATTAATTTATGATGAATCCTTACCATACATATATCATAAGATTTAATGGAGGGACATTACATACAGGGAAACTAACTTATTTGGTTTAAGATTAACTTATTATTGAAAATTAGGTATGTCCTTTTCTAAGCGGCTTTTGTTTATTTTTCGCCAGCTGTTTTTGCCCTCTTTCGTTAGCTGTTTTTGCCCTTTTCTGCCAACTTCTTTTGTTGTTTTCCTGATTAAATATATGAGTAATTTCACGTGTGCAAGCTTGTTCGTGTTAACAATCACAAATCTTGTTGAAAAATGTGAGTTGCTGTAAATTAACAACTACCACAAAATTAATCGATTTACGTATTATGAATTCTAACAATACAAACATTATGAAGTTAAATGGAGCGACATTATATATGAGAAAATCCAATTTATTTAAAATTAAGTTCACTTATCATTAAGAAAAAAACTACACAAGCCAAGGTAAAATGTTTATCTAAATTCACTCACATATAAGGTATTTTATCCACAAAAGCTCAAAGAATTTACATAAAATATTCACTTATTATTTAGCATCTGATTTTACTTTGCAAGCGTCCGATTAACCTTGAATTAGGTATATCCTTTTTTAGTGATTTTTATCAATAGTTTATTTTCTTTTTCCTCCTTTTTTCTATCCTCTATTTTTGTAATTTTCTTTCTTTTCCCCCCTTTTCCTTTTAAAGACAAAAATAAAGCACAAAGATACAAATATTAGCAAATTATTTTCATACTAATAAAAATACAAAATTTAAATAATTAGATTACAACAAGAATTAATTAATAAAAATACTAAAGTTGCGAGCTTATTTGTTAAAATTTTAAATTAATAGAAAATATTTTTACAACTTTTTTCTTTTGTAAATAAAAACAAAATTTATATCTAAATTATCATTCTATTTTTCACAAGTAAAACTTGTTAAAAATGATATAAAAATTAAAATATTAATACTAAGTGTAAATTCTTTTATATATATATATATATATATATATATAATTTTTATTTTATTTTTAAGGAATGAACATGTTCTCTATGAGAGGTGTTTAGTATATGATCTATATTAGATTGGTCTCAAATGGGATTGACTATTTTCAAAGGAATGAATCAATTCTTAATGATATCATGTCAATATATAATATATATATATATATATATATATATATATATATATATATATATATATATATATATATATATATATATATATATATTATGTGGCTCTTATAGAAGAATAAAAAGTGTTTTCTTTTAAACAATAAATTAGCCATTTAACATATTGTGACAATACATGATATAATCCTATATGAATATCATAGAAAAATGAAGAGTGTTTTTTTTTTCTTTCAAAAGAATATAATTAATATGTTCTCTACGATATAAATATATGATATATATCATATTGGTATCATAGAGGACCACACACCTTTTCGAAGGAATGAATCATTCTCTATGATACCATGTATGTCACTTCAAATAATAAGACCTTCCCATAAATTAATATAGATAAAATATATAATACAAGGTTTATTGTGAATATTTTATTGACGATCAAAGAATATTGAAGAATACTAGTATTGAAAGTTGAGTCATATCAATTTTTTTTTGTAAGTGGAAGTTGATTTGAGATCTTGAGACATGTCAATAAAATTGTCTTTAACATGAGCATATATCTTTAAAGCGAGAGAGAAGCAACATCATATCTAGTGAAATCCCACAAAGTGAGATTTGGAGAGGATAAAGTGTACACAAATCTTACCCCTGAAGATGTTGTTTTTGAAAGATCCTTGATTCAGTTGAAGCAAATCAAAATAGATAATGAAAAAGAAAAACAATATTGAAGAAAACATGACAACTAATAGAAAAGTCAAGCAAATCGTACATGCAAAGAGCAATAACGTCAATAACATAGTGTGATCACCTAAATATAATAAATAACAAATAATAACAACTAAAAGTAATATGCATACGATTAATCAAAAGATAAACACGGTGCTCTAGACCATCACCGAACCGCCAAATTGAAGTTGAGATTTGCCATGCATATAAGGGTGACTGAAACCAAAACAAGCAAAAGATGAGGAACCTAATTGCACATTTTAGACTAAAGAAAAAGACAGTTCATCCAAAAAAAGAAAAATCCCAACTTTTTTCCTCCATTAAAGCACTTCAGAAATGTAGAGCAAACCTCACTGGTGAAGTGTGGGATCTTCAAAATAATCCAAGATTTTGAGTTGGGTGTTGTTGAATTTGCGAAATGGAAAGTGGGTTTACAGCAGAAGATCTTTCCACAATTGGAGGAATTGCTACTGTGTCACTCTTACATTCTTTCATACCTACACATTGGTTGCCTTTCTCCATTGTTGGCCGTGCTCAGAAATGGACTCTCTCTCGTACCCTTCTTGTCAGTTAGTACCCTACCCACTCTCTTATTTTTTCTGTTTTTGCACTTTTCTATACGATTTTGTTGTAGATCTTGAAGATATATGATTTGGGTACTTGGAATTAGGTGGTGAAATGAAGAAGAAATTGATAAAGTTTTGATTTTGATGGATTCTTAGATCTTGATGCTGGTATGGGTGTTCTATTGCTTGCTTAGTTTCTTTTTTCGTTTTTTCAAAGTTGTGGGTAGGGGCTGGGGAAGGGGATTACGAGGTGGGAAATCGAATGAGGTGGAAGTTCAGGTAGCCTGAGCTACTAAGATTCTCTAGGTTTGTGTGGTTTGTTTATGTGATCATAAAAGCACAAAATGTAGATACAAATGAGATCATTTTTACAGCATTTTTTTACTTACTTTATGATAGTTTGGAGCTTTTCTGCAATCAAGCTGGAGGAATTTGCATCTCGAACTTTTGTATTGATAAGTTGTGTTAGCTGCTTTGGTTACTGTCTTCTGATGATTACTTTGGTGATTTCTGGCTTGGGAATTTGCCTAAGCGTCATTGTGGCATTTTGAGACATAAATGGCAAACTACTCCTCTTGTGTCCTTGTCAGTCAGTACCTACTGTCTTACTAGTTCTTTTACATTTTCTGTGCGATTTTTCTTTAGATGTTGAAGACATGTGGTTCCAGGAATTAGGTGTTGAAATGGAGAAGAAATTGATAAAGTCTTGATTTTGATGGGAGAATTTGATGCATTATTAAATCTTGATTCTGCAATGGTGTAGTTGCTTGCTTAGTTTGTTTCTAGTGGAATTTGTTTATGGGGCTGCATAAGCACAAAGTGTAGATACTGCTGAGATCATTTTACAGCATTTGCACTTACCTCCATGATAGCTAGGAAGTTTTCTGCAATTAAGCTAGAGGGATTTGCACCTCGACCTTTTATACGGATAAGTTGTGTTAGCTGCTTTGATTATTGTCTTCTGATGATTGATTTGGTGATTTCGGGTCTGGGAATTTGCCTGAGCATCATTGTGGGATTTTGAAACAATAATGGAAATATAGATTCTCATATATTTGGATGCATAAGAGAAAACTTGAACTTTGGACAGGAAAGGGATTTAAGCTCCTTAGCTGATAAATAACTAAAGGATTAGACCTGAGTTTTTGTAGTGATTATTCCTTCTGGCTTGATAAAAAAGTTGCATCTCTCTTCATTTTTTGTTATCCTCTTTGAAGCACACTGGTACATTCTGGTTTATTAAGCTTGCTGAATTATTCAGAAGCAGCCAATATCCAATATGTGCGGTTTCTGAGAAAGAAAATCAGGACTTTATAGGGAGAAGATTTGGCCCTAAATCAGGACTTTATAGGGAGAAGATTTGGCCCTAACTGATTAGCTTTCGGAAGATACACGAAATGCAACTCATTGGGCACTAAACAAGACTCAGATTTGGCACTAAACAAAATGCAACTCATATACTGAAATCCAAATATTTATCCGAAGGTAGGGATAGAGAAACCTGTTTTATCAGTATCATCTTCCCCATAATATGATATAACCTCTTGCTTTAGGTAGAAGAGTGACTTTCCAATATATCTGAATTTTCAGATATCTTGTTAGTATTTTTCCATATAATGCAGCTTCAAAGTTATTCTCCTTAATTGTGGCAAAATTTAGCGACTTGAAAAGATTGTTGGTGAGGGAAGACTTAAAATAAGGCCTAGTAATGGAAAACAGCCCTTCTTTTCGCTAAAGTTGATGGTTGAATAAATGAAGTCTGCTCTTCAAAATATGCACTTTCTAGTAGCACTCAAGGGTGTGGCTTAGGGGTCAATAAAGTGGGTAAATATCAAGGTAGATTAGATTTCACATCCCAACAGACACAAAAAGCATTATGTGATTTTTAACATATGCCTAAGCCTTGGTGGATAGACTTATCTTGTGCTTCTGGGAGGTAACAAGTATTCAGCGGGATGGTAGAGGTGTGTGCAAGCTGACTCCGGATACTACTGTTATAAAAAAGTATGAACTTTCTAGCTGCATCATAAGAAAGGGGGAGGGTCGCTTGAGGTTTAATTGGCATCCGTGAACTTTCTAGCCGCATCATAAGAAAGGGGGAGGGCCGCTTGAGGTTTAATTGGCATCCTTCTCTAAGGCTTGGATGTGTGTAAGTATCAAGACATTTTGATAGACGTATCAAAAAGATAAAATAAGACATTCAAATAAAGCTTCAGCCTTCCTATGATGCGACTTCCATCAAATTAGAAATTTGTCCTCATACTTGTTCTTAGACATTTATGGTCATTAAATCAAGAAATCAGATGATTTTTCCAGATGTTAGATCAATAGGGTCTTTCTTTCAAGACATATCAATGGGCTGATATTTTTTTTTTTGATCAAGCAAGGTTTTCATTGATTATAACAAGGCAACTTCGCCATATACAAGAGACATGCCAAAAAATGAGAAGCCTACAAACTATGGTTCTCTCCAAAAGACACCCAATCCTCTGAACAAATAGGAAGTTTGGAGTTCATGGGTGCACCAAAAGAAAATAAAGGAGCGGAGACTACTCCTTAGTTGAGCAAAGCTCATCTCCAACCGTTCAAAAGATTTTTTATTTCTCTCTTTCCAAACGAACCACATTAGCGCAAGAGGAGTAGAGTAACATTCCATATTTTGTGCCTTCTTCTCCTAGCTCCATTCTTCTAACTGAACATCAACTCCTTCACGGATCTTGGCATCACCCAAGTGATGCCAAACCATGTAAGCATATCCTCCCATAACCTTCGATAAGTGAGAATTACTCAATTATCCTATTATTTTTGAGAGGAATTTCATACTCCGTGTTTGTTTCCTCTTATGTTGCTTAAATTCCTCTCTGTTACAATACTTTCCTTTCTATTATAAAAAAAGGTGAAGGTAGTCAAATATATGAAGGTTAGTTGTTGCAAACAAAATATAACTTCAAATCAAGGAAGATTAGCATGGCCCTGTGCAAATGGCATGCACAAATTGTGAAATGGTCCAAATTTTGGTTACATTCATTCCTTTTTTCATATTAAAATATGTATATAACTTCAATCAAGGAATGTAGAATTGATTTAGTTGTTGTGCAAACCATAGCTATAAGTTTAAGTTACATAACTTCAATCTAGGAATTTGCTGTGAAAATTTTCTCCAATATTATGTTGTTTTTAAGCGGGTGTACTGAGCTTTTCTTGATCAGGTTGGATATTTTTCTTGTGTTGGTTTTTGGTACTCATAATTTCTTGTGAATCATAGCCAGTGCTTGTTCTTTATTTTTCAAGTGTAATAAGCTGCTTCTTAGGTTTAAAACACTATCTGGACAAACATATTCATGTCTTAAAATTCACAAGATCTTTGTAAACGATCAATATTGTCCTTTTTCATTTAACCACTAAATAGTGTATATATATGTATGTATGTGTATATATATATATATATATATATTCATAAATTTGAGCTCTATCTGATGTAGTGATCTGTGTTTAGGTCAACCTTCTGCCCTATTAATCTAGGTTGTGTCTTTAGTATTAGATACTTCTCTTATTTTATTTTGAAATGATTGAATTTATGGGGATAATCTCTCCACTCAAAGTGCATTTTTCTGTAATACTAAAAGCATTTGAATTAATTCAAGAGTTTTATGCTCCTTAGTCCTTTCGTTCTAACTGTTTGATTATTTGATGTAGTTAGTATTTCGAAAGCCAAGCAATGTCATTTTTGGACGCAATTTTCTAAAATATTTTCTTGAAATTGTAATTTCTGAAATTTGTGTTGGCACCACTTCATGTACTTTCCGTTCTATAGGTTTTTCCAGGAAAAAGTGTTATCATCTGAAATCAACTTAAGATAAGTCAATTAGACACAAAATTAGGTACTCTTTGTGAATGGAGTGAGTACCTCAAAAGCACTAAAATTCGGTTAAAGTGCCTGTATTTAAATTCCTGCATGTGATTCTAAGCTGACTGCGGTTGTGACAGCTGCATTTGGAGCATTATTGCATGTAATATCCACTTCGATTCTAGGCATAACAGCAATAACCATTACAAACACAATTGCTGGCGAGGAATCAGTGCACAAACTGGCTTCCCTTTTGCTTATAGTCCTTGGTGGTAGTTATATCATCTTGTTTCTTTGCGGAAAGGGTGGTCACAGCCACTCACACAATCAACCCATGGAGAAAATGGCCGTAGCAGGGCTTGTCCTTGTTCCTGCATTGTCTCCTTGTGCAACCACTCTCCCTGTGTTTCTTGCTGTTGGAAACTCATCCTCCATGATGGTGCTTGCCATCATAGTTCTGTTATTCAGGTACTTTTGCTTCTAAATTTCACTTTACTTTGTATTTAAGTGGATTACTTGCGACTCTTTTTGTTGCTTTTCCTTTTCGGAAAACGTAGCTTACTCTTGAGAAAAGGAATAGAAGCAGAACAATAATATGGAACAAGGGGATGGGATGAAGTAGTGGGTTTAGATGGCACCATGGCGGTAGCTTTGTTTCGGTTGAATGTGGGGTTTTACCTCTGTCAAGAATTTAGAGAAGATATTTCACTTTTACTCATTACAAAGAGGAGAAAAAGAAAAAGGTCCAACTACTTTGAAATTTTAAGGGCATTTATGGAGTGAACCATCTACTTTCTTGAAATAATATTATAAAGTTTTAGAGATCCCTGGTCCATTTTAATTCCTGTGGCTATTGTATCTTACTGAAGTTACTATGTCAGTACTGTTTAAAGCTCTAGAAACCTATGTTGCTTGGACTCTTCAAAAACGTCATCGGGTGTGTGTCGGATCCTTCAAAAGTAGTGCATATTTTAAGGATCCAACACGGGTGTGACAAACTTTTGGAGAGTCCAAGCAACTTAGCTAGAAACTTATTTTAATACACATCATTGACTAGTAATTGATGTCATGGACTGTGAGAAGTGACGACTGGATCTTGTTCATACCCGAGGAGCTGTGCTTCTCTTTATTTAGAGGGGTGCTATTATTTTAGGTTTGTCCTTCATCCTTCGTCCAACCGAAGAAATCGTTCGGGTCAGTCTGCTGCAAGAGTTGGTAAACTTTCTGATAGTACCTCTGTTTGAATTTTAGATATGGAACTACTTCATTCCAGGCTGCTGTAGTGAACTTTCTTACAATGAATGGAACCCATCCACGCTAGTTGTATTTCTTGATATCTATACTTGTTCTCAGGAGACAAGAGACTTTTTCTATGTATCTCCATTGTCAAAATGCCCACAAAACTCATTAGATTTGTCGACTACCAGCTCAGTGTTGGACTTGTTTTGATTTATCCGAATTTCTGGATGCTTAACATAAATTGATACTTCACTTGCAGCACCATAACTGTGATGACCTCACTGGTGGCTCTATCGTTTTACGGTGCAAGTCAACTCAAGTTCCACTGGGTGGAACGCTATGACAAGCTCCTCGTCGGTTCAGTGCTAAGTTTGGTTGGTATTTTGACCCTTCTTTTCCACGATCACGATCACTATCACGGAGGAGCTGCAGGAGGTCATGTGCACAGAAAACTCATTGTGCTATAAGAGGATCATTCTTCAGCCAACAAATCTGTTTCCTAAAGCATAGGATTCTAGTGCATATTTACCTTAAAGAAAAGAAAGGCGAGTCTTGGAGCAACAGTAAATTTGTTATAGGTCATGGGTATGAGCTGTGGAATCAGCCACTAATGCTCACGTTAGGATAGGCTGCCTACGTTACACCCCCTTGGTGTACGGCCTTCCCCGGGCTCCCCTTCCCCCCCCCCCCCCCCCCTTTTTTTTTTTTTTCAACCTCAAGAAAGCAATGTACAAATACACTTTTTTTTGTGTTCAAGTTGTGCAATTATTGTGTGCTCAAGTTTATGACTATTCTGTTCTAACAATTTTTAGTGGCATTTTGCTTCATTTTTTAGTTTTTCTATTTTCTTTTTAAAATTTATTTTTTGATCTAGTAGTTAATACAGGGTGACGCTTTGAATATTTTCCCTTTTGATCAAACATATTCTCAAAAAATAATAATGAAGGATAAATAAAGATTAAAATTAAGTAGATGAAAATTGTATAGGTTAGTAGGTTCCTGTTTTTTTTCATCTGTCAAAACTTTGTAGATCGAGTTATTTGGTATCTATAATAGTGGAGATAGTAAGTAAAATAATTAAAGTACGTGTAATTTGGCTCGAAATTTATTATCATTATATATAAAAAAAAAAAAACCCTCAAATTTTCAATCTTATAGAAGCAAAAGGCTTAAATAAACAAAAAAGGTTATTGAGCTTTAATAGCTAAAAGGATCCACCACGAAAAATCGTGATGGACCTTAATCAAAAGTTTTGAATTTGAATCATGCATGTGAATGAAATGGTCTTTGGTAGGCAGCATTTTTTCCAAAAAGTGAGACTCCCGAGGCAAATTTGGATTATTCAGATTCAAAAGCGGGTATCTAACACTAGACGGAAAACCAAAAAAAAAAGGGCCCACACGAGGTATAAGGAAAGGCTGAATGCAAAAGGTAGGAATAAATTCTAATACCTTAGAAAAACCAAGCATGTTTTTTTGTTTGGTATATTCCAAAGAAAACCATAACTTGCCTTGCTCATGCCCTTCATCTTTAAACTAAGGTTTGGAATCTTTGTTTGGTTTTTCTGTGTATATTGGTTCCATTTCTATGTTACTACTAATAATAATATTACAAACATAATTAATATTAGCCATTTATAAACATTCACTTATTACTAATCCTCTCAAGATTATGGCCAATTCATCGTTCATCTTCATATGCTTCCTTCTTCTCTTTAGTGGTATGTTTTTTTAACAACTTAATCATTCTTGATTATTTGAAATTTCTTTGAGAGTCTATATGTTCGAGTTGTGAAAGCAGTCACTAAGTATTTGCATTAGGGTGCGGCCCTTTCTCAAACACTACTAATACAAGATGCTTTGTTCTTTTTTTCTCTTGATGATATACACAATATATAGTGTTGCAACAATGATTGTGTTTTTTATGTGTATATTGGGAGTCAAATTAGTTAATTTTTATACATATTTCCAGTTTATAATTATGAGAAATTAATTCAGTTTCTAGATTTTATCTCCAATGATTTTCCTTGTAAATGGAAGCTTGCTTAAATTTACCCTTTTACTGTACAATTTTTTAATTTACCATCTGTTAAACTTTTGGTCCATTCATATCCTTGCATGTTCTCATATTTTTCGTTGACTTTAACAAAGTTCCAGCATGGACCAAATGAATTCCACATGTCAGAATACTTCCAAAGAAAAGGTCCAAATTTACCCTATGTTATACTTCAAATTGGAGCTTCGTTATTGTCAATGAGATATACGAGACAATATAATATTGGTTGATAAAATTTAGATATTTCGTATAGTATATGTTATTTTTAACCAATTTCCCCTTTTAATTTATTTCTTCTTATTGTTGGACAGGTTCAATAGTTGTACATGCAATGACAGGCACATATGGTATAAACTATGGAAAAGTTTCAGACAACATCCCAGCACCTGAAGATGTCTTAAGACTTCTAAGGATGAACAAGATCAAGAACATAAGAATCTACGACGCGGATTCTAGAGTACTAAGAGCCTTTAGTGGTTCTGGAATCGAAATCTCAGTTTGTCTACCTAATGAGTTACTAAAAGACGTTAGCCGAAACGGGTCAATAGCCCTCGAATGGATACAAGTTAACCTACAACCATACCTCCCTGGTACCTCAATTAGAGGTATCGCGGTTGGAAATGAGATACTAGGTGGTGATACAAGTATATCAGAAGCACTAGTACCCGCGGTTAGAAGTGTATACCGCGCTCTCAGGAGGTTAGGCTTGACCAATACCATCGAGGTTTCGACCCCACATTCCGAGGCAATTTTTAGTAGTACATATCCTCCTTCAAATGGTACATTTAAAGAAAGTATGATGCCATATTTAGGCCCATTGTTACATTTTTTCAATAGAGTGGGTTCACCTTTTTACATAAATGCATATCCATTTTTAGCCTATAAATTTGACCCTTCTCATATTGATATAAACTATGCTTTATTTCAACCAAATAAAGGGATTGTTGATCCTAAAACTAAGTTGCATTATGACAACATGTTTGATGCAATGGTGGATGCAACATATGTTGCATTGGAGAAATTAGGGTATACGAAAATGCAAGTTATCGTATCGGAAACTGGTTGGGCATCTAAAGGGGATGATAATGAAGCAGGTGCGGACCCTAAGAATGCCAGGACGTATAATTTTAATTTGCATAAAAGGTTAATGAAGAAGAAAGGTACACCTTATAGGCCCAAAATGATGGCAAAAGGTTATGTTTTTGCATTGTTTAATGAGAATTTGAAGCCTGGCCCAACTTCTGAGAGGAACTTTGGATTATTTAAAGCTGATGGAAGTATTGCTTATGATATTGGATTTAAAGGACTTGTGTCTTCTGCATCATCAAAGGTATGTCTTCAACTTTTTTTAATGTATTCGGTATTCGAAATTTACTGACCTGACTAATTCAAATCTAAGACAGATTCAAGATTTAAATTTGATCTTTAATCTTCTGTAGGATTCTTGATATTGAACTTATTATACTTTTCAAATTACGGATTCTGTGTTAGAAAGATATATTGATTCAGTTGAACCTGTAGTATATAGCTCAATTTAGCTTTGATTTTAGTTCGCGTTGTATAGGATCTAGTAAAGGGATAATACCATGAGTTTCTCCAATCTTAATGCTCAAACTTGAATTATTTTGTTTGTTATAGTGTGAAATTTGGAAACTTAATTGCTTTGTTTCTGACTAATCCGGAACAAAGACGAATCCAGAATTAAAACTCAATCTTTAATATAATTTTTAAAATTCTTAACATTTGAATTTATTTTTCTCTATTATTATTATGTACTTATATTCATTTCTAATTATTTTTTCTCAGGATTTTGTACTACAAGGGCGGTTTTGGAGTTCTCAATCTTTAATTATTGTTGCATGTACTATAATTCTGGTTCTTTTTATGTAATTATGACTTTCAAGAAAATTATATTTGTGAAATCGATCCACATATTCTTAGTTATTATTTTTAAATATTGGAAGAAATTGTTGTCCCCAATTTGTATAAAATAGTTGCATTTAAATTTAATTTGCTATTTTTCACTAATACCTCGTTGATTAGATTATTGGATACCAATTTATTTATTTATTTGCTTTAGAACTTAATGGGCTAATATCATATGGTAATAAATTATAATTATAGCCTGTATACATTGTATGTATATGAACACAAAAGTTATATCTGCTTAACCAATTCAACAATAGACTAAGTCTTGTGCAACAAGCTTGATTCAAAAATTGAGAAATGCAACTTAGTTAATCGTTAATTGCCGAGCCCAAAGCTGCAACCATGTGTCAACCCATGGACGTCTGCTGTACCATGCTTACTCGTTTTGAATCTATTTGTACCAGCTACAATCTATTTCCTTAGGTCCAAGGGCCCCTCGGCTAATCGTCACTTGTCCGTTCGTTTATGAATTGGGTACAATTACCAGTTCTCTGTACTCAACACACACCAAAATACAAACACAAAATGCAGTTTACAAAATTAACCATAAAAGATAATCTGTCATGAAAATGATCTAATTTAAGTACTAATATTTAGCCTTTCTATTAACTTAATATAATCAAAGGTCCTGCATAAGGAATAATGTCAAGCCAAAACTGTATAATAGCCTATTGAAGCATAATTTAGTTTCAAAAAATATGGGCATTATTAAATATGGGACTAAAGGAACGCATTTAGTCATCAAAACAGAGGATTTGATTTAGTATCGAAGAGTTCAGGCCAAAATACCATATGAAAGTTGATGGATTGTTTTTTATCATTCTTGAAGAGGTGCATATCTTGTCCAGATCTTCGATGGCCTCGTCCATTCCTCTTTTTCTCAAAGAGGGTGAGTCTTCGCCAGCTTGAGGTTCGTGCAGTTGGTGAAAAGACCAAGGCAACATAGAACGACCCAGAACCCGATATCAAACCAAATATTTATCACTCCATAACAACTTTTGCTCCAACAGCTTTCATCTTGTCAATTATTTGTTCCGCTTCTTCCTTTGATACTCCCTTCTTGAAAACAGCAGGAGTCTTCTCGACTAAGTCCTTCGCTTCCTTGAGTCCCAAATCGTAGAACTGCAGACCTCTTTGATTATCTTTATCTTTTGAGCTGACTCGTATGACTCCAGTTTAAGTTCAAAAACAGTTTTCTCCAGTTTCTTTTCCTCCTTAGCTGCTTCTGGTCCCTTCATAGCTGCTGCCAATCCAGCAGCCCCTGGCTTCATAACTCCAACCGTTGGTCGCTCTGTCATGCCCAACCTCTTCATAATAATCGAAGACACTTCTGTAACTTCGACCAGGGTAAGTCCTGATACTTCATCAACGAGCCTCCATACCCTTTCTGATGGAGGACTACGATGCTCAGTAGGATCAAAAGTCACAGGATCATAATCTGCTGGAAGTTTTCTCTGGTTAATCTCTACTTGCCGAGAGAAGTGTCGAGTAAAAATAGTTGAGGTAACAAAATAGAAGTCAGCCACATTGGATCGAACAGATTGTTTGAAGAGTACAGCAGGCAAATGCTGCCTCAGTCGCGAAATCATCAAACTCATTTCTGAATTCTAGTAACCATCTACTGATCCCTCTGAAAGATCAATCAACAACCTGCGAAAAAACCAAAACACAACTGTAAGATCATGTAATCTAAAAAAAATCCGCATCTTATGAATATAGTATAAAATAAAATGGTACTCCAAACGCTCTTTGTTTGGTTTCCAAAGGCGAGCCAAACCAAGTTCTTTTTAGGAAGCAATCTCTCCCCTCCCTTGTAGCTTCACTTTTCGGTCTAATGTCTTAACAACCTTTAAGCGCCTCTCACAGCAGACTCGACATTCAACATCAATCATGACAGTGCGAGATGACTAGAAACTCTAATTCCATTTCTAAATAATGTAGTGACAGCACTTGGGATCATAAAAGACGAATAAAAAAGTTTCAGGTGTGAATGAGAAGCAAGTGTACAAGTGTATATATTATGCAAAACTCCAATGCTTTCATAAATATTAGAATATATATCAAGAAGAAGAAGATGATGGAAGCTCTAAATCCACTTCCTAATTATATAGTGACAACACTTGCGATAAGAAAGAATAAATAAAAAGTTTCAGACATGAATGAGAAGCAAGTTAACAAGTGCCTCAGTTCAATTCCTATCGAAGGCAAAAACACTAGATGATTTCTTCTCATGTGTCAAAGTTTTGATGGACAGAGTTACCCAATATATATACTGGTGTGGGTAGCATGTCCCGTTGATTTAGTCCATGGATACGTAACCTGAACCTGACACCATAATTTGTTTTTGATCAAGTAAAAATATTTCCATCCATAAACATGACCACAACGGCCGTATACAAGAGATGTACCAAAAGGTAGAGAATTACAAAAAAGATATGATTCTCTACAAACTCCACCCAATCGTCTATACAACAAGGGACTTTCTATGAGCACCAAAAGAAAACAAGAGAACTATTCATCGATTGAGAAGAACTCGACTCTACACCTTCAAAAGCTCTCCTATTTCTCTCTCCAAACAACACACATTAGTGCAAGTGGCATCATATTCCAAGCCCTTCCTCTTCTCCGTCCTCTCACGCTCTTCCAACTGAACATTAACTCTCTCATAGTGTTTGGCATTGCCCGGACACCATAATTATCAAAAGAAAAAGGCTAACAAGTGCATAACTGTATATGCTAAATCACAACTCTAAAACTTCTTACAATAATAAACAGTGTACATACCAATTCACCACCAAATCACACCCAAACGCGGAGACAAAGAGCACCAGACCCTTAACCAATTGACACAACATATTTAAGCATAAATTAATTCAATTCATTTCTCATGAAAAAAAAAACAACAGATTAAAGAAAAATGACGAAGCTCACCTGAGTACGGCGAGGACCACGGCGAGCGGCGGCGGTAGCGGCAACCGGCGACTGAGATGTGAACTCTAAAGACTAGGCTTCGTTTTGGAAAATGGAACTTTGGGCTGTGGGTAAGGAAATTGGGCTCAAAGAGCCCAATTCTAATACTGGTAGAGAAGCCCACAACCCATTTTCTCTCTCTCACACACAGATTTCATATTTTTTTTGCTTTTTACTCTTTCTTTAACAGTTTCCATACCATTCCTTTCTTATTCTGTCAACAGGATCAACCATCATCATCAAGATTTCACCAATTTTGAGTTTTTGACTTGTTTGCTCCTTCAGGTACTGTCTTAACTTCAAGACCCACAACCCCTTTTGTCCCTTTTTCTCAATTTTTGTTTGATTTTCCTTTTTGGGTGTCGGCTATAGCATCCAATTTGTTATAAAGTTTTGAGCTTTTTTAGTTGGGTTTCTGTGGGACTGCCTTAACTTCAAGAATCACAATCCCTTTTGGCCTTTTGGTGATTGAATTTGTCCCTTTTCTTGATTTTTGTTTAGTTTTTCTTTTTGGGTGTTCTTTATTGCATTCAATTTCTTATCAAGTTTTGAGCTTTTTGTAGCTGTTGTCATGGGTTTTGTGGTTTTTTTTGGTGGGGGGGGGGGGTTGAGGGTGTATTTGATTTGGGGTTGGATTGAGCTGTATTCAATTGTTTAAAGTACTGATCTTTACTTGCTAAGTATTCTTAATTTGGAGATTACTGATCTAATTTTGGTTGTTGCTACTTACTATTCACTTTTTCTTAACTTCACTCACCAATAACCAATACATCAAAATCAAAAGCAAGAGACTCTACATTTCCCTATACGATAAGCAAGTCAATAGGAGTTGTTTTTGTTGGGTATTGATTATCATGAGTTTCTTACCATAGATAGGTTTTCCTTTTAGGAAAAAGTTTAGGATTAGCTAGTCGACTCTATAAATAGAAGCTTGTTCCTTCTAACTTAATCAACATTCACAATGTAATTCAATGGGCTTTGAGAGTTTAGGGGAGAGAATTTGTGAGATACAAGTGATACGTTATCATTTGTATGAACCTCTTGAGTGAATTGGTTGATATTATTTCTCTCTATATTTTGTATTCTTATATTTATATAGTGGATTGTCCATCTCCTTTGTAGATATAGGTCATTTGACCGAACCACGTTAAATTTTTGTGTCTCTTGATATATTTCTCGCTTGTCTTCTTTGTTTTGTTATCTTCCTTATTACACCTAATTATTTCGGTTCTAATAATTATTTTAGTCAAACCAACTTTGCTTATATGAATGAAAAAACAGTAGACCACCAAAAACCTCTCATTTGACACAATTTTGACTAACTACTTTCAAGAATGATAAGTACTACAGATTGGTACAGTAATGGAATGCCCTGTAAACAGGAAGATGAAGAGGACAGAACTTTAAGTAATAAAACCAAACTTTAATGTATCTAAAGCTAAGTTCTTGAAGAGCAAAAGGGGATAGGTGAGTGAGAAAGACACTAGTATACTAGTAATAAAGACACCATTTTTATTAACTTTTTTTCCCTTCTTCCAGATCCCATCTTCACTACATGTATAACAATTTGTGGGTTGGGAAGAGAGTAGAGTTTAGGTAAGTGTAACAGTGTAAATACAAGTGAGCTGGAAAAGTTTTTAACTTCATTCTCTTTTACAATATCAAGTTGAAATTTATGTAGCTAAAGTTGAAGATGAAATTATATTTAATTATACCTTCTACAAAGAATACAACATAATATTTATGTTTAAATGCATTTCAATACAACTTTAAAGGCAAAAATGAGTGGAAAAATATGTTATAAGGTTTTTTCCCAATTTATGTTAGTAAATTTAAGTGATCAGATTTATTATTATTTTTTTGTTTTTTCATTCGTTATTCAGTGTGTGTATTGAATTCAACTATTTGGAATTCACTTTCCATTCAGGAAGTAAATTTTTTTTTTCATATTCATGCTCGAACTAGATGTTTGGGTAAGGGAGGAGCAGCCACCGGAATTGCTTTGCCGGAGACAATATTTGACATATTTGTTCTGCTTTTGGTATTTTTTATTCCTTCTTAATCAAGCGCTGGGAAGAAAATTGCTGAATCTGAGCTGTTGCTACTTGCTTCGCCGTTCCGGTAACTTTTTTTTTTTTTTTTTTTTTTTTTAATTATAAAAATTTGAACCTGGTTGTCTCTATCGGTTTCGATTGCACAGATTTTACTTAGTTTTGTGATTGCTAACATATAGAATTGATGTTTGGTAGGAATAAAATTTAGGGCATAACTGACCCTTACACGACCTTCTTATTGGGGGATTGTTGGAGCAATGATAAGGTTGTCTTCGTATTTGACCTATAGATCACAAGTTCGATGCCAAATAAGTAGCCTTGTTAGGAAAAGTATAAATTTTTAAACTTTTTTAGATTTCGTCCGTTAGAAATAGGGATATTTTTAACAAGTGTGTTTTTGTTTGGGAAGTATACAATAACAATATATCCCGTGAAATTCCACAAGTGAGGTCTGGGGAGGGTAGAATGTATGCAGACCTTTATTGCTATCTTGTAGAGGTAGAGAAGTTGTTTCTGAAGGACCTTCGGCTCAAGTGCAATGAATCCAGGTATAGAAAAAGGATACAATGTAGAGAATATAGCAAATAACAAGGAACAATGCAAAAGTACTATAAAAAATCATGTGATAATGAAACACCATAAGCAACAATGATACAAGTGAAAACACAATGTGAAGTACAGTGTAATCAGTTTGGGGTGGGTTGGGTGATGTACACAACCTTACCTTTGTTGATTGTAACTTCGTCAAAAAAAAAAAAAAAAACTAGTTTTGGTTCAATTTTTTTTCCTGATTATTAGATTTAGTTTCTTTGGAATATTTCTGTTTGCCTGATCTTTTTTTTAACTTTAGTTTCTTGAGAATATTTCTGATTTAGATTCACAGCATAGAGTGCACGTGTCTTAAGCAAGATCGAATCTTAATGAATTGAAGATTTTAACCTCCTTGATTTGACCTGGTGTTACTCAACTAAATAACTGGTGCTTTAATGCAGAGGATTCAATCAATGACCCATACAATAAATTAGAATGACAGAGAAGATTCAAAGGTGCTGCGAGGTTTGTGGCAATCTATCCTTTGACGATGGCGGTGATGGGTTCTTCTATTGCACTCGTTGCGGCTCTCAAGCAGTTGACATCATGGACACGGGTGTTGATGATGATGACCTATTCAACGTAGATGGGGGTATGTACTCTACTAGTCAGCGCCGTCAATATTGCCAGGTCAGTCAACCTGTACCCATATCTCAGGTACAACTCTCCCAGCATTTAGAGACTTTGAAAACCTTTGATGACTACGACGAGCGTAATGGAGATGATGGAGTTGGGCCTGCAGTGCCTAGTGATTTTGGATCATCTCAAATTTCTTTGACTTACACAGACTATTATTCAGAGATACGGTTGAGGTATGTTATGGGGTTACAAGCTATGATCCAAATGCAGTGCAAGACTCTGGTGGAGAAATTTAACGTAAGCCCCCTGATTGTTGGGCTTGCTGGGCCTGTTTGGTTAAGACTCTTGGCACATGAAAACGTGTTGAGTGATGAGTGGGCAGACAATGTCATCCATGAATCAGAGTCTCAAACTCAAGGTATCATTTTGATTATCTTTATATACACAAGGATGGAAATGGGGATATTTTCATGTTCTTGTTTCTCTAGGATTTGTTAACAATCATTAGTTAGAAGCTGAAGATTAATCAATTAATTTTTAGCCTAACATTGCGCGTTCGACTACTATGCTTATTGTTACTTGCATTCTTTTAAAACATTACTTGTAAAGTGCAAGACTAGTAATTAAGCATATCAACTTGGTTTCTAATGGGCAATCTTGTGTAACGAAAATGAAATTTCTTCTAGGATGTTGGTCCTTCGCTTTTGATCTAATTTGTATAGCATGAAGGAAAAGATGTTCTGTCCTCTTTTTATCTTTGGTTCATGATAGGTGGCTATATTTATGAAAAACTTCTGAATCATATACTCTGGCTGTCTGGCAGAGTGGGTTTGTTAAGTTTTCTATACGTCTTCAGTGAGAGAAATCAGTTGGTGTGAAACTCTGTGATATTATGCAGGTTGAATTTCCTTTCTGTATTCACCTTTCCCTTTTAGAACCTAATTCCAGTATTTATTTCAGGGGAAATAGAACTTTCTCAGCCGACTGGCAGCCAGAAAACAGAACCTCACAATTTACTTGGAAAACGGGCAGTAACCATATGGCATAAATCTTTGAGAAACTTGATTCCATTACCTTGTTCTCTGGCTATCTCTTTTCTTGTCTGTCACATGGCAAGGGAAGCTATCTTGCCAACAGACATATTGAAGTGGACGTTAGAAGGAAAGCTCCCATATTTTGCTGCTTTTCTTGAAATAGAGAAGCAGTTGGGACATCCTTCAAGGTCGTGCCCTATCAGTACCAGTCGTATGTTCAGGCCTGTCAGAACTGTCACCTTGCAAAAGTTAGAGTCCCTAGCTGCCTCCATTGCCAGGAAAATAGGCTTGGAATTGCCTTCAGTGAACTTCCATGCTATAGCTGCCCGTTATCTCAAGCATTTATCACTTCCTGTTGAGAAAATTCTTCCTCAGGCATGCCAAGTGTATGAGTGGTCTATGCCTCCGGAGTTGTATTTATCAGATAATGACTCCAGGCTGCCTTCTCGTGTTTGCGTGATGTCTATACTGATTGTGACAATGAGGATTCTTTATGACCTGAATGGCGGAAAATGGGAACTGATTTCATCTTGTTCGAATAATTTAGTGTCTGCTGTTGAGAATGGAACTGGAGAATGTGGTTTCAGTTGCAATGCAAGAGGTGCTGTTGCCGAGGAAGACTCAGCTTCACGTGATTCAGATCCTCATGATAGTACATCAGTTTTGAGTAAAAAATCTAATTGTGATGCTTCGAAACTCTTGAAGATTCTTGAAGAAAAATACAATGAGCTCAGTGATACATATGGTAATTGCAAGGCATTACATTGATTTTTGGATACATGTAGATATAGCATGGGGTTATAAGTTGCACCGATTGTTACTTGTTGGAATTATGCTTTCTTTTTCTTGTTACTTGTTTGAGTTATGTTTCTTTTCTTGTTTGGCAGATTTTTCAAAAGATTTACAATCATACCTTCTGTACTGCAAAAATATAGTTTTCGCTGGACTAGAACCTGCTTACGATGATCACGAAGAAGAAAGGATAATAGAAGATTTTTGGGACTTCTATCAAAGCCATAAGGTATTTTACTTTCCCCGTGATTAAGGTTGATTTATAGGATTTTGCACCCACATCCTTAAAACCTTGTCAATATGTGATAGGATGGTTGTACCTATCAACAACCTTCAAAAATACCACATCTTTCCTTACTGATATATCTGCATAAAAGTTAATTTGCTCTGTTGGACAACTTCAACAACATGGAGAATTAAGGGGAAATCTATATATTTGTTTTTTACATCAAGTCCATTCTCTTTTAACTGTTTCTTATTCACAGTTGGAATTTTGTTATGTACTAGTACTAGTTCTGTCGAACATCTCGGAATACTAATTTGAACGTATGTTGGCTGAGGATGTTCATTATTTGCTTATTTAGAGAGAACCTACCAAACTGAAGACTCAACCTGAGACCACATCGAGCTGACTTGTTTTCTTTGTAGGAAATTGAAGTACTGAATTTTGTTTTAAATCACTTAAGGTAGATTTTCATTCATAACCAGAATTGTATGATTACAACTATAGCAGTATTGGACTAGCTGCTCAATCCTCAATCTACTAAATCTATAATCAAATAATACAAGTAACTTAAATATATCAGTGATACATTCCAGCTATAGTCTATGCAGACACTAAGGATAGGCGTTAAGTTGTTATAGTGAAGTATGCCACTTTGCCCTTTTCTTTCTCTTGATGTGATTATGCATCACGATTTCCTTCAGCACTTCATCAGCTCTCATGCTTCGATTTTCCATCATACATACCCATAGTAATTCAGTCTCCGAATCTTGAATAACTCTGTAAAACCTCAGCCATCCACACAATCTACTCACAATGCCTTTGTCACCTGACATTCAAAGAAGAGATGACTAAAGGTATATTTTATATCAAAAGAGAGGATTGTGCCAGTGCATTGAATTAGAATTACAGAAATGTGCTTAGATTCTTCCTCTGAGCCTGTAGGGATCGCCTATGAGTTTCACTAACAAATTAGGATCAGTTTACTGGCCTCACATTGCACCACCAGTACTTGTTCTGTAAACACCTGAACTTTACAAAAGATAAGGATTGTATTTATCCTCAAAATATCTATGGTTTCTCTCAGGCCCAACTGTCCACAAGATGCACAATGGAATGACATTACATTTCTTCGACACACATGACTCTTTAACAGAGTCTACTTCCATAGTTGCTTGAGCACAAACACCTTGCGTCCCAACCTTCTCTGCCTTCTTTGGCAAGGATTAGGAAGATACCTCTAGAAAGTTGCCAATTCTTATTCTTTCCCTGTTCCTGGTGACTCTGGCGCTACCAGCAGTTAAGCGTGTCTTTTACATTTTCAGGCATCACCTACATAATCCCAAATAGATTGAAATCAATCCTGAGATATTGAGTTAACACACTAAATAATGTTTAACTTCCTAAAGAAACCTAAATACGGAGTTTTGGTGAAGTAACATGATTTACAGTTAGTGTACTTATTAACTAGCTCTTCCTACATCAGTATTTTTTTACCCATTTGGATGTTTAGCATTCACCTAGTTTTCTTATTTGTTTTTCGCGGGGTTCCTATACTCGTCTTTGTTTGTTTAAGGCTGACAAAGCATCAGAAGATGGGAAAACAGACTACCACACTTGTAACCATTTTCACCATAGCGGATCCAGCAGCATAACAAAAGAAAACGAGAACTTTAGGGACGATGGTGATTCAAATGCAGCATTGAGGCAGCTGAAAGCAGATATGAAAGAGAATCGATTTGTTTATATACCACCGAGGAAAAACGTGAAGAAGAAAGACGGCTACATCAGGTATGCTAGAAAGAAAGACGGGGCTTATCTTTACGCTGTACATGCTGATTATTACATATTACTTCGATCTTGTGCTAAGGTTGCACAAGTTGATGTTAGGACTATGCATGTTGGAGTATTGGCATTTGAGAAAAGATTGGAAATGCTAGAAAGAAGAATAGATTTTTGTTTATCTAAGAGACTTCCTGATGATTTCTGTGAATTTTGTCGCGATTAGTAAAGAAATTCATCATATTTAGCCAACTGCCTTTGCGGAAGATTTGGTTTTGTAGTCCATTACAAATGTTATTTTCCGTTAGGAGATCTATATAGAAACAACGTCTTATTTTATTCCAATTCTAAACTAGCATATGAGATCATTTCCACGAGACATTCAATCAACTTCCTTTAAAGTGATAACAAAATAGCTTTACTACATATAAATAAGGGGACTACTACATTATTGGTTGAAATCTAAAGCCAGTTGATTATGTGTAAATTTAATGAAAGGACTCGAATTCGAGATCTCTAGCCTCATACTTGAATGAGTTAAGTCCACAATTCCTATTTCTTTTTATTATTGACCTGAGACTACAGATTCTCAAGTAGAATATCCTCGGGTCCAAGCGCTGAATGTACAATCACCTTTGTTAGAGAGCTACCTCTTAATGTGGGACTTCCCGATGGAAATCCAAATTTAGTCAAACTTCAATGTAAGTATCAAACACCGAGTGGGAAGCAAAAAAGAAGGTAGGAAATGCAGTATCTACTAACAAAGAATTCTAGGAATTCTATTTGTATAATACAAACATCCATTGACAACATTATAGCTTAAGACATTTCTCCCCAAATAAAATTTTATCGATTGGGTTCAACATTTCACCTTATGTACACTGCAGACTGACTGCTTTCTTCCTAAAAAAAAAAAATATATATATATATAGAAATGGCGTTGCTATCATCACCATCTTCTTTTGGCCTACTCTAAAAGGAACTCTAATCTTGTTTCCAGTTCTGGACATAGAATTTTAATCGACTAAATGAAAGCCTCTTCACTTGGCACAAAAATGCCTCAACTATCCTCTCACCATCTGCGAGAGGCGGCAAGGTACAGCTCAGTATAATAGCACTTGTTGGCTCCAAGTATACTAAAAACTTGCTGGTCGATCAGGGGGGTAAATTAGCTTGTCTGAATCTTCTCAGCGGCAGCAGCTGCTGCTGAAGCTGCATCATTGAAACCCAATTTCTGTAACTCGTTTAAGAAACCATCCATCGGCTGCACCAATCTTATATGGGCTGTGAGCAGAGCCAGGAAATGAACCATTAGTTACTTCTTCCTTGTATCCAGAAGAGCTTTGTTGATAACATCTCCAACTTGTCCAAACTGCTTACAGAACTTAGGAGCAACCTGCAAGAGGAATAGACAGTTCTTAATTGGAACATAGAATATAGTTCATACAGATAGCACTAAGAGTAAGAAAAAGAGAATTGACTCCGGATTCGGAGTAAATTTAGCTTAGTTGTACTAACCTTGGCATGGTGTGGGTGTTGCATCATCCCAAGAAGATCATGATAAACTAGCACCTGCATTATTAGGACATGCGATCAAATAACCTTAAACTGTCAATCGTTACAAATGATTGTGCTACTGCTGGAGAGTGAAGACATTGACAAAGCATGCTTATATCATGGGGTCATGACAGGAAATGAAGTAGGAATGTCATCCTATCAATAAGTGGCTTCTAATTATGACCACATAATTTGAGAAATCATATTAATGTTATGAGACATGAAATGAAGTAGCAAAGTCATTCTAGGTAGATCACTCGTCATCGCAAGTGAGACAAACAAAGATGGCACAACTACTTCCAGTGATCCACCAGACAATTTATCCAACAGCTTTGTATATAAACCCGTGAGTTTTAGAAAAACTAAAAGGTTATGCGAAAATGTACTCCTACTGTCCAAGAAACCATTTTGAAAGCAGTTCAAATTATACCACAAAGTAACTTTATGTATGCTCTTACAACATTTTCACATAACTATAATAGAACTTCAACTTTCGCCCTAATATTGTATCTAAACATAGTAGCACACTTAAACTAGAAAGCACGGAGTATATAAAAACTAGTGGGAATTTCAACCAACCTGACCACTGCAGAAAGGCCCAGCGCCAATTCCAATAGTGGGGATCCTAAGAGCAGATGTTGTTGCTGCAGCAACAGGTGCAGGCACACATTCCAAAACAGCAGAAAAGCACCCTGCTTCCTGCAAGGCCATGGCAGTTTTTACAACCTGCAATATTCATAAAAACAAGTATATAGCCTTGATTGTATACGTCATGTGTACCCTATCAGCTTTTAATAGGTATACCTTGACTCTATGTTGCTTGGACTCTTCAAAAATGCCAATGGGTATGTGTCGGATTCGCCAAAAGTAGTGTATTTTTGTAGAATCCGAGACTGGTGCGACATCCAAAGTGAAGAGTCCGCACAACTAAGCCTTGACTGCACTATCAATGTGTCTGCCTTGAGGCCTAAATCCACCAAGAACACTGATGGCCTGAGGTGTTAATCCCACATGCCCTATTACAGCAATCCCCGCTTCAACAATAGCTTTTGCTGCTGTAATTCTTGACAGTGCCCCACCTTCCAACTTAATCGTGTCCATTCCTCCTTCCTTAAGAACTCTTACAGCTGTATCAACTGCCTGCTCATAATACAACATCACCAAGCCATTCACATTTCAATGAAACTTATCAAAAAAAGATCCCCCCCCCCCCCCCCCCCCTTACACCAATATGAAGAGACAACATTTAATTGGTTGTCGTATGTGTAAGCAACATTACCAGAATGCAATTGCAAGTTCAATTAGCAACATCCTCAAACATTTGAACGAGGCAGACCTTCAAAAGTTCGTTTTCAGAGGCGGTGTTTTCATGCAGTTTCTCAACTTAATAAAATCCTTCACTTCCTAAATAGGATTACTCACACTTATATCTTGATATACGTATTATCTGCTCTAATTTCTAGTGATATGTTCAACAGAGCAACATAAATTTGTTAATAGTAGTTGAAATGAGAATTAATCATGCAAATGATAAAGACATAAAAGTCAATAAAAGCATCAATTCAGGAACAACTGCGTTAATAATGATCACCTAATGAGTACAGGACTCATTATTACCAAAAGAATTGTTTTCATTATCCACGATTTTCATGTTTTATCCAATGCCTCACCATTCCAAATAAGTAACACCGTAACATCACATGACATAAGAAGTTACATTAAACAAATAACAAATGCATAATAAAGCTCAATAAAAATTTCAATTCTTGGACAAATTTGAGCAACAAATCATCACCTAATTAGAACTAGACTCTTAAGAACCAAAATGAGTTATTTTCTCCTCATTTTCTTTATCCAATTTATTATTACTTCAAACAAACAACAATGATACCATAAAAAGCAGCCCGGCAACAATTCTCATTTAAAACTGAACAACAAATGATTATTTGTTGAATTTAACTCATATATACATTGACAACCTAAATTTTCACATTAGACTTGTAATTTAATCTATCAAATCAGGTTATTTACTCTATTTCATGTTACCATATAAGGTTTGCTATGAATAGTTGCACATTATCTATCATTGTAGCCGCAGTGGCGGAGTCAAGATATTCAGTAAGGGTAATCAAACTATAAAGAAATACATACACAAAGAAGCCAAGGAAACTCAATATCTACTATACAACAACAACCATGTCTCGGTCCCAAAACAAGTTGAAGTCGACTATATGAATCTCCACTTCTTCATCTAAGCTCATTTCATATCCTCATACAGTATATAACAACATACCCATTATAATCCCATATGTGGAGTCTAGAGAGAGTAGGATCAACACAAACCTTACCCATACCTAGGGTAGAGAGGCTTTTTCCGGTAGAAACTCTGTTCAAAACAAGTGTAAGCAGGATACTCTTAAAAACAACCTTATCATACAATTTATATACATAAAAAAATATTTTTGACACAACATTTTTCAATGAAGGGGATTTGGATTAACCCCGTGCCGTATCCTAGCTCCACCTAGGGATGACGGGACGGGGCAGGTTCGGGCAAAGGTCTAACTGGGCAGGGCGAGATCAAAGCTTACATTTTTAAAATTTAAAATAGGGCAGGGCACTATTCACATACTGGTTCCACCCATGAGTCCATGAATGTAGGTGAATTCAACTCTCTGGTTCAAAAAAATTGCACAAAAAAAGTAGTATTAAACGGTTACCTGTTTAGTACTAGACTCATAAATGCCAAAAGGTAGATCACTAACAAGAAGAGGTCTTTTAGCACCTCTAGCAACAGCTCTACAATGAACAAGCATTCCATCAATTGTAATAGGCAAAGTAGTATCATGGCCATGAACCACCATAGATGCAGAATCGCCCACAAGACATATATCAATTCCAGCCATATCTATATGAACACCTGATGGGTAATCATAACCCGTCACCATTGTTATTGGTTCACCCTTCTTGTACTTTTGCCTCAGCGTCATTAGGGTTACTCTTTGATTTGGGTTTTGGGGTTTTGGCCCATCAGACACTGTGTTGTCAGGAATATTGCTCAAAAACCTCAATTTCCTGTAATGGGTATTCGTAGTTTTGCTCAATGAAAGATGAAATTGCTCTTGAAATTGAAGGAAAAAACACCATTTTTTGCTAATGGGTATGTTTCAGATAAGCAATGAATCGACTGTATATATATATAACACCCAAAACACAGTGATAACCGCAATCTTTGCGCCAACCAAAGATGATCTGAAATCTATCAAACACCAACTGAGAATTGTTGCTTATGACAATCGGCGGCTGAAAATGGAGTTTGAGCATACCAATGTGATACAGTACTATGACAGTTTGAATTTCGACAATCAAACCATCACTCTTTGTTCGGATAATTGTTACTATTGTTTGATAATGTATACTAATATATTGTATTATTTTAATCATTATATATGCATTATTGAATAATAAATCTATCAGAAAAATAGAGTATGTGATATAGTTATCATAAAAAAATAGGATAAAAAATAAAATATAATTATTAAAGACAAAATAAGAAGAAAGAGTTAAGATAAAGATGCGATCACACCAAATCGATCGTTACATAAATAGATTTTTTTTATTATTATTTAATGATGAATTTAAATAATACGATATAATAAAATTTATTTAATGACTATGTGTACCAAGAAATATAGTAATATGTTTCTAAATTATTTATATATAATAATATAATTTTGAATTATTTGTCACGTGCAACACATTCTTGTCCTAAAAGTGGATTATAGAATAAAGTTTGATAGTGATTAGTGGACCCTCAAAGGCATTTGGGAAGTTAAAGGTTGTTGGTTATGAGTATCTATCTTTTTATGATTTTTGTAGCTCCCTAAAAAAGATATTTAATAACTTCACTTATAAAAAATATATATCTAAATTATTAACTTTTTTTTAAACGTCTCATTTAATTTAACGCTCCACTAATTGAAGCATTGAGGGTAAACTTGGAAGAAGAAAAAAGAAAGTAAATGACTTCTTATATTTCAAAACATTAAAGATTTGGAATTAATTTAGTTTGTCCAAACGACTAATATTTGGGACCGGAAGGAGTAATGCTTGCATGAGGGGTGTAATGTAAACAATTCACCCTCACACAATCATTACAGACTAATTCCATGTTAGCTCAAACACATAATCTATAGGTCACATGCAGTGACAAAGCCATGATTTTCACTAAAAGAGGTCAAAATATAAAGACGTAAACACTCGAAGAAGCCACAAGGGGTTGTATATATACATAGAAAATAATTGTCACCATGTATAAATAGTGTAATTTTCTATCGAAAATGATTTGGACGGACCCCTTGATTGTACCTGGCTCCCGGAGAGAACATTAGCGTTGCTCTAAGACACTCTTATCCCCTATCTACTTTTATGTCTCTAAAAGATGATTATAGAATAAAGTTTGATAGTGATTAGTGGACCCTCAAAGGCATTTGGGAAAGTTGTGGTTGTTGATTATGAGTATCTATCTTTTTATGATTTTTGTAGCTTCTTAAAATAGATATTTAATAACTTCATTTATAAAAAATATATATCTAAATTAACTTTTTTTTTTTTTAAACGTCTCATTTAATTAACACTCCACTAATTGAAGCGCTAAGGGTAAACTTGGAAGAAGAAAAAGAAAGTATTCAAAACATTAAAGATTTGAAATAAATTTTTAGTTTGTCCAAACTACTAATATTTGGGACTGGAAGGAGTAATGCTTGCGTGAGGGGTGTAATGTAAACAATTTACCCTCACACAATAATTATTGACTAATTCCATGTAGCTCAAACACATAATCTATAGGTAATACGCAGTGGCGGAGTCAGAATTTTTACTAAAGGAGGTCAAAATATGAAGACGTAAACACACAAAGAAGCCACAGGGGATCTGCTACATATACATAGAAAATAATTGTAAACCATAGTGTAGACTTTTGTCGTAAACGGTTCAGATGGACCTCTTGGTTTGTACCTGGCTCTACGCTATCACACGGAGACAACATTACTGTTGCTTCGAGACTCTTATCCATTATCCACTTTTATGTCCCTAAAATAAAATCAGTTATACACACTAAGCAAATATCTTCAATCACTTTAACAAACAAAAAAATGTCTCTTCTTACCATTCTCCTCATTTCTGTATACTTGATATCATCAAACTTCAGTAACAAAAATAAGGCAAAAACATTCTCATTTAAAGAAACAACTATTGATGACATTCATATAGCTTTCAAGCAAAACAAACTTACATCAAGAGAACTTGTTGAGTTCTATCTAAGTGAAATCCAGAGATCCAATCCAATTCTAAAAGGGATCATAGAAGTGAATCCAGATGCACTCTTTCTTGCAGATAAAGCTGATCAAGAACGAAAATTGAACGCGTCTAAATCACTATTCAGGCTACATGGTATCCCAGTTCTTGTGAAGGACAACATTGCAACAAAAGATAAGCTTAACACAACAGCAGGATCATTAGCACTTGTCGGTTCGATTGTGCCACAAGATGCTGGTGTTGTCAAGAAGTTGAGGAATGTTGGTGCTATCATACTTGGCAAGGCAACTATGACTGAATGGGCTGCTTTTAGAGCTACAAACTTGCCTAATGGTTGGAATGGTAGACTTGGACAAGCTCTGGTGAGTCATTGGTAAAAGAAAAGAATTTAAGTTATATATGCTGACGGTATAAAGATTTTTCTTCCACTAGTGAATTTTTAAGATGTGATTGTCGGTTAGATGTTTCAATTTGCTTGTCTGGTTTTGACTTGCACGGAATTTAAAAAAGTGAAGTTTTGAATCATCTCTGTATGCTATATACTGCTTTCCATAGTGCTATATTTCGTTGGGTGTTACTGCTTTCATTTCTGTATTCTCTTTTTCAAACTGTTTTGATTTTTGAGATGCTTTACTTGAGCGGAAGGTCTATCGAAGCTCCATATATCTTTATGAGGTAGGGGTAAGGTCTACGTACACTCTATTCTCCATAGATCCGATTATGGAATAACACTAGATATGTTGTTGTAGACTGAAAAAAGAGTTTAATAATTTGGTGGTTTTTACTCATGTTCTTACAGGATCCTTATGTAGCAAGTGCTGATCCATCGGGATCAAGCACTGGTTCTGCAACATCAGTAGCAGCAAACATGGCAGCAGTAGCATTGGGGACAGAAACTGCAGGCTCCATTCTATCTCCGTCAAGTGATAATTCTGTTGTTGGAATCAAACCAACTGTTGGCCTCACTAGCAGGGCAGGTGTAATCCCAATTTCACATAGACAAGACACTGTAGGGTATGTAAAAACTAAATCTTTTGAATGTTTTTCTCCCTAACAGTACTCTCGTCCTAATTTATGTGACATAGTTTGACTCGACACGTACTATCAACTATAGATCGGCTGAAATTGAAACTATTTAGATTGAAAAACGTAGTGCTAATACCTAAAAGCTGTAAACTAGATACCTACTATATGCCAAGCAGCAAGGAAGAAGTGTAACGAACGAGAGTCATTGAAACTAACATATTGGTAGATCAATTGGCCAAAACAACCATGAACGGCTACAATATTATAAGTTTTTTCTTCTTGACAGAATATGTAACATTCATTCGAAGATTCGACTTTTCTGTTGGCTTTTGAAACTTGCAGTCTTAAAACATGTTATAGCATTTTTGTGGCTATAGAAACTTCTTATTAAGGGTAAAACGAGAAATTTAAAGTAAAATTCCAAATATAGAATTGTGTCACTCTTCTTGGAACGGACTAATAGAACATAGGTCTCATAAACTAGTACAGAGGGAGTACATTAGATATGCAAATATGCAAAGAACATGGTAACAAACATGAACATAGAAAATGTTCACACTATTTTAAAAATTTATTTGGCATAGAACAGGCCAATCTGCAGGACAGTAACTGATGCTGTTGAGGTTCTTGATGTCATCGTTGGCTTCGATCGAGATGATTTCCCAGCAACTAAAAAGGCTTCCACTTACATTCCACATGGTGGATACCGGCAATTTCTTAAGGCCGATGGGCTCAGAGATAAAAGACTAGGAATTTTAAAGGACTTTTTTGGTTCTAATGATATCAAAACTTACCAACAACATTTTAACACCTTAAGGTAATCTTTTCGTTTTTCAACTGCATTTCTGTATGTCATAATACACAGATAGTCACTCAAAATTGGTCTCAACTGACAATTAAACACTCAAATTTTGGGAGTGCACATCTAGACACCTCAACTCGTCCCTAGTGTGTCTTGTGGACACCCGACGCTGACATGGCACATAAATATTTGAGGTGTCTAGAATATCACTTTGTAAGTTGGGAGTGTTCAACTAACACAATGGATCGAGTTGATGTGTCTAGATGTGCATCCTCTAAGTTAGAAATATTTAGTTACCAGTTGAGGCCAAGTTAACATGTCTACTGATGTATTATGCCTTTCTATAGTTTAGTTTTACTTGATTTCCTAATAGAGACAAACTTCTGTTCTGGGATAAAACAAATTGAAGGCAAAAAGGAGCAGTCTTAGTTGACAACCTGGTAATACCTTACACCGACTTGGTCTACAATGCTATTGTTGTTGCTCAAAACATAGCACTTTCTGCTGAATTCAAGATGGACCTAAATGCATATCTTAAACATTTAGTCCACACTCAAGTTCGATCCTTGGCAGATGTTATAGCCTTCAACAAGATTTCACCTCCGGTAAGTATTAGCCGATCAATTAATTGCACCTAGACAAAGTTGAGATCAGTTATACGAATCACTGTAACCATTTGATCATATTAGGGATCTTTACACAAATAGTTAGACTGTTCTTTTCCGTTATACATAGATTATACACTGTTATTAACATATTATACTATATACTATACATCTGCCGACTATTTTTGGTTTAAGCGTTTCGTTCTTTTTGTATATTATTGTAGGAAAAACTCAAAGAATATGGTCAAGATATAATGTTGGAAGCTGAGAAGACAAATGGAATAGGGAAATTGGAAAGGGAGGCATTGAGGAACATAACAAAAGCATGCAAATACGGGTTCGAGAAGATGATGAAAGAAAATAAGATAGACGCGTTGATGTCACCTGGTGCTGACATTGCTGACCATCTCGCGATAGGAGGTTATCCAGGGATCAATGTACCAGCTGGTTATGATAAAACTGGAGCTCCGTTCGGAATTTCATTTGGAGGACTAAAGGGTTCTGAGCCAACACTCATTGAAATTGCATATGGTTTTGAACAAGCAACACATATCAGGAAGCCCCCTCCTTCACATCCTCAATAGGTATTACACATTTGATTCAATCTAGAATGTCCAACATCCAAAATGATGTGTTATTATTAAGTACAAAATGTTGACAGACGAAAATAGTCATATAATAATGTCAATGAGCTTTTATATCTTCTAGCCTCTCTAGTTAATATCTAGCAAGATTCATACCTTTGAAATTATTATGTTATCCATCTTTCTCTTAATCCATCGAAAACCATAGTTGTTCGATTGAAATGTGATTCGTTAGTTACTTCTCACAATTTCATATTTTATGGAATGTTATGCCTGAGGAATTTCCTGTTTAGCCTCTATCTTGGCGTGATGGTTAGTCGTCAATTACAGATGTATTTCTGCTTATTTATCTTATTTTCCCTTTAATATAGTCTTTGTGCTTGATCTTGGGTTAACTCTATTCCTAGGACATGAATTCAGTTTTTTTGCTTTCTTGCAAGAGATAATGATAAAAAACACAGCTGATCTATCATTTCTTCGCGAGTTTCACACCCCAACTATAAGTTGTTCCTTTTCTTACTTGAACGATGGTGATAGTTCAAATAGGAAAAGTGAACAACTGATAGTTGGTGCGTGAAAAATCAATAGTTCAGGTGTCTTTTTGACTATTTACTCTTCTTGTTAATAATAAACACACATCAGACATAATCAGAAAACCGTAGTGTAAGTCATGTCATATTTTTATTCGATACAAATATTTTTGAAACGAATGTCTATGTATACAAATCAGCAATGCAATGAGAAAAAGGAGAGTAGTAGTCAGTGAGTTTTCTTCATTCACACTCACATGAGCTGGGAGAAATGCAAATATCCCAACATAGTTTTGTTTATTAGACGAAAAACGTCATTCTTCAGCTATTTAATTGTTGGATTTCATCTTATTGCTGATATATAGGCCAATTCCAAGAACCAAAAGAGCAATCAGAGTCATGTTCATCAATTTCCTTGGCATCTTCAGCTTCTCAGCTAGAACAGCTGCAGTTCCAATATATGCATCTTTATCAAGTTTACACGCATAACTCGGTCTATTTCCATCTTCCACAGTGCTACTTGCACCAGTATTCTCAGCAGGTGTTTTTTCCACGAAATCTTTAGCTTCTTTTGTGTTTCGTTCGTCCATTTCAGGCTTGTCAGCATTAGTTGCCTGATGTTTAGGCAATTCTTCTGTTGGTGATGGTGTTTTTTTATCTTTTGTTTGTTCTTCGTCTTTCTTCTGAGGCGTTGGTTGTGGCTCGTCTGCTGGTTTTTGTTGCCGTTGAGCATCAGATGTTGGCAGTTCTTGATCTTTGTTCTCTGATGAAGTTATCAGTTTTGGTTGTTTGACATGAAGAATGCCATTTTCAAACTTTGCACTGATTTTCGTCTTGTCGCAATTTTGTGAAACAGAGAAATCCTTTTGGAATCTAAGCCATTTGCTCTCAGCAACAGGCCTTTGTCCACTGATCTTCAGAACTCCTGTTCTGGTCAGTTGAACCCTCACTTGTTCCTTTTTGAAACCTGCATAATAATGTGTTTTTGTATAACAAATTATCAAACATGACAGTAAATGTGAAAAAAGTCATAATTTAAGGTACATTAAAATGTTATGTTGCTCGGACTCTTCAAAAATCTGTCCCTTTTTGGAGGATCCAACACACATGTGACATTTAACATCCAATTATGTCATCTGATATTTTGTGAGGTTCCCATGAAAATAATGACATTGTGCTAAGGACATAAAGTTTGTGTTGCTTGTACTCTTCAAAAAATCGAAATGCCGTCAGGTGTGTGTCGGATTTTACGAAAGTACTGGATTTTCTTAGGATCCCACATGCAAAAACAATTTTTGAGAGTGCAAGCAACATAGCTTTTTGGGAATCACTGCAATACTTTTTGAGTTTTTGGAGAGTTTGTGCAACATAGCTTATGAAAACATAAAACAATAAGGAAATGAACTTTTCAGGTCTGACTCAACCTCAAAAACTAACAAAAATAACTCGAAACACAATATAAGGAGACGACAACTCATTCCCTTGATCGAAAAAAACAGTAAAAAGAAGATCACCTGTGAGATCAAGGAGAAGAGTATCAGAGTCTTGTTCTTGCACCAACTCTGTAGTTGGCTCAAAATTTTCGTAAGTTTGATTTGGTGCAGCTCCCATTGAATTCATTTTTTTTCCTAATATATGAAATTTGTAATTTCTTGTTATAAACTTTGCTCTTGTTTTTTCTTTTTTGAGTTGTTAGTACATAAAAGATTGAATCAATTGTGTTATTATATATATAAGAATTTTGTTAAGAAACATTTTTTAAAATGCTTAAAAGCTGCTTTCTTTCAATTTAGATATTTCTTAACTTATTTCATGCCTTTCTTTTGTCTATAGATCTTGCTTTTGGTTAGCTTAGAGTTTTCTTCTTGAATAGGTAACCAAATATTTGAGAAATTAAATTAAAAAGAGTTTTGAAATTAACCACATGTCATAATTATTTAATAATTTTTTAATAATAATTGCACTTTTGGTCCCTTAAATACTACTAAATTCTTGTTTGGTCCTTGTAGTAGTTAGGTAAACATATTTAACCTTCAGTTAATTGGACATATATTTTTTATCCCTTTATCTAGAATATCTGTTATATTTTGGATTGTTTTTGGAATTATTTTAGTCAAATATGGAGTAACATTACAAATTTAACATAATAGGTGAGTTATTAAGTGGCGAAACTAGTTTAAAAAAGATTTGAAATTAATCCAAGTGTTAAATTATTTAATAAATAAAATAATGTAAATATTTTTTTTTTTGGGGGGGGGGGGGGGGTGATTCTATTTAATGCCCCTAGGGAAATGCATCTAATATTCATTTAACTAACTTATGTGTTTTTTAGACTATTTTAGAATTATATATATTACCTTGAAATATGAAGTCACGTTTATAATTAAATTTAACACTTAATAAATAGTTAAATTTGTCAAGTTTAATGTTAGATAATAAGTGTTCATATCAATTAATTAAATATTAAAATGTATTTAACCAAAAATCAGAGCTATTGATTACCAATTTTATGCAATAATATTTTTCCCCCTTCATTCCTCATTGAGGGTAGTTTAATACACGAAATATATTACGTGCTAAAAGTCATATAGTATAAGTAAATGTGTTTAGTCATGTATTACAATAACTTGAAATTGAAAGTGCTATTATTCCTTAAATTTAATTTTGAAACATTTTAATTTCCTATTTATTTTTGGGAAAGCATTAGTTAGGGACAACCTTCGTCTACGTATAGAAAGTTGGGATTCTTTCATCAACAAATTGCAGGAATATATTCTTTGATATGTGAAATTTTAGAATAATTTTCAATGTGAACTTTCATTATTTTTCTAATTCTTTTTTTTAAAAAATATATAATTATATTTATTCGTTTTCTTTTTCATAAAATAATATAAAATCTTGTAAAGCTGATCCTCTTGGTTCTAAATTAGCCAGCTAATGAGATTTAAATGATTGAATTAATATTAAAAAAAATAATTAAATTAATGACAAAGAACAGTTGCTTAATGATTTCCCACTTTGGCATATAATTAGATCGAGTCGGTGATTTACTTTTCAATGATAATTTAGACTTATGTATTTTATTTTTCATTCGATTCGATGTTTGATATTTATATTAGATTTGATCAATTTGAAATTATATAAAGAAATTGTAGTTGCTTTAAGATTGATTAATTTTGACTCATGTCGAGAAGCATTTTTACTTTTTAGTTTAGTTGTAGTTTGGACTTTTGCTAATGGTACGCATTTGGTGTCAGATACTTGTTCTGATGTTTGATTAATGTGGATTTATGTCGAGAAGTTCATATTTATTTTTGTCATGATTAATTTTGATTTGCATCGAGAAGTCCTATTTGAAATATTTACTTTTTAATGATAATTATAACTTCTTATTCGATTTCATATCCAATGCTTAATATTCAATTTGAAAATCCGATTAATTTGAATTCTAGAAATGTGAATTATTATTTATTTTCCTAAACCTATTTCCCTTTCCTAAACCTATTTCCCTTTGGCTATAATAAGAATTGCTTTCTTTATTTGCGTATGAATTAAGTTATATTCATTAAAAATTTAATAAATATTTATATCATTGTTGTAAATTTACGTGTTATATCAAATTATTTACCAGTTATTTGAAAAATACACTCTAATTAAAATGTGTTGTTTTCTCAAATAATGACCCAATTAACACCTTATTATTAGAGTTGGATCATTCAGGAGGTAATTTAATTAATAAAAATTACAAAAGTATAATCCTTTCTTTGTTTTATAACCGAAAAAATAATTATATTTTTGTTATTTCACACACAAAATCATTTTTTTTTAATTTTGTAACATTAAAGTCGTTTTATTTATATCATTTACATATAAAATCACTCACTACACTCATATGATAGTTTCTATCACTTAGATAATCAATACGATAATATTTTATTATTAAAATCACACATCTCACAAAAATAAGATAAATCAAAACACTTGTTATAAATTAGTTGTATTTATGACATATATAGATTATAATCTTAAAAGAATATCATTATGATAAGATTTATTTTAATGAAACATTGAATAAATTTCGAAATATTACATAGATTTTCAATACTTACTGGAGTTCTAAGAAAATATGTTGATCTAATTAATTCACCTTCCCCTAACGTAAGGAATAAAGAATTCAACAGTTTCTACATTTTTAAATTCGAATGAAAAATTCGAGGAAGTGTGTAAATTCACCCATCACATTATATTCATTGGTGATATTTATATCATTAGTGACATTCAAGAAAATTTCATATTAAACTAGATTCTTATTATTCTCTTAAACTTTTTTATCGAAGATATATCATTATTAGAGAAAATGACATCATTCACGCAAAAGAAAATAATAATATCTGATGTTGACCTCTTTATAAACATTGAGGGGTAGTTTGATAGGCCGCATTAGATATATTAGGTAACGTATTATTTAGTATTATATTTGGTAGGAATTTGGGCCTATATATAACTAATTCATAGATTAGTTATACCTCCTACATGGTATTATATGATGTATTATTAATACCTTCCATTTGAATGTATTAGAAATACATAGGATATAATACCATGATATAAGCCTATGCAAGGACAAAAATATCCCTCAAATCATTTTAATTACTTTGTTTATTTTCTTGATTTTATAATTTATATTTTTATTAGTAAATTTATTTAAATAAATTAGCTTACAAATTATTTTGAGAGAGTTGTTTGTTACTAAATAAATTCAATACAAATTTGAAATGTGAGTATTATGACATTTGTGATCTTAATTGAGTGTGGGTGTGTATATATATATACACACACATATACATTTGCATGGTTTTCTAATTATTTGTATTTTGAAGAATTAAAAACATACATACATATGAAAACTATAACTTGCAATTTTTATGTGTAAATGTAGATGACTTATTCAATTTTACCATTGTAGACCGTCTTTTCGATTTTAAAAGTAGATGATTTATCTTTTTTAAATTGAAAAATGACATTTTGTGAGTGATCAATTTATTAAGATGACAATTATTTATCCTCAAATAATTCAAGTGAAAAAATAGCAAACATGATAACAAAATTGTTCTTCTCATATCTAGTTAAAAGGCCATAAAAAAATAATTTTGTTTGGCAATTATCTACCTTGACCCAATTACCTAATAATTGAAGGGTATAATTGAAAAGAAACATTTTATAGAGTTTTAATTCAAACATAAGATGAGGTGAGAAATAATAAACCAAACACTTGATAAAAATAAACCCTACATTATTAATTCCTGCACTATTAATCTCTGCATTACTAATCCATTTATTATTAATACTTGCGTAATTAATCTTTGTACCAAACGACCCCCGAATGATCTCATTTACTTATTTAAAAATCGACTTCTTCCCCTAGTTTTATTTGGATTCTTATATATATTGTTGGAGAAATAACAAAGTTATCTCTATTTAATCTATAAACCACGAATATAATCGTGAAATCAATCACTAATTGTTATATTAGGATATAGCTACACTACAATCTACATCCTTTAGAAGTGTGTTTATTACACTAAAAATTCATAAACATGAGATGCATTATCAAAGACCCACAAAGTTCAAAAATTCCCAAACCCCATTTTCTTCCTCTACAATCATCCCACAAAACCCTAGTGAAATCTGAGGCAAAATTGATTTGAATTTTAGTTTTTAAATTCAATGGCAGTGGATACCAATTTGGCTTCATTGTTTGAGAAGTTGAAGTTGGAAGATCCGTATGTGCAATCTACACAATGGGAGTCACTTCCTTCAGAAAGTGGCTTTTCTTCTTCTTTGGATACTAATCGGTTTTCCCATGTTCAGTATTCAACTTCGGCTGTTTCTGTGAGGACCCTTTTCAGTTTTCGTTTCTTTGTTGCCATACTGGAAATGTAGTAGATTAACTGCGAGTTGTACTGCTGTAGCTTTTTTTTTTTTTTGGCAAGTGTGCTTTGAAAATTTCCATTTTTCCTTGAGTTTCGGTTGAATTTAGTGCTTCTTTGCTGTTTCTGTAAGGACCCTTTTCAGCTTTCGACTCTTTCCTTTTGTTGTATTCATGATATTTGCATATCGGCATATTTGCATATCGGCAATGTACTAGGTCGAATGCGAGTTGTATTATACTTGTGTATTGATATAGCATTTTTTGGGCAATGTTCTTTGAGATTTTCTATTTTTACTTCAATTACAATTGAATTGTGTGCTTCTTTACTGTTTCTGTGATGATTTTTCGTCCAAAAAGTTTATTCTTTTTCTATCAATGCAATGTACATGACTAATTCAATGTTGTACAGCTGGTGGGGTGTTGTTTTATACTTATGTATTGCTATAGCTTCTTTTTGGGCAATCTTATTTTAGATTTTCCTTTTTTGCTCAATTTTCAATTGAATTTTGTGATTCTTTGCTGTTTCTGTATGGACTATTTTGATTTTTGGCCTAAAAGTTTGTGTCTTTTTCTGTCAATTTGAATAGAAACTCAAGTGACAATGTACAAGATTAATCTTATAAAGCATGTTTTTCGCTTTGGTAGGTACCCTCTTAGTATTTAACACTGCCATAGCACTCCACCATTTTAACCATCTTATTTTAATTCTGTGTCTTGCATCTTCATGTTTTATACCATTCTTCTGGAACATAAGAGGAATGTAACATGAGTACTTCTTAAGGATTGCCTGTCCTAATACTACCTAGTTCAATCACATTTAACTTTGTAGTTATGGTGGGATGTGGTGCATTAATGCGATATGATTGCATCTTGTGGTGCCAAATTGAAATTTTAGAAAAAGCTTGGCTGTCATTTAGCACCAAATTGCTGCTCCATGTTTAGAGGAGCGTTGTCTATACTTCTCTTTTGCCTTTTAATATATAGACTAGATTTTGGTAGACCGCTTCGAATAGATCATGATATATTGAAGAGGAAGAAGAACTGCATACATTTAAAAGAAAATTCAAATCATTGTGATAAAATTTAAGTATATGTATGTGTCAAATTTGTTCTGGAAGGAAGTCAAGAAAGAAAGGTTGCAAGTTGCATACTACTAATAAGGGCGGGTGAGGTGACTAGCTTCCCCCCCTCTATATTTCTAGTACCATTGACTGTTCCAAACTTTTAAAAAATCAAGCAATTCAAAAATGTGAAATTTGATTCAATAAGAGTTCCATAAAAGAATACTTTTTACAGCCTAGTTTTGTGCTACTTTTTTCTGTTTAGGGTGCTCGCTTTCCTTATATGTCCTAGGTCTGTGACTTATGTACACACCTTTTTGCGGCTTTAGTTACTTGTCTGCTGAACATCTTTTACGTATTAAAAACACTTGTTTCAAATTGCATGGACTTAATTTGCAAGGTTAATTGAGAAATGAGGATTCATCCAGTTACAAGATTATAATTTGCAATGTTTGTTGTTATTTCAATTAATTTGAAGGCTAAATTAAGGGGAGGTTGGGAAATCTGGTGCACTATGCACTTAACAGAAAGGTGAATTTTGTTTCCTATTATAGTTTGGATTTTCCTAAGTTCTGAAGTTTCAATGGCTGTAACTGATAGATGTTTTAATTGCAACAGTTTAAAGTTAAATGGTTAAGTGTGACTTTCAAATATTTTGCTGGTTCCTGTAATTCACCTTTTCTGTTGTTGATTAAACAAGAAAATGGGAGTAGCAATTTTCCAGTTTGAGTGCATAATGTACAACCTATGAAACTGCTTTGTACTTGTGTGTTTCTGGGACAGGTTTTGTTTGGTCATGTTCTTTTGACCTTTTTATTGTTTTCTTTGAACTTCTTCTTTTTCTTGGGACAAGAAAGAGAGTTGCATTATCTTTATCTCTTGTGATGTTACCATTTTATAATGAATGAACTAAATGCTATTTTGCTACTTCGTAACTCCCGAAAACGAAAAGACCCTTTACCTATTATTTTTCGTTCACCCTTTTAGGAGTCTAGCTTGGTGAGGCTGGCATTGGATGCTCTGCAAGGTGTAGAATCAGCTCTGATATCTATTCAAAAGCTCTCTGCATTGTTTTGTTTTGACTCAGCTGATAGATCCTTCCATCATATCCCAAATTTGTGGACACGGACTTCAAGCACCCTTGCTTTGGGAAATTTGCTTAAATCCATTGGGCATTTTGGTTGCCTCATTTTCCTTCTTCACAAATTTGTCAATCATTTTACATGTTTAAGTCTAGCTAGAAATGGGGATGAAGTTCAAAAGTATGATGACGGTGATGGTGTGGGATGCCAAATGAGCAATCATACACTTATTAATCAGGCCTTTGCAGTTTCTGTGGCAAAAATTTTAGATGGGTATACCTCCTCCCTCAATACACTATATGCTTCTGTCAACTTGAGGCGTCGCGTGAAGGTTAAGGGTGGAGGCTGTTTTACTAGTGTTGGGCATGGTGAAATTACATTGCTAGAGGCTTATCTTCACTCTGCAGGACTAAGAACTCAGATGGATGTGCTTGGTAATATCTGCAATATGAGTGATCTAGCTCTTAGATACTCTGAATTATCTCTTGAAGAAACAAGTGCCAAAGCATTCTTAGAGTTTAATAAATTCCCCAGAAGTGGTGCTCTGCTCACTTTCTTGTACACACAACTAAAGGTTAGCATTCATCAACTGTATGTTTTTGATCTGGTACTTTTCTGTTTCATAAAGATTTAGATTGTGCACGGTAGCGAGTCATGCGAGGTATTTGATTATCACCTTGATGTAAATGCTTCATGGATTACAAGATGCATATTTCTTTTCTTTCTATATCTGAGGAGGAAAGCAGCTAGTTATGAGTAGGCATGTACCAAAAAGCAATGCAGTAATACTTGGGGAAGGAGACGTGCCCATACACTTAACTGAGGCTAGAGTGAAAGTGAACCTGTTTTCACATTCATGTTGCCACCTGGAAATGCTACCGAAATATCCAAAATTGATATAATATGATTCTGCTAAGAGATGTTTGTAAGTAGGAAAGAAAATTTTGGCACTCTGAATGGAACTTATGTATTTTAAGGTATTATACTGCAACTTTTGATTTAGTCTGAATGATGTAGTCACTGATTGTTGTTATTACAATAATATATATAATCCTAAGTGTTACTTCGTTCACCATTGTGGAAAAAGAGTTCCATTTTTGGTGCAACAAGGTGTTGGATTTTATGGATGTTAGATTTTTTGTGTAAGAGATTAATAAGGTGTCTCTTTTGCTTATTATTGGTAGTGCCTCTTGGCTTTTTGTTGCTAGGTGGCTAATCCGGCCCATTGCGCTCTCCTGAAGTTCTTGTTTCTACGTTCATGGGAACCCTACTGTGGATTTATTAGATCATGGATTTTTGAAGGTAGCATTACTGATCCTTTTAATGAGTTCATCGTGGAAAATGTGAAAGAGCAACCTGATCATGAGCTGGGTAACATTGGAATCTCTAATGACTTCCCATTAGCAAGTGTTAGGGTAATGCTATCTGTCATATATAGTTATAATTTCTTTCTAATGCTGATACGCTTATTGTGACTACTTGGGAGTCTGTTTTTATCATGTGCTACTCAATATCTCAGGTGCGAGAGGGAGTTTTGCCTTCGTTTCTGGAGGATTGTTTGCTTCCCCTTTTCCGAGCAGGTCAACAGCTTCAAATAATAATGAAGTTACTGGAGTTCTGTAATACTTTTGGACCATTTAATGGTATTCATGAAGAATTCCTTCCTGGAATCCATGGGTTTTCAAGTGAATTCCTAAGCTTCAGATCTTCCTTGTTATTTGAGAAAGGAGCTATTGAGACTATGGTAGTTTCAAGAAACAGTTATTACCAAAGGATGCTAGAGAAAATTGACAACGATTTCACCAAGTCAGAATTCAGATTTCGGGAGGTAATTTCATTTCAGAGGCCACAGTTCCAAATTCTTCTTGCTTATAAATTTCTTGCTGCCATCCTGTATCTACAGCTGTAGAACTATGAAATAAGTTTCTTGTGTTCCTGTTTTTCAGCTGTCGGTTCCATGAAATAATTTTCCAGGATAACTAAGCTATGTTGTATAAATGCTAATTGCTTGTGCTGTTTGTCTTTTAAGAAAGTCTGATCTTTCTGTGATTGTTTATCCTATTTAAAATTTTCTAATGAAATGTATCCAGTGTGGGAACGCAGGCTTTTACTTCTTCTGGCCACTTTTGACTTGAGGTAGTTACTGCAGTTATTCTGGTTTATTTGTTATAATTGGAGATGCCATTAAGATTAAATAATCTAGTACTTAATTTGTTGTGGGGTTGTCAAACATAGTCTGCATAGCAGCTTTACTTTTAGTAATACCCAACTATCAGTGAAAAGTTTCAAGGAAGAGTTCTTTTGCCTCCTGAAAATACTGCACTAGTATAGTTTCAAGGAAGAGTTCTTTTGACTCACTAGACACATTGGAAAACAAGATCCATATATGTGATATCTAGTAGTTGGGAATAGGTTTTATCTTGTTAAGACATTGATTTGGGACCTATTACTTTTTCTAAGAGTACTTTGAAGTTTGGCCTTATCATAGGTTTATATGCTAGTAATATAGAGAACTTTTATTATTATTATTATTATTTATTTTTATTGTTATTGTTGTTGTTGTTTTGTATGATGATGATTTGAGGTGAGTTTAAATGGAGAAACTTGGTCAGTGAGGAGTCATATAGGCAACCAATCTCAACTTGTTTGGGATTTGGACATAATTGTTGTAAAATTACCGATGAAAGGTGATAAATCTCTTCTAAGATATATCAAGTTTTTCTCTTCTCCACCCCAAATGGCGATAATTTTGAAACACTTGTTTGGTACTCTAGCTTGGTCCAACTTATTTGATTCTTTCTAAATCTGTCTGCTGCCCTGGAAAATGTGGACATGGAGGCCTGACAGGATGTGGAGTATTTTGTTTCAAAAGTTCAGATTGTGATCTTTTATTAATGCAGCAGAATGCCCATTGATAGCTTGGTATTAGTCTAGATTCATTCGACTTGGTTGAAGATAAGAAAGAGATAGGTCGGGATAAAAATGAGATATTGGACTCAACATCATCTGTAGTTTATGTAGAGAACTTTCACTTCATGTCAAGCAGCACTCTTTTTGATGTTACTAAGCTCTTGACTTCTTGATTTCACATCATTGTATTGTATGCACCCAAGGGTGTGACCTAGTGGTCAATGAAGTGGGTTGAAAACAATAAGGTCTCTGGTTCAAATTCTAGTAGAGACAAGAACACCAGGTGATTTCTTCCCATCTGTCCTAGCCTTGGTGGACAGGGTTACATAATATTTGTTGCTAGTGGGAGGTGACAAGTATCACGTGGAATTAGTCGAGGAGTGTTCAAGCTGGCATGGATACCATGGTTATAAAAAAAATCATTGTATGATCTCCCAACAACAAAATATGATTGAAGTTAAAACAGAATTCTGCCTTTTTTTGTAAACCATTCTCTAAAATGATATGTTTATTCTAGGATTAGGAGTGGATGCATTTTTTTTTTTTTTTTTAAAGTGTGTTTGGAGGAAAGTTTTGGGGGAGAGCAAGGGAAAGTAAGAAAATGGACAAAAACTTGAGTTCTTATTGGGCAGAAATAGAGGGGAAAAGCCTTCGTTGGCGAAATCTGTGATGCCAAAAACAGACCTTGACATTCTAAACTTAAAAGAATTGCACATATATGTACATTACAGTCAATGGTCGACTACCATATGTTTCCTTTTTTCTTTAGATCAAATCCCAAACAAATTTTGATCCGTTTTTCTTGTCTCCTTTTTTATCCCCCATTTTCTGCATGGTTTCTTTTCCTCTCTACTTTTTTTGCTTTTGATTTAGACCATCCATTGTTCTATATCATTTATTTTCGCTGTAGATGGTTTCAAAGTCCTGCTTCCATGGATGAAAAGAAGTGAACACCAGAGATCCAGTAAAAAGGTCTTGACAAACCCTCAGCAGAAGTGTTACATCTCCTTTTCCCTCATGTATTTCTAATGTACTAATAGGTGAGAAATGAAATTAGATGATATTAAAATACAAAGACAGGAGAAGAAATGAGATATTTAAAACAAAGAATACGCTAGATAATGGACAGTACTACATATAAGACATGGTTTCTTACCACCAAATGTATCAGTTTTTGTTTACACATTCCTGAAGTTAACTGTTAGAGGTGCCATTTCTGCATTTGTGGAGTACCTATGAGTTTGATACATATCCCTTGTTGACAAAATCCTTTGATATTTTTATGAAGCATCAAGTAATCTGGACAATTAGAACAACTTTATTCACAGTAATGCTAGTTTCTCACTGTCTATTGCATTTAGGGGTCGTTTGGTTGGGAACAAGTTATCCTAGAATTAATTATCCTGGGATTAGTTATCCTGGGATAACTTATCCCATCACTATGGTACAAATGGTGGGATAAGTTATCCCAAACATGACAACCAAACAAGACAATAAAATTTTATCCCAAGACTATTTATTCTTATCCCAAGACTATTTATTCTTATCCCTCACACCAAACGACCCCTTCGAGTTAAAACAAGGTTAATCTTTAATTCCCCCCTTTAACCGTTTCATGTGTTACATAAAGTTTTCTATTTCCCAGATATCTCTGCAAGGCATGCAACCTAGATATGCAAACCATGCCAGGAATTTGAACTCTCCTGTAGAGTTTTCAACTAGTGACAACTTGGAAACATGTTCGACTGATACTGGAGAGAAAACTTTGTAAGTGTACCAGTTTACATGCTTCATTGCATGTCCTCGTGTGCTTTCTCATTTGTGCCTCCATCCAAGACTGTCTACAATCTAATTTTTTGATAGTTGCTTATCTTCTATATCTCTTACCATTCTTTCTCTATAGCTCTTTTTTTTAGATGATAAAGTTCTTTCTCTATAGCTCCTGTGCTTTGAATATAGAGGAAAAATTGCATGATCTGAAGTATGAAATTTTGAAAAGAATAAGTAAATAAATAAAGTATCTACTCTTCAACAATTTAATCTTTTAGGTGAGTATGTTTACCAATTCTATATGGCATTTAAGTAAGCTGAGTCTCACCACACTCTTCATAAAATAAGCTTCCACTTGCTCGGTCAATGAAAAAGAATCTCCACTGCACCCGAGGGTATGTGTTGAAGGACCAAGATAAAAGGTAAAAATATCCCTTTTTGACGGTTTTAACTCTTAGATGAAAAGGTTTACCCAGTCCAACAAGGTGTTGAGTTATATTCAGTCCCATATTGGTCCAAAGAGGTCTGTAAAGATTTGGGCCACTCCATTCTGTTGTATGTTCAGATTTTTTCACATGGCATTGAGACAACATTTAGAAAGTCCATTCTAAGACTCATAAGTCCGCATCAAAGTCCAAATGTTAATCCTAAAATCAGGTTGCACGTGCAGGAGGGTGTTGAGTCACGTAAGTCTACATCAGGTTTATTAGGGGCATCTGTTAGGGGTTTATAAATTGCCTTAGTATTTTGAGTGGATACTTTTTACATTAAGTGATTTCATTGAACTCTTTTGTTTAGTTCCTAGAGCTGCATCCCTGAGTCTTTTCTTTCCACTCATTGTTGAAGCTGATCTGAACATTTCTTTTTTCTTGTATAAGTCCTTTCCTGTTTCTAAAAAGTATCCTACCTGAACTTTTAGGCCTCACAACTCCAGGGAAGCTGAAGTTAGCACAGACAATGATTTTTCTTGTACTGAAGATCTCCTGGAATCATCTGAATGTTCATGGGAAGATAATTCAGAGGAGCAAAGCGATTTTGATCTGTCGAGAAACGCCCCTGGCAATGATATGGAGTTGGAACCAGATTATTTATCTGCTTTAAGTTTTACTGATGATGGTCTTCTACAGAAGCAGAAGTTTCCACAAGGTGAGACTTCATGCCCTGCAGAATATGTTTCATATGAAACATGGAAAAGAATGGAAATATCATGTTTTTCCACGGATGTTAGTAACAGTGAAAGAGCTGCATGTGACAGCTCTCTGCCCTATAGAAGTGAGGAAAAAAGTATGTTGCAGACACTTGATAACCAGATTACTAACAGTTGCCAAAATACATCCTGGCTGCCTGATTGCTTTCCAGGAAATCTTCTGAATAATGATGGGAGGAGCTCTAAGACTACATGGTTGCGTGCAGTTGGGATTGAGCCGGAAATAAGTAGTTGTAGCATTGGTGTCCAGTTGAATTTTGACTCTGGTGTTTCAGTTCTACCTCAAGACCCTTTACTGCCTGAGGCTTATGAAAAGGATCAGCATCCAAATAGAGCTTGTAACTTTTTAAGTTCAACAAGTTTGCCATCATGGCAGCTGAAGCATCACTCCAACTTTTTCAGCATGAACCCAATTTTGACTAAAAATTCTCTTAACCTAAAGAGGGAGTCTGAACAAATGTGCTCAAGAGATTCTAGAGAACCTTATCCTTTTTTTGATTTCACATCTATAAAGGATCCTTGCCAGGTGTATATAGAAAAGTTTTCTGCCAGTTCTAGAGATCAGTTAGGAGCTGGGGATTCTGTTTTGACTAGTACAGCAGCTACTTCTGCTATTCTTACTAGTCATCAACGTAACTTAAAAGATTACTCCGATGAGGACTTGGAGAACAAGGCAGAGCCGTCTCATACTTGTTCCCCTGTAAGTTCAAAGGTCCACTATGACAAAGTCTCATCATTGGAAAATGTTGCTGGTGGGAGTGGTTGGGAGAGACTGCTTGCTAATTCTAGCAAGATTTCCAGTACAACTGCCAGATATCCAAAGACTAGTTTGGTGACAGTTCTTGAGATGCCACTGGATCATATTATCAAAAAGTGCCTGCTGGAAGAGATTTTGCTTCAGTATCCTTATGTACTCTAGATGCATGAAATAGAGCTTATCAACACTTGTAATGAACTGTCCTTTATATTCCTTATTTGTTTATGCTCTAGTAATGTGGGCTTCCAATGTTACGCTCATTCCTGATGAGAAAAGAATTCCATTTACGTTTTTCTGAATACTTAGCATATTATATTAAAATCAACCTAGGTTACATTAAGAAGTGACAAATTAATGAAATAGGTACATATTCATATTCCTGTGACCTGTAGTTCTAAAATTTTATTCAATGAGCAACGTTCATCTATATAGTTGACATGATAGTTGATAAAGCGTGAGTATCTAGAATTTTGCAGTTGGAAACTTTTTTAGACTTTTTTGATTTACGCACTCTCAGATGATGGGTTTTCATGAATAATCAGTTAGTTCCAGGTCAGTAAGTATTTGAGTTGCAGGGCTAATGTTCCATAGCGGGATGTAGTTCTATAGAACCAATTTCCTTCTCCAAGTTTGTAATAGTGATCATTGTCTTCTCGCTTTGACATCTGTCATCTGTTTAGTTCTCTTAGTTTTCTCCTTGGACTCCTCAACTTTGAAATTGTTTTCAGCTGGTTTATACCTGTGAAAGTTGTCTCTTTCTCTAATTTTGTGAAGAGTATTTTTAGAAAAGAAACGATTGTTTTGCTTAAGATTCTATTTGTTAATAACCACCATCCTCATGTTCTTTAAGTAACCGTTACCTGTTGGGGAGCATGCAGACAAAGGCATTCATGGTGGCCTCTCATTTTTCCTTGACATTTCTAGATATAAATATTTGAGCAAATTGACTATAAAATTACTTGAAGAAGGTTTTAGTTTGCAAGAACATTTTCTAGCACTAAGGAGGTACCATTTTATGGAATTAGCAGATTGGGCACATCTGTTTGTCAGCTCTCTCCAGCATCATGTATGTTCTTCTACCACTTCATAGTTTGTTTTTTTTTACCTTCTTTTTCTTGATTTGTGGTATATCTTCAAACCAGAAATGGTACACCATAGAGGCTGAAAAGAGAATATCAGAAATTCAGGGCATTCTTGAGTTGTCAGTTCAAAGATCTTCTTGTGAAGGAGACCCTTATAAGGACCGTTTGTATGTCTATGTGAAAGGGAGTAGTATGACAAACATCTCAGTTTCGGCTACAGGAACATTTTATGGTATGATCTGCATGCCACGTTCTATTTTTTCTCTCCATCACTGTTTCTCTTAATATCTGTATACATGGTGCATTGTTCTCTATAAGCATTTTGGATCAGTTTTTAGAACTATACTACTCTTGGCAGGAATCTACTCCTTTGATTTTTTGGGTTTGGGTTACCGAGTAGATTGGCCACTCAACATCATATTGTCTCCTGGAGCATTGAGAATATACTCGGATATCTTTAGTTTTCTGATGCAAGTCAAGCTTGCTGTTTTCTCTTTAAGTGATGTATGGCGTTCATTGAAGGTACTGATTTGATATTGGTCCCATATTTTTGTATTGCATTATGCATATATGTGTTATGCGTAGATTGTATCTTTCTATTGTCTTTGCTTAATCCTTCATTTTTTCTTTTCTTTACGGATTCCTATCCCTGCATATTTATGATTTAACATACTCTGGAAACTTATCTATACCTAGTTTGTTGAACTTATAGCAAGTTCAGGCCTGTTTGGGCTTGACTGGCTGAAACAGTTACCTAATGCTGAAATTATCACTTATGACCATGGAAACTCCTATTTCGTTTCTTCCTGTCATTAGCGTACACAGGTTGAGACAGGGATATCCCCATTTTTTTTGTCAAATGCCTAGTGAAGGCATTAATTTATGAAGCCCACAGATTAATGATTGAATCTATGTTGTTTAAAGGAATGAAACTGGGCTTATTTGTCTTTGTTAGTTTTAAGTGTCGGAAATTGTGGTTCAGTCTCTTTATACCACTTAATAGGATTTGATTATGAAGGTTTTCAACCGAGGAGATGTATTTTAAGAAATGTATTGCTCTTATATCTTGCCCCTTCTCTATCATGTTGATAATATGTAACAAGCAAACTGAAGATACACATTTACATTAATTTCTTCCCAAAACCAAAAAAAGAGATCACTCTGCACACAAAAATCACAGCTGCAATTGTAAAAGTTGGCTTAACCAAATTATTGTACATAAATGATGCTTTAAGTCACCTAATAATTTTGATATGTTGTCCTTGTGAACAAGTAAACTGAAGATGCATATTTACATTCATTTCTTCCCAAAACCAAAAAAAAAAAGAGATTACTTTGCACACAAAAATCACAGCTGCAATTTTAAAAGTTGTCTTAACCAAATTATTGTACATAAAATGATGCTTTAAGTCACCTAATAATTTTGATATGTTGTCCTTGTGAACAGGATCTTTCTCAATTGAACAAGAAGAATCAACATTCTGTGTTTGATAATGCAGAACCAAAGCAATTGTCCATCTTAACTGAAATGAGGTCCTTTCACATTTTAATGATTGTCATCTTCCTTCTATCTGGCTATCTTGATATCATCTGACTCAAGGCATGTCCGGTAACTGTATTTGAAAAAGACATATTGTTCGAGGAATAATCACAAGACATTATGCTCATGCTTTTGCTTCTGACATGTTTTTCTGCATGATGTTTCTCTCTCTTGCATGTGCTCAGATGTGTGAAAATGTTTATTTATTAAGAGGTTGTGTACTATTATTTACGCAGAAAGATGCTAGCTTTTCCTGAGCTTGTTCCAAGTTGAGATATTTTAGATGTAAGTCATGTAACTATAGAGTTTCTTTTGATAGAAACCTAAGAAGCATGGTCAGTGCACACCATTCATTTCTTGGTTAGTTTGGAAACGCAACTGAGAACTAGGTACTTTGTGCCTAATCACTTGCTGGATCGTAATCACACTCCATGCTAAATGCAAATTAAAGATTTTTGAGCCACAAGGAAATTAGGAAATAAGAATTCATGTCCCTCCAACATACCATTGAAGCATTTTGTTCCTCCAATATGCCATTGAAGTGTCTAGTCTTACCATCACACTTGTCTCAAGTACTCCAACTAAGCCCTTTCAGCATCACAAAAAAACTAAGGTACCATCAACGAATAAAAGATGTGACACCCTCAAAATACCTTGCTCCCCTACTACAGCAGAAAACCCCATCATGTAGCTTCCCACTACAACATCCATCATCCTAATCAATGCTTTCATTACTAGAGTGAACAACATAGGTGATAGTGGGTCTTCCTGTCTCACTCCTTTTGAACTACCAAATAAACCAGAGTCACACTTGTCTCAAGTACTCCAACTAAGCCTTTTCAGCATCACAAAAAAAACTAAGGTATCATCAACGAATAAAAGATGTGACACCCTCAAAATACCTTGCTCCCCTACTGCAGCAGAAAACCCCATCATGTAGCTTTCCACCACAACATCCATCATCTTAATCAACGCTTCATTACTAGAGTGAACAACATAGGTGTTAGTGGGTCTCCCTGTCTCACTCCTTTTGAACTACCAAAGAAACCACATTCACACTTGTCTCAAGTACTCCAACCAAGCCCTTTCAAGCATCACAAAAAAACTAAGGTATCATCAACGAATAAAAGATGTGACACCCTCAAAATACCTTGCTCCCCTACTGCGGCAGAAAACCTCATCATGTAGCTTCCCACCACACATCCATCATCCTAATCAACGCTTTCATTACTAGAGTGAACAACATAGGTGATAGTGGGTCTCCCTGTCTCACTCCTTTTGAACTACCAAAGAAACCACCTGGTTTACCATTCACGAGGACCAAGTACCTGACTGCTGGGATGCAAAATCTGATCCACTTCCTCCCCTATGCAGCAAGAACCATTTTTAGCATAATAAAATCGAGAAACTCCCAATTGACTGTTAGAATGTTACAGTTGTATATAAAATATAGTTTCGACGTTGGAAGAAACTAGAAAGTAAATATGGCATGTGTAAACCATGCATAAAAGCTCCTAGACTTATGACACTTGTCTCATGCATGCTTCAACTCTTATGTCTCAATGTCTGTTTATCCCATGATTTTCTGCTCTAATCATGTATGCTACACGTGCCAAGTCTTGTCATTTCTTTTGTGATTAGAGTTTGCTACTTTCTACTGTTTTACTTGCATGTTTCTGAATTTCATTCCAGGCACCAGCATAATCATTTTGTGTCAACGTTGGAACAATATGTACAATCACAACTATCACATGTGTCCTGGTGCAGGTTCATGCATTCTCTTAAGGATAAGGTTAGGATCACCTTGTATCTAGGTTTTAGTGATTTTCCCCTTCATTTGCTGTTTGGTTTGATTATCAGCTTTTCACCAGTCTTAATCTTGTGATCTACTGAATTTCGGTACCCTATGGTATGCTCTACAATAATTTTGTTTTAGATTGGTTTCAAGCTCTTATATCTTATGATTTGCATGCCCAACATGTGAACCTATATGGATGAACTAATTAGCTGTTGAAAATCAATAAAATTTTGCTGTTGTCTTTTATAACTGATAAAGTATTTTCTTAAAAAAAAAACCCTGGTAGTGTAGTCTTGGTGATAGGACTTTGCCAGTTGAGTTGGTCTCTTCAACATGGTGTTGGTCAATAATAAATATTAATTTTGAGATTTAGCATCCATGAATTTGTGAAGGCTTGCAAGTTTGAAAGCTTTATGAGTAGCTTAATTTAGAAGTTAAATGAGCATATTGACCACTCCTTGTGAACGTGCTTCCATCCCTTTTTCTATGACTGGGTCACTCATTCAGAACTTACCATACAGAAGTGTCAAGTTGTTCTCATTTTATTTGTTAAGCAATGCAAGCTATATTTTCTCTTCTGCAGAAATGCAGTTCTGCTTTTATTTTCTCGGTGATATATTTTCTTATATGTCTCTCTGGCTCAAACAGGTTTTAAGCCCTTAATGTATATTATTTAAGCATTAGGTGCTTGCTGCTGATAGTAATTCTAAATAATTCAAAAAAAACTCTTATTAATTCGATTCTGAGATTTCTGTCATTTTGACATTGTTCAAGATGTTACTCCACATTTATGATACATTCTTTGGTCATCAGGTCAAAGATATGATGGATCTTCATTCTGCACATATGGCATATCTGAACGACTCCTTGCACATGTAAGATCAACTTCTGGTCACTGTTCTTATTCTCTCTCACGCACACAAACAGGGTATGGAAATACTTTTGAAATATGGAATATTTTGGTGCTTAATTTTGTAGCACAACACTCTGGGATATAATCATCAAGTTGTTGCACTATAGATTTGTCATTTTGCCACAGTTTTAAGCTATTGGAAAAAAGTGATTATGACCTGTGATTGAGTAGGAGTCCCTGGGTATAAGATGATGTGACCAGTGTAAATGACAGTTAGCAGTGACCTTGAGAATATTGGGTGGCTATTTGTGCATGAGGGGGGAGGGAGGGTGCAGAGAGCGGAAGGAAATATTTGTGAGGGCGAGTCAGAAAGATGAATATTTAGAGTGTATTTACATTTCACTTGATCATTGTTGGTTGAGACATTGAACTCTGTTTGTAGTTCTCCACTTCTGTGATTAATGAGGACTAAAAGGATGGACAAGGGTATTTTGTATTCTTCTACTTTAGTATAAAAAGTTGTCAGACATTTCTATTTTTTCCATATTTTCTTTTTAAGAAGCTCAAATCTTCTTTTGGCTAGTGTATCTTTATTTCATATAACTAAATTATAAATGGAGAAAAGAAAAAAGCACATCTGAAGCTGAACAGCACTAATGGCTTTGTTATGATATATTGTCATTTATCTTCTTTAGAAACCCTATTGTACTCTTCTAGTAGCAGGACACGTAGGCTACTACAATTATCTAGCTTATACTTGTAACCTTTCTTTCGTCCAATTGTTCCAATTAAATGAGCACCCTGTTAAAATGGAGTGAACAACAATATATTGTGGGACTAACGGTATGCTGTTGACTTGTTGGGTAAAAATGAAAAGAAAAGTAGTTATCCAGATAAAGACTAGCTGACAGATTGTTGATGAAATTGACTGGCTCCTTCTGTCCCAAAGCTTCTGTTTTGACCTCCTAAAGTTAATTTAGTCAAAGTAAATTTGGTATAGATGTGTAGTTGTGAAACTATAACCCCTGCCCATGCGCGCACACACAAATAAAAATAAAGTAAACAGCTTTAAGTTCATACTGCTAAAGTGAATTCCCCGTTAATTGAAGGTTTTCCACTTGTCATAGAATTGACTTAAAGAGTTTAGAATGGTTTGCTCGTGACCATGACCTATTCTAGACACAAGTCCCTAACATCACTTTTCAGTTTTGTCAGTGATAATTAAAATTGTTCTGTCTGATGTATTTATGATTATTTTCAATATGAACCTTTGCAGATGTTTCTTGTCAAAGGAAACTCAACATATTGCCAGCATTATACGAAGTATCTTGCAATCTGCGGTGGATTTTCGATCTTGTCTGAAAGGAGACATTTCTCAGGTAATAGTTGTATTCATAAACAACACAATCCTGTACAAGTGAGGGAAAATGCCAAAACAATTAGCCCTTTGCTAATCTTAGGGACAAAATGAAATCTAGTAAAGTTTCTGCCTCTTTTGCATATTCCTTTTGAGACCAAAAGTGAAATAACAAGCTACAGTCTAACTTAATCTTCGACTGATTTTTGCTTCTCTTTTAAACCTCTGGAGTTCCTGGTTCTCCAAATCACCCACTAGATACATGATAGAATCGTGTATCACCAGCAATTTCTTGCTTTGTCCTTCCCCTGCCTATACCAACAACGCAAAAGATCTCGTGTATTCCTAGGCATAGACCTTTTGATACCAGCAAAATTGAGAAATAGCTGCCATAGCTTGTCGGTAATTGGACAATGCAAAACCAAGATGATTGATGGCTCCTGCGTGGATGCTGCATAAGTTACTTCTGCTACATAAATGTAGCCCTCTTGTTTGGAGATTATCAATAGTTAAGCAAACCTACTTTCCATCAGTAGATGTGCAATGTTGAGAACTTTACAAACACTTGTAGAAACCATACTCTGGCATTTCCAATGATTCATATTTGTTCTAAAATAGATGATCTAATACCGCTCTATCAAAGTACATATGTATAACCCTGACAACTTCCGAAAAACTTATAGATTTCACATGCTCTTTCCCATTCCCAATCATTTACATTTCTTCTAAATGGACATCTAATACAAATTCTTTCAAACAGTAAATTGTATGTACACATTTCAGCAACTGTTCTCGTGCCTTGCATGCATCTTGATTATTTTGTTTTGGGGGAATGCCATATATGCAAATAAGTCAAGTTACTGTGGAAAAAGTTGTATTTACCTCTTCCGAGAGAGTGAAGATAAGGAACCAAGTACAAAATAAATATCTGATGTTTGCAGGTGCTTAGCATGAGGAAATCATTTTCGAAGAACATCAAAGAGTTGTATCTATGCTATCTTAAGTCACCCAAACATGCAGAATTCAGCCTTCCAAGTTTCTGGGAGCGTCTGAATTATAACGACCATTATTCAGACGTTATTGGTAAACAAATGGGACACCAGGTCTTTCTTGTCTAAAGCCACCCATCAAGGAGGATACTGTAAGCAGAAGGAGATTATTTTGTTTCAGGATGGACCTTGGTTATGATCACAGGATCAGATTTCCACTAGCAATAGCATCGATCATGACATTTCATGTGGCACATTTTGTTCAAAGGTTCACTCAAGCCCCGCGAGCACAGTACATATACATTAAACGTTGCGCATGTCTATTTAGGATCCTCAGAAGTGGTCATCTACTCCAGGTGGATAATCAGGCTTTCCTATCTTTCTCATATAGAGTTGCAACTTCTTTTTGGTTGTAACATTATAGGATATGCCGTCTAGGTTTCAATGAGGTGATTCTTTATGCTTTTTGTTAGTTTGGCATGTTATACATATTCATATGTTGTATAATATTAGAACAAGTGAATTTTAGCATTTGTTGATAACTCAGGTGAAATGTAAAAGTAACTTCTTGTGGTTCACTATTTGTTATGAGCAAGGCAAGTGGTTTCTGTTGTATTTGGTTTGCAACCTCTCTACCTTGTAGATATTGAGGTAAGATCTGCGTACATCTTACCTTTCTCATACTTCATTTGTGGAATTACACGAAGTAGGTTGTTGTTGACTAGAAAAAATTGACATCGGATTTAGGTTAATTTTTTGTCCGCCCAACTTGCTTGAAATTGAGGCGTAATTATATTAGAGTTAACTTTTTGTCTAGTTGGAGTTGAAGTGATTAAATTTAATGAGATATATTTCATAACTTACGTAAACTTAAGGTAATCAATTTTTCTCAAAAAGAACTGCAAAATTAATAATGTATTTTTCTCCCTTTTCCATAATTTAAAGATTGTAAGCTTAAATTACTTATTAACTCCCTTAGTTTGGGATTTAACTTGGTGCACTAAGCTTTTGCATGCAAGAGATTCACTGAAAAATCAGACCGCAAGGGTCTATTGTACGCATCCTTATCCTGCATTTTCACACGAGATATTCCCACAGCTTGAATCTGTGATCTCAAGACACATAATAACATCCTTTTCAGCTATGCCAAGACTCCCCTTTAAAACGGTTAGAAATTGAAAATTTACACAATACACTCAAATTTATTGATTAAACTTAGTAATAGGATTTAAGTTATATATACCATTCAATATAAAAAAACTATCGGTTTATGCATAGTCTTTATAAAGAAGTTACGCTTTATTTTGGGTTTTACATCATTGATATTCGACTAATGTAAATTTATATCGCAATCGACATCTCTTGATTAAAGATTATGAAATCCTATCCGTCCCATTACAACCTTTAGTGGTGAAGTCATCTCTTTTATAATTCACTAATAATTTTCAATTTTAAAGTTTAAGTTAGTCGTCTCTTCCCATCTTCTTAGTTTCTTTATTTATAATATATGTCCCTAAAGTAGGCACACAGATGAATTATTTAGATTCAAATAATTGAAGACAATAGATAATCGTCACTATTTTAATATTAAAGTGACTGTCCGATCCATTATCTATAAACTATTATTTAGAAAATCATATTTGTATAACATTGATTTCTTCAAATCTCATTTTGAATATGTACAAAAAGTACGTTAACATGGATGTGTGGACATAGTAGTGATATTAACAATAAAGCTATTCGAGGAAGGTGGAACTTAGAAGTGATTTTCGTAGTGGACAAGATGAGGGAGACACGAGATGATTTAGATATCTGAAGAGAAGATGCACAAATTTTCCAATAAGGAGGTGTGAGAGAGAGGTAAAGGAAGACAGAAGAAGATTTCGGGAGAGGTGATTAGATAGAACGTGACATACTTGCAACTTACTGAGGACATGATTTTATATAGAACGTAGATTCTGTTTCTTCTTTCAGTTCTGGTAACTTCCAGCTTAGAATGTAGAAAAAAGACAAGATTTTTGATAAAGGGTCTGTGTGAAGTCAACTGCTATTACATTAATGGATGAAAGACCAAAAAAGGTGAGTTTGGTTTTGGCAGTTAATGGAGAGAGGTTTGAGTTGCCATGTGTTGATCCTTCTACAACTTTGCTTCACTTCTTGCGCTCTGAGACTTGTTTCAAGAGTCCCAAGCTTGGTTGTGGTGAAGGTAATTCTTCCTATTTTTTTTACCATTCTATTACATATATACTACAGTAAATGTTTTTTGATAAACATGCTGTCCGCCGTCTGGATCAGCTTGCTCGCACTTCGGCTAATTATGCAGATACCTATTTATTGGGTAACTCTATCAAGTAAGGTTTGGACAGATAGAAAGAAATCATGTTGTGTTTTTGCCTTTGATGATTTGAAACTGAGATCTCATGGTTCTTAATCCACCTAGTGTACTCTATTTGTTTGTTTTGGCTATGTTGCTCGGACTCTACAAAACTGGTGACAGGTGTGTGTGGATACTTGAAAAATTAGAGCATTTTTTAAGGATCTGACACAGTGCGACAACATTTCTAGAATGTCTGAGCAACAAAGTGTTTAGGTGATGATACATGAAGAATGTTAAAGCTGTGGATTTACTTAAATTGGTGTTCTTATGCAAATCTTCATTTTTGCTTCGATTCTGTGCTTTTCATGGAAATTGATGAGTTCTGATGTACTTTTCTTGTTCACCAGTAATCTTATGCAAATCTTCATTTTTGCTTCGATTCTGTGCTTTTCATGGAAATTGATGAGTTCTGATGTACTTTTCTTGTTCACCAGTAATCTTATGCAAATCTTCATTTTTGAGGTTTTTTGGCTTCGGTGCTTAAATTCTGTACTCTCAAGTGTTTTGTGACAATCTAAAGGTGCGGTGGGATGGTAAAGATTCTTTCACTCTTACCCGGAGGTCTTGAGTTCGTGTCTTGAGTTAAGTACAGAAGGCAATAGTGGACTAATCAGGCCATTGGATTCCAGATGCTTGAAGGTTTTCAGGCAATGAAATCAGTCATTTACATGAATTGGTTTCTCTTAAAATGGAGCTTTTAGTTTCATAGTGAACTACTTTATGTAATTCCTTTTCCTTTTTTTCTTCTGGTTAATTGTAAGTTTAAACAATCGGTTCTCCAAACTATATGTCTTTCCGTTTCAGTTTGTCTGAATATTAAGAGTTCAAAATAACAAAAAAAGGAGTTTAAGGTATCACCATATGTAACTGATTTACATACTCGGCGATCTTCTGCAGTTTCCCTGTTTCAACATAAATTACATGTTAAATGAGATGTTTCATTATATGAAATTCCTTTTTCTTCATAAGTCTTTTAGAGAGGTATCAATTCTTCATCTGATTTATGTATTTGCAACAAATTCTATATTCTGGCTTCAGAAAGAACATAATATTTGTATCGTTACAGGTGGTTGTGGGGCTTGTGTTGTTCTGGTGTCGAAGTATGATCCCAATCTTAAAAAGGTCGAAGATTTTAGCGTGAGTTCATGCCTTACACTTCTTTGCAGTTTAAATGGATGTTCAATTACGACAAGTGAAGGCCTTGGGAACACCAGAGATGGTTTTCACTCTATTCATGAAAGGTTTGCCGGTTTCCATGCTTCTCAATGCGGCTTTTGCACTCCTGGCATGTGTATGTCATTTTTTTCAGCTCTCGTCAATGCCGATAAAGGAAACAAACCCGATCCTCCACCAGGATTCTCTAAGCTTACTTCATCTGAAGCTGAAAAGGCCATAACAGGGAACCTTTGTAGATGCACTGGATACCGGCCCATTGCTGATGCCTGCAAGAGTTTTGCTGCTGACGTTGATATAGAGGATTTGGGGTTCAATTCTTTTTGGAAAAAGGGAGATTCCAAGGAAGTGAAAGTAAGTAAGTTACCTCCCTACGATCCAAAGAATTTCAGTACGTATCCCGAGTTCTTGAAAAGTGAATCCACCACGAATTCGGAATCCTCAAGGAGGTACCCTTGGTATAGTCCTGTTTCCATTGAGGAGCTACGGAGCTTGTTGAACTCCAATGTGACGGAAAATGGTGCAAGCTTCAAACTTGTCGTTGGAAATACCGGCACAGGTTATTATAAGGAAACTCAGCCATATGATCTTTACATTGATCTCAGGTACATTCCTGAACCCTCAATCATCAAAAGAGATCAGACTGGCATTGAAGTTGGAGCAACCGTGACTATCTCTAAACTCATTTCATTCTTGAAAGAGGAAAACAAAGTCAATCTTGGTTCATACGGGACGTTGGTGTCCCAAAAACTGGCAAGCCACATGGAGAAGATTGCTTCACCATTTGTTAGAAACTCTGCTAGTGTGGGAGGAAATTTGGTTATGGCACAGAAGATTGGTTTTCCTTCAGATATTGCTACATTATTTCTTGGACTTGGTGCTACTGTTAGATTGATGACCAGTCATGGATTTGAAAAGCTCACATGGGAGGAGTTATTATCGAGACCACCGCTAGACTCAAGGACTGTGCTTCTAAGTGTTTGCATCCCATTTAAGCAAGATCAAAGTTCTTTACAAATTCATTCTAAATTTTTGTTTGAAACCTTTCGAACTGCTCCACGACCTCATGGGAGTGCATTGGCATATATAAATGCCGCTTTCCAGGCTGATGTTTCTCTCTGCCAGAAGGGCCTCTTGATAAACAATATACAGTTGGCGTTCGGTGCTTATGGTACAAAATATGCAACAAGGGCTAAAAAGGTAGAGGAGTATCTAACCGGGAAGATATTAAATATACATGTTTTATATGAAGCACTTAAATTAGTCAAACTAGAAGTGGTACCGGATGATGGCACTTTACACCCTGAGTACAGATCAAGCTTGGCCGTCAGTTATGTTTACAAGTTTCTTCATCCCTTCACTGATGTTCATTCTGCTATTTCTGGTGGTTTACTCAATGGAATTAGTGACATCTCAGTTGAGGAACTTTCCAAAAGTTGTAATGATGGTTGCATTAGTCAGGGGAGAGAACAAACACTACTGTCTTCTGCAAAGCAAGTCGTGGAATTAAGCACCGAGTACTATCCAGTAGGTGAACCGATGAAGAAGGTTGGAGCTGCCATGCAAGCTGCTGGTTTGTTCTCTCATTTAAATAGTTTATTTCATCTTGTGCATGTTAAACAAAGGGGGGCCTTGAAGCAATGATAAAATTGTTTCCATGTGACCTATAGGTCACGACTTCGAGTTGAGGAATCAGCCATTAATTTTTGAATCAGGAGTATCACAATAATTAACTTTCTAGTTACACTCTCTATTGTTCATTTTCTAACATCTTCTTATTATCTCTGTTTCACTTCACCTGATGGCAGACGAACATAAGCCTGTTGCACTAGTTCAAACTTCAAATGTGTTTGCTTATGTACTGTTTTTCAGGTGAAGCTGTTTATGTAGATGACATTCCTTCACCACCAAATTGCCTACATGGAGCATTTATCTATAGTACAAAACCATTAGCAGGTGTAAAGGGAATCCATCTTGAGTCGAATCGATCAACAGATGGAGTCACCACCATTATTACTTCTAAAGATATTCCAAGCAGAGGGGCAAATGTAGGAGTTATTACAATGTCTGATCCTGAGCCCTTATTTGCAGATGATCTCGCCCGATGCGCTGGTGACAGAATTGCTCTTGTGGTGAGCACTTCAAGTTTCCGCCTGCTGTATTAGGTTTATGAAACATTAATTTCTCATGCATTTTAATCCAAAGCTATTTTGAACAATTTCTTTATGTTGTTGAAACATTATAGGTTGCTGACAGTCAGAGGTCTGCTGATGTGGCGGCAAGAACAGCCCTAGTTGAATACGACACTGAAAATATAGATTCTCCCATCTTAACCGTTGAGGAGGCTGTTGAGAAATCTAGCTTTTTCCAAATCCCACCAATTCTAAATCCAAAACAGGTTGGTGATTTCTCCAAAGGAATGGCTGAGGCTGATCACAAGATTCTCTCAGCTGAGGTACTTTCGATTTCTCTGTAATGTTTCATTCGTTCGAATGGTTTCCTGGATGGTGATGCTTGCTAAAGGTTCAAATATGTTACTGATTGGCTCTTTTCATAATCATTTCCAGATAAGACTCGGTTCGGAGTACTATTATTATATGGAGACACAGACTGCCCTTGCAATTCCAGATGAAGACAACTGCATGGTTGTTTATACTTCAAGCCAGTGCCCTGAGAACATTCATCATGTTATTGCCAGTTGTCTTGGTGTTCCCGAACACAATATCCGTGTAATTACAAGAAGGGTTGGAGGTGGCTTTGGGGGCAAGGGAGTTAGATCAATGCCTGTGAGTATTTCTTACAGAAATAGTAATAATAACAATTCTCTGAATCTGATGTTAAAGTTTATGCATGATTTTAGGTTTCCACAGCTTGTGCACTAGCAGCATACAAATTAAGACGACCTGTCAGGATATGCGTCAACCGGCACAGTGACATGATAATGACAGGAGGACGACACCCGATGAAAGCAACATACAGTGTAGGATTCAAATCGAGCGGAAAAATCACAGCATTACATCTTGATATATTGATGAATGCAGGGATCACGGAAGATATAAGCCCACTCTTACCATCAAATGTGATTAAAGCACTAAAAAAATATGATTGGGGTGCCTTATCTTTCAATGTAAAACTGTGCAAGACAAATCTTACCAGCAAGTCAGCTATGCGGGCCCCTGGGGAGGTGCAAGGATCTTATATAGCCGAAGCTATAATCGAGCACGTAGCAAGTTTACTCTCGATGGAGGTGGACTCAGTCAGAAACAAAAATTTCCATACATTTGAAAGCCTTAATTTATTCTATGATAACATTGTAGCAGTAGGAGAATATACATTGCCTAGTATCATGGATAAGTTGGCAGTGTCCTCGAGCTTTTTCCAACGAAGCAAGATGATAGAACAATTCAACCAGAATAACATATGGAAGAAAAGGGGTATTTCTCGAGTGCCAATAGTTTATGAAGTTATGCAACGACCAACCTCAGGAAAAGTCAGTATTCTGCAAGATGGATCGATCGTAGTAGAGGTTGGAGGGATTGAAATTGGCCAAGGGCTATGGACAAAGGTTAGACAGATGACTGCCTATGCTCTTGGTTTTATTGATAGTAGTTGGGCCGAAGACCTCGTGGAGAAAGTTCGAGTCATACAAGCAGACACCTTGAGCTTAGTGCAAGCCGGGTTTACAGCTGGAAGCACTACATCGGAAACAAGCTGTGAAGCTGTTAGACTTTGCTGTGATACCTTGGTTGAAAGACTGACCCCTTTGAAGAAACAGCTGCAGGAACAAAATGGCTCTGTTGATTGGCCAATGCTGATTCGCCAGGTTTGTTTTCCTACTATATTGTAATAAACAGAGAAAAAACTAGAGAAACATAAGAATACATCAGTATTTATACACAAGAGAAATATTTTAAACTTAATGTAAATCCTACAAATGTGTGAATAATGTTCTACAACTAAAGCTATACAATATTCTACACTTCTTAAATATCTCCTACATATATTCCTAACCAAATGTTGTATCTAGAATATCTCGTGTATATTTACCATATCGAGAATATCTTAAAGTAGATCATACAAAATATTCTATGATCTGTACATCATACTAACATGTATAACCACCTTCTCATTTTTTTCGATATTTCAACTCTGGAAGTCATGGGGTCAGTCACAATGAAATTTTTAGTCTTGAATTCAATTTGAAGACCACAACAAAGTAACTCACTTAATAGTAACTAATTGCTTGTATATTGTTTGGAACGATAAGTGAACTAATTGTATGTGTTAAATATCTGAGCTTGCAGTTGTCTCCCACTCTCCCCTTATTTTGCAGGCACAAGCGCAATCAGTAAGCTTAGCAGCAAATTCCTATTATGTACCAGAATCCGGTTCCATGAGTTATTTGAACTTTGGCGCTGCTGTCAGTGAGGTAACTTGTTGTTTCTGTCTGTTCTTCTGGTTCCCTCATCCATGTTTCGGTAACGTTCCCCGCTTCAGTCTGCTTCATGGTTTATCAATTTTCAATATATATGAGTGACGATACTCGGCAGGGAGCTCTGATTGTGGAATACTCCCTCGTAACAATTTGTTTGTCTGATTTAACTGGACACAAAAGAACTTTTGAATCTTGTGGTCTTAAACATGTCATGTGGAAAATTGGAATAAAAGAGCTGAATAGAAAGGAAAGAGACATTCATGTTTAAATGGACTAAAAAGGAAAGTAAGACAAAGAAATTGAAACGGAGGGAGTGTTTTGCAGCCAATATATGTTCTGCAGCACCTTCATTTGGCCAAGTAATAATAAAGCTTTTTTGCAGGTGGAGATTAATATTCTGACTGGAGAGACTGCCATTTTGCAGTCGGATATCATTTACGACTGTGGGCAGAGCTTGAATCCAGCTGTTGATTTGGGACAGGTTCTTCCCTTCATCGTAGATTTTAGATTTTGTAAAATTAGAATTTGCTTATAGATTGAGAAATACATCATGCATGTAATCTGTTCTTCCATATTGTTCATAAATGTGAGTCTGCTTTTCTTTTCCTTTGCTGCAGATTGAAGGGGCTTTTGTACATGGAATCGGATTTTTCATGCACGAAGAATATCTTACGAACAAAGATGGGTTAATGGTCTCGAATAGCACTTGGACATACAAGATCCCAACAATTGACACCATACCTCAGAATTTCAATGTTCATGTGGTAAACAGTGGACATCACGAAAAACGTGTTCTCTCGTCTAAAGGTATTATTCTGTTTTCATTCGTTTTCCCACCCCTTCCGCCAAACAAGTTCTTTGCTTTTTCGCTTATAACTGTGAATTACATCATCAAATTCTGAATTTGCCTTTATTCATACAAACCGTTGAATCTTAACTTGATAACTCTTTTTGCAGCATCTGGTGAACCGCCGTTGCTTCTGGCAGCTTCAGTCCACTGTGCAGCAAGAGCAGCCGTTAAAGCAGCACGTGAACAACTCAAACTATGGGGCAAGCTTGACGGGTCTGTTTCAGAATTCTATCTGGATGTCCCCGCCATATTACCCGTTGTGAAGACACAGTGTGGCATGGATTATGTGGAGAAATATTTGGAAAGTTTGCTGGCTCAGAAATCTAACTAAAAGTGCTTCAACAAATCTCAAATGATACTGAACTATGTTGCTCAGACTCTCAAATTGTTGCCTATGACGAGTCGGTTCCTCAAAAAATACACTATTTTTGGACGACATGACATACACTTGGGGGTATTTTTGAAAAGTCCGATAAACATAGACACTGAATACTTTGTTTTTATGTATATCTTGAAGAATTTGAACTTTTCTTTTTATTGAAAATGTGTGATTTAAAGTTTCTTTATTGTTCTTTCCATATCAACCTTTGTGTAAATTTAGATTGTATAGCAATAAAATGAAGTATATAGAGAAATATTACTGTCGTTGTCTATTTTTACTTGTCCACTATACTAAAATTAAAATAGATGTCCATTTTTACTTATCCAATTTGAAAAATCAAGAAATAATTTACTATTTTATATCTATTTTTATAATTATTATTAAGTACTATTCATTTTCCACTATTTCCATAACATTGAATTTATTATATTCAAAAAGACAGTATAGTAAAATTATAGTGTCTAATGGGTAATTCGTTTTGTAGAAGCTGAAGTCATATTTGAGCATAACTTACAGAATATTATGATATTGTGAAAAAAATTATTCGTTACCAAGAACATAAAATAAATTAAATACTAACACAAAATAATGGATATTCCTATCAAGTCCTCTTACCTTTGGGGTCCACTAAACCTCATATGGCTTTATAATATAACCAATCATGTCATCATGATATGCAAGAGCATGTATTTGAACTAATATATTACTCCCTCCATGTGACACTTTTCGAATTTCAAGATTCAAATAAGTCTATCTTTGATCGTAAGTTTTTTACTGTGACTAATAGTACTTTTTACATTGTTTACAAATATATAAATTTCATTTCAAAAAAATTGAAGATATCATGCGCAAATTCTCGATCAAACTTAAATTGTTTGACTCTTGAAATATGAAAAGTACCACATAAATTGAAACAAAGGGAGTACTATTTTATTCGTTGACCATATTGTGCATTTATGTTACATCAAGCTTTTGTGTTAAAATTTAAGTCTTTGGACACCCAAATCAATTTGAAGATTCTTGGTTTTTCTTTTGATCAGTTGTAAATAATTAATCAGCATTAAAAAGAAAAGGAAAAAAGCTTAAATATGATATCAAAGTTTGAACAAAGACTTATTTATGTTATCATAAAAATTGAGCTCATCGTCTATTTATGACATTATTTTTTAACAGAACATATAAATGATCTTGCAATAACCATTTTTTCCACGTCGCCTCTTATTAGCGGTCTACGTCTCCAAAATTAAACCGGTCCATCCATTTAACACATTTAAAATTAAAACTTGGACCCATTATCATTAAAACAAACAAACAAAATAAAATAAATACTTTAGTCTGTTATCTTTTTGAAAAAAGAAAGAAATCTTTTTTATTCAATTACATCAAGTAATAATAATAAATCATTGGGAACTTTTGACATTTCATAGGTAACTATCACATAGCCCAAACAAAATCATAAGACAATCGTCATTTTGTTTTTTAATATTGAAGTGGCCGTCCATCATCTATATAAATAAACTATTATTTAGGAAATCATATCTCTGTATGACTTTTTCAAATCACATTATAATATTATAATTTTTCAATAAGTACAAAAAAGTATGTTAACATAGATGTGTGGCGTATTAAAAGAGATTGGATAAGGTGAAATTTGAAAGTGTCCTAGACAAGATAGGGAAATAAGACTGAAATAATTTATTATGTGTTCCAATAAGGATGTGTGAGATCCCGATTGGTTATCATGGATATAAAGAGAGGTAGAGGAAGATAGAAGTTGTCGTGATTAAATAGAACATAACATACCTACATATGGACATGATGTTAGATAGAAAAATATAAATGCCAAGAATTAGGGTAGAATGTAAGTGGTTATTTGAGCATAGTCTGATTCCCATATCAGTATTATTGTTGTTTCCTTTGCTTCAGTTATCGTATTATTTATCGTAGTTACTTGTTTTTTTCTTAATTGTTTTCAGCATGAGTTTTTCGCTATTATATTTATTTTACATACTTAATTTTTGATATGCTTACTCGAGCCGATGGTCATTCAAAAATCACCTCCCTACCTTCACAAGGTAGACATAAGGTTGCCTACATATTATCCTCTCCAGATCTCACATACGAAAATCTCCTTTCGTAAGTGAAATAATCATCAATACATGAGATCTCTCGAACATGTTCCACCTAATCGTTGACTTCTTGTAAATTGATTATGAATAACTTTATTGAGATCATATGCAAAAAATGCAAAGACTTTTAATTTCGTGAATTATGCTAATTTAATTTTTATGCTTTTTAATATTATTTTTAAATAACTATACAAAATATTACTCCTAGTAATTAAATTAAAAAAATTAAAATATTATTAATATAAATAATTTTTAAAAAAATAAATCTTCGATAAATAATTTTTCAAAAGGATCCAAGTTAGTGGACAAATAAAACCGAAGACATTCTGTCCTCAATATATATTTCTTGAAAAAGCCCACACACACAAAACAAACAAAGTACATTATGTGGCACCACAAAATGTCTGTCGTATATAGTAAGGGCCACCATGAAATCTCATATAACTTACTCCCTCCGTTTCATTTTATGTGACACTTTTCGAATTTCGAGATTCAAACAAATCTAACTTTGACCGTAATTTTTTATAGATCTTTTAAACATTTTGAATTATCAATTGTTGTGACTTATAATACATTTTACGTAGTTTACAAATATATAAATTTCATTTCAGAAAAATTGAAGATTTCATGCGCAAATTCCCGATCAAACTTAAACTGTTTGAATCTCAAAAAACGAAAAATGACACATCAGGGACGGAGTAATAATTTAAGGCTATAATTTAACCAATCATGTTAAGATATGCAAGAAAATGTTGAATGTTATGTAGTAGTATTATTATCATATTGTTTGTTGACTATTTTGTGTTTAAAAAATTCAATTAGTTGTGGACAACTCCAATTCAATTCCAAGATTCTTAGCTTTTCTTTCAGTTTCTGTTATTTTTTCAGCTCAAAAAGTTGAAAAAGACAAGATTTTTGATGAAGGGTATGTGTCAAAGTTAACTGCTTTAGTGTTTCAGCTAGCCAATAATCTTGATTTGAAAAGCTTTTGTGTTAAAAACTCAATCTTTGAACACCCTATTCAAGATTCATGATTTTTTTTCTTTAAGTTCTGATGTTTTCAGCTTAGGAAGTAGGAAAATATAAGATTTTAATAGATAACAGTGTTGTGGGTTCTAAGATTATGGGTTCAAGTTATCAAGAATAGGAAGGAAAAAAGAAAAAAGATAAGATTTTTGATAAAGGGTGTGTGTCAAGTTAAAGTAAGTATTTGGAAATCCAATTCAATTCAAGATTCTTGCTTTTTCTTTCAGTTGTGATGTTTTTTGGCACAGAAAGTAGAAAAAAACAAGATTTTGACAAAAGGGTCTGTGTCAAGTTAATAGCCAACAATCTTGATTATTGTATAAGTTTTTGTGTTTAAAAGTAAGTTTTTGAATTCAAGATTCTTGTTTCTTCTTTCACTTCTGGTAACTTTCAGTTTAAAAAGTAGAAAAAGACAAGATTTTTGATAAAGGGTCTGTGTGAAGTCAACTGCTATTACATTAATGGAAGAAAGACAAAAGAATGTGAGTTTGGTTTTGGCAGTTAATGGAGAGAGGTTTGAGTTGCCATGTGTTGATCCTTCTACAACTCTGCTTCAGTTCTTGCGCTCTGAGACTTGTTTCAAGAGTCCCAAGCTTGGTTGTGGTGAAGGTAATTATCCTAAATATATTTTTACCACTCTGTTACATGTATACTATATGATTTTTCAGATAAATGTTGTGCTCGAGTCAGCTTGCCCCCAGATACCTACTTATAGGGTAACTCTGTCATCAAGATTTGGACATATAGGAAGAAATCTTGTAGTGTTTTTGCCTATGCTGATATGATAGCTTCTGCTGTACTTTTCTAATTCACCTGTGATCTTGCAGAAAGTATATGATAACTTATTAGGAATTCCTTTTTGAGGTTTTTTGATTCTGTGCTTAAATTCTGTACTCTTTAAGTGTTTTTTGACAATCTAAGGATGTGGACGGTAAAGATTCTTTCATCCTTTGCCAGAGGTCTTGAGTTTATGTCTTGAGAATGAGGTCCTCTTAAGAACAGATGCGTGACAGTTTTCAGGCAATGAAAATCAGTCATTTACATGAATTAGTTCTCTTAAGATGGGAGTTTTTTGTTTCATAGTGAACTACTTTATGTAATTCCTTTTCGTTTTTTTCTGTTTTTTGTTAATTGGAAGTACAATGGAATAAAATGGCTAACTTTAGATTATATGGAAACACTTTTTTCTTCATAAGTCTTGTAAAGAGGTATCATCTCATCATCTGATTTATGTTTTTGTAACAAATTCTATATTTTGGCATCAGACAGAACATAACTAATTTGTGTTGTTACAGGTGGTTGTGGAGCTTGTGTCGTTCTGGTGTCGAAGTATGATCCCAATCTTGAAAAGGTTGAAGATTTTAGTGTGAGTTCGTGTCTTACACTTCTTTGCAGTTTAAATGGTTGTTCAATTACTACAAGTGAAGGCCTTGGGAACACCAGAGATGGTTTTCACTCTATTCATGAAAGGTTTGCTGGTTTCCATGCTTCTCAATGCGGCTTTTGCACTCCTGGGATGTGTATGTCATTTTTCTCAGCTCTCGTTAACGCCGATAAAGGAAACAAACCCAATCCTCCACCAGGATTCTCTAAGCTTACTTCATCTGAAGCTGAAAAGGCCATCACAGGGAACCTTTGTCGATGCACTGGATACCGGCCCATTGCTGACGCCTGCAAGAGTTTTGCTGCTGATGTTGATATAGAGGATTTGGGGTTCAATTCTTTTTGGAAAAAGGGAGATTCCAATGAAGTGAAAGTAAGTAAGTTACCTCCCTATGATCCAACTAAGAATTTTAGTACATATCCTGAGTTCTTGAAAAGTGAATCCGCCACAAATTCGGACTCCTCAAGGAGTTACCCTTGGTACAGTCCTGTTTCCATTGAGGAGCTACGGAGCTTGTTGTACTCCAATGTGATGGAGAATGGTGCAAGCTTTAAACTTGTCGTTGGAAATACCGGCACGGGTTATTATAAGGAAACTCAGCCATATGATCATTATGTTGATCTCAGGTACATTCCTGAATTCTCAATCATCGAAAGAGATCAGAATGGCATTGAAGTTGGAGCAACTGTGACTATCTCTAAACTCATTTCATTCTTGAAAGAGGAAAACAAAGTCAATCTTGGTTCATATGGGATGTTGGTGTCCCAAAAACTGGCTAGCCACATGGAGAAGATTGCTTCACCATTTGTTAGAAACTCTGCTAGTGTGGGAGGAAATTTGGTTATGGCACAGAAGAATGGTTTTCCTTCAGATATTGCTACATTATTTCTTGGACTTGGTGCTACTGTTAGATTGATGACCAGTCATGGATTTGAAAAGCTCACATGGGAGGAGTTATTATCGAGACCACCGTTAGAATCAAAGATTGTGCTTCTAAGTGTTTGCATCCCATTTAAGAATGCTCAAAGTTCTCCCCAAACTCACTCTAAATTGTTGTTTGAAACCTTTCGAGCTGCTCCACGACCTCATGGGAATGCATTGGCATATGTAAATGCTGCTTTCCAGGCTGATGTTTCTCACTGCAAGAACGGCGTCCTGATAAACAATATCCAGTTGGCGTTTGGTGCTTATGGCACAAAACATGCAACAAGGGCTAAAAAAGTAGAGCAATATCTAAATGGGAAGATATTAAATATATATGTTTTATATGAAGCACTTAAATTAGTCAAACTAGCAGTGATACCGGAAGATGGCACTTTACACCCCGAGTACAGATCAAGCTTGGCTGTCAGTTATGTTTTCGAGTTTTTTTATCCCTTCACTGATGTTCATTCTGCTATTTCTGGTGGTTTACTCAATGGAATTAGTGACATCTCAGTTGAGGAACTTTCCAAAAGTTGTAATGATGGTTGCATTAGTCAGGGGAGAAAGCAAACACTACTGTCTTCTGCTAAGCAAGTCGTGGAATATTCAAGCACCGAGTACTATCCAGTCGGTGAACCGATGAAGAAGGTTGGAGCTGCCATGCAAGCTGCTGGTTAGTTCTCTCATTTGAATAGTTTATTTCATCTTGTGCATGTTAAGCGAAGGGAGCCTTGAAACAATGAAAAAATTGTTTCCATGTGACAAATCTTTCCTGAACATGCCAGTTTCATTCTATCCTTCAAGGAGTTTAGTTTCCTGCAATACCAGTTTCCGTTTTTATGATTGAGCTTTATATTCTGTGAAATTGATAACTGATACTTCAAGTGAAATACTGTAAGGTTCATTCAACGCCTCTGGTACAATTATAGGCTGGTTCTTTGGTGTTAATGCATATTCAGCAGAACTTGTATTTTGGTTATAAATTTTTCTCATCAGTCTTTCCTCCTCCCTTGTCATTTATTTTACATCTGAGACGAGGCTTGATCTTTCATTTTGAAGTTTTTTTCCTCTGAAAATGGTTCAGTATTTTTCTAGGTCAGTTGTTTTTATCATTTCTTCTCCTTTTCTGTATCCTCATTGTCATGTATTCATCTTGCCATGCTTTTATTTCTTAACTCAAAATATTTATCTGCATATTATGTTAATGAAACATAACTTTTTTTCTGCAATGTTCCAAACTTCAAATCATGTGTTTGTTTATATACTTTTTTGCAGGTGAAGCTGTTTATGTAGATGACATTCCTTCACCACCAAACTGCCTGCATGGATCATTTATCTATAGTACAAAACCATTAGCTGGTGTAAATGGAATCCAACTCGAGTCAAATCGATTAACAGATGGAGTCACCGCTGTTATTACTTATAAAGATATCCCAAGCGGAGGGGAAAATATAGGAGTTCTTACAAAGTTTGGTACCGAGCCCTTATTTGCAGATGATCTCGCCCGATATGCTGGCGACAGAATTGCTGTTGTGGTGAGAACTTCAAGCTTCTGCCAGCTAGATGCAGTTTATGAAACATTAACTTCTCATGCATTTTAATCCAAAGCAGTTTTGAACAATTTCTTTATGTTGTTGAAACATTATAGGTTGCTGACAGTCAGAGGTCTGCTGATGTGGCGGCAAGAACAGCCCTAGTTGAATACGACACTGAAAGTATAGATTCTCCCATCTTAACCGTTGAGGAGGCTGTTGAGAAATCTAGCTTTTTCCAAATCCCACCATTTCTAAATCCAAAACAGGTTGGTGATTTCTCCAAAGGAATGGCTGAGGCTGATCACAAGATTCTCTCAGCTGAGGTACTTTTGATTTCTCTGTAATGTTTCATTCGTTCGAATGGTTTCCTGGATGGTGATCTTGCATGTCTAGCCATAGATGTATGCTAAAGTTTTAAACGTATTACTAATTAACTCTTTTCATAATCATTTCCAGATAAGGATCGGTTCCGAATACTATTTTTATATGGAGACACAGACTGCCCTTGCAATTCCAGATGAAGACAACTGCATGGTTGTTTATACTTCAAGTCAATACCCTGAGTATTCGCATCGTGTTATTGCCAGTTGTCTTGGTGTTCCCGAACACAATATCCGTGTAATTACAAGAAGGGTTGGAGGTGGCTATGGGGGCAAGGCAATCAGAGCAATGCCTGTGAGTATTTGAAAATGAAATACTCCCTCCGTTTCAATTTGTTTGTCAGGTTTTGACTTGACACAGAATTTAAGAAAGTTAAATATATGTAGAATGTACCAAAATGTTCTTTAATCTTGTGGTCTTAAATATGTCATGGAGAAACTTGAAACTAAAGATTTGCCAAATAGGAAAGATACATTTTTTTTTTATAATCGACTAAAAACGGAGGGAGTAGTAATTGCAACAAATCTCTGAATCTGATGTTAAAGTTTATGCATGATTTCAGGTTTCCGCAGCCTGTGCACTAGCAGCATACAAATTAAGACGACCTGTCAGGATATACGTCAACCGAAATAGTGACATGATAATGACAGGAGGACGACACCCGATGAAAGTAACATACAGTGTAGGATTCAAATCGAGCGGAAAAATCACAGCATTACATCTTGATATATTGATAAATGCCGGGATCACGGAAGATGTAAGCCCCATTGTACCATCAAATGTGATTAAAGCACTAAAAAAATATGATTGGGGTGCCTTGTCTTTCAATGTAAAACTGTGCAAGACAAATCTTTCAAGCAAATCAGCTATGCGGGCCCCTGGGGAAGTGCAAGGATCTTATATAGCCGAAGCTATAATGGAGCACGTAGCAGGTTTACTCTCGTTGGAGGTGGACTCAGTCAGAAACAAAAATTTCCATACATTTGAAAGCCTTCATTTATTCTATGGTAACATTGTAGCAGAAGGAGAATATACATTGCCTAGTATCATGGATAAGTTGGCTGTGTCCTCAAGCTTTTTCCAACGAAGCAAGATGATAGAACAGTTCAATCAGAATAACACATGGAAGAAAAGGGGTATTTCTCGAGTGCCAATCGTGTATGAAGTTATGCAACGACCAACCTCAGGAAAAGTCAGTATTCTGCAAGATGGATCGATCGTAGTAGAGGTTGGAGGGATTGAAATTGGCCAAGGACTATGGACAAAGGTTAGACAGATGACTGCCTATGCTCTTGGTTTAATTGATAGTAGTTGGGCCGAAGACCTTGTGGAGAAAGTACGAGTCATACAGGCAGACACCTTAAGCTTAGTGCAAGCCGGGTTTACAGCTGGAAGCACTACATCAGAATCAAGCTGTGAAGCTGTTAGACTTTGCTGTGATGTATTGGTTGAAAGACTGACCCCTTTGAAGAAACAGCTGCAGGAACAAAATGGCTCTGTTGATTGGCCAATGCTGATTCGCCAGGTTTGTTTTCCCACTATATTGTCATAAACAGAGAAAAAAACAAGAGAAATTGTCTTCGTTCATTGATCAAAATACATAAGAATGCATCGGTACTTATATATACTACAACTAATGCTTACACAATATTGTAAACTAAATGTTGTATCTAGAATATCTCTTGCTCACCATATCGAGAATATGTTAATGTCTATCATACAAGATATTTTATGATCTGTCCATCATACTAACATAAATAACCACCTTCTCATTTTTTTTCGACGTTTCGATTCTGGAAGTCATGGGATCAGTCACAATGAAATTTTGAGTCTTGAATTCAATTTGAAGACCATAACAAAGTAATTCACTTAAAAGTATCATATATAATTGCTTGAAATTGCTTCTATTTGCGTGTAGCTCGGGAAAAAATTATTCTTTTATAACAATTAGCTATAGTGTGTTAAATATCTGAGTTTGCAGTTGTCTCCCACTCGCCCCTTATTTTGCAGGCACAAACGCAATCAGTAAACTTAGCAGCAAATTCTTATTATGTACCAGAATCCGGTTCCATGAGTTATTTGAACTTTGGCGGTGCTGTCAGTGAGGTAAACTTGTTGTTTCTGTCTGTTTTTCTGGTTCTGTCATCCATGTCTTGGTAACATTCCCCGCTTCAGTCTGCTTCATGGATTATCATTTACAATATATATGTGTGCATGACACTTGGCAGGGATCTTTGATTGTGGAATACTCCCTCCGTTTCAATTTGTTTTTCTGGTTTTGACTTGACATGGAGTTTAAGAACGCACAGAAGACTTGAATCTTGTGGGCTTAAGCTAAAGATACGTAGAATGTGCCAAAATGACTTTTAATCTTATAATCTTAAATATGTCACATGGAAATTGGAACCAAAGAGCTGTCAAAAAAGGAAAGAGACGTTCTTTTTTAAACGGATTAAAAAGGAAAAGTAAGACAAAGAAAATGAAACGGAGGGAACATTTTGAAGCCAATATATCTTCTGCAGCACCTTGATTTGGCAAAGTAACAATAAAGCTTTTTTTTTACAGGTGGAGATTGATATTCTGACTGGAGAGACTGCCATTTTGCAGTCGGATATTATTTACGACTGTGGGCAGAGCTTGAATCCAGCCGTTGATTTGGGACAGGTTCTTCCCTTCATCGTAGATTTTGGATTCTGTAATTGGAATTTGCTTATATCGAGAGAAGCATCATGAATGTGATCTGTTATTCAAACTTCAGAACTATCTGATTCTTTATCACAAGACTGTTCATAATTGTGCCGATTGCCTTTCTTTTCCTTGCTTCAGATTGAAGGGGCTTTTGTACAAGGAATTGGATTTTTCATGCACGAAGAATATCTCACCAACGAAGATGGGCTAATGGTCTCGAATAGCACTTGGAAATACAAGATCCCGACAATAGACACTATACCTCAGAATTTCAATGTTCATGTGCTATACAGTGGACATCATGAAAAACGTGTTCTCTCGTCTAAAGGTATTATTCTGTCAAACAAGTTCTTTGCTTATAACTGTGGCCATCATGAAAGGTTCTTGAACTCAGTTCTTCACTCAGTTTAGTGGAAAATGTTGCAAATATGTTTCAAGTGATTCTTGAAAATCGTACAAAGAAATATGTAATCGAATGCAAGTCAATATCTTATTCCAACATTAGGCAAGCATGATGTCTATATACATTTTGTAACTCTCCCCCTCAAGTTGGAGCATAGATATTAATCATACGTCCACACGAGGAACCAGTCGAGTACTGCTAGGTCTAGTTTGCAACTTTCCAGTTTCTAAATGTAGATCAAGAATATACTTTCTGTGAGACAGAAGAATTCCATTCATGCTTTCAACTAGACAAAGTCCAATGTCATCAACATATACAATATCTGTTGAATCTTAACTTGATTACTCTTTTTGCAGCATCTGGTGAACCGCCGCTGCTTCTGGCAGCTTCGGTCCACTGTGCAACTAGAGCAGCGGTTAAAGCAGCACGTGAACAGCTCAAACTATGGGGCAAGCTTGACGGGTCTGTTTCAGAATTCTATCTGGACATCCCCGCCATAATACCCGTTGTGAAGACACTGTGTGGCCTGGATTATGTGGAGAAATATTTGGAAAGTATCTTGGCTCAGAAATCTAACTAAAAGTGCTTCAACATGCATCTCGAATGATACTGAACTATGTTGCTCAGACTCTCCAACATATTGCCTCAGCCGTGTCGGTTCCTCAAAAAATGCACTATTTTTGGACGAGCCGACAGGCACTTAAGCGTATTTCTAATAAGTCCGAGCAACATAGATATTGAATAGTTGTTTTTATGTATATCCTCTTAAAGAATTTGAACTGTTCTGTTTAATAGAAAATGTGTGATTTAAAGTTCATTTGCTATTCTGTCTATATCAATCTCAGTGTAAATTTAGATTGTATAGCAATAAAATGATAGTGTTCCCTCCTGTCTCAATTTATATGAGGTAGTTCAACTTGATACGGTGTCCAAGAAAAAAGAAAGACTTTTGAAACGCTATAAATCATTTTATTACAAATAAAATATGTATTTTAAAGTTAAATTAACATAAAACCTTTTTTTTCGGATGGACTAATTAAAAACGAAAGTGAGTAATATATAAATTAGGACAGGTGACTATCGTATTAGTTGACTTACAGATGAATAATAGAGAAATTAAGAGGATTGAGTAAATTAGAAGCTTCATTTGAAGGTAGCTTTAGTGATAAATAAATAAATCTCTTTGAAAAAAGGAAGATTTTTTTTTTTTTGACTTTTTAGAAAATTTAAAATATTAATCCCACGTGTTTAGTGAATATAATAAAGATTTTCAGTCCAATAATTGAACTTATTATGATCACAATCAATTCCATGAGCTGTAGTATTGAATGAAATTTCACATGTTTCGTAGGTGTGGTGGGTGAGATTTGATCTTTTTATTTTTTTATTAGATATACAGATCTCTCGAATTTAAAATTAAAAAAATGAGAAATTTTTGGTAGGAAGTATTATTTTTTTCACTATGGACATAATGATAATCTAAATTAGTTGGACCAATACTATTAAACATCATAAAGAGGTATAGTGCGCGGGATGTGATCCCTCCACTTTAAAATTCTGACAGTTGGAGTGATTAGTACTTCCTCTGTCCTTAATTACTTATCCATTTTTGAATTGACACACCTATTAAAAAAATAATTATTGATATAGTGAATTTACTATTTTACCCCTATTAATTATGAAGTAGATGGATTAAAAATTTAAGATTTTCAAGAAATTGTACCTTTTTCAAAGTAATTAATTGAGAACATAATATGTAGCATTATTTTGTCCTTTCTTGATTTGTCAAAATGGACATGTAATTAGGGACAATTATAATAGGAAAAGTGGACAAGATACTCCCTCTGTCCCTAATTACTTGTCTACTTTTGAATTGACACACCTATTAAGAAATCAATTAATGACATAGTGAGTTTACTATATTATCCCTATTAATTATGAAGTGGATAGTTCTGCATTTTTCAAAGTAATTAGTCATTTAGTTGATGGTATAATAAGTAAAAAAAATTGTCCTTTCTTGATTTGTCAAAATGGATAAGTAATTAGAGACAACTATAAAAAAAAATAGATAAGTAATTAAGGACAGAGGGAGTATAAGATTTAAGTAGAGTGACTTTATTCATAGAAAAATAAGTTAAAGTGATATTTATTTATACATAAAAGTCAAAGGAAAGTAGCTAAGAAGTAAAGAAACTTAAATTGAAATGATTTGAAATGTCTTATTAAATAAACAGTTGGAAATTGAAATAGAAGATCATTGAATAAGCAATGGAAGATGAAAAGTATTCAAATGAATTTGAAAAGATTGCAGTAAATAAAATACAATCATTTGAATTCTTTTTTTTTTTTTTCTAATTGAAATGTTCAGTTGTTATGTTTACATAGATTGTATAATTACATCTTTGCATTTAAATGTTCTTAAAATAATGATTTTAAAGAATAAAATAATCATTTTATTTTTAAAAGCTATTAGAAGGTATGTTTAATACGAAAGAAAATATTTTTCAGAAAAATAATACATGGAGGAAGTGAGGGATAGGGGTGTGAGCCCTGCATAAAAGGACACAACCTATATGAAATATCCGTAAGTTTTTTATTTCGATTTGTTTTCGTCCAAAAAAATTCTCACTAGATAATCAGACAAGTAAAGATCCACTCTAAAAATATATTAAATATCTTTCGAACACACAATGCATATCTTCCAAATAATATAATGAAGGTTTATTTATGTCATCTGTTGAAAATTTGGCTTATCTATGCCATTTCCATTTGAGAAAATATTCATCCATGTTATTATTTTTTAACTCAAATAACATAGATGAGCTTAACTTTAAAAGATGACATAAATGAGCCTTTCTCAAAGTTTGGTGGCATATTTGAGCTTGTTTCCTTTTTAAAATAATTAATTAATGACGTGTCCAAATCTTAATTGACCACGTATAAAAAATGGTTTTGCAAAATTAAAATTATTTTTTTCGTTTGGAAATAATAGCATGGATAATGAGTATTTCTCAAACAAAAATAATATATATAAATCAATCTTTTAAAGAATGACATAAATATATCTTTTTTAAAGTTCAGTAACATATTTAAATTCTTTCCATAAATAAAAAGATTTGGTGGGAAGAAAAATAACATCACAACATGTAAAGCACATGTAAAGAAGATTTCTCTTTTACTCCTTCTATCCCTAATTATTTGTCCACTTTTGAATTGACACACTTATTAAGAAAATAATTAATAACATAGTGAGTTTATCATTTTATCCCTATAAATTATGAAGGGGATGAAAAGTTCTACATTTTTCAAAATAATTAGTCATTTAATTAAGGGTATAATAGGTAAAAAAAATTTATCCTTTCTTAATTTGTTAAAATAGACAAATAATTATGAACAACTATAAAAAAAAAAGTGAATAAGTAATTAGAAATAGTGAAAGTATCTATAATCTATAAAAAGATAGAGAGAAGTAGGAAAGTAATTGCCTTAAATTATAATAAGTAGACCTACTATAATTATGGCATGACCAGTTTAAATTGATTGAATTTTCTCAATCATCCTTGAAAATTTTTTCTTCAAAATAATCATCACATTTTACATGAGTAATTCAGTAATTTCGAAAAAGATAAGATTTTTAATAAAAGATATCTGTTAATTTTTTTATATTGAAATTTTCATTAGTTATGTTTGCACAGATTGTATAATTACAATTTTGCATTTAAATGTTCTTAAATAATGATTTTAAAGAATAAAATAACTGTTCATGAACTTTTGAAAGTTATTAATTGGAGCATGTGTTTAGTACCAAAAAAAATATTATACGTTATACAAAGCGGAAGTATGAGTGTTACGTAAGTATAAATAGAAAGGACAAAATCTTTCAAAAGCACACCTAAACTATTCTTTTTTTTTTTTTTACTTTCATACCTAAACTATTAAGTGTGCATTTCATACCTAAACTATCACTTATTAATTGGAGAAACACACATCAGTGATGTGTGTTAATACACACTCTATTTTATTTGCAAAACCATCATGACATGACATTTACATGAATAAAATCTTCCACCTTGAGTCTTTTCTCAAACGATAATACATTGATAAGTCAAATTTATAATAGACAATATAAAATAAATTTTTTCTCAAAATTCGATAATAGATTTGAGCATTTTCTCAAAAATAAAAGGACATATATTGGGAAGATTGATAACATCACAACCTGTCAAGCACATGTGAGGGCATAAAAAAGACTTCTCTTTTTATCGTTTACCTATAAATAGAGAGAAAGAAGTGTGAAAATAGTATCTTAAATTAGTAATAAAGTCCTTTACCTAATAATTATAATTTTGACCTTGCTTCAAAATGATTGAATCTTTTTCTCCATCATCCCTATTAAAACTTGGAAATATTTTCTTGTAATAATTCAAGATTCTTGCCTTTTCTTTTAGTTGTGATAGTTTTAAGCTCAGTAGATTGCAAAAAGATTGAAAAAGATCACATTTTTGATACAGGATATGTGTCAAAGTTAACTGCTTCATATTTCAGCTATTCAAGAATCTTGATTTAAGAAGCATTAGTGTTATAAAGTAAGCATTTGGACACCCAATTCAAGATTCTTGATTTTTCTTTCAGTTGTGATATTTTTCAGCTCAGTATGTAGAAAAAACGTTGAAAAAGATCAGATTTTTGATAAAGGATACGTGTCTAAGTTAACTGTTTCAGCTAGCTATGAATCTTGATTTAAGAAGTATTTGTTTAAAAAAGTAAGCATTTGGACACTCAATTGATACAAGTCAAGATTTTGCTTTTTCTTTCAGTTCTGTTATTTTTCAGCTCAGTATGTAGAAAACAATTGAAAAACATAAGGTTTTGATAAACGGTTTGTGCCAAAGTTAACTGCTTCAGTGTTTCAGCTAGCCAAGAATCTTGATTGAAGAAGCTTTTAGACATCCAATTCAAGATTCTATTTTTTTTTTTTTCAGTTCTGGTAATATTTCAGCTCAGCATGTAGAAAAAAGTTGAAAAAGATAAGATTTTGATGAAGGGTATGTGTCAAAGTCAACTGCTTCAGTGTTTCAGCTAGATAAGAATTTTGATTCAAGAAGCTTTTGTGTTAAAAAGTCAAGCTTTTGGATACCCAATTTATATAATTCAAGATTCTTGCCTTTTCTTTCGGTTGTGATATTTTTCAGCTTAGTAGGTAGCAAAAAAGCTGAAAGTTGAAAAAGACTAGCTTTATGATCAAGGGGTATGTGTCATTGCTTCAGCTATCCAAGAATCTTGATTTAAGAAGCTTTGTGTTAATAAGTCAAGCTTTGGACACCCAATTCAAGATTCTTTTTTTTTTTTCCAGTTCTGGTAATTTTTCAGCTCAGTAAGTAAAAAAAAAGTTGAAAAAGACTAGATTTTTGGTAAAGAGTATGTGTCAAAGTTAACTATTTCTATGTTTCAACTATCCAAGAAATTTTGATGTAAGATGCTTTTGTGTTAAAAAAATCAAACCTTTGGACAACCCAATTTCAGATTATTATTTTTTTCCTGTTTTGGTAATTTTCAGCTCAGTAAGTAGTAAAAAGTTGAAAAGAAAAGATCTGTGATAAAGGGTGTGTGTCATTGATTCAAATAGTCAAGAATCTTGATTTAAGAAGTTTTGTGTTAAAAAGTCAAGCTTTGGACATCCAATCCCAGATTTTTGTTTTTTTTTCCAGTTCTGGATATTTTTCATCTCTGTAAGTAGAAAAAAAGTTGAAAAGACTAGATTTTTGGTAAACGGTATGTGTCAAAGTTAACTGCTTCAGAATTTCAGCTAGCCAAGAATTTTTTATTCAAGAATCTTTTTGTGTTTAAAAGTCAAGTTTTTGGACACCTAATTAAATTCAAGATTCATGTTTCTTCTTTCACTTCTGATATTTTTCAACTGAAAGTAGAAAAAAGATAATATTTCTTTGTGAAGGAGCTAACCATAGAATTTTGATTTTAAGGAGGCTATTGTAGTAATGGAGGAAAGACAGAAAAAGGGGAATTTGGTGTTTGCAGTTAATGGAGAGAGGTTTGAGCTGCCATCCGTCGATCCTTCGACAACTTTGCTTCACTTCTTGCGCTCTGAGACTTGTTTCAAGAGTCCTAAGCTTGGTTGTGGTGAAGGTAATGCTCTTCTTTTCTTTCACCACTCTGTTACATGTATAAATATGTTTTTCTTTTTGAACAACTGTGGTGTCCATGCCCGTTTGTGCGTCTCGACTAGTCTCAGGGGTACCTTGTTATCTCCCACCATCCCACCAACACAATATTGAGCAACTCTGTCTGTCAAGGCTTGGACAAATAGGAAGAAATATCTACTCCATTGAAATTTAAACTTGAGATCGCATGATCTCAATCTTCCTAGTGTATACTATACGTTTGTTTTTGGTGCTAGTACATAAGGAATGTTAGAATCTTTGGATTTCCTTAAATTTGTTTTCTTATGGCAAATGTTCATGGAATTTGATACATTCTAGTGTACTTCTCTTATTCACCAGTCATCTGCAGAAAGCTTATGATAACTTATTAGGAATTCCTGTGATGCTTTTTGGCATCTCTGCATTTCTGTGCTCTTTAAGTCTTCTTTGACCATTGAAGGGTGTGGTAGAACAGTAAAGATTCTTTCACCTCTAAACAAAAAACTCGGGTTTCAAGTGTTGGGAGTGGGACACTGTATGCTTAATTGTTTTCGGGCAATGAAATCTTTCATTATGTTAGAGTGGGTTAAAGCCCATCATTGGTTGGGTAATAGACTGGTGATCTTCTTATATGGCCATGCGTAATCCTCCCCTCACGAGATAACTCTTGGATTGAGTTAGGCCTAGGTGCCTTATCTTTACATGGTATCAATGTAAGGTCTATCCCCGTTTGGGCTCCCGGTTCATGCTTCAGTTGGGCTTGGGCGTGAAAGGGGTGTAGAGTGGTTAAGCTCCCACATTGGTTGGGGAATTGATTGGTTGTTTGCTTATGTAGACTTGAGCAATCATCCCCTCATGAGTTAGCTTTTGGGGTTGAGTTAGGCCAAGTGCTATAACTGTACGCACTGCATGAGTTATTTATCTTAATCGTTGGTTGCAAGCCTTTTATCTTCTTTTACTTTTACCATATGAAGTAACTGGAGTTTTAAGTTTCATAGTGAACTAGTTTATGTAATTCCTTTTATTTTTTTACTTCTGGTTATCTGGGAGTTCAAACTAGTAGTTCTCAAAATGATATTTCCAGTAGTCTGAATCTTAAGGGTGATGGCTACTAATCAATATAGCTGTTGGGGAGGGGGGGGGGGGAGGGATAGAGTCTCACATTGATTGGTAGTTTGTTTATATGGAAGTGCACAATCTTCCCCTCATGATGAGCTAGCTTTTGGGGAATGGATGGTGATTAGGCTCAAGTGCCATATCTTTACAATAGTAAAAATGGAGTTTAAGGTTTCACTATATGTAATTGATTTACATACTAAGCTAACTTCAGCAGCTTCGTAGAGTAGAACTACTTTTGTTGTACAGTGAAGTAAAATGACTAGCTTTTATAGTTTTTCAATGTAGAAAGCACGTTAAATGAGATATCATATTCCTTATTTACTGACTTCATTTAGACTATGAAATACTTCTTCTTAAGTCTTTTAGGGGGTATATCTCTTCATCGTCCGTCTATAATCTGACTAAGTATTTGGTAACAAATGCACAATTTTGGTTTCAGAAGGAACATAACTTATTTGTATGCTTACAGGTGGTTGTGGGGCTTGTGTTGTTCTTATCTCAAAGTATGATCCGAAGTTTAAAAAGGTGGAAGATTTTAGTGTAAGTTCGTGCCTTACACTTCTTTGTAGTTTAAACGGTTGTTCAATTACTACAAGTGAAGGCCTTGGGAACACCAGAGATGGTTTTCACTCTATTCATGAAAGGTTTGCTGGTTTCTATGCTTCTCAATGCGGCTTTTGCACTCCTGGCCTGTGTATGTCACTTTTCTCAGCTCTCGTCAACGCCGATAAAGGAAACAAACCCGATCCTCCACCAGGATTCTCTAAGCTAACTTCATCTGAAGCTGAAAATGCCATAGCGGGAAACCTTTGTCGGTGCACTGGTTACCGGCCCATTGCTGATGCCTGCAAGACTTTTGCTGCTGATATTGATATAGAGGATTTGGGGTTCAATTCTTTTTGGAAAAAGGGAGACTCCAAGGAAATGAAAGTAAGTAAATTACCTCCCTATGATCCAACCAAGAATTTTAGTACATATCCTGAATTCTTGAAAAGTGAATCCGCCACGAATTTGGACTCCTCAAAGTACCCTTGGTACAGTCCTGTTTCCATTAAGGAGCTATGGAGCTTGTTGAACTTCAATGTGACGGTAAATCGTGCAAGCTTTAAACTTGTCGTTGGTAATACTGGCACAGGTTATTATAAGGAAACTCAGCGATATGATCATTATGTTGATCTCAGACACATTCCTGAACTCTCAATCATCAAAAGAGATCAGACAGGCATTGAAGTTGGAGCAACTGTGACTATCTCTAAATTCATTTCAGTCTTGAAAGAGGAAAGTATTATCAATTTGGGTTCATATGGGAAGTTGGTATCCCAAAAATTGGCTGACCACATGGAGAAGATTGCTACACCATTTGTTAGAAACTCTGCTAGTGTGGGAGGAAATTTGGTTATGGCACAGAAGAATGGTTTTCCTTCTGATATTGCTACATTACTTCTCGGGCTTTCTGCTACTGTTAGCTTGATGACCAGTCATGGACCTGAAAACCTCACATGGGAGGAGTTACTATCAAGACCACCACTAGACTCAAAGACTGTGCTTCTAAGTGTTTGCATCCCATTTAAGAAAGATCGAAGTTCTCACCAAACTCATTCTAGATTTTTGTTTGAAACCTATCGAGCTGCTCCACGACCTCATGGGAATGCATTGGCATATGTAAATGCTGCGTTCCAGGCTGATGTTTCTCACTTCAAGAACGGCGTCCTGATAAACAATATCCATTTGGCGTTTGGTGCGTATGGCACAAAACATGCAGAAAGGGCTAAAAAGGTAGAAGAATGCCTATCTGGGAAAATGTTGAGTGTACATGTTTTGTATGAAGCACTTAAATTAGTCAAACTAGCGGTGGTACCGGAAGATGGCACTTTACACCCTGAGTACAGATCAAGCTTGGCCGTCAGTTATGTTTTTGAGTTTCTTTATCCCTTAACTGATGTTCATTCTTCTATTTCTGGTGGTTTACTTGATGGAATTAATGACATCTCAGATGAGGAACTTTTGGAAAGTAGTAATAATGGTTGCATTAGTCAGGGGAAAAAACAAACACTACTATCTTCTTCTAAGCAGGTAGTGGAGTTTAGTACGGAGTACTCTCCAGTAGGTGAACCGTTGAAGAAGATCGGAGCTTCCATGCAAGCTGCTGGTTTGTTATCCCCTTTTAATATTTTATTTCATCTTGTGCATGTTAAGTCCAAAATTTCATACCAACTTTTCCTGTCCTTGACTGCTGGCTTTTTGACATTTAAATTTTAAGGCAGCTATGTTGTTCGGACACTTAAAAATGTTAGCATCCAATAGGGGTGGACAACATTTTTGAAGGGTCCAAGCAACATAGTTATATTGAAAATGTCATCTGATATTTAAAGTGAAAATACACAACTAAAGTAAAAGCAAGTACAGGAGGGAAAGTCTATAATAAGAGATATGAGATCGAGGAAATAGTTTACTCTGTCTTAGATTTGGATAAAACAATGTGTTAGGTTTCATTCGACACCTCTGGTACAACTATAGGTACCAATCTTTGGGGTGTCAATACATATTTTTGCCGAACTTTGTAGTGTGTTTTGGATAAAACATTGTGCAAGGAGACGAAGCTTGAGATTCCGTTTTCAGTTGTTACCAATTGGTCATTCTTCTCCTTTTTTGTTGCCCTTGTTGTCATGTATTCCTCTTGCCATGTTTTTGCTTTTTTTTTTTTTTACACAAAATAGTTTATCTGCACACAAGTTTAACTATAACTTTTGAGTCTGCAACATTCTGAACTTTAGGTCTGCTGGTTATATAATATTTTTCAGGTGAAGCTGTTTATGTAGATGACATTCCTTCACCACCAAACTGCTTGCATGGAGCGTTTATCTACAGTACAAAACCATTAGCTGGTGTCAAGGGAATCCAGCTTGAGCCTAATCATTTAACAGACACCACCATAATTACTTACAAAGATATCCCAACAGGAGGGGCAAATGCAGGAGCTGTTACACCGTTTGGCTCTGAGCCCTTATTTGCAGAAGACCTCTCCCGTTGTGCTGGCGACAGAATTGCATTTGTGGTGAGCACTTCAAGTTTCCTTCTTCTGAGATTGCTTTATTGAAATGTTAATTTCTCTTACACCAAGTCCATTGAAATTTTGAACTTGTTTCCTTGTGTTGTTGAAACACCATAGGTTTCTGACAGTCAGAGGTCTGCTGATGTGGCTGCAACAACAGCCCTCATTGAATACGACACTACAAATGTAGATTCGGCCATTTTAACTGTTGAGGAAGCTGTTGAGAAATCTAGCTTTATCCAAGTCCCTCCACCTTTTCAGCCTGCACAGATTGGCGATTTCTCAAAAGGAATGGCTGAAGCTGATCAAAAAATTCTCTCTGCTGAGGTACTTTTGTTTTCTCTACTGTTCACATTTGTTTTTTGTTGCTCGGATTCTCCAAAATTATTGCTGTACCCATAGTGGATCCTCCAAAATGCACTACTGGAGGATTCGCCACGCACCTGGTAGCATTTTTGAAGAGACTGAGAACATAGCATTGTTTCAATGGTTTCCTGAATTTGATTCGTGTATGGTGATGTATGCTAAAGGTTCAAACATATTACTTATCATTTCTTTTAATAATCATTTTCCAGTTAAGATTAGGTTCCGAGTACCATTTTTATATGGAGACACAGACTGCCCTCGCAATTCCAGATGAAGACAACTGCATGGTTGTTTATACTTCAAGCCAGTGCCCTGAGAATGCAGAGAGTGTGATTGCCAGTTGTCTTGGTGTTCCTGCACACAACATCCGCGTGATTACAAGAAGGCTTGGAGGTGCCTTTGGGGGCAAGTTTGTCAAAGCAATGCCTGTGAGTATACAAAAAAGAAATAGTAATAATAACAATTCTCTGACACTGATGTTAAAGTTTATGAATAATTTTAGGTTTCCACGGCCTGTGCACTAGCAGCATACAAGTTAAGAAGACCTGTCAGGATATATGTCAACCGGAACAGTGACGTGATAATGACAGGAGGACGACACCCGATGAAAGTAACATACAGTGTAGGATTCAAGTCAAGCGGAAGGATGACAGCATTGCATCTTGATATATTGATAAATGCTGGGATCACAGATGATTTGAGCCCCATCATACCATCATATCTGATCAATACACTAAAAAAATATAATTGGGGTGCCTTATCTTTTGATATACAAGTATGCAAGACAAATCTGACCAGCAAAACGATCATGCGGGGCCCTGGAGAGTTGCAAGGATCTTATATCGCCGAAGCTATAATAGAGCATGTCGCAAGTTTACTGTCGATTGAGGTGGACTCGGTCAGAAATGAGAATGTTCATACATTTGAAAGCCTTAACTTATTCTATGGTAACGTTGTAGCAGAAGGAGAATATACATTGCCTAGTATCATGGATAAGTTGGCAGTGTCGTCGAACTTTTTCCAACGAAGCAAGATGATAGAACAGTTCAACCAGAAAAACACATGGAAGAAAAGGGGTATTTCTCGTGTACCTGCTGTGTACAATGCTTCGCAAAGACCGACACCAGGAAAAGTCAGTATTCTGCAAGATGGATCAATTGTTGTGGAGGTTGGAGGAGTTGAAGTTGGCCAAGGGCTATGGACAAAGGTTAGACAGATGACTGCCTATGCTCTCGGTACAATTGAAAGTAGTTGGGCAAAAGACCTTGTGGAGAAAGTACGGGTCATACAAGCAGACACCTTAAGTGTAGTGCAAGGTGGGTTAACGGCTGGAAGCACTACATCGGAATCAAGCTGTGCAGCTGTTAAACTTTGCTGTAATATCTTGGTTGAAAGACTGACCCCTCTGAAGAAACAGTTGCAGGAAAAAAATGGTTCTGTTGATTGGCCAACACTGATTCGCCAGGTTTGTTTTCAACATTTCAACACTGCAAGTCACACTTCTCACAATCAGTACTTTCGGTTTTCTGGATTGGTTTTTGAAATCACTGTGAACTTTTATTCTTAAGATGTTCTCGTTGCAAGAGAGGCCTTATCATCAATGATTACCTTGTTCTTAAACATTTCGCCATATCCAAACAGAACTCGTGATGCCAAAGATTCCAAATTTGAATTAGTCAGAAGATAAAATACTCTGAAGTCATATTTGAAATCATTTTTCTTCTTTTGCAGGCACAAACACAATCAATAAACTTAGCAGCAAATTCTTATTATGTGCCAGAATTCTCGAGGTATTTGACCTTCGGCGCTGCTATCAGTGAGGTAAACTTGTTACTCCTGTCAGTTTTTCTTGTTCCCTGCCTCAGTCTGCTACTTTAAAGCAGATTCCCCTTTCAATACGTAGAGAAGATCACCAAATTTTGCCGAATTTATTCCAAGAGCTTAGTTCGAATCAGTATATCGGAATATCAATACTGATTGGAATATCAGTACTGATCCGATCAAGCTCTCTTATTGAGAATGCTCATATATTATGCCTTGAAGAGGACTCAAACCTCCATCCTCTTGAGCATGAGATTTTGAGTCTTGTGTGTATCATTTCACCACCAAGATATCTTGAAAGTGAATCGTATGCAATGACTATCAATTTTCAATACATGAGTACACAACACTCGGCAGGGAACTCTGGTTGTGGATCATTATGCAGCCAATATATCTTCATGTGGATAACTAACAATAGAACTCTTTTTGCAGGTGGAGATAGATGTTCTGACTGGAGAGACTACCATTTTGCAGTCGGATATTATTTACGACTGCGGACAGAGCTTGAATCCAGCTGTTGATTTGGGACAGGTTCTTTCCTTCATCATAATTTTGTAACTAGAATTCGCTTAATACGATTAAGAGATGCATCATGCACTCGAACCGTTATTCAAACTTCAGAACTATCTGATTTCTTGATCCCAAGATTGTTCATAATTGTGGTGATTGTTTTTATTTTCCTTGCTACAGATTGAAGGTGCTTTTGTACAAGGAATCGGATTTTTCATGAACGAAGAATATCTTACAAATGAAGATGGGTTAATGGTCTCAAATAGCACTTGGACATACAAGATCCCAACTATTGACACCATACCCCAGAATTTCAATGTTCATCTCGTAAACAGTGGACATCACGAACAGCGTGTTCTTTCGTCCAAAAGTATATCTCTTTTCTTCATTTCCTTTAGCTTTACCATGTGTCATATGAGTTCTCCATGTTCTTGAGTTCACAGGAACGCAATAACTTTTGTCCAGACTTTGTATAGATATATTGAAAAATCCACTAAATATCTATAAATACTTGTTAGTGAACTATGTTATTATTGTATACTAACTTGAGCTCAATGCAGGAACGTATAAACTTCAAATTCTGAATCTGCTTCAGTTCATACAAACCGTTGAATCTTATTATAATTAACTTTTTTTGCAGCATCTGGTGAACCACCGTTGTTTCTGGCAGCTTCGGTCCATTGTGCAACAAGAACAGCCATTAAAGCAGCACGTGAACAGCTCAAATGTTGGGACAAGCTCGACGAGTCTGTTTCAGAATTCTATCTGGATGTCCCTGCAATATTACCAGTTGTGAAGACACAGTGTGGCCTGGATTATGCAGAGAAGTTCGTAGAAACTTTGCTGGCTCGGAAATCAACGTGCTTCAAATGATATTAAACTATGTTGCTCGGACTCTCCAGAATGTTGTCGTACCTATGTTGATTCCTCTAAAAATACACCTACTTTTTGAGGATCTGACATGCATCGGAGGCATTTTTGAAGAGTCATGATCATGTCTATTACATCTTTAATAATTAATATTCACCAAATTTGAAAGTAGTGTACTTGTGTATTGGTTAAGTACATGACTAAAGAGCTATATATGGTCTTAGTCATATAATAAGGCGATTTATTTCTTCTAAAATATTGATACATGATCATTGTAAATATTTCATAACATTTCTGTTGCTATAATAATAAATGATCATTTTATTTTCTGAGCATTTTTAGAAACTTTGATCGAAGCTTTTTTGTTGCCTAGAAATCGAAAAAGAATAAAAAGAAACTTAACTAAATCATGTTAACAATGGAAACACGGTTCACACATAGATAAAAGCTATGTTTGGATTCTTCAGAAAATATGAGTGTATGTTGGATCCTTCAAAGGCAATGCATTCTTGAAAGGATCCAACGTGAATGAGACAATATTTTTGAAGGATTCAAGCGACAATACTACTAGCTTAACCACATGCACGTGTGTTACACGTGTATGTCAAGTTATGTCATATAGTTTTTTTAAATAGAATTCATATTATTAAAACAAAATTTCGAGTAAACAATTACGCATAAAAAGAAGAATAAATTACCAGTACATATACCTTTCGTTGTCTTTGAAACAAACAGTACTTAGAAATTAGAATATATTGGAGCTTCATGAGAAGTTTTTATAAATGAAATTTGCCAAAATTTGTTATTGGAAAATTAATAATAGAAAATCGAATTAAATGAAATATGCCTACATTTGTTGTTCCGACAATAAACTTGAACATTGAATGAAAAATAAGAAAATAAAAACTTTATCTCTCAAAATAAATTTTCCAATTATTTCAAATTAGTCTGACCTCAAGATAGATATGAAACTCCGAATGAAAACCAACAAAAAGAAGTATTCTAGTTCATAATAATAGGGATATATAACATCATAATCATATGTCTCCCAGTACATCTTTAATAATCACCAAATTTGAAAGTAATACTTATAGGTCAAGTCACTCAAGTACATGACTAAAGAACTATATTATATAACTTATCTTATAATAAGATGATTTATTTCTTCTATAATATTAAACTTTGTTAGAAATTTTCCCAACAAGACTCCGAAGTATCTCCTTTGTTAATTTGCTTCTCATAGCATTCATCAAGCCCAACTTCCATAATTTTTTTGCGATACTCTTCACTATCATCTGGAGTTGTTATTCCCACAATCATCATAGTAATCCCCATCGATCGAAGCTTTTTTGTTGCCTAGTAATCGAAAAAAAAAACATCCAATAAAATAAAAACACATTTCACACATTGATAAACGTTATATTGTTTAGATTTTTCAAAAATTATGCACGTATGTTACACGTGTATATCGAGTCATGTCATATTATTAAAACAAACATTCGAGTAAATCATTAGACATAAAATTAAGATTAAATTATAATTAGTTAGGAATTAATTACCTCGATACCATCCATAATAGGCATAGTTGAGCTCATTAGGATATGCAAGAAAATGTTGAATATTATGTAGTATTATTATCATATTGTTTGTTGACTATTTTGAGATAATAAAAGTTTAGTTATTTGGGGACACCCCAATACAATTTCAAGACACTCGCCCGGATGGTTCTTATCATACTTTGGACAAGTTGGGTAGGTTCTAGTGCTTGAAACACTACCTTGAGTCTTAGAGCCTGATGCTCCACCTTTTTTATCATTCTGGAACTTGGAGGATGGAACACTGGCTGATGAAGGTGCTGGAGTTGAAGACTTCTGCTGATAATGCGAGCGATTTCCACCACCTGATTTCTGTTGAGAATAGTCATAGTTGCCTGTCCTTGCTTTCTTTTTCTCCTTGGCCTATTTCCTAAGTTTATCACCCTCTACCTGCTGAGTATGAGCCATGAGCCTAGAGATGTTCATATCTTCAAGTAACATGGCATTCCTACACTTTTTTTTCACCAAGTCTAACACTCCATATAAAAACTTATTCATCTGAGCCATGGAATCAACAATCATGTGAGGAGCATACCTGGAGAGTTGAGTGAACTTGAGTCCATACTATTGGACTGTCGTGTTACCTTGCCTCAAGTTCATAAAATCTTGGGTTTTCGCCTCCCTTAGCTCTCTTGGGAAGAACCTATCCAGGTTTCACTGAAGCAAGCCTAAGTGATAGGAGTTGCATTTGTAACCATGTTCTCTTTCCATCGAGTATACCATATATGAGCCACATCCTTGAGTTGGTACAATGTTAACTCAACCCGATCATTTCCAGTTACTTGCATCACTTCAAAGATCTTTTTGACCTCATCAATGAACTTTTAGGGATTCTCACCAACCTGTGATCCTAAGAACTCTGGTGGATTCATCCTAACAAAATCCCGCACTTTAGCTGCAGTTGATACAACATTTGCATTTGCCTGACCTGGAACCCATTGATTGTTCTGATTGGCCACACTCTGAGCCAACATCTGAATGGCGGTTTGAAACTCTGCATTCGAAACTTCTTGATCTGGGACTGGAGGAGTTGTGGTTGCGTTCCTGGCATTTGCATTCCTGGTGTTAGCTCTACGAGGAGGCATGATCTAAAACGTAGAACGTCGAGTTAGAACGAAATTAGATCATACCTTACACACGATAAGAGTAACAAGAAAATGAAGATTTTTCCTAAAACACTTTATAGGCTCCCTCTCATTAGATGTGGTGCGCACTACACACCAATGAAAAGGACTTTACCTAGCGCGGCCTTTCAGACATCCTAGCACACTTAAACCTAGTGCTTTGATACCAAGTTTGTCACGCTCCGAGCTACCCCTAGACGCGGACACGAGACTTAGGATCACAAGTGACCCCAAGCTAACCTTGCTGGCATGACATGAGCAGAGGCGAATCCAGAATTTCAAGAAAACGAGTGCACCATTGCTTTAAAGATAAGATCAAAAAATTTATAATAACAATAACTAAGCGAGCAATACATAAAAATTAAATTAGCTTTTTTAAAAAAAATGAAAAACGTGTTTTAGTTAGTAAAAATAAATTGAAGCGAATTGGGGCTGCCTGGGATCAAACCTGCAACCTTTGTGTTAAAATCTTACAGTCATACCAGTGAACCATCCAGCCATCTTGAGAACGGGTTCAACAAGTTTTAATTTAATAATGGGGAATACCCATATACTAAAACTGAATATATCAAATCTTAGAGTTTCATACAAAAGAAATATCAAACTCAAATACTAAGCTAAGTCTAACTATATCTGAAAATAGCCGCTAACTGACTAGAAGTGTTGGGACATGCCCCAGCTAAATCAAGCAAAACTGAAAGATAACACGACTATTGTCCTCGAAAAATGAGGACTCACCACTGATGCTGCTGAATTGGAGATCAGGACCCTATCTAAGCTTGATTTGGATTCTGAGGACCTAAACTTACATCACAAGGAGATGTAGTACAGAGTATGCGTTAGTACTTGAAAGGTACTGAGCATGCATGATAAAGTAAAGCTGAAATAAACATATAACTGAACGAGCAATAAAACAAGAGTATAATCTGAACATGATATTATTACTGAATACTGAGCTAATTGAATGCAATGACCAATTTATAACATATTAAGACTGAATACTAACTGTACTGAAATATGGTCAATGCAATGAAATATGACTGAACTGTGGGTGCTACTAATAACTGACAATAAAACCACATGAGCTAAATGTGGAGTCCAATGTATACGCCCCATCGAGAGGACCCAATACACCTGGACAAAGATGTAGAGACATGCTGGCATGATCACTAAAATGATTCCCACAGAGGGGACTTACAACCTACGTGGCTCGTAATTCTAGGACTATATGGGTAGCTAGCGTTAGTCCAACTCGGTAATATGCTACTCCCAATAGATTTAATGATTAACACATTATGAATGATTTACTGTTATATACTAGATAGCTCAAAACTAACATGCAAATAAGAATGCACATTAATAAAGTGATAATGACATTCAAAAACTGAGGCATGTATATCTAAAAAATCTAGCCTAGCATGTGCAATTCAAGAACTAAAGAACTACATAGCTAGGGCTCTGAAATTCATGTAATAATCTAAATAATAACATGATAATCTGATTTGGAACATTTAGATAACTAATTCATAAAAATCTGCTGAAGTTATAGAAAACCCTAGGTCTAGTCATAATAAGGGAATCAAGAATCTGACTGAAAACTAGGGACCTAATGGGCGAAAGGAACCCACTAGTGAAATCCCACATACCTAGCGACGAATTTCACGGAGAAATATTTCGATTTTGGGGCTAGAACTGATGGAACCTTGCTACGTTCTTGAACTAGGGTTCTTGACCTCTCTTCTCCTCTTACGCTCTAATTTTTTCTAAGTTTTGATGAATGATGTGACTTAGGTGAGTTCTAGTTATGTTTCTAGGCTTAAACTGACTAAAACCTCATAATTTAGGGTCTAAACGACGTAGTTTAGGGGTCCAACAGAATAGGAAAAGACCAAAAGACCCCTATGTCGGGGTCATCGACGAACCATCGATCAACTGACGGTCTGTGCTGGTTAACCATCAATCGGGACTGAAGCTGGGCTGTTGGGGCATCGATCCACGAACACGAACCACGGTCCGCAGGTCACGGACCGTAGGTCCGGCCGTGGGTCAACACTTAGCTGAATTTTTGGGTGAGTTCTGGGGGAGGTTGCTGACACAACCACGAACCGTAGGAGGACCTACGGTCCGTGGATAGTGCCCGTGGGTGCCACCTGCAACACCATATGAAATCTAGTCTGTTTTTGGATACGGGGTGTTACAAATAAAAAAATATGCACGAAGAATATCTCACCAACGAAGACGGATTAATGGTCTTGAATAGCACTTGGAAATACAAGATCCCAACAATTGACACTATACCTCAGAATTTCAATGTTCATGTGCTAAACAGTAGACATCATGAAAAACATGTTCTCTCGTCTAAAGGTATTTTTCTGTCTAACAAGTTATTTGCTTATAACTGTGAACATCATGAAAGGTTCTTGAAATCAATTCTTCACTCAGTTTAGTGGAAAATGTTGCAAATATGTTTCAAGTGATTCTTGAAAATCATACAAAGAAATATGTAATCGAATGCAAGTCAATATCTTCGTATTCCAACATTAGGTAAGTATGATGTCTATATACATTTTGTAACTCTCCCCCTCAAGTTGGAACATAGATATTAATCATACGTTCACATGAGGATTCAGTCGAGTACTGCTATGTCTAGTTGGCAACTTTCCAATTTCTAAAAGTAGATCAATAATATACTTTCTGTGAGATGGAGGAATTCCCTTCATACTTTCATTTACTTCTACTAGACTAAGTCCAATGTCATCAACATATCTAATGTCTGTTGAATCTTAACTTGATTACCCTTTTTGCAGCATTTGGTGAACCGCCACTGCTTCTGGCAGCTTCGGTCTCCGCCATAATACCCGTTGTGAAGACATTATGTGGCCTGGATTATGTGGAAAAATACTTGGAAAGTATATTGGCTCAGAAATCTAAATAAAGTGCTTCAACATGCGTCTCGAGTTATACTTGTTGGAATTCTACCCTCTTGAATTCTGTAAAGAAACACGTACACACTACTTGTTTCTCTTTATTTGAAGCGTAACAATAAATACTTTCGTATAACACTCTGTATTATGTACAAACCTCCAAATAACTCAACGATTACTATGTAACCTAAGGAATTATAAACTCTAATTCCTAACTACCCAAAGACAAAAAATACCCCGGTTTAAGTCTTCTATTCTTTCTTCAAGTTATTCAAACTTGTCAAACGAAAACCTACTCACAAACACTTGATTGTATTCAAAAACTCTTGACCACAATCGTATAATATTTCTCTTAACTCGCAGCACTCCCCAAAATAAAAATCAAAACTCTCACAAAACTCTTGATCGTGTTTTGATATTACTCTCAATGTAAGTGCGCAAGTTTTTCTGATGAAAATAATTCCCTATTTATAGATCAGAAATTCTTCAAAGCCTTGTTCAACTTGAACTAGTCTCCACAACCCAAAGCTTTGTTCGACTCGAACTCGGCTTCAGTTTCCCTGCTCAACTAGAAATCCTACTTGTGCTCTACTTCATTTTTCCTCATGAAACTTAGAAGCTCACGCGTAGAATTCCTGCTTTATGTAGGACTCCTCCTAACAAATTATAAGACGCTACTTTATTTCCAAAACTTCTCCCAGTTAGAATTGGTTAGAATTGGATTAGCTGGAACATGTTGATCCGACTTGTTCTATGCAACTTGACACGTTGACATTTTTCAAAACAATTAGACCTTTCACTTCTTACAATACTAAACTATGTTGCTCAGACTCTCAAAACTGTTTGCCTCAGCCGTGTCGGTTCCTCAAAAAATGCACTATTTAAGGACGAGCCAACAGGCACTTGGGGGTATTTTTAAAAAGCCCGAGCAACATAGATACTGAATACTTGTTTTTATGTATATCCTAATAAAGAATTTGAACTGTTCCGTTTAATAGAAAATGTGTGATTTAAAGTTTATTTGTTATTCTGTCTATATCAACCTCAGTGTAAATTTAGATTGTATTGCAATAAAATGATAGTACTCCCTCCGCCTCAATTTACACGAGGCAATTTGACTTGATACGGTGTTCAAGAAAAAAAGAAAGACTTGAAACTTGTGATTTAAAATAAATCATAGATATTTATGAAACTATAAATCATTTCATTACAGGTAAAATATGTATTTTAAAGTTAAATTGCTACTAAACATAAAAATACGTCTTTTTTTGGGACGGAAATTAAAAACAAAAGTGTGTAATATATAAATTAGGACAGGGGACTATTGTATTTGTTGAATTGTAGATGATTAGTAGAGAAATTAAGATGATTGAGTGAATTAGAAGCTATATTTGAAGGTAGCTTTAGTGATAAATAAATAAATCTCTTTGAAAAAAGGAAGAGGCTTTTTTTGTTTTTTTAAAAAAATTTAAAATATTCATCCCACGTGTTTTTTACTGAATATAATAAAGATTTTCAGTCCAATAATTGAGCTTATTAGGACCACAACCAATTCCATGAGCTGTAGTATTGAATGAAATTTCACACGTTTAGAAGGTGTGGTTGGTGAGATTTGATTTTTTTATTAGTTATTCACATGTCTCGAATTTAAAATTCAAAAATTGAGAATTTTTTGATAGTAAGTATTATTTTTTCCACTATGGACGTAATGATAATCTAAATTAGTTGGACCAGTAATATTAAACATCATAAAGAGGTATAGTGGATGGAATGTGATCCCTCCACTTTTAAATGCTATATGTTGGAGTGATTAGTAGGATATAAGATTTAAGTAAAGTGACTTTATTAATCGAAAAATAAGTTAAAGTAATATTTATTTTTATACATAAAAGTCAAAGGAAAGTATATAAGAAGTGAAAAAACTTAAATTGAAATGATTTGAAATGTCTTATTAAATAAACAATTGGAAATTGAAATGGAAGATCATTGAATAAGCAATGGAAGATAAAAATATTCAAATGAATTGAAAAGATTGAAGTAAATAAAATACAATCATTTGACTCTTTTTTTTTTTTTTAATTGAAATTTTCATTTGTTATGTTTACATAAATTATATAATTACACCTTTGCATTTAAATGTTCTTAGTATAATGATTTTAAAGAACAAAATAGCCATTTAATTTTTGAAAGCAATTAGAAGGTATGTTCAATACAAAAGAAGATATTTTTCAGAAAAATAATACACAACGGAAGTGGGGGAAAGTGTTAGGGTTTTGCCCTGATTTTCTTACCATAATTTAAGATTTATTTTTCCTTAAAGAAAAGACAAAACATTACCATAAATGTTTTTACTTTTCCTGAAAGGAAAATATAATATTTTTTCATATTTGGTTTATTCTTTCCTTTTAGGAGAAGGTTTTTGGAGTAGCTAGAGTCCTTTTCTAATAAGAAAAGGTTTTAGGACTCTATAAATATAGGTTTGTTTCTTCTAACACAAGAACAATAACATCCACAATGTAGTCATTTAAAAGTTTTGTTTATGGGGAGATTTATTTTCTTTAAAGTTTCAATGCTTTTCTTTATATTAGTTTTTTGATTTTTAGTATAAGTTTTTTTTGTTATCTGATTTATCAACTATATGATTTGTAAATTGTAAGCTTCCGCATGACGCCCGAATCTCACCCTTCATAACCCAACAGAAAGGGGTGTGAACCCTACATAAAAGGACACAACCTATATGAAATATCCACAAGTCTTTTATTTCGATTCTCACCATATAATCAGATAAGTAAAGATCCACTCGAATTTCTTCTAAACACACAATGCATATCTTTCGAGTAATATAATTGTGACCTGAATGGTTCAAAATGATTGAATCTTTTTCTCCATTATCCCTATTAAAACTTGGAAATATTTTCTTTCAAAATAATCATCACATTTTACATAATGTGAGCCTCATTTTCCCTTTATAATGTAGCATAAAGTTATTTGTGTTACAAGTCAAGTTGGAGCTGTTGTATTAATGGAGGAAACACAGAAAAAGGGGAATTTGGTGTTTGCAGTTAATGGAGATAGGTTTGAGCTGCCATCTGTCGATCCTTCTACAACTTTGCTTCAGTTCTTGCGCTCTGAGACTTGTTTCAAGAGTCCTAAGCTTGGTTGTGGTGAAGGTAATGCTCTTCTTTTCTTTCACCACTCTGTTACAGGTATAAATATGTTTTTCTTTTTGAACAATCGTGTGTTCAAGCCCATTAATTTGTGCGTCTCGACTAGTCCCAGGGGTACCTTGTTAGCTCCCACCATCCCACCAACGAAACATTGAGTAACTCTGTCTGTGAGGACTTGGACAAATCATACCATCTATTATTATAAGTTCCTAACTTAAAAGTTGAATTACCATTTTGCCCTTATTTTATACCTAAACTAAATTAAATATTAATATATAATTAATTTTATATTAAATAATAATTTTATTTAAATTCATCCATCTAGACCCAATGGTTCAAATTCTTTCGGATATTAAATTTACTATCTCATCGTTTTTCTACTCATATAAGTGGAAGCTTCAATATGCAAAGTTGAATTACCATATTATCTTCACACTAAATTAAAATATCATTAAATATCTAATTATTTAAATACTAAGTAATAATTATATTATATTATACTAAATACTAAAAAGAAGAAGGTGTAAAGTCAAACTTTGAAAGACAAAAAAAATTCATAGAAAATTGTTAGAAATTATTTCACAGAAAGTTGTTAAGAATTACTTCTTTTTTTTTTATATTAAAAACGCTTTATCTAATTCTTTTAAGAACGGTTATGTTTAAATGGATTAAATTTGTTAATTAGATAAAGCATTTTTATAAAAAAAATAAATTAGATAATTAAAGCATTTATCCTTTATTCTTTATTCTTTTTCTATAATTAGTGTGGTTAAATGGATTAAATTTTTTATCCTTTCTCTATAATTAGTGTGATTAAATGTATTGAATTATTAATAAAAACAATCAACCTTTCCTCTCCCCCATGTCTAAGATCACTAACTTCTGAAAATTAACTTAAACAACTCTTCACCTTTTCATCTTATCCTATAAATCTTTAGCTATATATATGTATCATGGAAAAGTGATTTTTCTTTACCAATTGCCTCCTGTTGATGTGAATCATTAGGCAATTTTCAGGTACTTTTTTTTTGTTTTGAAATATTCAAATTTATTTTGATCCTAATTAGAATGATATTTTGTATCATAGTTTTATCTTTACCATTTTAGATGGCTTTTTTTTTTAACGGTTTATAAATAACTGAATTTTTGTGGAACAATTATTATATTCTTATTTTGTCATATTTTCCTCATTCGTGTGTTTACTTCTCTTTTTCTATGTTATGTTAATTTTTATTGGCAAAATAATCTGATAGACTCTTGTACTTGTATGCGTTTGTATTTTGGACCTTTCAACTTAGAACTTTGTCAATTGAATCCTCTAACTCAATGAAACTTAACATTTTAAATTACTCTGATCGTTGACAGAGCTTATGTGACAACTTGATTAATGAGTTGGAACAAATACGTGATTTCATGTGCAAAAGGAGCGTAGACATAAGAATTTAGATTAAAAAGAAAATGAAAATTAGAATAAAAAGAAGAAAAAAAATTAAAAATAAATGTTTCACTTCCTTCTTCTTCCCCCAACCATCCACATTTCTTTTGCTCTTTTTTCGTTTTCGTTTTCTCTCCCTCCCAAATTAACACTAAAATTGTGCGGAAAAAATTGAACATAATCAACAAAGGAAAATTCCGAAATCTGGTGGGATAAACATAGTTGTCGGAAGAAATATGTCTAATGAGTATCTTGAAGTCTTTTGCTATCAAAATTGTTCTTGATTTGTTGTTTTTTTCTTTTTTTCTAGGGTAAAGTGACAAGATCCGGTAGTTTTGAATGGTGAAAAGTAATTGTTTAATATCTTTATGAAAGTAGATGAAGTGTATTGTGTAAAATTGTGTGTAAATATTAAAATATATTAAGGTATTTTAATGGTGATTCTTTGGTATCAATGGAGAAAAGGGTTTTAGAAATTGCTCAAAAGTAGCAATGAAGGGAAGAGTGAAAAAGAAGAAAAAATTATTTTTTATAAAAAATTAAATAATAAATGACATTTCATATTAAATCTGATGTGGATGATGATATGTCATTTTCATTGAGCGTTTGAAGCTCACACAAAGCCAAAAGGATTTAAAATGTTGAGTTTCATTGAGTTAAATGATTCAGTTGATAAAGTGCTAAGTTAGAATGTTCATAATACAAACTCATACAAGTATAAGAGTCCATCAGACCATTTCGTAATTTTTAATTGATAAGCTAAATTTATTTTCAGGTTATTGTCACATTAACCGTATATATATACTGAAATTGGGAAAAAAAAAGTTAAAAGTTGAATTACAAATTATTTTTTATAGGTTGAATAGTCATTTGAGTATTTAATTAAACACTAATCCTTTAATTATTGGTATTAAAAAGTAAATTTACCTATCTATCATTAATATTTCATTAAAATGAAACAATAGAAAATAGATACATTCTCACTCATTAGTTCATTCAATTCAATGCGGTGGAATTACTTTCATATTCCACAATTGTTCAACCTTTAGAGTTTCTTTTTAGTATTTTAGATTTGTAAAATTTTCGGTAATAAATATAAACTTTAAACTTATAGTATTTAGGAAGTCCAAGTGATGGGCATATCTATGTGGTCAAGAAAATCATTTAACTTTTTCTTGCTCTTTTTGGATTTTCAATTATTTTAAAATTTATATGCTATGTACCATTCATATGGAGTGAAGCACTTGGATCATTATTAAGACTTTTAAATTTGATTGGTTACGAGAGAAGGTATCATCAAGAACTCTACTTTTTATGTATTTCTTTTTACTATATATATATTGTTATAATTAAAGTCCTATGAATGTTGTATTTGTTCTTATCTGTTTAATTTTTTGGTATTCTTTATCAATTTATACTTCTTTAATTTAATCTTCTATGAAATTATGAATGTTATAAGTCTATTTTTATTAGTGCTGAAATTACTAATTTATGACTTTTATATTCGTTTTAAAATGTACTTTTATAATATTTTCTTTGTTTTATCCTTTCCTTACTGAAATGGTTTCTTTAAGTAACTACATATTTGTGTACTTACTGAAATGGGAGTGCAATGAGAGATTATTAAGGATAAGTCATATAGATATATTCATATTATTAGAAGTTATAGTATCTTAATTAGTTTTCCATATTTCTTGCTTGATGGTCAATGTACTATTCGATTATTATGAAGTTTATTTAATGAATAAAATATAAATTGGTAAAACTAATATTTTTACTTTCGACAATATTTCCTATATAATAATTCAACTTCATAATAATTGTATGGGATAAACGTGCAACACACGTTTCCAAGAACTAGAAAGAAGAAATATCTAGTGTTGTTGACTCCGTTGAAATTTGAACCTGACATCTCATGCTCTCAATATTCCTAGTGTATTAGTACGTTTGTTTTTGGTGCTAGTACGTAAGGAATGTTAGAAGCTTTGGATTTCCTTAAATTTGTTTTCTTATGGCAAATGTTCATGGATTTTGATAAATTCTAGTGTACTTCTCTTATTCACCAGTCATCTGCAGAAAGCTTATGATAACTTATTAGGAATTCCTTTGATGCTTTTTGGCATCTCTGCATTTCTGTGCTCTTTAAGTCTTCTATGACCATTGAAGGGTGTGGTAGAACGGTAAAGATTCTTTCACCTCTAAACAAAAGACTCGGGTTTCAAGTGTTGGGAGTGGGACACTGTATGCTTAATTATTGTAATGGATTGGTGATCTGTTTATATGGACATGCGCACGAGATAACTTCTTGGATTGAGTTAGGCCTAGGTGTCATATCTTTACATAGTATCAGTGTCAGGTCTATCCTCGTTTGAGCTCCCGGTTCACGCTTCAGTTAGGCTTGGGCATGAAACGGATGTAGAGTGGTTAAAGTCCTACATTGATTGGGGAATTGACTGATGGTCTGCTTATATAGACTTGAGCAATCATTCCTTCATGAGTTAGCTTTTGGGGTTGAGTTAGGCCAGGTGCCATAACTGTACGCACTGCATGAATTATTTAAGTTTCATAGTGAACTAGTTTATGTAATTCCTTCTATTTTTTACTTCTGGTTATCTGGGAGTTCAAACAAGCAGTTCTCTAAATGATATCTTCTTTCTTTTCCAGTATTCTGAATCTTAAGGGTGATGGCAACTAATCAATATAGTTGTTAGGTTGGGGGGTGGGCGGGGGATAGAGTCTCACATTGATTGGTAGTTTGTTTATATGGACTTGCGCAATCTTCTGCTCATGATGAGCTAGCTTTTGGGGAATGGATGGTGGTTAGGCTCAAGTGTCATATCTTTACAATAGTAAAAATGGAGTTTAAGGTTTCACCATATGTAATTAATTTACATACTAAGCTAACTTCAGTAGCTTCGGAGAGTAGAATTACTGTTGTGGTACAAGGAAGTAAAATGACTAGCTTTTATAGTTTTTTTTTCAATGTAGAAAACACATTAAATGAGATATCGTATTCCTTGTTGGCTGACTTCATCTAGACTATGAAATACTGCTTCTTAAGTCTTTTAGAGGGGTATATCTCTTCATCGTCCGTCTTTAATCCGATTAAGTATTTGGTAACAAATGCACAATTTTGGTTTCAGAAGGAACATAACTTATTTGTATGGTTACAGGTGGTTGTGGGGCTTGTGTTGTTCTGATCTCAAAGTATGATCCGAAGTTTAAAAAGGTGGAAGATTTTAGTGTGAGTTCGTGCCTTACACTTCTTTGTAGTTTAAATGGTTGTTCAATTACTACAAGTGAAGGCCTTGGGAACACCAGAGACGGTTTTCACTCCATTCATGAAAGGTTTGCCGGTTTTCATGCTTCTCAATGCGGCTTTTGCACTCCTGGCCTGTGTATGTCACTTTTCTCAGCTCTCGTCAACGCCGATAAAGGGAACAAACCCAATCCTCCACCAGGATTCTCTAGGCTTACTTCATCTGAAGCTGAAAATGCCATAGCGGGAAACCTTTGTCGGTGCACTGGCTACCGGCCCATTGCTGATGCCTGCAAGACTTATGCTGCTGATATTGATATAGAGGATTTGGGGTTCAATTCTTTTTGGAAAAAGGGCGACTCCAAGGAAACTAAAGTAAGTAAACTACCTCCCTATGATCTAACCAAGAATTTTAGTACATATCCTGAATTCTTGAAAAGTGAATCCGCCAAGATTTTGGACTCCTCAAAGTACCCTTGGTACAGTCCTGTTTCCATTGAGGAGCTATGGAGCTTGTTGAACTCCAATGTGACAGAAAATGGTGCAAGCTTCAAACTTATCGTTGGAAATACTGGCACAGGTTATTATAAGGAAACTCAGCGATATGATCATTATGTTGATCTCAGGCACATTCCTGAACTCTCAATCATCAAAAGAGATCAGACAGGCATTGAAGTTGGAGCAACTGTGACTATCTCTAAATTCATTTCGGTCTTGAAAGAGGAAAGTAATATCAATTTGGGTTCATATGGGAAGTTGGTATCCCAAAAATTGGCTGACCACATGGAGAAGATTGCTACACCATTTGTTAGAAACTCTGCCAGTGTGGGAGGAAATTTGGTTATGGCACAGAAGAATGGTTTTCCTTCTGATATCGCTACATTACTTCTCGGGCTTTCTGCTACTGTTAGCTTGATGACCAGTCATGGACCTGAAAACCTCACATGGGAGGAGTTATTATCAAGACCACCACTAGACTCAAAGACTGTGCTTCTAAGTGTTTGCATCCCATTTAAGAAAGATCAAAGTTCTAACCAAACTCATTCTAGATTTTTGTTTGAAACCTATCGAACTGCTCCACGACCTCACGGTAATGCATTGGCATATGTAAATGCTGCGTTCCAGGCTGATGTTTCTCACAGCAAGAACGGCGTCCTGATAAACAATATCTATTTGGCGTTTGGGGCTTATGGCACAAAACATGCAACAAGGGCAAAAAAGGTAGAAGAATGTCTAATGGGGAAACTGTTTAGTGTACATGTTTTGTATGAAGCACTTAAATTAGTCAAACTAGAGGTGGTACCGGAAGATGGCACTTTACACCCTGAGTACAGATCAAGCTTGGCCGTCAGTTATGTTTTTGAGTTTCTTTATCCCTTAACTGATGTTCATTCTTCTATTTCTGGTGGTTTACTTGATGGAATCAATGACATCTCAGATGAGGAAGTTTCGGAAAGTAGTAATAATGGTTGCATTAGTCAGGGGAGAAAACAAACACTACTATCTTCTTCTAAGCAGATTGTGGAGTTTAGTACGGAGTACTCTCCAGTAGGTGAACCGTTGAAGAAGATCGAAGCTGCCATGCAAGCTGCTGGTTTGTTATCCCCTTTTAATATTTTATTTCATCTTGTGCATGTAAAGTATAAAATTTCATACCAATTTTTCCTGTCCGTGACTTCTGGTTTTTGACATTTAAGGCATCTATGTTGTTCGGACACTTCAAAAATGTTAGCATCCAACAACAGGGGTGGACAGGAGGGTCCAAGCCACATAGTTAAATTGAAAATGATATCTGATATTTAAAGTGAAAATATAAAACTAAAGTAATAGCAAGTACAGGAGGGAATGTCTATTCTAAGAGATACGAGATCGAGGAAATAGTTTACATTCTCTCAGCTTTGGATAAAACATTGTGTTAGGATTCATTCGACACCTCTGGTACAACTATAGGTACCATTCTTTGGGGTGTTAATACATATTTTTGCCGAACTTTGTAGTGTGTTTTGTATAAAACATAGTGTAAGGAGACGAAGCTTGGGATTCCTTTTTCAGATGTTACCAATTGGTCATTCTTCTCCTCTTTTGTTGCTCTTGTTGTCATGTATTCCTCTTGCCATGTATCTGCACACCAGTTTAACTATAACTTTGTGTCTGCTGGTTATATAATATTTTTCAGGCGAAGCTGTTTATGTAGATGACATTCCTTCACCACCAAACTGCTTGCATGGAGCATTTATCTACAGTACAAAACCATTAGCTGGTGTCAAGGGAATCCAGCTTGAGCCTAACCATTTAACAGACACCACCATAATTACTTACAAAGATATCCCAACAGGAGGGGCAAATGCAGGAGCTCTTTCACCATTTGGCTCCGAACCCTTATTTGCTGAAGATCTCTCCCGTTGTGCTGGTGACAGAATTGCATTTGTGGTGAGCACTTCAAGTTTCCTTCTGCTGAGATTGATTTTTATGCAATGTAAATTTCTCATACACTAATAAACCATTGAAATTTCGAACTTTTTTCCTTTTGTTGTTGAAACATCGTAGGTTGCTGACAGTCAGAGGTCTGCAGATGTGGCTGCAACAACAGCCCTCATTGAATACGACACTACAAATGTAGATTCGCCCATTTTAACTGTTGAGGAAGCTGTTGAGAAATCTAGTTTTATCCAAGTCCCTCCATCTGTTCAGCCTGCACAGATTGGCGATTTCTCAAAAGGAATGGCTGAAGCTGATCAAAAAATTCTCTCTGCTGAGGTACTTTTGTTTTCTCTACTGTTCATATTTGTTTTTTGTTGCTCTGATTCTCCAAAATATTGCCGTACCCATAGTGGATCCTCCAAAATGCACTATTGGAGGATTCGGCACACACTTGGTAGCATTTTTGAAGAGACTGAGAGTATAGCATTGTTTCAATGGTTTCCTAAATTTGATTCCTGGATGGTGATGTATGCTAAAGGTTCAAACATATTACTTATCGTTTCTTATAATAATCATTTTCCAGTTAAGATTCGGTTCCGAGTACCATTTTTATCTGGAGACACAGACTGCCCTCGCAATTCCAGATGAAGACAACTGCATGGTTGTTTATACTTCAGGCCAGTGCCCTGAGAATGCACAGAGTATGATTGCCAGTTGTCTTGGTGTTCCTGCACACAACATCCGCGTAATTACAAGAAGGCTTGGAGGTGCCTTTGGGGGCAAGTTTGTCAAAGCAATGCCTGTGAGTATATGAAAAAGAAATAGTAATAATAACAATTCTCTGACACCGATGTTAAAGTTTATGAATAATTTTAGGTTTCCACGGCCTGTGCACTAGCAGCATACAAGTTAAGAAGACCTGTCAGGATATATGTCAACCGGAACAGTGACATGATAATGACAGGAGGACGACACCCGATGAAAGTAACATACAGTGTAGGATTCAAGTCGAGCGGAAAGATCACAGCATTACATCTTGATATATTGATAAATGCTGGGATCACAGTTGATATGAGCCCCATCATACCATCATATCTGATCAATACACTAAAAAAATATAATTGGGGTGCCTTATCTTTTGATATACGACTATGCAAGACAAATCTCACCAGCAAAACGATCATGCGGGGCCCTGGGGAGGTGCAAGGATCTTATATCGCCGAAGCTATAATAGAGCATGTCGCAAGTTTACTGTCAATTGAGGTGGACTCGGTCAGAAATGAGAATGTTCATACATTTGAAAGCCTTAACTTATTCTATGGTAACGTTGTAGCAGAAGGAGAATATACATTGCCTAGTATCCTGGATAAGTTGGCAGTGTCGTCGAGCTTTTTCCAACGAAGCAAGGTGATAAAACAGTTCAACCAGAAAAACACATTGAAGAAAAGGGGTATTTCTCGAGTGCCAGCTGTGTACCATGCTTCGCAACGACCGACACCAGGAAAAGTCAGTATTCTGCAAGATGGATCAATTGTTGTGGAGGTTGGAGGGGTTGAAGTTGGTCAAGGGCTAGTGACAAAGGTTAGACAGATGACTGCCTATGCTCTAAGTTCAATCGAAAGTAGTTGGGCAGAAGACCTTTTGGAGAAAGTACGAGTCATACAAGCAGACACCTTAAGTGTAGTGCAAGGTGGGGTAACGAATGGAAGCACTACATCGGAATCAAGCTGTGCAGCTGTTAAACTTTGCTGTAATATCTTGGTTGAAAGACTGACCCCTCTGAAGAAACAGTTGCAGGAAAAAAATGGTTCTGTTGATTGGCCAACGCTGATTCTCCAGGTTTGTTTTCAACATTTCAACACTGCAAGTCACACTTCTCACAGTCGGTCACTTTCGGTTTTCTGGATTGGTTTTTGAAATCACTGTGAACTTGTATTCTTAAGATGTTCTCGTTTCAAGAGAAGCCTTATCATCAATGATTACCTTGTTCTTATAAGCATTTCGCCACATCCAAACAGAACTCGTGATGCCAAAGATACTAAATTTGAACTAGTCAGAAGATAAAATACTCTGAAGGCATCTTTGAAATCATTTTTTCTTCTTTTGCAGGCACAAAAACAATCAATAAACTTAGCAGCAAATTCTTATTATGTGCCAAAATTCTTGAACTATTTGACCTTCGGCGCTGCTGTCAGTGAGGTAAACTTGTTACTCCTGTCAGTATATCGGACTATCAGTACTGATTGGAATATCAGTACTGATCCGATCAAACTCTTATTGAGAATGCTCATATATTATACCTTGAAGTGGACTCGGACCTCCACCCTCTTAAGCATGAGATTTTGAGTCTCGTGTGTATCATTTCACCACCAAGATATCTTGAAAGCGAATCGTATGCAATGACTATCAATTTTCAATATATATGAGTACACAACACTTGGCAGGGAACTCCGGTTGTGGACCATTGTGCAGTCAATATATCTTCATATGGATAACTAACAATAGAACTCTTTTTGCAGGTGGAGATAGATGTTCTGACTGGAGAGACTACCATTTTGCAGTCGGATGTTATTTACGACTGCGGACAGAGCTTGAATCCAGCTGTTGATTTGGGACAGGTTCTTTCCTTCATCATAATTTTGTAACTAGATTTCACTTAATATAATTAAGAGATGCATCATGCACTCGAACTGTTATTCAAACTTCAGAACTATCTGATTCTTGATCACAAGATTGTTCATAATTGTGGTGATTGTTTTTCTTTTCCTTGCTACAGACTGAAGGTTCTTTTGTACAAGGAATCGGATTTTTCATGAACGAAGAATATCTTACAAATGAAGATGGGTTAATGGTCTCAAATAGCACTTGGACATACAACATCCCAACTATTGACACCATACCCCAGAATTTCAATGTTCATCTCGTAAACAGTGGACATCACGAACAACGTGTTCTTTCGTCCAAAAGTATAACTCTTTTCTTCATTTCCTTTAGCTTTACCATGTGTCAAATGAGTTCTCCATGTTCTTTGCTTGTTCGTTCATAACTGAACGTTGTGAAAAGGTTTTAAACACATTCTGCATTTGGTTTAGTGGAGAATATTGTCGACCTATTTCAAGTGATCATTATTCAATCTCACTTTGGATCGACACGGTACATGCATGTGTATTCATTCATCTAGAGTTCAATCTATGAGTTCACAGGAATGCAATAACTTTTGTCCAGACTTTGCATAGATATATTGAAAATTCCACTAAATATCTATAAATACTTGTTAGTGAACTATGTTATTATTGTATACTAACTTGAGCTCAATGCAGGAATGTATGAACTTCAAATTCTGAATCTGCTTCAGTTTATACAAACCGTTGAATCTTCTTATCACTTTTTTGCAGCATCTGGTGAACCACCGCTGTTTCTGGCAGCTTCGGTCCATTGTGCAACAAGAGCAGCCATTAGAGCAGCACGTGAACAGCTCAAACATTGGGACAAGCTCGACGAGTCTGTTTCAGAATTCTATCTAGATGTCCCTGCAATATTACCAGTTGTGAAGACACAGTGTGGCCTGGATTATGCAGAGAAGTTCGTAGAAACTCTGCTGGTTCGGCAACCAACGTGTTTCAAATGATACTAAACTATGTTGCTCGGACTCTCCAGAATGTTGTCGTACATGTGTTGATTCCTCTAAAAATACACATTACTTTTTGAGGATCTGACATGCACCCGAAGAAAATTTCGAAGAGTCATGATCATGTCTACTACATCTTTAATATTCACCAAATTTCAAGTACATGACTAAAGAGCTATATATGGTCTTAGTCATATAATAAGGTGATTTATTTCTTCTAAAATAATGATATATGATCATTGTAATATTTCATAACACAACATTTGTGTTGCTATAATAATAATGATCATTTTATTTTCTGACCTTTTTTAAAAATACTTTGATCGAAGCATTTTTGTTGCCTATAGATCGAAAAAGAATAAAAAAAAATCAACTAAATCATGTTAAAAATGGAAACACGGTTCGCACATAGATAAAAGTTATGTTGTTTGGATACTTTAGAAAATATGAGTGTATGTCGGATCCAACGTGAATGGACAATATTTTTGAAGAATTCAAGTGATAATATTACTAGTTTAACCACATGCATGATGTAACCACGTGTATCTCGAATTATGTCATATATATATATATATATATGTATGTATGTATATATATATATGTATGTATGTATATTTTAAAATAGAATTCATATTAATAAAACAAAAATTCGAGTAAACAATTACGCATATATGAAGAATAAATTACTAGTACATATACCTTTCTTTGTCTTTGAAACAAACACTTAGAATACACATTATACTAGAAAAAATCCTTTAGATGTCCATTTAAATATATAGGAGCTTCATGAGAATTTTCATAAATGAAATTTGCAAAATTTGCTATTGGAAAATTAATAATAGCAAATCGAATTAAATGAAATATACCCACATTTGTTGTTCCAACAAAAAACTTGAACACTGAATGAAAAATAAGACAATAAAAATGTTATCCCTCAAAATAAATTTTTTAGTTATATCAAATTAGTCAGACCTCAAAATATAAGACTCTGAATAAAAAACCAACAAAAGAAGTATTAATCTAATTCATAATAATAGGGATATATAGCATCATAATCATATGTCTACTATTACATCTTTAATACTCACCAAATTTAAAAGTAATACTTTTATAGGTCAAGTACATGACTAAAGAACTATATTATATAACTTATCTTATAATAAGATGATTTATTTCTTCTATAATATTAAACTTTGTTAGAAATTTTCTCAACAAGGCTCTGAAGTATCTCATTTGTTAATGGCTTCTCATAGCATTCATCAAGCCCAGCTTCCATAAATATTTTGTGATATTCTTCATTATCATCTGGAGTTGTTATTCCCACAATCATCGTAGTAATCCCCATCGATCGAAGCTTTTTTGTTGCCTAGTAATCGGAAAAAACATTCAATAAAATAAAAACACATTTCACACATAGATAAACGTTATATTGTTTAGATTTTTCAAAAAATATGCACGTGTGCTACACATGTATATCGAGTTATGATATCATTAAAAAAAATATTCGAGTAAACAATTAGACATAAAATTAAGACTAAATTGTAATTAGTTAGGAATTAATTACCTCGATACCATCCATAATAGGCATAGTTGAGCTCATCAAGATTAAATCAAAACGTATTTGTGTTTTATCATGAATATTGAATGCCATAAATCCATTTCTTACTCCTAATGTCTCCACTCCAAACTTTTGAAGACAAAATATATATGATTTTTGAGATAGATCATCATTTGCCACGATAAGTACACTTAGTTTTTTCACCGCATTCAACTTTCTCTTACCCTTTGAAGATGAAGCACTTGAAGACATTTTTCTGAAAGAAAAAAATAAATTAATTTAACTGTACTTATTTGCAATAAAAAAAACAGAATTATTGAGCATAGTTCTAATCATACCTTTCTTTGTCTTTTGAGAGGAAAAAAAAGTATTTGTAAGCATATTATACTAGAAAAATGTTTTGATGCCCATTTAAATAGGAGTCTCATGATAAGTATTCATAAATGAAATTTGCAAAAAATTGCTATTGAAAGATTAATAATAGCAAATTGAATTAATTAATGAAGTAATGCTCAAATTTGTTGTGGAAAGTTGGAAAGAGCAATTAAATAAGAGTGCTTTTTCCTCTTTCTAAAGAGGTGTATTCTTGAAGGAAAATATAAAAATTTCTTGAATATATTAACTTTTGACAGTTTTTAATTATTGTAGACCTTATTTTATTGTAAATTAGTTTTTTGGCACGTGCATTGTACGTGTATATCGAATCATGTTGAAAATTTTCAAGACTTTTAAGTAAAAGTTTTATATTAAAATTTAGTACAAATCTAATACTGAAATCTCAAATCGGAGCTCGTAAAATGGAATTGATTTAGTAAAGAACATTTTAGTTCTTCAGGTTAGTCGGATCTCAAAACTGAAACTAAACACCGATTAAGTATTAAAAAAAAGCTTAACCCTTCAAAATGAACTTTCTTACATGAAATCAAGTTAGTCAAACCTCAAGACAACTATGAGCCTCATGAGAAGTTTTCATTAATAAAATTTTCCAAAATTTGCTATTAGAAAATTAATAATAGCAATCGAATTGAATGAAATATGCTCAAATTTGTTGTTGGAAGGTTGAAAAGATAAACTAGATAAATTTGATGTTATTGTATTTAAGAGTTGACCTTTTTCCTCTTTCTAAAGAAGCATATTTGAAACAAAATATTTAAATTTCTTGAATACATTAAGTTTTGACATTTCTAATAATTGTAAAACCTTATTTTACGATTAATTAGTTTTTCATACGTGTGTTGCATGTGTATATCAAGTCAAGTTTGAAATATTTTTAAGTCTTTTTAAAATTTTGATATTAGCCACGCCCCACCCACCTTCCCCCTTCCCCTTTCCCCCTTCCCTCCCCCATGGACGTACTCAAAATAAGTCGATGTGGACGACCTGACCAAAGTAACTATTAAACTCTTTTTTACAAAAAAAAAAATGTTTGAGGCTTAGAGCGTCTTTTATTGATGTTGATACAAACACAAACTGATGTTGATACAAGTAATATTGGTGTTCAAACAACTACCAAAAATAAAGGTGATTGCAAAAGCCAATAGGCTGCTACTAATGAGGTGCAATCGAAGAAGTTGGGAAGAATTTGATGTCTACCACAACTAAAAATGCATGGGGAACACCAAAAGTTGGGATTGATGCACCACGAGTTGGTTCGGGGAAAAGATCAATGGATTCAAGACAAAAATTAATGGATACATCTGATGATGAAAATTCTGAGCAGCATGTTTTGCAAGTTGAAAACGAGAATGCAACTATAAACTGGACACTAGTTGCACACAAAAATTCAACTAGTAGTCTAACCCTTTCCCCGACTAGTGAAAGGAATTCTCCATGTAGTGAAAAGGGTGCGACTGAAAATTTTCATAACAGTGAGAAGAGGCAAGATATTAATAATGCCTCAAGAGACCTATTATGCTCGAATAACTTTAATGCTTTATTGAAGACTACTAGAAAACAAGTAAAGTTAACAGAGAATGACAACAATTTGATCCAAGAAAAAAAGGTCTCACCACCTGTTTTGAATAGCAAATTAAGTCCAGAAGCTCTCGTATTTGTGCCTAAATGTGTGACTGCAAAGAAGAATGAGTCAAGGGCCTTAGTGTCAAATACAATTGATTTGGGCGTGGATTATTTTGATGAAGATGAGGAAGACAATATGCTAGACATATGCTTTGATAGAGTGGCTAGGGAAGGGGATATATCACCTAGGCAACAAAGAAGTGGAAGTGACAAAAGCAAAAAGAAGACACATGGAAGGCAACATAGTTGTGACGGTAAAATGACTGAGGAATTTGTTCCAAGGCACTTAACGATATGACAGGCAAAATAGAACCATTTGACAATATCAATAGGTTCAACAAGATTCAATAAATCCATAAAAAAGGTATGAACTATCAAGTGTTGTTGGATAGGTTTGAAAAAGTAGACAGGAGAAAAAATACTTGAAGTTACTTTTGATGGGCAATCAATCTTTTTTTATTCATGCTTTTGTAATAGAAAGTTTGAGGCTGATAACTCAACTTTCTTCTTGATTGGCATAGTTTTACATTATTTAACCATCCTCATTTGTAATATCATCATGGAGTGTATTACAAACTCTGTGGTGATAAAAAAATACTTAGTTCTCTCTAGCTCTTATTTTCTTCATGTTTGTTAGGTAGCAGAAGTTAGGTACTTCATTAGGATTACTAAGGTAGGGCCTAGCCCCCCTTACTTGTACTTATCCCTATTGATATTCTTATGTTTAATAAAAGGACGCTAGACACTATCTAGGGGTAAATTTGCTTTTAAAAAAAAAGTGTTTTTTATTTCAAAATAAAATGTCTACATAGGCTGGCTAAAAAAAGACCCAACCTATTAAAAGAAATAAAACAAAGCAAAACCAAAAAGAAAAGCTAAAAAAATGAAACATCTAGAAGTGTGAACAACACTTTTCTAAAACAATTATCAGAGGGAAAATTAAGAGACGTCAGTGGCGGTGGCAATGACGTCATCTTCAGCTAATCTAACTCCTATGTAAAGTTCAGCTACCTGGCATAAACAAAGAATCTCACATCAAGCATGTCATTAAGATATATGAGCTAGGTGACACTATTTCAGATTCATCTTCCAAATAAAGTATTTATATCCTAACTAAACCTTCAATTCCACTCTCTTAAAATACTTGATTCTAGTTTTGTAATCTAATTTTCTTGCCCAAATTATTGTTTGCATGCGGTAAAGATCGATCTTTTTAAGCCAAAAATCTTGTGGTCTAGATGATGCAAATGAAACCTCAAATAAAATCAATTTTTTTTTATAAATCTAAATTCGATGGATTGAAATTCAAAAGATTTTATACTACCATCAAAATCCAAAATATTTTTCTTCCTCTTTCTAAAGAGAAATTGTTGAAACAAAATATTTTAATTTCTTGAATATATTTAACTTTTTACATTTTTAATTATTGAAGGCCTTATTATATTGTAAATTAGTTTTTTGGCATGTGCGTTATACACGTATATTGAATCATGTCGAAAAATTTCAAGACCTTTTTTCTAATGTTGCTTTTGAATAAAAATTTCATATCAAAACTACAATCAACTAGTTAAAAGTAAGTATAGATCTAGTACTAAAATCTCAAATCGGAGCTCGTAAAATGGAACTGATTTTTTAGTAAAGAACATTCTAGTTCTCCAAGTTAGTCGAATCTCAAAATTGAGATTAAACACCGATTAAGAAGAAAAATAGTTTAATCCTTTAAAATAAACTTTCTGACGCAAATTCAAGTTGGTCAAACCCCAAAACAAATATGAACCTCATGAAAAGTTTTCATTAATAAAATTTCCCAAAATTTGCTATTGAAAAATTAATAATAGCAAATCGAATTAAATGAAATATGCTCAAATTTATTGTTGAAAAGAGAAACTACATAAATTTGATGTTATTGTATTTAAGAGTTCGTTTTCCTCTTTCTTAAGAGGTATTGTTGAAGCATAATATTTAAATTTCTTAAATATATTAGGTTTTGACATTTCTAATGATTGTAAGAACATATTTTACGATGAATTAGTTTTAGACACACGTGTTGCACGTGTATATCAAGCCAAGTTTGAAATATAATCAAACCTTTTTAAAATTTTGATTTTAGCCCACCCTCCTCACCCCCCCCCCCTCCAAATGAACGTACTCAAAATAAGTCGATGTCGATCGACGACTTGATCAAATAACTATTAAACTCTTTTTTACAAAAAAAAAAAACAAAAGTTGAGGCTTAGATCGTCTTTTATTTCCAAATCAAATCTCTACATAGGCTTGCCTAAAAAAGACCTAACCCATTAAAAGAGATAAAACAAAGCAAAACTAAAAGAAAAGCTAAAAAGAATGAAATATCTAGAAGTGTTAACAACAACACTTTTCTAAAACAGTTATCATAGGAAAGATTAAGAGACGTCGTGAAGGCGACAACAACGTCATCTTCCCCTAATCTAACTCCTGTGTAAAGTTTTGCTAACTCGCATAAATAAAGAATCTCACATCAAGCGTGTCATTAAGCTCTATGAGGTTACACGCAAATAAAGTATTTATATCCTAACTAAACCTTCAATTCCACTCTCTTGAAATACTTGAATCTAGTTTTGTGAGCTAATTTTTTTGCACAGATTATTGTTTGCATGCAGTAAAGATCGATCTTTTTAAGCCAAAAATCTTGTGGTCTGGATGATGCAAAGGAAACCTCAAATAAAAATCCTTTTTTCTTTTATAAATCTAAATTCGTTGGATTGAAAGTCAAAAGATTTTATACTACCATCAAAACTCAAATATACAAAAAGATTACTCATACTAATTTTTTTAGTACCCTTCTTAACTTTCTCCTCTAATGGATATTCATAATATTCATAAAATATATTATTTTAACCCCACAAATTTTAATTTATACCATATATAACAATTCAAAGCTCTGACCAGGTTCATGATATATTAACCATGACTTCAAATTAGTCAGACCTCAAGATAAATATGACACTCCTAATGAAAAACCAACAAAAAAAAGTATTCTAGTTCATAATAATAGGGATATATAGCATCATAATCATATATGTATATGTTATCCTAGTACATCTTTAACACTCACCAAATTTGAAAGTAATATTTGTATATATAGGTGAAGTACCATACTGTATAACTTTAATCTTGAAATAAGGTGATTTATTTCTCCTATAATAAGAACTATAATATAACTTTATCTTTTGGTTTGCTTCTAAACTTTGTTAGAAAATTTCTCAACAAGGCTCTGAAGTATCTCCTAAGTTAATGGCTTCTCGTAGCATTCATCAAGGCCAGCTTCCATAAATTCTTTGTGATATTCTTCGTTGTCATCAGGAGTTGTTATTCCCACATCATCGTAGTAATTTCCATCGATCAATTTTTTTTGTTGCCTAGTAACCGAAAAAAAGGTTCAATAAAATAAAAACACATTTCACACATAGATCAATGTTATATTGTTTGGATTTTTCAGAAAATATGCACGTGTGTTACACGTGTATATCGAGTAATGTCATATCATTAAAACAAACATTCGAGTAAACAATTACACATAAAATTAAGATTAGATTGTAATGAATTAGGAATTAATTACCTCGATACCATCCATAATAGGCATAATTGAGCTCATTAGGATTAAATCAAAACACATTTATGTTTTATCATGAATATTGAATGACATTTAAATAGGAGTCTCATGGTAAGTTTTCGTAAATGAAATTTGACAAAATTTGCTATTAAAAAATTAATAATAGCAAATTGAATTAAACGAAGTAATGCTCAAATTTGTTGAGGAAAGTTGGAAAGAGCAATTGGCTAAGAGTGTTTTTACCTCTTATACTCTTGAAGGAAAATATTTAAATTTCTTGAATATATTGACTTTTGAAATTTTTTTAATTATTGTAGACCTTATTTTATTGTAAATTAGTTTTTTGTCACGTGTGTTGTACGTGTATATCGAATCATGTTGAAAAATATCAAGACCTTTTTTCTAAATTTTGGTTTTAAGTAAAAATTTCATATTAAAACTACAATCAACCAGTTAAATTTAAGTATAAATCTAGTACTCAAATCTCAAATTGAAGCTCGTAAAATGGAACATGTTTTGGTAAAGAGCATTTTAGTTCTCCAAGTTAGTCGGATCTCAAAATGTGACTTAACACCGATTAAGAATTAAAAAAAAAAAAAAAGTTTAATCCTTCAAAATGAATTTTCTGACGTGAAATCAAGTTAGTCAAACCTCGACAAATATGAGCCTCATGAAAAAATTTCATTAATAAAATTTTCCAAAATTTGCTATTGAAAAATTAAAAATAGCAAATCGAATTAAATGAAATATGATCAAATTTGTTGCTGAAAAGTTGAAAAGATAAACTAGATAAATTTAATGTTATTGTATTTAGGAGTTGATATTTTTCCTCTTTCTAAAGAAGCATTGTTGAAGCAAAATATTTAAATTTCTTGAATATATTAAGTTTTGATATTTCTAATAATTGTAAGACTTTATTTTACGATTAATTAGTTTTTGATACATGTGTTGCATGTGTTTATTAAGTCAAGTTTGAAATATTTTCAAGCCTTTTTAAAATTTTGATTTTATCCCCCTCCCCCCCCCCCCCTCCTCCCTCCTCCCTCCCCATGGGCATACTCAAAATAAGTGATGTCGATGACCTAACCGAAGTACCTATTAAACTCTTTTTTACAAAAAAAAAAAAAAAAAGTTTGAGGCTTAAAGCGTCTTTTATTTTTAAATCAAATTTCTACATAGACTGGCCTGAAAAAGACCCAACCTATTAAAAGAAATAAAACAAAGCACAACTAAAAGAAAAGTTAAAAAAATGAAATCTCTAGAAGTGTGAAAAACAACACTTTTCTAAAACAGTTATCAGAGGGAAGATTAAGAGACGTCCGTGGCGGCAGCAACGACGTCATCTTCAACTAATCTGCCTCCTCTACAAAGTCCTGCTACCTCGCATAAACAAAGAATCTCACAACAAGCAAATCGTTAAGCTCCATGAGGTGTATAAGATGAAGTTAGTATGATGAGAAATGTTATAATGTTATCTTTTAGATTAAATTAACTATCAAATTAATATTGAATAAATAAGTATGTGAATGTTGTTATCTATGTTTTCTACATAGCTTCTTTTATTTATTAATAGTAATTTTTGCATGCAGGTGTGTTGCACACGTATGTTGAGTCTATAATACAAAACTATGAATAAACATATATTTAAGTGATATTGAACTATGCTGCTTTAACATTTGAAAATATTATCGTACTCGTATCGATTCCTCTAAATATATATTATTTTTAAAGACCTAACACATTTTTAAGACCCATAAGCATGTCTACTGCATCTTTGATACTCACCAAATTTAAAAGTAGTACTTGTGCATAGATTTAGTCTTATAATAGGTGAGTTATTTCTTCTATATTATTGATACAAGATCATTTTGTTCTTTATTTTGGTAATTTAAACTAAACAAATCATCACAAAGGAGTTCTCTATTTTCACGAAATGATTCCATAGCCTAATGAAATATTAAAACTACTAATCATCATGTTAAAAGTAAGTATTCTAACACTTGAATCTGGAATTTGAGTCTGGAATGAAGTCGTCTTTAGTAAAAAAATATTTTAGCTCTATAGATTAGTTGGTCGCTAAATATATAGAAATTGAACACTGAGTGAAACATAAGAATATAAAAATTGTTTCCCTCAAAATAAATTTTCTGATGATTTCAAATTAGTCAGACCTCAAGATAGATATGGGATTCCGAATGAATAACCAACAAAAAAAAAATATTCTAGTTCATAGTAATAGTTGTATAGCATCAAAATCATATGTCTACTAGTACATCTTTAACACTCACCAAATTTGAAAATAATAATTGTACAGGCTAAGCACATGACTAAAGAACTATATTATATAACTATCTTATAATAAGGTGATTTATTTCTTCTATAATATTAAACTTTGTTGGAAATTTTCTCAACAAGACTCAGGAGTTTTTCCTTTGTTAATGGCTTCTCATAGCATTCATCAAGTCTAGCATCCATAAATTCTTTGCGATATTCTTCATTGTTATCTGGAGTTGTTATTCCCACAATCATCGTAGTAATCCCCATCGATCGAAGCTTTTTTGTTGCGTAGTACCCGAAAAAAAAAAACATTCAATAAAATAAAAATATAGTTCTCGCATAGATAAACATTATGTTGTTTAGATTTTTCAGAAAATATGCACGTGTGTAACACGTGTATATCGAGTCATGTCATATTATTAAAACAAACATTCAAGTAAACAATTAGACATTAAATTAAGAATAAATTGTAATTAGTTAGGAATTAATTACCTCGATACCATCCATAATAGGCATAGTTGAGCTCATTAGGATTAAATCAAAACGCATTTGTGTTTTATCATGAATATTGAATGCCATAAATTCAATTCTTACTCCTCCACTCCAAACTTTTGAAGACATAATATATATGAATTTTGAGATATATCCTCATCGGCCACAATAAGTACACTTAGCTTTTTCACCTCATTCAACTTTCTCTTACCCTTTGAAGATGAAGCACATGAAGACATTTTTCTTTAAAAAAAAAAAGAAATTAATTTAATTGTACTTTATAATTTGCAATAAAAAAAAACATAATTATTGAGCATAGTTCTAATTATTCACTAAACATATATGAAATTATTGAATGAGATAGTTGAGTAAGTATACTTGAAAGCACAATATACTATAAAAATGTTTTGATGGTCATTTAAATAGGAGTCTCATGGTAAGTTTTCATAAATAAAATTTGCCAAAATTTGATATTGAAAATTAATAATAAGTAGCAAATTGAATTGAATGAAATATGCTCAAAGTTGTTGTGGAAATTTTGAAAGAACAATTGGATCAATTTGATGTATTGCATTTAAGAGTTTTTTTCCTCTTTCTAAAGAAGAATTGTTGAAAGAAAGTATTTAAATTTTTGAATATATTTGACTTTTGACATTTTTAATTATTGTAGACCTTATTTTATGTTTTTTCCATTGCAAATTGTTGTAGACTTTTGATATTTTTTATTTTTTAACACGTGCGTGCGTTGTACGTGTATATCGAATAATGTTGAAAAATTTCAAGATCATTTTTCTTATTTTGGTTTTAGATCCCCCCCACTCCCTCTTCCCTTTCCTTATGTTAGGGTCAGATCTAGAGAGAGGGAGGGTTTTCATCTTAACCCGCTCAATTATATATATAAATAAATATATATATATATACCTCTTACTTACATTGCAAAATTATAGTCCAAATTTTACTTAACAAATCTTTAGCCCGAAAAAATAAAATAAAATAAAATAAAAAAAAAAAAAAAAAAATATATATATATATATATATATCCCTTACTTACATTGCAAAAATATTGCCCAAATTTTACTTAACAAATTTTTAGCCTGAAATTCAATTAGGTATACAACAATTTACATCTTGTATACAATAATAGACAACATTCATATTTTTTTTTTACAAAATGTTGAAAACTTGATATACAATAGTATTTACCCAATACATAGTATATACAAATTATAAGAAATAATTGCACATTCATATACAATCTGATACACTGTTATAAAAAATAAAAAATAAAATTACTTTTATCTTTTTTCTTGAATCTAGGCACCAAATTCATTCAAAAATACTTTAAAATACATCAAATCACCCAAAATTTTATATTTAGACTCCTCGGTATATGTAATTGATCTTTGTTAACAATACTAACTTGAAACAGAGCTTATTTGTGAAAAAGTTAACTTTCAAACTTTGAAGTTTTTCGAACTTTAGCAATGACTGAACATCACTCCCCTGTTGGATTTATGAGAGAAAAATTAATAAGAATATGTTGTTACTTGTTAGTAATACTGGACTTTCATTATGAAGTAAGGTGGGATTAAATATTTTTGATAAATAATTAAAGATAAATTTTGGAAGAGAAATCCATTCCCATTGAAAGTGGACTAGTTGGATTTATTTGATTTTTCATAGTAAAAGGTAGCAAAAATAAGATATCTTGACGTGAGTTTGTGAAAGAAAAATTAATAAGAATCTATTATTAGCAATGGTAGAATCTCGTTATAGAATGTAACTAAGTAATGTAACTTTATGAACCGCACTACAGTGTAATTATCTCTAAATTGATTAAATATCCTATATACAATATTAGAGATTGAAATAGTGATTTATAGCCCCATAATATTTGGCAACCAAACAGCCCTTTAGTGTTCATATTTGAGGAAGGAAATTGATGGTTGATCAGTTAGATTCGATGTTTATTTTCTTAACCTGTCAAATAGGTGTATTTCTTGAAATAATAGACAAAATTAATAATAAAAGATGACTTACCAAAATTATTTAAATTACCAAAAACTTAAGATGTATAATTATTTTAATTTTTTTTTATTAAGTGACTAAACGCTTTTTAAAAGTGTGGAAGCATGGGATGTTGGGTTTTCAACTATCACTTAAACAACCCACGATTATTATCCACATGCCACATGCTTAATTATCACTAATTATATTTAATTTTTAAGATAAATATAATTAATTAGCACTAAATATTGAAGGGGAATCTTAAAAAACTACAGATCCAAGATTTTAAGCGAGAACAGGTTATGGTATAGACTATTTATATATATTAAGTCTTTTTAAAAAAAAAAAAATATAAATACAGAATTTGAATTAAAGCTATTAATTTTTTTACCAAATTTGTAAATAAAGATGGCACAACCAAATAATCTCATTGAAATTTTCACTGAAAAATGGATAGCATTCTCGGCCCAAAGATATTTTGATTGAATCAGTAGAAAAAAAAAAAAAACTATATATCCGTCTATGGCGCAGCACGAAAATTTAGGATTCATAAGGAAGTATTATGATGTTTGGTAAGTATAATCATTAATATAGAAATCTAACCTTATTACAAGTCATAATTGGACAACTCACGCTAATAAAAAATTAATTCTGTATATATACAATTAATTTGATCTAAATATAGTTTAAATTCTAAGAAGTAGTTGATTAAATTTGGCTTAGATCTAAATTGATTTTAATCATAAATTAGTTCATTATTTCCGATATTAAATATATTTTTTGTGTAATTAAAAATATATTATATAATCTACAAATGGATAAATTTATGTAAAATAGTTTTTCAAAACATAAGGTAATTTTTTAAAATAAATAAAGTCCCTAATTTAAATGGCATGCATGTGAGTTCATGTATAAATGAAGATTACTTTAATTTGTGGTCTTATTTCTTATATCCATATTATAATGAATTGAACAGTTATATTTATGAGGCACCAAATTCATCTCAAAATATTGATTCACCAAGGTTCTTTTTAAAAATAACTAATAAAATTATATATATATATATATCAGTTATGGGTAAATTTTGTTTTGGTCCTGGTGATATACTTCTCAACATATTTAACTGTAAATAAATTAAAATATGTATTTTTTAAACATTTATGTAGAAAATGTGTGATATTTAACTATTTGTATAACTATATTATCGTGAAACACAGAATAATAATATAAATTTAAATAGGATATTAGTGATTAAATTGTGGGAAAATGTTGCGATCCAAAAATGGGCGTGATGACACTCGTCTTATCCCACCAAGACAAGTTAGCCTAAAACACAACCATTACAATAAAATACAAAAATTTCATAATCAACTCAAAAATATCCCCAAAATCTGATTGTCACGTGTACAAGTCTCTAATGTGTTGTAACAAAGTTGAAAGAAAATACATGTTTCAAATGATATTGTTTCTAGAATAGAACAAAATCATAATTAAGGAGAAAGAAGGTCCGCTGAAATGACAAACAGCTACCTTACAAACCTCCACAAAAAGCCTCAGACAAGGAGAAGAGAAAATATCACAAAGGTCCGGCCTAGTAACCTACAAAAAAATGTAGTAGCAAGGGGTGAGTACCACACCACACGGTACTCAGCAAGTAAACCTCTAAACACAAGTTAAGGGGATAGAATACGGGTACTCCTTACATCCCAACCGAACCTCCACAACTACAACCTGCATAAAATCAATCCAACCTAACAGTTCACAATTTACAAGCACATATCTCAACAACAACATTCTAACAAGCACATATACTCAACAACGAGCTCAATATTCATCAATTACAACCTTCACAACTACAACCTGCTTTAAACCAGCTCAACCTAACAGTTCATAATTCACATAGCACACAACTCAACAACAACACTCTAACAATTACATATCATCAACAACAAGCTCAATATTCATCAATCAAAGTTCCACAGAAAGGCACTCACAAGATCACCAAAACACAATATCAAGTTCACTAATGATAAATATGTGCAATGTCAAGTATAGTGATGCATGTCTGACCTAGTGATACACACCCGCTGTCTCTCAGTTTGGGACCCATGGGGGACATTTCTGTCCATGCATCCATCACGACACGCGATACGACCCTTGATAATAGTAACCATCGCGACCCGCGATACGTTCCTCGAAATATAGTATCCATCGTGGCGCGCAATACGTCCTTCGAAATGGTACATCCTCTTTAATTTCTTATTCTTTCTCAATTTACATAACACTTGTCACAACCATGTCTCAGAACCATGCAAATGACATGTTCACACAAATAATGAGGAGATGACCATTTTCATAACATTGCACAATTCACAACAACACAATCATGGTACAACATCAACAATGATTCAACAAGCCTTTCAAACCATTCTCAACACATCACACACAAACAATTAATCACATTGCCTTTTATTACCCCTTTTTCATCATTATAATTAATCAATGTGGACAAGTCAACCCATCACCAAGTCTCATTACCCCCAAACACATATTACAAGGAAATACACGAATTTCATACACTTAATAAGGGTTTAGAAATTCACTTGCCTCAAACAATCAAGCAATCACTCTGGTACTTGAGCCTTCCTCTTTTGTTGTACTTTCAAATCAATACAATCTATTCAAATCAATAACCACGATAAGACTTCAAAACTAACAACACTCATATTACTATGTGTTTAGCTTTGATCCAAAAATTTACCCAATATAATCAAGTTCGTAAATCTTGATGCCACTTAACATTTCAACTATCATATTTTTCAAGTTTCAAGTCTAGGGTTAAATCCAATTTTCCCAATATCCCAATTCAAATGGTATTCACATAATATCATACACCTAATAATTAATTACATATCAACAATATATTAAAAACTGAATTTATAATATAATAAACGACTAATATTATTAATTTCGAAGCCACTGTTACAAAAACAAATCAGTGGCAGCGACAGTATGATTTCCTACTGGTCAGTGATTCAATTAATCCTTTCGCTACCAAACAAAAATCAAAGTTCTCATCAGTTCGTCTCCACCCAAAATCAAAAATATTACTCTCTCCGTCTAATTTTATATGGCAATATTTAATCAGACATGAAGTTTAAGAAATAAATAAAGACTTTGAAATATTTATCAAATTGCCCTTCAAAAAAAAATAGACTCATTTTTCCCTCTCCTCATAGATGTTTTAGAGTATTTATCTTTAAGATTAAGTGAAATCAATAAGGGTAAAAGAGGAATTGTACCTTTAAATACTTAACATATAAGGAAATGTGATATTTTTTTTAGACTGATCAAAAAAAAAATGGTGACATATAAAATGGGACGGGGGAGTACATGCTACACACGGTTAAAACTTGCTAAATTTCCAAATACCTATCAACTTTCATTAAATAATAATATTAACAGTGAACATTTTTCAAGCATTAAGTATCTAAATATCACAAGTTTCAGATTGTTTCTTACCCGCCGCCTGAAGCACGTCTCCTTTTAGTTTCTAAACAAAATAATTAGGTATAATTCAAAGTGGTAAATTTCACTAATTTAATTTAATTATATGGTACAATGGTATAAGGTCTTAAATAAATGATCATTTTAGCTCATTAACTATCGATTAAGTCAATTATTCACAATTATCCATCAACTAATTAACTAAAGTCAACAAATACTTCGAAATTACCAAAAATGACCTTCCGAATCATTACAGAAAATTAGTATTTATGGTAAATTTGTGAATACTACAAGAAAAAGGGATTTAAAATTGCATAATTTAATTAATTGAAGATTAAAGATCTTGCCCTTAATAGAGGTTTGAATCTAAATGATCATACTTTAGGTTATTAATTGCATTTGTTTACATTAAGATTTAAATAGTTATTCTTAATCATTAATATCTCAAAATAAAGATCTTACTATTAATATCGTTGAGTGATATTTTTGCATGGATAATTTATATCATCATTGTGTCCATAATCACCGGTCGTCATCACTAACTATCATTGTCATCATAATCATACCATCATAACGATTATTTACCATCATTATCGCTAACCACCATTGTCACCACAACCATCATTACTGTCAGTTGCTACCACACCTACCAACTTCATCATTTTATAATTATATTCATAGTCACTACTACCCCCACCATCGTCACCACCATCATAACTAGCATTATTGCCAACCATTACCAACATTATCGTCAACCACCACACATTTTTCAGTCATTACCATCATTGCCAATCGCCCTATTGTGTCAATAGCTACAAATCAATCACTATCATTACTAGCCACTAACACCAACCATTACTTAGCCACTAGCACCAACCACCACCATCATTACCACCACATTCGTTCTCCACCATCATTAGCCAAATATAAATATTATTTGAAGTGTAAATATATTATATTTAAAACTAAATAGATTATACACATTCAAATATTTTAAAAACAAGCAATCCTAATTATTCAGTATTTATAACTAAAAATATCTTTATCACTCAAATATACCTTTAAATTCAAATATCTTAATCTACAAACAAATAAACCTCAATATGCTTTTAACATATAACTAAACATCAACATTTTTAATAGTATACATCTTGACCTTTACAAAAGTAGACAATAGCCGTTGGGGACCTAATATATGCTATTAATCATTGAATTTTTTAAAAGTTTTATTTTTTAAAACATAACTTATAAAATACTCAATTGGCACATTTTGTTAAACTTGAAGCCCTTGTTTTATAAATAATGTCAAAATATCTGCCCCATAATATGGGCCCAAATGGACAAATCATTAATTTGTATTTTATGACATTGTCAGAAATAAAAAAAAAACAGTTCTATTGGAAAACGTAACCAACGGATAAAATTTCCATAGTATTGGTCAAAAATTCAGACTCAAAATTATTATTTTCTTTTATTAAATTTATCATCCCTACCCCACCCCTCACTAACTCCACTAGAGTGACATTCAGAAATACTTTTACAAAAATGGTACATTATATTTGGGATATGATTAAATATATTTTTGAACAGTTTGAATAGACGTTTGAACATAGATTTGATTATACTTCAAAATAAAGATTTTAAGAATTAAAGTGAAGAAAATAATATTTGAAAAACAACTGTTTTACTGAAAAAAATTGAAGTTTTGTGAGTGAATTATTTTATTATTACTTGAATAACTTAGATTAAAAAAATTATCCAACACATAACTAAACAATGTGTTTATAGTACTTTTTGGAAGATTTTTTTTTTATGTCCAATAAACCCCTTGTAAATTTGTCAAAAGTGAACATTTATTTGTTTTTTATCGAATATTTAAAAAAATTATGTTCGTTAAATTTGAGCAAAATTATGAAAAAATTTTAAACAAAATGAACATAAAAGTGTCATCAAATTCTAACAATTGCAATACAAAAAGTAAATTAGACATAAAAAATAAATAAAACATAACATAAGTTCAAGGTGCACCTCAAAAAATTACATCAAATTATCGAAATAGACCTCCTTCCCACGCACCCACGCACCCCCCTCCCCCCAAAAAAAAAACAAATATTTGACGGAGACTAAAAGTGCTCATAGTTGGCAAATTTAAAAGACTAAACTGTCAAGAAATATATTTAAGGGACTATTTTAAATCTACATTGAACATTAGTGACCATTTTTGTTATTTTCCCCAGTTTGAGATGGCATCTTCCATTTTGTATATTTTCTATATATACACACATAATATACACACAAATTCCCATCAAGTTGCCTAATAGTTGTCTGCACGACACTCATTTTCTTCTTTTTTTCAAATTTGAAATTCAAGTAAGTTTGTCCACATTGCAAATATTGTTTTCTTGATTAGCTGTTTTTTTTTCCCAACATTTTGTATGTATGTTAGTAGTTTCATTGAGTTTTTGCTGTTTTATTGAGTTTTACAAGATTGTTGTACTAGCAGAAGGCTATTGAGGGGGTATGTGACAAAAAAAAAGATTTTTTTTTTCCACATTCTGTATATTTGTTTTGATAACTAGAGTATTTAGTAGTTTTATTGCGTTTTGCTATTTTTATGAGCTTTTTAGTAGATTGTTCTAGCAGAAGGTCCATGAGGAGGGATGGAGTTAGCTTGTATTCTTGATTAGATGTTTTTCCTTTCCTTTTAACTACTTCGTATCAAAAAAGATTCTTTTTTTTTCAACATTGTGTAGTTCCATTGAGTTTTGCTGTTTTTATGTGTTTTACAAGATTGTTTTAGCAGGAGGCCATTGAGGGGGTATGTAACAAAATGGCTTCTTGTTTTATTCCCACATTCTGTATGCTTGTTTTGTTAACTATAGTACTGTTTAGTAGTTTTATTGAGTTTGCTTTTATAAGAGCTTTAAGCATACTGTTCCATCAGAAGGCCCTTGAGGAGGGGGGAGGGGGTAAAAATGGGGAAAATGTGAATACCCATGATGGGTTTGTGGTGTTTATCCTGTGGTCTTGATTAGCTGCTTTTTCTTTCTTTTTACTATGTAACAAAAAATGATTCTTGTATTCCCAACATTCTGTATTCTTGTTTTGATGACTATGGCGTTTATCTTGTGATCTTGATTAGCTGCTTTTTCTTTCTTTTTTTACTTTATAACAAAAAAAGATTCTTTTTCCCCCAACATTCTGTATTCTTGTTTTGATGACTATGGGTTGTGGTGTTTAGTATGTGATCTTGATAAGCTTTTTTTAAAAAAAAAAAAAAAACTTTTACAACAACTTTAAAAAAAAAACTTTTACAACAACCAAAAAAAAAAAAAGATTCTTGTTTTTACCAACATTCTGTATTCTTGTTTTGATGACTCTGGTATTTAGTAGTTGTATTGATTTTTGCTATTTGTATGTTTTTTAGCAGATTGTTCCAGCAGAAGGATATTAAGGGTTTGTGAAAAAAATGGGGAGAATGTCTATACCCTTGATGGGTTTAGTGGTGTTATGCCTGTGGACTGTGGTAGCAGAGGGAGGATATATGAAATACAAGGACCCAAAACAGCCATTGGGTGTTAGAATCAAGGACTTGCTGAAAAGAATGACTCTTGAGGAAAAGATTGGTCAAATGACTCAAATTGAGAGGACCGTTGCCACAGCTGATGTTATGAAGCAAAATTTCATTGGTATGCTTGTACTATGCATTTGGATTTTTGAAAAAGGCACATCTATAGGCTATGTTACTCGGACTCCCCAAAAATGTTGCCGCACGTGTGTCAAATCCTCCAAAGAGATACTATCTTTGAATGATCCAACACGCATTTTTGAGAGTCCTAGCAACATAATCTATAGTTATGTGTATATTTGGTTACTTATTGTTGTCTTGCCTTTAAGAAAAAAAGATATTGATAGATCACTGTGGCCTAAGACTAAAAGTGAGTGAAATTTTGTACTAACACACGCATGGAGAGGGGGAAAAGGATTCTCTTAGATTCATTATTGTCTTGTATTTTTTAGTTCATCCTCAATATTTTTTCTGGCAGGGAGTGTACTGAGTGGTGGAGGCAGTGTACCTGCACCCAAGGCCACTGCTCAGGTTTGGACCAATATGGTAGATGGGATTCAAAAGGGTGCTCTTTCAACCCGGCTTGGGATTCCCATGATTTATGGAATCGATGCGGTGCACGGACACAACAATGTCTATGGGGCTACAATCTTTCCTCACAATGTTGGCCTTGGTGTCACCAGGCAAGTAGAATCCTCAATGATAATTAATGATTTTCAGAATTTCGGGTTTTTGATTCTTAAGTTCCTTTTCATCTGGTGATAGTAAAAAATTTGCTAATTTTATGCAGGGATCCTGAATTGGTGAAGCGTATTGGGGCTGCAACTGCACTTGAAGTTAGAGCTACAGGAATTCCATATGTGTTTGCTCCCTGCATTGCAGTGAGTTGATATGATTACACTTTGTGCATATGGTGCTTCTCTATGTATGTTATGTCTGAATAATTGTTTTATGGTAGGTATGCAGAAATCCTAGATGGGGCCGTTGTTATGAAAGTTACAGTGAAGATTATAGGATTGTGAAAAGCATGACTGAAATTATCCCTGGTCTGCAAGGAGATTTGCCAGCTAAATCTAAGAATGGTGTTCCTTACGTTGGCGGAAAGTATGAATCTTTATCCCTTTTTAGATCCTCGTCATTTCCTTGACGATGTGTTAGTTATGCTAGCAAATTCTTATGAATCATCTATAATTCTTTGACTATCAATGCTGATGTTGTTGTTTGTTGAACTTTCATATGATGAAGGACTAAGGTTGCAGCATGTGCTAAGCACTTTGTGGGAGATGGTGGCACGAAGAATGGTGTCGATGAAAGCAACACTATAATCAGCTCAAACGATTTATTTGACATCCACATGCCTGCATACTATGACTCACTCAGAAAGGGTGTTTCAACGGTAATGGTGTCTTACTCAAGCTGGAACGGAAGAAAGATGCATGCCAACCGAGACCTAATCACTGGCTTCCTGAAGAACAAGCTCAAGTTCAGGGTAAAGATGATCATTTCACTTCATTCTAAAATTCCGCCAGTTAAATTACATCGGGAAATATTCCAGTATAACCCAACCTTGTTTGGTCTTTATCTTTCAGGGCTTTGTCATTTCAGATTGGCAAGGGATTGACCGGATTACTGACCCTCCTCATGCTAATTACTCATATTCTGTTCAAGCTGGAATTACGGCAGGAATCGACATGGTTAGTTAGTCATATAAATTCGTACACGGATCTTTCGATCATCTTATATTGGATATGTTATACTAGTTCTTTATATTCACTATGACTATCTTGTCTATGCTTCAGATTATGGTCCCTGAGAATTATAGAGAATTTATCGATACTTTGACTTCTCAAGTGAAAGCCAATAACATTCCCATGAGCAGAATTGACGATGCTGTGAAGCGGATATTGAGAGTTAAATTTGTCATGGGTCTCTTCGAAAACCCAATGTCTGATCCTAGCTTGGCAAACCAACTCGGTAGCCAGGTAAAAAATGTCACCTTCGTTATCCCAATACTATGCTGCTCGGGCTTGTCAGGTGCATTTTGGATAGTCCGAGCAAACATAGGTATAGATTTAACCTGCTTCATTGTCTTTTCTATAGGAGCATAGAGACTTAGCAAGGGAAGCAGTTAGGAAATCACTCGTGCTCTTGAAGAACGGAAAGACGCCTAGTCACCCACTGCTTCCCCTTCCAAAGAAAGTACCAAAAATACTTGTTGCTGGAACTCATGCAGACAACTTGGGTTACCAATGTGGAGGCTGGACAATCCAATGGCAAGGCGTTGCAGGCAATGATCTTACAGTTGGTACGTTTTCACACTCTCGTATCATGTCTATTTTGACATGATGCAACAATTTCTACTATTTCTCTGCCATCATTAGCATTTGAACAACACACAATGCTGAGGTATTTTATCCATTTCTTCAGTTAAAAAAAAACTTGACATCAAAACAGTCTTCCATTTTCTGAGGTATGTTGCTTAGACACTTCGAAAATGCTGATGAATGCGTGTTAGCATTGTAGGAGTGTCCAAGTGACATATTACATATGTTTTTACACCAACTCTATTCTGTTGTTTTACTTAACCTTGTAAATAATACCGTCAGTCGGTCACTCCTTCTCACACAAACACATCATTCTTCCAGTTCTGATACGCGTTCCATAACTTGACAGGAACCACCATTTTATCTGCAATCAAGAAAACAGTTGATCCTTCTACACAAGTAGTCTACCAACAGAACCCTGACGCCAACTTTGTTAAGTCCAACAAATTCTCCTACGCCATTGTAGTCGTGGGTGAAGTCCCATATGCAGAGATGTTTGGTGATAGCTCAAACCTTACAATAACTGAACCCGGCCCTAACACCATCAACAACGTCTGTGGGGCAGTGAAGTGTGTTGTAGTTGTTGTCTCTGGCCGTCCAGTCGTGATGGAGCCTTACATTGCCAACATGGATGCTCTTGTAGCTGCTTGGCTCCCCGGGACTGAAGGACAAGGCGTTACTGACGCTTTATTTGGCGATTATGGCTTTACTGGTAAACTCGCCCGGACATGGTTCAAGTCAGTTGATCAGCTCCCTATGAACTTTGATGATTCACACAATGATCCTTTGTTTCAATTTGGATTTGGACTTACAACTAAGCCAGTGAAAGCAAACTACTAAACATGAAAATGAGTAATGCAAAGTCATTTTGTCAACAATTTGTGCAAACACTGGTTTTCAAGAAAACAAAAAAAGTGGTATAAACTTGCCACAAAATGAAGCCAGTAATCTTGTTTATTTATCATTATTGAAGCTTGTGAATTTTGCCATGTAATTATGAACCTAAATGGAGCATTTATGAAAATGAGGCTTAGTTATTTTGTGTTGCGTTGATTTACGAGTTTGACAGAATTCAGTAGCTTTGACTCTGCTCGATGTTGGTGATCTACTACTAGTCCTTTAGCATATGAGCTCCAAAAAGCAAGTTGAGATTTTTATGTTGAGTACTTTTAGAGTAAAATTCCACTTGCATAATTGAAACAAGCTACCTTTGTAAGGGTGTGAAAAATGTTAAAAGTATTTTATTTGAGCACCAAACCCAACTAGCAAGTGGTTAAATGGACCACAGGTTTGAAAGAGAATTTATCATTTTGGGAAGTCAAATGTCTATATTTTCTATCTTATCTCTTGAGTTTTGTTTCTCATCCCTTCTACATATTGACCTCCATTAACTACGTTGTAAATCTCATCAATCAATATTAGGCTCCCGAAGAAAAAAGCCCAATGAATGTCCCCATATCAACATACTCTCCCAAAATCATCTTGCAAATTAACATATATCATATTACATATCCTTGAATATATCGTATCAAATTACTTAAACGACAGAAATACCCAGTTAAAAACTTAATTGTACAATTTAAGCACTTAAATAACCCATATATAACAATACTTTAACTTTTCACCTAAATTACTTGAAATAATATGATTTCAGCTAGCTATATCAACTCATGTAACAAAAAAATTAAAAATTAAAAATTAAAAATGTTGATTTTTTTTTGTTTTGTTTTACATTGCTAGTAAAATATTTATTTTTCGTATAACTAAAATAAGAATTTATCAGTAACAGGACTAAAAAATGACTGTTGAATTTTTTTTTCATATTTACCCTTCTTTTTAATAACCTTCTCTTGGAGAAAGAGTATTAGTTTGAAAATAGATGAAAGTGTAAAAATAGAGAACAACATTTAATTTATGTCCAAATATAATATATTCCAACAATTCACTTAATATGGAACATCTAATATTTAACTTTTTATACAGGTGATCCGATAATATAAAAATCGTTTAAGATTGCTTAGTGTATAAAAGTTAAATTCAAGAATCGTATCTTGTAGTAATTATTACTCACCATAAATGGACATTATATGAATATTTGTCATAAAGTATAATTAATTGTTTTCCTTTTAGGACACAATCTTATCTTGGAAAGAAAATTGTAAACATATTTTCTAGCTAAATAAATAAGGTAAATAATTTTAAAAAATCCTACGTGTAAGCTATTTGTGTTCATCTTAAATTAATTTTGATAATAATCATTAATTTAATTTGTAGATATCATAATCATTTTAAAATACTAATACTACTCAAATACTATATTATAAAAGCTTCATAAAATTTCCAGTATGTAAACTAATTCACTAACTTCATCTCTTATACTTGGTACGTTTTCTTTATTAATATTTGTTATTCACTATTTTGCATCAATTTTTTGCACGATAATTATTTGAATGAATTTTGGTTTTTTTTTTTTTTTTACATATATAATAATATCCTTTTCATTATTTTTCTTCTGTTTTTCCGCTTTTAATTTTGTTGTTAATCCATATATTAACAACAAAATAATTGATCTGATTGATTATGTATAAATTGGATCATGTATGTATTTTTATGCTATTAGAGTGTTGAACTTCGGATATGAAAATAATGATCATAATCTGATTCAATTGGCAACTACCCCTATCGGAAATAGGATTGAAATCTTACTTTTGTTGTTTTAGCATATAATAGTATAAAAATTGGATCGTGTATGTTTTTTATGCTATTAGTGTGTAGAATTTAAAATCTTACTTATGTTATTTTAGTATATCAACGGTATACAAATTGGATCGTGTATGTATTTTTATAATGTGGGGCTTGAAATATTTCTTTTGTTGTTTTAGTATATTTAACGGTAGAAAAATTGGATCGTGTATATATATTTTTATGTTTGTTAGTGTGTAGAACTTGATATCTTACTTTTGTTGTTTTAGTGTATTTAACTGTATAAAAATTGAACCATGTATATATATATATATATATATATATTTTATTTTTTTATGTTAGTGTTACTTTAGTGTAAAAGGATATAAAAATCGTATCGTGTAGGTGTAACAACATAAAAATTACTTATTTACATGAATATTTCAGCTATGAAATCAAGAATCACAATCGCTTTATTGGGACTTGTGCTACTATTCTCAACATGCATGGCACAAGAAGGAGATTACATGCTCTACAAGGATCCCAACAAGCCAATAAACACACGAATAAAGGATCTTATGAGTCGGATGACATTATCAGAGAAAATCGGACAAATGACACAACTCGAGAGGAAAAATATGACAACTAACATCATGAAAAATTACGGGATAGGGAGTTTATTGAGCGGTGGTGGAAGTGTGCCAAGCCCTGAAGCAACAGCCCGGGAATGGGTTGATATGGTGAACGAATTTCAAAGAGGAGCATTGTCTAGTCGGTTAGGGATACCTATGATTTATGGGATTGATGCTGTTCATGGACATAATAATGTTTATAAAGCTACTATTTTTCCTCATAATATTGGACTTGGTGCCACTAGGTATGTTTTCTCGATTTTCTAATTTATTTATTTTGAACTTTTATATACTGACGATTCAATAACCTTATAAAAGTATAAGGTATGAGTGCCTTTTCAAACCCCCCAAGAGGGATTTTAAAAAAAATAGTAAGAGTGTTTTCTATAGTAGCATAGCTCTTTTTGTTCGAAAATTATATTATGTAGAAAAAAAAAATGATTTTCTTATATTTTATTTTTTTGTTGAAAAAATAATTACCCTTAGTAAATGTCAATAAATTATGATCTTGTATTAGGAAAAATATATATTTAATTTTCTGAAATTACATAATAATTTGTAATTTTTTATTTTTTGCTTTAATTTTTGTAGAGATCCCGAACTTGTCAAAAGAATTGGTGTAGCAACAGCTCTTGAAGTTAGAGCTACTGGCATTCCTTATGCTTTTGCTCCATGCATTGCGGTATAATTTAATATGTTATAATAGATAATAAATTACTATAAGATTATCGATTAATAATTTTATTATTTATAATATAATTATTTTATAAGTGATTTGATTGTACGAATATTTTTGCAGGTATGTAGAGACCCAAGGTGGGGTAGGTGCTATGAGAGTTATAGTGAGGATCCACAAATTGTGAAACAAATGACTGAAATTATACCTGGTTTACAAGGGGACTTACCTACTAATATAGTAGGCATTCCTTATGTTGGTGGAAAGTAAGTTAATTTACATTTACATATCTTTACCTTTTTTGGGATCTTAACATTTTTAGTCAGTTGATTAAAAATAATTTTTTTATAATATAATAGATTTTAATCGTTATTTGTGTATGTTCAAGGTATAGTAAGTGTATAATCAATTGGTTATAGGGGTAAAGGATACATAAATCCCGAAAATTAAGATTAGGGTTAATTTCTCACTAAGGGCATAAAGGGGTCCATCTGAACCCCTTCGTAGAGGTTTATGGTCACTAAAAGGCATAAGGGGTTCTTCTGAATTGTCTTAAAATTTCACTATGTTTTTTTTCATTCTTGACGTATCCCCCCCCCCCCCCCCTCTTTTTTTAATTGAGTATGAATTGTACATTTGTTACTTGACATGAGGGTCTTTTAGAAATAGTCTCTCTACTAGGGGTAAGGTGGTCAGCATACACTTTACCCTCTTTAAATCTCACTTGTGGAAATACACTAGTATATATGTTTGTTGAATATGAACTTGTACATTTGTTACTTGAACCAAGGTCTTTAGGAAACTTGTCTCTCTGGTAGGGATACGGTTTGTGTACACTCTATCCTCCTTAGACCTCACATGTGGAAATACACTGATATGTTGTAGAATATGAACTTCTACAATAATTGTTTTATTTTGTAGGGAAAAGGTAGTGGCATGTGCAAAACACTTTGTTGGAGATGGTGGCACAATAAAAGGGATAAATGAGAACAACACAGTGGCTGATTGGCACACATTGTTAAGCATTCACATGCCTGCTTATTATCATTCAATCATCAAGGGAGTTTCTACTATTATGGTTTCATATTCAAGTTTGAATGGAGTTAAAATGCATGCAAATCATGATCTTGTTACCAATTTCCTCAAGGGCACACTAAATTTCAGAGTAATGAATTAATCACTTTTTTTAACTGTTTATTTTACATATATACAATGTTCAGTACCTATATTGGAGTATGATAATACGCATCCTGAAGTTCCCTACCGAAGGAGACTCTATTCCAAGGTCTCGATTTCTGGTTAAAGATGAAGGAGTACTTATCACTCCACCACAATCCTTGTTGCTCAATACTTAATTGTTTTTTTTTTTTTTGCCACTTGGCATCCATTCCCATTGGGGCCCGATTAATTCTGAATCGCATTGGAAAATACCGTTTTGGGGGGGGGGGCTAAATTGCTCTTTAGAAAAGGTGACTCAATTCCCAAGGGTCAAAAGCTAAAACTTGAGAACTCTGATTCAGGACAAAGGTGACTCCATTCCCAAGGGTCAAAAGCTCGAGAGCTTGAGGGGTACTTATCATTCTACTGCAATTTTAGTGCTAGTTCAGAACTAATAGTTTTGATTTGTTTTTTTTTTTTTTAGGGATTTGTTATCTCAGATTGGGAAGGAATTGATAGAATTACCTCACCACCTCATTCAAATTATACACACTCAGTGTTGGCTGGGGTTCAAGCTGGCATTGACATGGTTAGCTTTCTAGTACTCTCTCAGTCCTTTACATAGGTTGTTTAGATTATTGGTGTTGTCTTTTGATCTTTTTATATGTTGTTTAAACTTTTGATGTTGTACTTCTTCTGATCTTTCTCGTATATCATGTAAACTTTTGATGTTGTATTTCTTCTGATCTTTTTTGTAAGTCGTCTAAACTTTTGATGTTGTACTTCTTATGATCTTTTTCATATGTTGTTTAAACTTTTGATGTTATACTTCTTCTGATCTTTTTTTATATGTTTAAACTTTTGATGTTGTACTTCTTCAGATCATTTTCATATGTCATTTAAACTTTTGATGTTGTACTTCTTATGATCTTTTTCATATGTCGTTTAAACTTTGATGTTCTACTTAATTTGATCTTTTTCGTATGTTATTTGAACTTTCGATGTTATGTAGTTTAACTTCTGGTGTAGTACTCGTTTAGTCTTTTTTATATGTCGTTTAACTTTGCTAAAGCGACAAATATTTTGGACCAAATTTCTTTTAGGGGTTAAAGTGATCAATAAAATGGATCGAGAGAGTACATACTATGTCAAGATGTTATGAAATTTGAATTTTCATCTGATTATTTTTGTGGTTTTTTTGCAGATCATGGTCCCTTTGAACTATACAGAATTCATTGATACATTGACTTCTTTGGTGAAAAATAATTTTATCCCCATGACCAGAATTGATGATGCTGTGAGGAGGATCTTGAGAGTCAAATTCGCCTTGGGTCTTTTTGAGAATCCTTTGGCTGATTATAAGTTAGTTAAACACGTCGGAAGTCAGGTCAGTCTTGAAAACCGAACAAAAGAAACACAGTCTGATGCATGAAATATCTCGTGTTTTCCATAAATGGACAAAGTATCTCGTGTTGTTCTAGAAAAATGTTGTCGTGTTCACTCAATGTTGAAACAGAACAGAAACAAAAAAGACAGTCTAATGCATGAAGTATCTCGTGTTTTCCATGAATGCACAAAGTATCTCGTGTTGTTTTGGAAAATTGTTGTGTTCACTCACTTTTGAATTAAGAAAAAAAAGACAATCTGATGCACGAAGTATCTCATGTTATTCTGGAAAAATACTGTTGTGTTCACTCAATTTTGAAACAGAACATAAAAAAGAACAATCTGATGCATGAAGTATCTCGTGTTTTCCATAAATCCATTAAGTGTTTTGTGTTGATCTGGAAAAATGCTGTCATGTTCACTCAATTTTGAAACAGAAGACAGTCTGATGCACGAAGTATCTCGTGTTGTTCTGGAAAAATGCTGTGTTCACTCAATTTATTTTGAAACAGAAGACAATTTGATACACGAAGTATCTTGTGTTGTTCTGGAAAAATGTTGTGTTCACTCAATTTTGAAACAGAACTATATCTTAAAAGATGTTATTCTAGTACTCTTTTTGTTTCATTTTATGTGAAGCTATTATTACTTTTTCGGAACAGGCACATAGAGAATTAGCTAGAGAAGCAGTTAGAAAATCACTTGTGTTGTTGAAGAATGGGGCAAATGCTAATGACCCTATGCTACCTTTGCCTAAAAAGGCATCAAGAATATTAGTAGCTGGAAGTCATGCCAATAATTTGGGCTATCAATGTGGTGGTTGGACAATTACTTGGCAAGGAGTTGAAGGAAACAATGTCACAATAGGTATATATTTCTAACTCTTGTCAAACTAAGACACGTAAAATGAAACAGATGGAGTATAGTATGACTTTTCAATTTTTTTTTCAGGTACTACTATCTTGGATGCTATAACGGCTAGCGTTGATTCAAACACAGAAGTGGTGTATAGTCAGAGTCCCACAACGGAGTTTTTAAAGTCGAACAACTTCTCATACTCAATTGTTGTAGTAGGTGAGCTACCTTATGCAGAAACAGCAGGGGACAGTATGAATTTGACAATTACTAAGGGAGGAATTGACACAATGAGCAATGTATGTGGCAACACAAAGTGTGTTGTGGTGTTAATTTCAGGCAGGCCATTAGTTGTGCAGCCATATTTGAGCAACATTGATGCACTTGTTGCTGCATGGTTGCCTGGCTCTGAGGGACAAGGTGTGGCTGATGTGTTGTTTGGTGATTATGAATTTAGAGGAAAGTTGTCAAGAACTTGGTTTAAGAATGTGGATCAATTGCCAATGAATGTTGGTGATAAAGATTATGATCCACTTTATCCTTATGGATTTGGGCTCACTACAACTAAAGTTCAAGATCAAGTAGCTTCTAGATAGACAATTAGAGATGTTGAATTACTAATATTTATAAGTTTTTTGAACTAGTTTTTGGTTTTGATTAGCTACATGTTTACTTGTGTTACCATTTTTTGTTATAATGAATCATCTGTTTCGATTTGTGTGTCTTGTTTTTCGTTTTTATATAATATGTTTCTAAAAGAATGTCGCATTTTTGTATTTAGTAAGTTTTTTAACTCTGACATTCTCATTTGTTGCCAAAGACACTCTCTTAGAGAACTGACATGATATGTTTAAGATTCAAAATTCGCAAGGTATTTTGAGTTTGGTGGCAAGTTGTCAAGAAGTTGGTTCAAGAATGTGGATCAATTGTTGGTAATAAAGATTATGATCCACTTTGTCCATTTGGACTTGGGCTCACTAAACTAAAGTCCAAGATCAAATAGTTCTCATTAAAATGATTAGGTTAAATGATTTGATCAGTCCCTAGCCCTCGTATTATGGGAGTTTCTCATCTTGTGGTTGAAAGCTCGTTCTATTTTGATTTGAGGCTCTCGAGGTGAAATTCCATCTCCCCTATAAAGCTCGATCTATTTTGATTTGAGGCTCTCAAGGTGAAATTCCATCTCCCCTATAAAGCTCGATCTATTTTGATTTGAGGCTCTTGAGGTGAAATTCCATCTCCCCTATAGGTGCTCGTTCTATTTTGATTTGAATGATTTGAGGCTCTCAAGGTATATATGGATAATCCTTTTAAGTGTTTCGATGGTTCAAACAAAGAAAAGATTATGACTTTTATCATCCCCTCAACTCCCATTTAGTCACATAAGGGGTGGAATTAGAACAAAGTTAATCTGACAAGCAGAGTCAATATTTGAAGGTTATGAATTTTGGACTTGAAACGGAACTAGGCAATAGTTTTGAAGAGTTGGTGCAACATAAGCTAAATGAATGACCAAGCACACATAAGTTTGAAGCCAGAACATAGGAGCCTAAAAGAAGCTCTTTAGAATATCTAGAATAGGTTCTGATTTAACCAACTTTAAAACATGCTTTCAAAATACTGACTTGAATACATCTTGACTATATACTCTCATTGTTTGACTATATGCACATCCCACGTTCACACAGAGTCAAGGGAAGAGACACATGCCAAGGGAATGTGTTGTAGGCAGCCTATCCTGACGTAACCATGAGTGATTGATTCCACAGCTTGAACACGAGGCCTATGGGTCAGATGGAGACAACTTTATCATTGCTCCAAGATTCTCCTTCGTGCTGCTCAAAGACAATTGCTCAATATTAACTGTGGATAAGCCTTATGCAGAAGATATATAAGGCATACTCTTCTAAGGGTAGGAGATTCTGAATGAAATTGCAACACATGCTTTAAAAAGGACAACATACTGCAATTGGAACACACTTAACATGAAAGCTACTCAAATGATTCCTTTGTAACATACATGATAAAACTTCAAAAAGTGGTAGTCAGCATTTCATTTTTGGGCATAATCTTATCTACACAACAACAGATAACCATATAAGCCTTGACATGTGTCTAAAAGGTTTCAAACAGACAGGTGCAAGGATATAGAAATAAGCATTTAAAATGAGTGGCATTGTTGAATAAATTTGGTCTTCACCTTCATTTAATGAAAACTACAGGTTGCAACCAAAGTCAATCAAGCTACATAATGTTTCCTAGGGCTATGTTGCTCAGTCTTTCCATAAATGTTGCTGCACCAATGTTAGATCCTTCAAGAATGCACTATTGTTGGAGGATCTGACATGCACACGGCGATAATTTTGAAGAGTCCAATCATCATAGTCCTAGGGCATACTTCATTGAACCTTAATGATTTCAATGTAGGAAACTATCAGAACTTTTAAATATGCCAGTTAAGTTTACTCTGAATAGATGGGAACATGCATTTGGTCAACAGAAGAAGCACACATAATGGCATTTTACACTCAAATACACCAGTCACGATGTCATCAATATAATTTGAAACGGCATATCACTAAAACAATCACTGCCTCATCCAGCTTTTTGAGGCAAAGTTTTATAAAAGATGCAGCACTAAGAAAGTGCAAGTGCTGTAATAGCAACACGATAGCACAAAAAAGGAGGATCTCATTGTATTTTTGTCGGGATTTTCAAAGCAGCGCTAAATTTTACATCTGTCTAACTTAACTTGGAAGAACAAATAGCAAACAACCAAAGAAAGATAGAACAGAAGAATAGCTGCATAGCTGAATACACAACAGGACCAATCAGATGGCTGATTTAGAAAGTACAAAATAACTACATATCAACGGATGAAGTATCAACCAATGAGGCATTGACCTATACATACATAAGCACATATGATTAGCACAACTACTACTTTTATCAGAAAGTTTAGTACACCAACAACTTGTGCTAAAGCAAGAAGAAACCTCTTTTAACAATTATGGTGTTAGGACCAGCTAAGAAGCAACTTATATATGAACAACTAAAAAAAGCAAGCAGCTACTCAATAACATGCTACGAGAGCCAGATCACATTAAAATTAATCAAACAGTAGAATCACATGTCAGCCCACACATAAGAGATGAGAACCATAATACAAACCTCGTAAGATCAGTAAAATATACACATGAATAAACTAAAGCAGAATCACACTTGAGCAAAAAATTAACTAGGGTTCAACGAGCATGACTCATCCAATTTTAATTTCAAGAAAGAAAAAATAAGAAAATATGTCCTAAATTCTCACCAACTAAATGATGAGGCAGCATGCTTAACACATGCAAGTCGAACAGGGAACATGGGAAACGGTGGTTCTAGTGGCAGACGGGTGAGTAATGCATAAGAACCTGTACAGTAATGATATAACCTCTTGTGAAATGAAGTGGACAGCTACCACGTCAAAATGTGGAAACTCAGCTATGTTTCAAAGAAAGGACAATGGGCTAATATCTTTTTCTTATGTGGTGAAACTGGTTTGTAAGGGTGGCAGAAAACTGGACAATGGTTGAGGAGCTATGTGAAAATTTGACTGCTCACAATCTGCAGAAAATGATTTACCAGAGAACTTGAGCTCATTTGAAGCTAAAGTAGAATCAATTGGACCCAATATGTCTGGGAAAATTTGGCAAAGCATAACCTATATTGGTAAAGCCTGGTCTACCTCTAATTACATTAGACTACCACATAAACCAGTGAAACAGTATCAGTAAAATCCAAATATTATCAGCTTACACAGAAGTAACGACAAGTTATTAGCAATCTCCACTTTCTAGATAAACAATCAAGTTTCTACACATAACAGCAATAACACCAAAATTTAAGTAAACAACATACAAAAGGATCAATCATCAGCCGCCTCTGTAGACTTCCCTCCAAACGGATCGTGAGAAGTTTCAGTATCCTGACCAATGTGGTGTTTCACAAGGCGCTGCAAATCAGCCATAACCTTCTGCTCACGCTTAGCCTTCTCCTCATAGTTAAACATGGCCAACGCTCGCTTGTCTTCAGCACTGTAAACTTGGTTTTCCTTTCTGATACGAATAGTATTCATCCTCTGATGCCTACTACCACTCATCACATAGCCAAGACCCTCGAATTTCGATGGTTCAAACAAAGAAAAGATTATGATTTTTATCATCACCTCAAATCCCATTTATTCATAAGCAGAGTCAATATTTGAAGGTTATGAATTTTGAACTTGAAACAGAACTCGGCAATAGTATTGAAGAGTCAGAGCAACATAAGCTAAATGAATGACCAAGCACACATCAGTTTGAAGCCAGAACATAGGAGGAGTCTAAAAGAAGCTCTTTAGAATATCTAAAATAGGTTCTGAGTTAACCAACTTTAAAATATGCTTTCAAAATACTGACTAGAATACATCTTGACTATATACTCTGATTGTTTGACTATATGCACAAAGCATCCCACATTCACACAGGGTCAAGAGAAAAGATGCATACCAAGGGATTGTGTTGTAGGCAGCCTATCCTGACGCAGGCAAATCACTCCACAGGTCGAACACGAGGCCTATGGGTCAGAAGGAGACAACTTTATCGTTGCTCCAAGATTCTCCTTCGTGCTGCTCAAAGACAATTGCTCAATATTAACTGTGGAAAAGCCTTATGCAGAAGATATAAGGCGTACTCTTCTAAGGGTAGGAGATTCTGAATGAAATTGCAACACATGCTTTAGAAAGGACAACATACTGCAATTGGAACACACTTAACATGAAAGATACTCAAATGATTCCTTTGTAACATACATGATAAAACTTCAAAAAGTGGTAGTCAGCATTTCATTTTTGGACATAATCTTATCTACACAACAACAGATAACCATATAATATCATCAAGTCATATAAGCCTTGACATGTGTCTAAAAGGTTTCAAACAGACAGGTGCAAGGATATAGAAATAAGCATTTAAAATGAGTGGCATTGTTATAAATTTGGTCTTCACCTTCATTTAATGAAAACTACAGGTTGTAACCAAAGTCAATCAAGCTACATAATGTTTCCTAGGGCTATGTTGCTCAGTCTTTCCATAAATGTTGCCACACCAGTGTCAGATCCTTCAAGAATCACTACTGTTGGAGGATCTGGCGTGCACACGGCGATAATTTCGAAGAGTCCAATCATCATAGTCCTAGGGCATACTTCAATGAACCTTAATGATTTCAAAGTAGGAAACTATCAGAACTTTTAAATATGCCAGTTAAGTTTACTCTGAATAGATGGGAACATGCAATGAGTCAACTGAAGAAGCACACATAATGGCATTTTACACTCAAATACACCAGTCACGAAATCATCAATATAATTAGAAACAGCATATCAGTAAAACAATCACTGCCTCATCCAGCTTTTTGAGAAAGGCTAAGTTTTATAAAAGTTGCAGCACTAAGAAAGTGCAAGTGCTGTAATATCAACACGATAACCAAAAAATATCCTCTCATTGTATTTTTGTCAAGATTTTCTAAGCGGCTAAGTCATCATTTAAACTAAATTTTACATCTTTCTAACTTAACTTGGAAGAACAAATAGCAAACAACCAAAGAAAGATAGCACAGAAGAATAGCTGCATAGCTGAATGCACAACAGGACCAATCAGATGGCTGATTTAGAAAGTACAAAATAACTACATATCAACAGATGAAGTATCAACCAATGAGTCAATTGATCTATGAATACATGAACACCACATATGATTAACACAACTACTACTTTTGTCAGAAAGTTCAGTACACCAACAACTTGTGCTAAAGCAAGAAGCAACCTCTTTTAACAAGCCAGCTAAGAAGAAACTTAAACATTAACAACTAAAAACAGCAAGCAGCTACTCAATAACATGCTACAAGACCCAGATCACATTTAAATTAATCAAACAGTAGAATCACATGTCAGCCCACACATAAGATATGAGAACCATAATACAAACCTCGTAAGATCAGCAAAATATACACATGAATGAACTAAAGCAGAATGACACTTACGCAAAAAATTAACTAAGTTCAACGAGCATGACTCAGACGATTTTAATTTCAAGAAGGAAAAAATAAGAAAATATGTCCTAAATTCTCACCAACTAAATGATGTTCAAAGGCAGCATGCTTAACACATGCAAGTCGAACAGGGAACATGGGAAACGGTGTTTCCAATGGCGGACGGGTGAGTAATGCATGAGAACCTGTACAGTATTGGTATAACCTCTTGTGAACTGAAGTGGACAGGGGCTACTTCGTCGAAATGTGAAAACTCGGCTATGTTTCAAAGAAAGGACAATGGGCTAATATCTTTTTCTTATGTGGTGAAACTGGTACGAAAGGGTGGCAGAAGACAGGACAATGTTTGAGGAGCTATGTGAAAATTTGACTGCTCACAATCTGCAGAAAATGATTTACCAGAGAACTTGAGCTCATTTGAAGCTAAAGTAGAATCAATTGGACCCTATATGTCTGAGCAAATTTGGCGGAGCATAACCTATAATGGCAAAGCCCGGTCTACCTTTAATTACACTAAACTACCACACAAACCAGTGAAACAGTATTAGTAAAATCCAAATATTATCAGCTTACACATAAGTAACGACAAGATATTATCAATCTCCACTTTCTAGTTAAACAATCAAGTTTCTACACATAACAGCAATAACACCAAAATTTAAGTAAACAACATACAAAAGGATCAATCATCAGCCGCCTCTGTAGACTTCCCTCCAAACGGATCGTGAGAAGTTTCAGTATCCTGACCAATGTGGCGTTGCACAAGGCGCTGCAAATCAGCCATAACCTTCTGCTCGCGTTTAGCCTTCTCCTCATAGTTAAACATGGCCAATGCTCGCTTGTCTTCAGCACTGTAAACTTGGTTTTCCTTTCTGATACGAATAGCATTCATCCTCTGATGTCTACTACCACTCATCACATAGCCAAGACCCTCGAATTTCGAAATCTCATCAGCAGAAAGACCCACTTCACCTCTACGTGGAATACGCTTCCCTTGCTGAACATATTGGGCAATAGCATCACCTTCACCAGGCCTAAGTGCCCCACCATAGCTGATATGCCCTTCAGCCCTTGGCAAGGGCATTGGACCAACTGGGGCCTCATCTTCAAAATTACTCCTCTTCCTTGCCTCAATCAGTTCTTTAAATTCAAGCACCTCACCATTAAATTCATCTATCATTACTTCATCAGCCTTCGTCTCATTAATTCCAGTATCATCACTCAACTCCAAGCTCTTTTCTGGTATGTCACTATCCCCTTCCTTCTTTTTCTTACTCTTCAAAGCACTCTTTTGCTTCTTACTAGCATCAGAATCATCAATTTCACCATCTTCGCTTTCACTCTTGCTTTTACTCTCACTCTCACTTGAATAGCTTTTCTTTTTGCTTCTTTTCTTCCTGCTACTACTAGCCTTTTTACGTCTCCTGCTACTCTCTTTTCTCTTCGACTTTTTCCTTCTTTTGTTCCTTTTTTCTTCTTCTGATGAATCATCAGTAGACTCTTCCTCCGATTCACTCACACTTTTCCTTCTCGATTTCCTACTCCTGCGTCTAGAGCTGGATTTCTTCCTCTTCCTAGATTTCTTCGGTTCAGAATCTGAAGCCTCTGAGTCGGAATCTGATACATCTGATTCAGATTCGGAATTGGATTCACTTCCAGAAGACATAGTTTTTGACCTCTTCACATCCTTTTTGGATCCATCCTCCTTCTTTACCATCTCGTCTTCGATTTTTTCTGCAATTTCATCAGATTCTTCATATTCCGGTTCATTTTCTTTCCTAGGTGGACTTGGTGTGCAATTCCAAATACAATTCTTCAACTGTTTCCTCAATTTCTGACGTTTTAGCCTCCGGTACTCTTCAAAACTCAAGCCTTTAAGCTCTTCATCCGAATCAGAATCTGCAGTTCTTCCACTCTTATGATCTCGATCAAGGTATGGTTTCTTCCCCCGTCCAAATCTCCTAGGAGGTTCATTCGTAGGGCTTGGTCTACGGTACGAACGATCTGGAGAAAACGATCGCCGGTTGTTTCGTCCATTAGTATGTGACGCTTGCTGACCTCTATATGGACTATAAACCGGACTCCGACTCCGACTACCGCTAACACTTCGGCTCAGGCTACGGTTTCGGTTTCTGATAGGACTACGGCTACGACTAGGACTTCGATAGCGGCGTCGATTGTCGTAGTGCGAGCTCCGTTGAGGTGAGTACCGGCCGCCGTTACCGTCCCGGTGGCTCCGATGCCTGTCGGGGATTTCTACGGCGGAGGTAAGCCTACCCATTTGGAAATTAGGGTATTGTAAATGAAAGAAGGCGGCCGGCGGGATTGTAAAATATAAGGTGTATGATTTATTATAATTTAATTTTTTAATTCAAAGTATATTGTACTATATTTTAATAATTACATATTCGATTTAGCACAAGTAAAATGAATCAGAAGTGCACATTTCAAGTATTTGATTATTAAATATTTAATATCACGAGAACTAAATTTAATAAGAGGGATAAAAAATGTCATTAATCTAATTATTATATTGTTTTTTCTTCTTATTCTTACTTAGTTTTCTATGTTTAGGTCACGAACTTATAACAGTAATAATTTAATATAATTTCACAAGTGGGTCTTAGAAGGATAGTGTGCAGAGTACGCAAACCTTACCCCTATAAGGAAGATAGATTGTTTTCGACAGACCATATGCTTAAGTAAAACATTACAAACCACATTGAAAAAGAAACAACGAGAGTGAAGAAGCCAAAATAAAATGCTAAAGAAAGCATGACAACACATATTAAAAATGAAACAGTCACTACCACAAAATAATATGATAATCGAAAGTAAATAGTAATGGACTCTCAAAGGAATACTACGACTAATAGTATAAAGACTAAATGAGACAATCCTCAACTATCTAATTAAGTTTTTAAAATATTAGAGGTCTCATTTTTTTAAATTTGTAGCTGGTTTATGGTTAGTCTATTCATAAAATATCGAATATCTCAATATAAAAAGCACAAGATCATACAAAAATTATTATTTTTTCGTGAGTTTCACATCTCAATGAGCGTCATTCATTGTTCTCTTTAGGGATAATGCATAGGGCCCTCCAAAACTATGACGAAATTATCAGTCACACACCTAAACTATGTGAGGTCATAGTACCACCAAATTTATGCTTTTCGTATTTTTAGACACCTAAACTATGTGGTAATAAGACTTTCACATAGTTTAGGTGTGTAACTAATAATTTCGTCATAATTAAGTGAAACTTTTATGCCTTGTTCCTTTCTTGTACATACCTAAACTATCATTGCTTCTGGTCTAGTAGGCCCGTAAAATTCACTACATATCGATGTTAAATTGATCAAATATTGTTCTTCGAACCGCACGCTAACTTCACATAGTGGAATTAAAGAATTACCATGCAATAATTACCAACTAAGATAATATAATATTACTTCCTAAGAAAAAATGAGTGCACACACTCCACCACTTGTACGTAATAGAATAGAAATCAAGGCAAATTTCCCTAATGGGAGTGAACATAGGGATTCCCCGACGTCCCTCTGAGACCTCGAAAAAATGGAGAAATTCCTTTTCTTAGGAACACATACAAGATTCGTCACTACAAAAAGTGATTCACTTTCTTGGTATGGAGAGGTCTCTGCCATAAAAGAAAGAGCACCTAAGCCTTATTTTGCAGATCAAAGACCAACGTAATTCCCAGGCGCCCTCCTTTCCAATCACTAAGAAAAAAAAAAAAAAAAAAAAAGACCGATCAAAGCTCTATCTAAGTAAAGCTTCGTCTGTTATTTTTTTGACCCCAAATAAGTTTATTCGACCCATTCTCCAGTCTCCGTGTAACTTTTGGATATTTTGTTCTTGTGTTTTGCTAGATATATGAAAATCTCAATGATAAGAACATGTATTCAATTGAAACAATTATCTAGAAACTTTCAAAATATAATTTAAATGACAAAACAATTGCAAAGGAAAACACAATGAATAAAGGATTGTAAATTTTGATGATGGTTTCTTGAAACAATTATTTTTTGGCAACGATGACACCTTGTATTTGGTTTAGGCACTTAGGGTACTGCTAGAACATATGTCACCTTTGTATTGTTATCTTCTAGAACTGGTGGCTTCTTAAAATAGTCATTTTTTAGGCAAAGCATACACCTCGTATTCCTCTTTAGACACCGAAGCACCTTTGCAACATATGACACTATAGGCATTTTATTACAAAAGAGATGCCTTATATTCTTCTTTAGGCGCTGAGGTTACATTTGACTTATTGAAGTAGTCACTTTCTTGCAAGACGACACCTTGTTATGATTCATTTCAATGGGAGAAGTTCTTTATGAGAGATTACTTCACTACATGGGATCGAACTTTATCAAATACTTGAACCTCAATTATTTTTTAATGCAAATAAAAAAAAAATGCAATTAATCAAGCCAAGTATTTTTTAATGCAAACACAAAACATTAAAGAAAATCATAATCAAGCCAATTATTTTTTATTACAAACAAAAATATTAATAACTAATCGCCGTCTGTGGGGATCGAACCCACGACCACGTGGTTAAAAGCCACGCGCTCTACCACTGAGCTAAGACGGCTTGTTTGTTAAAAATAGCACTTGCTAATACAAATTGTTCTCGCATATATTTATTTTTATTTATATTAAATCAATAAATATATATACCAATATGTATTTTTCATGAACTTTTTAGTTAGTTAATCATGTATTTGTGCTTTAATCTTTAATTGCTAAATTTAAATTATTTGACTTTACATAAACATCTAATATGAATAAATATTTAGTACGTAATTTTTTAGAAGAGCACCATTATTTGTTATTTCAATTATCTTTCAAATATACATGATTACATAGATGTAATAGCATGAACTTTTCCATTCGACTAGAAATATAAGCTTTTAGGTACATTTTCTCATATATTTTGAATGTTTTAATCGTTTTCGAATTAGAATTCCAACATTACATACTTAACATGTGTGTTTTATTGAGTAGAAGTTGATTTTGAATTGGAGCAAAATTTGGAGCTAAATGATTGTAATGGAGCTTCAAAGTTTGAACAGAAGTCCAAAAAGATTAACTTAGGTAGACCTTGGGAGTTGAGAACCAAGTGTGCATAAGAGAAAATTACAAGAAAATAAATTTTATTTTAAAAAACAAAAACACCTTAATACGACGTGACCAACGATGTGCGGCTCAAGTTGCTAGACAATTTTGCCTCAAAGTTGCTGAAAGTAAGGTCCTTGAAAGCCTTTTGACATGGTGTGTCGTGTGGCACGTCGTGCTAGGATAATTTTAGCTTGGAGTTTATTTCACAAAAATCCTATAAGCAAGTTCAACTCCAATAATCCTATTTGTCCATGAATCTTGTTTCGGAAATTTAGTTATGTTTTCATGTCCAAACACAATGTAACAAATCATTTAATTCAACTTAACTTTATATTACTTCTTTCAAATATCAATAACTCATGTCAACACAATTAATATAGTAACTTTATTAGTTGATAGTAAGGAATAAACTTATTTGAATATGGTCAAATAAGAACTAGATAGCAAGGAAATGAGAAGACCAGAGAATGTAATTGCTAGCAATTCCCTCCCCTTCTTGAGAATCGAAAAGTATAATCATTTCTTCGATTGCATAAAATTTTACTTCTATCAAGTATATACTTTGCCACACGAACAATCAAACATAATATGAGATCAAATTTTTAGTTACAATACCCTTCCATACATATATGTCCTTTCTTTAGTTTCTACTATCAATAGAAAAATGGTTGAGTTTATAAGGAAAAAATAATAGACATGTCACTTTACGTAAGTTATAACTAAAAGAAAAAGAATAATTGGGCTTATGAAAGAAAATAATAACTAAAATAAAAAGAATGTTTGGGTTTATGAAAGAAAATAATAAAAAATATTATGATTTAGGAAAGAAAATAATAACTAAAAAAAAAAGAATAATTGGATTTATGAAAGAAATACGCCGTCTGTGGGGATCGAACCCACGACCACGTGGTTAAAAGCCACGCGCTCTACCACTGAGCTAAGACGGCTTATTGATCAAATTTGATAGTGTACTATTAATTAGCTATGTACGATTTTTTTTTTAGAAAAAAAGTTGTTCCATCGTGACAATACATTACGTAACTCTTATTTTAAATCCATTTTCTTTTTATGTTCTACTCGTATATTGAAGCTAATTAAATTTATATCTATATGAAAAAGTTTCATATTTAGGGTAAAATATTTTCTAACAAAGACAATTTCATACTAAAGTTACTCAACCTCTCCTATTCAAAACTTGGAGTATCACTTATATTGCTTGTAATTTCTATTTGGCCTAATACACTTTCTTCTCCTTAATGTAGGATATTTTCATCTACATACTCGAATTAAGTAAGGTTTCAATTGAACATTTCAAATCTTATACATTTTCGATTAAAATATTTTTAAAAGTTGCATGTGTTAATGAGTTTCACTCATCTATGATAGAGTAAAACCGCATTTTGTATCATCTCGTTTAATCATATATATCAATTTCAACTAGAATATGTATGGAATTTTACATGCCTTATTTCAACGAATGCATATAACTAAAAAATGACAAATTTTATTTAGTTATCTAACTAGAACAAGAATTCACACAAAATAATTTTCTAAAAATTAAATCGCAAGTGCTTAGCTAAAATATTTTACTGCATATAAAAATGTTCAATTGAAACAAAATTTATTTCAATATTTGCACTAAAATTTTTAACTCTGCTTTGCTTCCCTTTAGTATCTCAAAAAAAAAATAGCAGACTTTCAACACTCCACAAGAAGCTCCCAACAATGGCTCGAATTTTCTGCTACAAGAATCTCTCTATTGCTCTTCAATTGAAAAGGCCAACGACCCATTTTCTTCCTTGTTCTCTCCATTCTCAATCCTCATCTTCCATAGACAAAGAAGTTGAAACCCTTTACCGCATCATTACAATAACACAGACACCAGAAGGACTGAAACAAGCACTGAAATCAGCACAAATCAAACTATCAAACGATTTAATCGACAAAGTTCTCAAAAGGGTACGTTTTTCTCATTCAAACCCATTACAAGCTTTAGAGTTCTTTAAATACGCAGATAAGCGAAAAGGGTTTTATCATACTGGGTTTTCTTTAGATACCATTTTGTATGTACTTGGTAGGAATCGTAAATTTGATAAGATTTGGGAGGTTTTAGTGGAAATGAAGAGAAAAGATCAATCTTTGATAACACCCAGAACAGTTCAAGTTGTTTTAGGTAGAGTTGCTAAGGTTTGCTCTGTTAGGGAAACTGTTGAGTCTTTTTGGGGTTTTAAGAGACTGTTGAGTGAGTTTGGTGTTGATTGTTTTAATGCATTGTTGAGGGCTTTGTGTCAGGAGAAAAGTATGAGTGATGCTAGGAATGTGTATCATAGGTTGAAGTACAAGTTTAGGCCAAATAACCAGACTTTTAATATACTTTTGTCTGGTTGGAAGTCGTTGGAGGATGCGGAGGTTTTCTTTAAGGAGATGAGGGATTTGGGTGTTGAACCAGATGTTGTTTCGTTTAATTGTTTGGTAGATGTGTATTGTAAAGGGAGAGAGATGGAGAAGGCGTTTAAGGTGGTGGAGGAGATGAGAGAGAAGGATATTACTCCTGATGTGATATCTTATACAAGTTTAATTGGAGGGTTGGGGTTGGTTGGACAACCTGATAAGGCGAGGCACATTTTGAAGGAGATGAGGGAGTATGGATGTTATCCGGATGTGGCTGCTTATAATGCTGCGATTAGGAACTTCTGCATTGCGAAGAGGATTGGGGATGCGTACAGTTTGATGGATGAGATGGTTAGAAATGGCTTGAACCCCAATGCCACTACTTATAATGTGTTCTTAAGGTCATTTTTTTGGATAAATGATTTGAAAAGCTCGTGGACTTTGTACCAGAGGGTGAAGGAGACTGGGTGCTTACTGAGTACACAGTCATGTATGTTTCTGATCAGGTTGAGCAGGAGACATGAGAAAGTGGAGATGGCACTTGAGTTGTGGGATGACATGATGGAGAGAGGATTTGGCTCATATATTTTGGTCTCTGATGTTTTGTTTGATTTGCTCTGTGATCTGGGAAAGTTGGCGGAGGCAGAGAGATGTTTCTTGCAAATGGTAAATAAAGGGCAAAAACCAAGTAATGTTTCTTTTAGGAGGATCAAGGTGCTTATGGAATTGGCTAATAAACAGGAGGCTCTTAAGCTTTTGTCAGAAAAGATGGCTGCTTTTGGTTCCTCCACACAACTGATCCAACACGATAAAGCGGAATATGAACAATCAAGTTCCGACTTTGTAACCTGATGAATGCTGACTCATATTCCGGTACCTCGCTATTGTCCAATGAGTCTTTCGGTCCTCAACATGATGCGTTGGTTTGTTTACGTAGCGGTGGGCCCTTCAATCATTATTGCAGGCCTCTAATCCAGAACTCTACAAATGAGGTTTGTCTATGAAAATCAATTGCATTATTTTCTTTAAGACACTTCAACAAAAACTATGCCTTAGTCCCAAACAAGTTGGGGTCAACGTTATTTTCTTTGTTTCTAAAAAAAAGCATCATTTTCTTTGTTTGTTGTTTTACTTTTTTATGCCTTTTCTGCTAATTATTGATCTCATCGCTTCTAGTATGTCTACACATCCTCATTCCTGATCTTATTGCTCCCAGTATATGCACACATCCATCTCAGCATCCTCATTCCGCAACTTGCATCTTTTGAACATGGGAGTTCTTGATTGGCTAGCACTCCGCCCTACAAGTGTATGATGTAAGCATGCATGTTGTGGTACTCTACTACTCTCTTAACATCTATTAGAGTGATCTGGTTTGCAATCAATAGTTAAGAGAGTACCAGAACAAGCCGACTAATTGTTGTGTTGGGGTGAAATATAATTGTGGAGCCAAGAGTTCTAACAAGGCTATCCAAAGAAAAATGTTAGAATGTCGCAAGTGCAACACAACCTAAATCATTTTAAAACTACCATTATCATTGCACTAAACATGTTTCTATTGTCTCAAGGAAATTCAACAGTTTATACATCCACATGTAAGACTTTTTACCTATATGCACAATATTTCAATACTTGCAATCCCTTGTTGGCCTTACCCAAGAAGTGAGTTTTTGTGAGATAGTCAACACGGGAAGGAGACTGATCTGTGCAGAAACTGATAGCTTAACTCATCTGACATAGGCAGTTAAGCATCATTCGAGTGCTGACGGTCTGATTCTACCTTGTGGCGAATAAAACCAATAGAGGGAGCAATACTAGTTTCCTGAGGCTACCTATACCCCCCCCCTCCCCTCTTTTGTCAACGTCTGGGTTAGAGTTTACGTCTAAATATTGGTTATTGCAAGAAGTTTCAGTTAGCAGGGTACTTTTGGGGTCAGTGTTTGAACACAGTGGAAAATGTATTCACGGGAACCTCAAAGAGCTCACAGAATTTGTGTTATGCTTCCGAAGTTACCATTGTGATGTTTACCTCATTTGGATGTCGTCTTGGTTAAAATTAGGATGCTCTCCCATTAAACAAGCTGTAACTTCGCGCCACCAATTACCATGCACTCATTCTCACTATACAGGGCCTTGAGTCAGTGCATTAACACAAGGCAATTCTTCAATGATGCATTTAACTGTCATTTAAGGACACAATAGTTCTACCTTCACAAGGTAGGAGTAAGGTCTGCGTACACACCACCCTTCCAAGACCATACTTGTGGGATTACACATGTATGTTATTGTTGAAATGACACAATAGTTGCCATTTGATTGACACCTTTTATTTCTCATTTCAGATGACACCAGACACACGACATCTTCCTTCTTTTTGCAAGGCAGGACCATCCTTGGAATGAATGCTTTAGTTTGGAGCCTGGCGCCATAGTTTGTTTTCCTCATAACTGAGAAATTCCAAGGACGCTACGCACGGTCTAGAACTTGGTAGATAATGGGCTCACCCTTTTATCCTCCTTCACTTAGATACCAGGCTTTTGTCTGCTGCATGGTTCAAACTTGTGACATGCACTCGACTCACACATCATGTGTTGTGTTCTTACTACTAGAGCAAGGCCATGAAATCTGAAGCTTGCTTTGTCATCCAATACAAATGTAACGCCTCCATTGGCTCATTTGATGGTGTTCTAAAGTACTATGGAGTACAACACAGTTCTTGAAAATGTTGATCAACAACTCAATACTTCCATGTATAATATTTTACTGGTAAGGCAGTACTTGAACTAGCCTTTCTAGGGTACTTAGATTTGTGCTCGTTGGTGAGCGAGAAAAAACCAACCTTGTTAACTTGCAGGCAAGTGTTCATTGTGATCGAAAAAACCATACATACACGATATCGTGTTGAAATCACTTTTTTACTATGTAGGTTTAAGATTTGTATCGAACCAATATTAATTATTTTTGTAGTGTTCTTTGTGCCTAATGTTATGTCATTCTTACAACTTTTTAATATTTTACACTTTAACATTGTTTATAATTTGATCTCCTTTGAAACATTGAAAGGATATCCTGGTTTTTGTTGGTTGTTTTCCAACTCACAAATTGTAATCTATCTTGAAGATATTCAAATTTGATTGGAAATAATTTTGAAAAGATCCAAAAATATTTGACTGCAATTCATATAACCCCACCCCCACCCCCCCACCCCCCCAACACACACACACAAAAAAAAAATTCAACTTCTACTTACAAGTTATAACAACCTAAAATTAAAGAGAATAGCTTCTTTGTCACATAAAAGTTGTTTAGGAACAATAAGAACAATATAGTTCCACAAATGGACAAGGCATATAAATAAATATTATTCACCCGTTTTGATTCTTAATACAGGACATGAAGGTTAAGAAATAAGATACATGAATTTTGCACTCTTAAACTTAAAATGATAATATATCAAAATATCATTTGAATCTTGCACATCAAGACTAATTTCATAAGATATCTCACCTCCACTAGCAACATATATCAATTAACTCTATCCACCGAGGTTAAAACTAATGGAAAGGAACAACAAAGTGTTTTGTCCCTACTGGAATTTAAACTTGAGACCTCATAGTTCTCAACAAACTTCATTGACAACTAGGCAACACCCGTGGATGCATTATGGTTTTAAACATGTCATGCAGTATACTGGAATTAAGAAAATTACAAAAATATAAAAACTGATGTATTTTGAAATAGATTAAAAAGGAAAGTAGGAGGCATATATTCAAACAGACAGTATCTGTTTTAATCTTAGGCTGTTCAGAAACTAAATACATGTCTTAGTAAAATTCAGTTACAACCTTGATAGGATTAAACAACAAGCATTAGGTGATGAAATATTTTCATCAACCACTTCTCTTGCATGTTTTTTTTTCTCAAGCAAAGTATGTATAACCTCTACCAGCATACTAGTAGGTAGAATCTACACAATTGATTTCTTAATCGCCATGGAATTTCATCGATACACCCATCGAATTCCAAAACATGAAATAAGCATGGCATAAAAGACCTTCCGAGATGAGAAAACCAAAATATGGAAAACATGGGGAATGGACCAGATGAAGGTACAGGGACAAAAAATTACACGCGCTTTACAACTGTACAAAATTCCCTGAGTACCACTCCTCGTCTCTACATTAGGAGAGCAACCACTTTCATAGACAAGAGGCACGATCCTCTCTGCCTAAGTTATGGTGATTAACATCTTCGTGTCATTTCTTTGTGTATGTCAAGTAAGGGTCTTGGGCGATTGTCAAAACATCTGGCCTCTCTGCTTGATTATATGTTAAACAACGACGAATAAACTCCTGCTCAAACACATAGAAAAGAGAGAATCAATAAAAGATCCAAGAATCAGTGGCAAGAGCAATATAACAAAATCCTAATAGGTCCGTAAATATTGTTGGAATTTAACTTTTCTTGTACATTGCTTAATCGAGTTTTGTTTCATCAACTAGATAGTATGCCCAGAGTAGTCATATGAATATTGGACACGAGAATTAAGTTCTAGTATCCTGATTCTGAATCTTGATATGCTCTAGATGTTTCTGGTCATGGTATGTATGGACTACTGTCATGCTAGTAATACAGTAGTTGATGGGGATTGAAATAAAGCATGGAGCCAATCGGCGCATGTACTCAACTTGAATCGAAGCCATATTATTATGTATCAGTAAAAGAACAATATAGCTGTGACCAAACGTTAACCACATTTGGGGCATCAAATGACCTAAAAAGTAGGCAAACGTCAATGGTTTCATTTTATTTTAAATTGGGTACAAAATATCTACTGCATATATATTAGTAGAAATAACAGTATTATCAACTCTGAGGGCCTCCAGTTTATCTTGATAATGCTCACAAAAAGGAAAATAAAATAGGGACAATTGATTGTCAGATAAGAAATGTAGTCAGATATAGCAAGTAAAAAACCTCACCTTTGCCTCATTAGAGACAGCTGGTCTTGTAGGGAACTCAACCTTTCTTGCTTTAATAATTGTGTCCTCCCTTAGTATTCTCTCTTGTGTTTGGTCATGCCCAAAGGGGCGTTTACCAAACAGCATTTGGTACAACAAAATACCAGCTGACCAGACATCAACCTAGTTACATAAATATAAATTACGAGTTTAGTTCATAAAACACGTAGTTAACTGTTCATTCATCATGGACTTTAGGATTAAATATGCATCAATAAAGATGCAGACCCTGCATTAAGTCCAAGATCTTTAGAAATGAAGAATTAAAAAAATGTTGTGTAATCCTGGTTTACAGTGGAGTCCTATTTAACTTTATCAGCGAGTTAAAGCAAAGCAGGAGAACTCACTCTTGAGGATATAAGAGGTGTCTTGCTTAGCTCAAAGCATTCGGGAGGTAGATACCTGAAGAAACAATACATCCAGAAATAATGGACCTTAGTAAAATTTTACAAAGGCAAGAGATGACAGCAAAAGTAGGTTCAGAACTAGTGCACCTCACTAAAATCATGATGACAACATAAATCTACCACTCACCAGTATGTTCCCGCTCCCTGGGATGTGAGTTCCATACCCTGGGATCCGACGTCATCTTCCACTATCTTGCTTAGACCAAAATCGGTAACTTTAGCAACACCAAGCTCATCAAATAGAACATTCCCTGGCTTCAGATCATAATGGATGATCCTCTGTGACTTTTTATTTAAGTAAATGAGGCCTTGAAAAACCTGCACAATGATGATTCTTGCTTCCCTTTCTGGCAACACAGGTGTTGCTTTGAGAACTGCATCAAGGTCCTTCCCTACAGGCAAAAACATTTATGACAAATATGGGAGGTAATCCTAAAATACCTTATTGCACTGAGCATTATTGTAATTGTTCCATATTGATTATGCAATAAAGGGAGTAAACACACCACTACAGTACTCCAAGATAGTGCAAAATGTGTTGTGATCTATCTCAAAAATGTCCCAAAGCCGCACAATGTGATGGTGCACCAAAGACTTGTGGATGTTGTACTCCCTGATTGCATGTCGTATATAACTTTGCTTCTTCTCTTCGCTCCACTGAGCATTTAGTCCATGTAGCTTACATGCAACATATCTATGATCTACCAAGTCAAAAGCCTGCCAGAATTTTGCAATTTGAAGTGAATGGAAGGATATTTTTCTCAATATGTTAATACATAAAAGAGGTGTACATTGCCATTTGGTGAATGAAAATATATTTAACACCCACTTTCAGATTCCTACCTTATAGACCTCACTAAATCCTCCTTTTCCAAGAAGGTTTAAGAGGGCATATCGGTGGTTCAAAATCTGAAAATTGTTAAAACGAGAACCGTCTTCATCACGTATGCGTTTCATTTCACGAATGAGCCTTCCTTTCTCTAGTTCATACCGATCTCTCTCACGCATTATCATATCCTCCTCCTAATGAAAATGAATATGACGGTGTGAAGCATGGAGAATATATTAGAAACAAAGCACCACAAATGACAGAACTGGTAGGCAGATAAATATTCAGAGAAGGAAGAGAAAACTTACTCGTTTGATGCTAGCTAAACGAGATTTGTAGATTTCATCCTGAATGAAAGAATCTTCTTCCTGCAAACCTCCCTCCACATCTCCTCCATCACTTTTATCTGCAATGGTAGGGTAAACCTTATTGTTAGTAACCTTTTATATTACAAGAAACATAGTTTTGGGCAATCAAAGAAAATGAAAAATCAAATGAACAGCTATTCCTGCTGAAATAATGACAAACTGTCATGAACAAGAAGCCAATGTGGGAGTTATTTTAGTAAAATATTATTTCCAAGATGATAAGACTTAGACAACTATATTAAGCAAGAGATGCATACAAGTTAAATATAGTGTGCTTACAACTCCAGCTTTATTCAAATGTCATCTGCTAAGACGATAGTGAACTTGACAATCACACAACTTGCGTTAGACCTTTGGAATGTCATGCAGCCATTTAATGAAGAGCAGATTCAAGACCAGAAATATAGTAAAAGAAATTTTAGAGATCTTGTGCCATTACTAAAAAACTAACAGGTTTGGACATTTTTTGGGACAAAACCCACTCATTCACCAAAATAACACCATAAATCTATCCAAGAGAAGAAACATGAGAAAGTATGATTCAAACGGAAAACTTCACCTGGTTGTCGTTTCTTCAGCAATTTACGCTGCCGTTCAATAGCTTCTTTTGTTTCTAATAAGTTTCTCTGTAAAAAAAGACTCATTAGCAATAACACCTCTTGGATCTAGGATATAAGCAATGTTTAGCAGTGTAACTAATATGGAGATACCGAAAACTAAATAGCATATAGGATCAGTTTCCATATTGGGTTTATTCAGCTTGCAAACAATCTAACTGAAGTTAAGTCAGGTAAGTCTCCAAAGTTACTTGGTCTTCCTTTTAATACGTAAAATGCCTCTTTCCTTGACTAACAACTCTTGTGTGTCCAAAGATCCAGGCAATAGAAACTATTATTTAAATTCTTGACTCAACTCTCAGATTCTCAATATACTAATTTTTGCTAAGTCAAATCTCTCCTTTGTTGTGGGCATGGTTGTTAGGACATAAGCTGAATTTCTATTGTACTTTAAAAGCTAAATGGACAGGCAGTGACTGTTAGTTCATGGATATATTAATATATCCATATAATGAAATGCAAAACAAGCACTCCCTTGCCAGACCACCAAAATATGGAACATACAAGTTGAGCATTCAGGTCCTTTAGTGCTTGCCCATCTTCCCAGGCCTCAGATATAACGGTTCCAGCTCTGCAATTAACCAAAGAACAGAAAAAGATCAGCAGTCACAAAAATAAATAGGTTCAAAATATGATATTTGATAACACAAAAAAATAAACTGATACTTAGAGGATGGGCATATGTCCTATTGATAATCTAGAGTTCTATTAGTATACTTGTTACATAGTTATCACCAACAAAATCCCAGCAATTAATCAATCAATTAACTACACTCAATCCTTAGTTGGGATCGGGTATATGAATCCTATGTATCCATTTTGCTCAATTCAGACCCATTTCATTCTCAATACTAGAAAATTCATACTTTAAGATCAAGAGTTTACTAAAGCTAAAGATTCCCTAACTTTCACACTTATCCTTGAAATGGACTTACAAGTCGCCAAGTTTGGCATGAGGCAAGTAGGCTAGAGGTCTTGTATCCTGATATATATTCTCTAGTATCTCACCAACAGAAGACCATAGTAGATCACTGGACTCCTCAAGAGAGATTCAAAGGATAGCAGATTTTTTCAACACCATAGGGCAATTTAATGGACTGGAAGGGGTCAAGACATTTTGTGGTGGAAAGGCAAATTGGAAGGGAAGTTTTAAGGTAGGTTGTGCATACAACTGGCTGTACCACACCAGTCAGCCTCAAAGTTACTGGCCATGGAGAGGAATTTGGAAGTCAAAATCCCACTCAAAGTGGCATGTTTTTTCTGGTTATTGGCCAACGGAGCTGTCTCGACTTGAGACAACTTAAAGAGAAGGGGATACGGGGAAAATGTTGAGACGGTTAACCACCTCTTTCTACACTGCAAGATCACTGGCCAACTAAAGAGGTTATTCCTGAATCTTAAGGGTATGTCATGGACCATGCCTGCCAAGATCACAGAAGCATTCCAGGGTTTGGAAGAAGCAGGAAAGTAATCCAAGAATAGAGACAGATGGAGAATCGTTCCAGTTAATATATGGTGGGCAATATGGAAAGAAAGGAATTCTAGAGCTTTTGATAGTATAGAGAATAGTATGCAAAAAGTCAAGCTAAATTATCTTATGCTACTATGTTTTTGGTGTAACCAATTATACTCAAATGATACTATCTCCATAATTGATGTACTAGACTCAATTTAGCAAAAGATAGTAGGATTTGAAGTACATGTTGTAAATATTGACCAGTACAGTTTTAGTACTGTCTTTTGAGGAATATACAAAGCTACCATTTTCAAAAAGAAAAAAAAAGACTTACAAGTCTCCAACTAAAATAAGAATTACTTGTAAAGTCACACCTCATGTAAGCGTAATAACAACTAGACCTTAGTCCAAAATAAGATGTCATTAACCATATAGATCTTTTGCTTACATAGTACTCTATTTTTGAGCATGTTGGCATCTGAGAGATTGTAGGTGTTCAAAGAATACTTCCCTCTAGGTGATTTTAGGAATGTCTCGTCATTTTATGTTACCTTCAATCATTATAGTGCTGGACCTAAGGACCAATGAACATACAAGTATATGTTGGGGCAATAGCTTTAGAAGGAATTGCTTTGATTGGGAATACCTAGAGTAGCTCTTTTATTGGAAGATTTGGACAAAGTGGCTCTAAAATCAAAATGTCGAGGCACTTGACAGTACTCACTAGATATGAGTAAGAATGGAATTTTCTGTTAATTCATTCTACAAAACAATTAACAGTGAGGATAGCAGTTGGCCATGGAAGTCAAAATTCATTGCTTTATGGGGTTGCCTACTCAGGAGGCGCTGCTGATACAAAGCAATCTACAGAAAAGAGGTTTGTCATTATGCACTAGGTACTTCATGTGTAATAATGAAGGGGAAAATTGCAGCCATCTCTTTCTAGACTGCTCTGAGGCAAGTCACTGAGTCAGATGTGGTCACTGTTTTTAAACAAATTCAAGATACCATTTATCATGCCTCAGTCAGTGAGGGAGCTAAAAACCAGCTGGAGTATTGAAGGAATAAGGTTAGAAGGTTGATGGATAGCCAAGCGATTAATTTCTTCACCATGGGAGATCATGTTTCTAGTTTAGAGAACCTTATCTTCTCCCTCTTCTCCTTATCATATCACTATTATTATTCCACTATTATCTTATTTTTCAATTTTATTACTACTGTTGTTTCTTTTACTTTGGTTATCTTTACTATTTTTGCTGTCAATACTTTTACTTGCTTTAGTATTTTCATTATAACTTTTTTTTTACTGCTGTAAAATTTCAAACCTGTTTCGAAAACAATTTTCTAGAGCCGAGGGTCTATCGGGAAAAAACTCTCCAACTTACACAAGGTATGGGTAAAGTCTGCATACACCCCAGACCTCACTTGTTGGATCAGGATTACACTGAGTATGTTGTTGTTGTTGAAGGAAACGCTGGGTTTTGTGGAAAGAAAGAAATGCAAGATGCTTTGAAGGAAAAGTTGATGATGCGCAGAAGACTGAGTATATATACTCATCACTTTTGGCTTATGGTTTAATCTTCAAGATGTTAAAGATGAAATTAGCACGGTAGATTTCATAGACTTGCTAAAGGGATAGGAACTTGTATAAAAGGAAAAAAAAAATAGTATAAATGGAATCCTTTCTTTTTGTTTTTATATAGGAGGATCCCTAGCTATGTAAACTGTACTACTTGGTGCTCGACTATTTTTCCTTCCTATACAATCACTAACCTGTTCAAAAAAAGATGGGCAAACAAGACTTCCTCTCGTTTAACCTCTATGGGTGATACTTGCTGCGACCACGATGTGATCATTCTAATTTTGTCCAATCTTGTACATCCATCAAAACATTCACATTTATAATTTTGTATGTCAAACCTTAAGATGTCCAGCATTTACTCCCTTCTGGCTGGATATCACCCCTGAAGCACACCTCTATTTCAGCCATGTTATTTTCATTCCTTTTTTTTCTTTTGACAAGTCCAACAACAACAACATACCCTTAATAATCCCACAAATGGGTTCTGGGGAAGGTAGAGTGTCATACCCATAATAATCCCACCAGTGGGTTCTGGGGAAGGTAGAGTGTCATACCCATAATAATCCCACAAGTGGGTTCTAGGGAGGGAGGGTAGAGTGTACGCAAACCTTACCCCTACCTTGTTAGGTAGAGAGGTTGTTTTCGAAACACCCTCGGCTCAAAGAAAGCAAAAACGCAACATAAATGAAGACATAAGCAATAGGAGGATAGTAAGAAAATAGAGGCATACGAGACAACAAGTAGTAATAGTAAAACGCTCAATATATCTCTTTGGGAGGGAAGTCACTTTAATAAACTCTGTGTTGGACTCTCTTCCAACTTATGTTATGTCTTTATTCCCCATGCCTTCCAAAGTGGAAGAAAGACTTGACAAACTGAGAAGAGATTTCTAGTGGAAAGGGAGTAAAGAAGGGAAGGGTTTGCATTTAGTCAAATGGCAGACTGCACAGTTACATAAACAATCTGGTGGAGTTGGAATCAGAAACTTGGGGTTGCAGAATAGATGTCTCTTGTCAAAATGGCTATGGAGGTTCAACACTGAGGAAGAAGCACTGTGGAGGGAGGTGATAGTCAACAACTATGGGTTGAATGGAAATTGGGTCTCCAATTCTGTGAATAGCACTTATGGGGTGTCAGCTTGGAGAACAATAAGAAATTTGTGACCTGATCTAAGTAGAAACATAGTCTACAAGGTGGGAAATGGGACGAAAATCCTAAAATCCTATTCTGGAAAGAGAATTGGAATGGAAATGAGGCACTGATGGTCTTATTTCCTGACCTATTCTCCTTGTGTACCAATCCGGAAGAAACATTGGCTGAGGTATGGTCTATTCATGGATGGAATATTGTGTTTAGAAGGCATTTAAATGACTGGGAGATTAGGAGAGTGGCTGAGCTATTACATGTTCTCAACGGTTTCAATGGGTTATCAGCAGAAAAAGATTCTATCATATGGAAGAATGGAAGCCTTTCTGTTAACAAGCTATATATTAAGGAGGTGAAGAAGCATCCAGGTGGTAAGCTTGGCCCCTAGAAGCAGATTTGGAGGAACAAGGTGCCAACCAAGGTAAAGTGTTTCTCCTGGTTGGTTGCGAGAAGAGCATGCTCCACTCATGAGAAATTGAAAAGGAGGGGTTTCTATATTGCCTCTGGTGCTCTCTCTGTAATGAGACTGAGGAAACCAACAACCATTTGTTCCTCCATTGCAAAGTGACAACACAATTGTGGAACCTTTTTTTGGAACTAACACATACAAAATGGATTAAACCTTAGCATACAACAGATCTACTTAGTTGCTGGATCAGCAGAGGGGGAAGAAAATCTAAGAAAAAGTGGAGTATAATACCATCATGCATTTGGTGGTGTATTTGGAAAGAAATCAATAGCAGATGCTATGATAACAAAGCTAATTCAATAGAGAAAGTCAAATGGAACTGCTTGACTACTTTTTATTTTTGGTGTAAAGAGGAAAGGATAGAAGAAGCTGCACAAATTTTGGATTTTATAGGCACTTTGTAATCTATTAGCCTTTTTGTTTTTTCTCTTGTTGGAAACCAATTTTTAGAGGTCTCCAGCATATCCTTAATGCTGATGAATACAACATTATCTTTATCAAAAAAAATAGTAAAATAATAAAACCAAAAATAATTCTAATACTCTTAGCTGGAGAGACCAAATGTGAAACCATTTAATACTAGCCTTCAACCCGAATACTTGACCTCCTTACTCTCCAATTAAGACTCATGTCCACGGTAAGCTAAAGGTTTTTCATGTTCTACATAATCACCTCTCCCCAATACTTATTTGGCCTACCCCTACCTCTCCCTAGACCCTCCAACGTCAACCTCTCACACATTCTCACTAGGGCGTCTATGCATCTCCTCTTGACATGCTCAAAACATCTCAGCCTGATAAGGCCACTTCCACCTTAGCCTGAATATCTTCATTTCTGGCCATATCTTTGCTAGTAAGCCCCTACACATCTATCTTAACATACTCATTTCTGCAACTTCCATCTTTTGGACATAAGAGTTCTTGACTAACCAACACTCCACCCCATACAACGAAGCTGGTCTAACTATTGCTCTGTAGAACTTACCTTTAAGTCTTAGTGTCACCTTTTTATCACATAAGACACCAGAATTCTTTTGATAAGCAATCATCCCTTTTTGTTTCTGTGTACAAATGCATCTATTATGCCATTTTCTTGCAAGACTCAACTTAGATATCTAAATTTTTTGCATTTAGACATCACAATCCCATCAAATTTCACTTCACCATTATTCCTCAAATCCTGTACATCCATTTTAACATTCACATTTTACACTTTCATCTATGTTGGACCTTAGGTGCCCAACATTAGCTCAATTTTGGATATCACTCATGTATTAAACTTCTATTTAAGCCATGTTACTTTGACTTCCTTTTTTATCTCCTCAAAAAAGTATTCATCCTACTGTGTTTCTATCTTGTACACTTGCATCTATTATGCCATTCTACTGCAAGACTGATCTGAGGCATCTAAATCTTTTGCATTTAGACATCACAATCCCGACAAATTTCACTTCACCATAATTCCTCTTCATGGAAGCTACATTCAGTGCAATATTTTGTGTTACTTACTTCTACTTATCCTAAAACCTCACTATCTAGAGTGCTTATCCAGAATCCCAAAGATAGATTCACTCTCTAGTTGCGTCAATTACAAAATGCTATATGAAATAATATGCACCATGGAACCCATCACCATACTATTATTACAAGAACAATAATAAAGCCTCACTTCCGAGTTAATTGGGGCTGACTATATGTACAGCATTTAGATTATCCATAACTAAGGTAAATAAATCCTGACTTAAAAAAGATCCTCAGTGTAAACTGTAAACACACAATTATGGGAACTCGTTGCACCTTTTCTTACTTCTCACACTCCTGATGCCTTCTCATCTGTTGAACTTACTTAATATACTAGACCAAGCTTGATAAGAATGATGTACCTGATTACTCCCACATTGCCCAGTCTCAATGATTCCTGGCGCACTTTCATCCGAGCCTCTTGTCTCTCAGCTTTTGAAACAGATATTAGCAACTCGGACATTATTTTCGTTCTCTGCAGACAAAAATAAATGAACCATTTCCATGAGGAAATACCAATAAACAGGTATAACATCAACCATTTTTCATCGAGTTGGTATTTTTACCTGCTTGCTGACATGAGATTATTGCAGACACAATGGGACACAGCTAAGAGTAAAATTTGTAGGTTAACTAAAGCAAAATTTGGCAGCAATATTTTGACAGGAAAGCCAAATAGTGATGTTCGCACAACTTGCATGAGATAGTAAATATGTCCACAAATGGACCAACAAAAAGAAGCATTTTTAGAAACAACAAATCCAAGTTTGAAAACAACATTTTGCTAGGAAAATGAAATTACAATGGGTGTGCCAAAATTGTGCGTGTGTATACATACATACCATATATATGCAAAGAACTTTGGTACTACAGCCTATTCAATACTCCATAATTCTACATAATGTAGAAAACTCTGGTTTTTAGTTTGAATAATGTCTGTTCTACTGAAGTGGTCAAGCTGAATACACCAACTCTGTAGGTTCCTCCATCACGTATATCATATTAACAGATACATTCTTCAATAGCATATTCAGACATATGATGATAACTCGAAAGATATATAACTTAAGCAAATATAGTACCAATCAGAGCTGACAAAAAATTTGATTTGGCGACAAGCACACCGATGTAGCTAGTTAGTGCCACAAATATTTGGTCATGTGGTTAGCAAAGGTAACCTCCCAAACTAAATACAAACAGTACCGATTATTTCTAGGGCAGAAACAGAACTTGACCGATGAAAAGAAGTAAAACAACCAATGAAGCACACCTTTGGCTTTGTCTGCTGCTCGTAATCTTTAAGATCCTTCAGCTCCTGTATAATTTAATTATGCAATGCTGAAAGGTCAGTTGCAATTGAAAGTTCTATTCAAAGCCAAATCAACTAACGGGTAATTTGGTTCACAGACAAGTTATATACAGATTATAATTTAGGGATTGTAATTCAATAAATAATAATTTCTGAATTATTTGCATTTGTAATCAGACTTTAGCTTAGTAGTTTAAAAGTTTGTACATATAATCTAGAATGTTTGTTTGGGGTTTTTTTTTTTCGATCAAGTAAATAAGGTTCCATTGAATGAAGGACTGAAATCGGCCATATACAAGAGGTATACCAAAAAGTAGAGAACCTACAAAAAGATATGGTTCTGTAGAAAAGACACCGAGCCTCTATACAAGCAGGTAGTACATGGGTGCACTAAAAGAAAATAAGGGATGGTGATTACTCCTCAACTGAGAAGAACTCATCTCTACTCCCTCAATGACTCAAGTTTCTCTCCTTCCAAATAACCCACCTCAAAGCTAGCGGAGCCTAAGTTGCTCGGACTCTCCGAAAATGATGCCGGATCAGTGTCGGATCTTTCAAAGTTACACTATTTTTGGAGGATCCGATACGCACCCGTCGACATTTTGGAAGAGTCCGAGCAACATAGAGCGGAGCAACATTCCACACCTTGTGTCTTCTCAACATTCTTCCTCTCTTCCCGTTGAACATCAGCTCCTTTACAGATCTTGGCATTGCCCATGAAATACGAAACCATCTGAAAAATATCCCATCATAACGTCGTGGCTAGGCACAATATAGGAGAAGATGATCAACGTCATCATCCGTCTCCTTGCATAAGTAACACCAACTAATACAAACAACGTTTTGCTTCCTAAGGTTTTCCAATGTCAAAATCACCCCTCTAGTTGTTTGGTTTTAAATAAAATAAGCATTTGTTTTGTAACAATATCCTCGACTTATACATTTGTTTTATCCAAATTCATATTCAGTTTATCATCATATGTTCTATAATTACCATATAGGATTAGAAATCAAAATAAAATTCAGACAAGTAAGTTTTTCTGTAACTCAAATAAAGAACAATTTTAAGAGTTTAAAATGAGGCATACTATGAGATAAATTGCTATTCTTTCCTGTCCACAGTAAGTGATTTTCTAGCCTTTCAAACTTGGTCCAAAATAGGTGATTTAAAAAAAACAAGGTATATATTTTCTCCAACTTTACTCGCGTCTAGTAAATGATCTGAATAAATTTCTAAAAGGTCTTTTAATACTTCTTTACTTATGTTGAGGAGAGGGAAAGGGTATCAAATAACCCTCTTAGTTAATGTTATTAACTGGTTTCTTATTATGTGGACTAGAGGGACTAACAAATTTCATGTTCCCCTACTAAACATAATTGTTTATTTCAAACACCTTATTAGCTTTAAAATCAATATTACTAAACATTATTGGAAACATGCAAGCGATAACAAAAGATGGTTAACTAAACAGGTACCAGATATAGCAAATTTTTAGGCATTTATGAGACCTTATACAGGTATATACTAATTCATAAGTTGTTGTCCAGCATTGAATAAGTACATCATTCGATATCGGGATTATTTGCAGTACTCTAGGTAACCTAAACAAGTTGTACCTTTTCCAGCTGTTGACACCGATATTGATAATCTGTGGCCTCTTGACGGGATTTCTTAAGCTCTTCCTCCAAAGCCACAATTTTTGCCCGTAAAGAAGTGATCTCCTCCTAATGTCAAGGGCAGTCCACATCATTTTAATAATTAAAAATTTATAAATAGTAGCAAAGAGTGACTGCATAAAAATTCATGAGTTGTGAACCCTTTTTATGGCATAAATTCCCCCAGATAGAAATTGTAGGTTAGAATGCACTTTTGACAGTAGAAAAGTATGGAAGAAATCTGAAAACTATAACTAAAGCCATACTTCTGATGTAGTCTGTCCATTATGCCCAAGTTGCTCTTTAGGCAAACTATCCTGCAACTACAACAAGCAAAATTGGTAATGTGTTAGTCCACTGACAAACAACTGCCAATTCTATGCAATCTATCATCCTTTTCATTGTAAAGTTACAAAATATGCATCTATTACCTAACAAAATTACAATCTATTTGCATTTGATACTTTCTAAATCAAACTGACTTTCACAATTAAGTATTAGGGCCTTTGGGATTGCAGTGGATTATATGTATTACATGCTCAATATGCCCACAAGTAATCGTTAGTGTCCTATATAACTACACAACAGGAAAAGGTTTACAAGGATAACTAAATCAATCAGAAAATCATTGATAGAAAACCTTATCCAGTTCAAATCCAACCCAAAGGACGCAAAGGAAAGCCAAAGTTTTGCCCTTTTCGTCTTTCTACTAGCAACTAATATGCTCTCAGGCACCAATTTCGAGGAAATCTTTTAGTAGACCACCTTTTTAGACTTTTCCCATTACTGGGGCCCAGTTCCGGTAGGATGACCGGAGTCGATACATCAAGGGAAAACAGCATTTACTACAATGCCGGATTCAAGTCATACGAGATCACTAAATGCCAGTCAGGAGTAGAAGCATGGTACAATTGGACCGAGCGCAGCAGGAAATTAATGAGAAGAGCTAGAGTTACTCACAAAACTCTAAAATGGTTGGTGGCAGTCCTTATGGAAGCATCAAAAACACAGGGGAAAGAAGTCAGAAGGTGGAAGACAAAGGACCACTTCACAGAGCTGTTTTGCACCCTCAAGTTCAATGAAAAAGGGAGATACATCAGTTTCATAGCCATACAGGGGCAAAACAAATCCATCATCATTACTCCGGAGAGCTATTACAAAGGAGGATGGGGTCACATAGCCCACAAAATTTCAAAATTTATTTACGTCCCAGAAACCACGCATGAGTTGCAGGAAGCACCAACAAGACAGCACACACTATCTTTCAAAGAGGCATGCAACAGTAGCAGATGGGCAACGGAGGTCTCAAGGAAGGCACATCTACAAGCAAACAAGAACAGCATCAGAATCACAAGTGATGGATCCACTTCTGAGAAGGATCTGCTGAATAGATGCCTCGTTGGTAGATTCCATACTGCGACATCAGAGAACCCAGCTCTAAACGAGATCAGGAGATGGGCATGTAACTCATGGAAGACAACCGGAGGACTTAATGTCTTCGCAATAAACGATGGTCTATTCTTATTTGAGTTCCCATCAAAGAAAATAGCAGAACATGTCATGAATGGAACTTGGAGTTGGAAAAAGATGAATTTGTCACTTGAATGGTGGAACCCTACCTCAGGCTGCTGGCCGGAAAACATCACTAGAGATTGGGTGTGGGTCAGAATATTAGGGCTTCCACTATGCTTGTGGTCGCAGAGCATCTTCAAAAAGATCGGCGATCAGTGCGGGGGATTCATCGAAACAGAGGAGGAGACATCTCTAAAAAGCCATCTGCACTGGGCCAGAATCAAGGTGAAAGGGGACGGAAAACTGATTCCGCCGGAGTTAGAAGTAACTGCCGAAGGGTTCGTCTTCAATATCCCGGTATGGGTGGAAGCGCCGGTAACTTTCAGAGCAGAGAAAGAGCTTTCAGAAGCGACAGGTTTTAGTCCAGCAGTCAATGTAGTGCAGAGACCTATTTTGATGAAAGACTCAGCTTTTGGAGAGACTAGCCACGTGGGGTCAGCGAAAAACAAGGAAAATTCAAAAAAAGAAGCACGTGGAGGGCATTTGAAGGGGAAAGGCCCTCTGTGGGGCACAGCGGGTCAATTAAAAGAAGTTTTGGGCCACCCTAAAGGCCCAAACAATTCCAGCCCACAGGAAATAACTTCACCAGCCCAAAGGGAAGACATAACTATGGAGACAGAAATACAAGCAAATACTAACTCCCACCAGAACTCTGCAAGCGCCGTGACGAAGGAGGACGAGAATCAGAAATCTGCAAGCGCCGCGATGGAGGTGGAGAACGAGAATCAGAAATCAGCAAGTACCACGACGGAGGTAATTGAGGTGGAGAACGAGTACCCAGATGCTCAACTCGTCAAACCGACAGAAAATATAGAGGTGGAAGGGTCGAAACAAGAAGGTGATGGCAAAATATCAGCCATCCAACTACACAACCAGCTTCAGGTAGTGAACCGCAGTGGGGAAGAAGCCGTCCCCCTCAGAATGAAATTTCCAGAAGATGAAATTGAACATGAAGAGGACATTGCAGAATGGATTCAAGAGTACATAATCAAGTTGAGCTCGGAATTCGGGGTGGACTTTAAAGGCTGTGAGGAGAAAGCAAAGGAACTTTTCAGGAAGGTAGATAAAAACAAGCAACAAAATAGCGACACACTTTCCACCATGAAGAAGAAGGGGAAATTGGAGTTGAAAAGGTTAGAACTAGACAATAAGTTTTGGAGTTATGGGTCTAGAAGCAAGGGGGGATATCTACCCATAAAAGATTTATGAATCTGAAAATCATCTCTTGGAACGTGAGGGGATTAAATTGTAGAAGAAAGAGGGGATTGATCAGTAATATGATTAGATCTTGGAAGGCAGATGTAGTGTGCCTCCAAGAAACTAAGCTGCAGGGGGAAATCACAGAACTAATGAAGGAAGCCTGGGGAAGTAAGTGGGTAAATCATTTCCATTTAGAAGCCAGTGGAACTAGGGGGGGGATAGTTATCATGTGGGACAAAAGGTCTTGGGATGGAGAAGAAATCTGTGTGGGGAAATACTCTATTTCATGCAGACTCACTGGAAAGAACCAAATCTCTGACTGGCACTTAACAGGGGTCTATGCTCCAAATGGAAGAGCAGAAAGGGAAGAAACCTGGGAAGAGTTAGGAGCTGCTAGAGGACTCTTCTCAGGTCCTTGGGTCCTATGTGGTGACTTCAACACCACTAGGCACCCATCAGAGAAGAAGAGTTGTCTCAGAATTAACAAAGCCATGATAGACTTCTCGGAGTTCATAAATGACATGGATCTGAGGGACCTAGAGTTGAAGGGGGGAAAATACACATGGAGAAAAGGGGAGCGACATGATACAGCAGCCAGATTGGATAGATTCCTCATTTCAGAGGAACTGGACAGTTGCTTCAGGAACATTAAACAATCAATCATGCAGAGGGTAACATCAGACCACTCCCCAATTTCATTGCAGTGTGGTGATTGGGGGGCCTCCAATTCTTACTTCAAATTCGAGAATTGGTGGCTTCAAACCGAGGGGTTTAAAGAGAAGGTCAAGATCTGGTGGGATTCTTTTCCCAACGTCGGAAATCCTGATTTTGTTCTAGTGACTAAGCTGAAGGCGCTGAAGATCAAACTCAAGGACTGGAGTAAGTCAGTCCAAGGTAATTTGAGAATTCAAAAGCAGTTGATATTGGCAAAACTGGCAGAACTAGATGAAATCCAAGAACACAGAACCTTGCAAGAGGAGGAAATTGTGTCCAGAATGACCCTTCTAAATGATTTTGAAGATATTGCCAGAAAGGAAGAGATAGCTTGGCGACAGAGGTCGAGGGCAACATGGCTAAAGGAAGGGGACAGAAATACCAATTTCTTCCACAAAACAGCAAATGCTCATAGGAGAATCAACACTATTGACAGACTGAAAGTAGGGGAGGTGATGTTAGAAAATCCAGTCGAAATCAAGAAAGAAATAGTGACATTCTATGAGAACTTATATGCTGAAACAGAAGAATGGAGGCCTCATTTAGAGATGGAAAATTGCCCTAGGATCAATAACAGTGACAGCTCCATGCTGGAAGCCCCTTTTGAACCTCGCGAGATACTGGAAAGCATCAAGGCATGTGCAGGGGACAAGGCCCCAGGCCCAGATGGCTTTTCCATGGAGTTTTTCAGGCAGTGCTGGGACATTATTAATGTAGATCTTGTAGCTGCAATTCAAAACTTTCATGATAAGTGTTTCTTCGAAAAGAGCCTGAATGCAACCTTTGTTGCTTTGATTCCAAAGAAGGCAGGTGCTGAGGAACTAAAAGATTTCAGACCCATAAGCCTTATTGGGGGGGTCTACAAGATCATAGCTAAGCTCCTTGCAGAGAGACTAAAAAAAGTAATCCAAGGCATAGTGGACAGGCAACAGATGGCCTTCATCAAAGGAAGGCAGATTATGGATGCTGTTTTAATCGCAAATGAATGCATTGAAGCTAGAGAAAGAAGCAACAAGCCAGGGATAGCCTGCAAGTTGGACATCCAGAAAGCTTTTGACTACCTGAATTGGAACTTCCTCATCCAGATGCTGGAGAGAATGGGTTTTGGAGCTAAATGGATCAACTGGATCAAACATTGTATTGGCACTGTGAGATTCTCCATCCTTATTAACAGAACACCCACTGGATTTTTTGCTTCCCAAAGAGGATTGAGACAGGGGGACCCACTATCTCCCTTTCTGTTCATTATAGCCATGGAAGGGTTGAGTAACTTGATCAACACAGCAAAAGGGAAAGGATGGATCAAAGGATTCCAAGCAGGAGAACTAAACACCTCAGAGGTAACTCACCTACAATATGCAGATGATACATTGGTGTTCTGTGAAGCAAAAACAGACCAAATCTTGATTTTGAGGATTATTTTTGTCATTTTTGAGGCAGTTTCTGGACTCCACATCAATTGGGGAAAGAGCTTTATCTATCCTATCAATACTGTGACAGGGATGGAAAGACTGGCTAGTAAGTTAGGAGGCAAGATTGGGGAACTTCCAACAACCTACCTAGGCATGCCTCTGGGAGCAAATAGCAAGTCCAAAGGCATCTGGAATGGGGTCCTAGAGAAATGTGAAAAGAAACTCACCAACTGGAAAAGTCAACACCTCTCCTTGGGAGGCAGACTAACTTTAATCAATAGTGTCCTCGATGCTCTACCTTCCTACATGATGTCAGTATATCCAATGCCTGCAAGTGTATCTAAGAGCATTGATGCCCTTAGGAGAAACTTCCTATGGCAAGGCAGTGAAGACAAAAAGAAGTTCCACCTAGTTAAATGGGAGGAACTGATAGTGAACAAGGATACAGGTGGTCTAGGCATCAGGAACTTAAGGAAACAAAACCAAAGCCTCATGTTGAAGTGGCTGTGGAAATTCGCCAATGAAGATTCTACGCTTTGGAAGGAGGTCATCATAGCAAAGTATGGCATGGAGGACAAGTGGATGACAAAAGTGGTTAACACTCCATACAACTGCACTGTTTGGAGAGCAATCAGGAACCTGTGGCCTATGTTGCATTACAGATCCAGAATCAAAGTGGGAGATGGGCAGAAGACTTCCTTCTGGGTGGACAAATGGAATGGAGCAACACCCATGAAACAGCTGCATCCGGAACTGTACATGTTATGTCAACAACAACAGTCAACAGTGGCCACAATGTGGACTGGTCAAGGCTGGAATTTGTTCCTAAGGAGGCACCTAAATGACTGGGAAATAGAGAAGGTAATTGCACTCCAGAAATCAGTGGAAAATTTTAGCAATCTTACTGAGGAAAAGGATTCACTGGTTTGGCAGAGCGACACTCATGGTAAATTCTCAGTCAATTCAGCATACAGGGCACTAAACAAGACTGCAGTCCAAGAGACAGATTGGCCATGGAAGATGATCTGGAAACCAAAGGTGCCCTACAAAGTGAACTGCTTTTTATGGTTGCTGTCAAAAGAAGCGGTTCTGACCCATGAAAACCTGAAGAAAAGAGGATATCAATTTGCCTCTAGATGTACTCTGTGTGGTGAGCAAGCTGAGACGATCAACCATCTTTTTTTACACTGTAAGTGGACTGAGCAGCTATGGAGAATGTTCATTTGCCTAAAAGGAATTTCGTGGGTGAAACCAGGAAGCATCAAAGGAGTTCTAAGTAGCTGGATTAGGGATGGCAATGCTTCAAAGGAGGAGAGATGGAAGTTTGTCCCAGCAAGCGTTTGGTGGACAATTTGGAAAGAGAGGAACAATAGGAGCTTCGAGAACGTACAGAATAGTCTTCAAAAGATTAAAATGAATTGCTTAGCTCTTTTCTATTTTTGGTGTAAACAAGATATTTTAGCTAGAACAGAAGACATCTTTGATGTACTAGATTGTTTATAGGCACCAATCTCGTTAAGTCAAAGACTCTGTAAGATGTAATATTTTTTGAAGGGGAACTACACTTTTGGTTGTAGTTTACCTGTGAATATCTATAGACTAATGTTACCAGCCTCAAAAAAAAAATCCAACCCAAACATCAAGCATAATTATGAAGTTGTTAAGTGCCAAATAGGACTTCTGCTATGTTAGTCTTCCCTTTGCACAAGATAGGACAAATATGCAGCTACTCAACTGTGAATTTAAGATTACTATCAATGTGCAAGCTTTTCCTGTAACCTTGACAGTAAGTGCAATATTCACCACCAGAAATGGGGCCAACACAAGATGGCACACAACTTTAAGAGATCAAGTAAGATATTACACAAATGAGGTATCCTACTCATACTTGGTTAGATAATTAACAAAAGTAAAGGATGGGATAAATCATCTATAGGTTCTTAGCAACAAATTTATGATGACTATCGTCACATTTGGGGGGAAGGAAGCATTACCAAGGTGTTTGCATAGCAATCACCAAACAAAAATACGCCTTGGGTTGACTCATCAAACACTAGAATAACACCTGAAGCTACAAGTTATGACAATACGAATACAACCAGAATAGAATGAGGAGAACTAAGTAAATAATAGTTCCTTTTTGTTTTTGGCTAAACTTAATGCATTAAATTGTCTCTTGGATAAGACTGCACTAGAATAGTATTCTCTTTAACCAGATATGACAAATATGCAGGAACCAGCAGTGAACTTAAGTTTATTGTACAATGTGTCAACTTTTCCCATAACCTTAATAGTACTACAATATTCAGCGCCAGGAAAGGATCTACAAACAAACAAGATGGTAAACAATTTTATTATGCAAGCTCTTATACATATGAGTTATCCTACTCATACTTGTTTAGACAATTAACAAAAGGAAAGAGTGGGATAAATCATTTAGAGTAACCTTTGCCTGAAATTCAGGATAATTTTGTTCCGCATTTGGTGCAAGGATGCGTTACCAAGGTGTTTGCATTCAAACAACAATGCACCTTGGCCATTATATATTAGAAAACACCTTGGAAATAGGAGGGATTACAAACCTAAAAACAACCAGAATAGAACATGAGGGAGTTTCCCATACTTTTTTCATGGAGGGGGCATGGGCAAGGTCTAGGCGTTTAGCAAAATTATATTAGATAATCAAGGGAGTATCACCCATGTAAAAAATAGAGCACACAATATACTGAAACAAGGGTGGCAAAGGTATAAAGGAAGACATAAGAAAATAGGAAACACGCTACAACAATGAAAACTAAATTAATTTCAATATATAGAATGTGGAAACTAACAGCATTAATCCAGATTTTACCATTGTGAAGGTACAATAAAGAATAAACAGTAGAAATTATCAGTGATATGTATATTCAGCTTTAAACATTTCAAAATTGACATTAATAAAGCAGGAGCTTCTCTTGTTTTGTTTGTTAACTTTCCATGTGTCGTTTTTGGACAAACATTTGCCTGTATCTTTCAAACTTATCCTTTCAAGCTCAATCATTACTGATAATCATGCAATCCTAAAATAAACCTTAAGCTCGTGCTATCCTAAAACAATACCTTAAATCATGCCAGGAAAAAACTCACCTTCTTGTAAGAGTTCTCGAACTGACCATTTGACACAGAAACTGCTTGTAACCTGGTCTGATCACCAACTCGGGAACCACGCCCTCTACCAGAATTAGTTTGTCCCCTACTACGGCTTTGTTTTCGTCTATTCACATCTGAACCCACTTTGCTTGTTTCTGTATTCTCTACCATCTTTTTCCCTGTATCAGCTGCTGTCTAGAAAAGTATTTGCTTCAGCATTAGCATATACATTCTTCCAGAAGGTTAAGCGGAACAACACCCTAAGATAAAATTGCTAGAAAATGGATAGTTGTAAAAAGAGAGTATCTCAGAAATTAGAATTGCTAACACCTAAAGGAACTGGACAAGAAAAACAATTCACAAAACATAGCAAACCAAGATAAGATATACCTCCACACGGTCAAACGAAGTTGAGCTGTCGTCTTCTTCAAGTTTGCGCCGTTTCTGAGTGTTTGCTTGTATGAGATATTCCACTCCGTTCTGATAGAGAAGAAGGAGAAATGTCAGCGACGAGAATGAAAAGTTATGCTTTAAGAGCAAAAAGTGCAGGACTAGAAACTAAACACAAATTTGTAATCAGTAGTTTGAGCAGTCCACACTGAGTAATTAGTTCTTCCAAATCATATCCAAAGTTGCCAAAGGCGCGCTTAATCCTTAAAGCGAGCCTCAAAACATGTTGAGTGCTTCAACGCTTCAGATTCGTCAATAAGGGCTTGTTTGGTAGGAGGGATAAGGGATAACTAATCCCGAGATTAATTTTAGGATGAGTTTATCCCATTTTTGGTTGGGATATTGGGATAAAATCGCAGGATGACTTATCCTGGGATTGTAGTGTTGTTTCTATCCACATTTAGGGTAGGAAAATAACCCTGGGATAACTTGTTCCCAACCAACCGAGCCCTAAGGTTCTAAGACAAATTTATCTTTGCAAATAAGCGCTTCCCGGAGAGGAAACGCTAAACAATTGGTATTTCACTTTATTGTAAAAATATTTGCGCCTTTTTTCATTGAAGTCCACACTTTATTTGCGTTTAGTTATGCTTAAAACCCCAACAGACCTTTCAGTTTCTTGCTTTTTGCTTTTGATACCACTGATCCAATTTAGGAATATTTGCTATTATACCACAGAAAAACCGGGCTTATTAAAGTAAATCTCTGATTCATTCCAAGATGGCAGATATTCGGATCCAAATTTCCCGTTTTTAAGTAAAGGGAGAAAACTAATGCAATGTACTTCATAATCTATCTGAGGTGTGTTTGTTTTAAAATTCTGAGGTCACAAATTATTAGGTTATGACAACTCAAACAGATTTCTGTTCGGATTTATCGGATCAGGTTTTGGAAGGAAGAAACGTTAAAAGATGTGGACTGGTTAAAGTTTGAATACAACAAGGTAGGAAAGCTTTTAAAGGAAGACCTTTTTCGCATTACTGGCGTCGGATAAGTTTTTCTCTTGAAGATTCCAGGCAATTAAAGGCCAAAAACCTTAACATTTGCTACTAATGAGTTGTAAATCTCCTGCAGAAATTTAGCTTGTATAAAAAGAGACATGATGGAAATTGGTGTGTGGTATTTAGTAGACATTGGAAAATTTAGGTATTCGGTCAAACTTTTCAAATGCATAGAAAGAAACATGTGAAGAACGAGGCCAGATCAGTAGCAGTACTAGGTTGCAAACAGCACTGTTTTAGTGGCAAGCAGAGTAGGATGGTATGTACCACTTATGCGATACAGACATAAAATGCTAACGATATAGCCCCAGGTTTAGCAAAGGTTGAGGACATAAAGTGATAATGATATAAAAGATTTTTCACCGTTAATATGATTCTAATTATCAAAGGCTGGTCAGATTGGTTAGAAGAATTAGATGCAAAATGAATGACCATATCATCAGCCTATCTTAAAAAAAGAACAAAGATATCAGATCATTCACAACTGACCCAAAACAACAAAGAACCTAAAAAAGTGAACTTGGGTGTCTTTCTGATGATTTGAAGCGATTCTAGGAGACCCCTTTTAGTCGAAAAGAGTTGTAAAAACAAGAAAACGGCAGTATCAGACAAATGATTTCAACCCTTTTGACAACTTCTTGTGAGGAAATGGGACAGAGGAGATTTAGGGTTAATTAATCCGACTTTCCGTCACTCCTATAATAGGTATTGATTGTCTCAATGTAGTATATTTGGTTAAAAGATGTTATGCTTCTGCCAAACTTTGTGAGAGATCCATCCTACGTACAATTTTGATATATCGAAACTAGCTGAATTATTCACAAATCATTAAAGCTCCATTTTGGTTTGAAAGAGTATTATAATGTAAACAAATAGAATAATGTTTTGGAAATTCAACTTCTATGTCGCGAAGTTCAAAAGAGGTATCTTAGGTAAAACAATGAGCAATTTTTTCATTTCACACGTGGTATCTCGAGGATTGTGTGCTTGAGTCATGAAGTTTAGTGAAAATCAAGGAGTTTAAACTAATAAAGATTGAAACTAATAGATCTCTATCCTCTACATTATTCTCTTAGTACTATTTTAGAGTTACACAAGTAAACCATGCTTGCAAAGGTACCTGTTTAAAGACAGTAATTAACTAGATAGATATATAGAGAGCTCAAATTAAGTTGAATTCCAAGCTTTTAAATGCACAATTTATGAGATTTTGCAGCATTAAGCAAATTAGTACCTTATAATAGAAAACAGAAACAGCAATAAGAAAATCATTTCACAAACTCACATCATCATCATCTGAATCACTAGAGACGGCGGCAGGCTCAGCAACATTCTCAAACATAGCTGGGGAAGACCAGGAATTAGCTTGAGATGTAACAGATGAAGCTTTCCCCACCATTCTTGCCTCAAGTTTCGCAATTTTTGTAGGCAAAGACTGGTCAGATTGGTTAGAAGAATTGGATGCAAAATGAATGACCATATCATCATCCATTCTTGAACTTGAAAAAAGAACAAAGATATCAGATCATTCACAACTGACCCAAAACAAGAAAGAACCTAAAAAAGTGAACTTGGGTGCCTTTTTGATGATTTGAAGCGATTCTAAGACACCCTTTTAGTCAAAAAGAGTTGTAAAATAAAGAAAACGGCAGTATCAGAGAAATCAATTCAACCCTTTTGACAACTTCTTGTAAGGAAATGAGACAGAGGAGATTTAGGGTTAATTTAATTCCCTTTTCTTGAGGAAAATGGAAAGAATCAGAGAGAGGGAAGTACTAAAAAAGAGTTGAGGGGGAGATATTTGAAATCTCAAGTAGTTTTTTTGGGAAGAGCAAAAAAAAAGTTATAGTACACTCCGCGTTTGAGCCCAGACTAAATCTATGTACGGTAAGGCCCATTAAGATGTGACACTTCTACAATAGTTTTTTCCAAATCTACGGCTCGAACCTTATAACATGATGGCTTATAAGTATTTTTTAGAGAGGGGAGAAAAAAGATGAGGAAAAGAAACGAAGAGAGTAGAGCAAAAGATATTTGTACTTTGTATCATATAATCATATATATATATATATATAAAAGAGAATCTTAGATTCATCTATGTGGCGCCACCACAAATAAGAATTTCCTTTTAATTTATTTATTTATAAAAATAGTCTTCCTCTTTAATGAAGAGTTGCGACTTTAATAAAAAGTTGTGACTTTATCGAAGAGTTGCGACTTTTATGAAGGATTACAACTTTTTTGTAATTTTTCCGATAAGGCACAATTAACATTTGTTCACACTGTCATTTGTTGTCTATAAATAGAAGGAATTTCTCTCATTTTAAAACAACGAAAATTCTGAACCTCTTCTTCTTCACAATTAAATATAAATATTTATGTACTTTGCTCCTGTTGAGCGGCTCACTGACACCATTGCTTATGTTACAGATCCTACTATGTATTTTTGCAATTATTAATTTATACTTATGTTATTAAGGATAAATGATAAGTTGAAATAATTTCATTTTCCTTTACATTATTAATGTTTATTGCTACGTAATCTTGTGTGTAAGATAATATAGTGTTTTAGTTTTAATGATTGATAGGTTTTAAATATTATTTTATAAATTCCATGATGTTAAATTTCGCGCGGGTAATTTTACTAGTAAAGATAAAAAAGATGAAAAGAGTCTCTAAAGTTTGGGGATAGTTCGAAACAGTCTACTATGTTTCTAAAGTGTGTACACATTTAGTCCAAAAAGTAGTATTCTTTAACCTTGTGCATAAATTGTTCCTTGTGTTTTTAAACCCCTAAGATTCCAACACATAGACCCACTAATTGTGTCATCGCTTATATGTAATTAGAAAAAGGACTTATCAAAGTTTTTTGCTTTGTAAATTAGTTGTCATATGCTTAAAAATTACATTAAATTGATCCTATTTACTGGAGTTAGTAAAATAAAAACCTTGTAATTTTCAACTTTATTAATTGTATTTTCTATTCTTTGTAACAAATCTGAATTGATCACTATATTATAAAGAACGAGAACATGATTACAACTTTAGAATAGTAATTACAAATCTCAAACTACTTAATTACAATGGAAATATTGAAATCACTAGTAACTAAGGTTAAAGATAAGAATGGAGATGAGAAGTTTAGACTCCAGAAAGAAGATGAGAGGATTAGACAGTTTATTCACAATATGCATAAATCGTTATTTCTCATCCGTCGTCCTTTTAGTTAGTTGTTAATTGGGTCTGGGTCCCAACTCAATATTTTCAAAGGCCTTTCAATTTTGTTGCTTCTTCTTGGCCCAATAACTAGTTATGTGGCATCCGTGTAGGTATCGACATTGGGCCGAGACTGATTCATAACATTCTTATAGAACCAAAAGTTTTGCAAGTCTAAACCAATAGAAAAAGTAATATAGTTGACTGAATTATTTTGAGAGCAAAAAAATTGTTTGACTAATTATAAAATTCAAATTACCATTTTCTTTATTTTATAGATCTCTTTTACATTAGACGAAATCATGAAATACAAATTTAAAAAATGTAAAGATGATGGATCAAGCAGATGGGTTGAGATATGACCCATTGTTTAGCTCGTCTGAACTCAATCCATCTTAATTTATGGTCAATGACTCATTTATTGCGTCATTCCATTTTGATCCGTCCAAATTCAGTTCAAACCCGTCCATTAGCAAAACTATATGTATAGAGTGAATGTCGAAAAGTTGATTCTATGTGCATATCGTGGGTTCCTCATCAGGAAGTTCCCATTAAAATGCATGTAAACAATCACCTTTCAATCAAATGCTAAAGTATATATCATGATCGTTCAATAAGAAGCATTTTAATTTGTTATTAGAATTAGAAAAATTGAAAACCTATTGATTCTAATAAGTGATTGCAATCATTTGGATCGGAACTTTCAATTCATAGATGTCTTAGACCTGTGAATACTTTCTTTAGGCGGCTAGAAATATATCCTTTGATTGGTTCGTTGTAGTGACATTATTTAAATTCTAATATATTCATATTAGGAGTCACTATTTTTGCTTTGTTTGTCGGATTAATATGTTTTATTTTTTGAAACCCCTTTTGTCATGGGCCGCTACCAAGCCATTTCTGATTGTTTAAAGGGTCAACCCACATCACCTATAGATAAATTTAGACAAGTTTCTTTTGAAGTAAATACTTGATCACAAAGTATAGTTCGTAACAACCTACCTTTCGAGACATACAATAATTCTTTCCCAACTTGAAGCGTTATTTTACCTATTAAAATACCACCCATCTCTATCAAAGATTTCAATGTCACAAATTCATTTTTATCTATATCTTCATATATTTGAATTTTAAATATCTCCCTTATTGATCTATTTGTTTATCATTATTTGAGTTTCTTATTATTATTTTATTTTCTATTTCATTTTTTGTGTGAAAATATGAGAAATAAAAAGAAAAAAGCGTGGAAAAAAAAAAGTAAAGAAAAAATTCAAGATTACTTTTTTCGGGTAACTTGTAATTTATTTTTGTATTTGGAAAAAAAAAGTGTGCATCTAAGATAAATGTTACAATAAGTTGAGTGAAAATAAACTTGATCATTAAGATAATAAACCCAAATTGTTTATTGAATTATAGAAGGGAAAAAAAATATGTGTGAGAAGGATCAAATATAACTCTTAATTTTACAAAATGATCAAATATACCTACATCAATAAAAAAAAAAAAAAAAAAAACTCACACCCTTAAACAAATAGTGTATATTTGGGTCATTTATATTACATATATATGACTCATTTTTATAACTAGAGTTATATCACCTCTAAATCAAAAGGCTGAAGGGTATATTACTAGTTTTCTAGATAGTATCAATTATATGGAATTTTAACTTTTGTCAATTTTTATCTTTTGCTTGAATTTCAAAATTCAAATTCGCATATCTAAGATGGTGTCTTTAATTAACTGCAGGTGTGAAATATCACGTCTAATCATCTTTCTCTAATATCAATAACTAATTTATAAATGAAAATATTAGTAATTGAACTAGTCCTTCATTATGGTAATGACAATTAATTAAATTTTTTTTTTTGCCTGAATACCCAACTTATTTTACTATATTCTCTAAATTTTTCTGTCAATTGAAAAAATTACAAAAATTCTTACTTTACGCGATGTATTAGTCGGATACATCACTTTATGCGATATATCAAAACGTTACTTTACGCGATGTATCAATTGGATACATCATTTTACGTGATGTATCAATCAGATTTTTCCATTTTTCTTTCCTTTTTTCTCTTTCCTTCATCATTAACTTCTGATTTTTCCTTTTTTTGTAAAAAATAAAATCTTCCACTCCTACATTTAATTTGTCTCGGTATATATTCAGAAGTGAACTTAATCTTTCTATTTTTCTTTTAAATATGGTTGCATCACTAAATTTTATTTATTTATTTTTAAAAAAAAAGTAAAAATCAAGTGAGAATTGACTTCTAGTCTTTTAGTTAAATAACATGCATTTAATCAAGTGCACTATTTAATTTATTTTTTTTACAATGAGTGTCAATTGATAATATTACATTAATTTTAGAATATTTATATATACATAAAATATTTAATTTTACGGGTAAAAACACCATTTTACGTGCCCAATTTTTGGTTGTAAATTCGCCACCTTACATGTTACGATACATAATGAAGTAATGTTCTTATTCCAATCAAATTATTGGATTTCCTCCTACATTTTTTTTTTTTTTTTGACAATTAAATAAAGTTTGAGAAGTGATACTAGGATTACAATTTAATTTAGCAATATTGCATGTAATTATGCTAATAGTCTATGTGATTACAGTTATTAGAAGGATAATTGAGGTTTGTAGAATTCGATTAAAGTTCTAAACGTCATCATTGTAATTGATTGTAGAGGTATATCTCTTTTTTAATACACTTTATACAATAAGGTTTGATTAGAAATTTATACATGTGTATGACAAGCTCACATCGAGTTTTTATACAAATTACAAATAATTTGAAAATGCAATCTTCTTGATACTTGAATGAGTATACAGAACAGCAAAATTCAAAAATAATTTTAATAAAATCTTTGACCATATAGTAAAACAACTCAAGGTGAGTAAATTTCAACAAGACATCAACAAACGATACACCACTCAATAATTGGAATTACATAGGCCAAGCAATTGACAAAACCTAATTTCATATGCCCCTTAAGCAGGAGAACAACAATGGAATCAAATTTATGTTAATAATAATATAATTAAAAAAGGGAAAGGACATGCCTCCCCTGGGTTTCAGGGTTGCAAAGGGGCAACCTTTCGGTAAGTCGCCCTGGAAGGAAGGGTCCACAGACTTTTTACCCCAAGGTTGAGGGGCTTGTGTCTTAGGTCACAAGTTCGGGCCTTGTGCCAAGCAAACTAAGTCCTGTACCCCGAGGTTTGTAGTCTGCATTTGGCTCAAATGTTTGGTTCCGGATGGAGATTTGGTCATCCAAAAAAAAAAGAGGAGATGATAAAGGGTCTCTGTTACCATTCATAATTTCTCCTCCCATCATAACTGCTGTTGCCAAATCGAGAAGCTGAGAACCTATGGTGATGATGATGTTTGACTGATCCATAAGAAGTTGAATCATCAAAATCAAGCCTGTTGGATTTCCTAGATGAATAAGAAACAGAAGAATGATCACCAGAGCCAAAGTTGGATGTCCTGGCTCTCTTATGTCCAGGAGTTGAAGGAGATCTCCAACCATTGGATCGAGGAAAGTCTTCAGGATCATCGATGATCCAACCAGCTCTTTGTTTTGTATTGTACCCTGATGCATATCCTCCTCCATATTCTGTGTTCTTTTTCCTTGCCTTACCATAATCATGAGGAGCAGATCGGAACTCGTAATTTTCCTTTCTTTCCTTGAACACTTTCTTCTTGGGGGTTGATGATTCCCGATTCCACTTATTGACCTTTAGACATACAATAAACACACAATAAGGTAACATTGCAACAAACAGAGAGTAGGAAATAAATGAAGAGAGACAGAATTTGGAAAAAGGGGATGGAAGGGTGCAAATGAGCAGCTGTAAATCACAGATATATAACTCACTATATTGGAATTAGTGCATTCTCGTGCAAAATGCCCTTCTTCGCCACACCTATAACAAGAACTAAGATGCCATATACCACTAGTCTCCCCACGAGATCCTGTGCATGCCTGCATTGACCATGTGTAAGTTGAAATTGCAACATTCAAAAGGATGCCAGAACAAGGACAAGAGAAACACAGACCCCACACACACACAGGAGTCAGGACGTTTCATAGCCATTTACTTACCAAACCGGTATGGCCTAGTAGACCACATCTGTAACAGGATATTTCACTTGGTCCACCATCAGGGTAACTTGCACAGCAAAGATGACCAAAACTCTTACAAATGTAACATTGTATTTCCTGTAGAGGTCAAGGTGAAACAGGAAAATTGATGATTAAGCACAAAAACACAACTCAATTTCAAGTTAAAGTTTCTTCAGCAATACCTTTAGATCATCAGCAGAATAGTTATTCCAGCATGACAACATATCATGCCCAGAATCCCCACATTTTAAACACATTCTTGAACTCTCGGATCCTCCTTGGTTTTTTTCAGGGCAATCCTTAGCACGATGACCGCCCTTCTTACAGATGAAACACTCTTTGCCCTGTTCATAATCAGCAGACTGAGATATATACTCTTAAGACCAAAATTGAAATAGCATTGGAATTTTAAGGTCCAGATAATATATTTGTTTCAAAATCCAGGATAAACCTAATTTCAAATAGGTGCTCCTCTCGGGTATTCAGAATACTAATGTGCAATATACTCTGGTTAGCAAAGAACCTACCAATAAGGTCTGAACCTACCAAAAATATTAACACAGAAAAAGTATGTGCAGTCATGCAACAGATGCACTTCTATGATTCTACAGCTTACAACAGTATCTAAGTAGAACACAGTCATCATATACTTCACTGGTTCTACTGATGAACCATACCCTGCTAAGAAGACAGGAGGACTAGGCGAGTTGATATAAATAACGTGTCAGATAAGGGAGAGGCAATAATGAACTATGAAAAATGAAGTTGCTTTGAGGACTGCAGAAAAGATAGAATTTATGATCTAGTTGTAATGTTTGGTCAGAAGTGGCAGTTTAGAAATTAGCACTTAGCATTCTGGTTCAGCATAGTAGGTCTTACCCCTTTTTTGTGAACCTCAATTGCCAAGGGGTACACAGTTATTTGAAAGGCTTCGTGGACATTCATTCACATCAGACATCATTTTAGTAGGAAGTATAACTAATTCTCGCCAAAGGTCCAAATTTGAAGTCGACAAACAAATACAGACCCTCTATACCTAATACCATTGACTAGGTGGTGATGTCTTTTGTTTATTGCACGGAAGTGCACGTCAAAACTGCTTGACTTACAATATTAGTCAATCAAAAAAATGAAACATAAGATCAAACTTTCCACTTAACCAATTCAACAATCGTGAGGAGACAAACAACGTGAAATAATCACAAAGGGGACACATAATAATGACAGCTATTTCAACCACTAACCTTTGTACACTGTTTAGAATTATGATCAAAACTCCCACAAACAAAACATGGTTTTTTGCGTTTGGCTGAAGTACAACTGACTGTCGTATGACCCTCTTCACCACAATTATAACACGTCCCCCAACTGCTGTCTGGAGGATCAAAGTATCTGGGCCCCCGCTGAGATCATAGAATGAATAATAAAGATATAGACCAGAAAAGCCATTTAAGAGATTGTTTGGATTTGTGAAAAACAACAGTTCAAATCATATTACTTCAACTCACAAGAAGCCTTCGTAGGACAACGCCATTAGACATCTCAACAGGATTCTTTTCAGCTGCATTGTCAACAACATTCATATCTATACTAACCACATTTTCTTCTTCTTTCATTTCATCCACCTAAAACAGTCAAGAAGATAAACGTACATATCAGTGATCAAGCTCAATTTTTTCTACCATCAGTAATTCATTTTCCAGATTTCCAAATTAAATATGAAAACAAATACAGATTTATCCTTGCAACTCATCGTAGAAGAGGAAGATTAAACTAACTTTGGTGTAAACGATTTTTTGTTGACAAAAGATAAACCTCTCTTTAAAACTTACTTCGGGTTTCAAAGGAATGGGGTTGCATAAGCTTTATTCACATGTTCTGTGATTATTGACATAATCAGAGAACAACCATCATCAGTATACAATAGAAAGAGTGAAGAGGAGCGAATATGGAACAAAAATGTGATGAAGAGGAGCAACATATGGAACAAAAAAGATGTGTCAAATTTTTGGTTGACCTTCTTTGTTAGGACGGCACAATTCTCTAAACTCACTGTACTGAGAGCTAAACATGTACAGTATCATATCAGAATGGTGCAATTAGTTATAAAATAATCTTTAAAGGATATCTTTTGAACAGGAAACATCAGGACCAAAGTTCATCCCTGAAGGTACATTAGTGATCCAAATTGTTATCAGTCTCTATTATGATTCAGTAACCACTTGTGCCTCTAAATCCAACACAAGTAAAAAACGTTATTACAATAAGGGTTTCTTTTTAAGTTTAACTGTTTTAAGTCTTTATAATTCTCTTCATCTTAAAAACTCTGTCCACTTATTTAACACCATTTGACTGGGTAGTAATTTGACATGTGTGCATACAAATAGTAGGATGATAATCTAAAAGACAACAGGTTCAAAACATGAAATCAAAGTTCAAACTGGATAGCAGGATGGATCTTTTAATATGTCTGAATAGTATAATGAATTAAAATTCTTGAAAGTCGTGCAGAAAGCAAGTATATAACAAAATGATTGCTATCTTAAAAATTATTGGACATCTCAAAAAAGAGTACTTGGAATCGACAAAGTATAGCATTTCATCCATTCCTTCCTTTTCCTTAAAACAAATCATCCCAAGACACAATAACTTCTTTTAGTGGTAAGTACTTGTCTATCGAGCCAAGGGTCTATCCAAAACAGCTTTTGGGTATGTTCTTGTCATTGTTAATGGTGAGAACTATCTTCTTTTGTAATTATTTCGGTTTTCTATTTTTTTGTGAATAGGTGTAGTTTCGGTTATCGGTTTTCTATTAGCGGCTTAAACTATACCTCCACTCTGCTTATTGGTTTGAGCAAGATAAAACTTATTTAAACTGAATATTTATGCTGAAATTGGTGATATAATAAGCAAAAACACAGTGGTGAATATAGAACATGCAAAAAACGCCAAACAGCTAAATGCAGAAGCAAATTCACATTACCATAGACATATTACTACAGAAGCTCTGAAAACCCTTATCTATTCCACTTGACACCTGCTGAATAGCAAAGTTAAAAAATCACATAAATCAATCAAATTCAAATCAAAACAATTAGTTAAGCTAATAAATAATGCATAAAACATCATCAATGCAATCTCACCAATTTTCAGACTAAATTTAACTACTTACAGGGTCTTCTGGAATATCAACATTCTTTTCCTTCTTCTTCTTCTTCTTTTTCTCTTTCTCTTTCTTTTCCTTCTTCAAATCTGTAACAACTACAACTTCGCCATTTTTAGTTGAGCACCCACGAAGCAAAGCTTTCTCAACAATTTTCAAGCTGAGATCTTCATTAGCTTCAACATCATCATCTTCATCTTCTTCTTTTCTTTTCTTACTTCGCACTCTCTTAGATTTCTTGATTTTTACCTCTGCTAATTCCTCTACCTCCATAACATCTGATTTTACTGATTTCTTCTCCTTCTTCTCTCGCTTACCCATTTTTTTACAGTGAAATTCCAATCGATTTGGCTAGGGTTTTAAGCGGAGAAGAAGGGAGCAGAGATAAACCCTAATTTCAAAATCCCCAATTAATAAGAATTCGAATGTAATAGAAATTATTGGGCCTTCGAATTTTTAAATGGGCTTTTGGAGTGATATTAGAGTTTGGGCCAAGTGCACATATAGCTACTTTGAGAATTATTTAAAGGCATAGCCAAATTTATTTGACAATCCTTATTGGAAGTTGTTGAATATTAATTTGTTATATTTCTTTAATTATTTATGTTTGTTATTTTATTAATAATTAAAAGTGTTTGTGTCATAACTAACTTGTTTGAATTTCAAGTTCTACATTAATTGACATTGTTATATTATAAAAAAATGGAGTGTTGTAATTATAGCTTCTCAACTATTGAGCGTTGTTGATAAAAAAGAGAGGAAAAGAAGGGTTGGTATTACTTAATGATTACAGGATTCAAATTAAGTCGGGGATATAATGTGGACTTAGGACATCAGGTGGAAACAAAAAAGAATAGTTAATGATCAAAAGCAAAAGGGAAATTAAGATTGAATTATAAGAAGTGTTTTTCAAAATGGTTAAGTCTATTACTCTTCTTCTTATAGTTGTTATTGTTTTAAATTCACGCCTCTTAAGAAGTTAGATAACTTTCTCATTATATTCTTGTTTTGTGTTCTTTTGAAGTTGAGTTTTCAATAAATGAACATCAATTAATTTTTTTTTTTATTAATTTGTTCAATGAACGTGAATAAACTAATATTTAATTTTATTATGTTGATCAAATTCATATTCTCAAGGCTAATAACTCTCAAGGAGAATAATGTCATTTATGCATTGATTTTGTGAAATAAACAATACTCCCATGTACAGCAATATATGTCCACTATTGACTTGACACATACCTTAAAAAACAACAAATATTATTAAATGCTTTCTTATCCTCAAAAAGGTATGAAAAACATGGTGTATGAAACTTCTAAATGATATAAAAAATATCTCAATAAAGCAAAAAGCACCTTAAAACCAAAATAGGAAAAACTATCAACGTGAAAATACCTATTAAGGATATTAAGATCAGAATTATTTAAATTTAATCTTGCATTAAGTACAAATAATTAAGGCCTAAGGAGGGTTAAAATGGCATTATGAGTGTTTTGTTAACCCTAATCATAAAGGCACGATTGTAATTTGTATGCCTATATTACGTACTTAATTCTATGTTACATACTTAAATCTAATTTACATTAATGTAAATTAATGAGATGCATATACATTCTTGTTATTTTCCATGTTTGTTAATTTATTATTTTTTAATAGTAAAAATGCCTATAAAATTATTGTCAAACCCCCTTCAATAGTATGCACAATACCATAATATAACTTTTACTATTTTGAGACTCTTCCATAATATTTAAATTAAATAAACAAAAAATAATAAAATTTATAGAACCATACGGAAATCAAGACAAATCAACATGACAGAACGATTTAAAAAAGCATAATTTTAATTATATAAAATAAAATTTTTAAAAATAAAAATGATATAAACTTTATAAAATAACCGACTGGATCATATTATTGACACAAGTATTCATTATTTATGAATGTAATCTAGATAACTTATCATACCTTCTATTTATAATAATTATTCAGTTTTGTAGTTTTGATTTTAATACCAAGTTTATGTAATATTTCCAATTAAACAAGCGAGTAATTAAACATAGATATTATCAGGCAAATAAATCGTAAATACATTGATTTTTTGACATTTTGAGAGATTTCAATGTGATTAATGACATAATTTAAGAATCATATTTCAAATATAATATTATTACATGTTGCTTCTTTTGCTTAAATTATCGTATAATTTATTCGTGTTTACTATTTTTCTATGTTATTTGTAAAATTATTTCTTCACTAATATATTTACTTTTTAAATCTACTTTGAAATGTTTTATCTGATCATTATTTCTTCACTAATATATTTACTTTTTAAATCTACTTTGAAATGTTTTATCTGATCCGAGGTTTGACATCATTCTGTTCAAAATTACACATGTGAAATTACATTGAGCATACGCTATTGGGTATATCAAAAAAAAATATTTTTTTAAAGTGTAAAATTGGATAAAATAAAAAAGGCAAAAAATGTCAACTACCCAAAATACCCTTCTCCTCTTTTTCCAAACAAAATTTTCTTTGGCCAGCTTCTGGCGATTTCCTATTTACAATTGATCTCTCGATTTCACTTTCAGTTTTCTTCTCAAAATTACAGCAAAATCAACTCAAAATTCTCTTCAATTTCTTCATCGAATGACCATAATGACTCCTGCTCATACCGATGTAAGTCTCAGTATTTCTTGCCCTCTGTATGATTTTCTAGTCAGTACACATAGACATGTTCGTTTGATTGTTTCGATTTTTTTTTTTTTTTGAGTTTTAGTTTGTTTTGTGTGTTTAAAATCAGTTTAGGTTTGTTTCTGCTTGTGGGGTTTCGTTGATTTCAGTTTTTAGTTTATGTTTATTGTTTTAGACTGTATACAGACACGTATACATGTTCAATTGGCGGATTCAGTTTTTGTTGAAGTTTTAGTTTTTTTGTTTTAAAATCGATTTGGTGGTGTTTATGCTTCTGGGTTTTTGTTGATTTCGTTTTTTACTTATGTTGGGGTAGCAGGAAGAGGAGGAGATGCTTGTTCCGCGTTCAGATTTGGTATTTGAAGGACCTCAGCCTATGGAAGGTAAATTTTGAAGTTTTAATTTCTGGGTTTGTTTTAGTTTTTTTTTCAACTATGACATTGCTAGGTTTTGGAGACATTGTTCTGGGATTCAATGGTTCTATTAGGTTAAATGTTGGCAAATAGAGAAATGCAAGGAAAAAGGAAGCAAGAAGGAAGTAGTTTGTGTAATGATTCTAAGCGTTTGAGGGAATAGTTTTTTTAATGCCGTGGTGTGTAGGCTAGCTTATGCACACCTTGACTAATTCCACGGACTTTGTCCAACAAAGGCTAGAACAAATGGATTTTGTCACCTATTGGGATTTGAATCTGAGACCTCTCATAGTTCTTGATTCACTTCATTGTCCACTAGGCCACACCCTTTCATCAATTGAGGAAATAGTTTTAGGAGGAAATTATGATTCCACCTTGTATTTTTTTTTTTATGGTTATTGAAACACCCTTGGCGAATCCCACATCTACGGGAGAGATGTTGGGTATATAAGAAAACAAGTCTTAGACCCTAGTTTTAAACCCGTGCAGGCTTAGGTCCAAAGCGGACAATATGACTAGTGGGCTGGGCTATGACAAATATGGTATCACTTATCTGTGCCACTCTGCATGCGACCTTGAACAACGGTGAGGCAAATCTCAACAAGGACGTTGAGTACCTAAAGGGGAGTGTATGAAACACCATAGGCGAATCCCACATCAACAAAACATGGGAGAGATGCTGGGTATATAAGGAAGCAAGCCTTAGACCCTAATGACGTGTTTTAAACTTGTGCGGGCCTAGGGTCAAAGCAGACAATATTACTAGTGGGCTGGGATGTGTCGATGTGATAGTTGTACATTGTTGGTAATGGTGAGATCTCGTCCTTAAAGAATCCAAGGGTTATGAAGACGGCAGATTTCCTAGTATCTGTTTTGTTTGCCGTTTGTTGTATTTATATGTGCTGGAATATATGATTTCAGTTCTTATTTTGTATGATCATTGTGTTTCCACTATTTTTCTGATGGCGTGTTTGATGAATGACGTGTGGGAAAATTGAAGATTCCTTACCCTTTGCAGTATTTGTTTAAAGTTAAACCAGAGCCACTTTGTTGTTTCCAGGGTATCTTAACTGTTCTGTTACATCTCTAGTGTCCTTGTTTATCTATCTACCGAAGCGGTGTGGAAAATGCTCATGTAGCATATGGGCATTTGTTCCATGAATATGTCTTTGCAGATATAGGGACCGGGGAAGGATTACAGACTGCATCTTAACCACAACCTGCTAAATTTTATGATATTCAGCCATCAGTTAATTGTTCACTATATATTATGCTAATTTCTTGAGAATGGGCTTTCAAGTTTTTTTCTAATAGTTCCTCCTTAATTGCTTGTTAGCACAAGCAGAAACCGGCAATGATGTGGAAAAGCAGCCACCAGAGGATCCTCAAACTTCAAGGTTTACTTGGAAGATAGAAAACTTCTCTAGGTTGAATGTAAAGAAACTATACTCTGACCCTTTTGTTGTCGGTGGCTATAAATGGTATTGTTAATCTCTCCATGCTACTTGCAAGTTTAAAGCTACTTCCATAATCCCATGATGACCTCTTTTCTGCTGTTTTTGTTTTGCCAGGCGGATTTTAATTTTTCCCAAGGGGAACAATGTTGATTACCTGTCCATGTATCTGGATGTTGCTGATTCAGCTAATTTACCTTACGGGTGGAGTAGATATGCCCAGTTCAACTTGTCAATTGTTAACCAAATTCATAACAAGTACTCCATCAGAAAAGGTACTTCAGTAAGAATCCAAAATTCTGATGATCTCACCGATAATAGAAAACCAGTTTCAGTTGTTTACTTTATGGTGTGCTTGCGCCAATGCTTTTGTATTCTTTACTATGACCTTGGCTGTTGGTTACCCTTGTATGCCATAAAAGAGGTGATATTTTATGCTCTTCAAAACAGTGTCCACTAGAATAATTTGGTTTTCAGTCTTTTGGCTATACTTTGTTGGGGAGGCAGTGGGGCCTGTTTGTTGAGGTTCTCTTGACTAACATTTGTAAATAGGAAGTTGTAAGTTCTATTCCTTAAAAATTTAAATATCAAGTTTTTTTAATCTATGTACTCTTGCCTGTCAGTTGCTGTTTTCATTTTCTGCTGCTTTGTGGATTGCTGCCATTTTTGCCTGCTGTGTTTAATTCTATTGTGTAGAGCAGTGTACCCGATTTGGTCCTCCTCCTTCAGAGGTTAAAAGAAACTTTCTGTTGATAGGAAGAGAAGAATAGTGTAACTGATTCTTGAACAGAAATGATGTCTATTGGTTCTTTGTAAAGAACCTAAGAAATGAGAAGTCAAGAAAACGCAATGAAGCAAAACTAACTACCATATACATAGCCAAGCTAGTTTTGTTACTCTCTTAGCATTCTGCCTCCGTATTTGAAAGCATGTCAGTGCAACCATAAGTTCTTCCTTTGCATTTGTGTGCAAGTTAATACAAAAAAAAAAACCCGGCCCTTGATTCAATGGGACATATTTGGTTGAATTTCTTGAAGTTATGCTGTTTTGAGATAGTACAACAACTACACCTCAGTCCCATAGGGTTGGCTTCACTAACCATGTTTTTCCATTAAAGCTAACTCATATTATCATCGTACTAAATAAAAATAAAAGTGAAACATAATAAATATATATTAAGAAAATAATTATAATAGTAAAATTTCATTATATTTTTACAGGCATATAAATCTATGATAGGCCAAAATATTCCCAGAAAAATAAAAGGTTTAAAATCAATGTACTAACAAGACTAAAACCTATTCCCAACTAGTAGATAACACATATATGGATTTTTTTCTTCCATTGCACTCTATCTTTAACCAAGTCCACATTGATTCCAAGAAATTGTAGGTCTTTTGAGACAATTTCTTGCCATGTAATTTTAGGTCTATCCAATATCTCTTCAACAATTGTGCTCACCATAGTTTCATACGTATGAACTTGTGAATTTGTAGGTCGATGTAGACATGACCAAACCATCTCACTCGACTCTCAAACGACCTTTTCTCATTTTATACTCAATGTGTGCTACTGGTACCTTCTGGTGAATGTGGTAATTTTTAGTCTTATCTAATCTTGTATGACCACACATCAATCTTAGCATTTACATCTCTGCACCATTCATCTTCTGAATATGTTGGACTTTAGCAGCCCAACATTCACTATGATATAACATTACAACACACCATTGTAATCCCATAAGTGGAGTTTGGGGCAAGAATATCAACTAAGTCTGGCCCATGTAGCTCTCGAACTTGCGACCTTTGCGTTATTAGCATGGCGCTCTAACCAACAGAGCTAATGGGCCTTGCCAAAATTTATTTTACTGAGCTAATTCTAACCACTATGACATTTAACATTTCCGGTGAAAAAGTTATTTTATGAAACTTAACTTTTACTTTGGTAGGCATTATTCTATAATGTAACACTTTGATAACACTTCCCCATTTCAATCATCTTCTTTAATTCTATGAATAACATACTCACAGTGTATGTTTTCAGTTTTACTTCTACGTCTCCTATAACCCTCACTCTCTAAAGTGCTTCTCCATAGTTTAAGCTTTTTTGACACCCTTGCTTTTTTCGTCAATTAACACATTAAATCAACATATAACATGTAGCATGGGTGGGACCTCATCTTGTATTGTATTGCTATTTCGAGATAGGTATTATAAAAACTGTGGGACTAAGGTCCTTTGACAGTCATGTGACTCACATATTTGATTATTTCTAAAGGGAAAAATTAGCAGATAGAGAACGGAGGGAGTGACACACCAAAATAAAAAAGAAAAAAAAACAGAACACCACCACCACCACCACCGAACTTGATAAGTAAATTTTGTCTCCTGTTATTTTCCTTACTTTTTATTTCTGCTTCTGTAAAAGAGACTAGGTGAGATCTGTGTTGCAACCAAAGTTCTTTTTGGTGGCAAAAATATTTGTTTTGGTGAAAAGGGTATGAGTTAGACAACATTTATGTGGTTACTGAACTTCTTGTGCTTGGAATTGGTTGTGGCTTTAAAGACTCCCGTGAATGAATAGGAAATCTTTCTTACCCCTCATTTTGAGCATGGTAGATATATGTCATTCTCCCCATTTAAGTTAAAAAGAAACTGTGCTGTCACAGAATGACCTGTTGAATCGATTGAATACCAAATTTAGCATCTCTTTTAATGTCTTTGTTGTCGATGTTTAAGTACTGTATTGTAGAATTTAGAGGGGAAAAGGGTCATATCTCTCATGTAAAGCTTAGAAAGTGTATATTACTGGTGTAGAAGGAGCACTGAAAAATGCCAAGAATATATCTTGGAGCGGTTAGACTCCTTTCAGGCATAGAAGCCTACCAGGTATGTTCCTCTGTACAAATACCTCATCACTGGGGATTGTATACTTGTTTAGGTCTTGATTCCTTTTTCTACCGATTGAAGCTATATTACGTGCTGAACAAATCTCTTCATTGTTTGGAGTTGATTGATTCCTCAATCAAGTCCTAACTTGAAGTATATACAGTGAAGAACAAAAATTGTTTGGGTTCGAGGCAAGGTCATTCTCCCCTGTTACGAAGTTCTTCTGCTCTAATATTAGAGATAAGGTCAACTTGTAGTATTGACTCATGCAAAGCTGATTCTCTAAAGTTGGAGTCCAATCACTCTCAGTGAGAAAAAATAAGTTTGGAAGGCACGTTGCCTCTGTCTTTGCAAGTGTTCAGTAATAGTAGTATAGTGGAAAAATTCCACACTTGCGCAATAGGTGCATGATCTCTAGTTATTTTGAGTTTGAGCTCTTAGGGAGTATATGATTGCTTATAATGTAAATGTAGGCAGAATCAAATATTTACATAATTCTTTTTTGGCTAGTTCCAGTTTGTGTGATTTTATTATTGTCAGGCTGTTTCAGCTAAGCCCACAACAATTTGAAACTGTCATAGTTGCATTTATGGTCTAGTAGGTTTATATTAATGTTATTCTCTCATGCTTTACAGAGACGCAACACCAATTCAATGCAAGAGAAAGTGACTGGGGTTTCACATCCTTTATGCCACTTGGTGAACTATATGATCCAAATAAAGGTTATCTTGTTGATGATACATGTATTGTTGATGCTGAGGTAGCTGTCCGAAAAATTGTTGACTATTGGTCGTATGACTCAAAAAAAGAAACTGGATTTGTTGGACTGAAGAACCAAGGAGCTACCTGTTATATGAACTCACTTCTCCAAACTCTCTACCATATTCCTTACTTCAGGAAGGTTAGCTACCTTTATCCATTCTATTATGGGGCCAATTGTTAAATTTGTATTAATTGATTACGAAGTTGATTTTAAATTCAGGCTGTATACCACATGCCTACAACTGAAAATGATATGCCCTCCGCTAGTATCCCTCTAGCGTTGCAAAGCTTATTCTATAAGCTCCAGTACAGTGACAACAGTATAGCAACAAAGGAGTTGACAAAATCATTTGGATGGGACACATATGATTCTTTCTTGCAGCATGATGTGCAAGAACTCAATCGTGTTCTCTGTGAAAAGCTTGAAGAAAAAATGAAGGTAAATCAAACTTCAGTTGGTTATTGGTGCTTCAGTAATTTCTAATTGACATGATCACTCTTTTTCTGCTGTTAGGGAACTGTTGTGGAAGGCACTATACAGCAGTTATTTGAAGGGCACCATATGAACTATATTGAGTGCATCAATGTGGACTACAAATCTACAAGAAAGGAGTCATTTTATGGTTTAGTAGATCAGACAAGCTCCTGATGTTGTCTTCTATAACCATTTAAGTTTTGCACCTTATGGTGTTCTATATATATTGTGTGTGGCAGATCTTCAGCTTGATGTCAAAGGCTGTGCTGATGTTTATGCTTCTTTTGATAAATATGTTGAAGTTGAACGTCTCGAGGGCGATAACAAGTACCATGCGGAACAATATGGTTTGCAGGTAAGATAGCACACTAGTCTTGCAGTTCCAAGTGCTCCTTTAGTTACTCTGGGCAAAGTTCGCAGAAGTTCCTATAAAATTAAGCTGCAAGGCTGCAACTACATTTGGCAACATTGTCTCGTATTTCTTTTTATCTTCTCCAGTTGGTTGATCTATTGAAGGTTTACGCTATTTTTCCTAGGTTCACTTATCTAATGTTAATATTTGGTTGTTTCAGGATGCTAAGAAGGGTGTCTTATTTATGGATTTCCCCCCTGTCCTGCAGCTTCAGTTAAAGCGCTTTGAATATGATTTTTCGCGGGACACTATGGTAAAGGTCAGTTTTAACAAGGTCCAGCAAATTTCCAATTTTTTAATGGTCCACAATATCTATTTTCATGCTGAAGACCGTTCTTCAGCGCTAATGCCCTGCAATTGGAAGCATGGAGTGTACACAGTTTTAGGATTCAAACATAAGGTTATAACAACAGAAGAAGACTGTCAAATCACAAAATCAGCCCAAAATAATGGGAAAACATATTAGGACTTCATCAGAGCTTGTAATTCAGTTGGAAGGTCACAAAATTAAAACAAAATTTGATTGGTCAGTCTGAGGGATTGATCTTCTAATGAAGCAAGTTAGGATTTTTCTCATCTAAAAAGCAAGCCGGTAGCAAGACATCTTTAGTCATATCGCAAAGCAGTCATTAGTAAAAGTTCTGTAGATAATGGTATAGATTTCTGTAAGAATAATGAAATAGATTTATTGATGACTCTCAGATGAGAATGATGGATCCATTCAGATCTTTCTTGTTCATCATCAAGAAGTTTTGACATATAAAGCTAGTTCTCGTTCTTGACATCAGTAGGTTAAATACATTTGCATTGTTTAATCACAGAACCATAGCGTGTTTTATGAAATCTAGAGAAAAGGTGTACTTATTGATTGCCAGTACTTTCATCTTGAGGTTAATTTACTTAATGATGCTTGAAGAGTGTACCTCTGGGTGCTTATATATATCATCAAAGGTAGTATTTTTTGTTTATCCTCTCAAGAGATAAAGTAGCTTATCGTCATCAAAAAGGATAAAACAGCTTATATTTTGTGCTGTGAAGTGTTAGTAATGCTTTTATTTAATACAACTTTTGCAGTATTCAGTTGTTACCCTCAATGGTTTTCACAATTAGGGGTAAATGGTTGCTAAGGTTAGAAAGACAGAAGCAATGAGTTGGGGGTTCTTAAAGAGATGTAGAAAACAAGTACGGTATCAGTTCAGGTACATAACCTGCTCTTTGCAGCCTCCATCCAGAAAAGGAAACCAAAAAAAGGATGGAAGGATTATCCTGCTGCTTATGTGCAGGCTCAAGTTGAAAATATAAATAAAATAGGAAGGACTATTGGGCTGCAGCATTGATTGTGGGAAGTGAGAGTTGAGAAGAAGCTTTTTTACAACCAAAAGGAAAATAACCAGTGAACATTAAGCTTGCATTTGGACATGTGATGTCAAGTCATGATTTCAAAATCAGCATTTGTATATGCGATTTGGGATCATGATTTCAAATCCCCAATTCTCCAAAAAACATGATTTGGGATTCCAAATCATGATTTCATTTTTTTTGAAATGTAACACTTGACCCATAAGTTTATATTTTGTAAAAAAAGACCCGTCATTTTATATTTTACAAAAAAAAGGCTCATGCTTGGGGTGAAGAGATTGTCCGTACCATGTGAAATGATTATATTAAAGAATAACTAGTTACTACCATTGTTGACTAGTGGGTCTTTGTATTCCAATATCTTGTTTATGAACTATGGTTTGCTCCTTTGGTAAGATTGTATAAGAATTGAAGATTTTTTGATAGTTTTTGCTGGGGTTTTCATGTTTATGAGAAACAATATGTCTTAAAAAATTCAAATTGCATGTCCAAACAACACTTCAACTTAAAATCAATCTGAACTCAGATCATGATTCCATACCACATGTCCAGATGGGGCCCTAAGTTAAGCAGAAAAAGAAAAAGCAAATTATTACACAAACCTGATTATATTGGGGCTTCCTTGTTCGTTTAATTTTTTATTCAAAGTTCATTCCCCTATAAAATTAGGTCTAAACCTTTCTATAAAATTATGGGTTTAACAGCTAGTTGCTCGTAGTTGCCTCTAGACAATTAGTAGAAATTTGATGGCGTTTTCCCCAAACTTAACTATAACCCTGTCATTTAAAGCATAATGTAGGTGCATGAACTATTTGTGTTCTTTAGAATATTTCTTTCTTTTTCTGGTATACCTTTAGGTTATTTTTTTCCAATAAGCATTTTAATGATATTTTGATTGTTTTCTGCAAATGTTATTCAATGTTCATTGCATTTCTTGGTCAATATGGTGGTGCTCTTGTTAAAGTAGTGTGTAACCATTGGTGATGCATGTAAGAGGAATTTTCTAAATACAATCGTCTTTTCTTCAAAGTTAACCCTTTGTAGCTTTTACTGTTCAATGGCCTTGCACATGAGGTGTATCCTTCTAGGTCCTCTGTTAGACAAAGTACCATCAATAGGATGAGAGTTACAGAAAAAAGTAGCCAAAGTACATGTCAGATTACCGATATTCATCATTTGATACAATTTTATTGTTTGGTGATGCAATGTAGATAAATGACAGGTATGAGTTCCCTCTGCAACTCGATCTAGATAGAGAGAATGGTAAATACTTGTCACCTGAGGCAGATGGAAGTGTCAGAAACCTTTACACACTTCACAGGTATAAGATGCTCAAGAAAGTCTTCATTATATCTTTTTGTGCTAAAATGTTAATGTAATATTCTAGTTCAAGGCATATAATTTAGATGTATAACAATTTCCCACTCGGTTCGATGAGACTCCTAATTCTGTAAATGCTAGTTAATGGGGGCCCTTAAATTCATCCCCGAGAAAAATAGTGTCTGTTTACTTACATTTAGTCTAGGAGTCTACATGTCTTGCAGATAACTTCTAAATTTGGGATTACTTGTCTTCAACAAGTCGTGAGTTGCAACATCACTAGATAGGGTGGGGCATTTAGAATTTTTTATTTTATTTTTAAGTACTCTTCCTTTAATTTTTTTTTCTTATGTCACCCTTTTCAGTGGTAATGGGTTAGCATTTCACTTGAATTTTTTGTTTCAGCCATTTGATTTAAACAAACAAGTACATACTTGTCCTGTGTAAGTGTGCATGCCTTCATCCTTCTTGTTTTGTCTGTGAATGACCTTACTCAAGAATTGGCCGTCTCTTCAGGGATTGCAAAGGATTTTACACTGTTTATATTATTTTTACTTCAGTAGTATTTCCAAATTTAGTTAGAGTTCTACAGCTGTGAACGACTGCCTAAAATACAAGGTTCTCCTGCTCTAATCTAAATATTTCCAATTTCACTTGGGAATGAGAATGTCTCAGTCTCTTTTGTGTATGTGTGTGTTCCCACATTGAAGTTTTGGCTTTGAGTCCTATTTATTGTTAAGTAGGAAATAATAAAGGGCGTTGCAATGACAACTGGATATGCTCTTTATGGATGAGTCAGTAATTCCTGATTATGAAGTTCAACACAACCATGCTTGGCCTAGTCTATTAAAAGTTTGAAACAGACTTCTGCATGCCTAAATCATATCTCAGATTGTCCACTATTTTAGTGTCTTGTGTATATTTTAAGCTATGAATTCACATAAAATTCTTTAGCTCATTCATTTATTTTCCTGGCCTCTTGATCTTTTTCTTTTTTTGGGGAACTTTTTTCCATCTGCAGCGTATTAGTCCACAGTGGTGGTGTGCATGGTGGGCACTATTATGCTTTCATAAGGCCAACTCTTTCAGATCAATGGTAAACATTTCTGAGTTTGTATCTGTGCTCCTGAACTTTTTGTATGACAGAATCATGCATTCAACAGATGTATCCTTTTTTATTTTTTTGACAAGGACAGCTGTATTCTTTTTTCATAAAGCTATCTTCTTATTAATGTTAAGTTGCTTTGCCCTTTTGGTGGCAGATAAAAGTGATAGTAGACTAGTAGTTGACAATCCTTTAGCAATGTTTTTGAGATTCTGCTTTTTAATAGCCACCCATAAATCTTCACGTTACTGTTCTTCTGTTTAATTTCTCTCAGTAAGGTAATAATTTAATGAACAACAACAACAAGATACCCAATGTAATCTCACAGGTGGGGTTTGGGGAGGGTAGAATGTACGGATACATTATCCACTACCTTGGAGAGGTAGAAAAGTTGTTTCCTAAAGACCATCGGCTCAAGTAACACATATCAAAGCCGTTTTTTTTAAAAAGAAACACAATACAGAAGTAAAGTACACATAGCAAAAAGAGAAATCATTGCATAACATTCAAAAAAAGGACACTAACAAAACAAAATAATGTAATAACTGAAGCAAAGAAACAATAGGCAATAACATAAATCAAAGGGCAAGAAACTACGAGACATAGAACTACTGCTACCAGTATGCAAGGAGAAACATGTATGGTGCACCAAGACTATCCTGCTGCAGTAATGCGAGACAACACTCAACTACCTACTAACCTTCTATCCCAATCTTCGACCTCCCTACCTCCTATCTACGTGTCCTCGGTAAGCTGAAGATGCACTATGTCCTTTGTCTAATCACCTCTCCCAAATAGTTCTTCAGCCTACCTCTACCTTCCCTTAACACCTTTTTTGGATGGTTGTTACCCAGTGTATTGTATCGTATTGTTAGTTTGAATACAATATTTGTTTTGATTGTTACTTAAAATCTATTGTATCGTATTGTTTAAATCCATCGTTAGGTAAGGACGAAAAGACCAATTTTATGTAACGATTGATTTGGTGCAATTGCGTCGTTACATTAGTATTTTCTTCTCATTTTATCTTTATTTATTTTTTAATAATCATATTTCATCTTTTATCCTACCTTTTCATATTAGCTCTACTCCGTACCCTACTTTTTTTTTTTTTTGTATGTTTATCTTTCAGATTATAGATTTGTGACATTATGTAACGACGGCATGATACAATCTATCCAACTTTATTCATTAAAACAATACAGTAGGATACTATACAATACAATACCACACATTATGAAACAATACGTAACCACCATCCAAACAAAAGTGTAAATCCACCACTGCCAACCTCTCACACCTCCTCACTGGGGCATTTGTGCATCTCCTAATCACACATGCTCGAACCATCTTAGCTTCACTTCCATCATCTTGTCTACCACGGAGGCTATTTCCATCTTGTCCGGGATATCTTCATTTCTAATCTTATCTCTCCTAGTATGCTTATACATCCATCTGAGCATCCTCGTCTCCACAACTCTCTTCTTCTGAACATGAGAATTCTTAACTGGCCAACCCTCGGCCCCATACAACTTAGTCGGCCTAGCCATCTGTAGAACTTGCCTTTCAGTTTCAGTGGTACATTATTATTGCACAAGACTCCAGAGGCTCTCCTCCATTTCATCTGCCCTTTTTTTTGAAATAGGTAACGTTGTAATCACAGAAAAGAACTCATCAAGAAATTGATGAGGAGGGATTAGACATTATGTGATATCATCGTCGATTTCTCCATTTCCTTGGATTAACGACCCAAGATACTTGAAACTTCCTTTCTTGTGGATGACCTGTGTATCAAGCTTCAGTTCTACGCCAACCTCATGCATTACAAGGTATAGTAATTTAATTGAATATGTCAAAAATGTGGGATTAAATCCCAGCTACTAGCAGTATGCCAAGAAATAGATAAGCTACACAAACAGTTAGTTGTCTACACGAAGGCATCCAATCTTCAATAGAAGCAGAAACTTCATAGGTGCACCAAGAATTTACTAAAAATAAGAGGTTATCCCTCAAATGTACACAGCTAGGATGTATACCTTCAAACATTCACCTAGTCCTTTCTTTCCAAATGACCCATGTGACTGATGTGAGAGCTGAAGGATTCATGCCTTGTGTCTTCTCCTCCTCCTCCTCCTGTAAGCCGTTTACTCTTCTTTTGTTTCCTCACCTGATAATACCTTTCGCCTTTGAATTATAGTACATCCAGTTGTATTTAGCAACTTATGAGTTCTTGCTCTAACTGTGCTATAAACCCGGGGATGCAACTTAATGCTTCTTTGGAGGCATCCTAAGCTGTTCTCTGGAGGAGAAATATTAAAATAATGCAGGAAATCCCCAGGGCTGATGGGTATTGACGCCTCTATTTGTTGTAATGATAAAGAGACCGAAAGACTAGACAGTCTTCGAACAAGAATTCACACTTAATTAAGGCAGTTACTTTATTGAGTTTAGCTTGGGACCTTTTACGGTTTTATCACCCTTTAGTCTGTATAGAGCCAAAACTGTTTTTGCTCTATATGATTTTAAGATTACTCATATAAACTGGTTGCCAACCTATTAGATCAGCATGTGCTAGCACTAACTTGTAGCTAACTTTTCGGAGGAGCCTGTATTTACTCGTAGTGATTGGTTTTCGTAAAAGAACACAAAAGCGGCAAGGTTGGCACCTGTTCGAGAGCAAACTACAATTAAAACACACTTCAGTGGGAAAAAAAAGGCACAGATGAAAAAAGAACTATATGGACCAGGAAATTAAAATCATTGCTACTAAGCGAAATGTGTGAAATAGAAAAATGGTGTTATTTAAATCAAAAACTGCTTTAAATTTATGATTCTAGCGAAAAGGCTCAAATTTTGGTTCTAATTCAGACAAGTGACTACTTTTTAATCTTAATTTTCTGATCTCCGGTGATTACTTGTTGGAGATCCCTTTGACCTCACAGGAGTTATTCCTGTTGGAATAATTTCTTTGTAATGCTTAAATCATTGGTAATTATAAAGTTATTTAAAGTTGTGGTGCATGAGATACTCCTTGTGGGGTAATCTTTGTGTTCAAACGGACCTAATAAAGTTGTTTATAGTTGTGGGGCATGAAATACTCCTTGTGAGGTAATATCTGTGTTTGGCATGGCATAATCTACTAATGGCCTCTTGACTTTTTAGTCCAGAATTTTTTAGGATGAGTATTTTATGATTCAATATTTGGCTAATAGTGTATTTTTAGGTACCTGGATTTTTGGGACTCTAAAATTTTCGCTTTGGATTGAAATATATACCATGTTTCAACATGTGTCTTTTTCTTCCACATAACTCAGATTAACCTGATTTTTCCAGGTATAAATTTGACGATGAACGTGTGACTAAAGAAGATGTGAAAAGAGCTCTAGAAGAGCAGTATGGAGGAGAAGAAGAGGTGATTCTTGATTTGATTTTACTCATTCACATCTTTTCTTTTGATTGCAGATTTACTGAGTTTGTTTCTCATTTATCGTCTCTTTTTAATTTATATAGCAGTTGCCCCAAACAAATCCTGGATTCAATAATACTCCCTTCAAATTTACAAAGTACTCAAATGCTTACATGCTGGTCTATATTCGGGAAAGTGACAAAGAGAAAATAATGTGTAATGTTGATGAGAAGGACATTGCTGAGCATGTCAGGGTAAGATGCTGACTGCCACATGAGTTGTTTTACTTTATGTTGTTGCATTTGTTTATTGGTTTGCCGCTGACTAGACTAATGAACATGTTATAGGCAAGGTTAAAGAGAGAACAAGAAGAGAAAGAGCAGAAGAAGAAGGAGAAAGCAGAGGCACACCTTTACACAATTATAAAGGTATTTTCTTTAAATATTCCACCTTTTTCAGTGATTACTGGGACGAAAGGGTGGTGTTTAAGGTGAGAACTTTTGTACCTAACTCATCACCTTTTCAGGTTTCTCGTGATGAAGACCTCAGACAGCAGATTGGGAAGGACATACATTTTGATTTAGTGGATTATGACAAAGTTAGGAGTTTTCGCATTCAGAAGCAGACACCTTTTAGCATTTTTAAGGTAACATGATATTCTTTTTAGCTGTATCTCTATTTTTGTTCCTAGGTGTTGTCATGTGTATCTTGATTTATCAGGAATTAACACTGAGCTTTTATAAACACTACTATAGAAGTGGGCGTAGGTGTGGATAAAAAGTTAGCTTTCTTAACTATGCTTTGATTAGCCTAGCAATCTGTGTCTTTGTTTTGGCTTTTTGACTTATGGCTGCCCAAAGTAACATTAGTTCTGTGTTTTTGTGTCCATTATTGATGCAACATTAGGTTAGGGATCTATATTTTTGCGATTCGCTTCCTTAGACTTTAAACTAGGTGAAATCTGTCTTGACTTGTGAAAATTGAAAATTATTTGAAATCTGTCTCGACTATTGAGGCCTTTAAACTTTTTACATGGAGTCAAGCTTAGATGTAGTGGTTACAATGCCTCTGTTGACTAATTATGTTGCTTCATGCAGGAGGAGGTTGCCAAAGAATTTGGTGTACCGGTGCAATCTCAACGTTTTTGGCTATGGGCAAAACGCCAGAATCATACATATCGTCCAAATCGGCCATTAACACATCTCGAAGAAGCTCAAACTGTAAATACTTATCTTTATATTATTGGACAGATCCAGTAAACTGTCCTTTTACCATGATGTTTATTGACTTAAACCGGATGTTCCATACATTAGACTCCTCATCTAGGGTTTGTGGAGACTTAGAGTTGTATAACCTAGTCCAACAAATCTAGGGTGAATACTGAACTTACCTGTATACATCAACAACTACTATGTGTCAGTCCCAAATAAGTTGGGCTCATCTATATGACTCCTCATTTCGCCATTTAAACTTAACCTGAACCCTTTTTTCTAACCAAAAAACAAAGAAAAAAGGATCTGTCTCCTTAGCAATCTATCTGCTGTGCCAAGACTTGCTGTCTTCATGGGATACTGATGTTTATTTATAATTTGCAAAGACAATATAACTTCAAAAGGTGTGATGTCTGTGTTAAGGTGACTTAAATCAGGACATCACTGATCCCCACAAACCCCTATCTAAAGTCATGCTGACAGATCTCTGTGTTTGCTCAATTACCTGATAAGTTCTACGCAAATTTAGGTTGGGCAGTTGAGGGAAGTGTCAAACAAGGTTCAAAATGCAGAGCTAAAATTATTCTTGGAAGTGGAGCTTGGACTGGTAAAATATTCTCACAAGTTTTTCCAGTGAAATGCTAATTTAAAGTTTTCTTTTTATCAAGCATTATTTAATAGCGTATGCATAATTATAAAGGACTTGAGACACATCACTCCACCTGACAAGACTAAAGATGATATTATGCTATTCTTCAAGATTTATGATCCTGAGAAAGAAGAGCTGAGGTAATTTAAATTATCTTCTTTAATGTTCATTTTAATTAAACATTTATTTTTGTTGATTGATGATTTGTCTCTTATACTGAAGGTATGCTGGAAGACTCTTTGTGAAGGGAACGAGTAATCCAACTGAAATCTTGAACAAACTAAATGAAATGGCTGGCTATGCCCCTGATCAAGAGATTGAACTATATGAGGTTTGTTCCTAGAACATCTCTGGGTATTATTGATGGTCATTGAGTAAGTATCATCACTTTTTTGGAAATTAGAAGTTTTAGAGATGCGTTAGATAGGCATCCATGCCACTCCAGAACTTGCAGTTGCTCTGACAGCTGTTTCCCTTCCAGCCTTGTTATGCTGGTCATCATCCAATAGTATCTGGATTTTCTTCCTTTAGCACATATGCTTGCACTTGCTTGTGCCTAGGTCCAAGATTAAATAAATGGTAAAATGTCTTGGCATTTCTTCTTCGCAGAACTGGCTTTTCTCCTTCAGGCTCTTATTATGGGCTCACCCCTCTTCCTCCTCATTGGTTTATAGTTGTCGAATTGGTGTCTTTTAAGAGTCGTTATTTTACTCTTTTTTTGGTTTTTAGATCAAATCCTTGGTTTAGATTCGTTTTCCGTTCATGAGAAACAGAAGATTCAATTCCTTTATAGCTAAACAACAATAGGAATGTAGAATAGCGTTGTATGTGCGGACCCAGAAACTTAAGGCTTTAAACTGAAGTTCAGAAGAAGACCAAATTGGTTAGAATTTTTGTTACAAAATTTCAGACGGTAGATATTGTTAGGGACTGTAGTGATAGGACTTCCAATTCAAAGGAAGAGCTTAAAACAAAATGACCACTATGTGGTCAAACTTCTGGTTCCTCTAGAAGCTTATGTTCCTGATTGGTTCCTTTACAATCTTAATCTTACCTTCCATTTTCCATTTTCCTGATGGTATCCTATGCAATCTCGATATGTCATAGAATTCATATGATCTTAATTCCGTTTTACCGTTTCTAGTTTGCTTTTGGATCAGAATCGCTTTCCATAATTTGGCGACCTAACACTGCCTAGAGCAATTCTAACTATCTTTAAGGAGACTATGTTTGATCATTTCACTAGTTCATTTGTGCTAAATCTCACTTTTGCCTAATTTTGTTCAGGAAATAAAATTTGAACCAATTGTCTTGTGTGAACCCATCGACAAGAAATTTACTTTCCGAACGAACCAGGTATACCTAAACTACCATTAAGTGTGTAGTGGCAGGAGATTTCATTGATTTGTCTGATACTGATTTCTAAGCAGCTTGAGGATGGTGATATAGTATGCTATCAGAAATCCCTTTCTTCTGAAAGTCGCCAGAAGTTACGGTATCCAGATGTTCCTTCTTTCCTGGAGTATGTTCAAAATCGCCAGGTAATCTGTGTATAGATTTATCAGCTAGTTTTCTCTTCCATTTTGTCCTGTTATGTTTTCAACATTGCTGGTAATGGATAACGGATGTTGCTTTCTTTTTTTTAGCCTTAGATAATGGGATACTGATTCATGGCACTGGTTACTTGTATCAACTTAATAAATGAGAGAGAGATGTTTTGAGAAAACTTGCTGACTTCTCCGTAAATTGCTAAAGAAGTTTTTGATAGGCATAGCTGCTGAATTTTAATATCTTATAAGATTACGTTGTTTGAGCTGGTTTCTTTTGTTTAGAAGCTTTGTAGTAACTCACTGTCTCAAATTTCCATGAAACATTTTAATAAGTGTTGCAACGAAAAATGATTGCTTAGATTTGGTCACTGACCCTGCTAACACGGGATGCTTTGTGCACTGTGCTTCCCTTTAAAAAAACAGTAGTTTACTGAAATTTGATGATAAAGAAAAAGGGGGTGGCTTGTATGATGTTTCCTACCACTAGAAGCAAAACATGGATGTCACCATGTCTATATCTCAAAATTTTGACGATGAAAAAATGTAAACCTTACTTGAGTAGAGAAAATAGGCAGTTCCTGTCTTCCTGACATATATATATGTATTTTGAAGTATGTTATACGTAACTTAAGTGTTCCTTAATGGGTTAGTTTCAATTCAATCGCCAAAGTTCCTATCTTTTTTGGTTCTGTTTTAAAGCCGGAGGCCATAGCTGATTCTTTGTTCCTTGCATTCACTGTAAATAAACTATTTTTGGATGTACTATTTACCAACATTCTCTTTTGCTGGTTTACATCAATAATACACTTTTATTACTTTATCTAAAAAATAGTTTTAACTTGTGGTTCCCTGGTAACAAAGTCGAGTTCTGTTTATAACGAACAGAAATTTGTACATGAGATGGGTTAAGCATAAATAGACCTTACTTCCAAAAGGAACTTTGTGATGTCCTTATTCTGTTCCATATCCAATGAAATATGACACTGGAATTTGTCTTTAGCTTTACTATTTCTTTGTTAATTATTTTCTGATCTACTATAACATGTCTTACAGGTTGTTCACTTCCGATCCTTAGAAAAGTTGAAGGAGGAGGATTTCTGTTTAGAGCTGTATGTTCTAAAACTTTGCATATGCTAATAATGTCATCTTACTCTTTTTTTCTTCTTTTTATTATATATTATAAAGGTAGAGTAGATGATTTACCACAAGGTTTTATCACTACTACTTTCTCAAACATTTTCTTGTTATGAAAAGGTCAAAGATTAATACATATGATGAAGTTGTGGAAAGAGTAGCTCAGCGACTTGGCTTGGATGATCCATCTAAAATAAGGCTCACACCCCATAATTGTTACTCTCAGCAACCTAAACCCCAGCCAATTAAGTACAGAGGTGTAGACACCCTTGGAGATATGCTGGTCCACTACAATCAGGTGAGTGTAACATTGACTAATAATTATGAGCATTAGTTCCTGAAAGTCTTAACTATTTTAACTACTTGTTGACAGACATCTGATATTTTGTACTATGAAGTACTGGACATTCCTTTACCAGAATTGCAAGGTTTAAAAACCTTAAAAGTAGCTTTTCATCATGCTACCAAAGATGAAGTAAGCATGCTGCTCTGATTTTCATTGATTTACTCTTTTACCTTTCTCTAACCGAGAGCATGATTTTTTCCTTCTGAATTTTTGCTTTTATAATTACTCAAATTTCTTCCTTCTGAATTTTGCTTTTATAATTACTCAAATTTCTCCTCCTTCGCTTTGTAGGTGGTCACTTACACTATCAGACTACCAAAACAATCTACTGTTGGTGATGTAATTAATGATCTAAAGACAAAGGTAAAATGGTAAACTTGGTCTGGTATTGCCTAGTTTCAACTTGTCTGTGAACTGAAAACTTACTCTTCTCCTTTATTGATGCTTCTATTTTGTTAGCTTTACTTGATGCTACTCTACTGTGCTGCATAACAGGTTGAGTTTTCAAAGCCAGATGCAGAATTAAGATTGCTAGAGGTCTTCTACCACAAAATTTATAAGGTATTGATTTCAATCCTTCAACATTTTCTTCATTTTATACTTCTTAGCTAGGTCTTCTTATTTTTTCGCCAGAAATATTTGCCTCTGGAGAAGTCCTAGTCGTTATGACATAAGCTCAGAAACTGTTGAAGTCTGCAAATAATGTAAATAATTAACTGATATATTTGCTTGGAGACATTGTCTTTGTCTCCATTATATTTACTTCTTGTTTTAATGATTGCTTTCATTCAGATATTTCCAACAAGTGAGAAGATAGAGAACATAAATGACCAGTACTGGACATTGCGGGCCGAAGAGGTTCTCTCTCTTACACTCCCTTTTCTGATTCTCCACTTCCGTCCCTACTATATCTGCATGTGCCTTTATACAGTGGCCATTATGTTGGGTAAGGTAGTGAGTTTTCCTGTGGTCAAAAGCTTGAACACATTTTGGTAGTTTTCCTGTGGTCAAAAGCTTGAACAAATACAGGTAGTGTTCCTGTTGTCAAAAGCTTTTGTCCTTCTCTTCCTCACTTCCTCCTCAAACTAATTACCACATATAGATGCTGCTGACTTTGACTTACAAGTTGGTCATAAAAAAGATTGAAATCATGAAGGGCTTTTACAAGCTACTGCTGTCATCGATAGTCTTATAATATAGATCCATGAATCTAAAGAATAGTGGTGTGGAAAAGCAGATGAGAATAAGGTCTTAGTTTTTTTTTTTTGATACTTCCATCTAAATTGGTGCTGTAAAGAAAGAAAATGGACCTTGAGCTACACAACCCCCCCCCCCCCCCCCCCCCCCCCAAAAAAAAAAAAAGCACATTTTTTGATCGAGGCAAATTTAAGGCTAAATTATGGGGCACGCGAACCTGTGGTCTCACTGTAAAACTAGGTATTTTATGGATATATTTCATAAAATTGGTATAGTATAATGTTATCTGTTACTACCGGTGCTACAAGAAAACTAAATGGTGCACTTGGTTGAATGTTGTCACCTAGAGTTAGAGGTCTACGTATCAATTCCCACTTAATACATATTCTTCTTTCTTTTTTTAAGTGGTGCACCCATGTTCTACGAATCTAGAATTCATCACTGTTTATTGAGGATTATCCAAATGCTATTTAAGGAGACAACATCCCATTCCTTCAATCAAAGTGCGACACTTAACATTCCCACACTTCTAGGGTACATGTGGAGTGTGGACAATATAGCATAGAAGCCCAATAATAGCTAATGCTAAATGTCAGGTGTTGAATATTATTGGCATGTTACTCCTTAATAACTTCCTTGACGATAAATATGAAGCGGCATTTACCTTTCTAGGGCCAAAAACACTATTTGACACTGTTAAATTGCAGTTTATTAATCTGGATCTTCTCTTCTTCCCTGCAGATTCCTGAAGAAGAGAAAAATTTGGGCCCGAATGATCGTTTGATTCATGTGTATCACTTCACTAAAGAGACTGCACAAAACCAAATGGTAAGATTCTCTCCCCCCATATCCTGATCCACAGGGAAAAGGTGAACAAGAAAAAAGGAATTTGTCTCATGCAGCGTTTTTTACTTCTTGACATTTGAAACAGCAAATTCAGAATTTTGGGGAACCTTTCCTCTTGGTTATCTATGAGGGTGAGACTTTAGCTCAAGCGAAGGTGCGAATACAGAAGAAATTGCAGGTCGCAGATGAAGAGTTTGCTAAGGTAATTTGCAACTTGACATTGCTTGATCTTCCTATGAATGGCTGTTATACTCGAACCAATTTACTATAATCGCTTCCCATTTTACGCATATATTGGTTAGTACTTGGTTTTCTTTATCTTTTTTTTTTTTGTTTGTTTGGGGGAGGGGGAATCAGGAATGGTTTGGATTAGTATGTATGTAGTTGATGCTTGGTTTCTTACTTTCATTTGTTTACAACATTCAGTGGAAATTTGCATTCCTCTCACTCGGCCGTCCTGAGTACCTTGAGGACTCAGATATATTGTCCAACCGTTTCCAGGTACTAAACACCAACTCCCGCCACTGCTAAAATTCTCATTAAATGAATCTGTAATTATGCATCTTTGGATCTTTTTGTTAACATGCAGCGAAAGGATGTTTATGGTGCTTGGGAGCAGTATCTCGGCTTGGAACATCCTGACAATGCCCCTAAAAGGATTCATGCAGCATATCAGGTAATCTGAATGTTCGGTTCTAACACGTGGGCATACTCTGTAATTGGTAAAAGAACAAAAAATTAACTGCTTAAATACGTAAAGTTAGTTCCAGAGAGAGATTTGACTCGTGGACTCTTGAGGTTTCTTTATCATGTCTTTGGCGGGTTACGAGACTAGGAGTTCTCCTTCTGTGCAGCCTATGTTCCATAGTTGTCATTACTCATCTAGCACTTCAGAGTATTTCCATCTGTTCAGGATGAAGGCAACTTTTAATTACTTCAAGATTTGTCTGATTTTCTGTTGAATACCTCTGCTTCTATCGGCGCTTCACCTGGGAACATGGTAGTGACATTAGTAGAATCTCTGGAAGGAATTGGAAAGATCAGAGTTCTAGTATTGAATGCAAAAATGGCTTAACAACCGTATAAAAAGTTGATTTTCCGATTGAGAATGCATATACAAATTGCAATGTTTTACTTCAATGTGCTCCTGGTATCGTCTCTTTGTTTCTCCATGAGATGAACTTTGGTTACTGTGCAGGTCTCTAGCTGTACCTGTCCTCTACTCTTCTGAGTATTCAAATAAATGGGACTGGACCTCCTCATTTCTTAATAATACCTACTCCTTTCTTTCATGTTGCAGAATCGCCCGACGTACGAGAAGCCTGTTAAAATTTACAACTAACACTGCTGAAAATGAAGATTGTGAGATGGTTCAATGCTACGATTGACCATTGCATTTGTCACTGAAGTTAGAAGCCAATTCGAGTCTGTACATGGTCTTATGATTTTTGTTACTGAAGCATCTTGTATTCTGATATGGATGTGAAGTTTGATCCTAATGCAGCATCCATATCTCAGTACTTGAACTCAAGTGATGCATAAATGACCTATCGATAACTCTCTCTCTCTCTCTCTCTCTCTCTGTTTAAGTGTACGTGTAAGCGAGCCATACATTGGCAAAGAATTTTGAACAAATGAATGAATACATGATATATTGTGCTTGATTCAGTTCTGACTTTTATCTGAGGAGAAGAGTACTAAGTTTTCTGCCATTTTTGGGCTCTATAGCTGTGATTTTTTCTGGTACAGATTTTGAGGTTTTTGCCTCTGAAATTGTGTAACCTGAAGTAAGTTTGGTAATTTCTTGCTATTGTAATTAACCAGTAATGAAGAGTGACAAATTGTTTGTCAGAAGTACCTGCTGAATTTTTATTTTTTTTGTTTTCATGTGTCAATTGATAAGGCAATTGTGCAGCAATAAAGCTGGTTTCTGGAGCTGTAGTTGAAAGGAAATGATGGTTAAAATACAACTTCGCTCAAGTTTTAAAATTCTCATATGGTGTATGGAACACCACTTTGGGACCTGACTAATTTAGATTCGTGTTGAAAAGTTTAGTAAAATGCTTTTCTATTAAATATCTGATAGATTCATTTGTCAATATCTGATATATTTTCTCTCAAACTTGACATTCAAGGATACAAATATATACTCCATAAAATTTACAAAATTAAACGCAATATCAAGTGGAGTAGTAAGTTAAAGTGTACATATATATAGAAACTTAATATTATTTTTTATTTCTATACACAATAAATACTAAATTTCATTAAGATTATTTATCCCACCATTTACTTGGGATGGATAATATCAAAGTTGTGGTATAATTTTTTCCCTCTTAATAATTAATATCCTCAATCAAATACAAGATAAATTTAATCTGAATAACATACTTAACTCCTCTACTAAATGGTTCCTCTATAAAAATTTTAGTTCGAGAACTATTCTTTCATTTTTAATCAAAAATATCGAGTTTGAATTTAGCCAACACTTGAACTTTCAAAGGGTGATTTTTCAGGATAAATTCGATTCAAAACCATATAAAAAATGATAAAAAGAAGGAAGAAAGAAAAAGAGCAAGAGAGTGAACATAAAGGGAGCTCTGAGCTCCACAAATTAACTTCCAATGGCAACAACACTCTCTCACTCCTCACTCTATCCCTTCCATTCTCTCTCCCCTTCTTCAACAATTTGTTCATCTTTATGCCCTTTTACTTGCTGTCCTCCTTTTCCAACAAAACTTGAATTCCCAGCCTTGTCAACATCATCATGTTTTTCCCAATTTCACCAATTTTTCCCTTTCCCCACAAATCATCATCTTCATCATCCCATTTTGCTCTTTGTTGGTTTTGATTCACCCCCTTTGGATACTCAAACTTTTCTTGCTACTATCAGTGTTTTAACTGCCATTGCTCTTTCCCTCTTTCTTGGCCTCAAGGTAAAAAAAGAAAAAAAAAAAAATCTTACCTTTTCTTGAATTTTATCATAGGTTTCTCAAAGTTCCCTTTTTTAATTGCATTTCGCAAAGATTCTTGCTTTCAGTTTATGGGTCAATTTCTTTATCTTGGGTGTCATAAAGTTCCTTTTTTTATTGATTTATTAAGCTTTTTAAGGTTTTGTTAAATTTGAGTTTTTTTGTTATTATATTTGCAGGGAGATCCAGTTCCTTGTGATAGGTGTGCTGGGAATGGTGAGCCTTTTATCTGTTTTGGTTTTAATTACTGCTATGTGTGCATGTTTATGTGTATGTATGTGTGTATATAGATATATTGGGCTAACCCATCGATGGCCCCCTAAACTTGGCACGAAATTTCACTTAGACACCTTAACTGGATGATGTTCATTTTAGACACCTCATGTCATGTCCTGCTGTGTCATTTTGACACTTTCTGCTGAGATGCGCGTGAGAGCCTCATTTTACCAAATTTTAATTTTTTTTTCTTCTTCTTCTTCCCCATTTTTTGGCTACCATTTTCCAAGCTTAAACTCTTTCCATGGTGAAATAAATTTAACGATGCCACAAACAAAAAGTGAATTCTAGCGCCCATAAATTTTAAGCTTAAATACTTTCACTTGTCCTTCTTCCTCCTCAAAATAATTTGAGAAAATCAACATAAATTTCAACAAGAAAAAAACACACTCAGAAATGGCAAGAAATCATATTTTCAATTATCAAATCCTACCTTCACAACAATTTGAGTGGGGGAGGGTCGGGGGTGGTGGTGGGTGGAGAAGAAAATATGGGTGAGAGAGAGGGGTTGGGGTTTGAGGTGGGGGTGGGTAGTAGAGAAGACAAGTTGGGGTGGGGCGTATAATTTTCTTTTTATTAAAAGTGGTTTTTTTTTAATTATTTAGTTAAAGAAATGCCACATGTCAATGTGTAATTGGTAGTTTTTTCCCTACTCAAGATTCATTATTTAATAATTATTTTTTCTATATATGCCACGTGTCTTTATTTAATTCGTCACTTTGACATGTCATCAGCGAGTGTGTTACATACACCTTACAAATGTGGCAAATTGTCGAAAAAGTGTCAAAATGACACAACAGGACATGACATGAGGTGTCTAAAATGAACATCGTCCAGTTGAAGTGTCTAAATGAAATTTCGTGTCAAGTTTAGGGGGCCACCGATGGGTTAGCCCTAGATATATTCTTCATGTAGATTGATGTAATTGAGCTAAGAGAAAACTATCTCTGTAAGTTAAGTCCAACTGTTGAATTAAGAATTTTTTATGGATTCCAAGTTGTAAGAAATCTCAATTCATAAGCAATACTAGTTAAAAACTATTTCAGTACTTGAAAGGTATCATAAAATCATGTAAGGGTCGTTATCGACTTATCATGGTCGAAACTAGATAAATGACGACTTATAGATATGGTAAAGCTTACAGCATTGTTCTATGTAGCCATTTCGACGCTGCATCAATAACTAGTAAGATGTTATATTCTATGTTAGATCCTGCTTTATTCGTTTATGCAGGCAACTATTTTTCAGAATTTTGATATATAACTCCAAACAAGCGGATTGGTAAATATTTTATCTTCATGAGGGAGTGGAAGGGTATGTTTCGATTAGCTAGGCATGCCTGGCAAAGACATGTCCAGGAGGGGATGTGACTTTTTAATCTACGATGTATTTTGAATATCGATTTTGTTTTAGGATGTTATTATGTGTGCTTCATCAGGAGAAATGCAACAATCCTGCAGTCAAATATACAATAGATCAAAACTATAAATAATAAAAGCAAAGTCTAATACTTCCTGCAGTCTTCATTTCTTCCCTAGGCTAACAGCTTCTAGAAGGTATTAAAGGAGGATTGTATGGAGAAAGATTCCAATGAGCCTGTTAGTAATCGTTGGAGAGCATACTGATGTCGTATATGATAGTTTCCGGTTAGCTGCAAACCTAATGGTTTGAGATTAACCACTTTACCGGTACACTAAGTGGATTGCTGACCCTCGCTTGTGGGCTCCGGATCTCCATTTGCTCTTTGGACCATGCTGTATGGATTGAAGCAATCCTCGAGGGCGTGGTTTGAGAAGTTCAGCAAGGCCTAGTTTAGTTTGCCTACAAAAGGTGTGCTTCTGGTCGTATACATTTTCTACGAAAGGGGGAGAAAGGGAGCCGGATCATAGTAAAGACCTCTGATTGTTGTTGTTGTTGTTTTCTTTCTTTTTTTACTTAATGCATCCCCAAAAAAAAAAAAAATTCTTGAAGAAAGGGGGCAGCTAGAGGGAAGTTTCGACATCTTTCTGGTGCAGCCAATTCTGTTTTAGTTTTAACATCACAGATGAAACTAACGAAAAGGTCTTACACAAGCAAATAAGTGTAAAGTGATGTGCATATGCACTTCTTACAGATTTCGTTATGCTGTTGGTGTTCTTCCCTTTTTGTTCCTTAAGGGGAGGAAGATTCAAGTTATTAAGTTTGTTTGTTGTGTAGGTGGAACGAAGTGCGTGTTTTGTAACGATGGTAAGATGAAGAAAGAAACAGGATTAGTAGACTGCAAAGTTTGCAAGGGTGCAGGTACTATTCAGCTGCAATTTCTTCGCGACCAATTTTTAGTAATCGTTAAATTTGGAATGCTTATAGCATGTGTAACAGATTTAGATGAACTTTTGAATTTGGTTTTAGATCATATAAAATGACATGAAAGAACTTAGATGATCCTTTACCATCCATCAGGTTTGTAGGTACCCACGCTCTTGCTTATTATTTTCTAGAACCTCAGGAACTATGTTTCCGACTCACCCTCGGCTTTGTCCTTGGGCTCTTAGCATGTTCAGATTGAGACACCTCGACGATGATGTAGTCAAACTAATATTTGTTCTCGAGTAGAATGTATCGAATGATCATTATATTAATTTTTTTTTTTTTGCAGGATTAATACTCTGCAAGAAATGTGCTGGTTCTGGATACTCAAAAAGGCTATGACACATACTACTTGTACTCTTTTTACCTCTAGTTATTGACCTGTGTTCTGAGGCTAAATCACACATACAAGCTCACATATGAGGCTATTTCATTTTGGTTAAATATTTTGCATTTATATATTTTTCTGTAAAAAGAAGGGTTACTAGTACTTTTAATCCCTCGATTATCGGTAGATATGATTTTAGTCCCTACGGTATCTGCCTAAGCACATTAAACCTTTAGTCAATTGAATTGTGTGTTTTGGATCCCTTTGCTTGTGAAAACTCACAAATTTGTTATAATTATTATAGTTCCATCTTAATTGCTCATGTGTTGTGTTAAGTTAGTATTGTTACTTCATATTTGACGGTAACATAGTTCTAGATATAGTTAAATACAACATATTTTGAACATGAAGGGATCAAAAACATACATTTCAATCAATTGAAGGTTAAATATGGTGAGTTATATATCACTGGGATCAAAAGCAAAAACCAAAATGTTAGGGCCTATTACAATTCCCATTATTATGCAAAAATCCTACTTAATAGGCAATTGAGAAGCTTTTGAACCATATATTTCAAGAGAACCCCAAAAGCTTGTCAAATATATCATTTTAATTTTATTTTTTTTGATGTATTTTGTCAAATAGCATTAGTCTTCACACAAACATTATTAGTAATTGTTTAGCCAAAAAACTTTTTTTTTTCTTTCATCATCATATATTCTATTCCAAACCTAATCCATACGTGACAAACAAATACAAACTTTGCAATAGTAGTTGTTTTTATTTTTCTTTTTGTCTTGCTTATCATCATCAAATAGAACAACAAAACAAAAAAAAAACCACCCTCTATTAACTCTTCCTTTGTAATTTTCTCCTATCACCCTCTATTTTAACACACACACACACAAACACACTAAGGCACATTATCATACACTAACAATAACACACATTGAGAGTTGTGTATATGGAGGATGTTAAATATGAAGTTGAAGAATGTAGAGGTGTACTTAGGGTATATAGTGATGGAACTATACTAAGATTAACTAAGCCAAGTTTTGAAGTTCCTATACATGATGATGGCTCAATTCTTTGGAAAGATGTTGTATTTCAAGCCATGCATAATCTTCAACTCCGGCTCTACAAGCCGGCTTCCCCTATCTCCGCGGCTAAGCTCCCCGTCTTCTACTACATTCACGGGGGAGGTTTTTGCATTGGCTCTCGTGCATGGCCTAACTGTCATAATTTTTGTTTCAAGCTAGCTTCCGAGCTCCAAGCCGTGGTTATATCTCCTGACTATCGACTAGCTCCTGAGAACCGGCTCCCAACCGCTATTGAAGATGGTTACGCGGCTATAAAATGGCTTCAGGACCAAGCTGTGTCTGACGAGCCGGACACGTGGCTTACGGATGTTGCCGACTTTAGCCGAGTTTTTATTTCGGGTGACTCGGCTGGTGGCAACATCGCGCATAATTTGGCGGTTCGACTTCAAGCCGGCTCAGTCGAGCTGGATCCGGTCCGAGTTAGGGGTTATGTTTATTTGCTTCCTTTCTTTGGAGGGACTATAAGGACGAAATTTGAAGCTGAGGGGCCTAAAGATGCTTTCTTAAACATTGAGCTCATTGACAGGTTCTCTAAATTTTCATTGTTTTTATTATGTGTTATATTTGTTTTCATTAACAAATAACTTCAATTGCATTTGTTTAAAATTATAATTGATAGGAGAATAAAGATTGTACTAAAGTTATGACAAACTTGTGAATAATTAAAAAAATATGCAAAGTATGTCATTTCGGAAAAAAATCGTGAACGATTTAATAAAATAGAAGTACGAATATTGTACTTGATCAAAACTTGTGGATAATTAAACTCAAGCAAGGTCTTATGATTTGACAAGAGTTTTGAATAGTTTAACGATATAGGAAAAATCAAGTACTGACATGTTCGTTATATATAAATTGTTCATGTTTTTTCCTTCTTCTAGGTACACATTGAGGCTATATTTTCAAATTTCTTTTCCTCATACGAGAACACAAGTTAAAACACCGAACATGAACCTATTTTTCCAAGGAAAGTTCGGTGCACAAAACATCTTGTTTTAGCAGGATTTGGGGAAGGGCCGCAACCCAATGATGTGATGTAGACAATCTACCCTAATTCATATATTACTGGATTCTTCCACGGCTTGAGCTCGTGACCTATAAATCACCCTAAAAAAAGTTACATGTAAAGGGCTATTTTCTTAATTTGTGTGCTATTTTTGTAAATTACAGGTTTTGGAGGCTATCAATACCAATTGGATCAACAACTGACCATCCACTTGTGAACCCATTTGGGCCTAACAGCCCAAATTTGGAAAATATTGATCTTGACCCAATTCTTGTGCTTGTTGGAGGATGTGATCTTCTTAAAGATAGAGCCCAAGATTATGCAAATAAATTGAAGAATTATGGAAAAAATATTGAATATGTGGAATTTGAAGGACAACAACATGGTTTTTTCACTATTAATCCTAATTCAGAATCTTCCAAGAAGTTAATGCTCATAATCAAGAAGTTCATTCAAGACAATTCTTCTTAGAATTAAAAAAAAAAAGAAGAAAAATTTGCTATTTTCATTAAAATGTAATTCTTCTTTCTTTTTGTTGGTTTGTTTTTGTTTTGTTGTAATGTGTGCATTTTGCTCTATATGAAGTGATTTAAATTACGGGATCCTTTTTATTTTATTTATGTGTGTGAAGTTTTGTTCATGTATGCAAAGTCATAGTCTACATTCCTAGAGTAATTGTGAATTAAAAACTCAAATTTTCTAATGAAAAAAACTAGAAGATGAACAATATTATAGAGTGAAATAACTAGGATATGGAGGGAAATTATGGTATATGCATTGTAAATTCATGTAAAAATGATGGAAGTTTAGAATAAAAGAATGAATTTTAGGTGTATATGCCTTTGGATAGCTTGAAGTTTGCTTGCTTTCAAATTGCCTGAAGCTTAGATATTGGAATGCCAAATTTCATGCGCCAATATCTAAACTTCAGACATAGTGTGTCAAACCATGATATTTTTGGTGATACAAATAGAAGTTAAAACTCTTAAATTTGAGTACTAAAAACAAATTTCAAATATACATTGACAAGTTTAACTTCAAACATTTATGTTAAAAGTTCGTATAGGTGAAGTTTAGTTGTTAAATTCTCTCTTTTCTTTTGGAAGTGTCATAACACTCTTGCTTACTGAAAAGTACCAAGCCACACCAAAACGCTTGAAGATAAAAAATCAATCTTTCTATTAAACAGATTGAAAATTTTTGGGTAGTGCAAAATCTTTTTTAAATTTGACATTCAGATAGATAGAATAACAACAAATGACATCTTTCTAGTTTGTATATTTATCGAACTCAATCTCGTGAAATCGATTTAAAAGTGGCTAAATTAGCAAAATTTCATACATTGTGACTATAACTTAAATAGTAACATAAATAATATACTATTCCCCTTGAAATTGGCTCCATATAACCATTCAAATTTTTCAATTTCTTCTCAAACGGTCTCTTCCTTCTTCTCTGCATTTGAAATTCACCTCCACCCCTACGCCCAACCCCCACCCACCCCACCACCCCAACTCTCCATATCTCTTCCTTCTTCGTCCAACAGCTGATTGAAATCTCCATTTTTGTTTTGCCTAAAATCTCCTCAGTTCACTGAATCTGAAAACCTAATTGTCAGAAAATGCCGTTATTTTCCGAGCCTCCGAGTGTTGTTAAGTCCAGATTCGGGTCACTAGATCAATCTGCAGCAACTCCGATGGATACCGCGTCGGTGACGATGTCGTCGGTGAAGAGCACGCCTAATCTCCGACTGTTCAAATCAGCTGCTAAGGATAACAGGGTTGAGTTCTCTGAGAACAAGGATGTGGTGGAATCTAACCGGAGTTTTGAGTTCCGTGAAGATCCTTCATTTTGGAAGGATCACAATGTTCAGGTAATCACTCGTTTTTTTTTCTGTATTTTTTAAACCTCATTTTTAAAAATGATCAGTTTTAGAATCTGTGTAGTAAGAAATTTGGACTCTTTAACACTAGCAGCGCTAGGATTTTCACTAAGGAGTTCAAAATACTGAAGTGTAAGCATGAATAGCCCGAAAAAGGGTTCAACTTATACTATATATACATGTTGAATGAGTGAGCATCTAACTATATATGTTCTATTGATTAAGATATTAAGTGAACATTTCTGGTAAGGTACACTTCTTTTTTTTCTAAATTTTGTTTTGGGATTGAGGCTTAATTGCTGTTTCAGAAATTTGGAGGCATTCTAAGTTGTCTAAGCCTAGTTTTGATTTAGGACCTCTCATTTCATTGATATTATGAATTCAAAGTCTTATAAACCGGATGTTTTAAAAGTAAAATGTTCTCAGATATGGTCCAGAAATTCACAGTCAAATAAAAGTTTATTGTATTGGTGTTTGACAAAACCAAATAAATTGAAAATTCTGTTCAGTGAGTTGCTAGCCATCTCACTGGTAGAGTATATGGTAGTTTTTTGTTTTATTGAATCATAGAACTTAAATTACTTATGAAGTCGGTTTCTTCTGTTTGACTGATTTTATGCAGGTTATTATAAGAATACGCCCCTTGAGTAACTCTGAGATATCTTTACAAGGACATGGCAAATGTGTAAGACAAGAAAGCTCTCAGACAATGACTTGGATAGGGCACCCAGAATCACGTTTTACATTTGATATGGTTGCTGATGAGAATGTCACTCAGGTTTTCTTTTCTTGGCTATTGTCTTTCATTTGTCATGTATCTTTGGTGTGGTCTGTTTTCATTTCATTATGTTAACAGGAGATGCTCTTTAAAGCTGCTGGAGTACCAATGGTGGAAAATTGCATGGAAGGCTACAATAGTTGTGTGTTTGCCTATGGCCAAGTATGTTGCTCAGTTACATGGCTTAAGATCTCAGATATATGCTTTCAGCAGTACTGCCCAATTTTCATGTCGGAATGAAAAAGATTTGAACTTTATACTGGTTTTATATTTAGAAACTCTATGTCTCTCTTTGTAGACTGGAAGTGGAAAAACACACACCATGCTTGGAGATATTGAAGGAGGCACCCGAAGACATAGTGTAAATTGTGGGATGACACCTAGGGTGTTTGAGTACTTGTTTTCAAGAATTCAAAAGGTACGGATATTGCATGAGTAATAAATGATTATTATTTTTATTTTATCAAAATTTTATATACTACCTCACATTGTGGACCAGAACCACAGATGACTTGGTTTGAATAAGCAGGTTTGTTTTGATATAATATTGAGAGGAAACCTTGATCTTATCTGAATGAATCAAATTATTGCCTATGTTATTTTCATATGGAAAATATTTAAATTTGTTATTGATCCGCTTCAATGTCACAGTGTTGGGTATAAGTATTAGATATGGGGTATGTGTGGAACAAATATAAGTCCAACTTCTAGTTGTTTGTTTCTTTGTTTTCTCTTCCTTTTTTTTTTTTTTTGTTTTTGAAATGAAATCCCTATATATATGTTGGTTTGTGTAACATAGATGTACTTACTTCTTGCCTTCAATTTTAATGTAATGTTCTTGATTGGAATAAAAGAGTGATCAAACTTTAACTTTTAAGGCTGAGCTTATGTTTCAATTTCAAGTTTGATGATTTCTTTCTTTTGGTCACAGGAAAGAGAGGCACGCAGGGAGGAAAATATAAAGTTCACTTGTAGATGCTCTTTCTTAGAAATATATAATGAACAGATTCTCGACCTTTTGGATCCTTCCTCGGTAAACTTGCAGGTGAATGCTAACATTTTGTCTTATTTGTTAATGAATTGAAGTCTTGTCCAAATAAACATGAATTTTGTTTCTGCCTCTGGGAGTTAAAATATTGTTATCTATTGTTCATCATACTTCTTCCGGATATTGTGCATCATTTTTAACAAGGTGAATTAGTGTCCTATCTTTTGTTGAAGACCTTGGAATTAGTGAGCACAAGGATCAGTCCAAATTGCTCACTATCCTGTTCTGGTAAGGTCCAACTAGGTACTCCACAATGATGCATCAGATCAAATGAGGGACAAATGTGGGCTTAAGGAACGTGTTCTGACTTGCAACAGCCAACTAATATAATATTTATATTTGTCATTTCCAAATGCAGTCAACATATGATTGAACTAAAGAGAATGTGTGCAAATTGCTTTATCTAAAATGAATATTTGCAAAGTGCATTACTCAAATGGAAGAAGACAACTGAAGATTTTGCTTGTACTCTTACAGATAAGAGAAGATACTAAAAAGGGGATTCATGTAGAAGATCTTAAAGAAGTAGAAGTTACGAGTGCTCGAGATGTGATGCAACAACTTCTTCAGGTATATTCTCACCCTTGAGAATCAATTATCATTATTATTGTGAATCTCTCCAGTGCTAACTTCACTTAAGAGTAAAGACTGAGGAAAAGAAGCTGTTGATAGTTCTTGAGGTGATTATACAAGTCTACATGCACATGCTAAGCGTGATATTTGCTGAAGATTTGGAGATCTATATATGTATTCCTCAGAACTGATAAAGAATACCTATAATTAGTAGTTAGTTTTAATAAAGTTCATGTTGTTACTTCCACTAATCATTATGTTTCCTAAGCATGCACATATGTGACATGAAGAGAGAGTTTGGCAGGTTGTATCTTTTGTTTGTTATACTAGCAAGTGGAATTGCTGGAGATGAAAAGTTAAAGGGGTGTCCTCAAGATCATTGTTCCAGATCCAACCCATCTTTTTGGTGGATTTTCAAACCAAATAGTGATGAGAGGTTCTTATTGTTCCCTGGGATTCTATGTAAAAGATCATATCTGGTTTTGACCTTGTTTTCTTAATCTGTTACTATGACTTTAGGTTAGTCTACTAGTTCCCGTGGAAGTCCGTCTAGGACACTGATAATAGAACTAATCGGGCATGAGGGATATACTTTGAATGCTACAACTCAAATTGTGCAGCATTTTCTTCTACTTTCTTCCTTATCTTTTCCTTTAATTTATCATGATTAAATAAATATATTAATGATACGGTAAAAAAAGTGCATACAGAGCGCCCTAGTTTGGGACCTTGTAGTTTTTGGATCGAAGCATTCAACACTAACTTCCTTGTAACCAGAAGTCAGAACTGCATATAAATGTAGCCAAACTTGACCCAAGTTATTGCAGTGTTTACCAGATTGTCTTTTGATACCACCATTAATATGCCACAACCTTATACTAACTTGACAGTAAGTAATTTTAAATGGAAGATCATAAAGAAAGTGAGAGCAAAGTTAAAATAATTGCTCACAAAATTAAATGCACATATGGTTATGAGATCATAATGTTCTTGGCTTAACAGGGTGCTGCAAACAGAAAGGTAGCTGCCACCAACATGAATCGTGCTAGTAGCCGTTCACACAGTGTATTTACATGTGTGATAGAGAGCAAAGTAAGTTCTATAGCTTAACTTCAGCCATCAGATTTAGTCTTTTCATACCTTATCCCCTCCACACTGGTACATAACTTTACACAATCTGTTTGCAGTGGGAATCTCAAGGAGTAACTCACCACAGATTTGCTCGTTTTAACCTTGTTGATTTGGCAGGATCTGAAAGGTAAAGGAGAATAATTATGCGAATATGAGAAGATATCTTATGTTGATTTTTTCTTCTAACTGCAATTGTGAAATCACAGACAGAAAAGCTCAGGAGCTGAAGGTGAACGTTTGAAGGAAGCTACTAACATCAACAAATCTCTTTCAACATTGGGGTAGTTATTATTGTCTCGTCCTTATTCCTTTATAGTTCTTCTGTTCCAGTCTTGTCTTTCTACTAGTACAATACTCATCTGATTCTGTATGTGCAGATTAGTGATCATGAACCTGGTTAGCATATCTAATGGGAAATCACACCATGTTCCCTACAGAGATTCAAAGCTCACATTTCTACTCCAGGTGAATATAGGTGTATCTTTGATTTCAAAGGAGAATCAATTGTTTTCTCTGTGAGTTAATCTGAAGGCATCCAGAATCTCTTGTGAAACGCACTAGTTATAGTCACATTTTGAATGTGTTTTGTAATGAGGAGCTCTAATATAGTCTTCTTACTGCTACGGACTTGGATATTTTATTGTCTGGTTTTGACCTGTTGCTCTGCACTGATTATTAATAACAGCATTATGAAGATGGTCTTTGGATTTGACATTATATTTCTTCCTTCTTTCAGGATTCATTGGGAGGGAATGCAAAAACATGTATAATTGCAAATATTAGTCCTTCCAGCTGGTATGCAATTTTTATTGGTCACCCACTAGGATTTCAATTTAATGGCCTTCAGATCAAACCCCTTACAAGTGCTGTTATTTTGAAGCAAGTGATTCTGTATTGTTTAACACTTGATTGGACTCTTGCAGTTGTTCATTGGAGACTCTAAGCACATTGAAGTTTGCTCAACGTGCCAAATTTATCAAAAATCATGTATGCTACTCTTGGACACTAAAGCTCTTATGGTTGCTCAACTAGCAAATCACGTGATCATTTACTAACCTGCTTTCAAAGTTCTTTTTCTGTGAAATCAACTAAGAGTATGTCACCTTTTCAATTGGGTACTTAAATAATCAGGCAACTATTAGCAACAAATCTGGATATGCCAAGTTATCTGATGTGTATATTATGCGTTTATTTTCTCATTTCTCTGTGCATAGAAGTTTTCGAAAATCATATTTTTGTACAATATTTATAAAGATATGTGCTTTCAGTTCTTACTTTCCTATATTCTAATAAAAGGTTGAACAGTTTTCCTTATGCCCTGATGATCATTTACTTTCCCAGGCTTTTGTAAATGAAGATGCTTCTGGAGATGTTCTGGCAATGAGGATACAGATTCAAAATCTGAAGGTATTTTTTTGCTTGAAATCCATCCCTAGCTTCTATGTGCATTATTTTCTGTTGCTTCATTTTCTTTGTATCTTTCTATTTTGCTGTCATATTTTCCTGCCACCATGCTTCAAATTCTTTTCTTGTCTGTTGAACTGAGGGTTTATCGGAAACAAACTCTCTAACCCACAAAGGAAGGGGTAAGGCCTGCTTACATTCTACCCTCCCTAGACCTCACTTGTGGGATTACACCACATTGGCCAGAAATGACGGAAAAAAATCCTGCAAAAAGAAAGAGAACATATTAGCAAAAGAATTTTATACCTTTGTATTTTTGTACAAATCCTGAGAGAAGTTTGATGGACAAATGACAAACAAGGAGAAGTTTAATTGTTTGACAAATTACAGCAAGTGACAAAAAACACGTCTTTTGAAATGTGCTCATGTGTGACATGCTAGTTGTTTATGCCACTGTGAAGGGTTTTAGTGATATAATGAGATTTACATCACACAGGCAGAACCCTTGAACAACCTTTGTAAACTGCCGCCTTTGATCCAACATGTACCTTAGAATTTAAAATAAGTTCGCATTTATTGCTCCCATTCCCTGCTTCAAAATTCAGATTTTAGTTTCTTATACCTTTGCTCTTAATGTCTGTAATTAAATGTTAGATGCGCCTAATTACTTTTCTTTACCTCTCAGAAAGAAGTAGCTCGTCTTCGGAGTGTGGCTGATGGAGGAGTTGAAAACCATGAAAATGATGCTTGGACAGTTGCTTTTCCAGGATCGCCTACATCTGTTAAATGGGAAGGGCTTCATGGATTATCTAGTCCACTTACAGCAGATAAACGGATGTCAAAGGTGGGTTTGTCTTAAGTTGGCTATGAGGAGAAACATCTGCTCCATGATTGGATCTGATAGTAAAGTTTCTTGTAATTTCAGAAGAAAGACTACGAAGTTGCCCTTGTTGGGGCTTTTAGGAGGGAAAAGGATAAAGACATTGCACTACAAGCTTTAACTGCTGAAAATCAGGCAGCAATGCAGCTGGTATGTTCTATGGGAGTTTTCACTTCAGTTACTCCACTTGGCATTTTTATATATGCATAGGTGTCAGTAAGTCTTACAAATGAGGCCAGAGGGTTCCAGTAAACATAATGCAGAATTCTGCAAACCATAAACACTAATAGGAGTTGATCGACAAATCTGTCCTGCCCAGTAAGTCTTACAATTAGGCCATAGGGTTCCAGTAAACATAATTCAGAACTCTGGAAAATATAAATACAAATAGGAGTTGATCGACAAATCTGTCCTACCCCAGGTTTAGGGATGTTCCAAGTGAAATTGGTTTTCTGAATTTCCTTTCTTGCACCCAATCAAGCTGTGAGGCTCTTCCGATGTCAATGTTCCTCTCTGTGCTAAATTGATTAGGATGTAGACCTCAAAAGTAGATGGACATAAAATAGACACAACATGATCTGAATTTTACATATAAACTAATTTGCAATGTTATGTCTATTCCAGACCAAACAAAGGGAAGATGAGATACAAGGTTTAAAGATGAGATTAAGGTTTCGAGAAGCTGCTATAAAAAGGCTTGAATCAGTTGCTTCAGGAAAGATATCTGCTGAGATTCATTTGCTAAAGGAGAAAGAGGAGCAGTTGAAGGAGATAGAGGTCCTACGAAATCAGGTTGATCGTAACCAAGAAGTTACAAGATTTGCTATGGAGAATCTACGGCTAAAGGAAGAGATCAGAAGGCATGTTATTTCAGTTATCTTTTAGTTATCGTAGAGTGCACATTTTCCTTTCTTTGTCTGAATCTTGGAGATATATTCTAGTTTTGATCATACTAGTCACTGAGAAGCAAAATGTTTCTAGTTATATTAGGCAGGTCCATGTCTTGCTACTTCACTAGTTTGATAATCTTATTTGTTGCTAATGTAGATTGAAGTCATTTTATGAGGAAGGTGAGCGAGAAAGAATGAATGAACAGATCATGATGCTACAAAATAAGGTTAGAGTTGACTTCTTCCTCTTCCTTGTTGTCTTGATTTTTCTTTTTTCTCTCTAGAGAATTCAATCAAGCAATCTGCATTTTCAAATCTGATAATAGGCATGATTTCCGAAGTCTTTTTATTCTCCTTTTGTGTTATTCATAGCTGATCCCTTAGGCATACATGATACAATTATTTCCGAAAAAAGTGCACTGCAGACTGTTGTTTAATCAATAACTCCGGTCAGTAAAGTAAAATTTCCATCTTTTACTTCTTGATTCTGCTTCAAAGAACGCATTTTAAAGTCCTTAACAATTTCTTTTCTTCTTGATCAGCATGTCTGGGATCTCTGTCAAATACGAAAGTTGTTACCAATGTTGTGCCTAATGGTGGTTCTCTTTGATATGCAGCTTCTAGAAGCACTTGATTGGAAACTTATGCATGAATCAGATCCTGCACCGGTTCAGGTTGTCCTAAAAACTCCATTAGGATTTTAATGCAGGAGCTCATTTTTATTGTTCCAGAAGGAGCTTGTCATTTGCTTAACTGTAGTTTATTGTCTATTTGTGTTGTAGAAGGGAAGTTCAGAGCTTGGTATGCATATTGAGAATGACCTGAATCTACTAACGTCATCTCAGGTTTGACAATCTTAGAGTAGTTATTGTAACATTTACATCTGCTCAATTACACTAGTCTATCAAATTGAAACTGTGATTTGTATTTTTTTTGTTCGAAAAGGCGTCAAGTTTGAGTAAAGTGGGGTTATCTTTCTAATCTTATTTTTGAATTTATTTCTTCATGTTTCTACTTGCAAGTGAATCAGAGTTTTGGATCTCATGTTGGAGATCATTCTGATTTTTTTCAACCATACTGAAATATTTGCTTTTCTTTATAATTTCTGCCACACCTAGGCTTCACCTTGGCGTACATCAATAAATGAGGAAAATGAGTTCCTCCGAGTTCAGGTGATATATCTTTTCACCTGACAACGAGCTTAAAATAGTACAAATGAGTTTAGTGGTTATTTCATAGGTTATTCACTACATACCTGCTAACAAGACAATTTTTATCTTTCAGGCAATTCAAAACCAAGCAGAACTGGATGCACTCCATAGACAACTTTTTTTTTGCGTTGATGAGAAAGACAAATTGGAAAGGTCAGTGTTTCTTATCTTCCTCTGTCATCTCTTTGTTCTACCTGCTTTAGTATCTCACGGTTGTAGTTGGTGGACCCCCTTCAAAATGCATAAGCTGCTTTCATAAACCTGTTGATGATGAGAATTCAAACCTACTATCTGCTCGACATACAAGCAAAGGATAAACCTGTTACTTTAATCTGGTTTCTTCTGGGTCCTACAATATAGTTCAAATATTCAGGAATTAATTTTCCAAATCGTAATCTTGAATCTCTTTTCACTGTCCATACAGGCAATTAAATGACTTGGAAAAAGAGCTAAAATTTGAGAGATCATCTAAAGCAGTTCTGATGGAAGAATCGAAGAAGGGTCAAATTGAGCCGTCTTTGGTTGCAAATGATCAGGTGCCTACTATTGCTGTCAGTGATCAGACGGAGCTAACAACTATTGTTGATGCTATAGCAGCAGCCAGCCAAAGAGAAGCAGAAGCTCATGAAACTGCAATTTCCTTGTCCAAGGAAAATGATGAATTGAGGATGAAGCTCAAAATCCTAATTGAGGACAATAACAAACTGATAGAACTGTACGAGCAAGCAGTAGCAGAAAATAACAATGGGACTGATAGAGGTCAGAACCCCCAACAAGAAAATATTGAAGATGACAGCCAACAGTTTTTTGAACATGCTTTACAGAATCATGATTTAGATGACATTGTTTCGTCAGGGGAGACGGTAACTTTACAGAGAAGCAATATTGCTGCTGACCTAGATGAACTACCTAGCTACAAAACATCAGAACCAGGTGAAGAACATACTTCTGAAATATTGGGCAAAAGCAATTACATGATGGTGGAAACCATTTATCCTGAATCAACTGCAGAAGCTGTACTAAATGAACTTCCTGAGGATCTGAAGCAGGATGTTGAAATGGAAGATAAGTCATCAGATGTTTTGCATAATCCTGTATCAGAGGACCTAAGTTTGTTGAGAATGAAGCTTGAAGAAGCGCAGGAAAAGCTTCTAAAATCTGCCAACACCATAAGTATATTTGGTTCATTAGAGAGGGCAATTGTCGAGGTTGATGAGCTTGCAGATGAAATTGAAGGACTCGAAAAGAGCATTGAAGTGAAAAAACAGGGATACACATCCTTCAAGCTTCAGTCTTCACAAATGCTTGGAAAGAAAGTTTTGCTTGATAATAAGCTATCAGCACTAAGATACTCACTATCAAGCTTTTCTTCATCAGTTGGTTACTTCGAAGAACGGGAAGCTCAAACAAGAGCAAGATTGAATGCTTCATCCACTTGTCTCAACCAAAAGAAAGCAAAATTGGCTCATCTTCAAGCATCTAAGGTTGAACTCCTGGAGGCACAGATGCAGGCTAAACAGTCAGAATCAGAATTAAGAAACATCCTGGCAGAATCAAAATCAAAATTGGAAGACGAGAATCAAAGGCTGGAAAGTGACAGAGTTCTCTTTGCCATAGATAACATTGAGAAACCCGATATCCAATTGCCAGAAAGGAGTTGGCAGTTGAGTGGCAAAGCTACTGAATTACTCAAGTCTGAGGAAGAAAAAACGAAGATACAGAATAAAATGAAGCAGATTAGGGAAAATTTGGGAATAAAGAAGAAGGAAATCGAAGACTTGAACGAAAAAAGGCTGAATTCAGAGAAAGATATTGAGGCCACTGAAAAGGAGATAGAGAATATTTCACAGTCTGTAAAGGAAATGGGCAACAAGCTTCAAAGGGTCATCGGGGAGAAGGAGATGATCTTTGAAATGAAAGAGAACGGGAAGCAAGAGTTTGAGAACATGATTCTTGAGTACCACGAGAGTATGTTTGCAGCATCGTTGAAGGAGGAAGAGTTAAATATTTTGGACGAAGAACTGCAGTTGGAGATGAGTAAAATAGAAGATTTGCAAAGAGAAAAGGCTCTTGCTTCAAGCAGAAAAACTCAGTTGCTGAATGCATTATCGTGCCAATCGTGCCCTCTCTCTGACAAGGTAGAGGAGGATCTACATGACATACGAAGGTCAGTACTAGAGCTGAACTCATTGCTTGGAAATTGATAGTTTGACTGACAGTTAATTGCCTGTTTAACTGTCAACTATAAAACATCTCTAAAAAAAATCAAACTTCTCTCAGTTGCATTTTTGCTGCCTTAATGTATTGTCAATATAAAATTCTCCTTACGCAAATGGTGTGATGTATTACAAACCTTATTATGATTGTGAATAAGTTGTGAAAAAATGCTATCAAATTTTGAAGGGGATTCTGAAAAGACGTATATCTCTTACTTTTGTTGTAGTCAGTTAATGAAAAAGCGACACAGAGGTAGGGGTAAGGTCTAAGTACACACTACCCCTCCCTAGATGCTACTTGTAGGATTACACTAGAATTGTTGTTGTCGTTGCAGTTTAGACAATGGTGGAAGTCCTAAAACAGAACTTATCTACACAGTTGAGCTGAGATTGAATTACTTAAACCACAAAGTGAAATCAAATACTTTGGCTTTACAAATATGAATCTATAGAATGGAAAAAAAAAATCTCAATAGGGAAACAATCAGAATCATATTATATTATGTACACAAATATCTCTAAGTTGTCATCATAACTTTGAACTCATCAAAGCTGAGGACTCCATCTCCATTGAGATCAAACCTTCGAATCATAGCTTTGCAGTTATCAATGGAGGTTGACTCACCTAGTCGACTCAACATGTTCTTCAAGCTCTTAGGAGTAATGTATCCTTCCATTTCATACATTCCAAATGCTCCAATCAACTCACTCTCTTTATTCCTCTCTTCCTCCATTCCTTCCATCAGCTTCGTAAAATCCTCAATGCCCAATAACCCGTCCCCATCAGAATCCGATAGCCTCACTGCCATCTCCGCCTCCTCCACGGTCAGCTCACCTCCTACCGCCTTTACGCACTTCCTTAACTCTGCAGGTGAAACCTTTCCATCTCCATTCTCATCAAAGTATGTAAATACCCTCTCTAACGCTCCCTTGTTACTACTACCACTATTGTCACTCACAGGAACACAGTTAGTAGTAGCAGCAGGTGCTCTCGTTATTGTTGTTGTCGTCTTCTTATCTTCATTCCTTCTGAAATGAAACATATTCCGTAATCTCGAGAAAAAAGACTCTTTTTCAGCTGTGGAAACAGAAACTGATGATACCATACACATAAGTTTGAGATATAAGTAGAATAAAAGTGAAAAGGGTTGAATTTGAAATCAACAAAGAAAACTTTGGAAATTATAAGTTTTTGGATGTACAGTACTCTTTAAAACTCAACAAATTAAGGATATGGGAATGAAGGAAAAAGAATGGGATATTTATAGTTTGGGAAATCAATAATGAGTGGGGAAATAGTATTAATTCCGTGGGCTTACCAAGTATTGAAACAACTTGTATGACCATTTGTTTCTAGTACAAAAAAAAAAATATTAGTAAGAAACAAAAACAGGTATTTAGAAGTTTGAAAAGTAAACAGTCAATTGAACTATGGTTTGGTTTGTAGGATAAAGTCTTATCTTGAAGACTACGTGTTTTGGGGGTAGACTAGTGGCATCTTATATTATATTGTCATCACAGATGTCATGCCAAATTGTTGCAGTGTTAAAATCAGTCCATAAAATTATAATCCGTCTAATCAGTTTATGTTTGGATTAGTTAATAACTTGCTTATTTTATTACTAGATATGTGGTGCCCGTGCAAGGCACGGGCAACGGGCGTATAACTGTTATTATTCTTTGTATTATCCAACGGTTATTTTTAAAATATAACTTGGTTTTACCTACATGACTTTTTTTTAAATAGTACTACTTTATTTTTATTTTTAAAATATAACTTGATTTTACCTACGTGACATTTTTTGATTGGTTTGATCTGACGGTTATTTTTAAAATATAACTTGGTTTTACCTACGTGGCCCTTTTTTAAATAGTACTACTTTATTTTTATTTTTAAAATATAACTTAGTTTTACCTACGTGACTTTTTTTGATTGGTTTGGTCCTAATTTGGTTTTACCTACGTGGCCTTTTTTGATTGGTTTGATCGGACGGTTATTTTTATATAACTTGATTTTACCTACATGACATTTTTTTAAATAGTACTACTTTATTTTTATTTTTAAAATATAACTTGATTTTACCTACGTGGCCTTTTTTGATTGGTTTGGTCCGACGGTTATTTTTAAAATATAACTTCGTTTTACCTACGTGGCCCTTTTTTAAATAGTACTACTTTATTTTTATTTTTAAAATATAACTTAGTTTTACCTACGTGGCCTTTTTTGATTGGTTTGGTCCTAACTTGGTTTTACCTACGTGACATTTTTTGATTGGTTTGGTCCGACCAAGGAACCACCACTTATTAAGATTTTGATTGGTTTGGTCCTAACTTGGTTTTACCTACGTGGCCTTTTTTGATTGGTTTGGTCCGACGAAGGAACCACCACTTATTTTTTTGATGATTTGATTGGTTTGGTCCGACGGTTATTTTTAAAATATAACTTGATTTTACCTACATGGCCTTTTTTTAAATAGTACTACTTTATTTTTATTTTTAAAATATAACTTGGTTTTACCTACGTGGCATTTTTTGATTGATTTGGTCGGAAGGTTATTTTTAAAATATAACTTGGTTTTACCTACGTGGGCCTTTTTTCAATAGTACTACTTTATTTTTATTTTTAAAATATAACTTAGTTTTATCTACGTGACTTTTTTTGATTGGTTAGGTCCTAACTTGGCTTTACCTATGTGGCCTTTTTTGATTGGTTTGGTCCGACGGTTATTTTTATATAACTTGGTTTTACATACATGGCCTTTTTTTAAATAGTACTACTTTATTTTTATTTGTAAAATATAACTTGATTTTACCTACGTGGCCTTTTTTGATTGGTTTGGTCCGACGGTTATTTTTAAAATATAACTTCGTTTTACCTACGTGGCCCTTTTTTAAATAGTACTATTTTATTTTTATTTTTAAAATATAACTTAGTTTTACCTACGTGGCCTTTTTTGATTGGTTTGGTCCTAACTTGGTTTTACCTACGTGACATTTTTTGATTGATTTGGTCCGACCAAGGAACCACCACTTATTAAGATTTTGATTGGTTTGGTCCTAACTTGGTTTTACCTACGTGACCTTTTTTGATTGGTTTGGTCCGACGAAGGAACCACCACTTATTTTTTTGATGATTTGATTGGTTTGGTCCGACGGTTATTTTTAAAATATAACTTGATTTTACCTACATGGCCTTTTTTTAAATAGTACTACTTTATTTTTAAAATATAACTTGATTTTACCTACGTGGCCTTTTTTGATTGATTTGGTCGGATGGTTATTTTTAAAATATAACTTGGTTTTACCTACGTGGCTTTTTTTGATTGGTTAGGTCCTAACTTGGTTTTACCTACGTGGCCTTTTTTGATTGGTTTGGTCCGACGATTATTTTTATATAACTTGATTTTACCTACATGACCTTTTTTTAAATAGTACTACTTTATTTTTATTTGTAAAATATAACTTGATTTTACCTATGTGGCCTTTTTTAATTGGTTTGGTCCGACGGTTATTTTTAAAATATAACTTCGTTTTACCTTCATGGCACTTTTTTAAATAGTACTACTTTATTTTTATTTTTAAAATATAACTTAGTTTTACCTATGTGGCCTTTTTTGATTGGTTTGGTCCTAACTTGGTTTTACCTACGTGGCATTTTTTGATTGGTTTGGTCCGACAAAGGAACCACCAAAATATAACTTCGTTTTACCTATGTGGCCCTTTTTTAAATAGTACTACTTTATTTTTATTTTTAAAATATAACATAGTTTTACTTACGTGGCCTTTTTGATTGGTTTGGTCGTAACTTGGTTTTACCTATGTGGCATTTTTTGATTGGTCTGGTCCGACCTAGGAACCACCACTTATTAAGAATGAATGATAATATTGAATTGTATTTACACCTCACAAAGGTAAAGTCTTATTTCAATACTTACGTCGAGTTAATAAATATATACGTGATTTAAATTAATTTGACCTTTTTCTTAATGAATTATTTATTAGGAGTTTAATTTTTTAAAATTAATTTTATTAAGGTGGCATTTTTTGATTGAGCCAAGTGACATTTTTTGATTGTTTCGAATTAATGATGAATTATTTATTAGGAGTTTTATTTTTTAAAATGGAGGCACCAACACTTATTCACAAAGATAAAATCTTATTTCAATACTTGCGTCGAGTTAATAAATATATACTTGATTTAAATTAATTTGACGTTTTTCTTAATGAATTATTTATTAGGAGTTTAATTTTTTAAAATTAATTTTATTAAGGTGGCATTTTTTGATTGAGCGAAGTGGCATTTTTTGATTGTTTTGAATTAATGATGAATTATTTATTAGTAGTTTTATTTTTTAAAATTAATTTTATTAAGGTGGCAATGCATTTTTTGATTGTTTTGGTCCAACCAAGGAACCGTGCGTTTTTCTTAATGAATTATTTATTAGGAGTTTAATTTTTTAAAATTAATTTTATTAAGGTGGCATTTTTTGATTGAGCCAAGTGGCATTTTTTGATTGTTTCGAATTAATGATGAATTATTTATTAGGAGTTTTATTTTTTAAAATGGAGGCACCACCACTTATTCACAAAGGTAAAATTTTATTTCAATACTTACGTCAAGTTAATAAATATATACTTGATTTAAATTAATTTGACGTTTTTCTTAATGAATTATTTATTAGGAGTTTAATTTTTTAAAATTAATTTTATTAAGGTGGCATTTTTTGATTGAGCCAAGTGGCATTTTTTGATTGTTTTGAATTAATGATGAATTATTTATTAGTAGTTTTATTTTTTAAAATTAATTTTATTAAGGTGGCATTTTATGATTGAGCCAAGTGGCATTTTTTGATTGTTAAAAATAAGACACAAGATAAAATGACGGTACTACCCTCCAAATCATTTTTTAAAATTAATTTTATTAAGGTGGCATTTTTTGATTGAGCCAAGTGGCATTTTTTGATTGTTTTGAATTAATGATGAATTATTTATTAGGAGTTTTATTTTTTAAAATTAATTTTATTAAGGTGGCATTTTATGATTGAGCCAAGTGGCATTTTTTGATTGTTAAAAATAGGACACAAGATAAAATGACGGTACTACCCTCCGAATGTCGGACGAAACCTTCTCTTATTAAGAATGGTGATAATTGGGCTCATTTTGACACCTTCATTTCACCCCATTTTAAGTCACGGTTGATATGCGGCCTCGATTGACTCATGAGAATTTTTTTAAAAATATTTTTACTAAAACAAATTATTAAAAAAAACTTTGAATCTAAAACTCAGTATAGGAACTAGGTGGGTCCAACCTACTTTAGCTCATATAGTATTTAAGTGGATTAATGACCTGTTCATTTATTAGTTTAACTCATTTTAACATCCTTAAATTCAGCTTTACCCGTTCGTTTGACCACCCTAATATATACACTAGTTACCTTTTATGGCATATATATCCAAAATAGTGTCCTTTCTTTCATCTATAATGTAAGTTCTCTTTGAGTTTCTACTTCTACTTTTAGTAAGACTACACTTGGCTTGAATTTGTTTGTTTTTCTTGTTGGGCAAGGATAGCTAGGACTCTGGAAGAATGTAAAACTATTCCAAATTGAATAGTAAAGTGGTAAATTTGATGCAAATAAGGGGAAATTAAGGATATTTGAGTAAGATAGGTCAACTTAATATAAGAATGAATGCGTAATGATAGTAATTACACGATGAATAATTTAATAAACAAAGAAGTAATACATGCTCCAATTCATAAAAAATGGAGGGAGTAACTTTACAAATATGAAATGAAAAACCTCAAGAATCATATTTACACAAATATTTCTCTCTAACTTGTCAACATAATTTTAAACTCATCAAAGCTAAGAACTCCATCTCCATTGATATCAAATCTCCTTATCATAACCTTGCATTTATCAATGGAGGTCGACTCGCCGAGTCGACTCAACAACATCTTCAAGCTCTTAGGAGTAATGCATCCTTCCATTTCATACATTCCAAATGCTCCCATCAACTCACTCTCTTTATTCCTCTCTTCTTCTATTCCTTCCATTAGCTTCGTAAAATCCTCCAACCCTAACAACCCGTCCCCATCAGAATCCAATAGCCTCACAGCCATCTCCGCCTCCTTCATTGTCAGTTCACCTCCTACCGCCTTCATGCATCTCCTTAGCTCCGTTGGTGACACCTTTCCCTCTCCGTTCTCATCAAAGTACATAAATACCCTCTCTAACTCTCCCTTGTTAGTTGTTACTACTACTAACACATGAGTTAGTAGTAGTAGCAGTTGTTATTGTTGTCGTTGTCTTCTTCTCCTCTTCCTTCTTTTTGAGATGAAATATATTCCGTAATCTTGAAATAAAAGATTCCTTTTCGGCCGTGGAAATAGATACTGACGCTATACTCATGCTAGCAAACAAATATACGTTTGAATTACTTTTCTTTGTATTCAAGAAAGTTCGAATATGAGCAAGTGAGAAAAGGGTTGAACTTGAAATTAACAAAGAAAACTATGTAAAGACAAGAAATCAAGGATGTGCATGGGAATGAAGGGAGAAGAATTGGTCTATTTATAGTTTGTGGGGTTGAAGAAAAAGGGATAGTTAATTCAGTGGGCTTACCATTTGTTTCGTAAGTAGAAAACAAGAAGTTTGAAAAGTAAACAGGCAACACGCTATAAAATATAATATAAAGTTTTTATAACATTTTAATATAATTAAAGACTACGTGTTTGGTGTGTGTGTCTCTTTGTGGGTTGAAATCTTATATTACTAGAGGAGCATAGCCCGTGCTGAGCACGTGCCCAACATTTTACATTTTTAAAGTAGTAAATGCTTGATGATACACAACAGTAAGCGTCATTGGCTATATTGATACAAAAGTGTGTCGCTTAGTTTACACAAGAGAACACCTTCATAGATAATATAGACATCCTTAAATTAATTAAAACAAAAAAACATCATGAATGCCTAAAATATGGCTCATCTAACCCTCAGATCTTAAACTCAACTTAGGCAAGAGAGTTGAACTACTACTAAAAAAGTGCATAAAACAACGTGCCAGGGTGAGGCTGATGATACAAACACGTACATGTCTTGAAACTTACATACATGCATATCGAAAGAGGAAGAACAATATGTTTTAAAATGGTCAATAGGAATAAAAGGAAGAATTCAAACTCAATATAGAACGCAATGATATTAGCCAACTATAGTTTCCAAATTAATTTTGATAACCAGGCCAAGGGTTCAGAGCATAAATGTAGGATTTAGAAGCAAAATTAAGAGAATTTCGATAAGCCTTGAATGATTCTGTTAACTCTTATCATCTGCAGATTTACACTACAAAGAGAATATTATAAGTAATTATACATCATAAATAAGCATACAAATGAATAATCTCAATTTATTGACACCTAGGGCAAGTCTACTTCAACTCACTAAGAAAACATGGTTTTTCTTTCTTATTTATACGACAATAGAATAAGTACAATCCAAATGCTAGCAAGTACATAAGTTATGCAGAACCTCCTAAGAAATTGAAAGTTATAAAAAAAAAAATTGAGATTCTACTGCTCAACGTGAAAATGAAGTCTCAATTGTCAAACTAAAGAGATCAAATACATTATTTGCTACTTAAGTGTTTAGCAAGACATAAGTAAATGCTTTCACACTCCAACTCTTCTTTTCAAGCAATATGGCTTCTTGCTTAATGATTGATTCTGACAAAGTGCCCCATAAGGGGTAACTTGAGATAAGGTATAGAAACAGTGCGATTATTTTGGCTTGAGTCTTTCTCTCCTCATACAGTCTTGGCTCTAGTAAAGAGAAAAAATCTCTCTATATCCTACTATAGGAACAAACACTTACTACCCCGTGTTGGAAAACAAATAAACTTATTTAAGCACTAAAAAGCAAAGCAACAATAAGAAATGGAATGGGAGAAGCTATAGTGTAGATCATTTTTCACTTTTTCAATAGTCCAAGCTTTACCAATGGTTCTATCGAGTCTTCCTCTGATTCTTTTCATCTGTCATATGGATCTAATCACAGGATCCCTATATGTATGTGCTGAGAAGGTGTATCACCTAGACGAAATGTAAATTAAAGTGGAAAATGGCTAAGGATGAAACAAACTCAAATTCCTAATAATGAAGTGAGTGAAATCAGTTAATAAAATGTAATTTGAAAATCTAGTATTGCTCCGCAACAAGTTTTGAGAGACTCATCACCTTAGAATTTAGAGAGAAGTGCAAAAACAATATTACATGAGTGTAGAAAGTAGTAGCCACAAAAAAGAAGTCGTATTCAACAGATTATTACCTTAAACTTCTGGGGTTCCACCTGACTTGTTGACTACGTTGGTTGGAAGTTGTTCTATGTGAACACCAGCCTTCTTCTTCATAATTACCAGAGCCGTGGAAGTCGAAACATTAGTGTCTCTTCCATTGTTTAGCATGGGAAGAAAGAAGAAATGGAAGCTAGTGGAAATCAATGGAGTAAAGAAGGTGGAATCCATGTGTCACTAAAGGGGATGAAAGGGTTTGGTAAAGAGTAGTGTTTCACTACACGTATAACAATAGATCAAACTAAAAGTACCAGCAACGTTACCTTTTGTACAATTTAGCAATGCAGTGTTCGTCCCTAGCCTTGTTGGCTTATAAATAAGAGGAATATTCAAATATTGTCATGCCAAATTGACGTATATCCTTACCTCTTATGACATATCCAAAATAGTGTCCTTTCTTTCCTCTTTCTCTTTGAGTTTAATTTTTAATATCCCCTTGGGTGGGTTTGTAGATTAATTTTTTTTTTTAAAATAAGTGATTTTTATCAATTTTCTGATGTTTGGTTAGTAAGGAGAAAATATTATTTTAAGAGCATTTAAGTATAATATAGGCAAATAATATGGCCAAGATCTAGACTTGAACCCAACGTGGAACTCGACCCTGACATGGAATCAAGACCTCACATCCGGCCTAACTCCAACCTCAACTTGAAAACCATACCCCTAGCCCTAATCTCGACTATGGACTCAATCCCCAACATGGATACCAGACTCGATCTTTGATCCACGACACAAAATTTGGATGTGATCCCTTACTCAACTCAGAATTTGAACCTTGGTCTGACCCAAACTCGAGACTTGACCCTGGCCCATAACTCACCCTGATTCGAGACTCAACTCAACTCGACTCGACTCTCTGGCTACAACTTGTGAATAAGTACCTAATATCGACCATGACTCTAAACTCGAACATGGTCCCGATCTCAACTCAAGACTCAAACCCCCCGACCCCTATCCTTAATTTTGAATCAAGACCTAATCCCTGACTTCGATGCTGACCCAAGACTCGACCATAGCCTATGGCTTGATCCTTCAATCGGGACATGGATCCTGACCCTGGCCCGGCCCCGACTAGACCCTATAAACTATACTCCCTTTAGTCCATATTAAGTAAATTGTTGGAGCATGCACACCCCTTAAGAAATACATTCACGGACAAAAATTAAAGGCTACTTTCCACTATTACCCTTTTTATTATTTCAAACTACTCTCCTAGAAAATGTAAATTAGTTAAGAACCGCATTCGAAGGAAGGGTAAATATGAAGAAAAAAAAACCAACAATTCTCTTGAACTTTGAAATTTCACTTATTTTGAATTATATAAAAAAAAAGTATCAACGATTCACTTAATATGGACCAGACTAGGGGAGTCCTTTTCAATCATACACTATGAAAGAACAATAGAAACAAACTCAATTTCCACAGTTGAAGTAACACTTCTCCGAGTTAGTAAACCAAGGAATTGTTTTCAAATTTGAATCTATGAATGTATAAATCTCAACCAAAAACCATTTATATAATTACCAGAAACATTTGAGCTCAAGAATCAGGAAGAAATAAAATAACAATAACAAGCCCAAGGCCAAAGAATTATGTACACAAATATCGCTTCTAAGTTGTCATCATAACTTTGAACTCATCAAAGCTAAGAACTCCATCTCCATTGATATCAAATCTCCTTATCATAACCTTGCATTTATCAATGGAGGTTGACTCACCGAGTCGACTCAACATCATCTTCAAGCTCTTAGGAGTAATGTATCCTCCCATTTCATACATTCCAAATGCTCCCATCAACTCACTCTCTTTATTCCTCTCTTCCTCCATTCCTTCCATTAACTTCGTAAAATCCTCCAACCCTAACAACCCGTCCCCATCTGAATCCGATAGCCTCACCGCCATCTCAGCCTCCTCCACCGTCATCTCTCCTCCTACCGCCTTCATGCACCTCCTTAGCTCCGTTGGTGACACCTTTCCATCTCCATTCTCATCAAAGTACGTAAATACCCTCTCTAACTCTCCACTATTACTATCACTCACCGATAAATGATCAATAGTAATAGTAGTAGTACTAGTTGTTGTTGTTACACTCTCTTGTTCCTTCTGAGGAGTATTAGTCTCTTTTAGGAAAAACCTATTACGTAATCTTGAGAAGAAAGATTCTTTTTCAGCTGTTGAAACAGAAACTAACACCATATTACACATGCTAGATGTAAGTAGAAAATGAGTAAGTGATAAAAGGGTTGAACTTAGAAATATTAGGAAAGTTATATAATTTTTTGTTGTTGAAAGACAAGAAATAAAAGATTGATATGATGAAGAAGGAAGAAGAATGGGGTATTTATAGTTAATGAGGTATACAAACTTTTTTCTTATAAGAAGTTTGAAAAGTAAAAGACCAACACGTTTTAGAAAATAATAGAATAAAGATGACAATGAAATGGGCTAAAAGAGCTATAATGTTTTGTTTTGTAGGATAAAGTTTAATTATTAAAGACTACGTGTATGGTGTGTGTGCTTTGGGGGGGTAGAGATTGGCATCTTATATTATAGTATTGTCATGCCAAATTGACACATATATATCCCTCACACTTTAGCTAGGTCAAATATTTGACCATCACTTGTAAAGATATACCAATATCTCTCCCACATTTTTATAAATTAGTTTCTGGACACGTGTATGATCTACTTCATCTAAATTGTCAGAAATTATCAATGTAATGAAAATTATTTATAATTATATTATAAAAATATCGTTTTTTTTTTCTAAAAAGAAAAATTCAAATATTTGAAATTTACTCTTTGATATAAACATATCAAGAATTGAAATATAATACCAGAGTATTTCTTCTTCGAATGAAAAGAAAGATTAGAACATTTATAGTTTAAAATGCTATAATTATAATGGCAAACTAATAGATATATAATCTCCACTTAGACTAGCTTCTTTTTGTTGGGGTCAAAAAGAAAGATTTATATCAATATTATCAATTATTTGATATTTGATGTGTACCATTAATAATGTATATTAAGACAATTTTGTCCATGTATACCACATGTTTATAATTGACTTGAAATCATATGATTAATTGGAGGTCAACATTAATACGTTGACATCTTCCAGTGGGTCGTGCCACAATTCGTTCGATGTACAATGTGTTGAACTCGAAACAAGTTTACGAGTGAGATATATTTATTCAGAATTTAATGTTCGTACAATAATATCGACTATTCCTTTATGAATTCTGTAGCTAGAAATGGTTAAAAGACAGCCTTTCACATAAATTGATTTGAATAAGAAAATCAATCATTTGTCTTTGAGGATCAAACATCAATCATAAAGTATTTTTACGTTTTTATATTAGTCTAACGATATTTTCAATATTTGTTCAAAGCACTATAAAGAAACATAGCATAAATTTTCAAGAATGCTACACATATTATAATAACGTAAATGTATATCTTACATAATATTTCAATAATCAAATCAAAGCAAATAATGTAGTAATAATTACGTCTCAATTTGTAATAAATTGAAATTAAATATATAAGTGGAGTGTAAAAAAGGTTGAACTCGAAACAAAATAAAAATTTGAAAATTATCTTTTCGTGTGAGTGCTCTTTAAAAACAAGAATAGATATATATGATGATCGATGAAATGAATTAGCTATATAAGAAGAAGAATGTGATATTTATATGAAATATATATAGGGAGTATTATATAGTTACATTAATGATTGTTAATACTGTGGGATATAAAACTTGTGCTAATAAAAGATTAACGTCTATCGTGGATAGAAATAGAAGTTAATCTCTAATAAAAAAAAAAAAATAGGCATATTTTGATGTACGGCATTTTGTTTCTAGAATAAAAAAAACAAAGAAGTTTTTTTAGAAGTTTGAAAAGTAAACGGCCAACACGTTAATTATTACTATTACAGTATTACTAGTAATAAATATGATGTGTTTGGTGGTGTAACAATCATAGAAATATATTATCTTAATCATGTATTTGTAGGGAGGAATTTTTTTTTCTTGCTATTTAAAAATTTCAAGAAAAATATTTGTTAGAAATTTGTTACATATATTATATATATAAATTACGTATTAACTAGTTATAAATCTTTAACTGTATACTTAGTTTTTATTGTATTCAAAAACTTTAAGTTTGAATCTGTTTCTAAGCAAAGGTAAAAATATTGGAGGGTGGAAAGAAGACAATTAACATGAAATGACATTTATGAATCTATTTATGGTATTTCTCGTTACTTTTTAAATAATAAGAAAATTGACGTAGGCATGATTTGAACATACGTGTTTTTTTCCTTCTTCTTCTAAGAAACTTAAATTGTTCCATTGCATATTTTATTTTTGGTTTAATTTAGGGGTTTAGTGAGATGGGAGAATTTTGACCTATAACATATTTTCTATGTCACAAACGTGTGAATAACCCAAATGTGATAATCTTTTATTTCATATTTTAAGCTCCAATGTTATTGTAAATATTAAAATAATGACAACAAAATCACTCAACAATTAAGTATTTGGTCAAAGAATTAATATGCACCTATTATACATAATTTCAATATATTAATCAAGCGGCACTTAATTAATTATCTCATAAATATATCTCCAACTTGGATAAAAACGAGTTTAATTAATGTTTTCCCTTCTAGAAATTGTCTTTTCTAAGTAATTACCTAACTTATTATAGTCTAATTTAATTAATTAATCATAGATGATATATTTTTTTAATAAGTAATTAATATATACATAATGGGGTAGCTTCATGTAAGGTTCATGGATAGTTTGATGTTTAATTAAATTAAATTTATTTGTTGTTTACCATTAGGGCATAACGTGTGTATCATGCTAATTATTGATTAACAAAAAAACTGTTTTTTTTGTACTTAATCTCCTATGATTAGGGCACTCATGTGATTAGAATAACACTATTTAGTCTTGTCATATTTGAGAGAAAATGACCAAAATAGTCCTTAATATACAGGGAGTACTTTATTTTGGTCCATAATATATATCACATGATCTATATAGTCCTTAATGTATTATAAAAAGTATTCAATTTGATCCATTGCCCTAAATATAACATCGACATCAGTTAAATTTAACGGCGGATAAGATTTTACGGAATTCAAGATCAAAATATCTAATAAAGAACTAGTCATAGACGAATTTAAAATTTTTACCAAGGGGTGCATGTAGTGTCTAGGATTTTAAACTTAAAATCGCAAGGCAAATTTTGAATTTCTAAATCACTGAGTCAACCTCCAATATTGTGTTTAGAAAATTCAAAATCTATATATATATATATATATATACACACACATGGGGAAAAGGACAAATATACCTCCGAACTATCGTAAATGGTATGCAGATACCCTCCGTCATACCATCGGGACATTGATGCCCGCACCAATGTCCCAAAAGTATGACGAAGTACATCTGCTTACCATTTACAATAGTTCGAGGGTATATTTGTCATTTTTCCCTAATATACATTAAAAAAATATCATATATAAAATATAATTTTTTTACCAAGTAAATTCGAGTGAACAACCTTACCCCTCTAAATCCCCCTGCTTTAGTAAGGTTGATGTTATTATCACATGAAATTTCCCTATTGATAATAATTGACAATAATACAATGTCCCAACCCATAAATTCCAGTGGGCAAAAGGAATTAATTAAGTGTATACTTCTTCCTCTCCTTTATCATGAAAAAATGAACATAATTCCAAACCTCATAAATCCTTTAATTTCAGTGGGCAAATGGAATTTAATTGTGGAATTATGATATGTTTGAAATCATATATCAAGCTTATCTAAAATCATTCTCATTACTCATTAGTCTACATATTATGACTTGTTTTTCTTTTTCTCCACTCAATATTCAACATTGATTAATTCATATTCACGTCAGAAAGTCTTATTCGAAAACTAAAGTGCTCAATTTCCAAGACTAGAACCCGATCCAAAACTTCTAATTAAAAATGAAAGAGTACTTGCGAGAAACTTCTATATCTGTCAAATTGCATCCATTAAAGAACTCAAAAGCAACTGCTTTGCAAAAACTCTTTTAGTGTCAATACAGTACATGCTAACAAAAACTTTCCATCCAAAATAACAGTATAAAGCTGATGTAGATTGAGATAACTGTTGCACAAATCAAACATGCATTAAACTTACTACACCTTGCGAGCCAACGTCCTCTGCTTAGTCGCGTATTGTACTACTTTTTCCTCTACTGGAAGACCTTTCTTTCGTCTCACAGAATCCATGAGTTTTCTTGCTATACTCTGTGGCACACTGGCACCATCTCCGAATTCTTCTTTCTCCTCCTCGGTCCTAGGAACAAAGAAAGGATCCTCTGGAAGGGCTTCCCAGTGGCTGAGAACGAGTAGTGCACTTGCAGCTCCAGAAGTCTTTCTCCTCAACTCATCGGAGAATCCAAAGCTTTCTGCAACTGGCACATAAGCGTGTACAGTGAACAAGGAAGAACCTTCCTGCATTTCTTCGTTTACCACATGGGCACGCCTACGATTAAGAACTGTATAAGTGTTGCCCAACTGATCGTGTGGGGTGTTCAGCTCACAGAAGTACATGGCCTCAACAAGTCGAGGTTTTCTCTGAAGAACAGCAGCCCTGCAGGCATCCTTAACAACAGTCATAACCTGTCCAGGGAAGAGCCCGTACTGTTCTGGCTGTGGAATAGGTGTGTCACTATCATTTGGTTGCGTAGCTAATGGAGATATGGAAGCTTCGATAACAAATGCCAAACCCCACATTGGCTCATCACACAAAGGGCCAGATGCTGTAGCTAACTGGAATCCAGATAATATACTGCTTTCAAGATTCTCAGCTTCTTGTAAAAGGGTCTGATCCACACTGGTTGATGATTCTGGTGATGCACTGCTATCATTATTGTCATCTGTAAAGCCCAACTTTTTCGATACATAAGGGGAACCCTTTATAAGAACAGAAACATCGTTGCCCTTTCCTTTCACATCTGGAGTGAGGAGAATGTTAGGACCGATCTGTCTAGGCCCTAAAGCCCAGATTCTCTTTAAGAATTTGTGCCACATTTTCTTACATTTATCAATCCTATCCTTTTCTGTATCAGCAAATCCAGTAGAAAAGTTGCTCTCCACAGCATCTATTAGGCGTTTCTTGAGTGCTTCAATTGGATTCTCATCTTCTACAACGTTACCTCTGAGAGTTTCCGAGCTTCTACAAGCCTGCAAAGATTTACCTCCAATGATGTCTTCAAGCAACTCAGAACTTTCATCAAGCAGCTTCGTCAATGCAGTTGGAAGCTTCATAACACGCACTCGAACAACACATCTTCCATTTGGAGTTTCTTTCTCCAAATAATCAGAGCTGCGGCTCAATAGCTTCAAATTTTCTATGGGATTAGCAGTATCTCCTTCGATGGTCTCTTTGAAAGATACAAGGGGCGCAGAGACTTCCAAGTTTATCTTTGCAAATCTCTCCTTTAAATCTTTAATGCATCTCTCCAGGTGCACCTCACCTGCTGCAGCAAGAACATGTTCACCCCTTGCAGAAATAGAAACCTCAACAAAAGGGTCCGCTCTGTTTAGAAGCCTCAAACCTTTAATAAGTGCACCCATGTCAGCAGGATCAGAAGGTTCAATTGCAACTTTAAGCATGGGTGAAACTTGGAAAGTCATACTTGATAAAGGCCAACAATTTAACGTAGATGATAGAGTCGCACTCTTCAATATATGCTGGGCAAGCCCTCGGATAGCTATGACGTTACCTGCCTTTGCTGATGCCACTGGTTTCAACCCTTGACCCATCATCAAATACAAAGACTGCAATTCGGCTTCTTGCATATGCTTCTGCATTGATTCTTCCTTTAGTGGATCATACAATGCTGTAAGCACGAAAATTTTCTGTCCTGCATGAAGAACCCCACTAAAGATCCTGGCAAATGCAAGGAAACATTCATCAGAGTCACCATTTCCACTGTCATCCATAATCTCTCCACGCGGAAGCATTTTTGATGGAATAGCAAACATCTTAGAAACAAAAACAACACAAGGTGCATCAGGGCTAGAATCACAGGACTCCACAGATTTCCTGACAAGTTCGGCATCAGAAAGCACATCAGGGTTCGCACCCATATCTAAGAGTGCTCTCTTTGGAAGCAGCCGAGATATACGGAAAGACTGAGCAGATATAGGATCAGGCATGTGTTTGACAGCCATAGACAATATGGTATCGGACAATGGAAGCCAACGACTCATAACAGATTGAAGCACGGATTTAGGATCCTTGTTTTGAAGTTCTCGGGGAGGTATAGACAAATTGAAAGACTTTATAACTTTCTCAAGCATCCCCTTGTCACCATCAGCTTCCACAGCAGCTTGATAAACCTGCCAAAGTGGCTCAAGAACAAATTGCACAAACATGGGCCTAGCCTTACTTCCACTACTAATTCCCTTCTTACCTACAATCATCTTAGTCTTGGCGTTAAAATACCGAGGTCCCCATAATGCCTTCTGCAAGGCAGCCGAACTTGCACCCAGTTTTGAAGCATAAAACTCAGCAAAATCACTAATACTAAAGCCCCATCCATCTAGTGCACATACAAACGCGACATTCCCCTTCTGGGGTTGGAAGGTATCCTCTTCGTCTTCCTCTAAGAACTCTAGATCTGGATTTTCATCTTCCACTAGCCCCGACGGGGCAGAGAGCAGAGAATCAACATCTGACAAATACTTTTCAGACTTGTAAGCACTCACTATACTATTAACCTCATGAACAATCCTCTGCAACCGAGTATACGCCTCAAGCGGAGTCAATCTCAATTCAACAATCAACCTATCAATCTTATTCAAAACCAGACACGGGGTAAGCTTCTCAATCCACGCCTGACGCAGAACTGCATGAGTCTGAATGTGAACACCTTCTACAGCATCTACTAATACCAATGCACCATCACTCAAACGGGCTGCAGTTGAAACTTCACTACAGAAGTCCATATGACCAGGAGAATCTATAAGATTAATCGAATGTTCCTTATATTTAAGACCGATAGAAGAACTCTTCATAGTTATCGCCCTCCTCTGCTCCTCATCTAAATAATCCATAAACCTAAGCTTACCCGCTTGCTTCGGATGGAGTACACCACCACCAGATGAAGCAATCAGATGGTCAGCCAATGTCGTCTTCCCATGATCCACATGAGCAAGTATACATATGTTCCGAATCTTCTCACCATCAGAATCCCCCATTTTTTTATCTCTTCAACTAATAAAAATACGTCTACCGATCACACCACTCTTCCCCTTACACGGCAAAGTAATTAGACAAACTTCTCAATAACCCTACTTACAAAATTTCCAAGAAACCCAAAAAACCATGCACGCTATAAATTACTGTGCACCGACCGTTTACCAGAAATACTATTTCAGTTTAAATAAGCTATAAAGTTCCTGACTTTTTTCACACACGAGAGAAATCCAGTTGGGAAAAAAATCAAAACTTTGAAGAAAAGGGATTAAAATTTCAATTGGATTGATTGTAATAGCAACCCACCGTCGCAATAATTGAAATTTAAACGAATTAAGCAAGAATTGAACTCACCGAGACAAACCCAGTTGGGAAAAAGCAACAATTTGAAGAAAAAGGGATTGGATTTCTGTCAGGTTCTTTTCTATGAAGGATTGGAGAAAGTCGAGAAAAAATGGTTATGGGGTTAGAGATAATATTGCTATGATTATCCTGTGTAGCTCCAACAAACATGACTAATTGCAAAAACGTATTTGTAAATCGAGGGAAGAAGATGAAAATCTCTATAATTTTAAAGGGTTTGTGGAAACGACGGCTATGGTAAAAATGGAGGAAGATTAGGGTTTCAACTTTCAAAGACAAACTAGAATAAAATATGGAAAATGATCTGAAAAATACTTAACTTTAGTCGAAATTGTTGTTTACGTTACTAAATTTTATGAAAGATCTTTTAATCCTGCGCTATTTAATAGTGTATCTAATCTTTTAGCCTGCATTATTTAATAATGTATTTTAAAGGTATTTATGATATTCAGGTACACACATATACCTTTAAAATACCTATTAAATAGTACAAAGGTAAAAGGTTCTTTTCAAAGTTTGGTATTGTAACAGTAATTTCGATCAAAATTAGGTTATTTTTTAGACCATTTTCCTATTTCCTAACTTTTTTTTATTTAAAGAAGAATAATAGACTTTAAAACATTGTAACTATCAAAAACCACGTGACAAAAATCGATTAAAATTTGATTTATTGGTTATCGAGTTGTAGATATGCTAAATAGTTATACAATTATTAAGATATTTGTTTACCAGTTATGTTGATTGTTATCGATTTAATTATTAAGATTTGACACAAAAAAATCATTGAAAATTACATAGAAATAAGAAACAAGGTGACAAACCAAATCAATACTACATTATTTTGCTCAAAAGCAAACACTAAGACATTGTAGAATAATAGAGAGTATGAGACAGTCAAATATAAAAGTATGAAACTAAACTCTAAGTCAAGAAATGTATATCAAATGGTATAAATATAATTATTTAATTTATTATGAGATTATTGATTAACCTGTTAAGAATCAATAATTTGACAATAAAATAAATTAAAGCTGTTACCGAAACTACTAAACCAATAACCCATTAAATAAACTAATAACATCTTTTCGATGCAAATTATCAATTTTAAACAGCCCTAAGATCGATCGACAAATGATCGAGCTCGATTTATTCTTTGATCAATTTATTTAAAAAATTTAATCAACATACTCTTTTTTATCAAATAAACTAATCAAGCTTAACTAATTTCTCGAAATAGTTATTTTATTTTTTAATAAAATCAACCAAGCACGATCGATTTGTGTGTCCTCTATTCGTGTTAATGTTTTATCCCGTGAAAAATCCATTTAAAACTTTAGGAATAGAAAACTTTAAATAGAGGAAAACAATTGGAAAAAAATCATCCATCATTGTAAAACTCACTTTCATCAAATTTCGATTAGTCAAGTGAATTCAACATTTATGTACTAGATATACATGTAAAATAATGTTAGCTTTAAATTAAATATATTGTGTAATAATTTATTGAATTACTTACACGTGATTTTGTATCTGTTAGATAGGTCCGACATGATATTCATATCTTCTTTTAACAATCATTTTTCACTGGATTAACAATAGCTATATTGTCAAACTCTTAAAAATGTGATGGTGCGTGTTAGATTACCAGCAACTATATAAAGTAAACAAGACCTAAGTTAATAACAAGGCATAAAATGAAGCAAACCTCAAATAATTTAAAATTAATTATACACCTCTAAAATTATTAATTTTATATTTGTATTTGACAATTCAACCTATCATACAACACAAGTGATAGCTACAATAAAGTTGAAACCACGCAATATTATAAATAGTTTACCACTTTACCTTTGTCTTTAGATTTGTTAGATCGCGGAAGGTGATATTGTTGAACAGAGTGGCTTAGAGGTAAGGTTGACAAAATGTTACTTAGGCTCCCAAAGTGTTATTTTTGTGTGTTTTTTTAGTAAAATTGAAACAAAATCAAATAGTATCGGGTTTTCAAAGTTTAAAACCAAATCTAAACAAACTAAACCAATTACCAAATCAGATTTCAATTTTTTATTAGGTTTGGTTTGGGTTGCGGCTCGATTTGATTTTTAAACCATAACTATGAACAACCCTAGATACATCTATCAAAGATATACTAGATACATGTATCTTTGATGCTAGATACATCATGAAATATAGATGCATAAGGAGAGAGGAGAGGGCAGACCAAGAGAGGCCACGAGCGAGAGTGTTGGTGTGCTCAAATACATGCGATCACAATAGATACGTTCATTTTATTATACCAAAATACATAGTGACAGAGGCGAGTGAGAGAGGTGAGAGGCAAAAGAGTTAGTGTATCCCAGTATATTATATGTGAATCACGCTTGAATATACTGTAATTGAAGCAAATTACATCTAATTTGACTCGCATATATCTGAGATACATGTGTCTAAGTGTGTCTAACAAATGTATATAGTGAATTTGTATTGTTTTCTTTTTTAAAGGAATAAACTTTAAAATGGATGGTAACTACCAAAAACTACTACTAAACACACAACAAAAAATGATTGAACAAAACATTGATTTTCGAACTTACTGTAAAACAATATTTTATTGAATAGAAACCATTAATCATTACAATAATCACTCCCATCAAAATATGAAGAGACAACTGAATTCAACATCTAAACGCACTATATATATATAATATTAGGTAATTTATCCGCGCTTTGCACGGACATAAATAATTTTTCTAAATTTTTGAATAACTTTTCCAATAATCGACTGTTGTAAGAAAATAAATAAATTTTAGTAGGTTTTAAAAATATTTCAACAGAAATTAAATGATTTGAGATTATCACATATCTAAAGAATTGTAAATATATATTAAATGATTAAAAATATCTTGAGATCTAATCATTTTTATCTTTTACATAATTTATCATAATATATGTTTGATGATATAATTGTGTTGTTAAAACTGAGTGATGTTTTTATGTAGCGATTAAACATAATTTTTTCTATTTTTTTGTACATTAAAAATATAAAATCTGATAATTTTATGGTTAGAATAAATTCTTGTGAAAAAAGTTATGTAAAAGTTTTTGATAATCTATATTAGTTATAAATAACTTAAAACCGTTGAAAATGTACACCACAACAACATAAATAAATTTTTTTAGAGACAATCTACTTGTCTGAGGTCAAACATTCACTACTTTTTGTTATTGTTACTCTAACAAAATTTATAGAAGGAGAAAAATTAATTTGAAACAACAAGAAAATAATATTGTTAACCATTTTAGAAATTCATTCTTTATTAAACTGACGTTTTAAAGGCCCTTCTAGATGTTTCATCAATGCAACTTTACGATTTTTTTAGAAATATGTATGTATAATTGTTTCATTATGAAATTACAAGTAGATCAAACTATTGGATTCTAGACTCATGTTAAAGAAATATTCTCGAATATTAAAAAATTAAAATTGAGTCTAATATAGATAACTCAAATATTCAGCAATAACTTGAGACATAAAGGACAACAAATCTATGTTAATAGACATATCTTTTGTAGCTTAAGATATTACTTTTATTTAGAGCAAGTTTTGTTTCATATTATTCAAGTTAAACTTACCGAAAATAGTCATAACTCACACCAAAAATATTAAGAAGAGTTGAATGAGACAAAAAAAGAGAAAAAAACATTAAAAGGACGACAGTTTTGTCCAAGTGAGATCTTGTCACTAAAACAAACTATTAGTTGCGACTATTATAGGTATTAGCAACGACTATTTTTGCCACTAAAACATTCATTTAAAGGCGACTATAATAGGTATTAGCGGCTATTAATCTTGTCACTAAAACAAATTATTCGTGGCGACTATCATAGGTTTTAGCAGCAACAAAATTTGTCACTAAAACGTTCTTTTAGTGGCGACTATTATAGACATTAGCAGCGACTATCGTTGCTACTAAATCTTACTTTTCATGGCGACTATTTTAAGCATTAGCAGCGACTAATGTTGCTACTAATACATTCTTTTAGTGGCGACTATTATACTTATTAGCAGCATTTAAGTTACCACTAAAACATATTTTTAGTGGCTACTCATATATACATTAGCAGCGACTAAGGCTGCCACTAAAACATTATATAGTGGCGGCAATTTTAAGTATTAGCAGCGACTAATGTTGCCACTAAACATACATTTAGTGGCGCCTATAATAAGCAATAAATGTTGCCACTTAAACAATCTTTTAGTGGCGACTGTTTTAAGTATTGCAGCGTTGAATGTTGCCACTAAAACATATGTTTAGTGGCGACTATTATAAGCATTGCCACGAAAACATTCTTTTAGTGGCGACTGCTACAGTTATTACCGGCGATTTATCTTGTCATTAAATTAAAACTATTAGTGGCGACTATTATATGTATTAGCAGCGACTTATGTTGCCACTAAAACATTCTTTTTTTATGTGTATAGTAAAATTATTCGCGTCTCGCTCGAAAATTTAATGTTACAGAATTTATAAAATAATACTTATAACCTATTAGTCATTTAAAGTAAAACAGTACAAAGGAAGTGAAATTATAACATCTTATCATTTATCCTTCAATCAATCATCTTTAATTTGATTTTATAATTTATCATTTTACTTCCAAGAATCAAATGCATCAACCGATAATATTAAATATTCTAATAAATAAATAATCGTTGGTGTAGAGATAAATAAATTATAAAAGGTTGGAAAAAGTGATCAAATATTCTAATTCTAACGTGTAGAAAGTTCAACACTATCTTTTGTTTTACATATATCACTTTAAAATTCCCATTTAAATGTATCACAAGTAATTATTAAAATGAAAATTAAAGAGAAAATGCATCATATTGGACGATAATTCAACTTATTATATATACTTGAAATGGAAAAATATTTCACAAAATTATTCAGTTTGTTTGAGTGTTTTTTAAAAATCAACATACTAGAGTGATGAAGTTCAATTTGAAACTACACTTCTATTTCAATCACAATATCGAAAGCACATCTATTACTTCAAAAAAAGTATTTACAACTTGCAGTAAATTTGAGAAATCTGTCTATACTTCATATTGAATATGAACAATTAATTTATTGTGTAGTTATCTATTTCTTTAGAATTAAAAGATGTTGCATTTCTAGTCATATTCCTCTCTAGGTCATCCAACACATCGTTGAACTTATGTCAAAAGTTTATTAATTTTTGTCTTCTTTTCCTGGTTCATTTCGCACATCAAGGTGCGATAAATTTTTTAAGATCTTGTTTACAATGACATACCAAATTTGAATTTTGACTTCAAGATATGGTAGTACAGATCTTTAAAGAATTCTTTTACTCTACTTTCAACAATTTTAGTAGAGAAAACTTGCATGAATACTCAATTAACGTGTGTTATTTAATCTGTACTAACAAATACTTATAACAATAACTTTGAAGAAACATAAACAACAAAGTTTCAAAGATATACTCAAAAACAACAATTAATAAAATAAGCATAAATTAATGACTGTAAAAAAAATACCAGAATCTGTAACAATAGAATGAAACGGAAAGGAAAAATCGAGCCCACTAAATGCATAGTGTACCATTAAGAAAATTATATCCCTTTAGTACCTGAGGTTTAAAGGAACATATCATCCCAGGATATGACGATTCTATTCACCAGTATATTGATATAAAAAATAATGGTGAAGTGAGTCACTCAACAGGAGCAAAATACACGAATATTTAATTGTGCAAAAGAAGAAGTAGTTCTAAATTTTCGTTGTTTTAAAATGAGAGGAAATCCCTCTATTTATAAACAACAAATGATAATGTAAACAAATATTTATTGTGCCTTATCAAAAAGGTCACAACTCTTTCGAAAAAATCACAACCTTTCATAAAAGTCATAACTTTTCATAAAAGCCGCAACTCTTCAATAAAGTCACAACTCTTCAAAAAAATCACAACTTTTCATAAAAGTCGCAACTTTTAATGAAAGGGAAAGGCTAGTTTTAAAAATAAATAAATTAAAAGGGAATCCAAAATTCTGATGGCACTACGTAGGTGGGCCTAAGATTCTCTTATATATTTTATTGAACAAAATTTAAATAACCTACTGACACTCGACTCTGCCCCTATTGCATATACATGTTATGATACTCGTGATATTTGTGCTTCTTTTTGCACTCATCTTTTATTGAATTAGCATCTACATTGCTTAGACTCTTAAAATTATTGATGGCTCGAGTCAGATTTTTCAAATATAATATATTTTTCAGAGAATTCAAAATGACAATGGGACCTTTTTTTTCATGCTTTTTTGGGCTATAGTTGTGTCCACAACTTGTCAAACAACAATTTTATAGTGCTAGCTTATTGTCTCCGAGCTAAGAAATCTTGAACACAAAGGTCGTATATCAGATTAGCCATATGAATCTTCATAATTCATTTTGCTTTAACTTAGATCAGTCTTATTCCAAATAATAAGAGTCTGATTATATATCCAGTTATCATATTGAAATCAAAATTTTCAATACTGAAGTGTTGATATTTTTGTATTTGATGTGCATTTTAATAAAGTTTGGGTATTTAGTGTTTGCATAAAATGTAATATTGCACCTCATCATCTCGAAATCACAAATACGCCTCTAAATTTACTTAAACACATGTATTGTTTCTCAAAAACACTAGATATATTTTTCATTCATTTTAAGCAAGAAAGAGTTTTAAAACTTCTCTTTATTTTCTGCTGGACTAGTGTGAGTATACCAAATATAGACTATAGTCGATAGGAATTTTGAATTGACATTTTCTCCAGTAACTCTTTTTGTTATGGAATCACTTTTTCTTTTGTCCTCTTTTTTTTTATTCTGATAAGTTTTGTCTCATCAAATATTCTCAAACACGTGGGAATTTGAATGGTATTTAGTAGGATAAAAATAATAATTTTGAAATAAAATTAATATTTACTTTATTTTATATTTATTCCACTACTTTTCTATAAATAATAGAGTTACTATTTCATATACAATAATTACATTAACAAAATTTATTAATAAAATATTTTTATTTATCCAATCATACGTGAAAAACGTCATTTATTGTTCAATATAAGTAGATATAACTTAGGGACAACTTTAGTTTTGCTGATGTAAAATGGTATGTGACACATTGTAATCAATTCGACTTACCTTTTATTGTTGTTGTGATTTTTTGATAGCAAATTTAAACTGAATTAAATTAATAAATAAAATATTAATTAAATTAACTTTTGAAAAGAGCAGTATGATAATTAATAAAGGACCGAAAGAGTAATAATCAAATGAAAAAAGCTTGTATTTATATAAACGTTTTGAATCTCTCACCCAATTTCATATAAAATGTTGTATAAACTATATATATAAATTATATAATTACAAATCTTCAATAGCAAAAAAAATCATTTCTCGATAATATTCGTTCTTCCTTTTACAAAGAAAAATAGTAACAACAGGCTATAGAGTATTTGTCAATTTTAAGTCGAGAATTTATCGAAAAAAACAATTTCTAATAATTTATCACTACTTTTCTCGATCTCACTTGTGGAATTAATGTGCAATTAAATATTATACCTGAACTTGATGACTTGAATTGGAACTTTAACTGCACTGAGATTTTCAGTTTCAGTTGAATTATGCCTTATTTGATTTTCAGCTGACGATACTGACTTTTTTTGTTTTCCTAATCAGTCCTTGAATTAGTTGCTATTTCCATCTCAGGCTGTTTCCGGTGAACCTCCGTCATGATCATCGCCGTCGTCGGAATAATTCTTCTTGTTGTTGTTGTTCCGTTTGAGCTCCGCCAAATCCAGATCTCCGTTTCGAATTCGGCGGTTTCCGATGATCCTCCGTCATGATTATTGCCGTCGCCGGTTGCATCGGAACAATCCTTATCGACGTGGATATAGTAATCACCGGGAGAATCATCGATGCTGCTGTTGTTCTTCTAATTCCTTTTGAGATGAGCTCCTTCCAAATCCAGCGCCATCGTAAAATCGGTGCCACATCTCCATTTCAAATTCGGTCGTTTCCGATGATCCTCCGCTTACGTTACCGCCGCCATCGAAATAACCCCTATCATCGTCGGTGTAATAAACACCAGGATTATTGATGTTGTTTTTCTTCTTCAAAACTTTCTTCTGCTTCTTACTCCTCCATGCTTTCCGGCAAAGTCCCGTCGGAACTTTGTACAGAGCAAGTAGGAGAAAGTGCAGCACCGTGCACGGACAACAACAACATACCATCGCACACTCCGCCGCCGTCCCTCCGGCCACTTCTCCTATCCTCTTATGCTGATTTCCGCCTCCGCTTGGTTTCTCATCCTCCTTTGTCGTCATCGCCGTCGCCGTCCGTGATAGTTCCTTTCTCTCATTCACCGCCGATGACTCCACCACGATATTCTGCCCAGTCATCGCCGTTAAACTCCGATGAATCATACACAAAAAAACCGCCGGCCGATCATTACCAAAGTCACACTAAAAATGCTCTTCGTGAACAAGTGGTAGAAAAATTGGTATACTTGCTAAGGATTTTTTATTTGTTTTTATTTTTTTGAGATTATATGAATTTGAAATACTACTACTAATTTTTATGGTGAATATAAAATATAGAATTGCTTACTGTATTTATTTGTTTATTTTATGGGCTGATATTTTTTGAAATTGGGTATTTCTTAATTTTGAACTTGGATTATTGTAATTACTAATTAGAATATATATTTTTAAAAGTTGACTATAAATGGGAGAGCAGAGAAAAAAACAAAGAAATGATGAGTGAATTGTAATATTGTTAATAAAAGAATAAATACATTTCTTTAAAAGAATTGTAATATTGTTTTTTATTAGAAACAAAATTTAATCGGTCATTATCTTTACCTACTTATTTTTTTTATTAAAAAACTTTTAGAATCATTTCTTGTCCTAGTGTTAAGGAATTTAATTTAATTGACATATGAAGAGGTTCAAAATATATTTCAAAATAGAGTTAATGATAAAAAGAAAACAAAACATCTTAGATTATCATTTTTTCACGAGTTTTATACGTTAATTATTCATTTTTTCACGAGTTTCATACCACAATTTATCTAAATTATCATTTTTTTCACGAGCTTCCTGTATCAAACTATTACTCTCTTTGAACTAAACCACACCTAAAAACTGAATAGGCGTGACGCATGCGTGCCTATGTTGTTGATTGGAAATAAAGATTTGACCAACTCAATATCGAGACATCAAGGTGTGCTTTTATAAAAGAGAGTAATAATTGAAATAGATAAAGAGAACAAATGATAATTAAAATATAAAACTCAAAAAGTAAATAGATTAAATATGTTTTTTTAATCATTAAATCTTGAGTAATTGATGCTTTCTTGGAACCTCTAATATATATCCTTCATGATGTTTTTGCCGTCCAAATAGAGTCTAATAATATACCTAATCATAGTTATCTTTATTAAAACAACAACAAATTAAAGGGTTGACCAAAAGCATCATTTTATATGACATACAATAATGGTGAAAGTTTATTTGTAGGGTTAGTTTATATAAGTTAATTAATGCATGATATAAATTAATTTATATAGTTCAATTACTTATCATGATTAATTAATATATATTTTCACTATATTGAATTGTTTAACTTTGATAAAGTTAAATTGAATGGTGTAAAATTTATCTTGTGCAAGTAAGTATTCATCTATTTTAATTTTTTATACAGAAGAGATCAATCGCGGAGTTAAAAATTTACAAAAGAAATTACACATATACATTTGAATGTACTAGAGTTTTCCTTCAATCAAGGAAATTTGAAATTTATAGCTAATTGATCAAAATAATCTTTGTCCTATTTATATGGTGTAATTTTTTGATGAAGGAGATTCAATTGATGAATCTCTTACCTCCTTATAGCTTCATCAGTGACGATCAGAGTGTGTTTGATATGACGAAAGTATTGGTGAATAAGTATATTTTGATATTAAAATATTAAAGTAATTGATAATTGATGTCATTATTCTTTGTAACTTTTGTAACCACAAAGACATATTCTCCTTAGTATCTTCTACTAATTATCCTGCTATACCTCAAATGACTATCTATATTCTTGTCATTTATTTGTTGAAGAAATCATATAAAAATTGATGTTTTCTTCCTTGTGTTATAATAGATGAAAAATATGAGAAGTTGATTAGAAGTATTGTATTATATTTATATTCTGCCTTTATTATATATAAAAAAAGTAATTTTATATCGAAGACGATGTTTAATTAGTTCTTTTAATTTGACATCTGTAGAATTGATAGTCCACACCTATCAAATCTCATATACTTCTCCTATCGCCGCATATTAACAAATAAAGTTTTTACAACAATATCTAAGGTAATATATTGTACACACATGACTATCATTTATTTTTTTTAACTAGAATCAATTCTTAATTTTATAAATGATAATTTTACTACGTTAGATTAATTAAAAAATTTATGTTATTTAAAAATGCCACCTTAAATACATTCGGCAGTTAACTTTTTATCACATCAAAATCAATGTCAAAGAAAACGACATGTTTGTGGCTTGATTGAGATTTGAGAGATAGAAAAAATGTCGTAAGAACAAAATGTCACATGAAAGGTTGGTTCTGTCATATTTCCAATTTTTAGTAGTCTTCTTAGGCCAAAATTTACATCTCTCCACAGTTAATTTGTGTAGTGTTAGAACAAATATATGTTGATATTTAGTCTTAAACTTTAACAAAATTATTTTTTAGTAAGTACATCTTTCTAATATATCTTTTCTATCGTTTATCAATTTTATTTCATTTCATATTTTGTTGGGTTCTATCGTTTATCAATTTTATTTCATTTCATATTTTGTTGGGTTCTATCGTTTATCAATTTTATTTCATTTCATATTTTGTTGGGTTTATTTACTTATTAATTTGATGAGACGATTCATATATTACCCCTTGTAGTGATTGTTTAATTTGTATATGTTATTTTCTCAAAATTACAGTCGGGTGTCTATGAAATCATTTGTCATTTAGGTTTTGTTCCTCGTAACAAATAATTTTTTTCAGAGCATAAATTTATAATTTTGTATCATAATAGTTCTTAAGTTATCTCATGACTAAAAACTTATACCATATAGTTCGATGGTTAAAGAGTAAAAATTAAAAAATTAATCCCTTGAAAGGTGTAAAATCAACTATTTTTCAAAACACAGCCAAACTACAAACTTATTTGAAGGACCAGTGACTTACTCCTTTAAACTACAAAGAAAACTGCCATAAATTGCATTTCATTATAGCCATTTTGTAGGCAAACAAACATGAAAATCTCATAGTCAAAAACTACCTAGAGCACAAAAATTCCAAGTCACCAGATACAACTTGAACACTGCCCACAGATTTTTATTGCCAATAACAAAATGTTTGTGATTCGCGCTAACAAGCAAATCCAGAGTTTTGTTTCTTCAAATCTCGTACAGGAAACGAAAATTAAGATCGTCCTTCAACTTTGTTCTGCCACCATTCCATGAACTTAACCTGTGAAGCCATTGTATCCATCCGGTATAGCTGCAGCCAGTGGTTGGCAACTTCCTGTCCGAATGTCCAGCCAAAGACGGCTCCAGCTCCAAGGGACAATGCAGTACCTATGAAATGCAATGACATTAAGCAACCAAATCAACCACCTTAATGTTCAAGGCTCCTGCCAAATTCTTGGTTCTTAGGAAAAGATCAACTTGCTATACTCCTTTCTTGTTGCCATTCGCAAATTATATTCAGGAAAATAACTCAACAGACATTGTCCTGCATGGTTAATTGGGGAGCCACTCTACCTCTGAGGTAGGGGTGAGGACTGCAAACACTCTACCCACTTTGTGACTACACTAGGTATGTTGTTGTTGGTTAATTGGGAAGCCGCTGAATCAAGTAAAGATGGCACTCACTGAAATTGATCAAAATACAGCATTTTAAATCCTAATGAATGAACTAGTAAAGAGTCAATTCTGATCATGAGGTATAAATGTATACACATAAACAATAAGGGATGTCAAATCTTCACGAGTCTGAATCATCCGATCATGGACATAGACGAGAGGAAACCAATTAATAAAGCAAGAGTGGACCTTGCAACATTATAAGAACTTATCCCCAAAGCCTCAGGCCCTCAGTTGTAAGCATTCTCGCGGTGTAAATTGGAAAAACACATGAGTACCTTTCTTTCGTGGGGAGGGGAGGATGGAGGAAGTGGAGTTGTTGTCAAAAACCTAACATACCATGCAGACTCCTTGAGTACTTCCATGTAACTCCTGCAGTTGAAACAGCTCCAAGTAGGCCTCCTACAGTACCAAACTTTCCTGCTTCCCTAGCAGTCTTCAGCTGGAAAGAATAGTAGTAAAAAGCTCATGAGCTCCACTTACGAAAAGGAAAAAATAGAGGAACATAATGGTTACAGGGGATACTGAAAGGAAACAGCATCAGCTGGGCTCTAGGGACAGATAGAAAAAGAAGGAAAATAAAGCACATGTACAACTTCTTAGCGTTAAGAAAGCAATATCACGAGTAAAATTAGGCATGTCCTTGTGTGCACTCAGGCAAATAGACAATCCGAGAGACAAACAAGTAGACGCTCTCATTATGCCTAAATAAGTGATTGAGACCAGACTAGTTAAATGATCTTTCTAGAATTTAGCAAACATAAATCTTGGAGTGGAAGGGACAAGATGAAGCAGTAAGCGCCTGCCGTGGATAAATAAATGTCATTCTTTACGTACAGGATGGGGTAGGATATACAAACATGAGGGAATCCTCATATGTACAGTGCCAATTGTCAAGAAACATTCTTTCTTTTATTTATTTATTTTGATAGAGCAAAAGAAATGTTTTTCTAAGAAACAGTAATTGCCCCGCTATATCATGTTCTATCCCTCTTCTTGTCATCTGTACTTGGAACAAATGCAGTGAGACAAAGAAAAGAAATTTTGCTAGCCTGGTTATAAAAAGAAAGAGAAATTGAAAGCATCAACTACAAATTCATTCAACTATTAAAGAGAGAGAACTCCATCACTCTTTCCTGCATTCTTCTGAATGACACAAAAGAAAGGAAATATCTCTCATTGCTTCCGTATCGCTCAATCCCTCTTCCATCTTGTCTTCCACATTTCCTTTTGTCCCTCGCAAGGGAAAGCCTTTTCCAATTAAGAAAGATAAGGTTTGATTAAAGAATAAAGTTATTTTTTAATAAAGTGAATAAAGCATGTAGTCATTCTCAATGCAACCATTTAATATATAGCACTCAGGATTGACATGTGAAGCACAATCCCAGAATGTCCTAATATTTTATATAATGCCTTCATATTCAACAATTGATTCCCAACAAACTCTGTCTCCTTGATTAGAAAGAATTCCCTAAAACTTCAGGCTACTGAAGAGTCAGCTCTAAAGATCACAAAACACAGAAATCAAGTGCCAAAAGATACAAAGCAACAAATGGCTTAAACATATGGATAGCTTAGATCCCAAAGCAATATGAAGGATTAAAATAGACCACCATGGCGCGGTAGAGGCAATAAAAGTTGTCCTAAATCAGTAGGTAACCGGAACAAAAGAAAGCAAAGTTTACATGGTAAATTTGGCAGACAATGTGAATGCAACAGAGCCAAGTTAATCATCACGTAACTAATCGATTCAAGAACAGTCATGATACAGTTACTTAATCATAGGAAACATGCATTTCAAAGATTCAAGAAATACATATTAAGTTCAAACTTGGAAAGAATGGATAAATCGCAATCTAGAGAATGAAAAAAAAATACTTTTGTTACTCAAGCAATCAAAGGAAGTCTAATTAAACACCAAACACCCCAACGTTGCCAAAATTAAACAAGCAGCCAATAGTAATGAGGCACTCTATGCATAACAGCATCCTAAAGCAAGTTCTCCTCATCGAACAATATTACAGCCCTAAGTTTCTGTCCTAAAATTTTGCTAAGCAACTAAAGAGCTCAAAGGGACAATGACTACAGAACTCCATTTTCTCCAAAACTTACCCGTCCCAAGAAAAAGATGTTAAAACAACAGCAAACGGACATAGACAGAGAACCATATTGCCATATACCCAAGAAACGAGCACAACGCATTGACTCAATCCAAAATCAAAGAGCATCTACCAATCTAAAAGCTAAAAGGGCATAACAACAGAAACAAATGGATCAAAAAAATAGCCAAATCAATGAAAACACAGGTACGGAAAACCCCAAATAACTTTAAATGCACATGAAATTTAGAAAAAAACAGAGAAAAATCGGAAATGAAAGAACTTCCTGGACTAAAACAATGAACTCCTCAACATCAGCTTCAACACACATACAGAGAAAAGCTCAAAATGTGTATACAGACAGAAAAGAATAGCTAAATCAATGAAAACCCAAATAGGGGAAACATCCAAATAACTGTAGGTGCACATAAACTATTTAACAAAAAGATAGAACAAATCAGAAACGAAAGCATACACTTGGTCCATAAACTGGGTCAGACAGCAATAAACTCCTCAACATCAAATCAAAATCAACACACACAACGCTAAGAGGGCATAAAGATATAAACATATAGATCAAAACAACAGCTAAATCAATGAAAACCTAGACAGGAAAACACCCAAATAACTGTAAATGCACATAAAAGCCATACAGATCAAAACAATAGTCAAATCACTGAAAACCCAGACAGGGAAAACACCCAAATAACAAAAAAAATTAGAAAAAAGAGATCTTTATCTCAAATAATGAATGCATACTGTTGGTCCATGAACTGGCTCAGAAGCAATGAACTCCTCCACATCAGCGTCAGACCATGACGGTAATGGCTTGTCACGCTTGATGAACCTTGAATAGTCGTCCAAGAAGGAGAATCTCTCACCCCAAAACTCCTTGTATCCTTCCCAGTGTCTCCTTAAGAAAGACTTGGATACAGAGTCTTCTTCAGCCATGGCTTTAGTTGTTCTTTTGGCCTCATTGTTAAATTCTCTCTTTATAAGTGTTCATAAGTTATATTTTATTTTATTTTATTTTTTATTTATAATATCCACCGTGAAGCACGATTAAATCTGAATTCCCATAGAAAAATCCACATTGATAAGTCGTCATAAGTTATTTTTATTAAATCTACTTTTTTTAGTATATGAATAAAATAGTTGTTCTTTTGGCCTCATTGTTAAATTCTCTCTTTATAAGTGTTCATAAGTTTTATTTTATTTTATTTTTTATTTATAATATCCACCATGAAGCCCGATTAAACCTGAATTTCCATCGAAAAATCCACATTGATAAGTCGTCATAAGTTATTTTTATTAAATCTACTTTTTTAAGTATATGAATAAAAATTATAATGTAAAGACACCATCAACAAGTATAAAGAGATTGTCATATTATTCAATTTTAAAGAGATATAGATTTACGTGAGGAGCTAATAAAAAGAATTATAGTTCGTCTATTTTAAAGTTGTGTGTGATATTATTTTGGATGAATTTGGAGTTAATAAGACATTGCTAATAGATGGTAGTTATAGATCGTCCACAAATGAGTGAACCGTCCATTTTTAGAGTGTTCCTTTTGGTGTTTAGGATTCAAAAAGTGTATGTTTTGGTGTCGGATTCTTAACACAAATCATGACATCTTGATTAAGCTATTGTAAATTGATTGTATGAACTACTTGTGAGTTGCTTGCTTGAGCTACTTGTAAGTTGTATATTTGAGTTTGTGAATATATTTTTAGGAATTAAAATTCGTTAAGAAGTGTTGTAGCAATAAACTTAAATCATGTAATAGCGATTTACATAGCGATATACATAAATCATGTTCTCTTTTATAGTACAAATTTCATCTCCATTTTGTTCACACTTCTTTAGATGCCTACATAACTTTACAACAAATTTTGGGTACGTCACTATCAAACCTTTATTTTAAATAAATATGTTACAAACAACTCTAAGCAAAATGAGTCTTTTCCAAAAGAGAGTTAATTGATGTTATAGTGATATACATAAATCGTGTTTCATTTTTCATCTCTGAATTGTCCACGCTTCTTTAAATGACGACTTAGCTTACAACAAGTTTTGTGTACGCCACTATCAAACCTTTATTTAAAATAAATGCTACAAACAACTCTAAGTAAAATGAGTCTTTTCCAAAAGCAAACGTTCAAGAGTTCATTCTAGTTGATAAACTGAAATGAAAGACATCAGAACACTTCCCATCCAAAGCTTCCCATCCCTCTCCTCTACCTCGCTGACAGCTCTAACGACTTTCCCTTGTCGATCTTCCAATATCTGCAGCAGCTTGCCTTCGGGGCTGTACTTCACGACAACTGCAGTGAACCTGCCACCAATGTGCATGAGGTATTGGAGCTTTGCAGAGATAGGAAGCTTCAGCAAGAATTGACGGAGTTGAGGGTATATGGCGTTTATGTAACTGTAAATGGTACGACGACAGTGGATTGCTACCCAAAACTCGTTTCTTTCATTTGCTCTTACATTGTCTGGATATCCTGGGAGGATTGCTATTACCTCTGATGTACCGGCTTTCTCACCTTTCAGCCAGTACTTTCGTAACCTACAACAAAGTAAAATATTTCATTTGTCAATACTACCAAGAAATAATATCATAGAAACTATCTAATTGAACGTACACTTTAACGGTTTTAAGGCAATTCAACATAAAGGAGATGCTTTACAACAACAACATAACCAGTGTAATTCCACAAGTAGAGTCTGTGGAGGATTGAGATTAAGTATACGCACACCCTACCCCTATCTTTGGAGGTAGAGAGGTAGTTTCTGACAGACCCTCAGGGCTCAAGGAAAGGCATTTCAAAGCAGTGAGGAATAAAGGAGATGTTTTAAGAAAAGAAAATACAGAAATGAATGCAGATATCTCATAACATATATTATAAAAGCTGAAAGTCCGTAATAATTCTACGTCTATCATTAGTCCATACTGTGCATAGTATTTGTGTCTGTATCTCTGATGCAGATTGTAATGCACATGCACATATATAGACAATAGTAACAGTGCATAAACCAGGGTTGAATCTCAAGTTATTGTAGCCACTTTTTGCATTATCAATACAATTTCGTACCATGCATCTTACCCCTACCTTGAGAGGTAGAGAGGTTGTTTCCGATAGACATTCGACTCAAGAAAAAGCATATCAAAGCAGAGTGGTAAATAACTGGATCATAATACTATAAACATCCTGATTGCTAAAGGCAAGAACATCACCTGCCCTTGGAACCTTCGCAAAATATAAAGAAGGAACCATCCTTGCTTAGTGACAGACCATTTGGAAATTGAAGGTTGCGAATAAGAACAGTGGTTTCTTTCGTCCTAGGATTGTATTTGAGAACCTTCCCACTATCTTCTGCTGAGAAAACCAGCTGTATAAAATTCCTGAAAAGGAAACGGTGTGAGTTGCACAATTTTAACCGAATGAAGCACAACAAATTCTATATTGAAGATGATCTAGTAAAAATTGCAATAAACTTCTAAGATTACACAGAATTTGGGGCCTAAATGCAGACAATTCAGAAATCATACCAAATGACCACCAAGTGTTGACGCAAACTTAGCTAAGAACAAAATATAACGACAAACAAAGAATCCATATAGATGTTACAACTAGTGGATATTAAGGCTTAGTCATTGTTAGGCTTACATTAGATTTTGGTTTTTTTAGAGTCTCTAACTTTAGAAAACCACTAATTTCCCTTAAAAAAAAAATTACTAGTATTGGAATGAAATGAACTCGAATAACGCAAAATATATACATCTGTGTTTGTAGAAAATCCATATAGTCTACCTAATTAGCTTAGGATTAAGGTTTGTTGATTGATAAGAAGTATTTCTTCTGTCGTCCATTTTTTGGCACTAATAAGAACGTAACACCAAGACTTAAAGGTAAGTTTTATGAAGTGGTTATTAGGCCAAGTATGTCGTAACTCGTACGGGGTTGAGTGTTGGCCATTCAAGAACTCACACGTCCAGCAAATGAAAGTAGCGGAAATGAGATGCTTAGATGGATAGGTGGGCCTACTATGAGAGACAAAATTAGGAAGGAGGATATATGGGCAAGGTGGGTATGGGCTATGGCCTTAGTGGTGACAAGATGCAGGAAGCAAGGCTGAGATGGTTTCGGGCAAGTAACGAGAGGAGCACAGACGCCCCGATGAGGAGGTGCGAAAGGATGGCAGTGATAGGCCTAAGGAGAAGTAGAGGTAGACCGAGGAAGAATTGGGAGATGTGGTTAGACAAGACAAAACAGCTTCAATTCACCGAGGACATGACCTAGACAGGAGAGCATGGAGGTTGAATCACTATGCTAATAGAAAAGCAATTGTTCAGGGTCAAATTATGGTATGTAACTATAGTCTACAAGTACACCAGTTTAACAAAACTCATTTTCCAGATCAAATCATGATCGAATCACACTCTTGAATTTATGCCAATCAACATGTTAAGAAATCTAGAGCACTAAAAGAAATGGCACATTCATGATCTACCTGCGTTGGTACTTTGTGCTGCTATCCGTAAAATAAACATTCCCATCATCATCAACATCCAAGTCATTTGCGAATCCTATAGGCACCCCCTCAGCCTCAGTTGTCAAAGATTCTGCTAATCCACCTTCAGGGCCTACCTTCATTAACCCCAAATATGCATCTGCAATATATAAGTCACCTGTTCTTTTGTCAAACCGTAACCCCAAAGGCCTACCACAGATGTGCTCGTACTTCGTATAGCTCAAGGGTGACGGTTTTGGATCACACAAGCCTGACCTGAAAATTCAGAAAACAGAAAGCAAGCAGGACGTTATCATCTTCAACATTTTAACATTCTTATTGATAATGATACTCCACAAGACCACAACAGTCCTAAAGGACTTAACAATAAAGAAGGAAACATGTTTATGTGACAGTGTCACTTTTCTTCCTAAAGCAGAACACTGAATTTTAGTAGAGTGAAGACAATTGTTGAAATGTGATTCAGTCTTGTATCTTCTTTAACCCCGTGCTCAACAATGCATAAGAACCGACATCATGGTCCACATTGAACTTTTTAAGTCTATTAATCAGGTAGGAAAAGGTATGAACATTAACCAGTAATGCAATTTCCCGAAGGTGATTATTGAATTCTACACTGGTCATACAGGTTTAAGCAATTGAACCACATCATTAGAGCTAACATAGTATTGCTGCCACGATTAGCACGTGTTTCCAACTGTTCTAGTAGCCCATCAATCTTGAATCATAACATTTAATATTAGAGATGCCCTTAATAACATTTAGCATTATAACAACATTGAATCGCGCACTAAGAGAGGAAGAGCTCAACATATTTTGCACCTCACATCAGGGCTTAAGCCACCTTTGACTACACCTCATTTTTTCTTTCACAAGATCATTATAATGAGAACACAACACAACCAAATAGGGAAGTCCGGTGCACTAAAGCTCCCGCTATGTGTAGAGTTCAGGGAAGGGCCAAACCACAAGGGTCTATACGCACCATTGCACTACATTTCTGCAAGAGGCTATTTCTACGGCTTGAAAACATAATAAAAAGGCATAATCACAACAAACAAGAAATTTGAAATAACCATAACCCAAAGAGGGAAAGGGGAAACAACTCACCTATTGGCTGAGGTATAAGCAAAATCATTCCATTTCTCACCATCCCAAAACACAACTCTTCCATCAGCTATCCCTGTATAAGGTCCTCTACCCTGAGGATCAAAAGCAATACTTTCTGGCCCCTGAATTTGATCCAAGAACTTAATTTCAGATTTCTGAAGCAAATTTTGTGAATCTTTTTCAACTGGGATTTCAGACCAAGCTGGCATCTCAACCTTAAAAGACTCAAAATTTGGGAACTCAGAAATTGGACTGTGCTTAAAAGGGTCCAACCCACAATACACTGCCAACACAAGGAACACACCACCAAATACTGAAGCAGCTCTCATTTTCTTGATAAAAATTGAAACTTTATGATAATGGGGTTTGAGTAAAAGGAAAAATCTTGAAATGGGGTTGAAAATTTTGGATTTATAGTGTACCCCAAAATGGAAAATTGTGAAAGAATGTTGGCTATCTAACAAGGTACAATGAAAAATTTTCTTGAAAAATATTAGGGTGGTGTACTATTAGCTGAGCTAACTACCCACTCCTCAGCTGCCACTCTCCTAAATTTGAAATGTGGAGTTAAAGAGAGACAGCCAACCTTTTATGACATTGTGGTGGGTGGGGGAGGGGTAGTGGGGACCCATTTACACATTAGATTGTGAATTTTGATGTGAAGGAGTACTCCATTGGAATGGTGGATTTTCTCATGTACTTGCTAGTCAAAATCACTCCAAAAGACTGTATTAAGTAGGTGTTTAGTCATGCGATATCATTTCACGATATAAAATAATGAAATGGCATACGTTTGGATATTCGATTTCATGTCATCTCATCATTTCATATCACGAGATGGAATCCCATATTCTTTAAGGGCCCGTTTGGTTATGCAATATGAAATCATAATATAAAACGAGCCCTACATAAGAATATAATGATAAACTTATCTAATTTCTTAAGGAACGTGAAGTCTAAAATAATAGCATATAAATAGAACACAGGAAGTAACGGTCATGCTCAAATGGAAATTCAGATAAGAGTATATAATTGATATTTTACCTATCAGAATGCACAAAAACTAAATGAATGATTTGGCCCATATGAGGCTACAGAATGGATTGGGCCCTTAAAATTGTGGCTTGATTTGGGCCGGACTGTTGAATTCGGGTTGGTGGAATGTATATCGTTTAATGATAGAAATAGCCTTCTAGGACCATTTGACAAAATTTTTGGGAAAAGAACACTTGTAGTCTTGTACCCGAAAGAGAGAAACTATTTAGAGGCGGCTACTCCTTACTTTCATACATCATGTTTTTAAGTACTAATTCAAGTTTACTACTTGATATCATCAAAGTATATATATCCTTTGATGATATCAAAGAGGAAGAAGCAATGCTTCAGTGAAAACACTATTCAGTTATTCCTTGTTACCATTAGAGTATAAAAAATGTTTTTTTGTAAAAAGAATGTTCAATTACTGTTTGATACCATCAGACTATATATATACTCCGATTGTATGAATGATGAAGAAGCAGTGGTTCAGTGAATAGAATAAGGGACACTCGGTAAATAGTTTGGGCAAGAGATTCAATCAAAGTAATATATTTGAATGAGTCCAATTGGGTAAATACTTTGCCTAATGGTCCTATTTGTATAGTTTTCCCAAAATATTTTACTTGTTCACAATATTGAAATAGATGTCCACTTTTACTTTCTTCCATATGTTACCACAAGTTCTAAAAAAAAAAAATATTTCATTCTTAAATTTTGTCAGTCAAACATCTTCACATAAATTGAAACAAAGAGTAATAATTATAGTATAAAGTGTTTTTTCCGTAATAAAGATTATGTGGCGCGCAAAATTTGTTACGATTTTAAAGTTTAAGTTAAGTTATTGAATTTTTTTCTGAATTCATAGACAAAATTATAGCTCCTCCTCTATGAATAAGATTCCGCCACCGTTAATTAGAAATCTCGAATTTGAGTCTTGAGAATAATATTTGATTTGTCCCAATTTATCTAATTTTCTTTTCTTTTTAGTCAATCCAAAAAAGAGTTACATCTTTCTATACTTAACTAACACTTTCACTTCAAACTTCATGTTTTACCATTAATAGGAGAATTTAAAAGGCGAGAGATCATTATGAAATGCATTTTCACATAAGGAGTTAGGCAATCGAGAAACTATGCTTCTAGAATATCATTTACACACAATTATTTATGACTTATTTCTTACCGCAAGTTTCATAGGTACAAAAGTGTGTAAACTATAAAAATGAGTCAAAATAGATTGTTCCACACTAATGTTTTCGCGCAATAATTCGTTCAAAGGTGATCAATCATATTACTTATTATTATTTTCACTATCCAATAATCAACTTTGCCCCTAGGTAAGGAATGACCAGTTAGGATAAAGAAACATTGTTAATATAACTCGAATCACATTTATAACCAGGGACGGCTCAAACCCGTTGGTGGCCTAAGGTCAAAATTAAATTAGAGGCCTTAAAAAATATATATAAATATTTTTATTTTAAATCTATTTTTCTAGCTTTTTGAGATGCAAAGTTTTTAATAATTTTTGTGTAGTCAATCTCTTCTAATAATTCTTTTTCAATCGATAATATAGCCAAACCACTTAATCTTTCTTGAGACATTGTCGATCTTAAATAAGATTTTATTATTTTTAATTTTGAAAAACTTGTTTTGGCTGAGGTGACTGTTACGGGAATTGTTAACATTATTCTATAAGCAATGTAAGCATTTGGAAAAGAATCAAGTCATTTTATTTGATTGAGTATTTCAATTAGAGTATTGTTTTCTACTTTATTGATTTCCCTTAACACTTTTAATTCAGAAAATAAGTCTAAACCGTCAATATCGGAGTGAGTATTATGTTTTAAGGAACATTTAAAATTATCAAGAGCACCTTTTTGAGATTTTATCAAGTTTTCGACTTTTCTTTTTCTTTTAAGTTTTGAATGACTGGATTCATATTTTTTAGTTGACATATTAAAATCTAACAAATATTTTAAACATTATTTACAATATCAAATAAAAAATATAATAAACATAAGACACAAAACAAAAATAATATTAGAAATTAGAATGATATTACCGAATTCAAAAGCTATGAAGACTTGATTTCCGAAAATGAATCGAGCTGCTGCAATGTAGTTTCTCCAAATTTAAAATATAAAATATCAATAGAACAAGTAAATTTTTAAGCTTTGAATAAAAGACAGATGTAAGATTAGAAAAGAGAAAGTGAGAAGAAATAGAAGGGAGGAGGATAGAATATATAAAATAAAATTAGAAAAAAAAATAAGGTTAAAAAAAAGAAGATAACTTGTACATTAAAAAAAAGTACACCACTTTTTATTGAAAAGTTAAAAAGTCATACTACTATCACTTTATTTAGCCGTTTGTATTTATTATCTCAGTTCTAATAATATTTTTTTAAAAAATTTAATCCTTTCTAATTAACTAAAAATGAGGCCCCTTAAAATTGGGGGCCTAAGGCCAAAGACTTTTTTTAAGCCTAGCCAGCCGCCCCTGTTTATAACTCAAGTCAATTCGCAAGATTCTTTAACTTCACTGATGAAATAGATAAGTTTCTTATAATACATCAGGTTAACTCGATATTATTGATTGAATGAATAAATTTTTCTATTCATTGTTAAACTTCGTTAGACAAATATTTCATATAAATTAGGACTAAAAAAATAACTATAATATAAAGTGTTTTTCCTTTATTAAGCATTATATTGTGCTCCAAATTAACAAATTGATATCAAACATCAAAAGTGTGAAATCAAAAAGAAAAAGTGAGCTACAACTTTGGGCTCTTTGTCTTTGCAACTTAATTTTTGACATGACAGACTAATAGTGTGTAAATGAAAGTGTTTTAGTACCTCTACTGGCCAACAGCAACATCCACTACCTTCCAAAATGCCAACTATAGATTTGACATATCAGATTCTGCAACCTTTATATATTATTGCCCCTCTCACCCCCAACCTATCTAGTCTAGACATAAACATCAACTTGTTATCATGGAATTGAGAAAATAACGATAAGTATTCTTTCCTTTTTAATCAGAGATTTTATGTAATTTGCTATAATGAACATTTTATCAGCTAGAAGATTGGATACACATGACACATTATGTGAAGCAGTGTCATCTCGACACTTTCTTTTCTTTTTACTCAGAGATTTTATGTTCTAACTTGCTATTAAGAACATTTTATCAGTTAGAAGATCGGATATATACATATGACACATTACGTGAAGTGATGTCATCTCGATGCTAGTTTTTGTAGATTTTTTAAAAATATATTCGTACATAAATAATATAAGAAAAGGAAATATTTGTAAAATAAATATAAATGCATAATATGTATTCTTCATGGTACAATGCAAATTAGTTATATAGGACAAATGTTTCCTAATTACGAGACCACTTAGCATTCAAGAAAGACTTTTTAATGAAAATTTAAATTAGCATGAATTCAAAAGAAAAGACAAAATTTGTTTGAAGAAAAAGGAAAATCAAAGAAAGGTAAAGTAAAAATATGTACAGTATTATTTTCTTCGTCTCAAAATAAATGTTATCTTAAAAAAATAAATAATTTCAAAATAAATATCATCTTAAAAAATTAAAACAAAAAATTTGCATGTTTATTCAATTATATCCTTATTGCTAAATTTTCAAGAGAAACTATATATTATAGTTATTAATTTCATAATGGACGTGATTTTTGATAAGCCGAAACTTAATTTTGGATGTAGGGAGTACTTATTTTGCCCTATTCACCAATCATAACTTGTTCACTTTTTTTTAAAAAGCAGCACAATTGTCTAAAAAGAGGTCAATTTTGGTTAAAAGTATTAAAAAAAAAGAATTTAAACTAAAAAGAAAATATAAAGGTATAGGCGTATAGCAACAGATTGATAATTGTGTCCAACTGACAAAAGTCAATTGACACTTTCTAGTACGTAGTCATTTCATTTGTTGAAAAAAAACCATAAAAATAATACATTATATGTATATATTAATTTATTATTATTTATATTATTGTTTATAAATTCATTACATCAATATATAAAAACATATTGTGAACCTAATAAATCAAATAAATTACATTAAAAAATTCTAATTAAACCCAAAAAATTTAAATTTTATATCCATCTCCGCTACTAATTCCCCCTAAATTATAGAGAAGAGAAGATGCTTTTTTTTCACATGGACAAATATTTTAGGAGTTTGAATATATGAAAATTTATGGAGTCGTTTTTGATAAAAAAAAAAAAAAAAATCAGTTTAATTCCTCCAAAGTTGGAGCAGACCTAGGGGATGTAAGTGATCAATCTTGACCCTTCTATTGAAAAATATCTTATTTTTAAAAATATTGTCAATTTTTTTTATCATGTGTTAATTTTTTGTATATTTTAAAGTTTTAGTGAAAATTTTGACACATATAGTATCCAAATTGGGAATTTCAGCAAAAATTCATATTATTTGTTTGGACGTGATTTGAAATTATGTTGGTTTGAAGTTGAAAATTTGTTTAGATATGTATATTTGAATTTTTAAAATTGTACTTTTTTTTTTTAGAAACATGAAAACCTCACAATTTATAAAATCTCTCAAAATTTCTCTACCTCTCATACAACCTTAGCAAATGAGCAAACCATAATCTATAGGCAAGGTACCGAAATATATATCCTAAGACCTCATATAAATAATTCTTATATAAATAAATATTTGTAATCAGAAACTTTCAAATACACATAAACAAAAACTCATTACTCAACATTAGTAGTAACTATTTATAATTTAATATAATCCTTTCACATGGTACAATTTCTCTTTACGTCGAGCATCAGTCTTTTTTCTTTGTAAAATCTAAAGTGATGAATCTTTATTTATTTCTTACAAAATAAAAACCTATGAGTTAAATTTTTTATATACATTAAAAAAAAAAAAATTGAAATCACAAGTTGAAGTTCAAATCCTACTTTTTGAAGAATTTGATATTTGAAATTGAAGTTAAAGTTACGTGCAAATTTCTTAAACACTTTGATTTCAACTCAAAACTTCAAATTAGTCCCTCAAATCTTATGGTCAAACACATTGAAAATTGAAGTTATATACAAATTTTATAAACAAAAACTGAACTCAAATTAAAACTTCAAATTGAGGCTCTAATTAATCTTACGACCAAATGCACACTTTATCAAATAAATATCGAACCACAAAATAAATAACGAACACCAGTAAAATAAAAGGGTGGGGCGGGGGGATATGTTCAAAATTTTCAAGAAAATTACAATAAAGTTTTAATAATTGAGTTCATATATTTGCTCACTATGGAGTTTGGATCAATATAAGTTTGAATGAATTCATCAGATATTATAAAATTTTAATGATCTTTTATAGATGCGCTATATATATGTGCACGTGTTTATAGGGTCCGAGTGGACAATCTTTTGTAGGCTATTACTAGGACCGTGGTTTGAAACTAATCTCTTGTGGTCACCTCATATTTGGTTGGTCCAACTATCTAAATATCTAATATTGCAGAAAAACTATATGTTTTATTTAACTTTATTTGATGAATTTTCTACATATGCAATATAAATATATCGTCCTACATACAATATTATTAGGTTCAATTTAATATAGTTGATTTTCTACTATATCTATTTCTATCTTGTCATCCATCTAAATAAAAATATTTGAATATTGTGGTACTTGCAATATATATATATATATATATATATATTATTAAATAATAATAATAATAATAATAATAATAATAATAATAATAAAAAACTGAAAATAGCTAGTTAGATACACAACATTTAATTTAACCAAAATTAGGGCAAACAAAATGAAAGATGCCACATTCAACAACTTGAAAAATAATGTTAAGATGACGATAATAATAACAATAACATATTTAATATATTTTTATAAGTAGGATTCAAAGAGGGTAATACATTTGCAAATTTTACCCTATTTTGAAGAGATAGAAACATTATTTCTGATAGATCCTCGACGAAAACAACATAAAGATGCATATATTATATATTACAGTTTCTTTTCCCCTTAAGATGCACTATTTGTTGCCCTCCAGCTTGAGTCCAAAGTGAATATGTGGAAAATGTGCCCACTGCAAAAATAGCAAATATACATAAAAGATAAAATCTTGAAAAAGATATTTCTCTTTTTTAATTTCTTCTATTTTAGTGGCCATTCCTGTTTGTCCCTACCATAATTTTTCTTTTGTGGACAGTCTAAAAATTCCACATGCAACAAGTTATTTTCATTTCCTTTATTGTTTTATTATTTGTTTGTTACAATGAGTTAATGGTAAAAAATATATTTAAATAATATAATATATAAATATGTTATTTAACTTGATTTTAACTGACATTTATGATTTTTAATTTTGGGTGTACACAAGTGGACACTTAAACTTGTATAAAATTGAACAAATAAATACATGTGTTCTATGTGTCATAATACAAGTAGGACGCGGGACACAAAATTGTCATGTAGGATGAATGTGTCTATTGGTTCAATTTTATATAAGTTTAAGTATCTACGTGTGCACATTCAAAGTTAAAGGTCATAGTTGTCAGTTAAAGCTAAGTTAAAATCATATTTATGTATAATGCCTATTTAAATTATCATTTTTTTCAGGTTAATGATCAAACATGTATACACTTGTCGATTGGTTTCAAATATTTGACCAATTCAACATCAAAGTGTATTTTAATACAAAATAGTGACAATTTAGATAGGGAAAAAAACAATGGATATATAGTTTAGATATGAAAGCAAAAATTATAGTTCAGGTGTGTTTAATTTTGATTATTGACTCTTGTATAATTGGTGCCGATTGCGAAGTAAAATTTTCACTTAAGAAATTCAAGACATAAAAAGGTAAACACACAAACAAGTAAAAATGTCAAAATTTAACATTTATTATATATACGTAAAACAAATTTTTACCATTATATAAGATTTTTCAAGTAAGTTCAGATAAACTCTCTTGTTCCATACATGTATCCATACTAATTCCCATTTTCATTGTGTAATGTCTATTAACAAAGAAAAAAAAAATCTTACTAATTTTTTTTCTATTTTCATGATTTAAACTCGAGATTTTTATATGAGGACTTACATTTTTGGCAGCAGTGCTAAAAGCTTCACGGTGGCTAATATCAGGATTGCTGGCCTTTATCCTTTGGATCTCTTCCCTATACACATTCAAAACATAAATAATATAACGCAAAAAATATGCGATTAGTATTTTAAATGTATTGAGTATGTAAAACATGCATATTACATACAAATAATAAATTGTGTACCCAATAAATATAAATAAATTGCAAATTCAGTGGCAAGATATATAGGGGTGAATCCACAATAAAACCTCTCAAATTAGGAAGAACACAGTAACTTTAGTTTCAAATTTCGTATTTTTGTTAAAATGTATAAACAATCTATGAAAAACTCAGTAAATAAAACACATAAACATAAAATTCTGAATTCACTTATGTTAGTCGAACGAATAAATTAACGTAACATTATAATATTTCTCTTTTCACTCCCCTCCTACCCCCACTCCACCATCAACCCCCAAGGAGAAAAAAAACTTACTTGATGAATCGGTTGTAGGCAGAAGGAACACGTTGTCTTTTTTCTGGTGCTGCATAGTTTGATATATGAAAAAATTAGAGACAAATTTAAGATTTCGAGTTTATAAATTTTTAATTGTATAAAAGATAACGTATTTAGTACTTATCTATGTACCTTTTAAGTTTATTTACAACATAAATACAAGATTTTGATCAAAACTATTGATTTTTTCCAAATTCGTAAATAAAACTTAAGCTTAATTCGTTGTTGTTTAGAAGTGTTTTTGATTTATACAACTGTTATTCAAAAATTATACCAAATAAATATGTGATGGTCTAAGTGTGTGGTCATTTAGTTGCTAGTTAAAAATATAAAGGTATTATAAATGTAAAATTAATTATATAGGATTTAATTATTTATAAAATAATAGCCAAATACTATACTTGATACGCTTGAATAATCACACCAAACATACTATATATTAACTATATATATTAATTTTAATATATGAATTGGCATCTTCTTGACCAGCAACCAAAGGACCCTAATAATTATCATGTTATTGATGAGTTGGATACAAATGTTATGTCACAATCAACTTCAGTTGTCATAAGTGAAGAGGAAACTTCATGCAGTCCAAATATTATAGTCAATTATATCTCCTCCCTTTTCATACTATAAATTAGGGCGGATCTAGGGGTACAAAGATGTTTATTCATTTTTTTCGATAAAAAATTATATTGTATATAGAGAGAGTTTGAACATAAAAGTAGAGATTAGCGCAATGATTTAGGGGGTTTAAAATTTTCTTTGATATTTCAAATTCAAACCTCAAGTACTGTATTTTCATTTTCGAACCACCTTGATGAAAATTTTAAGTCAGACATTGAGTATACAAATCTTGTTTAAATTATGTACATCAACAGTGTAAATGCTATTTTATATTATTAGATCATCTCAAAAATATCTTCATGTAAAACTCCTTATAATATTAAATTTGTAATCTTATAAGTAACTTTGATTATCTGCTACAATCGATAAATGTAAATATAGCTTAAAAGACATATAATACATAGATACAACTTTAAAAATACATATTTAAATATCTTAACTTGATTTAAATTGACCTTGCAGCCGGTTACACTTACCTAGCTTGTTGTAAGTTAATGACACTTTGGTAGGACATGTAGCAAACAACAATTCAACAAAATATTTAACTTATATACTAATAGTATAACTTAAATTTCAATATGTTATAGTAGGTTAACTGTCTTATTTTTCAAGTTATAGTCTGCTTGTTCCATTTATTATGAAGATTACATATAGTTAACATGTAGTGATTTATTAAGAGAGAGAGAGAGAGCGCTTACGACGAATTGGAGGGATTCTAGGTTCAAATTCAGGAGCAACAATGGAAGAATATCTGTTGAACTTGGAAGAAGATGATGATGATGAAGAACCATAAGCTTTATAATTACTAGAATTATTTTCAACATTTGTGTACTGTTGCCTTTGCAGCTTCTGTCAGATAAAAAGAAAAAAAAATATTATGATCATAGTAATAATTAGTATAAAACACTTTTCTCTCCCACCAACAAAAAAAAAGTGATGGAAAAAAATATTTTCTTTTTAAATTTCATATGAATATTCTTTTCTTTTTTTTTTTACCACAAAATTAGGAAAAGGAAAAAAATTAAAACAAAAGAGCACATGACCAAAGAGATAGTGAAATTACCCATAAAGTATATAATTTTTTTTTCTTTTTTTTTACAAAAATTTATAATATTAGGGTTAAACTGAAAAGTATAAACTTAAATTATATTTAAATATAAAAATTATGTGTTGTTTTTTCTGAAACAAACTGAAAAGAAAAGGATAACAATAGATCGATGCCTTGCTTAGCAATGAATTAAGTATTTACTTACTTGTACATCTTGAACGGGGAGAGGTTGAATTAAAGATCCAATATTAACAGAAAGCATATTTGCACAATGTCCACATCTTACTGTCACTAAGGTTAACATGTTGCTGCATGGAACACTAACCTGATAATATATAGATTTTTTATATCATCAGATTAAATTAATCGAGAAACATTAGGTAACTATAGTAAATTTGACAGATATTTCGTAGAATTAGTTGAGGTACGCGAAAGCAAGATCAGTTTTTGAGTTTTTGGAACTTTCACTCAGAAAACTATAAATTTTTGAAGTAAAATGCATATCCAAACACAACTTTAAAAACTCAAATTTTTAAGGCTCAATTTCAAATACAAGCTTTTTTGCTTCTTTTTTTTTTGTGTCTTTTTTTATTATTATTATTGATCTGATGCTTAGTATAAATTTTGAAGTTCCAACTAATCAGAATTTGTGTGCATATGACCCCTTAAAAGGAGAAGTGTTCCTTATTTTTATGTATTACATAGAATTCGAGACATTTGATTAAAGATAAAGTATCGTATCTCTAATCATATCTCTTTAATTCCTTTCCTTTTGGTGCTACTGACTTTTTTTCTGCCCATTGCTCAGTCACTAGAAAAGAGAAATTTAAAGAGATAACAAGGAAAATGACATGACTAGAACAGAAATCACAGTCCAATACAAGGATCTTGAAAACTTCTATAAATAAAAATATATAAATAATTAAAACAAAACTATATGATATATGAAGTACTTTTTTATATATATACCATATAATTCATTCAAACAAAGAACTACAATTCTATACATGATTTTTTTTAAAAAAAAAATAAAATCATGAAGAGTAATAAAACAATACTTAATTGTTTCAAATTCCAATCATAATTATTTCTCTTGAAGAAATAGAAACAAATTAATGATATCCCAAGAATTGGGAAAAAAAGAAAAAAATATTTTTAATTTTTTTTTTGTGAGTTGATTATACAGTGGGCAAATGTGTTAAAATGTGTGAACAGAAAACCCCACTATTTTTTATTTTTTCTCTTTTTCATTTTTGAAGGTAAGAGATCTAATGACACCAAAATTAGTTGTACAACTATTTGTGAAATTTTGGAATAAAGAAGAAGAACAATACTTTGGATCATAACAATTCTTTTTCTTTCTTTTTTTTTACTCATTTGAAGTTAAATTTTCAAGATTTTCCAAATAAATGAAAACTCTTAAAAAAAACAAAAAACCAACAACCCCTCTTTTGTCCTAAGTGAAATCTAGTAAAATTTAACATAGAATATCAAAGAAAGATTATAAATCCAACCAAATACATCCTTTTTACCCTATAATTCATAAAAGAAGAGTATTTCATCTCAATAAGATTATGTTAAACCTAAAAAAGACATATATTCTCTAAAAAAAACATATTATTCTTTAATTTTAATAATAATAATAATCTATGATCATACTCATTACACATGAGCTTAAAATCAAAATATGCCCTTGTTGTATTTTTTATTTTTTTTTACTAATATGCATATTTTTTTAAAAAAAAAAACATCAAAAGGTTTAAAAACCCTAGTAATTATATAAATTATCATATGCACAATAAGAAATTAAAATTCAAACAAGTTTGAAGAAGGATTAAGAAGTATTTACCGCTAGAATAGTGTTGCAAAAATTACACTGCAAGTAACAAACGCGTTCTGAGGAAGATGAAGAAGAAAAAGTCATGTCGAATGACATTTTATATTTATAATTATTTTTTTAAGGTTTTTGACCTATAGAACATGGATAAAAGGGGAAGAGTGAAGAAGAAATATATATATATATATATAGCTATGTATATATATGAAGTAAGTTTGTATACAATTGAAGCAAAAGGATTGTAAGGAAGAAAAAAAAAAGATGCTCAAAAGAGAAAATATATAAAGTGTAAAGGGAATTAAGAAAAAGCCTATTCAAAGGGTAAAGATAATATTTGGTTTCAATTAAAAAGATAGAACACAAAGAGAGATGAGCGGATGGATGGGATGATGGGGTGGGGGATGGGGTGTTTGAGGGGTGGGGGTGAGTGGGGGTATGGTTTTGTATAGTAGTGTTCTATTACAACTTGAGAATGGTATATAGTTGTACAATAGAAAATATTTAGGTCTGTTTGTTTTTTATTGAATATGTTGATCGACGGTGGTGATAGATAACGGTGGTGGTGATGGTTGCGATAGTACCTACCTAGCTAGCTAGTGGTGATGACTGATAGTAATAACTTATAGCGGTGGTTAATCGGTGATGATATTTGCAGTGACGAATGATGATTGTGGTAGATAATAGTGATATGCTTAATGATAGTGGTAATGATTGATAGTGCTGATTGACGATATATGGTGATAGCTAGTAGTAATGATTGATAGTGTTGGTTGGCGAATATGATGATGGTTCATAGTGGCGGTGGTTAATTGATGATGATATTAGCAGTGACGAATGACGATTGTGGTGGATAATAGTGATATACTTAATGATAGTGGTAATGATTGATAGTGTTGGCTGGCGATATATGGTGATTGCTAGTGATAGTAATTGATAGTGTTGGTTGGAGATATATGGTGATAGATGATGATGGTGAATATATATAGTAATTGATAATCGTCGTGTTAATATTAATAATGATTATAAATGGTGATCATGACAATTAATCGATTATATTGTGATTAACACGAATAATAGTTATGACCGAAGATAGTGAATATTGGTGATAAGTGATAATGGGAAGAACAACGGTGTGACAGTAGTTGATATTAGTGGACGACAATAACAACAGTGGTGATCAGTGTGCTGAAAGTAAATTGAGTAATGATGGAATGTCATATGTGCATAAATTTTTAATGGATAACATATTAATGATAATAATAATTTGTTATAAAATCTTAATTATTTAAATATATTAAGGCTTGATGAGTGGTTATAATACTTCTTAAAAATGCACTTGATGACTGAAATTTAAGTGATTAAAAACATAATTAATGATTGAGAGTTGAATAATGAAATATTAAAGTTTCATTAATCAATAAATATGCAAAACACGTGTCTTACATCCATTAATTTGGTGCAAACACTTTATGTAAATAATTCTTTTATTACATGAATTTAAATAGAGTAATATTATCAGTGATGATTTACATTAGTTGATCTTAATTTATTTGAAAGTAAAACGAAATTATTATTATGTACAAGCATAGTACAATTAATCCAATGGAGTGATTAGGAAAATGAAAAAAAAAAAAAAAAAAAGAGACAGAAGCAAAACACCTTTCTTTAGATGTAAATTTTAGTGTCATGAAATTACCAAGAAAAAAAAGAAATTAAAGGTTTATCCTTTATAATATTCCATGGGTAAATAGTAAGCTTCAAATCCTAATTAATATTGTAATTAACGAAACAACGATGCAATTATACAAGGTCACAATTCATCCAACACAATCGTTAGAGGTGAACAAGAATTGAGGATAAGTAGTAGGCAAGTGAAATATTTGTCAATAATTAAGATATTTAGTCGAGAGCATTTTTTTCTATTTTAGTTAATCTTAATATCTATTTAATACGAATAGTAAAAAGGACGTAATATCTAACATATAATCCAATTCAAAGCTCTTCCAAACAAGCAAGAAATAAGTAATCAAAACCCTCTCTTAAGCGTTTGACATGCGATTAGCTTAAAACACATGTTCATCATGATATAAAATAAAATAAAATATATAAAAAAGGGAAATGGAGGGACTTTAAAGTTTAAAAGATGGAGTTGGGGAGGTCCCATTTAGGGGTATGGTGGATACACGTGATATCTTTGGTGACGGAAGTGAATTCAAGATTCAAAATTTTAAAATGGCCTCGAATTAATGTATACTAATAATTCAATTTATAATTAAACATTATCAATACATATCTATTAGGTTCACGTAATTAAACTTCAGATTAGGCAAAACTATGTATATATACTTATTAAGAATGGTCATTGTAACATTCTTTATCAAAAAATTATACAACATATACAAAAGGGAACAAATAAACCCCACACTATATGAATTTAAATTAATCAGATTAATAATATGGAGTACCATATGATTATTAAAGGGGGGGTGGGTGGGATTATTGAATGAATGAGTGGGTGGGAGTCATGTAGTAGTAATTAATAAGTGACCTTTGTTTGGACTTATGTGAAAGCGGACTAGGGGGGGTGATATAGAGATATTAATGTTTTGGAATGTTAGAAATTAGGGTTCTCAATGGTGGCCACATTTAAAGGCGATTCGAGATTTGAAATTTATAAATTTAAAATTTTTGGTTTTTTATTTATTTTGAGCTATTGAATTATAAATCAATAATTTATATATATTGATCTACATTATTTAAAATAAAAATAATGTTTGAATTAAAATTTTTGAGTTTGATCGAATTCGTAAACTATATTCTAGCTTTGGTCTGAACAACAATCATAGTGATAGCATGGATATATCGGTCCAGACAATGTATAATTTCATAACGTATCGAAACTTCTAATTAAGAACGAAGGATCTCTGATCTCATACATTTTATCATTACTATGTTGAAAATTAAACAATTAGTTATACATAGAGTCATGGAAGTTTGAGAAAATGAAATGTAAAGAGTTTCCTATTCTCTCCACCTCTCATTGTTAGGTGTGAGAGAGACTTGTCAAAATTAAGAATAAAAGAGGGGTCCAATGATTTCAAGAATGTAAAAGAAATCACAAGATTTAATTGTCATAGCATAAAATAGTAAAAATAAAATAGAAGGCTCAATTATATAGTGAGAGATTTGAAGATATTTTTTTTGGTTTCTCATTTGGTTCATGTGACGTTTATGACAGACAACAAACCTAAAAAAAAAAGGTGCACATTACACCTTTAGATGAATTCGATATCGAAATGAGAGGAGAAATATAAAAATGAGTTCAAAATCGACTGCTGTGATGTTTTTAGGGGATTAAAACCAAGTGTATATATTTGTGTGGGCTTAGAGCCAAAGTGATAATACCTTAACAATTGAACCATAGTTGTTACAGATGGTAGAACAGTACTATCCCTCAATACGATGGTGGGGCGAATCTCAACGAAGCGTTAAGTCCCAAGGTGGGATATATGACTCCCAGACATCTGAAAAAGGGGTAATGCGCATTACTTTTTAGGTGAATCCATATCGCAATGGGAAAAGAAAGAGACATTATTAAAATAGGGTTAGAATGAACTAGTGAGACACCTTTTAAGTTAAAACTAAAAGGATAAATCTATGCAAGATCTAGGTCCAAAGCAAACAATATCTTTGACAGTTGAATCTGGATCATTCCAATTCTAGTTCTCACTTTAAGACCTATATAATCCAAACTCGTCTTGAAAAGTTACTTGGCCAGTAAAATATTCTCCACTAAAGACGACTTCATTTTAGAGCTCGTTCAAAAAGCTAAATTAGGAAATAGTACACACAATATTCTATAGTTGTTGCATGATACGTTGCTTCCCTCTAGATGTGTGTGTTATACAAACCTTTTTTAGCAAGTCTAGTTTGTTGATAGTGAATGTAAATGTGTATTTTTTTAATTTAAATCAGACTCAAATATTCTTCAAATGAGCTGGAGGAGAAGGGGGTGAGAAAAAATATACATTATTAAGCAAAAATACATAGGTGTAAGTTCACATACTACACATATTACATATATAGTATCATGCATGAGTTCACTCACATTTTATGGGCTGGTATAATGTTTTTTTTTTTTTGTGTGTGTATCAATTAAATTGCATATTTTTGGTTCATTTTTTAAAAAAGTAAAAAATAAAAATAAAGGATTTTTATTCTTGCACTAATGAATTTTATTCAAGGTTGACAAATCATTATATCTTGAATCATGTGTTCTATTGAGGTATTAAAATCATATTTTCCAACTTAGTTATGTAGGTGTAATAGTGAGCGAGTGTTAGCAAATTAAAAAAACGACAATTAGATGCACGATATGTCCTGCATTAATGCAAGATTTCGAGAAGAATCTCACAAAAACAAGTATAATTAATTAATTCTGCACTTTTAACTTACTATTATAAGTCACGCAATTTAAATTTGTAATCAATAGAGTGAATGAGATTTGATTGATCTTGAATGTAGTTGTCTATTCTATGTTAGAACACACTAGAAGCTGATGTTTTAACTATTAAGCAATTTAAAAAGAAAATTTATTGCACGAAGTATTTGTATTAATACGATATTCTGAAAGGGATACGTTCTATATTTTGTATTTTTGTTAAACTAACATACCTTGACATATACACTAGCGAATAATTTCATAATTTAAATTCATGATCTATATAAATCGCATAATTTATTTTCATATTGTTCCTTCAAGATCCACTTCTTTATTTTGAGCAATCTACATAAAGATATTCTTTACCACAAAAATTCTAATGAAATCTTCAACTCTACAAAAATGAGATTATGATTACAACAAGACAAGAGTACAATAACAATAGAGAATTTAATACACTTTTATAAGTCGGTTTGAAGAAATAGAATAAATGAAGAATTTACTTTTATCTTTATGGAATAGAGATATTTATTTCAATTAATCTTCTATTCAATATTTAAAAATATAATTATAAAAAAAGAAAATAGCAGCAAAATAACAAAATACTGCAACATAAATGAAGCAACAACCAACAAATAAAAATACACATTAAATAATAAGAGCCTACACAACTATTAAATAATACTTCTACTAATTAAGAAGAAGAGAAAGCTAGCCCCTACCTTCCCCACATAAAGTGCAACATTATTATATTACCTACTAACTTCTATCTTAATTATCTGCTTTCACGCATTTTTATTTAGAATCATGCTTTTCATAAATTAAGTTATATCATATTATGTCTAATTACCTTTTCTAATTCATATTACAATCAATTTCTTACACATTCTAATTTACACATCTGCGCTTCTTCTCTTCATATGTCAAATTATCTCTGCTTCACTTTTCTCAGCTTATCAATTACGGAGACTACTCCTAACGTCATACCAGTATAACTTCATTATTAATCATATATTGACTCTATTATAATCACACACGTATCTAATCATCTTTGTCTATAATATGTTCTAAACATAGACAATTGTTAACTAATCAGTATGTCGCACCCCGCACGCAACAATGGTGGTCTAACTTAATTTAATGATACACAATTTTCAATCTACTTTTTAACCATGGGGCCCACCACCTCAACTGCCAAATCACTGCCGTTAAGTTTTAACAGAAAATCAAGATCTATAATCTTCTATTCTGTTCTCCAAAAACTATACACCAAAGTTTCGAATTTTTATCGTAGAGCAAAAAAAATTCCAATTTACTTAAGATAAAGAAAGCATATATTCGATTATTAAAGTCAGAAGCAACAATGGGTCATCATCATCAGTTAACCGACCCACTTGTCACTCTTAGTAATAGTAGTAGTACTAGTTGTAAAAGTTTCTTTTTTATCTTGTCCTTTTCTTGCAGAATTTGTCAATGGAACCTTTGATCTTCAAAATCAGGCTTCTTATTCTTGCTTGGGTGCATTTCAGATCTCGTTCAGGTAAACCCCATCTGCTTAAATCATGTGAAATTGTATTTGTTGAATGTGTTGTGGGTGGTTTTTGAATGGAAGATTTTGTGTAGTTGTGGGCTGTGGGGTGGAGTTTTTAGTTACCCTGAAGTTAAAATTTGAATTGAGTTGTAGTGAAGTTGTAATCTTTAGTGAATTTGATAGTGATCTTGATTTGTCTTTTTATGCTTACTTAAGGTGTGTCAGCGGCAGAATTGGTTTTTTCTTTCTTTTGACTGTATTTGGGATTAGTGTTATGTAGTGATGGTTAATTGATTGGAAACAGCCTTTTTACCCCACTAAGGTAGCAGTAAGGTCTGCGTATAGAGTATATCTTATCCTCCCTAGACCTAATTTGTGGAATTACAATGGATATGTTGGTGGTGGTGGTGGTGGTGGTGGTGTAGTGATGGTTAATTTCCTGAGAATGGGTGAAAGAAGTAGAATTTGTAAGGAACCTGAAGTTGAAGTTGATGTGAATTGAAGAAAAATGTTACTAACGAGGTTCTTGGATCGCAGATCGTGAGTATTTGTGTGGTAGTTTCTTGAAATTTGGTGTTTGGAGTGAAGCTTTTAGTTACCCTGAAGTTAAAATTTGAAGGGGGTTGCAGTAAAGTTGTAATTTTGCGAATTTGTAATGATCTTGACTTGTTCGTTTTATGCTGACTAGCTGTGTGTCAGCAGCAAATTAGTTTCTTCTTTCTGTTAACTGTATAATTATTTTTATGTAGTGGTGGTTAATTGCTTGAGAATGGGTGCAAGAAGTAGAATTTGTAACGACCCTGAATTTGATTTTGATGTTGTTACTAATGAGGTTCTTGGGTCGCAGTCTCGCAGATTGTGCATATTTTTGTGGTAGTTTCTTGAGGGGTGAGGCTTTTAAGTATCCTGACATTAAAATTCAAGGTGGGTCGCAGTAAAGTTGTAATTTTGTGAATTGATAGTGATCTTGACTTCTTGTTTTATGCTGACTAGATATGTGTCAGCAGCAGTATTAGTTTCTTCTTTCTTTTACTGTATTTTGGATTAGTGTTATGTAGTGATGGTTAATTGCTTGAGAATGGTGACCCTGAAGTTGAAGTTGATATGAACCAAAGAAAATTGTACTATTTTGTGAATTAGAAAGTTTTGTCCTTGTCTTTTTGTGCTGATTGGAGAAGGGTGAGTAGCATTGTCAGTGAGTATTAATTATAGTTTATTTTTTGCAACACTGACATTGCCAATTGGTGATGGAAAAAAAAAGGGAAGGGAAAACAAGTAAAATAAAAATAAAATACGAGACACCGAAAATATGATAGTGTGAGGACTTGGTTATCATCTAGTAGTTTCTGGTGCTTGAAAATAGTTCTTTATGTAATAGATTACATGACTGAAAATTGACTTGGTGAAGCAATTATCCCAATCATATGCTTACAGTTGATTTACCCTAGTTCACTTGTTGTTCCTTGGAACGATTGAGATGGTAACTATGACAATTAGCAGACATTGTGTGCTAGGTGATTGAAAATAGAATTTGTAAAGCAGGGTTGTTGATCGCTGGAAACGTCATTATAAGCTGTGGTTTGTTGATGGAATCTGTCCTGTCTTCAAATCTATTAGTTTTAGGCTGCATTGTTACACAAACACTTACTCTAATGTAGCAAGCAGGCTCACTCTTAGAGGGTTTACTTGACTGTTTGGACCGACACATTTATTTTTTAACTAAATATAAGAAAGTTTAAGCCTTGAAGGTTTACTGCTAGACATAGAGTTTGCCTTGAAAATCATGGGATATTTTGTTTTTGAATGTAAATCAATTTCAGGTCCAATATCCTTGGTGAAACACTTCTCTAATAAAGATATAAAGAAAGCAACTGATGGTTTTAGGAGAATTGTGTACAACTCTTCCAAAAGAGTTGCTTACAGAGCAAAGTTTCAAAATGGCCATGCTGCGATTGTGAAAGAAGTCCGAGCTTTTGAAGATCAGGATGATACTGCCTTCTACAGGGAGGTACAGTTACTCGGTCGCTTGCATCATCGGCATATTGCTGCACTTAATGGGTTCTCTTGCGGCCCTAAGAGGTTAATTTCCTAAGCTTTGGCTTGATGAAGTTTGTGATTTGTAGAAATGGTCCTGTGTCTTGTTGATTAAAAATTTAACTTTGAGATAAGAATGAGGAAAAAGTTGGTTGATTATTTCTTGATCAAATTATGATTAGAATATAATACAAGCGCTATTGTATATTGTATTACCAGATTATACGTTTTTATGCTATTAGGGATAAGTCATAAATATCTGTCGTAATTCCTGATCATCAGAAATCTGACCTCTGATCTTTGATATCTTTTGTCACCATTTTTCTTTCACAACCAAAAGACGTGCGAAATGCCACTTACTACTGGGAATCGCAGGTTCCTTGGTCTAGTAGGTAGGTTATGTAGGTGAGGCATTGTGTCGTCCAACGGAAAGAAATCTACTCTTCCATTTCCTATGCTAGCTGGACATTTCATGCAAGAACTAGGTTTGAGATAGTGCACTAACTAGGCTGTGTTATCTAGCCTAATGGCTCTGTCTCTGAGGTAACCCGGACTAGTAGCCACCGATTCTAGTAAATAAGATATTGAACAGGCGGGTGCATCTTCAGGCGATTTTTTAATGAATAGTTTCAATCAAAATTCCATCGATTGTAGCTAGTGATTGCCAGGGTTGGTGTGTGATCACCAAAGGTGAAGTAACCCTTCAAACGCTCTGTCCGCCCATGCCTGATACCCCCGGCCGGTTCCGCCGAGGCACAATTGTAAATTGTTCATAGATTGCTCGATCAGGACAAATATCTTAAGCAAATGTTTAATTAGCTCACAATCCTGGCAAAATATTGACTTCCAAGAATATTTAGATTCTAGCTCTAGTTATATACTGAAAAATAGGGAATCCCCATTTTCATTTCCATGCAGTGTTCTTGTGAAATGGTTTAATTTTTTTATTGGTTTCTACTTCCTTTTCTTCAGTTCCAATGGATCTCCATTCCTTCATTTTTCCTTTTCATATTCATATTGCATATGCAGTACAAATAGATATGTGGCCAAACCCATAATCTTGTGTGTTGGTACCTTAGGCTTTCATTGAGTTATGGCTCATCGGCTACTATTTTCTGATTTTGTCTCATTTTTAATAGACAATCAGACAATGCAAATGCTTTTTAGCACCCCAAACTTGTCACATAATGTTTCCCAAACACCAAAGTCACTCTTTTCCAAGCTATGGTCAATCCGAGAACATTGCTAGAGCAAGAGATATTCTAATTGTGGCAGTGAGTTCATGGAGATTTTTACTGTGAAAGAAAACATTTTGAAGAGACCTATCCAAATGTGAAATTAAATGTCCGCGTGTCAAATTCAACATTTCGTTCCTTGTACTATGACATAAGGTCATCAATTTCTCCTGTTACCGCAAATGTAACTAATCAGCCTACACAATAGTATAACATAAGAGTTTTTTTTTAGAAAAAGCTATCGTTAGATAGCTTTGTTTTCTTAATTAGAGTGGATATCCTTTTGCTTCCTACATATTCTGGGTGTGTATGCTCCTTTTCTTTGGTTGCATTTCCCTTTTTGTTCTTTTGGCTTCTTTCTCCATTCTTGATAGCATATCTTGTCTATTTATAGGTTTCTAGTCTTTGAAAATATGGAAAAAGGAAGTCTGAAAGAACACCTTTCTGGTAAGTTTAAGCAGAAGTCTTCTTTCTTTTTTTTCTCCGTCTACTTCGCATTGAATTTGATGTATGTGCTTCTATCTATATTTGGTTCTTGCAGACCCTCTGATGACTCCATTAAATTGGAGGATAAGACTGCAGATAGCAGTTGGCATCGCTGCTGCTTTAGTATGTTCCTGAAACTGCATATAGCTATGTAGTCATATCCTGATCATTTCCAATATATGCTTTTAATGTTTTTCATTTACCACATTGAAGATATAGTTACTGGTAGATTAACTCAAATGGCAAACCCCTCGGCACAGCCTTAATATTACTAAATATAGACTTTGAATTTATTTAGTGTGTCCCGCTCTTCTAAGAAATGATTATCGCCTAAGTGTTTGATTACTGATTGTTGTTTCTATCTTGATTTAGGAATATCTCCACTTCTTTTGTGATCCACCGATGTACCACGTTTCAGTCAGTTCAAGTACCATCATGCTGGACGAGAACTTCACAGCTAAAGTGAGCCTCGCAATCTTGAGCACCTCTCTATAGTAAATTGCTCATCATCATATTTGATGTACATTTTTTGGACCTGCTTCATCTTTTGTTAAAATAATGACCATATGGTTCCCTGTTACAGCTCTGTGATGTTAGCCTCCTTTGTTCTGTCGAGAACAACAATCCACTTCCGAAGTCTAAATGCTCCAAAGGTACAAGGCTTGCTTCTTATTATCATCACCTCAAATCATACAAGTTGTGACCTCTGTTCAGATTTTGCATTGCTTATCTCGCAGAATGTAGAGATGAGATCTGCAAACATACAATCTTCCAGCTTGGTTTACTGATCCTTGAGTTAGTCACCGGTCAATCCTCAGAAGGAGGTGTTGACTTAGTTCAATGGGTTCAAGATTCTCGTTTCCGAAGAAGATCCATTCACCAGATGATTGATCCTGATCTCGGAGACAGCTACAATTTCAAAGAGCTTAAAGGTCTTCTGGCAGTTGCTAAAATGTGTGTACAATCTATTCATAAGCCTACAATAAAGACCCCTCAAATTTTGTTGTATCTCCAAAAGAAACTGGGCAGGACTCAAGTAGTTTGCTGATTACTGGAGTCATCTTTTTCAAGATGTTCACAAATATAGATCATAGATTATGTGAGTAGACATTTTTTCTTTTCTGTAAAGCTATGTTGCTCAAACTCTTCAAAAATGTCATCGGGTGCATATCAGATTCTTTAAAAGTAGTGTATTTTTTAAGAATCCAACACTGCATCAAAATTGAAGAGTCCGCACAACTTCATCTGTAAGTAGTCTGCTGCTTTTTGACTGATTATGAGATTAGATCTCTTGATAGAAACAAGATCCTTTCCAACTAGACCCTTGTTGAGTATTTGCATACTAGATCAACATCCAAAATAAGAACCCCATTAGACTGCTACAGCATGTTGTCCAGTTACTTTTTTGGTCATCTTGTAAAAAACAAATAAGAAACATTCTGCACATCTTGTGCAATATTTAGTGTGAAATATTTTACCCTTGAGATTGTTACCTATTTGTATCATATTATTAGTTTAAATATAGTATACATAAATTCCATTTGGATGTTAATATATGAATATATAGTTTGAGACTTGAAATTGATTCACAAGAAAATTATATTTCTATTTCATTAAAGCATTAGTTTTTTGACTTCCCAAAACATGTCATTTCCAAAACAACAGAATACAGTAAACCAAACTAAACTAGAAGCAAAGTTCAAACTGGTAAATCTTTCTACATCTACTGTTGAGCACACTGTACTCTCTGTCCTCCACTACCAGACATCTCTTCATCCTCATCATATGCTTCTTGTTGTGCAGCTTGTTTCCTTCTCATTTCCTCCTCCATATTCACATCATGTAATGTGGTCTCCTCACATTCATCCAGTTCCATGTCTGAGTACTGTGATGTAGGCCTTGGTGGTAAGATTGCCTCCAGAAGCTGCACCTGTGGCAGGCTCAACGAATCCGGGAATTCCACAGTGAAATGAATGTACAGTTTACCCTTCATGAATGGCCTCTGGTAAACTGGCATTCCTTCATCATTGATCGCCTTGAATTGATCTGCAGCAGTTGGAACAAAAGGTTGGATCAAGATTGTTTGGAATAAAACACAAGATTCAGGATTTAAACTAGATCATCGACTCATTGTACACACACACACGTGTACATATTGTTCATGTCAAATGCACTAGGTAAGTATGAAGGTGTTACTAACCAGGTTTGACAACTTCTCCAGGATTTGATTTTATGAGGAGCTGTCTGCCATCCAAGTGTGTCAATATGAACTGGAAGCCACACAGTGCCTCAGTTAAGGTCAATGTGTGATCAACAAACAGATCTTCACCCTTCCTCTTGAACTTAGGGTGTTCTTTCTGCTGGAGAACGAAAACTACATCTCCAGTAATTGTATCAGGCTGCAACAATATTAAACCAGGTCAGCAACAACCTAAGGCTAAATCATCAACGTCAATGTTCTAACACGTTGGAGATAACAAGATTAGCTTACAGCTTCATCAGCCTCGCCAGGGAATTTAATTTTCTGTCCATTCTGCATTCCTTTTTCAACATGGACTTCAATGACTTTCTTCTCCTGTACCACTTTCTCACCTTTGCATTGAGGACAGCGATCCTTATCATCAATTGTCTCTCCGGTACCCTTGCATTGATTACAAGGATGCTGCATTTGCTGGATCATTCCAGGGCCAAGTTGTCTGATTGAAACCTTCATACCAGTACCTTCACAACCAGAACACTTCATTGAATCACCAGACTTTGACCCCTTGCTGCAGTTACAGAAACAAACCAATACAATGTAAGAAAACATTTGCGCACTTACAGTGAAATGTCACTTCTCTATATCAGGAAATCCTTTCAACTCCAGACTATTACGTTTAACCATTTATATGCAAGTACGAAAGGGCTACAAACACTATCAGGAAATAGAGATACTAACCCACTACACTTGGAGCAAATAACATTGCGCGAAAGCGAGAGTTTCTTGGTTATCCCAGTGTATAGGTCCTCTAGCGACACCTTCAATGGATGCACTACATCGTCACCCCTCCTCTCTCTTTGTCCTCTACGACCACCACCACCTGCTCAGCAAGCACACTTGTGTTATTCAAGTTTCAAACAACAATAACATTACCGCACCACAATCCCAAAAAAGACCTTGGTGTTATTCAACTTCAAAGATGAAAAAACTAGCAAGAAAACTTGATACTCCCTCTATTTCAATTTGTTTGCCCAAACACATATTGCCTTCTTTTTTTTTTTTTTTTTTTTTTTTTTTTTTTTTACAACTCTTCAATTTTGCCTTCTGCAACTTTAGTAAAGATCAAAAAATTCAAAAATCGTGTTTACCTTTTTTAATAATTCGTATCAAATCGAAACAAGACAAATAAACTGAAATGGAGGAAGTAACACATAACAAGCATCACGAAAGCTTTGGTTCATTAGATCTAACCTCCAAAAGGACTTCCACTAAAGAAGGAATTAAAGAGGTCAAATGGATCATGTGTGCCGCTGCCACCACCCATTCCTTCTTTCAGTGCTTCTTCTCCATACTGATCATAAATCTCACGCTTCTGTGAGTCACTCAAGACCTCATAAGCTTGAGCTAGCTCCTTAAACTGAACAAGAGAACAACTATTGTCGGATCAGCATAATAACACCACCAACAGAGGATTAATTAACAGGAGGAACCATTCAAAAAAGTGTAGCTTCCCACTGCTTATCAGCCAAGAAGACAACACTCCAGAAACAACCACCATCATGAGATGGGAGCAACTTAAGACTACATCAAAACAAACATAACAATAAAACAGCACCAACACACCGAAAGGAAAGGGAAAAAACAGCTCAAAGTAGCATAAAAGCTATTTCCCCCAAATTGGACCAAAGGACATTCCCAAACTTCACGTCACCTGATGTAACATGGATATAACAACAGGAGATGATTAAAAGAAAAAAAGGCATCTTTTCAGGATCACCGCCCTTATCAGGTATTCAGGTTCATCTAAAGCAGCTTTACTTCACAAAACCAACAAACTACATGGAACTCTAAGAAGCACCTCAACTAAAACACTTGCACATCCTAAAAACACCACCTTTGATCATAGCTCTTAATCTAAAGACTCTGAACAAACACAACAGCATAACAACAACAAAAAGCACCACCCCAACACATAAAAGGAGAGAAACCAGCTCTATAAGCATTCTTCCTCCCCCTCCCCCAAAAAAAAAAAATCTTAGAACCTCCATTGGCTGGCTAACTGAATTTTCAGGTTATTAGTAAGAGCTTGATTCCCCACCTTATAATCCCTCTTCCCCTTCCCCCAGAACATTTCTCCCAAATTGAAACTAAGACATCCCATTCTTCAAGAAACAATGGATGAAACAAGGATATAGCAGGCAGCAGGAGATGGTACAAAATTTAAAATGTACCTCAACTAAAACATTTACACAGCCAAAAATTCAGCCTTTGGTAACTCTTCAGGTTGAACAAACATAACACCATAACAACAACAAAAAAATATACCAACACCACATACAAAGAGGAAAAAAAACTCCCAAATCAAAACAAAGACTTCACCTTTCTTCAAGAATAAACAAAAAGATTACCTTTTCAGGATCACCACCCTTATCAGGGTGATTCTTCATGGCAGCTTTTCTATAAGCTTTCTTGATTTCATCTTCTGAAGCATTCTTGGAAACACCCAAGATTTCATAAAACCTTGTATTATCACTCTTTTTTTTTCCTCCTCGTCCAAACATCCTCTTCAATTTTCAAGTTTTTTTCAAGAATAGTATCAAGAGAAAAAAAAAACCCAAATACTTGACTCCTACAAGGATTCATAAGGGGTGTGTATATATATATATATATATATATATATATATAGACATTTTTGAAGGCTCAGGTGAAATGTGAAATTGAGAATAGTGGAGAATGCTCTAGAATTCTCTTCTTGCTGCTTATTCTAGATTGTTCACATTGAGAAAAAACAATTATAATGGAAACAATGCACCACTAGAGTTGAGGAAATTACAGTTAGACCCACTCCATTATGATTTATGTTACATTTTGGCCCTCTTGTGTTTCTTCCCCTCCTTTACACGTATAATTGTTGCTGTGTCAAATGATTCAAAATCACGTTTATTTTCAAAAAAAATTTCTAGATATAATTGTTTGTTCTGTAAAATGATTCGAAATCATGTGTATTTTTTATTTTCTCTTTTTTCTAGGTATCACACTTATTTTCAATTTTCTCTTTCTTCTCGATGTAACTATTGCATGTAAAATGATTTGAAATCACGTGTATTTTCAATTTTCTCTTTTTTTTTTTATAAGTGTAACTATTGCTTTGTGAAATAATATGGAATCATGTTTATTTTTAATTCTCTTCTCTTTTTTTTTAGGTGTAATTGTTACATGTGAAATAATATGGAATTACATGTATTTTCAATTTTCCTAGGTGTAATTGTTACTCTATGTAACTGTTGTTTTATGAGATGATTTGGAATCACGTGCATTTTTCGTTCTCTTTTTTATATGTGTAATTGTTGTGCTGTGAAATGATTCAAAATCACGTTTATTTTCAATTTTCTCTTTTTTCTAGGAGTAACTGTTGTTTTGTGAAATGATTCGAAATCACGCTTATTTTTTATTTTTTATTTTTTATTTTCTCTGTTTTCTAGGTATCACATTTATTTTTGATTTTTACTTTTTCCTAGGTATCACATTTATTTTCAATTTTCTCTTTTTTATAGGTGGAATTATTGCTTTGTGAATTCTTCTTTTTTTTAGGGGTAACTGTTACATGTGAAATAATATGGAATCACATGTATTTTCAATTTTCTTTTTCCCTAGGTGTAACTGTTACTCTGCAAAATGATGAACGTCAATCACGTGTATTTCCAATTTTCTTTTTTATATGTGTAACTGTTGTTTTATGAGATGATTTGGAATCACGTGCATTTTTCGTTCTCTTTTTTATGTGTAATTGTTGCACTATGAAATGATTTGAAATCAAGTTTATTTTCAAACGAACAACCAGGTGACCGAACTGTCAGTTCCAGCAAGTCATAAATGACTTGAGGTCGCTACAGGAACGCTCTAAACAACACACAGAAGGCAAAATACAAAAATGACCAGGAGGTCATTACAGGTTAAGATCAAGTCTTGGGGTTAGGGTTGGTCTCGAGGCCCAATAGGGTATGAGGATGAAGTTCAAGGTAAAGTCTTCGGATTGGATCTTAGGGTCAAGATCAAGTCTCGTAGTAGGGATTGGGTCTTGAGGTTAGGGTCGACTCAAGTCTTGAGGTTGAGGATCGGTATTGAGGTTAAGTCCTAGGTTAGTTTTAGGTTGGGGTCGATTGAGTTGGGCATTGATTCAAAAGATGGGTCAAATTTCATAGTATTTGTATAAATTAGACCTAAATGCTTATTTTTCCTAACCGAAACCCAAGAAATAAGTTAGAAAAAATATTTTCATAATATTTTCTAAGAAAATGTTTTTCTTCATATTGAATATATCCTATATTATAAAAAAAAAAAAAATCCTAATATTGTCCCAAATATCAAATGTACTTGCTGGCTTTTTAATGCAAATTGAGAATTTTGCCAGCTGATCCATAAATAAAATGAACAACTGTGTTGGATTATGCTGCTTATTAGGAAAAAAACTATGGTATTCATTCTCTTTCTTGTATCATTATGTAAGCATGTTATTTATAGTAAATATAATACTTTGTATAGAGCTTTCACTTGAATGATCTCTTATGTGATTTAGACATAACATTCAATATTTTGATGATTTGGACATAATATTCAAAAATTTAAGCTAAATAAAGATCAAGCATATTTTCATAATAATGTCATTAACACTTATTTATGGATCCAACTTGACAAGAAATCGTCTCGGAAACCTGTAATCAAATATATATATATATATATTTAATGAAACTAAAATTAAATTAGAAGTTGTAAAACGGATATCAGCTGAAAAAAAGCGAGAGCATTAGGTCCCATTTTGTATTTAAATAAAAAATAATTAAAAATAAACTCGACGCACACATACATATGTATATAAGCTTGAGATCTCGAAACAAGAATAATTGTGACAAAAGAAAGTCGTGATCTCAATTCTCAACGTGAAGAAAATACTAGGCAATAGCATAATTGGGGTCACAACAGAAGAAATTGTGATCACACTATCGGATAGAAAAATTAGACAACATATTTCAACCTTAAAGACTATTTGCAAAATTAGTTAAGTAGACCAAACATTATATTTCAATATAACGGTGGAGTTCAAAAACTATAATAACATCAGTATAGAATCAAAACATATATGATCTTTACATAATAATCCAAATCAAAGTGTTGATCTTTATATAATAAAAAAATTCAAAAACAAGAATTCGTAAAAAAAAAAAATTGTTATGAAAATTCGTTTTCGCTACAATTTTTATGAATTATTTAATTAAATCACTAACTATAAATTGCGACTCATCCTCCAATATACACGAAATAAGATTCTCTAACTCTTTTTGAAGACTCTAAAAGAATATATGTTCATCATTCCCTTGTAGTACTAATTCATTATAACCACTTGCGACGTATTATCATTTTTAAAAAAACCATAACTTTTGTAATAAAATATTCTTCGAAAAACTTCACATATCATGTTTTTCATCATATTAATTACCTAAGTTCCAAAAATTCCAATTTGCATACCAGTTTTCTGTTGGATGAGGAAATCCCGTGATTGACTGTTGGTTGCTTGCTCTGAAAACGACGTTACGCTACCGTCCCTGGCCACCCTAAAACGTCACCGTTTAACCCCACCCCACCCCCACCTAAGCATTAGCTGGCATCACCCCTCACACTTTGCTGCTTACTCAAAACTCATTACTCCTCCTTACAGTACTACACTACTACTTACCACTTTTTTCTTTTTTTGGATAGATTATAGAAATTCACACTTGGGGTTCTAAGATTGTTCAAGATGAGAATTGGGTTGACTTCAATTTTGAATTTTAGTTGACTTATTGATAGATCGATCTGTTTCAACCAAACGGGAAAAAACGAAGGTTGGTTTGCTTTCTTGTTGTTTTGTTGTTGTTGCATTTGATTTTAGAGTTGATGTGCAATTCAGACAACTGGTTTATCTTTTTGGGTTTAATTTGAGTATAGTACATTCAACAATGGCAAACCCCAATTGTGGAATTATACTGGGTATGTTGTTGTTATTGTAAATTCAACAATGTTGGTTAATTGGTGATCTGAAGATCTGCATTGCTGTTGGGATTAGTTGTTTCTTCTGCTGGTTTTAGTTTTAGTTTGCAATTAGTTAGTGTTTTGGTAAAAAGTTTTGTTAATTGAAGTGGGTTCTTCTGATTTTTGTCTTATGGGATTGAAATTTATATGTGAATTGTAGGAAAGTTTGGAACTTTGGGTTAGATAGTTAATTTATGGATAGACCTTGTTGAAAAATGTATGGCATTGTGGATATCTCTTGAAAACATTCCTTAAGGGATTATGTGCTGAAGTTAGACCGAAGAATTAGATATTCCATGCTGTTGGAGAGTGCCGTGCTAGGAAACTGGCCTTCTATCCCGGTGAACAATGTTCCACGGAAAACTGGTTTTCAGATATATCTTTTGGTTTAATTGAGTTCAGTAAATTCAACAATGTTTGCTAATTGGTGATCTAAAGATCTGCATTGTTGCTGGGCTTAGCTGTTTCTTCTGCTGGTTTTACTTTTAGTTCGCAATTAAGCAATGTTTTGGTAAATAGTTTGGTTAATTGCAGTGGGTTCTTCTTATTTTCGGTTTATGATTGCCCTAAGTTGGGGAAATAAAAGTTACATGTCATGTGTTGTGGGGTTCAGCTTGGATAGCAGTAAAATTTGGAACTTTGGGTTAGATAGTTAATTTTGTAGATAGCCCTTGTTGAGAAATGCATGGCATTGTGGATATCTGTTGAAAAATTCCTTAAGGGACTGCTGCAGTTAGACCTAAGAATTAGACATTCCATGCCCTAGGAAAGTGCTTTGTTATGCTTGGAGACAGGCCTTCTGTACGGTGAACAATATTCCATTGAAAACCGGTTTTGGTTATCTTTTTTGGTTTAATTGAGTTTAGTAAATTCAACAATATTTGCTAATTGGTGATTTAAAGATTTGCATTGTTCTCCTACGTGGTCTGCGAACTATTGCATAGGAGCGGGGCTTTTACCTTGCGGCTGCGGGTTTCCCTTGTCATCAAATAAAGATCTGCATTGTTGTTGGGCTTAGTTGTTTCTTCTGGTGGTTTTACTTTTAGTTCGTAATTATCAATGTTGTGAGAAATATAGGAAAAGAATATTGTTGAATTGTATTGTAAATTGTTACATTGAGACCCTATTTATAGACACTACATTAGAATCCTTTTCCAACTAGGATTCCTATTCTTATTCCTATTCCTATGCCTATTCTAAGTAGGAAATACTTATGTCTATTCTAACACTCCCCCTCAAGCTGGTGCATATAAATCATATGTACCTAGCTTGTTACAGATGTAATTAATATGAGGACATGTGAGGGATTTGGTGAAGATATCTGCAAGCTGATCATTTGACTTCACAAATTTCGTAACAATATCTCCCGACAGTATCTTTTCTCTGACAAAGTGACAGTCAATCTCAATGTGCTTAGTCCTTTCATGAAACACTGGATTTGATGCGATATGAAGAGCCGCATGGTTATCACACACAAGTTCCATCTGATCAATTTTGCCAAATTTTAGTTCTCCCAGCAACTGTTTGATCCAAACTAGTTCACAAGTTGCTGTCGCCATTGCTCGATATTCTGATTCTGCACTCGATCGAGCAATCACATTCTGTTTCTTACTCTTCCACGACACCAAATTACCTCCTATTAAAACACAATATCCGGATGTCGAACGTCTGTCAGAGGGTGATCCTGCCCAATCAGCGTTTGTATATCCAATGATATGCTCATGGCCTTGATCCTCAAAGAGTAGTCCTTTACCGGGTGCTGACTTTATATATCGCAGAATACGAACAACTGCTTCCCAATGACTATCACAAGGGGAACTCATAAATTGACTTACAACACTCACAGGAAAAGATATGTCAGGTCTAGTCACTGTGAGATAATTTAACTTTCCAACAAGCCGTCTATGCCTTTCAGGATTACTAAGTGGCTCCCCCTGTCCTGGAAGGAGTTTAACATTTGGATCCATAGGAGTGTCAATAGGTCTACATCCCATCATTCCTGTCTCCTCAAGAATGTCTAAGGCATACTTGCGTTGAGAAATAACAATACCTGATTTAGACTGAGCAACCTCAATACCTAGAAAACACTTCAATCTGTCAAGGTCTTTAGTCTGGAAGTGCTTAAAGAGATGTTGCTTCAAATCGGTGATACCATCTTGATCATTACCGGTGATAACAATGTCATCAACGTAAACAACCAAATAGATACAACGACTTGGTGCAGAATGCCGATAAAACACAGAGTGATCAGCTCCACTATGAGTCATGCCAAACTCCTGAATAACTGTGCTGAACTTCCCAAACCAAGCTCGAGGAGATTGTTTCAGACCATAGAGTGACTTACGCAATCGACATACAAGACTACTAGACTCCCCCTGAGCAACAAAACCAGGTGGTTGCTCCATATAGACTTCTTCTGCAAGATCACCATGCAGAAAAGCATTCTTAATGTCCAACTGATGAAGAGGCCAATGACGAACGGCAGCCATAGATAGAAATAGACGAACAGATGTTATTTTAGCCACAGGAGCAAAAGTGTCACTATAATCTAGCCCAAATATCTGAGTATACCCTTTGGCAACAAGGCGAGCCTTAAGTCGATCAACCTGACCGTCTGGATCAATTTTGACTGCATAAACCCAACGACAACCAACAGTAGATTTACCTGCAGGAAGGGAGACAAGCTCCCAAGTACCACTCTTATGTAAAGCAGACATCTCATCAACCATAGCCTGCCTCCATCCAGGATGAGAAAGTGCTTCACTTGTAGTCTTAGGAATGGAAATAGAGGACAAAGACGATACAAAGGATAATGGGGTGATGATAACTTAAGAAGGTATAATATGGGTTAGTATTTCGAGTGGATCGTATACCTTTTTGAAGTGCAAGCGGTTGGCTAGGAGGAGGCAAGTCCGCAGTAGGAGCAGGGTCCGGCGCATGACATGAATCATCTAGAACTAGGGTTGGACGTGGACGACGATGATAGGTTAGTAGTGGTGGCACTACAACTGGAGATGTAGAAGTAACCGTAGATTCCTCAAAGGTTGGCACAGGTAAAACCTGAGGTATGGGTAAGACCATAGATACATCAGGATGATCAGAAGATGTATAGTAAGGCTGAGACTCAAAAAATGTAACATCAGCAGACATAAGATATCGATGAAGATCATGTGAATAACAACGATACCCTTTTTGGACTCTAGAGTAACCAAGAAAGACACATTTGAGAGCACGAGGAGCTAATTTATCTTTTCCTGGGGCTAAGTTATGAACAAAGCATGTGCTCCCAAAGACACGAGGGGGGATAGGATAAAGATGTGACTGAGGAAACAATATGGAATGTGGCACCTGATTCTGAATAGAAGAAGAGGGCATTCTATTTATCAAATAACAAGACATCAGAACTGCATCTCCCCAAAAACGCAGCGGAACATTGGATTCAAAGAGAAGAGTACGAGCGGTCTCAATAAGATGCCGATTTTTTCTTTCAGCTATACCATTTTGTTGAGGGGTGTATGGACAAGTAGTCTGGTGAATAATGCCTTGGTGAGTCATAAACTCCTGAAATTGGGAGGATAAGTATTCTAAGGCATTATCACTATGAAAAGTACGAATAGAAACACCAAATTGATTTTGTATTTCAGCAAAGAAACTTTTGAAAATAGAAAATAACTCAGAACGATCTTTCATTAAAAAAACCCAAGTACATCTTGAATAATCATCAATGAAACTAACAAAATAACGAAATCCTAAAGTGGAACTGACTCTACTAGGACCCCAAATATCAGAATGAACTAATGAAAAAATAGACTCTGAACGACCCTCAGTACTACGAGAAAACGTAGAACGAGTGTGTTTCCCATGTTGACACGACTCACAATCTAATGTGGATAAACTAGACAAACTAGGCACCATCTTTTGCAGCTTGGATGGACTCGAATGTCCCAAACGTTTGTGAATTAGATCTGGGGAATCTGTAACGGAGCATGCTGTTAAGAAAGTTGAAGAGGTAAGATAGTAAAGGCCTTGTGATTCATGTCCTGTTCCAATCATCTGTCCCGTATTGCGGTCCTGCATGAGAAAAAAATCATCAAAAAAAGTTATGCTACAATGTAGGGCTTTCGTTAAACGACTAATAGATGCTAGATTAAAAGGAGAACCAGGGACATAAAGAACAGAGTCTAGGGTGACAGAAGATAGGGGTTTGGCTTTTCCAACCCCTTTTGGTTTTGTTTGGATCCCATTGGCTAAAGTAATACATGGAAGAGATTGTGAATAAACAATATTGGATAAAAGTGATTTATTACCAGAGATATGATCAGAAGCCCCAGAGTCCATGACCCATGTTCCAAGAGTACTAGATTGCGACACACAAGCAAAAGAATTACCCGCAACAGATACATCAGGTTATGCAACCGAAACTACTTGTGAAGATGTTTGCTTATTTGCACGATACTGAAGGAACTCATCATATTCTGTCTGAGCAATATGAGCATTATTGGATGGTTGATTAGGTTGAGCACCATATGCTACTGGTGGAGATGTCTGTTTACTTGCGCGATTTCGAAGGAACTCATTATATTCCTTTAAAACAATAGGATCATAATTGGGTGGTGGACCATGCAAAATATAACATATGTCACGAGTGTGTCCAGGCTTATGACAATGACTACACTTGGATCGAGGTTTCCCAAAACGCCCTCCCCCTCGCCGATTCTCCATAGACTGATATGTACGCTTTTCAACGGTTTGAAATGCGAGAATAGAGAAGTCAACAGTGGGTGATGAAACTACTTTATGACTGAGAGGTGCCGCAAGACGAAGGAGACGAGAGAATAATTCATCGATTGTAGGAACTGTAGGACTAGCTAAAATCTGATCACGCACAGAATCATGATCAGGAGGAAGTCCAGCAAGAGTAAGAACTAGAAACAATGTTTGTCTGTGTTTTTGTTGTTGTTCCACATTCGTAGTAACTGGCATCAATGTGTCGAATTCCTCCATAACTACCTGTACCTGTCCCAAGTAAGTAGACATATCGGATTCTTGTTTCTTTAAGTTGGTCAATCGAGATATCACATCATAGAATCGAGATATGTCATTAGTGTATAAAGCACGAGCCTTTTCCCAAACTGTATAACACGTCTGGAATGGGCGAAACAAGGGCATCAATTTGGAATCAATAGAACGCCATAGGAGACTACATAATTGAGCATCTACTTTCTCCCATTGTGCTTTGGCTTTTGCATCTTCCTCACTAGTCTTTGTCTTTACATCTACCACATAAGTCTTGTTCGTTAAGTGATCTTGGACACCTTGACCCTTGCACCACAGCTCAACCGAGGAAGCCCAAGATAAATAGTTTGAACTTCCCAATAAAAGTTCTGAAGTGATTATAGGACTAGAACTTCCAATCCCTATATTTTTAGAACCAAAAACATCACACCCAAAAGACATTATACTAAATTTGTCTTGGAAACAACAAAAAATAAAAAAAACAGTATGGGCCTGCCGAAAACAGCCTGCCGGAAACAGCCTGGACTAGCCGGAACCCTAATTCCGGCGATCGAATCTGGTCAAAGACAGTATGGGCCTGGTCGGAATGGCTGGACGACCCTAGCTGTCAAAAAAATCTCTCAAAAAAATGGTCAGAAAATGCATCACGCGCCGGCGCGTGAGCCAGATCTCGCCGGAAACTGCCACCTCCAATCGGCGCGTGAGAGCGCGTGGGGTGATGTTTTCCGGTGGTTCTGGCTAGGGTTTGGTCGCGGGGGCTTTCCGAGCCTCGTGGTGGTGTTAATTTTCGCACAACACCCACAGAAAGAAAAAATAATAACAAAATCAGATCCAACAGTCACCAGAAATTGACATAGACAAAAGGTGACTTGTTTGTTCTCACCAATGCTCTGATACCATGTGAGAAATATAGGAAAAGAATATTATTGAATTGTGTTGTAAATTGTTACATTGAGACCCTATTTATAGACACTACATTCGAATCCTTTTCCAACTAGGATTCCTATTCTTATTCCTATTCCTATTCTAAGTAGGAAATACTTATGTCTATTCTAACAAATGTTTTGGTAAAAAGTTCTATAATTGAAGTGGGTTCTTCTTATTTCAGTTTATGATTGCCCTAAATTTTGGAAATGAAAGTTACATGTCATGTGTCGTGGAGTTAAGCGGATAATAAAGTTTGGAACTTTGGACAAGATAGCTCTTGTTGAGAAATGTATGTCATTGTGGATATCTGTTGAAAACATTCCATAAGGGATTACTGAAGTTAGACCAAAGAATTAGACATTCCATGCCCTAGGAAAGTGTTTTGTCGTGCTAGGAGATTGACCTTCTATCCCGGTGGACAATGTTCCATGGAAAACCGATCTCGGTTATCTGTTTTGGTTATGGGAGTAGTAAATTCAACAATGTTCACTTTTATTCCATGTGATTTTATCTGCATCTTCTTGATGCCTTTTAATGTACTTCTCGTGCTTCATCAAAAATAAATAAATCAACGAGGTTCGTTAATTGGTAATCTAAAGTTCTGCATTGTTGTTGGGCTTAGTTGTTTCTTCTGCTGACATTAATTTTAGTTTGCTAATAATCAATATTTTGTAAAGAGTTCTGTAAATTGAAGTGGGTTCTTCTTATTTTCGGTTTATGATTGCCCTAAATTTGGGAAATGAAAGTTACATGTCATGTGTTGTGGAGTTCAGCTAGGATAGTAGTAAAGTTTGGAACTTTGGGCGAGATAGTACTTTATAGATAGTCCTTGTTGAGAAATGTGTGGCATTGTGGAAATCTGTTGAAACATTCCCCAAAGGACTGCTGAAGTTATGAGATTTAACGTACATTACTCACCTTATATGTGCTTGAAATTGGTATAATATATTAGGGAAATGTTATAGTTGTATTGACACAACATGCTGTGTTCCACTACTAATTGAAAAGATGATATTATGAAACCTTTGGTCACGTTGTTGGTGAGTGGTCACTTCAAAGGATGTTTATGATTTTTCTGATCATAATTTGGTTTATGGTGCACCATTTTATTGATCTGTTCTCTACTGATAACCATCTTTGGAAGTTACTCTACTGATACAGTCGTTGTGGCTGTTGATTTTGTGCATTGTATTCATAATGTTACCTGTTTTCACCTCTTGGATAAGCTAAATAATCGCAGATTTGCCTCTGAGTTGAGAACTAAATAACTTCATCCCTCTATTTCAGTTAAGCAGTCCATTTTACACAGCTCCTATCATAAAAGCAACTGATACTTGTAGTTATCACGTGCTATTTCTTCTGGACTGGTGGTTGAGGTTTTCTCAGTTCACAAAATAATTAAATTCGTGTAATTTTTCTGTTTCAGGTGCAAGTGGGTAAAGCCAAAGCTAGTTTAGCATGGGTGTCTCAGGCAAATGGATTAGAGCACTGGTCGGCTTAAAGAAGCCAGAAAAGTCTCATTCTTCAGAAAAAGAGGAAAATGTGGGTAACATTTTCTTTTTGTTGTTATTTCTTTCCTGGGTATGTCTTTGATAGCTGAATCTGTTGGCTTTCGTTGAGTATCTTGATCAATGCTTCTACATCTTCAGCAAACTACTTGTATATTCTTTGATGTCGTCTCTACATCATAAAGAGACAGGCTTATTCTCGAGTAATATCACTTTCTCAAAAGAAGTTAGCTTTCGTCTTTGCACTTCAGTCCTCCGGAATCTGAAGTGACTGATGCTGAATATGTTCTCAATTGGTTATCTCATCTCTTCGCCAATTGACATGTATCAAACACAATTATTTTGCTTTGTGTAGATGCTAAAATTATGATTGGATCGATTAATTAATTCTGAAAGTTTTTTCAGTCTGTCGGTTTATATAACAATATATAACTTATTTTGGGATCATTCATGCCTGTTTATTTCAAGGCAATGCAATCCTTAACCTGAACTTGTTTTATACTGTAACAGAAATCTGGAGGGGCTGGAAAGTTTTGGCACCGGAGAAAACACTCTGTTGAGATCGATTCCAACCTACTTCAAAAGGAGCTAACTTATAATGATGCTGGTGCTGGATCAGTTGAAGATATAAGCAGCACATCAGTTCCAGTTTCTTCCAGCTCCCCTTCAAGTTCACATCAAGTGCATCATGCCCCTCTAGTTAAACAAAATATGAGAGAGGAGTTGGCAGCTATACGCATCCAAACAGCTTTCAGAGGATTTCTGGTACTGAATTAGCTGTCAGCTTGTAAATTTATCTAACTGAAATATATGCCATGCTTGCTTAGTTGTGCTTTTGGTCCTGGTACACTTCTTTTCGTAGACTAAGTTTTGACTAAGTCAATGGGTCAAGCACTTACCACGGCTTAGTTGAACTGCTTGAGTTCTATCTGAAACTCTCTAGAACGCTTCAACTAGAACGTTTCAAGATGATATTTAGGGTTTATAATCAGATGCCTTTTGCCATAGTTATGTTGGAAAGCAAAACAAAATTCAATATTGATGAAGTAGAGAAAGTACAAAATACTGTCTTCTGTTTAAGTTATTCTTGTGAGTTTTTGTGGCGTAATTTCTAGCGCATATCCTGAGTATATAAGAAAGAGATTTCTCAGTACTACAGAAAATACATTTTGCTAAAGTCACTCAAATTACAGTAAACTCCTTGAGCCGAGGGTCTGTCGGGAGCAATCTCTCTACCTCACACAAGGTACGGGTAAGGTCTGCATACACCTCACCATTCCTGACCCCACTTGTGGCCTGTGGAATCACATTGGGCATGTTGTTGAAAACTCAAGTCTAAATTTAACCATCATGTCGTGGTACTCCCTAGTTTCAATAGTTTGCTTATATATAATGACAGGATCAGAATAATTTCCTCCTTCATCCTCCAAATTTACTGTCTGCCTCATACAGACAGCAAATAACCAAATACTCTTATTTGGGTGAGACCATAATTGGCTTTCTAAGTGAAGGAGGAGACGTGAATACCATCCAGACACTTGAATGGACCAAATAAGAGAAAAAACATTTCAGCGTAACTTAATTCTGATTACTTCATATAATGATCTAAAAGATTACCTGATTCCTCAGATGTGGAATTCTGGAGTCAATACATTGGGCTTCCTTGAGGGTCTAATGGCATCAAAAAGTTGGGGATAAATTTGAGCCAATCCACTGTCAGAACTTCCAGGAAAGAAAGAAGTACAATTCCACGAGTTGGAATCTTTATCTATATGCACATTTTTTAAATATGGATATAGGTGATGTAAATGTCTATATGCAATAAAACATAGTATCTTTCAGCTATTATTGATCATCTTAGAAACAGATCTCTTCTACCATTAACCACTACATAGGATAGGATAGGGCAGCCTTAATAGACCTGAGATAGGAACTTTCAAGAATTTGAGTAAATGACATCCTCAATGACTGTAACACAATATTTTGGATAAGAGCTTACTAACTTTTGATCTCTTTCTGCCAATGGGAAATGTCGTCATGTGTGGAAAGTTCTATGACTATTCCTCCATTGCAGAAATTTTGTGGGACCATCAAAAAAGAAGTTATTTCTGGGATCAAATTGCTAAATGCAAGTCCACCCGTTGCCTAATCAAACAAATGGAAATCAACAATCTACATGGTTTAGTGGATAGACAACAAATGGCCTTCATCAAGGGGAGACAGATTATTGATGTTGTTTGATAGCAAATGAATGTATAGAGTCAAGACAGAGAAGTTGCAAACCTTGGATTGTTTGCAAACAAGATATCCCAAAAGCATATGACCACCTAAACTAGAATTTCCTTGTCTAGATGCTTGGTAAAATGGGCTTTGGAAGCAAGTGGAATAGTTGGATTAAATACTGCATTAGTTCTGTGAAGTTCTCTATCCTAATCAATAGAGCCACCAATGGCTATTTCTCCTCTCAGAGAAGCATCAAGCAAGGAGATCCCCTATCCCCATTTCTATTCATTATTACTATGGAAGGTATGAGCAATTTAATTAAGTAGGTGACTTAAGCAACATGGAGATCACACATCTTTAGTATGCAAGGAGATCAACACGGGTCACACATCTTAGGGTTGCATATTGGTTTGGTTTGGTTTTGAAGTTTATCGATTCTATTTATTGATTATCAGTTTGTAAACATACTAAACCATTATAGAATCGTTAAGATAACAGTTTATCGATTTAATAGTTAGGATTTCACACGAAAAAAAAATTCTTCAATTAAAATCACTTAGAAACAAAGTGATAAACCAAATAAACCATGCACATGAGAGTTAGTAGATTGCATCTTGCTCAAAAACAAACATTACCTTATAGAATAGCTGATAGTTCGAAACAGTGAGAAATAAAAGTGTGAAACTAAACCCTAAGTAGATGACTTTATATATCAAAGGGTATTATTGTGATTTATTAATTTACTATCGGCTTATCGGTTAACCCATTAATAAGACAATTAAACTTATAACCCATTACCAATAAGCCAATTGCATTTCTTTGGTTTGGGTTATCAGTTTTTGTTTGATTTTGAATAGCCCTATTTAAAATGGTACTATTAATGTACTTTAATTACTTAAGAAAACTACCATTTTACTTGAAAATTACTTGATGGAGTAGAAAAAAGGATACACTAACCGTGCACCAAACTTAAACTCTAATTTGAAATCAATTCAAAATATTATATATTAGGGAATTTTATTAAATTGCAATTTTGCCTAATTGTGAAATCTATCTTTAAAAGGTACAAAAAGTGAACAATATTAACAGTAGCCTCAAATATTTGAAATTACTTATTGGCTATGAAAGAAAACATGAATGTTTGTCATATATAATTCCATATTGAAATTAAGTTTGACCTAAAACAAAATTTTTGATACTATGCTGATGTCAAGATATTTAGTCAAACGTGAATCCTCTCTTCACCCTAAAGTTGTAACCATCACAATCTTTTGTTTCTAAAAGAAATTGAATTGGAGGGTCAATAAGAAAGGAAAAGGACTAACGAAAAAACAATTCTTCCAAAACCATATAAAAGAATTTTAAAACAAAAGTAACGGCGAACTAAACCAAGAAAAAATTACCAAATGCTATAGAATGACATAAATATTGCTTAAAGAACTCACATGTTGAGGAGCAATTGATATCCACGGAGTATAAAAAATTGGGATATTAATGGACGTTTTAAATCCTCTTTAATAGGGTTACTAAATACTACTAATAAAATTCCTACTTATTCTGTCGTTCTTTTTTCCTTTTGTACCTATGCCAATTTGACTTCTTCTTTAATAGGGATATTGGATAGTACTCCCTCCATCCCAATTTATACGAGTTAGTTTGATTTGACACAGAGTTTAAGAAAGAAGGAAAGTCTTTTGAAACCTGTGGTCTAAAATAAGTCATAGATGTTTGTGTGGCTATAAATCATTTCATTAGGGATAAAATGGGCATTGTAAAATTAAATTGTTACTAAATATAGAAATAAATCATTCTTTTTGGGACTGACTAAAAAAGAAAGTGAGTCGTATAAATTGGGATAGAGGGAGTAATAAGTTTCCTACTTGTTCTCATATTAATTCCTTCCTATGACAGCTTTGTTCCTATTAACCTACTTGTTCTTCTTTTAACTTTTTGTCATGAGCACTTTTGTGTTTACTGAAAAAACGTTATTTGTATTTACTATTTTATCCAACTTAGAATACACTTACGAAGGGTAAAAAAAGCGAACAACATTTCGCTAAGGACCTTCGTGCTTTTAATATAATGTTGATGTTGATATAGATTACACCTATCTTTAGTTTAAGACCACAAAACTCACAAATCTTCTTTATTTTCTTAAATACTATGCCGAGTCCAAATTGACATGGAGGGAGTAGAATCTGCTTTTGAAGGAAATATGGGGAAAAATGGTTACAATATCAGCAGATGAGTTATAGAGTATGGGTGTATGGTTGCAACATTTTGGCAGGGAAACCTGCATAACTTCAGTTTCCAATTTGGTATCTGACTCATAGATTAAGCTTTTGGATATGAACAAACCTTCTGACCCTAATATTGGAATAATATGTTAACCAACGTGTTTTTAGTTTCTTATGAATCTTATCAGTTGATGTGTGGAAACATACTAAGAGAATAGAAGAGATAATTGTTAACTAGGAAAAGCAACAGCAATTAAATCTTATTTGTCGATATCTTGGCACTGGTCAGGCAAGGCGAGCTCTTCGGGCTCTAAAAGGATTGGTGAGACTACAAGCCCTTGTCAGGGGTCATGCAGTGAGAAAGCAGGCTGCGATTACCCTCCGTTGCATGCAAGCTTTGGTAAGAGTTCAGGCACGTGTTCGAGCCAGACGTGTTCGCATGTCACTGGAAAGTCAAACTGAACAGCAGAAACTTGAACAGCAACTAGAACATGACGCTCGCGTACGAGAGATTGAAGTAAGCAACTTATAAATTGTTATTACTTTAAATACCCTTTTGACATTTCCATAGTGTCCGTTATTTGTGTCAATGGCATTTATCACTAGGTTAATATTACTAAGTGGTTAATCTTACCTTTTTCCAATGTGAAGTCTCTTAATAGTGGCATCAGCTGTCAATTTGATTTTGCTTTCTGAATTATTTGCCACAGATTTTGCATATGGTGGATATTGTTCAACAATATATGATAAATCATGTGAAACTTTCCTGATAGGTTCTTCATGGATGTCCCAGAAGGACTGATCAACAACTCATCATTTGAATATTGTGGCCAAGATATTAGGTTAAATTGTGGTTCTTGGTTGTTCTTGTCATCAGTCTCACAATTTATGTTTGATTTTTCCATTTTAAAGGGCGATTCAAGTTGTAGTCATAGTAATTCTCTACTTCTCTTTCTGACAAGAGCTTTCGTGCCAAAATATGAAAAAAAGTTTCAAGTGTAAAACTATGCATTGCCTAGTGGATCTTATGTGGATAGACCCACACTGTTTACATTAACATGCTTCTCACCTTTTTGCTGCTGAAATTTCTAACAGGAGGGCTGGTGTGACAGTATTGGATCTGTTGAGCAAATTCAAGAAAAGTTGCTAAAGAGACAAGAGGCAGCTGCTAAGCGTGAAAGAGCGATGGCCTATGCTTTAGCTCACCAGGTAAGCATCTCATCATCCTTCTCGATGATGTTTGTTCGGTTTACATTACTGTATCAGTTTTTGAATCGACATCTCGAAGGCAAAACTTCAGATTAGATAGATATAATTGAGAATCTGTAAGAGAAGCAGCTGCCTATGTAATCTTTGTATCGATATTTTGAAATATGATCTGTGTAGTTTGATATATGATATTGAATCCCGATTCATTAAAAAAATCTATGATGTTGATTCTTGATTGAACATTAGAGGAGCAGGAGGTCATTTCCGACTTGAAGATGTTGCCGCAGACACAAGGTTCCTCTTCCAGTTTGCAAGTGAGAAACAAGCTATGAAAGTCCTCTGTGTAGGAAGGAGACAGTTGGGTGGTGCTTTTTTAAAGCTGGAAAGATGGAATTAACAGTTAGGGTGTTTTGAAGCTAGAACTTTAGAAGGTGTCATTGCAGTTGTTCTAGTCAGTGTTCTGGTGCACATGTGGTGTTTAAATATTTTCAGAACGATAGTAAGATGTGTGTAAGGTTCATAAATGTGTTATTTGTCCTGCATGCCATGTCATGGATGAGGGTGTTCGTGGGGGGGAGGTACTGACTCTTTTGGTGGTGGATGATGGTTGGCATACTAAGTTTAGATACATCCATAGTTTTGTAGACAACTTTTCCTGGAAGGGAAAATGGTAAAGAAAGTAGGGGAGATGTGGGAGGGAACAAAGAGAGGGATTGAGAGAGACAGAATGGGAGGGAAAAGAGATCCATGGCCAGCATGACTTTTTTTGGGAGCTCAAGCCTCAAGGGGTTGAGCTAGGGGATCCGTTATCACCCATACCTTTTATTTCGATAACGAAATGTTGAGAAAGATGATGAATAGGCGATGGCAGGGGGCTACTTGAGGGGCTTCAACATGCCAGTTGAGGGACAACACTACATGAGGATCAAGCATCTCCTATTTCCTGGCAATTTTTTCGTATTTTGTGATGCTAATGTGACCTGTCTTGCGCACTTGAGAGTTGAGACACAATTAACTGTTGGTTCCAGATAGTGGTGGAGTTCAAGATCAACTTCTGAAAAGGTCTGATCATATCACCAGGAGATGTGGATGACATATATCACAATTGTTTAATTGCACAGTGGTGCTTTACCTACTGGCTACTACATATTTGGGCCTGTTATTAGGTGCTTGAAGTATACATCAAGCTTTATGGAACCTGCTCATTAAATGAATTGAGAAGAAATTATTAGGGTGGCAAAAAAGATACTTGTCAGATGAACAATAGAAAAAAGGATACAGGAGTTTGCGGTGAAGATGGAGGAATCGTTCTCAGTCAAATTGTATTACCATATGCTATTGATCAGGGAGGAGTTGGGTTTTCCACACTAAGGAATTATGATAGAGTTAGGGTGCGTGAGAGAAGAGGTATGGGGCCTGGTGGCCCAGATGGTTGGATGTTATCGTAAATCTAGCTAGAAGGGGAACCACGTCTTATGACATTTGAATTGTAATTTTACCATGGCCACAAATGCTGTGGTTAGGGATGCGAGTGGGTCCAAGTTGTGATAGACAGGGAACTAGTTAAAACTCGTCAATGCTTTTGGAAAGATCTTGAAATTTGCATATAAATAGGACTATCCAAGTTCCAACAATTTAAAGTCATAAAATTAAGGAATACCCCACATGTTTGTCTGTGTTTCTTCCTATTTAGGTGTTCGTTCTTTCATGGGATTTAGCCATAACTGCTTTTACATTCAAGAATATGACCTAAAGGTGTTTTAAACTAATAGTTCATGTACATGCATCAATGATGGTTTAAGTACTTGTATACTAGCTGAACAGGTGCATTCTGGTTAGGCTAAAATGTATCTGATTGTGAATAATCCATAGCATTTGTATCAGCAGTAATAGTAGAGAAAAAACTCAGAACCCTCTTATATAAACAAACAACTAACATACCCAGTGTTAACCCACAAGTGGGGTTTGTGGAGGGTAAGATGCACACAAACCTTATCCCTACCTATACCTATGTAGGGTAGAGAGTCAATGTTTCCGATAGACCCTCTTATATGTAGTTCATAGTGGTGATTGTTGGGTCTTCTCTTTATTTTCTTTGCTATATGCTACTTGGGTTTTTTCTCTTCATTTTTTTTGTTATATGCTATGTGTGTATTCAAGGACACATGGTGCCTCTAGTTAGAATTCAGGAACAACTATAGAAGAACAAAAATAGCTGCCAATACTGTGGTGTCATTTTATGATACTGGTTAGGCAGGACATGGTGAGTCTTTAGCATACTTAGGATACGACCCTAGATAGGAGGGTGTGGAGGTAGTAAATTCGGGTAGAAGGCTAGTAGTAAATAGTTTCGCATCTTGTCTCTCCTGATGGTAGTATTAGTATTATTTCGGTATTTATTATTGTTTTACTATTTCCATATTTCTCATTCTTAGTTTTCTATTACTACTCGTCTCTTGTGCCTCTATTTTCTTACTAGCCTGCTGTTGTTACTGCTTTTGTCTTCATATATGTTGTGTTTTTGCTTTCCTTGAGCTGAGGGTCTATTGTAAACAGCCTCTATTCCTGACAAGGTAGGGGTAAGGTCTGTGACACTACCCTCCTCAGATCCCACACTATTTTGGGTAAGTTGGTGTGGGTGTTGTTTGTTGGTTTGGCAAGGTTCCATACTTTCATTTCAAGGCACCTTCTCTTTTTTATTATTAAACTCTATTTGGTGCTACAGTGGCAGGCAGGATCCAGGCTGCAGGCTACACTTTCTGGGTTTGAACCAGATAAAAGCAGCTGGGGTTGGAACTGGTTAGAGAGATGGATGGCAGTACGCCCATGGGAAAATCGTTTTCTAGACATTAATGTCAGAGATGGAGTCATGCCTAATGAAAATGAATCAGCTGATCCTGTAAACGGGATAAAGAACCAGGTAAAATTTGCTGGGAAGAAACCAACAACTGCAACTCTTGCAAATGATAGAGTGGGTCCATCTCATTCAAGCAGTAACTCAAAATCAAATGAAAAAGCAGCAGTATCGCTCTCTGATGGCTGCAGTTCTTCCCCAAATGTGTCAGCAAGCACACAAGAAACACCTGCAGCATTAGTTAACAAACCTAAATCCAAACCAAATCTTGAAGATTTAGTTGAGGAAGCTAGTTCTAAACCCGCCATTGGCTCTAGATCACACAGCAATCCTAAGGAGAGATCCACTCCCTCTGATAAACAAGGAAAACAGAGATTGTCTCTGCCTGGTAGCAGTAAGCCAACTCTCTATCTCTCTCTCTTTCTTGTTTAATGATATTGCCTTGTGTAAGACGCTGGAAATGTTACACAATATAGACCCTCTTTGCTTTGCCCACTTCTTCTGTTTGGCATAAAGATCGAAAATTGTTTATTGAAATTACTGTCTCCTCTATAAATACCCCTATCAATAAGCAAAAGTAGCACTGTAACTTGTTTAATATTTCTTTGCAAAGCCCTCACACGGGTAATCAATTTTGGAATGCTATGCTGAAGGAAAATTATTTATAAATATTTGGACTTATTTTTCACTTTTATTTTATTTAAGTATGATGATGTAAAATTTAGATTAAATGAAGAATTAAGGATTCATATAGCCAACTGATGACCCCAACTTGTTTGAGACTGACGCATAGTAGTTGTTGTCGTTATGCCGAAGGAATGGGCGTGAACAGATATTTATAATACACATACGTCTTTTTCAGACAAATATGGTAGTGCAGTGACAATGCACATTTTGTAGCCACACTAGTGTGTTCAAGTATTCCTACAACTAGTGCCTTGTAAGTCGTATGCACTAATCTTTATGGCATCTTTTTGCCAGGTCTTGCACCTCAAACAGCCAGACAACCAAGCAGAACCATCAAAAGGACACCTAGTGCGCAGAAGCCTTTGAAGGAGAAGTCCAAATTACACAAAACTGATATTAAGTCTACAGCAACTGTTTCACAACAGGCTGCTGATTAGTTTTTAGGTACTTGTTGAAGATCCCGATCTCAGATCCAAGTGTCACCCTTGTTTGTAAATACAGGGAACCTTCTTAAAGGGGAGCGATGGTATGTTCTTCTAGAGATGTGTCCACGGCAGAGTTAAAGGAGAGGCTTGCTGCCATCCCCTGAATAACGTCTTCGCATTTGTTTCAATTCTTGTCATAATTCGTGTAATTTATATAGTAGTGTTGTTTTCTCTGCCCCTCCTTCCCAGTGTAAAAAAGGACGGATTTGCTTTTTGTGCCACTTTTCTTGAGCTGAAACTGGGGGAATTTGGTGAGTTTGATTGCCAATTTCTTTGTTGTATTGTACAAGATCTGAATGTAGGATTCTTTCATTAATCTAGAGATTGTAGACCATATTGTGCTCTTCACTGTTATGTATTCTACTTTGATATGTAGAAGATCTCAGTTTGGCCCCAGGGAACCTTTGCACGTCTCCGTTTGGGGGGTTATGCCCCATAGAATCTGTCTACCTAAGATCGTCCCTTGGCTAGTAGGTCCTGACACAAGGTTAGAATTCTAACCCTTCCACATTGGACTGAGGAAATCTTTGGACGCCTCCGTTACCTTTTGGGAGGCTAAACCCCAAAGAAACTGTCTACTTGAGATTGTCCCTTGGCTAGTAGGTCTTGACACAAGGTTAAAATTCTAATCTTTCCAGAGTGGTATTTCTGTTTGGACTGAGGGAAGGGACACCTCTGTTACCTTTTGGGAGGCAAAGCCCTAAAGAAATTGTCTACCTGAGATCGTCCCTTGGCTAGAACCGCTAGTAGGTTCTGACACAAGGTTAGAATTCTAACTCTTCCAGAGTGGTATTTCTGTCTGGACTGAGGAAATCTTTAGACGCCTCCAAGAAACTGTTTACTTGAGACCACCCCTTGGCCAATAGATCCTAACACAAGGTTAGATTACTTGTAATAATTAAGAATAATATAATAAAATTATCGTTTATTATTATTATTATTATTTTTAAGAGATGTGTCAAATTAAATATAAATAGAGATGTTTCGTATTTTTTTCATTTGATATCTAATATTTGTATTGGAGCTCGAATAAAATTCAGATTCTCGCCAGGAAGTCCCACATTGGAGGGTAAAACGCTCCCTAACAAAGGTGATTCCGTACTTAAGAAAACTTGAACTCGAAATTTCTGATTAAGAATGAAGGAGTACTTTTCACTATACCACAATCTTTATCGGTATTTTTCTAGATACATGAAAGTAGCACATGAAGGCAAACATAACAAATGTTGGGTCTATGTTTTTGTCCAAGAAAACAAACACAACAAAATTTTAGCACATCTAGGAAGTTACTTATTTATATGTTGCTTAGCATATTGGCATCTCTACTTCACGAGCTTATCATGTTCATTATTTTAAGGTTTGATTCAGAAAAGATAAAATATACGCAGATTTTACATTAATTTTTATATATAAAAAAATTGGTAGCTAATTATCTCATTTCATAAAAAACAGAAAATCAATGTTTGGGTCCTATAAATTATTAATTTCTCTTATTATTTTTAAAATTTTTAGTAATCATTATTGACCAATTGTACTAATGTGTAGGACCAAAGTGAATTATGTCTTCATCGATGTACCATGTGAGACACGAGGATTATTGAAGAAGAATCATTATTTAAATAATTGTAACACATTTAATGCACTCACGTTATACATTTATCATATTAAAATAATTGTATCACATAATAATCTCATAGTACATCATTATTGATTTTCTTTTTTTTTATGTCCGGCGTTAGCATTACAGTTCGACTATTTCAGATTAAGTTTGTTAACGGAATGACGCACTCCAACAATAATTTTTCATATCTAGAGCTTGAATTCGAAACTTCTAATTAAGAAAGAAGTAGAATGGTGATGTTATTAAAGATTTAAAGATACACTACAGTTGAATTTCAAAACGAGGAGTAAACATTTTTTAGAGATCGATCAAAATATTTTGATCGATCACATTCTATTTAACAAAATGATACATTAGGGGAGCATTTTCATTTTTCTCACCTTTGATCGATCAAAATACTTTTCTTTAGAAAAAATAAATTTCTTTAAAATAATATAAAAGAATTTTTTTAATAAAGGTAAGAAAAATAAGTTCCATTATTTTTTCTTCATTGTCCCCTCTCTACTTATCCCACTTTTTCATTGTATAATATAATAATATTATTTTCAAATATTAAAATTTTAAAATTTAAATTCCAAATTCCCTTCCTAATAAGCTTTTTACGTTATGGATCCAATTTTATTGAGGCATTAAATTTTTAACATGTAACAATTAAATACTAAGAAATAAAATATGTACCTCCGTACAATCACGGATCAGCAATCGTGAAATAAATATTATTTTCTTCGATTTAATTTTTTTTTGGATCTACTTACTTTTTAACTCATTTAATTTTTTAATTTCAATTTTCTACACAATACATTTTACGTATCTTTAATATAAAATTAAAAAATTTTAAAAAAAATCTCTATGATTTGAAATTTCATACTCCTTTCGTTCCTAATTACTTGTCCACTTCTAAGTTAGCAAGAAAATAATTAATGATATAGTGAGTTTATCATTTTACCCCTATTAATTATGAAGTGAATGAAAAGTTCTATATTTTTCAAAATAATTAATCATTTAATTGGGGATATAATAGGTAAAAAGAATTTATCTTTTCTACATTTGTCAAAATGTATAAGTAATTAAAAACAATTATAAAAGAAAAAATAAATAAATAATTAGGGACAACAAGTATCAAATTAAGATCGAAATTTGGAAAATTTAACAAAATAGTACCCAAAAGTACTCTTATCATAGTACACGGTTCCCTAGGCTACACATATTTCTTCTGCAATTTCGTAGAAAGGTCCCTCGTTTTGTCTCTTTCCACTCATTTACACCCCCACCCCTTTTTTCTCCCTTAACGCCGTTAGCTCTCTGTTACACTTGATGTGCAATCAGTTATTTGCTAGCTCGTTAGAGATATACTTGTATTAATAATAATATAAAAATTAGTTACAAGCTTAAATTAATATCTCAACCTTCAAAAATAAACGCTTTTCAGAAAATAATTACTCTATACTTCTTAGAAATATAGCTAAACATATTATAATCTACGTTGCTTGAACTTTAGAAAAATAGTATACGTGTATTTAAAATATATGATACGTAATAGATAATATTCTTTGAAAAGTCTTGGAAATGCTATAAGCATTTGAGAGATTTGAAATCAAATCTCATAGAGTCCTTTTACAATCGATTCAGTAGATACAACATATATAATATCTCAAAAAGAATACTAGGAGATCTCCCTATGTGATTATCGAGCTTTATGAATTTGGTAATATACAATTTAAATTTCTTAATGATAATTCATTAGAGTATAAATTTGGTACCAACCGTCACAGTAAATTCAGCTTCAACAACGTATATTTAATTTTTTACCACCAAAAAATTCATAATTATACACAGATCGAGCTAATCTCACCAGACATCCCGTCTCTTGACGATGCACTTTGTTTAGAGCGATTCACATCTCTTATGTAACTTAGTCGTTATTATATATCAACATAAATTTTTGAAGTTTTTTTTAAAAAAAATAAAAATAAAATAATATTATGGTGGTTAACCCCACCCACCTTACACCAAACCACCTCTCTATTTTAGGCACTTTCACCATTTCTTCTCTTCACCAAATCTCTCTTTCTTCAGTCCTTTCACTTCCACACTCTCTTCAATCTCCTCCATTAATGGTGATTTTGCTGTAACAAGAAAATATGTTCAGATTATCTGTAGTTATCCCTTTTCTTACTCTCCTCGTTTCTGTTCTTATTCTCTTCTTATTAGGACCAAAAATCCTCTTACCTCGCCAAATCTCCATTTCTGTACCTGATGAACTCGACGATCTTTCCCTTTTCCACAAAGCAATTGCTGCTGAAACCACTTTTCCAAAACACCCATCACACAAAAAACTCCGTCTTGGATCCGCTACTGTTCGTCCACCCAAAATCGCATTTATGTTCTTAACAAATTCAGATTTACAGTTTTCCCCAATTTGGGAAAAGTTCTTCAATGGTACTAAACCTGTAGATCCACATCTATACAATATCTACATACACGCTGACCCATCTATCAAGATTTCACCATTAATGGGTGTTTTTAAAGATAGATTTATTCCGGCGAAGAGAACTCAACGTTCGTCGCCGACACTCATCTCTGCTGCCCGGAGATTACTTGCTCATGCTTTACTTGACGACCCATCGAACTCATATTTCGCTCTTATCTCACAACATTGTATACCTTTACACTCTTTTAATTACTTTTACAATTTTTTACTTGATACCCAGAAATTGTCGAGGAAAATGGAGTTTCCTAGTTATATTGAGATTCTTGATGAATCTGATTCGTTATTAGATAGGTATAATGCAAGAGGGGAGAATTTAATGGAACCTGAGGTGAAATTTGAGGACTTTAAAGTTGGGTCACAGTTTTTTGTGCTAACAAGAAAGCATTCTTTAATGGTGATTAAAGATAGGAAGTTATGGAGGAAATTTAGAAAACCATGTATAAATGTTGAGTCTTGTTATCCAGAAGAGCATTATTTTCCTACTTTGTTATCAATGGAGGATCCTAATGGGTGTACTAGGTATACATTGACAAATGTGAATTGGACTGATACAGTTGATGGTCATCCACATACTTATCATCCTTCTGAAGTTTCTTCACAGCTGATTTATGATCTTAGAGAGTCAAATTCTACATATTCATACATGTTTGCAAGGAAATTCTCACCTGATTGCTTGAACCCTTTGATGGAAATGGCAGATTCAGTCATCTTCAAGGACTAGTTCTTGTTTGAGGCAATGGTAAGTGATGATGCATCATACTTTCTTTTTTTCTTATTGAGTTATGTTGAATTGATTTGGCTGAGTTTGCTTTGTAGAATTAGGGAGTTTAGTCAGTACTTGTGTAGATGGGAGGGAGTACCTTGTGAGAGTAATTGTTACTAAGCTGATCCAAACACCATGATTTGATCGTTTGTTTGTGAGATTAATTGTGACTAAGCTGATCCACCATGATTCGATCGTTTGTTTGAGAGATTAATTGCTACTAAGCTGATCCAAACACCATGATTCAATTGTTTGTTTACTCTCCTTTTTAGGCCGTTTCGTAAAGCAAGTGTCTTTCCTTTTTTTGATAATTCTTTAGTTCTACCGATCCACGTGACATGTTTAGGAACACATGATTAAAGAGCATTTTAGTACTTTTTATGTATCTTTAGTTTATGACCACAAGATTTGAAAGTCTTTCTTACTTTCTTAAACTTCACGCGAAGTGAAAATCAAAACGAGACAAACAGGTTGAAATAGAGGGAGTAAAGAGAATTAGGGGTTTTTGAAATGGATGGTTGTGATATAATATTCTAGAAGTGATGTTGGAATTGATAGGTTAACAATGCTTTTAATAGAACTTGACTATTTTGTTGGTGAATAGGTCTCTTCAATATGGCATATTTTTCTTTTGAGGCATTGTTTCAATCTTAACTAGGTGGGATTTTCATTTGACAAAGTCTTAAACTTTAGCATATTCATGTGAAAATTGGAAATTTTTTTCTTCAAGATACTTGTTGTGTTAGTAGTTTTGGCACTTAGTAGTAGTTGTGAAGGTTTTACAGATTCTTTGTATGATATTTTTTAAAAGAGTATGTAGCTATCCCTTGTGACACATCTAGCAAGAAATTTACAACTTTCACATGTGACACATTTTTCTTTTTTCATTTGCACACTTTTGGTTAGTCAAACTCTTGAATATACTATAGTATGAAATCTTGAAAATGTTGCACCTTGTCTTTGTATGTCACACCTCATCTCTTATGCCTCTTTGTCTTGAAGTACAGCCAAATGAAAGGACAAGAGAAAGAACAATAATTGATCAATTGAGTACTCTATTAGAAAAATACTCTATATCAATTGAGTATAGTACCATCTTTCTTTCTCTTTTTTAAAATCTTGATTGGAAGTTTGGACAAGTGTCTTAATCGTCATTTAGAAAATTAGGAGGTTGGTTTGGTATATATGAAGCCTAATACACCCCTATGTGTCAACTGAAGCAATGAGATAGTGATATAAAACTAACCAATGTTTTGTTTTATTTTATATTTTATAACAGGTGATGATGAAGGAGTGATGACAAATCAAAGGCAAAAACTTTGATGATGTTGTGAGGACAAAAAAGATTGGTTGTCGTGTAGGAGTAACACATGTGGGAATAAGGTTTTTGAAGGGTTTGTTAAAAACAACAATGCCTTCAAACCAAGTAAATCCCAAAAGGGAAGTATCCAAACTCAAAAGCTTGGATGAGCTTTCAAAGAAAGCAATGGAAAAGCTAGTTTTAGTAGTAGTAGTTGAGGTGGTAATTTGATGATGTAACATGTGTTAGTGTTAGCTCTAGTATTTCTGTGTGTTGTTCTCTATATTGCTCGGATTGTTCAAAAATACTGCCCGGAGTGTAACTGATCATCTAAAAGCTAATCATTTTTGGAAGATCTAACACGAATGTGGCAATAATTTTGGAGGGTCAGAGTAATATGGATTTTTCTTGTATATATATGGAAAGTATATATGTGTTTTAGGTGAATTATTATGAGGGAGATTTGCCTTGAACAAAATCAAGAAACGTGCTAAACTCATATTGCTTTTTTTCCACTACTTGTGGAAATGGATCATTGTATCAAAACATTTACCATCCAATGTAGTAAATGATTTTTAGAGAAATTTTCTTTGTGTCCCCCTTTTTTTCTCAAGCTCTTTTTCTCTTTTCCCTTGGCAACTTGTTTAGTTGTAGTTTTCATAAAATTGGAACAATACTTTTTTGTAGGTTGCCTTGATTAGAAATTTCTTTGGTTTTGTTTTAATTTGCGTGATATAATTTGAATCAAAGAACGAAAGACTTTAGAACTTGTGGTATATGTTTAAGTTCTTTATGAATAAAGACTTTTGTCGTGTACCAATTACCTTCCTTGAGAAAATTACTTTTATCGTATCAAATATATTTTAATCATGCATAAATACAAAACCTATAGAAAGTAACAAGTACTTGGGAAAAATTAGAGGAAAAGGTATTTGAATAAGATGCTTTACCTCCCACTTGTTCTAAACTTTGGATCTTTCTATAAAAAAGTGTTAAAAAGTGATCACTACAATTTGCTTTTTGGCTTCTGTCCAAGAAAAGAATCATAATCTTATTTCTACATTTTAAAATAATTTAATTACTTTTTAGTAATCTTTTTGGAAATTAAAAGATGATAATGGTTAGTCAATACAATTCTTCTAAAAAAAGAAAAGAAATATATTAGTATTAAAACTTTTATTGAAGTAGAAGCACACAAAAAGTTGCAAATTGTCTTGGGTCGTACATTACCATAGGATTCTTTATTGACAAAATCAAGGCAATCTATATGTGATAATAATAATAATATGATTATTTGTTAATTTATTATCTATTAAAGTACATTGTACATTAAATATGAACCAACCATTCTCACACCTCTTTTTTCTCTTTCATTATTAATTATAGATGTTTTGTGGTCAAGTTTTGAGAATGAAGTTATCATGATAAAAAGTATTTTATTCTCGTGTGATTTCAATACAAATTCAAATTAGTCGAATTTAAAATGCATATGTGACAACGAATGAAAAACTAACAAAAAAGAGAGGAAGGAGCAAGTCTTACTTTTTTCGGTTCAACAAGAAAAGATGAGTGACACATTATCTTTCTTTTTTTAATTAAAAATTTTGAATTCAAATTATATTTGGTCGAGAGGATGTTACCATGAGATTATCCGATACAAATCGTGATTAATCAAGTTTCAAGTAAATATCGAGTAAAAACATGTCTTTCAATTTTTAATTAAGACAGATGATAGGTAGATTGAATTGGACTTCAAGTTCATTGACAAATAGATTACAATTTCCCACCACAAAACTTCTTTAGTATCCCCACCCCCTGTCGGTGCATATAATTAATATATTATTATAAAAAAAAATTGCTACTTTATTTGTCACGTATAATAATAATAAATTCATATTGAGGATAAAATTTTAGAAGTTGCTTGAGATGATTGGTCATGTCTTGCGTCGATATATAAATATATTGATTTGATGAGTAAAGATGTTAAAAGAAAATGAGACAGACCTAAAATGACATTAAAGAAAGTTATCTAAAGAGATCAACAATTTTAAGAAAATAATAATACAGTTTCAATTACAAATAAATTTATGATATAACAGAAAAAGATTTATATATACGATATTGTTGAGTTGTATTTGGTGATGAAACATATCTAAGTGATACCATCAAAAGTTGGTGTGGATATTAAGTATCTTTTCATTCTTAATATTAAGTTTTGAGTTTAACTCCTAAAAATGATATTACCTTTAGTAGCAATCATTTTACCCTTAAAGAGCTTCCAGACGCGAATTAAGATAAATTGAGCTCAAAATGGAAATGTTATGAATACCAAATGAATACCTTTGGTTATAGCTCAAAGGTTCGGGTTAGAGTCTAGAATGGTGTCATTTTTCGTAGTTATTGGAAACACTTTATTCCTAAAGTGAAACTTTTCCAATAAAAAGTTAAATTAATCAAGCTACAAAGTAAACCGAACTTGAAAAAAAAAAATCATGCCCCTTTTTATGTAGAAACAAGTTGCATCAATATATAGGATTGAAGAAATGATTTAACACATGCAACTAATTTTTAATATTTCATTTTTTTTTTAGTATGATTTTTTTTAGTAATATAGAGTTTCCTTTTAAAGAATTTTATACTATACAAATTTGAATTAATCAAAAGCAATCGAACATAAAGAAAAAAAATAAATGTTAATTTTAATAATATACTTTACTTCAATAATGTCCTACCTATTTTTGGACTCTCACCAACTACTGACCAATATGTTGGATTGATATTGACATGTGAGCAATCTTATCTATATAATTTTTTTTAAAAAAAATAGTAGCAAAAAAAGAAAATATAATTATCATGAATATAGCCTAATTATATGGTCCACATTGCATGCACAAACTCTTTTTTTTTAAAAAAAAATTATCAACAAATAGTTTATTTAATTTGATTAGTGTAGGTCTTTTGCTTTATTTGAGCAGTGAGTTTATCAAAAATAATTTTATTTTTATTTTTATAATAAGATTGTGTATACGATACGTCATTTTTATATGACTTTATTTATAGGACTACACTGAACATTTGTTGATGTTATGTTTGATGTAGGATTTTTGTACCTGCCCTCAACAATTACTATTAATTTGTTTATTATTTGATTAAACTAGTTTCCTCTACTTATACATGTTCTAAACAATTATTAATTTATTTAAGTATTTAATTAGGCTAGTTTAGGTTCAAATAAACAACAAAATGAGTGAGAATAGCAAGATAGAAGATAAAAGATAAATTATAAATCAAATATCGAATTATTATTATGGTTTTGGTTCAGCTAACATTAACAGCTGATTAGCCTACTAAATATAATAATTAATAAGTAATAACTAATCTAGTTTGAAAAATTATATTGTGTTTGGAGCTTTTGAAAGATTTTAACTATTTGAATTTGAAAAATTCCCCAAAATAATAATAATTAAGAATTACTTTTTTTTTTAAAAAAAAGACACCAATTAGACATTTTGTTTTCAAATGCGAGCCGATTTTTTAAAGTAAATTCTCTACCTTTACGAGTAACGGATAAGATCTGTGTATATATGTGATACATCTATTTTTTTGCTTGTAGTGAAGTCTAAATGGGCTCTCATGGAGAGCTTGGGCTAAACCAAGTTTAGGCCTTGGGCCTTGTGGTTACTTTTCCTAACCAAGAAATCTTTTCATTACTCTCCTTAAACATATTAGTTTTTTTTAAAAGGCGGAATGAGCAGAGAGATCTTGTATTTAGTTTCGTTTATAAGTTATTTTTTATTAATTTATATATTAAATTATATGGCATTGATAGAAATCTAATGTTATGCATTGAAATTTAGAAATTCATGTTATAATTTGTAATATTCACTCTTAAATACGTTTGTTATGTCTTTTTTTTTGTCTCTATTTTGAACTGATTTGGTGTGGCTTAGCAAACATGAAAGAAGTCTATAAAATAACTACTCTCCAAACCAACAACATATATAGTGTAATTTCGTAAGTGTAGTCTAAGGAGGGTGAAGCATATGAGACCTTAGTAAAAAGTGGAATATTTAGTCGTTGCTTTAACGTTATTTAACATGTAGTCACCCTTAATTCAAAATTTAAATTTAAATAGTTAAATTGTAAAGCGTTCCACTATGAAATGAGTAGAATTCAATGTTCAAATTATTCGAGAAAAGTTTAAATTTATCTCATCTGACTTTTAATATAATTTTAAAATTTTCCTCAAATTAGAACCTCCTTATGGATCATTAAAGAATTTTTACCCCCAATGATGTAATAAAATTAGACCAAAGACGGAAAATAAAAAGTTATATTCAAAAACATATTCGAAATTATTATTTTTTCATGTATTTCACATCTGAACTATTAATTATTTTCTTTTTCAACTTGACTATGGTCATCTCAATATTTGAACACATGTAATTAAATAGATAATAATAATAATAGTTCAAATTTTAAAAAATTAATAGTTGACAATTGACACAATAAACTTGTGTTTGATACCAAAAGAAAACGACTGATAATTAAAAGCAAAACTCAATAGTTAAAATGTGTTTTTACTTATTAACTCAATAAATCGTTTTCGAAGGTGGGGAAGAGAGCGGCACACGTAGTTACGCTTCAGACCTCAAAATTTTCGACTGAAAAAAAAAACAGTGACTCAAAGAGAAGAGAAGAAGAACGAAAACAAAAACGAGAAAATTATGGGATCGACTGATTCAGAATTGGATTCAATTTTTCAGGATAACAAGCGTCATCGTAATCGTCTTGTTCCGATCGGTACAATTGCGAAAAACCCTAACTTTTTTTTTTTTTTTTTGCAGTATTGGATCGTCTGAAATAGTTAAATTTTGTATTTCATTGTGATGTTATCTGTATAAGTGTCTAATTGTTACTCAATTTGTAAGGTTTTAGTTTTCTGAGATTTTTCCTTGGTGAATTTGATTCATATGTGCGGATTGACCTGTGCTTTAGATTTATCTTCAAATATATATCAAATTTTCAGATCAAATCGAGCTAAAACAATAATGATTATGTATCAAGCTCAAAAAAGAGGTTGGAATTGACTGTATGAATCCTTGCTGTTTAGTTAAGCTTATTTCATATCATCATCATACTAGATAAAACAAAAGTGCAAAATAATTCGAGCTTGATTTTATAGTCGTGTAGCATGAATCAAATTCAAGTCTAAATTTCAATATGTGCTTGAAGCTATTCTAGAAACAGGTTGCATCTAAGGGCTTTGGCCTAGTGGTCAATGGAGTGGTTAAGAATCCTGAGGGTTTAGGTTCAAATTCCAACACGATAAAAACACTGGGTGATTTCTTCCTATCTGGTGGCTCACCTGGTATCTGCTGCTAGTGGAGGTGACAAGTATCCCGTGGAACTAATCGAGGTGTGCGCCAACTGGCAAGGACACCATGGTTATAAAAAGATGGGGGCTAAGTTGATTAATATGTAAACTTGCATCTTTGTGTTGGAGCTTGAAGCTCTTGCATTTTACATGATAGTATTTTCATTTTCTGAGAATTCGTTTTGCTCCTTTCACTTTGCTCAATCACACACTACACATGTTGTAATTTTGCCTTTGGTTTCGATGGGAAAAGGTAATTCCACATGATGGTGGATTATATTTATCTTATCAATTCTGGACAGCAATCAGATGTCATTAATGCGTTCCGATTTCATATATTAATACGACTAGAATTTAGTAATTTAATCACATCTACTCATACTCCTCTAGAGTTTGAAGCTGCGTAGGATCTATTTTTACTGTCATGGGATAAACTAATCGCACTTCAAAATGAGATTACCAGGGATTGCCTCCAGTACTTGCCGAATATAGGCCACTGCTTTTTGGCTAATACTCTTCTTCTTTCAAATAGAAAATTTGTGCCATATATTATGCTTCCTTTGTATTTCCCAGTTGTTGAAAGGCACACTGTAAATGAAATGAATTTTTGAGTCATGTCCCAAATGATCCTTAGGAGGATATAAAGACATTTTATGTCCCTGAAGTATTAGTACCTAATTTGTCGAAATATAGGAGGTTCTCCGGCTTGTATTCCCTCAGTGAACTTTCTCAATGTTTTCTTTAGGGATAGGCCCATAATGATTGCGATGAAGTTAGAACCGAGCTCTAATACCCATATCTTATAACCTTATCGAAGTTTGAAATTGCCCCTACTATTTTGGTGCTGATTATTAGTACTCCTATGTTAGTTTCTGCCTCGTTTAAGCTATGAGGTAATCCATCTTACTTGCCGCATAAGAGCACTTCAGACTCTGAGCTACTTTCTGACTCTCTTAAGCGACATGATAATGTTTCTGTCCACAACATACTGACGCCCTTTTTGAAACCATGTGCTATTGCAACTGCTTCACGTGATGCAGGTGGTTCAGCCGCTACGATGTGGTAAGTCTGCAGTCTCACCTGCAAGGACAGCCCAATGCAATGTAGTAGCATGGCTCTACCACAATGCATTAAGCTTACAATTGAACCAGCAACTCTTTTTCTAGTTTCCTCTTTCATTTGCTCCCCACCTTGCTAAATTTGCTTCCAATTTCCAAGTTTTACGCTTTAGGCATGCTTTGAACATTATATAGGACTTGTTCAAGGTACAGGATGTTACAGATTACTCTAGGTATGTGTGTCAATGATGGTAATTCAGCCTCATTAATTGGAACAATAGCTGTTATTAACTCAAGCTGTATAATATAACTTTTTAGGTTGGGGTTGAGCTCAAATGTGATAACCAACTTCTCCTATTTCCGGAAAAAGCAATAATGCAACTTTGCAAATTCATGTCTTATTAACTGTATATCCCAACCATCGAGAGTAAATCTTCCTGGTTCATGTTGAAAGAAACAAAAGCTGAGAAGACATTGAACCTACGGAACACCCCAATGCTCAAGTTTTTTAGTAAATTAGTTTGAGTTACATATAGTGTGAAACTGATTTTTGATGCCTGCTTTACTGATAGTGAGCAGGGAAGTAACCAGAGAATGTTGCTGAGCATGTCTAGTTCCTTCTTTATGGTTTGTATGGAGTGGTAGTATATGTTTCTGCTTATAAGTCGAGGTCATTTGGTCTTCCGTTATGAATTTTTGAGAAGTGATACATTTCTGCTGCCTTACTTTCCTGTGAGATATCGTTCGTGCTAATCTTCCCAATCCCTGTTGATCGTCCATTGCGTCAATGTTTTTGGTTAGATTGTGGCTGAGCACTCCTAACTCATATTCTCATTATGCAATTTATGACTGTCGATTTCAGGTGCATTTCTCACTGCAGGAGTGCTCACTGCCGGACTGATTAGTTTCAAGCGGGGAAATTCTCAATTAGGTCAGCAACTAATGAGAGCTAGAGTTCTTGTTCAAGGTGGTACAGTCGCACTGATGGTTGGGTCAGCATATTACTATGGAGATAATTTCAAGCGCGCTGGATGACTGACTGCCAAACGACTTCCTCATTCGTCTGTCATGAGTTGATTTCTGCTGGGAAAAAATGATTCCATATCTTGCTAGGATGCAGTTTCTTTGCATGGCTGTCATTGCCACCCCAACCACTTCCCCATCACATAGGAAAGAAAAAGAGAGGAAAAGTAATAACAGAGTGAAAAATAATGCTAATGTTTATGTATTTTTTAATTAATTGGGTGGACGTGACTTTCTTGCTTTGTATCTGATTTATGTGGTTTTAATCTTCATGTTAGGTGAAAATGATTAATCTGTGTGTGGCTTATGAGGGTTAAATTCAAAAAGAAAAGAATTCTTAATAGAAAAGTGTATCGAAAAAGGAGATAATTGAGTTTGAACTTCATATATCTTTCAAATTTCAGCAATTTTTCACATCTAGATTTAGACTATAGTACAGTAGGTTACTTGATTTTAGGTAGGAGTATTTCTATTCAAATGATATTTCACATCTTATTTTTAGTTACATCTTAAATAGAGGCTAAATATCACTCCCTCTGGTCCAATTTATACGTACTTCATATTTTTTGAGATTCAAATCATACAAAATTTAATCAATATTTTAAAATAACATTTATCCATCATATTCACATGAGAAAGAACCACAATATGTAATACTTTTCATTCTACTATTAAATATTTAAATTTAAATCATGAAATATTAGAATAATCTACTAAAACGTCACTTAAAAATTGACTATTTAAACTATTTTTTATGTTCTTTTATCTCGAAACTCCAACTCGAGATTGGTGATGATAAAAATTGACAATTGACCATATAAAGCTCTAATTCGAGATCGATGATGGTAAAAATTGACCATTTAAACTAATTTTATGTTTTTTTATCTCGTAAGCTCGAACTTGAAACCCGCACTGGATTGAAAGTAAATAGATTTGAGGTTGCGGAGAGGAGCTAAATACGGGTAATTATAGCGACATGGTGGGTAGTGGGTTACCTTTTTGTTGGGCTACAGCCATGGAGGCAATTGAAGAAGAAGACAAAGTGCGAAGGACAAGGAGGAATTGAAAAAATTTCTCAATTTTCAGAAGAAAAAAGAAAAGAAAGGTAACGCACAATAATCAAAGCCACGTAGCTGTTAGTATCATTCTTTTGTATACATTGCACGTGCCTTTTTTCAACTCTGTAGCTCCGCCTAATGCCCAACATGTCGACACCTTTCCCTTTTATATATATTGTGTACCTTTTATTTCTCTATTTGTTTCTTTTATTTCCCCATTCAGATCTTGCATAATTCTCCTGGTTAGTCTAGTTTCAATTTTATCTTGATTTTGATGTGTGTAGATTTGTTTCTTGTTGTGTTTTTTTGAAGAAATGAAATTGATTTGATTTGATTGTGGAGGGGTACTTTTATTTGATGGGTTTGGTATTGTTTGGCTAAAGTTTTGATCTTTTTCAATTTGGTTTCATCTAATCCAATTTAATTGTGCATTGCCAAGACTAGAGTACATCTTTGAATGTTGTGATTCTTTTAGTTTTAATCAATTGTTATGTGTAGTGGTTCTTGGAATGGATTTGTGTATTTTGAGAGAGTCAAGTTTGTGAGTTTCTTTTTTTTTTTATAAGCTTGTGTTCGCCTTGACTAATTCCATGGGTACTTGTTGTCACCCTCCATCACATAAACTCTGTCCACCTAGGCTTGGACAAATGGGAATAAATCACTTAGTGTTTATGAAGTGGTGGTCAGATTATCTATGGGGTGGAGTGTTGGTCGATCAAGAACTTGCACGTCCTGAAAATGAGCGTAGTGGAGAATGAGGATGTTGAGACGGATGTGTGAGCATATTAGGAGAGATAGAATCAAGAAAGAACCTATTTAGGACTAGGTGGGAGTGGCCTACATGTTGTAAGATGAGGGAGGTGAGATTGAGATAGTTTGGGCATCTGAAGAGAAGACGCACATTTGCCCCAATGATGAGGTGTTCTGGTTGACTATTTTGGGTATAAGGAGAGGTATAGGTAGAACCGCAGAAATCTTGGAGAAAGGTGAGTAGACATGACATACCACACCTTTAGTTTATCGATGACATGATCATAGCTAGGAAGATATGGAGGTCGAGGATTAGGGTAGAAGGTTAGTAGGTAGTCGGGCATTGTCTAGTTCCCTTATTTGCTGCAGTTACTGTATTATCCGTCATTGTGGTAACCATTTTCTTCTTATGCTCTTTCAAAAACAGCCGCGTAATTGCTGATCTCATTGTTTGGTTTCTGTTTTTACATCTTCTTTACTGAACTTACAAACTTATATGTTGAATCCTTGCCTTCATTCCGCAGATTCTGAGGATCAATAGTTAGTGGAAAATGTCTTCTCCAAGCAAAAGAAGAGATATGGATGTTATGAAATTGTAAGAACGTCCGAGATAAGATTTTCTTGCTGTCATGGATATATTTTTGTAGATTCTAAACAGTTTAGCTGTTTCTTCATCTTATCTGATGAACCAACATTTTTTAGTACATATGAATTCATATGGCAGCTTTTGATTACCATTATGAGGTCACTTTATGTCATTTTCATTTCACAGGATGATGAGTGATTACGCCGTGGAGACAATTAATGATGGAATCACGGAGTTCAATGTGGAATTTCATGGCCCAAAAGAAAGTAATGTCATGAAGATACTTGTTTCACTTTGTCTTTTATTGATTTAGTGGATTTGCTGAAGGATCATCTTCCCCTAGATTGGCTTTCTCCTTCTTAGTTAGTTTTTGAAGAGAAGGCAGCTATTTTAATTGGACTAGTTTTTATATATGGTGATACAGCAATTTAAATTGTTTCAATTATGTATCTTAGTTATCTCAAAATGTCTGTTCTAACACTCATCATCCTACATTTTAGCATAGGAATAACCAATCAAGACCTTTATGCTCTCAGCCTTGGAAGTAGCTTTCCGCCAGAATCTTGCGCTTGCTGCTTTTCCCACAGAGCAGCACATTACACATTATATGATATTGCTATTGGAGGTGCTATTTGCTTAGATAACTATGTTTCTCAGACTCTGGTGTTTATCTAGACGTCGGATTCTTCATCACATAAATTTTAGCATTCAACCCCCGAGTGCGGATACAGCCAATAAATGTATATTACGACATATAGAAGTATATATTTTGATTAATAAAAAATGTTGGCTTACGACTAATGAAATTTAATTCCTATAAGCACCTAATATTTATTAATAAGTCTGGTGTTCTAGCAAAACATTCTCATACTTTCTTTATATATATATATATATATATATATATATGATATAAACCAATAATCAACCCAAAATCCTAATCAGTCTATACTTCTTAGTCATAGATGTAGTGAAAGCAGTCAAGACGTTGACCAAATTCAGTGTGGATCTCACACCCAAATTGTGTTCTTCCGACACGGGTGCGATAGGTATTTTGATGGGTCAGAGCAATATAGGACAATGCAGACTGATACATTTAATTGGTCGTAAATATGCTTTTTTCCCCTGTACTTTACTAACTATCTAAATTGTTGCAGGCCCTTATGAAGGCGGAGTCTGGAAAATAAGGGTCGAGTTGCCAGATGCCTATCCTTACAAGTCTCCTTCCATTGGGTTTCTCAACAAAATATTCCACCCTAATGTTGATGAGCTGTAAGTTATATATAAACTACCTTTTTTTCTCTGTTAGTCACATGTAGGAAGTTACGGTAGACTGTTTGTATGTATGGTAGCCGCAGTTCGTCTTTTAATCTCTTTGTTGAACCTCTGTAACACAAGTCTATGTGGTTCATCTGAGGTAAATGTTAATGCACTATTGCTCACGTGATTCATCTGTTATTGCAGGTCTGGCTCTGTATGTTTGGATGTCATCAATCAGTCATGGAGCCCTATGTTTGGTAATTGTGTACTGCTAAGTGAACAAAGCATTAAGATTCTTAGGGTGAAAAATGCCTAATGGCATGAGGTCTTACTTCTGTGTAGTTTGTTTCACATGTATGCATTTCACTTTATCATCTGACTGAAGTGTTTTTGCTCGAGGTTCTTTAAGCATAGGCTGTAGATATGAACTAATCGAAGATGAAAAAAATTGTGCGGTGGCACCCTGTAGGCTACTTTATATAATAGAAGCTCAACTCTTCTTCCACCGTTCAGAATATGTTACAAAACACCTTTGAGATGAAAATTACTAGACGTGTCATTCTTGGTTTTATTTAAGGCAAGTGTCATATAACTTAGTTTTGTCTTGCACTCCATATATCTTCATGTTGATAACACCATAAAACATTTGTAAACTGTGAGCTCCACGATATCTGACCAAGCATATGCCGGTGTGCAGATCTCTTAAACGTATTTGAGGTTTTCCTGCCACAGCTTTTGCTATATCCGAATCCTTCGGATCCATTAAATGGTGATGCAGCCTCACTGATGATGAAAGACAAGAATCAATATGAGCAAAAAGTGAAAGGTGATTATTTGACAACCATGGCCGACGTGCATGTTATGAAGATATTATATGTTGCAACTCTTCTTTTATCGGAGAATGTGAAACCAGTGACAGTAAATCATCTTACTTGTTGTTTCATGATGCAGAGTATTGTGAACGGTACGCAAAGAAGGAGAATGTTGTTGGCACACCAAAAGATGACAGTGATGATGAGATTAGTGAAGAGGAGTTCAGTGGACAGAGCGAAAGCGATGACGAAGTTGTTGGACATGCTGATCCTTGAGTGAATACACTAGGATCCTAAATGGAGATCATGTTTTTAGTTCATTATTCTCCTTACATGTAATATTCGATTCATCGTCGAATGTAAATCTAGGTGCCAAAGGTAGTTTAGGGACAATATACATAACCTGCAGATGTGTGATGAATTTCGGTCTGTGTAGAAACTCTCCACCCTATGGTCAATGTAACTTACCAATATATGTGTTAGAATTCAGGTTCTTGTTTTAAACTTGTCTTCGAACCTGATGTGTTCGTTATCTTTAAGGTTCTTAGCTTTGAATTCATTTCACTTTTGAAATTCTGAGTTAAGAATTCAATATTGATTGAATTCATATATTATATTATGTTTAACTTGTCCTTGTTAATTATTTCATGAAAGGGATGTCTACAAGGTGCTTTATTTCTTAAGTTGTTGGTTACTACTCTAGAAGTTGAGCCAGCAAAAAGTGACATAATTAATTACCTGTACAATCAGTGACAGATTTAAAGTAGATAGTGACAGATTATTTAGACTGTTACTTCCTCATCCCAAAATAAGTGTCACTTTAGAAATCTAAGACAATTTTGTATGTTCTACCAACTATACCATTATACTTTAGATGCGATTTTGCCTAAGGTGCCACTTATTTTGGGATGGAGGGAGTAACAGATATAACTGAGAGGATAAAAAAAGTTTATATTATCAATATTGCAAGTCTAATATTTTGGGTTACTAATCCCACATCTTCTAACTAATCATAAACTTTAACACGATATTAGAGCAGACAGATGTCATGAGTTCATGTCGCGGTTGCCACCTATTCCGAAATAAAATATGTGATCTATGTGTTTGATAGATGGTCTGAAAGTGAAAAAAAAAGACAGTAGAGGATGAAGTTAAAGAAAAAATCAGCAGCCGGCCTGTTTTGGATTTTAGTTGTTGTGTTTTCCGCCAAATGGCGCCAAATTAGTCGATTATCAACTATTCAAACATTGGGAATATCAATAATCATGACTGAATGATTCATCATATCTTTATTATCATCCTATTTTTGCAGCACATTTGCTAGTATCATGCAAAAATGAACAGAGTTTTTACTTTTGCTTTACTCTTCATTTCATTCTTTTTCATCTTTGACACAACTGTATGTGATGAAACAGTGACTAGAGATGCACTGCTCAAGTTTCTTGCAGAGGTTTCTAACAATAATAGTACAATTCTTGGTACTAATTCGGGCTGGAACTCGACATCTGATCCTTGCAAGGACAATTGGCTTGGTGTTACATGTAACGCGAAGACTCTATCCGTGGAGAAAATCATTCTTGATGGTTATGATTTTTCGTCTGGAACGTTTGATGCTTCCACAATTTGTAATGTGGAGCCTATCGCGCACACCCTTTTCTTCCTGAGTCTAAAAAATGGCCTACTTCAGGGGAAAAACTTTGACAGTATAGATAAATGTAAGCATCTAAGACACCTTGTTCTTGGTGGAAACCAGTTCTCGGGTAGCATTCCACAATCATTTTCAAGATTGAATAACTTGAAAAGACTTGACATATCCAACAATAGATTATCAGGTGTTCTCCCTGATTTATCTAGGATTTCGGGCTTGATTGAATTCGAGGCTCAGAATAACCAGCTATCAGGAGAGATACCTGAATTTGATTTCTCAAACTTAGTTGCATTTAATGTCTCTTTCAACAATTTTAGTGGATCGATTCCGCCTGAGGGTGATAGTTTCCCTGTTAGTAGCTACATGGAAAATCCTCTGTTGTGTGGCTCCCCGTTGGCTAGAAAATGCTCATCACTGTCCGAAGATTCTGAATCAGCTGATCATGACAAGCCAAAGAGCAGCTTGTCAAGAGATGAAATTCTCATGTTTTCAGGTTATTTCCTCATAGGCCTGGCTCTGGTTCTTCTTATCCTACTATGCGTCTATAGAAAACGGAAGCAGAAGCAGCAGAAGAAGAAAGAATCAAGAATCGAGGCGATGAAAAAAGTTGCTGCAGTTGATCATGACAGTACTACTACATCAATGGATCAATCAAAGAAAGGCGCGAGCAATTCAGATGTCTCATCAGCTGTCATTTCTTCCGATGACAGCAACACCGCTGTTTCACAATCGCTCGTGGTTCTTACGAGTCCTGAGGCGAATAACGGATTGAGATTTGAGGATTTGCTTAAGGCTCCAGCAGAGTTGCTTGGAAGAGGGAAACATGGTAGTATGTACAAAGTGATGTGTGACAATCCCAAAATGACATTGGCTGTTAAGAGGATAAAAGATTGGTCAATAACTGGTAGTGAATTCAAGAAGAGAATGCAGAAACTAGACAAAATCAGGCATCCAAATGTGTTGCCTGCTGTTGCCTTTTATTCTTCTAGACAGGAGAAGCTTTTGGTCTATGAGTACCAAGACAATGGAAGTCTTCTCCTACTTCTACAAGGTAATTTACTCTACTAGTCTATTCTTCTGAGGCATATAAATAGACACTCGAACTTGGCCTCAGCTGGCAAGTAAGCACTCAACTTTGAGAGAGTGCACATCTAGATACCTCAAATTGGTCTCAACTATCAACTAAACACTCCAACTCGCCCCCATTGTGTCTAATGGACACCTGAAGCTAATGTAACACATAAATCTTGGAGTTTTCTAGATGATCATTTTGTAAGTTGGAGTGTTCAACTGACACAATGGAGACGAGTTGAGGTGTCTCGATGTGCATACTCAAAATTGGAGTGTTTACTTGCAAGATGAGGCCAAAATTTGAGTGTCCATTTATGTTTTATCAGTTATGACTTTCATTTAAGAACGTAAGTTGAATGAAGGTCTTATTCTTTTTCATCAGCTAAGCATGTGAACATTCTTATTCATAATAGGTGCATGAAGGTTAGATATCAATATGTTCTATTACCATATGAAATTGTGAGACGTGCTCATCTAAAGACTTAAAACTGTTAAAAAGCGCGAACTTTTGCTTGCTTAACTATGTTGGATCAATGAGTAGTATTAAGGCTTTTAGGCATGTGAAATACTTTATTTAAGGTACTTATTGTCCCCTCATGATTTAAACATGTCAAAATTCTCTTTTAGAACTTAAGTTAGAAACCTCTGTTTGCCTTATTATCTTCAACACTTGTGCATAATCTGCTTTTCAGGAATCCAGACAGGCCAAAGATTTCATTGGAGTAGTAGACTTTCTATAGCAGCAGGTATTGCCGATGCTTTAGCTTTCATGCATCAGGAGCTTCAACATGACAGAATTGCACATGGAAACTTGAAATCATCAAACATTTTCTTGAACAACAACATGGAGCCAGTGATCAGTGAATATGGCCTTATGAGCATTGCAGAAATCAATACTACTACAGCAAGCAATTCCCATTATGTCTTCCCTATAACTGATGAAAATGTAGGAGCAATCTTTAAAGAAGATGTTTATGCATTTGGTGTCATTCTTTTGGAGTTGCTAACAGGGAAAGTGCAAAACAATGGAATAGAACTTGCAAGTTGGGTTGTTTCTGTGCTGAGAGAAGAATGGACAGTTGAAGTGTTTGACAGAACTTTGATCCAAGAAAGTGCTAGTGAAGAAAGGATGGTTAATTTATTGCAAGTTGCTGTTAAATGTGTGAGCCATTCTCATGAGGCTAGGCCTAGTATAAACCAAGTTGCTCTCATGGTTACCACAATACGAGACGAGGATGACAGGTCCATCGATGTTTCTGCAAGTACTAGTACTATCATCTGATCAGAACTCAATGTCTCAAATTGTTCATCATTCTTCTCTTCAAGAATCTAGTAAACTATTTTTTAAGATTGAATTTTTGGACAAAGGATGTACTTATTGTTTATCATAAGCTCATGAATTACTTTACATTCAACATGTTTAATAGGAGTTGATTTTCTCCTACTAGTAGCAATGTCTTTGCTTATCTTGATTCAAGTCTGACACAGATAAGATTAAAAATGATCACATTCACAAAATGCAAGCAGCATGGTCGTTTAAGATGGTGTGGTCATGTCCAACGTCAACCTACAAATGCACTATGGTGAGTGCATGTGTTGAAAAGGGACGAGGTAGACCTAAAATCACACAACAAGAAGTTGTCTCAAGAAACCTATAATTTCTTGGGATCAAAGCAATTTTATCTGCGGACAGATTTGACCAAGACTTAATCCAGTGCTAAACCAGTAAAAATCAAACTCACATCATTTGTAACTTTGGTATTCAAGATTAGTAAATGAAATCAACTGAAAAATTTCTCTATTTGTAAAAGACAAAAAAAAAAAAAAAAAAGGAAAGCGAATGTGTATATTGTCTATTGTAAGCAGGTTATGAGCTTTGACATTAAGACTAACTTCCTGATGGTCACTGTAAAGAATTTACAAATTTCTATCTGATCTTTGAAGAGGTACAGGGAAAATGGAACCACCTCTGTGCACTAATTTGCTCAATATGCTTTTCAAAAATATCTTCACTGCTGTTCCTATAAGGGACGGGCCACTGCTCGGAGCCTAACATCTGATCCCTTGCAGATGTCCTCATAAATTTTCTCTACGGATGCAGCGCTGATCATAAGTCATGTCATGGTTGCAAGTGTGGTGGTTAAGACTCACGAAGGGAGGTTACTGAAGCCGAAGTACACAGTTCGTTGCTGAAATGCATTGACTGCATAGTCCACCTGGAAATGTCCCAACTGAGACTTGAATCTAAGGCCATATCCAAAGCCAATTCCGTTTCCTGGTTTGCCATGCCTAAGAGCAGGATTTCCTGAAATGCATCAATGGCTCCAAATGTTAGAAGAGGACATGTTAGCAAACGCTTCTTATGAAACTAGGGTAGTGGTATCTGAACAGTGTACTCTTTTTATCCACAAAAAAAGAAAAGACAATCATCATGAAGCCCAAAATGTTTACATATGAATTTCTGAGGGATACACATGCGTGAAAGGATGAAGCATTTGTCTCATTGTTTGTTATGAAAGCAGTCAATCATCTAAATATAGAAGTCCAGAATTCTGAGATTCAGAGAGCTTGTACTGTGTGAATGCTGAAGTTCAGTCAGTTCATATGATCCAAAAACTAAGAAAATGTAACCATTGTTGTAATGGACTCAAATATCAACCCCTACTGCGAAAACTCGTACCATTTTACACCAACTCCAGAGGCCAGAGCTTTTCGTTCTTTCTTTCTTCCTATTTTTTAAAAACTTTTCACTTGTATATCTCATTTAGAAGAAGAGCTTTATCTTGCTCGTCGTTATTTCTATCTATAGACAGAGAAAATGATGGAATATTTATATATCATACTACAAAAAGAGAAAATTCGTCCTCTTTATGTGTAGAAACCACAAAAGGAAACAAGAAACTGAAAGTATTAATCCTAGAATCTGTTGGCTGACGGAACCAAGTTTCTTTCCCTTTCAACACTTTCCCCTCTCGTTGGCATGAAGTTATAATTCTAGGAATCTGGTAGCTGGAAAACACAGATCCTTCCTTTACGATACACCCCCTCAAAATAGAATCAAAATATCTTCCATTGCTGGCTTAAGCACTAAATTGTCCAATTGTTTCTTGTGAACTCCTCAGAAAGAATATCTACTAATTGATTAAGGTTGATATACAAGGCATATTCATTATCCCAGTCTCTAACTTCTCATCAATAAAGTAGTTGTATCCCTCAACATGATCATACTACAAGAAGAGGAAGGTCGTTTTGTAAAAGGTGGATATCATAAAGAAGGAAACAAATAGCCTTATGTAGAGATATAAGAAATTCTCCCTAATTTATCTCATACAAACCCAAGCTATAGACAGTCATTCTGAAAGTAAAGTAATTTGCACTATCCAACAGAACATATGATATAGCAAACTATATTTTGTACTATCAAGGCAACAGACCTCATCATCACATTGACAAGGTAAAGGAACTAGTTTCAACTAGGTTGCAAACTTGCAGCACTTAGGAGAGATCTAATATTCACAGATAACCATATGATGCTAAACATTCATGTTTGTAGTTGACCTACAAATCTTCTCTAGAACAATCAGGGTGGATATCAAGATTGTGCACCATATATTGTTGAACTTCTCCAATCTCCATTCAGAAAGCATTTGCTGTTACTATGAAATCCAAATAATTTAATATCTTGCTAAGAGTCACTTCCAGTACTGCTACCTCTGTAGGCTGTGGCTATACACAACTGAATTAGCAAACTCTACACCCCTTAAAAATGATTTGTGCAAAACCAACTAGTGTTACTCCATTACATTTTTTGTAGATATTCTCATCATCATGCTGATGAGGATTATCTTCACGTACTTATCCTTGATACTTATGAGAATATATGAGGATCTACGTTTTTACAGTGAAACCTAAAATATCGAGTTCGATCTGAAAGTAGCAGTTAACCATAACCAGAGCATCATTGAGCTTTACTGCTGAAGTCATAAGCTAAATCATTAACAGCTTCAGGGGAAACAAAAGCTTGAAACCCTTGCAAAAAGTAACCTACTGAATATAGGCCCAACAGCAGTAAGGCAGATAAAAAGCATGAAACAAACTACTTGAAAGAAGAAATACAAAATACACAGGAAAAAAAAAAAATTTTAAAAATAATTTCTCAAACCAATCATTTGCAGTTGTCATATATAAGGGCAGCCCCTCCTTCCCCAACCCTAACCGAAGCAACATAAGAAAACAAAGAAAGACGATACAACTAAACAAACAGACATTCTCAAACATTTCCAAAAGGAAAAATCAAAATGAATGTTTTCTAAAATTCTCATATATATGTTTCTAAATTTCAACAGCAGTCAGTGACATTAAGCAGACCTTCTGCATGATGTAAAAATTACTAAGGTACTAACCGGGCACATGACGACCTGAGCCCAAATCAGATCCACAATCCAAGAAGACAGCTCCATCAAGCATCTGGCTCTGGAGAAGAAGCGTTGGGTGTGAGACTCCACAATATAATATTTAATAGGTCCAAAGGGATGCAGACGTAGCAGTATCTAAACTAGTAAATACTAATTCCACAGACAATGTAGAAGCAAGTAAGCAATAAATTAAACAAGGGAACTCCATTCCTTCTCTTGCAGGCGCAGACAAGAGGACACAACTCGCATTTTACGTTTGATATCCTGTTACACCATTTCTTAAAACATATTGTTTCCTCTCTTCTTTTTAACAATCAATTCTGATATTTAACTTTTCTTAATAAAATTCTTTTCTTCAAATTAGAAAAAAAGTTCTTTTGACTATAAAGCGCTCTCACATGATGATTTATCTTACAATACAATTCTTACACAACAACAGGACATTTCTTCAAGGTCAAATTCATCAACTAAGACAAGACATCATTGCCAATAAAAAGTCATGCATCCCCCTTAACACCACTTAAGAGTCTGTCCACCCTATCTGCTACTAAAACAAAAAAGTTTGTATTATAATGCTCCAGAAAGATGAAAGAAAGTTCTAATCAAAAGTCTAAGAAGACATTGTGGTACTTAAAGAAGTAAAAAAAAAATTGAATGAAGCCCTTGCAAGTCCCGCTCAAAAGTTATGTTGCTTGGATTCTTCAAAAACGCTGATGGGTGTGTGTCGGATCCTTCAAAAATGCATTTTTGGAGGATCCAACATGGGTGCAAAATTATTTTTGATGAGTCCGAGCAAAATAGCTCAAAAGGCAACAAAGTTAAAAGTGATTGACTAAGTATGCCATTGTCAATTTCAAACTCAGACGATCCTATGAGTTTGCTTGTATTTAAGAGTTAAATGTCACTGGTATTTCCAGCTGCAAGCTTGATTGGAAAAGCTGATAGATATCAAAAACAAATGATACCATATTACCTTATCACAATTAGATTCAAATAACTGTATTCTGTTTCATACTAAGCGCAATAGATTTTTCAAAAACCAAAATAAGCAAATCCATTTCTCAAGTCTGTGCTACACAGTTGCTTTTTTTTTTTTGGTTCTGAATCATTGCACGCCATTTGAAATTAGCAAAATTTCATTCATATTTTTGCATCATGAAGGAACTTAAGAGACGAGAATGATAATAAGAAAACAATTTTGCAAAATGTGGAACCAAACAACTGTCCTAAAAGGCAAAGATCCAAGAATTTACAAATCAAAACATACCAAAGGAAACGTCAGTTCACTGTTAGCAACCAGACAAGATCTACCACAACCAACAGCTCCTTCACCATACCCTCGGACGCTACCAAGCCCGCCAATTGCAAAAGCTTGATAGGGAGCTATATCCCCGACAATAGAACCACCCGTGAGGCTGTCAGAGAAAAAGGTAGGACTTTAGGATATGGAAAGATGCATTAGAACGGAAAACAAGAAAATAAAACTATACAGGAAAGAAACACTTTTTAACAGCAAGGCTTAAGATTTTTTGCAAGACTAATATCAATATGAATGTGTCCTCAAGAAATATTCCCAACTTGTTGATAAGACCTATGCACCATTGACCATACAACCATAAGTGTGTGGGCAATTGGACTAGAATCATATTGATAACTATAGCACACCTTGCTCCCTTTTCAATCATGTGGACCCAGTGCTGAGGGACCATTGATATAGTATGCCATTCAATAATTTCTCTCTCAACACTCAAGAGGAAAATGTATCTAGCATCACCCCTCTTATCAACTTTTAGATCAGTGGATACTCCCACTCCCATGCTGCCCAGAGTGAAACTCTTCGGAGAAGGCTGTTTGCTGGATGATCAATGTTTTTTTTAGTTTCTATAGTTCTATTCTAGGAAGAAAGGAGAGCTTTTCTCTCTCAGATCCTAAATATTAATATTTTAAGAAGACGGGAAAAACTAGTAAATCTAAATAAACAATTAAAGATATTTTTTAAGAACGGTAGAAGCTAATAAATCTGACTAACAATTGAAGACATATTTATCAAGAACAAACAAATAAATAAGCATAACCCAGATTCTTAAACTACTGCTTTATATTGAATTTGTAGAGAAAAGTAAAGTTCAAAACTATGTAGAGTTAAAATTTCAATAGTTTCTATTATTTCCAAGTCCACCTTCCATGTGTTCACTTGTTTCTATAAATATCAAAGCACATAGATCTTGACCTCTCCAATGCATAAGTCGTATTTCAAACATCTTTCACCCTTGACGTCCTTACACTGTTCCCCTGGTGCTTTGATAATTAATTCATTACTTCCTACATGCTTCCTCTTGTGCTTTTCACCTTAATATTTGGTCATATTCCTGAGTAACTTACCAATAAATCATCAGACACTTGAAAGTACGGAATGCTAACTTTCACTATTTCATTTATGTTGTTCTAGTGGTAATTGGATGCTTTATTTATCTTTATTTAATTTTATATCTTTGTTTGATTAGTAAATACAGTAGTGGTTGAACTTGGTTGTAAGAACCAACCATACCAAATTGACAAATCTTCAACAGTCCAAAATAAAAATGTCTCTCACCTTGTCAAGATAAAAGCCGGCCCAAGTTTTAGTCCCCTTGATGCAACAAACTTGAATCGGTTGAAGATCAGCCACTTGGAAAGAATAGGAACCCCTTGTTCAATTTGCAGGCTAAACTGGACAAGTGTGTGCACATGTTTTAGAAAGCATATAGAACATTTTATGCACTATGATATCAAAATAGAAGAGAAATTGAGAATTTTGAACCATTTTGTGTTTAGAAAGTGAATTACTTGAGAAAAACTACGATCGTTTGCTTTTGCGTATCGAGACTCCTGTTTCACTACTACCATACTGTCATTATAGCCACCACTGCGAAGCAAGCATTTTGTGAGTATAGGCACAGGAAGAATCCGATTAAAAGAAGTTAAAAACAAGTAATAGCTTAAGCTACCTGCAAGTCACCGGAAACCCGTGAGTATCTCTGTTTATTGACCGACCCTCATCACTTACAGGACGAATATGCTGCATGAGAAATGACATTTACGCTTTCCTTAAAAAACCAAGGCTTAGAGCATCACACTTGAAATTTAAATAACATGTGTATAGAGTTGCCATTAAGTGCTATCATTTGCACTTACCTCAAATTTTATACTTGTCTTGCTGCTCCAGTTGGAACTTGCTGGCTCGCTCAAATCTAAGCCAGCAGATAAGCGAGATAAGTTAACTCCACCACTTCCTGAGCGAGAGAAGTTGTCATCTGGTAAGCCATGGACCCCAATCTCGGGAGAAACGGAATGCTGGACAACAAGATAGTTCAGATTGAAGTCCATGATGTGTCAGATTTTCCATACATAGCAATAAGTTGTCGTAAAGTCTACTCCCAAGCTGACACTTAAATTAAGTTGAACTAGTTCTCATGTCAAATAAATGCGACTCCGAGGCAGATAGTTTACAGAAGAGTAGTGCCCTTCACTGCAATAAGGTCCTCTTTATAACTGATTCAACTTTGGTAATGAAATCCTAAGAACAATGGGAGGTGGAATTGCTCATTTTAAACATACTCAGACCTACATATTTAGTTTGAACTCCAATCAAATGAGTTCCACAACCCTTCATGAACCAGACTATTCAAAATGCAAAATATTCAGTCCTAGAGAGTTTGTTCCTCTTTGACAAAAAGATAATAATAAAAAAGTAAAAAAAGATAAAACAATTTTTTCAGTATAGCACACCTGAACGACAAAAGACTGTTGAGCAAGCCATTCTGGTCTTGGCTTCCGGTAAGTAATCAAGATATTGGAATCATAGAGTCCTTTATCCCACAAAACATCTAGCTTCTCGCTTTTGCCAAACAAATTTGGGTGTTTTATGCAAAGACTGCCAGAATAAAAACAAAAAGATTATCAATCTTAAGTGTGAGTAAAAAAAACAGTTTAAACCAAAACCCTAAACCCTCCATCCTTACAAATCCCAACAAAAAATTTATAACCGAAACAAAAAGAAGCTAAAAGTTTCATGAGTAGGACATGAGAAAACTATATTACCTGCCGATTACCAATTCAAGGGGGCTGCCAGAATTCCTGTTTGTGGAGAGAGTGCAGCAATATATAGAAAGAAACAAAGAGTTTAGAACTGATGAATACAAAATCAATTGGCATAAGTGATTTAATATGTAAGAACCTGAAAGGCTGAAGCATCAAAGCAGCACATAGTTTATGGGTGAAATCCACATTGACATCTATTTTAGCTGCAAGAAATACCAATTCAAATTCAAGAAAGTAAATAGGAACTCAACTTTACAATATAAAACACAAAAAAGAACTATCAGTCAGCATCCACTATGGCCAACCAAAAACACATTTGCATACGCACAATTCAAAAGAAATTTTTCAATCTTTGCAAACATATAGCAAACCAGAACCCACTGGCACCCCATAAACACAAGTTTTAGAGAGTTATGAGACAAGAAATTTTATTTATTTATTCGGATAACCGTGGTGTCCGGGCAAGCTTGCGCGTAACGAATTCCAAGGGATACCGTCACCTCCCACCAGTCTCACCAGCGATAGATACAGGTTTGGACAGATGGAAGAAATCACCTGCTGTTTTTGTCTTAGTTGGAATTTGAACCCGAGACCTTATGGTTCTCAAACCACTTCATTAACCACTAGGCCACACCCTTGGGTATGAGATAATAAATTGTGGGTTTTATTTGAGAAATGGAGGAGAAAAAGAAGAGACCTTTGCCACCATGTGTGCTTTTCATAGCACCCATCAGCCTATTAATGAGTTCCCCACCATTCAAATTGATTGAAGATTCAATCTTTACAATATATAGCACAAAAAAGAACCATCAGCATCCACTATATCCAACCAAAACAACATTTGCATTAGGCACAACAAAAAGAAAACCAAAACTATAGATACCCTTCATTGACACTCCCAAAAAACACAAATTCCAGAGAGTTATGAGATAATAAATTATGGGTTTTATTCAAGAAATGAAGGAGAAAAAGAAGAAATCTTTGACAGCATGAATGCTTTTCTGAGCACCCATTAGCCTAGAAATGAGTTTCCCACCATTAAAATTTACTGAAAATTCAATCCTTACAATATAAAGCACAAAAAAGAACTATCAGCATCCACTATATCCAACCAAAACAACATTTGCATTAGGCACAACAAAAAGAAAACCAAAACTATACATACCCTTCATTGACACTCCCAAAAAACACAAATTCCAGAGAGTTATGAGATAATAAATTATAAGTTTTATTCAAGAAAAATGAAAGAGAAAAAGAAGAGTCTTTTGCCAGCATAAATGCTTTTCTGAGCACCCATTAGCCCATTAATGAGTTTCTCACCATTCAAATTGATTAAAAATTCAATCTTTACAACATAAATCACAAAAAAGAACTATCAGCACCCTCTATAGCCAACCAAAACTACATTTGCATAAGCATAACAAAAAAACTGACACCCCAAAAACACACTTCATAAAACACAAATTACAGAGAGTTATGAGATAATAAATTATGGGTTTTATTCAAGAAATGAAAGAGATAAAGAAGAAACCTTTGCCAGCATGAATGCTTTTCTGAGCACCCATTAACCTATTAATGAGTTTTCCACCATTCAAAATGATTGAAACTTCTACAAGGTCTGTTGTATTGAGTAATTAGTGTTGGTTTTTTTTGTACTTATTCAGTGTGAGTTTTGTGTAAAACGAATATAAAGAAAACATAAGAAGAGGGAAAATTTGGGAATCGCTAATTCTCAAGTTATCTCTTGCTTTGTAGATTGGCTTACTACTCTTCAGTCTTTGCCCTTCCCTCTCTGCACGTGGTGTTCCATTCTGCCTTTCAATTAGACATTGTCACACCATATATTATTAATTCGGATTTATCCAGAAGTATCAGGTTCGAGTCATTTGAGTATAAAGTTATTTTTGTCAGAAAATATTTTATTCTTTAATTTGAGAATTTTCTTGGAATGAAATTTGACGTAGTCGTGCCCCAATTTTGATGTGAAACACAAGTAGGAATTTTATTTATTTTTTTAAAAAATACTTGTTAATCATAGAATTTTAGTAGCTTCACTATCTGAATTTTCTGTGGTATAATCTGTTTTTTCTTCTTCAATCCAAAAAAAAGTACCAGTTGATTTATGTTTATTAGCATTAGAAATCTACTACTCTATTTTAATTAGGGGTGTCAAAGAGGTAGATTGATAAGTCATTTATAAAATTTATAAGATATTAATTTTTTTAATATTTTTTTATTTTGTATGAACAAAATTAGATTTATAAAATTGTCACATTATTTCAGATTTTTTTCGATATTAGTGTGATTTGATTAATATTTGATATGTTTCGTTCTAAATGATATGCAAGAACCACAATTTGAAGTTAGAACACAATATCATACATACTTTTACATGACGGAAAAAAACTCTCTTGATATTTTTAGTGTTTAAAAAGTGATTGATCAATCAACGAAATATGAAATATTACAAGAATCAAGCTTTAACTTACTAATTTACATTAGTGTAAAATAAAGTTAAGCAAAGACAAAAAGTTAGATCACGCAAATAAAAAAAATTAATCGAGTCTACTATAATTAAGTATCTAATAAGAAAAACTTAAAGTGGTCAATAAATTTACTTTGTTTTGATTGGCCTAGTTACTAGTATCTCAAGTTTTAGTCTTCTTCTTCAATCATATTTTTATTGACTTTTTCTTTTTTATGATTCTCAAAATTTTAAAATCTGTTAAATTTTATTTCAAAGAGAATAAATTAGTAAATTTCCAATTTAAAATAGAGAATTAACTAACTTAATTAAGTGTTGTCTATCTTATTAGATCAAAATGCAGTATTATTCTTGGCCATAATTGTTGGGATTATGTCTTTTATAATATAATTATTTTTTATCAATTGACAAATTAAAATCCAGATTAAAGATGGGTAGATAAATTAATCACATACTTTATATGGATAATCTAAAAATCATTAGTTGATCACATTCTTTATTTGGACCATCTAGAAATCTTTTTTTTTTTTATCTATATATATAACATAAAACTCGAAAGACAATATATCTAACTTTTAAAATTATCAAAAAAATGAAAACTTTCAAGAGCAATTTTTACATTCTTTTTCTTCTTATTCTTCCTCTTATTTTTGGATCATATTGTTTAGCAAGAGTTCAAGTTCATATTATAAATAGGCTTCCAGATGGAATGCCAATGACTCTCCATTGTCAATCTCATGACAACGATTTAGGACAATTAAGATTGACAGGAGGTGACGAAGCTAGTTGGATTTTTAGTGTTAATTTTTGGGGTACTACTATATTTTATTGCGACGCTCAATGGGATAATAGTTCCATAACATATCGTTTTATTACCTATGATGCCAATCGAGATGCCCGACGATGTGAAACGGAATGCTGGTGGATGATCTCTGAAGAAGAAACGTTATATGGTTATAATCAAGAGAGTGAATACTGGGAATTGTTTCCCTTCACCAGTGCATCAATTTTTCGTGTTCAAGATTAACAAGATCCAATTAGCATTACTTCGTATCATATAAGGTTGTTTGTTGATCGACACATGTAACACATACAAAGCAATATGATAATGATATTAGTTACTTTTAATTAAAATTTCATCATTGTTGCAAAATTATTTTAATATAATTATAAAGTTTGTATAAGCATAATCCTAACAAAAATATATAAAATTTCAACATATTGTATTGAATTTCAAAAACTTATTGTATGTGAAATTCTAACACATTGCGACGGAGTTTTGAACTTATACATATGAGAAATTTATATATGGAGTTTCCAACCTAAAAAATAACTCCTTTATTTTATCGTAATTTACTATATTGACTATGATGAAAAAAAAATAATATAAGAAGAGATGTTTTCAGCTTATATACGTGTATCAATTATTTAAATTTATGTATTTCAAATTCAAATTTTACGTTAACACCGTAAAATTAAATATGTATGTAGAAATAAATCCTCTTGAATCGCTAACTCTAAATTAATAAGTTATAATCGATTAAATAAATTTTTAAATATAAATAAAGTTTTTGGACCAAATTCACTTGACACAATCATCAAAATAGAAGTACTTAAATGATGAATATAAAAACTTAAGTGTCTTAACTTACAATTAATACTATATTTAAGGGTCTATCTCTAAATTTCCCCTTATTATTTAGGGGTCAAAAAATTGCATTTTTTAAAATAAAGAAAGATAAGCAACCTGCTCCGCCGCCGCCTACCCTTCACCGCCGACATCTACTACCGACTCCGGCGGCCAAAAAGTCACAATCTTTGTATACCCAATTAGCTTCTCTATCTGGGTTTTCACTTTTTTTTTTTGTTGAGCTAATTGGATTTGAAGATAAAAGGAGTAATGGGTAAAGGAGAGAAATCTTCGCTAGGTAGGGCACTGGTGAAACACCATAATCAGATGATTCAGCAATCGAAAGAGAAGGGCCAGGTTTATAGGAATCATAATAAGAAGGTTCTGGAATCTGTAACTGAAGTTACTGATTTAGAAGCTGTAATAGAACAGACAGATGAAGCTCACCGCCTCTATTCTGACCTTAATCCTGCTGTCAATCTTCTCGTCAATCTGTAAGTCCCCTTTTATTAAGGTTTATTTTTTGGTATTTTTAGAGATTCACTGTTTACTTTTTCGAGCTCGTATACATAGATTATACATTGTTATACACGTTATTGTATATGGGTTACATATATTAGCCAATGGTGGTGTCCAGGAAAGTTTGTGCGCAGCTCGAGTAATTCTTGTTCAGCAAGGGTAGGTTAGAATAGATAGGAAGAAATCACCTGTTTTGTCTCTGTTGGGATTTGAACCTAAGAAACAATGGTTATGGCTACTCTTTGTTGCCTGCTGAAATATAGCAATAATTATTTTCATTAATAGACTAAATAAAATCAAGACAAAAGATGGGTAGCTAATTAGTCACAGTCTTTATATGAATGATGTTTAGATCAAAAGGTTGATCACATTCTTTATTAGGACAATCTAAAAATCACCACCCCTGAAATTTTTTTTTTTTTTTTCTTTTTGTATCTATCTATCTATCTATCTATATAACATAGAAGTCCAAAACCAATAGAGCTAACTTTTAAAATCAAAATGAAAACTTTCAAGTGCAAATATTACATTCTTTTTCTCCTTATTATTCTTTATGTACTTATTTTTGGATCATGTTCCTTAGCAAGAGGGATTAGTATACATTTGCCAGGGCACAAAAGAGTCCAAGTACATGTTATTAATAGGCTATCAGATGGAATTCCCATGACTCTCCATTGTCATTCTCATGACAATGACCTAGGACAATCAATATTAGAAGAAGATGATGAAGTTAATTGGAGTTTTAGAGTTAATTTCTGGGGTACTACTTTATTTTATTGTGACGTTCGATGGGAGAGTGATGGTTCCATTTGGCACCATTTTAATGCCTATGATGCCAATAGGGACTATCGACGGTGTCAGTCGGAATGTTGGTGGATGATCTCACAAGAACAACTGTTGTATGGTTATAATCAAGAGAGTGAATACTGGGAATTGTTTCCCTTCACCAATGCATGAATACTCTTAATGTCGCCTATTACCCTTGCGTGTTGTTCAAAGATTATAGGTTTTTCATGTTCGAAACAAGAACCAATTGTCATGTTCAAGTTAGCTTACATGTTTTGTATATATGCTTTAGTCATGTGTGATCTCATGGGTCAATCAGACTTGAAGACAACCATTATCGTCCAAGTTCTGACTTTCAATGAGATTAATTTCTTAGGTTTTACTGTCTACTTGACTTTTCTTCTTAATAAAAAATGTGATATTGCACCTTGTAGTACTAAAAAAATTAAATTTAGTGGACAAAGAAAAGTAACAATGAACCATGCATGTTTTTACGAGAGAATTACCATGCAAATAATTAATATTTATAATTACTGTTCCTGTTATTTGCCCTTCCAATTTATTTTAATTCGTTGCCTTTTTCAGTTTTATATTTTTCCCTTCAGTTTATGTTCATCTTAGAATAGTGTCTTTTGACATTTTGAAGAAAGAATCATCACTACTCCATATCATATAAGGCTGTTTGGAAATTGGCAACGTGTAACACAAGGTGATATGAAAGTTACATGCGTCCACTTTTAATTGAAATTATTTTATTATGAAAATGAAATGTAAATAAACAAATTTCAACATATTATGTTGGAGTTCGAAAACTTCTTGCATGTGAAATTTAAACATGGTATGATGTAAATTTTACATCTGAAACTCCACAATATGCTGTTCGTAAACCCTCTATATGTGAAACTCAGTATATATATTTTTTTATTAGTGATGCATTATATAAGTAAATGGGAAAGACATTGTGTCTATTGCATACATAATTTGTTCGCCCAATAACTAGGAATTGACATACACTGGCCTCAAACTCAGGACTTGAAATTTTGGAGAAAATATCATATGTAAGCGAGTAGAAATAACTATAATATTTCAGATAAATTGGGAAATTTTGCAGTTACTTATCAAACAAAATAAAAAGATTGGTAATTTTCTGTTGATATTCTTCTCTTCTTTGTTAATAAATCATGCATTTCTGAATGTGTGTGTTCTCCCCCTTCTTTTTTTTGGGGGGTTGGTTTATTGCTAGAGAGTTGTAATGCTTGCTGGTTGCTTGGTTTTATTTTTTGATCTAGTTTCTAGAAAAGAACAGAGAAAATTGGGTACTGGATGAGGTTGGGACTTTTTTTGGTTAAAATTTTATAGTGTCGATATTAGATTGTCCTTTAGATGCCAAGATCAATTCTTGATAACTTTCTTAACTTTCTCAAGTGCAACATAGAAGAACCTAAAAGTAGAAGAAAAAAATGAAAAAAAGCAGAACAAGTGCCTTTTTTTGCCTCATTCTGAGCAATTATCTTACTGTTCTGTTTTTTCTGCCATGGGATGTTCATTTTAGCTTAATTGTAGAGTGAAGGGGTTTGAACTGTCGTTACAATCATATGCATCATTTCCAATGAGGCCAAGTGTAGCACTGCTGACAATTTGTTTTGCCATGTTAAAAAAGTTATGGAATGGTAAAGGAAGGATTTGCTATTGCAAAAATCCATAGTAAAGGAAGGAGCCCCCTTTTTCCTTGGCACAGCGTGAGTTGCTTTAATGGAATGCTTGCATGAAGGGCTTAGTTGAGTGTTGTGGGTAGAATTGCTGTATGAGGAGTCCATTTTAAATAAAAGGAAACAAAAAACATACAACATCTTTCTAGAAAGAAATGGGAAATAATGTTTGATGTTTCCCAAATTGATACTGAAGACTTATTTTCATTAAGTTTGTATATTCAGGTAAAATGGAAATGAAGCATTGCAAGATGCTTTGAAGGGCTGTACAAAAAGTGAAGTATACTTGCTTATGGATTTGGGGTTTTGGACGTCATCTAACAATACATGAAAGATTAAAATAGCATCTTTTGACTTTATAGACTCACTAAGGAGTAGGATCTTATTTAGGTGGAGCCTTTTTGTTTTGTTTTGTACAGAAAGGTTTCTGTCTTTGTAATCCCTGGCACTAGCTAGGTTTATGTAACTACTCTGCATCCACTTGATACCCTGCTAATATAACATCTTACTTCATCAAAAAAAAAACGATGAAGATACATTTTCTAAAACCTACTGTCTCAATAACTCTGAGTGGCTGAAATACATTTCTTCAGTGGATTAAGAGCCCGTTTGGATTGGCTTGTTTTAACTGTTTTTCAGCTAAAATAGCTTTTAAGCACTTTTGGAGTGTTTGTCGTAAGTAAGTGCTTATAAGCACTTAGTTTTAAGCTAAAATGCTAAAAATAAGCCAAAAATGAAAAGCCAATCCAAACCGGCACTAAGAAACAAACTTCTATACCTTCCCCTATTACTGCTGACAGTAGGTCTCTTAATCTTGTAATTTTTTTTTGAAGTAGGTAACTTTAATCTTGTAAATTTTTCAAAGACTCATTAGAGTCGGATCTCCCGTCATTGGCTCATTGCATCACAGATGTATGTTCCTAGTTTTGAAGGCATAGAACTTATGGATTCTCTAGTTCAGAAGTTTTTTTTCTGAAGGTATCTATATCTAATGAACTGTAATAAATTAGTAGTGAAGAAATCTCGAGGGCTTTGTCTGAGGGGCATCATGTAAGTAGATAGCACCAGAATCCTAGTAGATTTGATTCAGAAGGAAGTATCCATTAACATATGTAACTGTGTTCTAACTCTAATTGAGAAATCCAGGTATTGCTCTTTGGGAATGACTTGATTGGTGTAGATGAAGTAGTAAATTTGAAAGCAAGTGGAACGGTAACACTGTTGATATGAACAGAGAGGGAAATCCTCTCAAGTCTTACATATTCAGTGAACGGGAAGTGAATCATATCTCCATCAGAAATTATTGTGATACAGGGTTTCCACATCTTGTTTTATTGCAGCCTTTGCTGTTGGAAAATATATACAAAGAAGAACTCAAAGATGAAGTTTTGATAATATGAACAACAGACATAGAGTTGAAGGACCGAAACACGTGCGAAATGCTTTCCTAAAAACCATATTTGCTCCCTCTCCTCTGTGAGATAGCTATGGGATTGCACGCAAATAGTTTTGGTGGGTATGACACAGTGTTCAGGAAAGCGATTGCTTCATCGCTTAAAGCGATGAAGCAAAGCGATGCGAGCCTTCTACGCATCACAGACTAGAATGAGTATTTGAGTGCTTCATCGCTTAAAGCGAGCGCTTCAACACTTAAAGCGTGAAGCGGTGCCTTATTGCTTTTTTCCGCTTTACACTTCCCTGAACACTGGTATGACAAGCCTATGAAGTATGAATTTCTGCACTAAGCAGATAGTGAAGAAATCCCATTAGAAAGCAAGTTTTTGAACTTGATCTTTTGGAGAAGAAAAGAATTCTTTGGAGAATGTTGTAAAGATAGATACTTTGTTAAGTTATGTTGGAACCTGCAGAAGTTGAATTTAAATAGAACCGGTGGTAACCAAAGAATGAAAGGACGCAATCTTTATTTAAAAGACACGACCTTTCTATAAAAGACACACCTTTCCATTTAAAATACTAATTAATAATTTAATTTAAACAAAATTCCAACATTTGCTATGTTGTATTTGTTTTGCTTGAACTCATGTAACCAGTCAACACTACCTGAGCAGAATTATTATGGTCTCTGTAATAGAGGCACTAATTTGAATTTAAACTAAGGTAAATGATAAAATTGCTGATTATGTTTCATGGTCAGCGCGGTAAAAGTTAGGTCATTTGTATGAATTTCTCTCTTCAGATTGAGTAATCTTGGTTTACCATTTGCATTATTGTGCCAAATTTACTTTTCTAATTTTCATAGTATATGCTAGTGTAGTGTTGACCGAGATCCTATAACAAGTGGTTTCATCTCTGAGAAACTGTTTCTTATGCTATTTCACTTCTCATCTTTGACCTGGCTCATTTTTGCTGATTTTTTCCCTTGACTTTTTGCTATTGTAGCTCTATGTGTTAGTGTCCTCTCTGACAGAATTGAAAGATTACATACCTTTTACACTAATGGTGGTTGTTGCCTGACTTTGTCATAATAGGGACTCTGGCTCTAGTACTGGTGATATGGGACCTGAAGAAAGATTGAAGCAGCAGAAGAAAGAGGAGGCTTTGCATGCTAGTAGTCTTCGTGTTCCACGCAGGTAATTGTTCCCCTTTCTTAATCTAGTGCACTATCTGGTGTCCTGGTCCAAGGTCCTGAAGTACCTCTTTTTCCAGGCCCCCATGGAATACTAGAATGTCAGTAGAAGAGCTTGATATCAACGAAAGACAAGCTTTTCTAGCTTGGCGACGCAATCTTGCAAGGTCAGTGCTATTAAAAGACATTTTACTACTACTCTACACTATTGAATGCATGTTTGTAAATATTGTTGCTTTCCTCTCTTTTGGGGAAGGGGGCAGGAACTATGAATATTGTAAATTCAAGATGGATGTTTAAGATATCTTGCATTCATTTTCCTCTGGAAACTGCTTCAATGTTGGTTACTATGATTTTTTTCTTTGTAATGTTGAAGGCAAATGTTAATTACTATGGATTATGTAGTAAGCACAGATTAAGCCAGGAAGTTGCCTGGTTTATATTCAGAGCATTTGTATCTCCCCTCCCAGTTTTATTAGTCAACCATTATATTTCATGTGCACTTAAAAAACCTAACAAATTCCATTGCATCATAGTGAGTTTGTGTGATGGAGTTATGACCAGAAAATGCATCAGTAGTACATTGAAAGTCTTTCAAATAGGTTCCCATCTTAGAAGAAGAAATCCAAATCCAATTAGTGGATTTTATAGGATCCTTGTAACTATCCATGACTCTTTTGTAATTTTTTTGGAGGTGGCCAGCATAGCCTTGAATGCTGATGAATACAGCTTTTACCAATTTCAAAAAATAAAAAGGCTCCCATCTTATGTTGGACTATGGCTTTACATGTCAATTTTGTTTATGTACATATTTTGTTCTAATCATTTGAAATTTATTTAGGCTTGAAGAGAACGAGAAACTCGTTCTCACCCCTTTTGAAAAGAACCTGGATATCTGGAGACAGCTTTGGAGAGTTGTTGAGCGTAGTGATCTGGTGAGATTTTGGTCATTTGTACCTCTATTATTTTATTCCTTGAAGGATAAAATGTTTTGTTGGCAGTTTAACAGTTAGTGCCTGTCAATCTACTGGTTACTTCTTATGCTTAATTCTTGTGTAGTTTATTTGAGCTAATTATGTAGACGGAAACACTGAGAGTAACTGTTTCTCCAAACTTAAGGTTGCTTTCTATTGAACATATCAAACTAAAGTTAAATTTTTTGTAAAGAAGCCTGATAGTGCTTGGGTAAGAGAGTATGAAGATTGGTTGGTAATTTGATATGTAATACCATTCCCGCCTTGTATTAAAGATACTTTCCCCATGACAAATTGTCTCTGTCAACGTTGTTAAAATTTGGCCTAGTAATTGGGCTGCAAATGTTTGACCCATGAAAACTGTGAGAACCTTTAAACTCAGTGTTGAATTCCGTAGGTGCTTCAATCTGAATAGTCAATTATTCTTAGCCATACGTTGCTTTCATGCTTCTTATATCACAATTTCCTCGTATATATTTGCCTCCTACTAATTTCTGGATTCCTACAGTTTTAGTTCATTGGTTTTTTTAAATGAAAAGGTGAAATTTCATCAAAAGGTACCACAATTTTATTGATCCATTGTATCTTTTAGACTAATTAGGCAATAATGGAACTTCAAAAATGTCCACTGTTTTCCAAGTTTCAACTATTGGATAATATCAGCAATAATAACTATTGAAAAGTCCAGCATCAAGTATGCCTGTTTGCTTTGTTGAACAATGTTGACTTTGCAAAAGAAGTATATGTAAGCAAAGAGCTTAAAAACATGACTGCGGACCCCTTCATTTAGACCTGTCCTTTCTGGGCTCTTCGGACAATAGTTTGTCGATAGGATTACTTTTTTGATCTTTCCTACTAATAATATTCCCCATTTATTATCTGGAAAGAGAGAAATCTTAGAGTTTTTGAGAATAGGGAGTGTAATATGCAGCAAGTAAAATTGAATTGTATTCTTTGTGTTTTTGGTGTATTCAGATTTACTCTAATGACACTGTCTCTATCATTGATGTTTTAGACTCATTATAGGGATAGGACAGTGCCTTTATAGTTTATTATGTTAATATGGTTTTCAGTACATGGGTTGTACTGATTTACAGAAATAGAAACAGTTACCAATCTCAAAAAAAAAAAATATTCCCCCATTTGTTATGTAGTGTAATTTTATCAGTGATCTACTAGTGCAATTGATAAAAAAGGTACTGGATTTCTATTTGCTACTTGATTGTTATGGATCGGATGGTTTCCCCTTTTCAATTAATCTCTCTGAATTGGATGATTTCCCTCTTTCTATGGACATGTTTTCTTAATCTTTCTTTGGAGTACTGCTGATTTTTCCCCCTTCATTAACGAAATTTATTACTTTATCTAAAATAGCGTTGCTGATTTATTTTAGTGTTTCTTCGTACGCAGCTTGTAATGGTTGTTGATGCACGAGACCCACTTTTTTATCGGTGTCCTGATCTTGAGGTAAGTATTTCAATGCTTCGTATAGGTTGAAGTACCTTTCAATGTTAGCACAACTATGACATATTTTCTATTTATATGTGTTGATATCTTTGTCATAATGTTACATGTGGCTGTGCGTTCTTCTAATGCACTATTGTTGAATTCTGATTTATTTATTTTTTTAACTTACTTTCTTAATGATTTTTTTTAGAAAGAAGGTAATGGTTTCGTACATATACTGATATACCAAAAACCTTGATATTAGTGATGCCTCTCTTGTTTTACCTGTATCCATATCATACAAGTTGTGATAAAGATTATGCATTGACGGGGGCAAATTGCAGGCTTATGCACTAGAAGTTGACCAACACAAAAAAACAATGCTTCTTGTTAACAAAGCAGATCTTTTACCCATTTCTATCAGGTCAGTATGCCTGATAATACGGTTGCTGTTTCCTATCAGATTTCTTATTTTTGGTGCAATTTTATGGTTCTTGCTTTATCTGCAGAAAGAAATGGGCTGAATACTTCCACCAGCAAGGGATTCTTTTTCTGTTCTGGTCAGCTAAAGCTGCCTCTGCTGCTCTCAGTGCTTCAGAAGTACCAACGAGCTCTCAAGAGGCAGGTGATGCTGATACGAAAATCTTAGGCAGGGAGGAGCTATTGGCCCGTTTACAGTCTGCAGCAGAGGAGATAGTTTTGACTAGGAATAGGTCAGCTTCTCATGCTGATGAGAACTTGGCAACAGATGTTCAATCTAGAAGTGTGATGGTGGGGTTTGTGGGGTATCCTAATGTTGGGAAAAGTTCAACCATTAATGCTTTGGTGGGGGAAAAACGAGCTGGTGTGACATCTACTCCCGGGAAGACAAAGCATTTCCAAACACTTGTGATTTCTCCTAAACTTACTCTATGTGATTGCCCGGGTTTAGTGTTTCCATCATTCACAAGTTCGAGATATGAGATGATTGCATGTGGTGTTTTGCCAATTGACCGCATCACTGAGCATCGAGAGGCTGTACAGGTGGTGGCAAATCGAGTCCCTAGAAAAATTATCGAGGATGTCTACAACATATCTCTGCCGAAACCAAAGCCATATGAACCACAGTCTCGCCCACCTACTGCTGCAGAACTTTTAAGAGCATACTGTGCCTCTCGTGGTTATGTTGCTTCAAGCGGATTGCCTGATGAAACAAGAGCAACACGTCAGATGTTGAAGGATTATGTTGATGGGAAGCTGCCACACTTTGAAATGCCTCCGGGAGAATTAGACGATGAAGGTAGTGAAGAGGAGGATGAAGTTGTTACAGAGGATGCTGATGGACCTATAATGTCTGGTTCTGATGAGGATGAGGATGATGATGATGAGGATGAGGATGAGGATGATGAGGACATTAATGCACATCTAGATCATGTTCTGAGTGATTTAAGTACATTTGATATGGCCAATGGACTTGCTTCTAACCAGGCAGCTCGTAAAAAGAAGCCCTCAACTGCTCCTCATAAACAACACAAGAAAACACAGAGAAAGAAAGACCGGTCATGGAGAGTCCAGAACGGTGAAGGTGATGGGATGCCAGTAGTAAGAGTCTTCAGGAAAGCAGCAAACACTGGACCTGTAAACGTTCAGTAGGTGTCAATGGAAGTTGTTGGCTTCTTGGCTCCCAACGCTGCTGCCTTGTCAGCTGTTTTTCCTCACCTATATATTACTGCAAGCGTTATATATTACACGCATATCTATATACGATGATGGTGCAGTATATATGCTTATTTATCAAGTAGCACTCTCGCTAAGGGAGTTAAAGAATGAATCTTATGTAAGCACATACATTATCTTACTTTATTTAAAACCATCTGGATTAATGTTGTTCATCCGATCTTCTGTTGCCAGTGATTCTTCTTTGAACAAGAAGCTGTAGTTAGAAAAACATGTCAATGTCTTGCTTCTTCCTTGCTCTGGGGTTTATTACTGGCTAGTACTAGTATAAATTGGTCATAGTGGTTGATGTAGCACTTTGTTTATGTTATTTTGCTTACAAAACATTGGAAAACACCTCTCTCTATCCTATGTAGGGGTAAGACCTGTATACAATCATAGTAGAATCTGAAGGGGGGGGGGGGGGGGGAAGTAGTTGAATCCATGTTAGCTTATCGAGTCTCATTTTCATCATGTCTGGCTAAGCTAGTTGGAGGAGATTCGAGGTTTTTGAACTTCGATTGAATTTGATTTATGGAGTTAAAAATTAATTATTTATAATTATTTTAACACATGCATGATCCAAGCCAGACTACTTAGCTATTACATGAGAATTCGTTTAAACTATTTCATCTATTTCTTCTTAGAATGGCAGAGACTACGGTCTCACGTGGTAAAGATATCACAATCGATGAAGGACAAGTGTTATACAATTGATGAACGACTAGTGTAACATTATCTAATATCCTCCTACACGGATAGCCTAGTACTAAGGTTCACATGTGAAATTCAATCCGCCCGCCCCCTCCCCCCGCGCCCCCAAATAAATATAGTTTTGCTTTTGAAAAGCAACTTATTAACTAAATTTAAGAGTAAAATAAAGAAAAATAAAACTTTTATGATATTTATACCCTTTATAACTTAAAAAAAAAACTATATTCTTAATAACTTTTTTTAAGAAAACCCACATGAAATAAAGTAAAATGTCACAATAGCTATCCTGATTTTATTTACCAATTTCTATACACATCTTTTCTTCGTGTGAACTAAATGTTGTCCTTTTTTTTTTCTTTTTTTTTTTTTTTTTTAATTACAAGGGAAACCCGTAGCCACTACCTTTTGGGTGTGCACAGGGTAAAACGCTCGCTCCTATGCAATAGCTCGCAAACCACATAGGAGAGGTAACCCACACTAGGCAAGCCTAGTGCGACGAGCTCGATCCAGAAGACAAACCCCTTGTTTTCGCTAACAAGGGATTTCGAACTTGTGACCTCCAACATGGAATTAAAGGAGACAATACAAATACTGTTGTATTTTGGACTTTGGTGAAATATACATCATATAATTTTGTACATATATGCATCTGAAAATTTCACAAATATATCATCAAAGATTGTGGTGAAGTAGTAATATTTTTTTATTTTTAATCAGAAAGCTTGAATTCAAATTTGAGTATGAAATCACCTTTAATAGGAAGTGTTATACTTTCAGGTGATATTTTCCCGCATAAATATGAATGAATTGTTTTTGATGATTTTTTCTTCCTTTCTTTTGAGAAAACAATGAAATATGGTACATTTTGTTTTTGATTATATAATAAAACAAATGGTATGGTTGACAACTATAATTCATTGTACTCTTGCATCACTTTTTACAATTTGGATATATTTATGTAATGTCATTTTTTTATATTGACACATTATATGTTCCCTTTACACCAACCCAGCCCCCACCCACCCCAACACATCACTCACCATCTGAAAGGATAAATTATTAAAAGTATTTTCAACAATATTATCCTAATTGAAAACCATATTTTTTTAAGAAATGGAAGTACCTTAAATAAAAAGAGAGTCTTGCTTGGAAGATAATGTATTTATGTGATCTATAACTCACAGGTTTGAGTTTTGAAATTAACTTGATGCTTGACTAAAGTAGATTATGTTTATATTATGCCTTGTTAGAGTGTCGCTCTTTTTTAGTCTTTGCATAAACGTGAAACATTTAATATTCCAAATGCTGTATTTTCCTTGCATAAAAAAGAAAAAAAAAAGAAATTAAGCGGCAAAGTTTGGGTCGTAGATTCTCAATATTAACAAAAAAAAAAAAAAAAAGACAACACTTTCATTGTCTCAAAATAAGTGTTATTTTAGCAAGAAATAAATAAAATTATTCCAAAATAAGTATCATATTAGAAATTTAAGACAATAATTAGTAAATGTTTTTCCAACAATATCCTGATACTTTACCTTCTTAATAATATTATTTAATTTTCAAGAGACATTTATTAAATTAATAAGAATAGTTTAGTAAACTATATATTATATTTATTAATTTTTTAATGAACATAATTTTTGATAAAGTAACAATTATTTTGAAACAAAGGCTAATAATTGATTTTATTACTTTTTGTTGTTGGATCTATCGTTGACTCTTTGGCTTGGAACCTTCACTAGAGGGCTTTGCTTTTAGTACTAATCATAGAAAATGTTTCTAAATGTTCACATAAATAATTAATTAAGACAGCTATATAAGAGTCTTTTTTTTTATTTTTTATTTTATGTATAGAATAAGTGAGTAAATTAATTGGTGGACTTTTAAGGAAAATTAACTCAATTGTTAATGTTTAATTATCATCTTAAAAACTATTTTTCATGATTTTTTTACTAAAAATTAATTAACTTGATAAACTAATTTTTACACTCAAGAACATAATAAAACTTCACATAATTTTGCTAATACTATTGTAATCTTTAATATTTTAAATCTTTTTCATAATATATAATTTACTCATCAACCTAACACAAAACAAAAAAAACATATTCTCAAGAAAATATTTTTCAATATATCAAACCCAAGATAAAAAATAAGATACTCTTAGAAGCTATCACTAATATTAGTACTACTAATTTTGAAAAATCTTAAAAATAATATCCAAGGGTCAACTAAAAGTTTATGTGCAAGTTGACGCTGTAATTAACTTACCTTAAACAATAGCAACTCCATGATGAAATGAATAATTAAAATTTTATTCAAAAGGCAAATTGACAACCATATAAACTACAAGTGTCTATCTATAAGGATGTTGGTATTAATTTAAATTCACATATATTTAATTAAAATCTCTTAAATATTCCGTAAATCATTCGCTTTATATAAATAATAAAAAAGTAAATATATTAAAGTCGAAATTAAAAAAGATATTTTAGTTGAAATTTTGTGAGTTAAGACTTGAAAAAATTCCAAAAATTATTTTCAAATTCGAAGTTGAAATAATGAACTAACTTCGTAAACAAATACTTATATGGAATAGTCTCGAAATATTATTTCGAATGTTTGAGTCATATATAAGTTGACTTGATGTGAGTTATGTATGAACTATAAATATCAATAATTATAGTGGAATAAAATATGATCGTGTTTAATTAGACGTCTTGAGTTTAAATTATGTTACAATTTTTTCTTTCGGTAAAAAACATTTTCGATAAACGCCACGTTGACATCGGAACCGGTTATCACCGTTATCCAGTAAAAAAAAGGATTCAAAAGAATCTACTGTAAACAGCTTCAGGTAGTTGTACACTACGTAGCATAACTTGTACACTGTAAGCTAGTAAAATTCAAGTCTTCAGCGCCGTCACTTTCTCGGCCGTACATACAAAAATCTATATATATACGTAGAGAGAGAAGCAGAAATGGCGGATGATTAAGCTTAGAGAGAGAGAGATATTGGCCGCCTTTTTAGAGAAGAAGAAGAAGAAAAACGAAGCTACAGTATTATATTTTTTTCTGGTTCGGTGGGGGGAGGAGAAGAGAGAGAGAGAGGGGGGAAAAGATGGAAAATATTTGAATTTTCTCTCTCTTTCTCATCTGGGTTGTGATTTCTTGGAAAATATTTGAAGGGTTTTGAAAATCTTGGGTGTATTTGTATTGAATCGAAGGATCTGATGTTTTGTGCTGAATTAGGGTTTTGAAATGTTTGTTGGAAATGCATGTTGTTGAGGATTTGAACTTTAATTTGGGGGATTGAGATTATTAGAGTATTGATATGGATGTGGATTCAACTATGATATCGGAATCCGATCACGATCCAACTGTTCAGAATGATAGTTCGACGTCGGAACAACAGCTTAATGATGAATCTTCAACTTCGTTGCAGCAGCAAAGTTCACAAACTCAGCAACAGCAGCAGCAAAGTAGTAGTAGTAGTAGTCCTGCTGTTGCGGGACCAAGGTGTGCTCCGACTTATTCGGTGGTGCACGAAGTGATAGAGAAAAAGGAGGATGGTCCAGGGCCGAGGTGTGGGCATACGTTAACGGCTGTACCAGCTGTTGGTGAAGAAGGTTCTCCTAATTATATTGGTCCTAGGCTTATTCTTTTTGGTGGTGCTACTGCTCTTGAGGGAAATTCGGCTGCTTCTGGAACTCCGTCATCTGCTGGAAGTGCTGGAATTCGTAGGTTATCCAACTTAATTGATTAGCTGAACTGAACCTTTTCTTTTGTAATTTCCTTTTTCTATTAATGGGGAGGGGGAGCTTGGCTTAACCGGTAAAGTTGTTGTCATGTGATCAGAGTTCACCGGTTCGAGTTGTGAAAACTTCTGCAAGATAAGACTGTACAATAGGCCCTTGTGGTTCAGCCCTTTCCTGGTGAAGTTGCTGCCATGCACAAGCTGTAAAAACAACCTCTTGCAGAAATGCAGGGTAAGGTTGCGTACAATGGACTCTTGTAGTTCGGCCCTTTCCCGGACCCTGCACATAGATGGAACTTAGTGCATCGGGGTGGTGTCGGGGTAACTTGTGAGCACCTCCATTATTTTACCTGTACCTGCATCTTTTTACCTTTGCAGGTATTGTGTAGCTTTGCCTTCAGCGCCTAGTTTGTTGGGAGAAATGACATAGATTTTATGACTGACTTGCTTGGATTTGAACCGTGGTTTCCTATGGTCTTCATTCTAGCTTCATCCATGTTAGACACACCCTCGGGTGTAGTAGTAGAACTGAATCTATGGGTTTCAAATGTAAAATGATTTATTTGAGGTTTTGTATCTAATTGCAGGCTTAGCAGGGGCTACTGCTGATGTGCACTGTTATGATGTTTTGACGAATAAATGGTCTAGGTAAGTCTGAATTGTATCAGTGACTGGCTACATATTTATTTTTGGTGCTTAGTTAGAAGGTTTGAATATGTGAATGAACTCCACAGGATCACTCCCATTGGAGAGCCACCCACACCAAGGGCTGCACATGTTGCTACAGCTGTGGGAACTATGGTTGTTATTCAGGTTTGTATTGGCTGATCGCTTTGCTGTTTGCCTCGCGTATGATAATCTCGTTCAGCCACTTAAGATGCTCTATTACCATCCATCTCAGGGTGGAATCGGTCCAGCTGGTTTGTCCGCTGAGGATCTTCACGTTCTGGACCTTACTCAACAACGGCCAAGATGGCACAGGTTAGCACCTTTCGAGTAATGTCTCTAGTTATCATAATGAATGTTGCCTGTGCGTGAATCAATGACGAACTTGTGTTAAGTACTACTGAAATGATTTTGATCTTATCAGGGTTGTGGTGCAAGGACCTGGTCCAGGTCCGCGTTATGGACACGTCATGGCTTTGGTAGGGCAAAGATATCTCATGGCAATTGGCGGAAATGATGGTTAGTCTGATGACTGAGTCAGATCTATTTCTTTTCAGCAATGACATAGTTTAGAATAATCTCAATCATTCTACTGTATTCAGGAAAACGGCCTCTAGCAGATGTTTGGGCTTTGGACACGGCTGCCAAGCCATATGAATGGCGGAAGTTGGAACCGGAGGGTGAAGGTCCACCTCCTTGCATGTAAAGTTCATATTCTCTCACTTGAAGATGTGTACTTTATTTTCTTTGTTACCCAATAAATTATCGTTTCTCTTGATTTGTATTTATTTGCTTATTCAGAATTCTATACTTTAGAAGGTAGCAAATCTCAAGAATTACTTGTACATATCTGTAAGTATTACATGCTGTTAATAGTGTCAATGATGCATTGTCTGTTTAGTTAGCTTGCAAATTATGTGTCTATGATCTGATTAGGGAGTGTGTCTGATCTTTTATATGAAAAGTTGTTTATCCTGGAGCTGCATCTGTAGAACATTGTTTGTTCATGCTAGTTGGAGATCAATGCAGTCAGATTATTTTGAATGTGATACTAATCTGGCCCAACCAATTAAGAAATTAAGGAAGTCCTAATATGCCCTGCTTCTTGTTTAGGTATGCAACCGCAAGTGCACGTTCAGATGGTCTTCTTCTCCTCTGTGGAGGGAGGGATGCCAATAGCGTGGTGAGTCAAGCATATACTTTTTATACTGATTTATTTGTTCTATCATATTGCTATGCCTTGCAGTTGGATCACAATGTTATGATGGTGCTCTTCTCTTTCGTAACTGGTCAATTTTTCTTACCTTTTTTGTTGCCTTGGTTATTCATAGCCTCTGGCAAGTGCTTATGGACTTGCCAAACATAGAGATGGACGTTGGGAATGGGCCATTGCCCCTGGTGTGTCACCCTCCCCCAGATATCAACATGCTGCAGTAAGTGTTTTTTTTTTTTTTCATTAAATTTCTCCTTTCTGGCACAGATCATAAGGGAGTTACCAGTTGTTTATGGTAACAGGTTTTTGTTAATGCTCGGCTGCATGTATCTGGAGGGGCACTTGGTGGTGGACGCATGGTGGAGGACTCATCCAGTGTTGCGGGTATTTCCTTTATGCTCTTTGTATTCATTGCTTGTTTAGATTAACATTTTCTGATTTGGTTATATCTTTTACTATTCACTTTGGTCGGGTGTGATGTCATTCTCACAGCCATGTTTCTTCTTTCTTCCTTCTCTTCTTTTGGCAGTTCTTGATACAGCTGCAGGAGTGTGGTGTGACACAAAATCTGTTGTGACTAGTCCTAGGACAGGCAGATTCAGTGCAGATGCAGCTGGTGGAGATGCTGCTGTTGAATTGACCAGACGCTGTAGGCATGCAGCTGCTGCTGTTGGGGATTTGATATTTATCTATGGTGGTCTACGTGGCGGTAAGGCTATATGATATACATGCTCAATAACTGCTTCTCATTGTTGCAAAGAATGGAAAAAGTTGATGTGGAAGGTAGCAGCATACCTTCCACTTTCTTTTCTAATAATCATTTCTCCTCCTCTGCCCTCCTTGTAATAGCCATTTTAAATTCAACCAAATGTAGGATAAAGCTTCAAATAGAAGCTATCCTTACTTTGCTTATAAATCCCAACAAACTAACTTCTCCGACGATACAGCCTGACTAAAATTAAAAAATAGACCCCAACATCTGATTTGTACAAATCAGATCCTAAGCCAAAGACTATAAATTTAGATCAAAACCCAAACAAAATAAATGACTTGCCAAGTGCTAAACTATGTTAAACATCTACAGATCTGCAACTTAGTGGTTTGATATAAACTTGAAACTAAACACTAATTTAGGAATTCTAAAGATTATTTTTATTTATTAATGAATATTTTCCCTCCCTGGGGACATAGTGTGGCATCTGGATCCTTTCATCGTGCGCCATTTCTTTTAGATCAAAAGGTGGTCTGACTCTATTGGATCAAGTCATAACCTAAGCCGTGCTAGGAGCTAGGTGGCTCAAGAAAGAACAAAAAAGTGAAACTTAACCTTTTGAATTCACAAGCACCTCATAATTCTCTGAGAAATGATTACTCAGTATGCAAGTGAATAATGGTCTCTCTGGTAGAAAATAGTGAATATCTGCCTTGTCCATATGACACATGGTAATGATGAGATACATGAGAACAATTAGTTGTACCTTTCTGTCAAATACCTGACTTTGAGGTATTTGTGGATATCAAGGCAATATATTAATTAGCCGATCTCATATTAAATTTATATGTAGGTATGTTGCAGTTATGTTTAGAAATGAAGTGTTTGTTGACTATCCAAACTGCTGCAATGAATGCTTCTCTCCTCTCTGTTCTTTTAGTATTTTCCATGTAAAGTACATCACATGAGAACCTCTGGAGCAGTTATTTGGATCACTTGCTGGTTTCTGCTGCGAGCGTACTTAAGCTGTTAAAAAGTTGCTGATGTTTGGAATCCTTCTATGCAAGGCAATTATTTACTTGTCACCAATTTCGCAGGTGTACTGCTGGATGACTTGCTTGTTGCTGAAGACTTGGCTGCCGCAGAAACAACAAGTGCAGCTTCACATGCCGCAGCTGCTGCCGCCAATCTACAAGATGGCAGGCTTGCTGGGAGGTATGGTTTTGGTGATGAGAGAACGAGGCAAACAGTTCCTGATGCAGTTAATGATGGTTCTGTTGTACTGGGAAATGCTGTTGCTCCCCCTGTAAATGGCGATATGTATACTGATATAAGTACTGAGAATGTCATGCTTCAAGGATCTCGGTGAGTCTACAATTGCATAATAATGGCAGTTCCTATTGTGCCTGCTGTCATCTTTTTTTAAATTCTGTTGTTGCCTTGGTTCTCAGTTTCACCATCTTGGGTTTGTTTTGTAGGAGACTCAGCAAAGGTGTTGAATATTTAGTGGAGGCCTCTGCAGCAGAAGCTGAGGCTATTACTGCTACACTAGCAGCTGCCAAAGCTCGACAGCAAGGTAATGGAGAAGTCGAACTTCCTGATAGGGATGGTGGAGCAGAGGCTACACCAAGTGGAAAAGCAGCATCTACTTCGATCAATTTAGATTCTACCGGATCGAATAATTCTGCCCCAACTGGAGTCCGTCTTCATCATCGTGCCGTTAGTATTCAGATCCTTTATGCTATGTCGTGGTATCTGGTTAAGTTTGGAAAATAATAGACTGATGATGTGCCTTTAATACATTTATAGATAGTTGTAGCTGCAGAGACTGGTGGTGCTCTTGGTGGTATGGTACGACAGCTTTCTATTGATCAATTTGAAAATGAAGGCCGGCGAGTCAGTTATGGAACCCCAGAAAATGTCACGGCAGCACGAAAACTTTTGGATCGACAAATGTCCATCAACAGTGTTCCGAAAAAGGTACAATAAGTTATTTTGTGCTTCAACTAGTTAGGATTAGCAACGAGAATAACAGAATTGGAATTTGTATACTTGTGATTTTCCATTGCCAGGAAATAGTGAATATGGTAGTATTTTATGGAAGTTGGTCCCAAGCAGATTCTTCTTTTCTTTTAACAAGTAACAGTGATATCCGGATCTGTTGGCGCTTACCTGTACTATTCCCTTTGATGCTGCGGTCCCATCTAAATTCCTCCATTTAGGAAACCTATAGGTCCCTAAGACAATGAATGGACACATGAAGAACAAAGAAAGACAAGTGAAGAAAAGAAATTGAGTTTTACATTTTTCCTGATGTATATATTGTGGCCTTGGATGGAGAGAGAGAGAGAGGTGGGTTGGGAGAGGTACGGGAGAAAGAGAAGAAGATTTCCAAATGGGAGACGTTTGGACTGCAGTAAATACTCAGGGCAGTTGGCCCATTGCTATTCACAGTACTCAACAGAAAAACATATATCCGGTTCGCAGAGTAACTGCTATAAGCTTAGGCGGTTTTGTTCCTATTAAAACAGATAACTTTTTGTGTTATAATCTTTTGCTCTTTCTTTCTGTCTCAGCTGATCACCCATCTTTTGAAGCCTCGGGGTTGGAAGCCGCCTGTGCGACGAGAGTTTTTTTTGGACTGCAATGAGATCGCCGATCTTTGTGATAGTGCCGAAAGAATATTTGCTAGTGAACCTACTGTTTTACAGCTAAGGGCTCCTATTAAGATATTTGGCGACTTACATGGGCAATTTGGGGATCTCATGCGTCTTTTTGACGAGTATGGTTCCCCATCAACTGCTGGGGATATTGCGTAAGTGTCTTGACAATCTTGCATTTCAGTATTTTTTTTAGTTAAAAGTGTTCGTTTGAATCTATGTTACCTAGTCCGTGTCGTGATTGAAATTACTGAAATTATAGCAGTTTCAACTAGGGATAGGCATTCGTTTGTTCAAAACTTCGGTTCGGTTCTTTGATTTTAGTTCCTCACTGGTGCATACCGAACCGAACTATTTTGGTTTTTTCCTATTTCGGTATGTGATCTAAGTTTTCTAACTTTGATGCTATTGTTGGGATGCTCCATTTTCGAGTTTTTCCCGTGAAGGGAGGCCAGTCTTGCCAAGCATTGTAAATAAAACATGGACATTAAAGGGCAAGGAAATAGCTAAGGATGTCCTTACATGTACCACTTTCAAGTTGTCCAACTGGCTATAGTGAAGAGTTGCTTTTAAAAAATTTCCTGAAGTCCCAACTCCTACAATTATTAGACATGGTCCTCTTTGACTGTACATGCATGTATCTTATAAATTTTTGACAATTTTATTCGTATTTATACCATTTTGAAGTGCAGTTTTGATTTCATGGATTCTTTAGAACAAAAAACCTTGCATGTGCTGTATTTGCAAATCAGATTAACACTTCAATTTTAATTCACATCTGTCTGTAAGGTGAGGGGTCAAGCCTTTTATTGTCCTTTCCATTTACGCAGGTCTCTTCCATTTCCCCAATTTTGTTGAATTTCAATTCTTTTTTCTGGGAAAAAGTGAAGGAGAAGGAACTTCTTGAGTGAATCCATCTTGTTTCTGTTTAGACCCCTTCATCTCAAACAATTCAATTTCTGTTTCTGTCTCTTTTTCACTGTTCAGTATGTTATTCTTTAGGTTTCTTTTCTACATCTCTGTTCCTCACTTTTCAAGGTGGTGTTTCTTATGCTTCTTTTAGTGTTAGTTCACCTGTAGGTTCTCTTTCATAATTATTTTACTCGAGGCATCTACTAAGAGAAATATTCTTAGGGCCTGTTTGGACATGCGTTATGAAATCATGATTTGTAATCAGATTGATTTGAAGTTTTATTTTGTCATGCAATTTGGATTTTTTAAGTTGTGTTTTTCTCATAAATGTGAATACCCTACAAGTTGTGAAAAGTGAAAACTATCAAAATTTCTCAAATTCTTACACAATCTTACCAAATGAGCAAATCATAATTCATAAACAAGTATTGAAATATCCTAAGGTGCTGCATTGATAAATCGCATATGTCTGTGTTCCTTTTATAAATAAATGTTTGTGATTACAAACTTTCAAAATACACATAATTTTATTAAGATCCACTAGTCAACAATAGTTGTAACTAGTTATTCATTAATATAATGTTTTCACAAGGTTCCTACAATCTCTTCACACCGAATATGTGTTTTTTTTCAAAACATTTTAAAAAAACTGAAATCACTATTTGAAATCCCCAATCATGTTGTTTTTTTTTTGGAGAATTTGTAATTTGAAATCATGATCCCAAATCGCATGTCCAAACACTGATTTAAAATCATGACTTCATATCGCATGTACAAACGCAAGCTTAATCCTTTTTTTGGGGGGTTTTCACCATTTTTTGGGTTGGGGTCAGGGAACATACAATAAAATAAGATGGTATCATTCAGCATTCTACCTCATTTAACATGGTAGATAAACATTTGTCAGGCCCCTTAAGGTATTGGCTGTATACCATTACAAAATCATTTGGAAAACAACAGATCCATTCATCTATATAGAATCACATGCGGATCATTGCATTCATGCATGTGAATACCTCTACACTGGATTTCATAACAATTAACTGTGAAGTTATCTAGTGATTTGGAGCCCTCTGGACTTTAATTCTTAATACCTTTAAATCTTTTGCTGCCTAGCTGCCTAATATACATTCCAATCTCCTTGAATTAGGATAGTAATTTTGATCCTACATCAGACATTCATGAAAATACTATCGCAAATTTCCAAGGAGAGCAGAGGCATTTGCTTAGGAGATTCTCTTTTTCCCCCTAGTTGTTCCTTCTTGTATGGATGTTGCTCCTGGAGCTGGGGGAATGAAGTAAAGCTGATGGTTCCTGTGCACCCTGAAGTCGCTTAACGACCATCTTGCTTTGAACTCTCCAGTAATTGCTCAACATCCATACAAAAGATATTACATCCTCCGTCCCAATTTATATGTAGTTTGATTGGGCACGAAATTTAAGTGGCAATGTTCCAAAACTACCATTAAAATAAATGAATTTTTAATAGAAAAGTACACCTTTGTATACTTTTTTGTCAAATAAGTGAGACCCAACATGGGTAAAATTTGGTAGTGTCATTTAGTGTTTTCCAAATAAGTAAATGTGTCAATTCTTTTTCTGACTGATTAAATAGGAAAGTGTGTCATATAAATTGGGACTGAGGGAGTAGGTGGTTCCTTCCATCTGCCTAAGGCTTGGCCAGAGAAGTTACTCGGTACCTGTATTGGTGGGAGGTAGCAGGTACATGATGGTACCACCGTTGTAAAAAAGTAATATGGCGTCTTACATTATTAAACCGCGAACCAGTTAGATCAGTTGCTTGTTCAGGATATATAAATAGTTCCGAGTAGACTTTGGGTTGATGTGAGAAAATTAGAATTGATACTAGATGGAGAAGTGTATAAATCTTGGACCTCACAACGATGTTTGGTTGTAAGTTGTGTAGTAACTTACGAAATACTTAGGACTATCTTGGGAGGAAAGGGGACTTGGTATTTGTGACACTGCTCTTTTCAATAGGTCTTGGGGAGTGGCTATGGAGGTTACAGATGAGGAAGAGGTCCTTTGAACAAAGATGGTTGCAGCAAAATATGGAAGTAGCGAATATGAATGGTTCACGTAAAAAGGTCACAACATCTCACAAGGTATGTGTGTGGAAAAGAATAAGGAGTCGTCCATAAACCTCTTTAACTGTGCTGATTTTATGGTTGCGAAATAGGAGTCGTATGCAGCGTTTGATATTTGGTGCAGGGAATTAGGATTGAACTGTTACAACTGGTCCCACATTGGTGGCGGAAAAGGGTTGTTATCTCATTATATGGTATTGGACAATCGTCACCTCATGGCCTAGCTTTTGATGTTGAGTCAGACCAAAGGTCCTTTTCTCCTCAAAAATGATGTTTCTTTGGTTCCTCTAGCTAGTGATAACGAGGCGATAGTAACAGAGTGGACAAGATTGTCGAAAGGAACACATGCAAGGAAACATGGGACAGGTTTTGAAAGATCTTTTAGGATAGTGTGATTAGGGAGCGCGATGATGGTACTGACCCCCTCTCATCCAAAGAAAAAAGGGGAAGGGGTGATCTTTTTCAAATTTAGGTGCATGCTGGGATTTCATTCTTATGGCAGTCAACTTTAGGAAGAGGGGCAAGGTATGCTTGCATGCATTTTGTTTCTTGGGTGGGTGGGAAGGGGACACAAATCGGTTGCTTTTGCAATGTGAATTTGGTTCATATTTATGGAGCTTCATTGTTCAGTTTTTCTTGTGTCACCGGTAAATCAGTGAAGTCCTGAAAAGTTTGAGCGACAACATGAAGAGAAGGAATCGCATGTTGCACGACTCTGCATAGTTTGATGATTTGAGGTGCAAGGATTGTAGAATATTTCAGGAATTGAAAAACTCTTGTGGAGGATCCTGATTAACATAAAGTCTTTGAAGAAGATTAAGACTTTGCTGTTAATTTGTATTGTTGGAATAATATAATATATATTGATTGGATTGTGTGTACCTAAGGATTCTGGTTATATTATTTTGTGGGCCCCCCCCCCCCCCCCCCCCCCCAAAAAAAAAAAAAAAATGAAAAAAGGGGTTGGTGAATGATGTTAATCGAGTTGAGATCTACATGTAACAATGACAAGTAAATATCTCCGTTCAGGCTTTTGTCTATTGAACACCTCTTTGCAGGGCCGTTGCAATGTATCTTTTTCTGTTTCTCTCTATCCCTGGCTTCTTAGACTTCTACCAATTTTTATAGTTGATAGTTAAAATGATCTTTTTCCAATGTCAGTATGCAGTTCTAATGCTGTTCCCTTGGTACTAACTCTTTTTTCAGTAAATGCTAATTTGCTGATCTTGTGTAATCGACTCTTCAGGTATATTGATTACCTCTTCTTGGGAGATTATGTTGATAGGGGCCAGCACAGCTTGGAGACCATTACTCTTCTTCTTGCTTTAAAGGTATCTGTTTGCTATATATTTATGACACAGTTCCACTTTCGGAATTGCTCTTTTACTGATTTTAATGGCACATCACTGTTTGTGTTAGGTCGAGTATCCTCACAATATACATTTAATACGTGGGAACCATGAAGCTTCAGATATAAATGCGCTCTTTGGCTTTCGAATTGAGTGCATTGAGCGCCTGGTATGCTACTATCATTTACCAATTTAAAGTCCTCCTTGCTCCTTCTAGTTGGTTACTGATCTTCTTTATGGAGCAGGGTGAGAGAGATGGAATCTGGGCATGGCATCGCATTAATAGATTGTTCAACTGGCTTCCTCTGGCTGCCTTGATTGAGAAAAAAATCATCTGTATGCATGGTGGGATTGGAAGGTCCATTAATCACGTTGAGCAAATAGAGAGTATCCAGCGTCCTATCACTATGGAAGCTGGCTCAATCGTTCTGATGGATTTGTTGTGGTTAGTCCATGTCATCTCTTTTTTCTTCTTTCATTTTGACATTGTCCTATTTTCTAAAATTGATTTATGCTTCTAGGTCTGACCCAACAGAAAATGATAGTGTTGAAGGACTAAGACCAAATGCAAGAGGCCCTGGCTTGGTAACTTTTGGGGTGAGTAATTTATTTTACAACTTCTTTGAGATTACTGATTCACTTAATTCTTCATTTCACAACTCTTAGATATTTTTTTTTTAATTTTAAGAAGCTGCAATATTCTTCTCCATTTGGGAGAACTGAAGTTAGTTACAGTGACTCATAAAGGAATGGAATTTGACCAAAAAAATCGGCTGCCTCCGTCCACCCCTTGCTATCTTTTGTATTTCATCACTGCGCAGGCTGTCATTTCTTAAGTATTTTTTTCTTAGTGCCGTTGGGCTATTGTTGCTCCTCGTCTGCAATAATTCTTGTCTTTATTTATTTCTATGGTTGGACAATCTTAATTTGTCTGTCCAAGCTCTTTTCTTTAAGAAGTACTAAATTCATAATCCTTGAAACAATTTATCTTAAAAGTTCTGATGATTGGGATATCATTTTTCTAGCTTTTGGTGTTGGATGTTTCTTTGGTTCATGACAATCACAGGTCATTCCTCTTTTTTGTTGCCAGACTTGTCGGTTGCATGTAATTTCTATAGCATTCCTCTATTGCACTTAGGTAAAAACCTCCCTTTACATGCAGCCTGATCGTGTGATGGAGTTTTGCAACAACAATGATCTTCAACTAATAGTCCGAGCCCACGAATGCGTGATGGATGGCTTTGAAAGATTTGCTCAGGGGCATTTGATTACGCTTTTTTCGGCCACCAATTACTGTGGTATGTTCTTTACTGATTTTGGATGCTCAGAGGGTTTTCAAATTTTTAGATAGCAGTTTTATCTATATAGGGACTTTTTTTTAAAAGTAAAATCTACTGCTGCAGGTACTGCTAACAATGCTGGTGCCATTTTGGTATTGGGTAGAGATCTTGTTGTGGTTCCAAAACTTATCCACCCAATTCCGCCAGTTTCATCGCCTGAAAATTCACCTGAGCGGCATATAGAAGACACTTGGATGCAGGTTCCATTATTTTCTTGTCTTTTTTTCCCACATATCTTTTGTGCTTTGATCTATGTTGGTCTTGTTAACACTCATCTGTTATAGGAGTTAAATGCTAACAGACCCCCTACACCAACCAGAGGCCGTCCCCAAGTTGCCAACGATCGAGGTTCTTTTGCTTGGACTTAGCTTTATATTGAAGATTCTTTTCATATACTTTGAGCTTCATGCTCTAACATCTGGGATTTCCAGTGATATGTACATAGCATGACGCCATTTGGAGAGTGTCGCAGACAAATATATCCTCTTTGAAGATCTAAGGCTTTGAGGCACTCGGGATCTTCCAGCACAATAGACAACAGGCCTTCAGACAGATTCAGATCTCAAAGATTGCAGGCACATTGTCTATTCACTCCATGTGGAAGCAGTTCAGGATCTTCGAAGTTTCCCCTTGTACATTGAGCAACAGATACAGATATAAGGATCAACATGTGTTGCTATGTTCTCATGCGATGGATAGTGCTAGGTTTTCATTTTATAAATCTCTCGCTAGTCCTATATATAATCCCCCCCCCCCCCCCCCTTGTTTTAGGCCTATTATTTTTGTCAATGGTAAAAGAGGACTCGAGGGTCTCCATTTGGTGAGATACATAATCCTGAAATTTCTCATGTATCATAGAGGGTGTTGCTTGGTGTAATTTGTGTTGTTGGTGTCATGTAGAATGTAACTTGTGTGTGAAAATATGACAGCTTTAGTAGAACAACAAATGCGATAACAAAGGAGTGGCTAATTACTATTTCTTAGCTTCTTCATCTTCCAATATTTGGTAGCATTCTGTGGGAAAAGAAGCTGTTAAGTTGTGGATCCTTCGAAGCAATTCATTCACATTAGTCACTAGATTTCTTCAGATATTCAAGAAAATATAACGTATGTTTATTTATGGCATAATACATGAACATGCTCTTCATTTTGCCTTCTTGTTATCCCCTCCAACTTTGGGTGTGCTTAAGACTTAAGTAGACATAAACTTGTATAAAGTTTAATAAGTAAACGTGCACATCCTATATGATATAATACAAATTAGTTCGAATGTATTTCACACAAATTGTCATATAAGGTGTGTATGGTACTTGTTTAACTTTATACAAGTGCCTATTTGTACACTACAAAACAAATACAAAACAAAATTGAAGGGCATAGATGACAATCGAAGTATAGTGAAATGATACATTTACATTTTACGATTTTATTTTTTGTTCTTTTTTACTGTAAGAAGGGTGGGATTTTATTATCTCCTAGATGGATTTAATTTCTCTATCAAGGCTATTAGCTTCAACTAATTGTTAGAAAATTTCTTTTGTTTCATCTTATTTTTCTAATGCATCTCACGTACATCAAGTAGTAGGTATGATAGTATTAATATCAAATCCGCAAGGACAAACAATTGATTTACTTGCCATTTCTTGCTATCGATGTGAACTCTTGAGGACGATCAGTCTATCACTCTGTAATGCTAAGATGAACTACAAAAGTTGATAAATTCATCAGCTGGGAATATTTTCATGTGATACTGTTTAAGAGAAGTCTTCAATATTTTCTTGTCAAGAAAACATAGATTGACGTAGACTGTTGACCACATGGTTTTACAATAAAAGCATCACGTCATATATGTTCAACATCTCCACACTTCTAATGCATATAACATATCACAAATAGTCGTTTTTTCAACTCCTGTAATTGAAAAATAGCGCCGCTATAATGGAGAATCAAGTTCCATAGATAAAACTCCACAACAGTGACTCCTATTTCACCTGTCGTATATGCACGTTAGCATATAACATATCACAAATAGTCCGATCAGGATTCAGTTCATACACAGAAGTCTATGTCAAATGCATAATTAAGGGCTCCCCTTATATGTACTTGTCTAATTTAATATACATCTAAAATAGGGTGCTAAATATATTTTGCTGCAGAATAATTAAGTGTGCGACTGATACAAATTGATACAAGCATGAAGCTTACACTCCACCATCACCAGTTCAAGCTTTAAATATCAAAACAAGACTAATTGAGTACATGTGTTTAACCTCGTTTCACAGGTCTTTGAACATAAGATTTATTGGGATCTTCTGTTTTCAACTTTGGAGGTCGAATTTCTCCTTTCTTAGCCTGCAGAAGCACAGAAAACTTGTTCACTAGTGCTTTCTTCAACCTATAAACATTCCCCTCATAATCTTCACATGGGATGGGAAAAGTATAGTGTTTGCAATATAAGGTAATAACAGTCTTACCTTCTTTCCTCCCTTCATGAAATCTCTCCAACTGGACACCTGATGATAAATAGAAGAAAAGTTACAGAAACTCAATTCAATAAGTCTAGATTTTGGAACATGTCGGCTGTCTTAACTGTACAATTTCATATCATCATGAAGATGAGGTTCAACACAGTTAGCATGTTCCAAAGACCTTACGTTCAATACTATTATCATGTTTGTCACCCGGGATTGTGGTAGGATGGATAGAATTCCTCCACCTTTAACCAGAAGTCTCAGCATTGAGACCTGAAAATGGAAAAAGTTCTGGTAGAGAACACATCTCCATTTAATGAGTCTTACGCAGCAGTTGGCACAAATCCGGATCAGTTGGTGCCCCAAAACGGATACCGGACACCGAGTGGGAAACAAAAAAAAAATTATTATGTTCCAAAGAACCCAAACACCTGTGTTACTAGTTGTATCATTTGCTACAAAAAAAAAAAAAAAAGACACTAGAGATTCAAAGAAGAGTCTTCATAGTAGAAGTACAGTTGCATAATAAATGACATAAACCACTCAAGTTCATAGGCAATCGTCAACAACTTCATGTTCCTGAAATCAAGAGAGTCATTTGCTCGGCTCCTGTAGCATCATGTCTTAGGCTCTTAGCTAAGAGATGGGATACCCATGACCCAGCACAGAACCAGAACCCCCCCGCGCCCCTTAAAGCAAGAATGAATAGCCTTGTTTCTTTTTCTGCTCCTTTTAGAACAAGAAAAGTGAACCAAACAATACTTTTTATCTTAGAAGTTTACACAAAATACAAGAATACACCGAGATGCAACTTTCAAGTAGTACTGTAGTAGTTACTTCATGGATTTTATTTTATAACCACATCAAACACAAGCAGAGGACATACGAAAGGTTAGATTTTGTGCAGAAAATGTACATTAAATTGCACATATAATCCTAACAACTCATGAAACAAGACTATTAAGTAGTTTGTATAAACTTTGACCATGTTGAATTATTTGAAAGAAAAACATACTTCAAATGAACATACAATGGAATTCAAGTCAGCCGGTTGAAATGGAAAACCAGATAACACATATACAAGCCACATGGGAAACAACATCACCTCTACCTTCTCAAAAAAAAAAAAAGCATCACCTCTGAGAGAATAAAACAAACATGCCAAAATGTAGCATTGGAACTTTTTTTCGGACAAAACAAACTGTGAACCAACATTAGATAATTGACTAGATATAGAAGTTTGTAATATAAGTCTGCAAGGTTCATGTATTGGGAAACAGCAAGGTACATAATGCATTGAAAACTAACCCTCTTTTCTCTAGTTCCTTCCCACTGCTCTTCATGCTCACGCTTCCTTTTCCACAACTCTTTTGTTTCTTCCTCATCTTTCTTCAAGCGACCTTCCTCTTCCGATATCTACACAACATCAAGATATAAATTCTCAATTAAAATCTAAAAACATGTCGGGTAAGAGAAGAAACTGGTATAAGTACCCTCATTGCCATTTTTCTCCTCCTCCATTCTTGGTCCGTCAAGATTTCTTTAACCTTCAACTTCAGCTTATGCTGGAATTCTTCTGATTGCTCATGCTCTTGGTCGAATTTTCCCTATTAGTGAAGAAATCAACCATCTCAAATTAAGGAAACTAATTTTCATGGTAACAAGGATTTCATAAATGCTCAATTAACTACTATCAAACATTCCCTTATCTCAGCCTTTGGGGTAGACAACATGAGGAATTCAACAAAAGTTTTTCTAACAGATAGGTGAGAGACAGTCCAAAACACGTCTAGTTGCTTGGAGAAAATTAAGGTGCCATATAAGCACAGTTCAAGGTTGTTGAGCAATGATTAGCACGGTTCTCAATGTAAGAAAAAAGAGGCCACCCAAAGCTACAGATAACATCAGGAAGAAAATTCCCCATTTCAAATCCAGGGACAACAATTCCAGCTAATCATAGACCTTCAAGTAGGATAATCTGATGAGAGGCATTGCAGAAGAGCCTACTATAGAGATTTACCTCAGTAACTAATGACTTCAATTTACTAGCAGTATCTTTCTTAAGCTGCTTCTTCCACTTTGCTCTCAGCTCTTCTGTAATCATACCCAACGGGAGGAAAAATAAAGAGACATTTCCGTGTCAGACACAAGCCACACAAAAAGATACAGCTCAATGAAGAACATTATGGTTTCCACTAATTTAGTGACAAAACAAGAACTTGCATTACCAAACAAAAGAAGCATTTGCCATGTTACTCTGCCCAAATATATAAGAACTAATAGTTTTGACAATGTCCACAATCAAATAATAACAGAAACAGTTTCTACGAGTCCAGAGCCTAAAGGACCAGAATTTGAAGCTAAAATTCCAAAATGGACAACGAATTGTGGGATGAACCAAAAGGGACAAAGCGCCTCATCCCCAACGACTAGCAAAAAAGTTTGAAGGCCGAACGGCTATTTGGCGTGCAGGCCATTTTTTAAAATCAATTAGTCGTGCAGCTTTACATGACTCATTTTATTTTAAATCAAGAGTTGGCCAGCCAACGACTAGCCTTTTAAAAAAATTAGAAGTTGTTGGCTACCACATGACTAGCTAATGATTTTATTTTGAAATGGTCTAGATTCAGATTCCTGAACGTATTCCTTATCATTATTTTGAGGATTTGTTTCAGTTGATTCCTTAACATTTTTTCAACTAGTCGTTTTTTAACACACGACTAGTTGATTGAATCAACAAGAAACAAATCCTCAAAAAAATGATAATGATTAAAAAAAAAGGCTAGCCGTTGTCTGGCCAACACTTAGTTAAAAAAATAAAAGTAAATAAGACGGGTAAAGCTGCACGGCTAATTGATAAAAAATGGCACACACAGCAAACAACCGTTTGGTGTGGGCTGTCAAACTTTTCTACTTGTCGCTGGGGATGGGGGGCTTTGTCCCTTTTTGTTCATCCCACAACTCGTTGTCCGTTTTGGAATTTTAGCTTCAAATTGTGGCCCTTTAGGCTCCCGACTCCAGTTTCTACCTCCTTTATTGATGCAGTGACAATGTAACAAGCAAGATAAAACGAAAACAAGAGGACAATATGAAGAAAAGGGCTGCCGACCTTTCGCTGCATTAACCTGGTTCAGAATATAATCCCTCTCCTGAGGATCGAGTAATAATTGCTGGGCTTTTGCTAAAGCTGCATATAAAATGAGAACAATTTGGTCAAAATTTGCCACAAGGAAGCAATTTTTTTTAGAATAGCGTTAACCTATTAAAGCAGTAAAACAGTCGATTTATCAAAATTTCCGTCTGCAAAACTACAATGAAGCTCTAAAAGACTAATTTTGACAATCAGAAAAGGGTTGAACTCCTTTATGAAACACTCCATTGCTGCTACTAATTCTGCACTCAACATGTCTACCATGATGGTTCTCCCAACAAATGCGGGAATTCTCATTCCAAACAGCTACTTAAAGTGGTGTCCCACTGATGCGACAAGAAACACCAACAGGACAAAGATTGTACATATAACTTTGAGGTATTGCAGTGTCTTTGAAAGTGGATTCTTTTGATAGTACTTGAAATTCTCTTGAAAAGAAAAACCTATTCCAGCAATAGGTGTCTTTTACGAATTTCCTAAGGCGGCTATTTGAAGTGATAGCAGTGTTTGCTAGCCAAAAAAAAATCTTCTGATATGGCAACTCTACACAATTCTGACGAAGCAGGTTTTCAGGCAATAGAGAGGGATAGATGGAGAACTGTCTGATACGAGCACGGCTAGTTTAACCAACTATGACGATCCATTTGAGCTCACAATAAGGATACACAGAGGAGCTTGGATGATCTTATGGAGCACAAAAGGGAGGGCTTCCACATATGGATGATAGCTTGGAGCCTGAGGGGAAGAGAGACTGCCAAGTTTGGTGATCAGCAAGCCTCACTTTGACAATACAATGCAGCACTTTGATGATGGGCAGCTGCAATGCCTCACTTTGCCGTGGGCAGCACCACATTGGCAAGCTCAAGCCACTTGGGCGAGCATCAAGCCAAGTTTGGTGATCAAGAAACACATGGGCGATGCCAAGTGCATTAGGGCGATCAAGAAAGGCACATTTGGGGTTCGATTTGAAATAGTCACTTTTGGGCTATGCATTTAAAGGCAAATACTATAAATAGTATCTTAGTCATTTCATTCCTTAACTTATGATGATTGTGAATTGTCTTGAAAGACTTGATACCTCTTAAAGTTGTAGCTTTAGGTGGATTCCCAACTAGGTAGCTAAATGTATTAGGTGGATTCCTAATAGTTTAGGATTTTAGGTTGATCAATTAGGGGTGGATTCTCTTAATTGTTCTTTAACTTCTTTTGCTTGATTAATCATATAGAATCATCCATGTGTGGATTCAAATTGGTTTCTCTTTTATTTAATTGAGGGATTATTGTTCATTGATTAGGTTCAATTGGGAGGTGAGGGTATAGAGTCCCTTGCTGCCCATAAACTTGATTGATTAGCCTTAATCCACATATCTTTTCTTATCTAATTTCCACAATTGATTTTGATTCAATTCATCCCCAATTGGAATTGTATCACGGTCCCACAACAAGCATTTAGGGGACAATTTAGAAAGAAAATTTCATATGCAGAGGACGTTGGCAACTCTTTGCAGAAGATCAAGTTGAATTGCCTTTTGATTTTTTGTTTTTGGTGTAAGAAGACCTACTCAGAAGAAATTGTTGATATTATTGGTGTTCTGAGTAGCATTTAGGATGGCAGTTTAGCTTTGACTGTTTTGTCTATTAATACACACAAGTTACCAGTTTCAAAAATAATATACCTGATATGCAGAATGATGTCAGCTTATGTATATCAAATAAAAACAACAAACTCATGTCACATGTACTCTTCCTTGACAAGAACATCTGTGCCGGTGTAAGTTAAAACGGCCAGTACATGTGAAGACACTCTAGCCATATGATTGTATAAACAAATTGGAAAAACACTAGTCAAGGAGGCCCCTAGAAAGCACTCTATCACAGAAAGTACCAAGATGATTTCAGGATTTTTTAATAGTAGGCTAAGCAGTCATAGTGCTCCCAAAAAAGAAACTGCTTCACATGATCTAGCCATATGATTGTACAAACAAATTGGAAAAACACTAGTCAAGTAGGCCCCTAGAAAGAACTCTATCACAGAAAGTACCAAGATGATTTCAGGATTTTTTAATAGTAGGCTAAGCAGTCATAGTGCTCCCAAAAAAAAAACTGCTTCGCATGATCTCAATTCTCAAGCGACAAAAACTGTCAAATGTTACTTGTGTTGCATTTCATCAGCAACCACGAGTCATTAAATATTGAAAACTAATGAACTGCAAGTTCATTGAATCGGTTGGAAAGTTATCCTAGAGTCACATTTCTTGGATTAGTTCAAAAAGACAGCTTCTGCTATAATTAAGATTCTTCATCAGCACTAGGCAATTCAATGTGACAAGGGGGGTTTCTTGACGGTAATTGCAACAAATTCGGTAAAATTATACTCAGAATTTATAATGCATAGTTGTATATCTTGCAGTTAAAATGCTATAGGATGTGCAAAATGCCATTACTTCGCCAGATTTATCCTAACCAAAAGAGTTCGGACAAATAGGATAATCTTTCACTCCAGTAACTACCTAAAATGAATGGAATTATATAAAGTGGCACACAGAAAGAGCATCGTCCTCACCGCCAAATGCCTCCTTTGCTTGTGGATGCTTGCACTTGTCAGGGTGAACAAGCAAAGATAACTGCAGGTAATTCAAGTGAACATATTAGATAATTTGACAGAATAAGAGAAAGGTTTGAGTCAATGGAAAACATATTGACAAATTCACACCTTACGATACTGCCTTTTGACTTCATCAATGGATGAATCGAATGACAAGTTAAGATAATCAAATGGATTCAACTTGAAACATGAAAGGATCCTACACAGTTTTTAAATTCGAAACCAGATTATGACAACTTAGCATGATAGAAATAAAAAACAGATGAGCAATAGATACCCTTCTCAAAAAAGAAACAAGAAATAGATATAGAAATTGTTCTGACCAAACAAACAACCCATATCAAAAAGCAAACACTCCAAGATGCACACACACTCAAAACATAATACTATAAAGAAAAAGGATAGCTTAAGCATCAATTACAATAAAGAGATAACTAAACTAGTAGAAACGAGGGGATCACATGATGGGAAACTTAACAGCACTCAGAAAATCAAGATGAATAGCTTGAGCCTGCTGTATTTTTGGTGTAAACAGGATTTGGTGGGGGAGGTAGATAGCTTAGGGGATTTTATAGCTCAATTGTAAAGTTTTGCCCAGTTTTTGGCTTTTGATATTACCCCCTGGGGGCTGTAAATCCCACCTCATCAGGCTTTGCTGATGAGTTTTGATGTGAATATAAAGTTACCTTATCAAAAAAAAAAAAAAAAAACTAGTAGTGACGAGGGTGTTAACAACAACCAGCGTAATTAGAATAACTGACCCCTAGTATTTTATGGACGTACAGGTTAGCACTCAAGCTAACCGTCTTGAAATCTACATATAAATGAGACTTTCTACCTTACACTCTACCTCGACAGGATGCAACATCCAGAACTATCAGATCCAAAACTATAGCTGAAGTTGGTGCAAAGAAGGAGGGTTTTATAAGATGGGGGAAGCAAACAATGAGTGAAGTCTATTCATTTTCCAGGTTGGGATAATGGAGAGCTGTGTTATCCTATGCATTAGGTTTTTTAACCCCTCCAAAGCTGGACAGATATTTGTACATCCTGGCCATTTTTAGCTGAAATTTTATCATTATTAATCCCAAAACAAGAACTGTAACGGATGAGGGAAATGTTTTTTTCTTAAACTGGCTTAAGGCATAAGGCTAAGGTAAATGAGATCAAAACAAACATGGTATTTAAACTAACAACACAACCATACAAACAATCAGTAACAACCATCCAAACAAGCTGTAGTTTACTAAAATTACTATAACGTAACGTATCCTACCATCCTTAAGCTTCCTTTCTTCCAAATTCATGCTAAGATTACCCGTCCAAATTAGCATAAAAGTATGCTTACCTCATCAAAACTTCACACACGGAGATATGGACATGCAAACAAAAACCGACTAAATGCCAAACAAATTCGCAACGATGAAGAACTATAATTACAATTGATTAACATAATAAAAGTTTCCAAATGTAGAGAGCGGGATAGAGATAAAGAGGCGAACCTGTTAACTTCATTATCGCGCTCAACCTCACTGACCTCAGCGAAGAATTGCTTCAGAAGCGCATCTTCCTGGGAGGCGATTTTCGCCGGCGACGGTGCGGTGGTTGTATCGCTGTTGTCTCCCATTGAAAACGGAGCCTTTAGAGTTTCACGCTCCGATCCCAAAATGTTTTACGGTTTGATGCATTCAGAATTGGGCTCAATATAATTTCAGCCCACTATTTCCAAAGACCCATTGGGCAGATGTATGAATCTTAAGCGGGTTAAGTGCACTACTTGCACAAGTAGCCACTTTAAAGGGCGTGGGATGATTTACAAGAGTGGCCTTAAAAGTAGTAGTCTTCAACTTTTGATCCCACTTTCCCTGCAAAAGTTCATGTATGATAAGTTTTACCCTCATGGGTAACACTTTTAACTTTTAACCTTGAAATTTTGTCTATAAAATAAATGAGGATTAAAAATTCAAGGTCATTCATTTTCAAAGTCGCAATTCACAACAGAGGTGGTCATACACGAATTTTACTAATGGATGGTGTATTTATTAGTAAAGCATTTTGTATTTTTAAAAAAAATGAAATTCAATTATTTTTTTAATTTCTCACTCAATGTTTGATATCAGCTCTAGAGCTTGATTAATTCGGATTCATATAGAGAACTCCACACTTGAGAGGGGTTAAACGATCTCTAACTTATAAGACAATTTCATATCTAGGGGTTGAACCTGAAATCACTTTTAAAAAATAAAGGAGTATTTACCACTATACTTCAACCATTAGTGGTACCTTTTTCAATTATATGCATGAATCATGATACCTCTTGAATTAATCTAAGTCGAATTGCTCACTATTCAAACGCGACTGAAAATACTCAAAAGAAAAACAGAAAAAGAAGAAACCGAGGTCAATTTCATTGAACTAACATGCAAATTAAGTAATTGGAACTTCAAAGGTCTTATTATGCCTAAGGTCAATTTTAGTCGCTAAACTAAGATTCATCTCATATACAAGTTGTTATTATGAACTCGTATAAAAATATTAAATAGACGGTTGATGTATCACTTGGAATTTTTTACTCTCTCAATTGAAATTCAAAAACTTATCTCCAAATTCTATAACTATTTCCACTTTATTCATGACCATTAAATTAACCACACATGACAATTTGATGCATAATGAAGCATCTTTCAAGTTTTTATAAATTTGTGTTCTTTCAAAAAAGGAAATAGAAAAAGAATACTTATGATACATCAAATCATGGACTTAAAAGTAGGAAAATAATGTTGTACGGTAGTGTCTTTACCTTTACAATCATATCAATCATCTTCCACATACTAGTGCTTGAAAAGTTGTTATATATATAAGATTTTCATGTTTTTATTGGTAGTGACTTCATTATTGTGTCAAGAATATAATTGAACAAGATTCACATATCCTTATACCCACAAATGAAAATATAAATTAAAAAGAATAGGATCCAATTAAAAATGCAATTGGATTCTGATGACACATTTATAAGCAGTACAAATCTGGATGCAAAGCATATCACTAGTTGATTGAACTGTTGTGAATTTAATCTGAAGAGATAATGGACTAAATTACACCGTTCGAGTGAGTTTAGGAGAGACCACACATCTTTGACATGATGGTAGGGCAAATATTGGTGATGACGTTGAGTCCCTTTCAAGGAGTATGTGTAACACCCTAAACAAATTTCACATTGTCAAAAACGAAAGAAAAAAAATATTGAATCAGTGAAATCTCACATGTATTGTAACAATTTAGCTCAATAGTAATATAAGTTGTTCAAGGTCTTCACTTTTAATGTCGCATCCATGTCTACACAATATGAATAAGGATGTGGGATCCGTATTGAATTTGATCAACTAATTCGTGATAGAGACACAATGATCTTATTAACGAAAACAAAAGCAAAGATGAATTGGCTAATGTTTCATAATTCAGACATATAACTATCTATATTTTTAGATATTTAAATTATTTTTTAGTCGAATCTTCGCATCATATTTGTACCCCTAATATTCTAGATTTGTACGTGTATCAAACACCCGCACCTAAATCCAAATAACTTATATCGTCCTCTTTAGATCTAGAGGAAAGTATGAAAAAAAATGAATAGCCCTAATTTCATCCTTATCCTTTTGTTTAATATGTCTCGTCATAGGTGGGAATTAAGGCATCGCACAATAAAAAATGCCATTTATAACTTTTATTATATGCTTTTCACTTGGTACACAAATGGTGTTGACATTACAGTGACCCTTTTAAGTATATATAAAACAAGGTGTCAATTTCATGGATGGCAAATAATCAATATCTAGTATATAGTACAGGATAAAATTCTAAACATTTTATTATATTCACCCACATATTCGACAAGAAATTATTCTGCTTAGACAATCATCCTTATATGCTGTCATTTTTATGTTTTTTTCCCAACATATTTACTACAACTTGATTTGTGCATTTTGATCAAGAAAAGTCACCTTTATTATCCATAAAATTCTTCTCTCATTTGGGGTTCGAGTTTTGAAAACTAAATAATTCTGTTAAAAAAATACTTTCGTGGTCCGCCTTAAACGAGTGACACTTTGAGGCTTCCATCTTGAACCATTTACTTTTGTTGTCGATAAATAGAGTAGTCCTTAAGAAAAGTCGATTATTTATAAGATTCGTTCACTCAAAAGTTTTTGAGTTTGAATCTTGAGAATTGAAAAATTCCTTCTAAGAAATCTTTAATTATGCGACGTGAATCTAAATTAATTGAGTTAGCGAATTAAATTTTGAAACCACATAACTATTTTTCAAAAAGAAGTTATAGTTGATGACCACACTATGTAGATAGCAAAATCATTAGGTACTAGACCTCCAATCAAAATGGAATTTCTATAAAATTTTGAAAGAGAAATTTCGAAAAAGGCCATGATTGAGAACAAATATTAAATGCGCCCATGTTGAGACCATGGCAAGTTTTCATAACCCAAATTGCCTTCTAAGTTACATGTGGTTAGTTAGGTTTGTAGGAATATACAAGATTGTTTTTTTCGTTTCTTATTCGATGTCTAATATTGTCTAATATTGAGGTGAAATTCAGAATCTTGAATTAATTATAGTAAATTTTGGATTTAAAAAAGAAAATCTTTTAAATTTTGGGATAATTATTTATACTCATTAAATAATTTTCTTAACATACATATACAATTTTCTATTAAAATTACTAAATTTGTCAACCTCCAAAATTCTAGTTCTACCCATAATCGGAATATATCCCACGCTTACTGCTTAGAAATAGAAATATATAAACGACTTCTTATATCAAAGGCGATTCAGAACTAATAAATTTAAAATTTCTAATTATGAACGAAAGTTAGATATATATCATTGCACCCAAACCGATAATATACAAAGATCCTTTGCAAGGTTGGCTACCAATACAGGGACTAGAGAGTGATGTGGAGGTGTAGGAATGGAGAAGAATCACTCTCAAATCTCATGATTTAAAAAAGGATAATTAAATTGTATGATCGTTCATTAAAATAAAATTGACAGATATATTTGATTAAAATAATATATATTTTCTGTATATTTGATTAATTGATATTATTTTTAAATACTCGATCAAATATGTAACTTCCCATTTTAGAAAAGACACATAATGAGGATCTGTGGGGGCATATTGTATCCTTTAGCTTAGTGGGTTTACGTATGCAAAATCTTGCATAAATAATACTACTATTAAACTATAGTTACAAAAGTTAAGTTTGATATTACATAGTTATATAATTTTATTTTTCTTATATTCAATTATTACATGCTTTTTTTATATGTTAATTTTCTATTCGGTGTTGGTAAAGTTTTCTTATATGCATAACTAGGCTCAATTTATTTTAAATCACACGAAAAGTCTCATATTAAAAACAAAATACATTTAATTTGAGATGATTCTATATGCATGTCGTCTTTCCTCTCATTCTCAATTATAGTAGTAAAGGACATGAATAAAAGGGCAAAAGGAGAAAAGAAAACTTTCATGACATTCTCTTAATATATATTTTTTATTATAGTTGAAGATATAATTAAATAAATTATATATTAATATTATATCAAATTAGATAGATGACTTGAAATCTCACGATTGTCATTGTTACTTATTATTAAAAAAATCACATTCCTAACCTAAAAAATAGACCTAAACCCACACATACCATGAGAAATGTGTTTTAAAAAACGTGCATGTATGCGTATTTTCTCTAGTTATTTAAATACAATACTAACACATTTCAAACACTTTCTATATATCCTATCAGACCTTCCAATCAATCTAATAATTGGCTTCACTTTTTTCTCCCCACCTCTCTTTTCCTCCCCCCCCCCCACCCCCACGCCCATCCCTAATTTTGCCCTATTAGGAATGTTTCTTAATAAAGAAGTCTTCATTTGAATTATGATGACGTTTACACGAAAGAAGATTTAAGATTTGAAGTTAACGAATGTTTTTGTGATCTTGAGTTAATATGTATTAATAGTAATTATGTTTACAGTAAAATTTTTATAAATATTTAGTGAATTTCTTAATATATAAAATTTGAACAAAAGCTATTCAATTTTCATAAATACATACACTAAAGAGGAAACGTTATTTCAAGCTACAATTAATATTAAGAGAGTTAGAGCTTTAGCTCGTGCTTTAAATTAAGGCGAAACTACAATGTTAGGCTATGTATTTAAATGAACTCAATAGCTTTATTAGGCATTTATCTGGCTGATATTTATGGAATGACAAACCTAATGAAGAAAACTACAAGAAAAAAACACATAATTTGAAGAGATATGAGGGAAAAAAAAAATCAAGAACCTTATTCCAATTTCCAAATACCAAGAAAAATCCAAAGCATATCACTTAGGTCCTCTTAGCCAAAACTTCTTTTTAATCCATAAAAGTTTGATGGTTTATACACATTTTCAATCATAAAACCACTTAACATTTTGATTAAAAATAATAATTAAATACACCTTAATTTAAATAAGTTTGATCGACTGTATGAATTATCATTATTTTATTTAAGCTCAGATCGTGTCATCATCACAGTTTTATATTATGAGGATTCATTGTGAATCAGTTAATGAGTTTTACATTCGCTTCTAACCTACGACAATCCTCACTACAAGAAATATGATTTTCAGTGACAAGGTTTTTGCGATAAACCTGGTCGCTACAAAAAGTAGGGTTTTTGCGGCAACTTAAAATGATTGTCACAAAAAAAAATGTATACTTCTAGTCCCAACCCTAATAAACCGCCTCCTTTATTTAGGTTTGGGACAAAAAAATGTAATCAAGCTCACGCAAGCAAAAATTTTACATTTTGATTAAATAATAATTAGAAATCTTCTTATTTCCCATAGGCATTCCTATCAAAACATCGTTGACGAGATTTTTGACGAGCGCATTTTCTTCGAATTTCATGAAAAATTTTATATGAAATACCGTATTTCTAGAAGTTTGGATAAACCTTAACAAGCTTATAAGAAATATACCTTCATTCCAAAACAATCTTTTTCTACCTAGCTGTATTCATATATAAAAAAGAGTGGATCAAACTACACCAAAACAAGATTGGAACAAAAGGTTCATTCAAGTTGAGGATGAAAGTAACTCTAGTTTCTAATCCTATCCTATTTTCACAAAAAAGTGGTAATGTGGTCCTTATTCCAAAGAAAAAAAGGGTCATCTGATGAAAGTAATTGAAAATGTAATGAGACCAACAAATTATTAGATTCCATAAAACTGCCAATAAGAAGCTTTGCCAATGGTACAAAGATTGGTCCTAGAAGGACAAGGCATAAAAAAAATTGATTTAGAATTAGGGTTTCTTTTATTTTCACATTTAATGTCCGGTACGGATCAAGCGCTTTTGACAAAATTAAAATGACTTTTTAGAACTCAAACTCAAAATATATAACTAATAGAGGGTTTGGTGGGAATATTTAAGTCGGAGAGCATGGGCAGATTTAAGTCCGGCAGGGGTGCCCCATTCCCCAATATGCCAGAGGAAAATCCATAAACAAACAAGTCACTACGACGCTAGCTAAGCTTTTAATTATTGTAGCTCCCTAAAAGCTCATCATCATGATAACCATCGGTGGCGACATAAAATAGACATGCCATAAATTGTTAAGATTAGTTTTTTTTTTGCCTTCTCAATGGGTGGTGCTCAATTTTAAACTCGACTAACTAAGATTCATGATAAAAAGTTTACTTTGGAGATAAAACATGTTTCATACTAATTAAAGGCAACTCAATTTTCTAAGTCTTGAATTCAAGACCTTTTATTAAAAACAAAACAGTATACTTATCATAACACCATAATCGTTAGTGGTATTAATTATTATGATTAAATTTTAAAAATGCGTCATAGTTCAAAGCAAGAGCATATATATACCTTGCCGCAAGCGGTCTCATAAGATGCCATTTTATTATTATTTTTGCAATTAGTTATGTATATATAGTATAGATAATAAACAAAATGTAAATATCGAGTATCAATATAAAAAGAATGATACAACTAGTTACTATAGTGATTTATTAATTTTTTCACTCATTTTTTCTCTTGAATCTTGAGGTGATACGAATGTCCATTGAAATTATTACAACGAATAAATAATCCACTTCTTTTTATTATACATCTTAAATGGATAGTAGAATTCATATATAAATATTCAACGAATTAATCAAGCATTTTAAAATTCATATATAATAAAATGAATGTGCCTTTTCTACATTAATTTAGGGATGTAAAGTATAGGACGAGGTGAAATGGGGCAATTCTTGACATACTAAGATTTTGATCTTTTAATTCCACCCTGTCTTGTTAGTATTTTTTTCCAAAAGTTCTATAGGGATAATCTCATAGTTCATATGGGTTACAGATAATGAGGTTGATCCATGAATTTTCCTTTCTTTTCTTTCTGTCTACTTGTCCTGCTCTACTCCGTTTATATTTTCTTTAAACAAAAAATTATTCATTGTTAGGGAGGGGGGGGGGGGGTCCCTTTACACAAAGATTCCAAAAGGTTTTTTTTTGAGCTCTTATAAATACTCTTTGACACCCTCATTGTAATTGCCATCTAAGTATATATCAACCCAACAAAAAAGAACACTTAATACCAATTCCATCATTTTTTTCATAATTTCCTCCATATATTTCCTTTTATTTATTTTTCCTCTCTTAGCTTGCAACTTTGTCCACTTTTGGATATTGTGGTTTTTGCGTAAGGTAACATTTAATTTCATTTCTTGAAATTTTAGCAAGGAATTGCTAAACATAGTTTATAATAAAAGGTTGAAAATATTTTTTTTGTAAGTTTGTTGAATATGTGGCTGATTTTTTCTTCTTCTTATTCTTAATTTGCAGAGGGAAAATCAATATTTTGCATTTGATATTCTTCAAGATGTCAACACATTGTGTAAACATTATCAAGAACTACAACTTGTCTTCAAAGATAAAAGAAGAAGAAGAGGCAATGGTGTCAATTCTTGAAAATGTTGATTCCACTTTTTCAAAAGGAGAAGAAGATCATCATGAGCAAGTGATCAAAGATCAACCAATTAAAATATTTGATTGGAGTTCAATTTTATCTCCTTCAAAGAATGAAGATTCATCTAATAAGCTAATTCCAACTAATCCTTATGTTCATCCTCTTGACAAAAGATCAACAAACTCTTTGAGTGAAAAAAGTCTTGAAATTTGTACTGAGAGTCTTGGATCAGAGACTGGCTCTGGCTTTGATTGCATTCCCTCTTCACCTACTTTAGAGCACAAAGGCTCAGATGATGACAAAAACAATCATCATCATTACCACCATCACCATCAACAACAATATTTTGTTGTCTCAGAATCCTCTGAGGATTTTCATGTTTATAATCATAGCAAGAGATTGATATCTTCTTGTAGATCCTTTCCTCCTTCTCTTCCTTCTGTTCACATGCAATCACATAGACAAAATGGTAGATTGATTCTTGAAGCGGCTTCTATTTCACCTAACAATAGTCTCCATGCCCAACGCCTTGACGGCCACCTTCTTCTCACCTTCATCAATCTAAATAATTCTGAACTAGAAATGGAGAAACGTGAGAAGGAAGAGTTTGAGAAAGTACTCAATGATATTCAAGAAGTTGAAGGTAATGAAATACCCCACTCAGATAGTGGTGGTGATGATGAAGAAGAATCCAAAGATGAAGAGGAGGAGGACGATGACGAGGACACTATGATGGAACAAAGTCCTAGATTGTCAAGTGAGGTGACAAATGTCAACAAAGCTTCCATGATGATCCTAGAGAAAAAAAATCAACTAACATGGTCTAAACATACTATCAGTTTCAACATGACATCTGGTTTTTTTTATTTCAACAGTAGATTCAACAACTCAGTAAACTTGTTAACAGAAGAGGAGAGGTATACTAATAATCTTAGAGAATTTTACACTTATCCTTCATCCATTTCTCAGTCACTTCCTCTATCACCATCACCACCACCATCACCAATGGCTACAACCTCATTAAATGCCTATGAATACTTTTGGAGGAAGAAACCAACAATGGCAAACATTGTCAATAATTCCACTATTACCAAGTACTACTACTACAACAATAAGCAAGTTGGTGTAGCAACAACAACTGATGGTATTGATACCACAACCACAAGTACCACAAAGATATCAACATATACACAAGACTTGGTGCTAATTAAAGAGAACAAGGCATCAATTATGAACAACAATTTGGGGCCTCTATTTAGAAGTTGCAAAGAGCCTAGGAGATCTCTAATAATTTGGGAGCCTTATTGCATTCCCACCTCCTAATGGTGATCATCATTAATCCAAATTATTAATCAAATTATATGATATATGAATATGTAGTTAGTCATGGCACATATGATTTTCCTCTCTTAGTTTTTACTCTTTTTGTCAAAAAAAGAGTTTTGTATAGCCAAATAAAAAGAAGAGAGAGATCAAAAGAAAGATTTTAATGGACGTCAATACAATCATTTCATCTTATTTATGAGCCTTTTAATTATTGTTATGTATTTCAATTTATGTGATTTACTTTTTTTTAATACGTTTTAAAAAAAGAATATCACGTAGCTTTATATATATATATATATATATATATATATATATAATAACTTTTTAATTTCAATATCTACCTGATATGTTTTACTATCCCAACAAAATTCGAAAAGCACTTTGATACTTTATGCTAGTACTTAAAAGGAGGATTTTCGACGTCAGAAATACTGAATTTCTGATGGAAAGTAAATATGAAATTGATGTTATCAATGAACTAATTTCTCTGACGATTTCCCTTGGACATTTCCACCAAAAATTAGACGGTTTTAGTAGTATACGATCTCTAATTTAAAATCACAAGATTAATTTTTTTTAAAATAAAACAATAAAAAAAATTGTGTTCAATTAAACTACAAACTAAAAAACATAAAATAAAAATGTATTATCTTTTCTTCTATTGAGTTGATGATGATGTTAGTAAAGCTAGTGTATAGTTAGCCAGACAAATTATATTAGCAACTTTGATCTTGTGTCATGTCTGTCCCAGCATCAATTGGATTCTTCTAACATTTTTATTCACCCCCCCCCCCCCCCCCAATCCTCCCAATGTATCCTAAACCTGCAAATTAATAATGGGTGAACAAGTAGAGTATATTATGGTGCTCAAGAAAACATGTTTGTTAACAAGTAGAGTATATATGTAATCTTAAATAGACGTTTGAAGAAGAATTCAATTATCAATTGTCTCATTAAAATAAAATTAAAAAAAATCTTAAAAATACATACAATAATATCGTACGAGGTTTGGATAATTTAAAGCAAAATTTGATATCTTTATTACTTATCTTTTATCCTAGATATTTTTTCAACAAACTGAATTCAGTTGAAATATTTAGAATCATGTAGCTCTGCTCTTTTATATATATATATATATATATATATATATATATATATATATATATAAAATCAAAGGATTACTAATTTCATGTTCAATTCTTTATTTATTCAGCAACTAATTGTCGTTTAAAATTATTCTTTATTTACTTTGATGTTTGTAATTAGACATATTCCAAAATTTATATGCCAAAAATTGATAATGTCACAAGTATTTACCCTTGTTCCAGCCAATAATTATTGGAATCATAGGCCCAAAGAATTAGCTGAAAATTGATAGTGCTCAGAACCATATGCTCTTTATCCAAAAACCTCTATATATGGTCTCATTTATTTCATTATGATTCTTTGTTAATGGAAAAATATATATATCATTTTCATATATTTGATCACACTTACAATATGTATTGTATTCACAGATATTAACTGATGATTGAAGGTTCCTATTTAACGGACGGTGTTCATGAGAGCATCATATTTGTCAAAAGGCTCACCATCTAAACTCAGGTCAAATAGTAATGTTTCAGAACATAATTATTCAGATTTTTTTTTTTCAAAAATAAATATAGGTAATGGAACTCCCAAAAAGGAAAAAAATATATCTTGAAAACTTCAATTACAAGTCGGCAATATTTATGTTCTTTCCAAGAAAAGAATATTACATTTATATATCCAAAAGATAATTTAATTTTAAATTTTTTATTTTATTCTTAATTAGATGATTTATAATCGTAACAATATCTAAGACTTTTTGTTTTATCACAAGTTTCAATGCTCATTATTTTTGAAAAAGAACTTTACATCTAGTCAAATAATATCATATAAATTTGGACAAAAATATATATATTTACAAAGTCATTTAATATTCACTATACTTCAAATTAATAAGCCCTTTATCGTCAAACAAATCCACTAAGTAAGCATTTACACATGAATTATGAGATACAAACTATTATTATAAATTAAAGTTGAAAAATGACATTATAAAGTTAAAATTATGTTTAAACATGTATTTTATTTTTTTAAAAATCAAAATTGTAAGTGGTAAAATAAATTCAATTGAAAAAATATCTCAAAAACTAACCAAAAGATTATTCTAATATATAAATTTTAACCAAAATATGTTTTGAAAATATTTTTTTAGAAAAAGTCAAAACAAATCAGATTTCTCAAATTCTTTAATTCATAGTAATAAAATAGCTCATTTTACTTGTTAAGAGTAGGTAACATATTTTTTTGTCTGTCTCTATTGCATTCTATCTCATTATATATCACATTCGATTAACATAATTAAAAATTAAATCACCATCAATGCCTTGATCTAGCCAATAAGCAGTATGAAATATACTCACCCTATTGATTCTCTCGAGAGGTCTCAATTACCACAAATAAAAAGATCAATAACAAGTTCTTGCAATACTAGGAGCTTTACCAGGGTAAGAGCATCTGCTTGTTTATTTTATTTCTTAAATTAATTCAAAAGACAAATTATTTTTCTCTATGATAAAATAAATCGCTTTTCATGACTTCTTTTTTCTTTGGAGATATATAAATTACAGTCTAACAAGCTTTCTAATGGTAGATGATCAAGACTCTTAAACAAGCTAGAGTAAAAAGTCCCTACATAAGAATCGTCAAATATATTTGTAAAACATAGAAAAATGAAATGTCCATAATGTGTACATATTAAATGATGTATACCTATCAAATGAATAACTTTTTTGTTATGCTACTAATAGTTGCTCTGGAAAAAAAAAAATTAAAAAAAAATAGGGGGAATTAATTGTCTTGGTTAAAAGATGTACAATCATTACAACCAAAGGTACCATTGATATGCACTTATTGGTATCGTTCAAACCCTTTTCCCCCTACACTTTGATGGCTCCAGAATTATCGACAAAATTCTGAAGAAATAAAAAATGAGACGTCCCGGCGGCGGACATTCCGGTGGTGGACATTATGGTGGTGCTGATTCCGGCGCCGATGCTACGTACAACTCCGGCCACCAAACGATGCAAAATCAACATCAACAGCAACAGCAGCAGCAGCTAAAGTCGGAACATCATCAACAATGGAGATGGGAACGAGAGAGCCCGAAATTACCCACAAATTCTATGTCTCCCAACATGTATCCTGAAGGTAATTTTCTCTCTAAGTCTTGACCTTTTCGCCTTTTTTTGTTGAATTTTCTAGTGTTTTTGTTTATTATTACTTGATGTTTTGTAGATAAATTTATTAAAATTTTCATTTTTCAGATACAATTTACAGATTTTCCCTGAAAATTAGTTTTTTTTTTTTTTTTTTTGGTTCTGTTTAGTTTCCTTTTGGTTGTGCTTGCTTACATTGCCGGTGCCAAGTCCGGATAGTAGTTAGTTACTAAGATCTGATTATGAGTTATTGAATGGTAAGATGAATAAAGTGTGTTTGCTTATATGTTTGCTCAGTTTTTAAAAAAAAAGATGAATACAAATTTTCAATTGAAGGATGAAGGTTGTGATAGGCTGGTAGCTAGCGTAAACTTTCCAATTTATGATGAATCCAACATGTTTGGGATTGAGGATTAGCAATAGTAGTAGTAGTTGTTGGTGTGATAGTAGTAGTTTCTGATTCTTTGCTAGGCAATATTTTGTTTTGGAAATAATAGTTGCAACAATTATGACCACAAAAGCTACGTTTTTCCCCATAATTGTGGTGTCTGGGCTAACTTGTGCTCATCCTGATTAATTCCATGTGGTACCTGCTATTTCTCATCAATAGAAGTATCTTGTAATTGTGTTCACCAAGGCTCGTACATATGGGAAGAAATGAGTGGTGTTTTTGCCTCCTTTGGAATTTGAACCTGAAAGCTCATGGATAGATAAATTTAATTAAAACTTCCATTTTTGTGGAAATCTTGCTTCCTATTGGCAAAAGATCCACAAAAGTGGGGTACCTATTCGAGATTTAAGGTTTAGTTATTGTTTTAACACTTATATTAAGGTCGGTAATCTTTAGGAGCTTTTTTAAATTTGGTTAAAGATTTATGTGCTAGTTTACAGATGAGTGGGAGATTTTGGACACATCTTATTTTAAAGGTCCAAATTTGCCTTAAAAAGACTAGTTTTTGATGCTGTTACTGTAGCAGTGTACTTGTGGATCAATAAAATTCTTTACCTTATTAAAAAAAATATCAGGTAGTGTTGGAATGATATGGATTTGAATAGAGTACAATGGCTTTAGAGGATTCATAGAACTAACTCCAACTTTGTAAAATTGGGGCATAGTTGATTCATCGTTTGATTTCTTAGTGCGACTTGTCCTCTTTCGGTTTGAACTTCTTTGTTCTGAAATGAAGTTTCTTTTAATATTGTAAGTTAAAAGAATTTGGATGGGACTGCACACATTACTTGTGACAGCTCAACTCTAATAAAGCTTATGTAATGACCACTCTATGCAGACATTTGAGATGCTTCGACTACAAGCCAATAACATGGATATAAGAGTTTTAACATTTGGCAGATGTACCTTTATTTTTCAGTTGCATCAAGCATTTTAATTCATACAGTTGCAACAAAATACATAGGGTCTAATTTATAGAGGGACACTAAGACAATAAGAACCTTTGAAATAAAGGAATATGTATCTTCAACTAGAAAATGAAGATTACTTCAAACTATCTGATAATTTTTTTCTTTTAAAATAATGGTGGTGTCGGGGCCATCTTGTGTGATTAGACTATTCAGTTGGGTACCGGCTACCTCTCATCAACGATACCGGAGTAACTTTGTCCACCAAGGCTTAGGCAGATGGGAAGAAATCAACTAGTGCCTATTATCTTTACTGAGTTTTAGATCCGTCTCTAAGGTTTGCACACACTTTGACCACTAGGCGGTACCCTTGGGTGCTAGTTGAATTTTTATCTCCTAAGGAATTAGATTAGAAAAAATCTAATTTAAAGCATCAATTCAAAGTGCTCCTACTGCCTAAAAGTCGAAATGTACTAATTGAATTACAACGGAAGGGAACAATTGCATTCTTCTTATTAGACAATCTATGGCATCCATAGCTATTGCTCCTACTTGATTATTGGTTAAGTTTTCAATGCGAAAAGGCTCCACTGATCTGTCATATGTGGGTACTATGAGATCCAGAATCTTCTTGATTGCTCCCAGCAACTACCACTGAAGTCATGGAACGGATATATTCAAAAGCTTTATAATGCAGCCTTGTAGTTGTTGTTTCAGTGTATTGCTACCTTTCATAAACGGGTTTACTTCTTTCTTACCTTCCTATTTTGTTAATAATGCTGACTTATGACTGTTAGAATGTGTTTGGAAGTATTGAATTTGCTCATTCTGAATAAAGTCACTATACTGTCCTAGTGATACATAGGTAACTTTTGTAAGGTGGTATCAGTATTTTTTTTTTTTTTTGGGAAAATAGTGCTTGTCTTTCATGTTTCCAACTCATTCAACAATGCCTTTCCTATAGGCCAGGGGAGTGAAGCATCTAGATCATTCTACCAGGGCCAGAGGACTGATCCAAGGTTGGCATTAGAGAATCAAGGTGGCAAGGATCCCAGAGCACAGCCTCGCGAAGAAGATATGGATATTGGTTATGAAGATAAGCCTGTACAGCAGACTTTGGAAGGTCTTGAAAAGAAATTCCTTGATGATATAATGAAACTGACCAAGGAGCAAAATGATGCAGAGGATGCCGAAAATTCTAGGCATAGGGAGGTTAGTTCAGCTTACTTAAGTGCTCCAATAACATAGTAAATTCTTCAGTAATGTCAAGTTCTAAAGAGGTGCATCTAAAAGGGTGATGCCACACTACGCATTATCTACATCCTTTTTAGGATATACTAATGCTTACATACATGGAGAGACCCCTTCCCTTCCAAGTTCTTCTGCCCAGCTTTTGATATTCACAAATATCCATAGCCGTCAACCCCGTGCGATTGCACAATTCCAATGAGAGACACAAATGTTCCCTTAACATCTTAGTTCTTATCAATAAAGAGCATTCTTGCAATTCCTCACAACTTGGCTTCTCCTCAAGTTTCTTGGAACAGAAAAGCTATGCCTTACCTTAATATTTTTTGTCCAACCATCTTTAGATTAATGAGCACCATCTGCTATAGTAAAACAGATCAAAGTATGACGTAAAAAATATATCAGATCAATGCCTAGTAAACTTGTTAAAGTGCCATATCCAAGGGCCTGTACAAAAATACTTTGCAAACTGTGCTTGTATGTGCCTGATAAAGCTTTACTCCTTACGTCATATTATATTTGATTCAGTTTGCTTGGTGGTGGAGTTTAGATGTTTAGTTCACTTGGATAATGTTATTATTGGTCAATTAGTTGTACATCAAGTTTGGAGCTTGTATGAAGATTGTGACAGTGTTGACAATATATCGCAACTCCTCCATCAAAATATATCGTAATTTTTAGTTGTGTTTGCTTAATGATCTCATCATCCCAGTTATTGTGATTTATATGATTTGTAGCTTATGTGTAGTGTCAAATATTTTATCTATCACTGGGTAAACAGTTCAGAGCAAGGAAAGGCTGGTGTTAACAGCTGCATACAAAACACGGCATTAGGGCTGTTTGATGTTGCTATTACTCATAAAGACAGATTGTTAATAGCAATGGTTACAGCATCTTCAGATGAGTGAACAATAAAATGTTGTACCTGTAGATGAGTGAACGTTTCCTATGGACATCGTTCCTGGAGTTGTCTGCCCTCGATGAGTTTGAGCAATGTCTCTGTGCCCTCTTCGAATATTTGGATCGACTTTGTTAAGCTGAATGAACTTGATAGGAGACTTGTAATATCTACAAATTTTTGGAGGTGGCCAGCATGCCCTTAATGCTGAAGAATGCAATCTTACCAGTTATAAAAAAATAATATTTAAATGTACCAAGTAGTCTGTAATATATGAATAGGATCAAAGGTTAAGCTTGTACTTCCAAGTTTCAAAAAGATGTTTATGTTGAACGTCTAATTTAGGTAGGTTACACTGTTTCGATGTTCCTTCTATAATCTGTTTCCCATTCTTTCATATATAGTAGGTACTGAGACTTTGATCCATATTCCTTGGCTGCTTTTCTAGTGTCCACCCTGTGTGGGTAGAACAGCAGTAATAGTTATGACTAGAGGAGAAATTATCATTCCTACTTTCTTCAATAAGATACAAATGAATTTTCTTAGATATGATACTGGTTTCACAGAATCGAAATCTGCAACTTCCTTGCTACACAGTGTCTGTCTTATCAAGAAAACTTGTATACCCAAACTAAGTTTGTGGCTATAAGCTATTACATGGTGTAAACAAAGGATATTAGCTGCTGAGTCTAGAAATTTTCTGAGGCTTTTATCTTCACATTTTCTACTTCCTAAATATATGTATGTAACTGATGAAGCTTGGGGGACTGGGGAGGTTGTATAAAAATATTTGTGATAGATTTTGCTGATGTTTTATGCATTTTCAGCTATTTTGCTAATTAGTGTGGAGCCTTCTTTTCTCTTCTTATGCTGCATTAAAAAAAATTGAGCCTTCCTTCTCAGTGGAAATGCATAATCCTTGTACTTCCTCCCTGTTTCTGGTGCAAAATTATTAATGTTTCAGCCAGTATTTTGTACCAGTTAAGGTCTAACTTCAAATCAACTTAGGATTAGGACATACACACTTACTGGTCAAGCTTTAGCATAACAGTGAACCAGATCTAAGTTTTGCTATTCAAAAGCATAAGGTAGAATTAATGTCAAAACTGTTCATTCCTAAATTCAAATTAAAGAATTTATGCCAAAAACTATCAAAAAGCTTATATCCTTGCTAGTTTACAAGACAATAATATCTTTTTTGATATAGGTAAAGTTGTATTCTTCAACATTAAGGGTATGCTGGCTACCTCCAATACTTTACAAGCTATATCCATAATTACATAGATCCTAGGAAATCTACCAACTGTTCTACTTCTTCTATACCTATACCATCTTCTTTACACCAAAAATACAACATGTTAATGCAATTTTCTTTGACTTTCAGAATAGTGTTAGTAATATTCTCATGACACCTGAGGTTTCTCTCTCCAAATAGCCCACCAGACACAAGTAGGTACTATAAACCACCATCTTTTTTTACAAGACAACAATATCATTCTCTACTTATTTAAAGAAAAGGGAAAAATTAACAAGAATGTGCTATTATGCATGTCTTGACAGGGATGGTGACTAAAAGCGTAGATGGATTTTTTCTTGAGTTCATTATGTCTCTTTAAAGTGCCTCCATCAAAATTTCTATAGCAGCAACCTAAGATGTGTACACATTGAAGAGTAAGCAGTCACCTCACTAGATGGTATCTGACCTCAATTGAGGTTGGCTTCATTCTCTTCAAGTTTGTCAAACAGGATTTAGCTGATGTAGAAACATTAACTTAGCAAGTACTTAGAAAAGAAGAAACGAAATATGGGTCTTTATCTTCTTTTCCTGTCAGTAGAAATTAAATGGTTATGATTTAGGTGAGTTATAGAGCACCTAAAGGTGTTGCCTAGTGGCCAGGGAAGTGAACCACAAGGTCTCAAGTTCAAATTCTAGTGGAGGCAACAACACTGATTTCATTCCATTTGTTAAAGCATTGGTGTGTACTTCTGCTACTGGGAGGTAGCAGGTATTCCATGAAATTAGTCAAGGTATGCACAATCTGACTAGGACAGCATGGTATAAAGAAAATGAACTAGGTGAATTACAGGTTTAGTCATCACCATGAATGGCATTCCTTCAGACCCTGGCCAGACATTTGCCTCCTTCAGGGATTCTCAGTTTGAGACGTTGTTCTACTTAGGATGTGGAGTTAAGTTACAGTTTTATGTTCAATTAATTTCAAACTGATAACAAACTTTGATGTGAGAATATTTGCATGTAAAATCATTTTTGTACTCAAATAAATATTCTTTTCCCTAGAGCCACATTCAAAATGAGAGGATACTTTTTCTGAGGAGAAGTAAACTCAAATAGAGAACCAGATACATTTTCTTGTGAAAAGTAAACTCAAACAGAGAACCAAAACATCACGAGAAGTAGATAGATAGAAGAAGTACAGAAAATCTTTCCAGACATGAAACTGAAAATCACCATGGCACCCACAACATCTATGACTTATATAAGAATGCTAAGATTCCCAGTTTATGATGTTACCCCTTCTTTACTTTGTATCATGTCATGTAACTATGTTATGCTATTGTATAGAATCTTGATATTGAAATATTAAGTAATATAATTAAGGCAGTCGCACATATATGGACAATACACTGCAAAATCTTGCAGGATTTTCATCCTAGTATTGCTTTTAGATCAGTTATGGTTTACTACTAAGTATTGAGAGTAGAGGTTCTCGATGTTTCTGTATGTGACATTGTATGTTAAGCTTTTATTGGTATAGAAATCTTGTTTCTATGAGAGTAACGTTTTTGGCTTATATTTCAGCGGATAAATGCAATCAACACACAATATCAAGAACAGCTAGTTGCCCTTCGCGCCCGGCAAGCTAATCACAGAGATGAAGTCCTTCGAAGGGAGTCTCACGCCAGAAAACAACAGTATGAGCAAGTTGCTTTGGAAAACTATCGACACAGCAACATGAGTGCTAACAATGCTCGAGGATATGTGGCAAACTCTCCAGCAGGGGAACGACAAGTTGCCTATAACTCTCCAGCAGGAGAACGGCACGCGGCCTATAATGCTGATAGTTATGACTCTTACAGGGAGAATGCTCGATATCTTGGCAACAGTGGAAGGGATCACGGATATGAACCTAGAGTACAATACCCAGGCGGTCGCGTCTATGAAACTGGTTCACGCTATTATTGAATAACTGCTTAGAATAGTATTGAATCTATCGTTTAGTTTGCTTGGACTAGGTGGTCGCATCTATGACACTGTTCTATCACACTGGTTCACGCTACTCATCGTTATAGCTTTTATCAGATTGGATAAAAGAGTCACATATGTATTTTACTTTTTCTGAATGATTCATGATCTTGGCATGGACTGGTGATGAAGTTTGATCTGTTACTGTTCCTAAAATTTCTTGAATGATTTATATTGGTTCATCAACACTACTGAATACCAAATGGCACTTGTTAATTAGGCTAATAGTTCATTCATCAACGTGTATGAATCATTCTCTCTGAAAAGGTAAGATTTGTGTACACTCTACAAAGGTGGTCTGTGTACACTCTACCTTTTCTAGATACTATTTTGTGGGACTATATTGAATATGTTATACTCTCAAGTACATATTTCCTAAAGGTCTAATGAGAGTTTATCCCTTCTAAAGGTTGTACTGACTTTAGAATAACCAAAATAAATTTCATTTGACACTATTTTTGCAAGAACACCTTCTGGATATTTATTTATCTTGTCATAAAAATAGGTATGATTGCCATAATTACATAGATAAGCAACAATTACCAAATGGCTTCAATGAAACATAGATAATTAGATAGTTGAGATTGATGGGAAGGGAAGTAGAATATTTTATAATGTTCTTCAAGTTTTTTGCAAGGATGGCCTCTATTTCCGGGTGGACTTTAATTCTTGGCTTTGTTTCTCATTACATAAGGAAATTTCATGAGTTAAAGTACCCTTAACTTTTGCCTTGTCGGGCATAAGTTGCATATCATCTAATTCACAAGATATAAACGTTAGGCATAACTTTGTGAATTCTAAAACTAAACTTTTGCCAAGTTATGTTGTGGTTTATGAATTGAACTCATGCCTCTAACAACATAAGTTCTATAAGAATTACGTGGCATAACTTGTGTTGCCTTGTAAGCATAACTTATATTATGATACGAAAATATAATCTCTTGCCTCGCAATTTTTTTCTTTCCGATGTCAGTAGTATTTTCTGCCACTTCTTTGCTACTTAAAGAGCTGAAAGACAAAAATGAAAATATCAACACTACTTCATTCTCTTCTAGGCTTTCAACGGTTTATAACCAGCATTCAAGAATATAGATACAGATGCCACTTTGCATTGCAGAAATAAATTTACATTTCTCTTGGAACAGAGGCTTCACCTTGGAAAGGGTTGCCACATCAAGTTTTAACCAATGAAGAGGTATTATAATACATACTGAATGCTCTCAAAGTCAAAAATATGTATCTTGTTTCCTTGGATTGGAGGTTTCAATGATGTAACAAAATCTGGGATCATCTTTTCTTGTATGTCATGTTCCTGATATAAGAGCTTCAATATGTGTGTCAAAACCAAAACTTATCAGTGCCTTGCAAATCACATGCGCGCTGCTCACAGTCAAGCTTGCCCCACCGAGCATCAACCCGGTCACATGGAAATTTAGGCTTGCTCAAACTGTATAAAATTGTTGGAATTTGCTTCAGACATACAGTAATAAGATTATGTATCAGTTTTTAAAAGAGACAGAAGAACTGATCTGATAAAGAGAAGTTTTTAAAGACCCATTAAAGAAAAAATTGGGAAACTGATGAGAATGTCCCACATTGGACAGGAATAAGATCCTGGGACTCCTCTATGGATTGGGCAAACCTCCTCCCTTTGAGCTAGCTTTTGGGGTTGAATTAGACCCAAGATTCATTTAACATGGTATCAGAGTCAGGCCATTGGATCTGATGTGGGGACCCTGGACCATGCGGTGATCATGAATATACCCCCAGTTCATGATTGTGAATGCTCCAGTCCGGTCTGTGTCTGGCGTGGGGGGGGGGGGTGTGTATGATGTGCATGTCCCACGTCAGCCATGATAAGATCCCACATGATTTTATATGGCTTGGAGCGTTTGGGGTTGAGTCATGCAAGGTCCATTTAACAGTAGCAATTAACTAAAGTAGTTCTGTCACTGGATGAATACTCAACTCCAGAGAATCTTTCTATAATGAACATAAAGGGGATTAGACAAGTTCATTTATCAGCAGAGAGAAGTAAAGGTTATGATTGGTCGTGTTAAAAAAGGGGAAGTCGCAGTACCTTCTATTGACAACATTGTGCACGTGACATAACCATTGTGAAAATTCAGCTTGAGATCCAGCTTGTACAGGATTTGCTCTGTAAAGAACATGAGCAACAAAGTTCATTAACATACAGGAAGAAACTCATTAAGGTTTTTGTGCATTTTTATGGCAGCAGACTAATAGGTTTCTGCCCTTTAATGTCCACCATTGACTCAGTTGTTGCAACTCATCTCTTCTTTCACTTGACTCTTTCGATTTATGTACACAGCCACCACCACCACCAGCATACCCAGTGTAATCTCACAACGTGGGGTATGTGTAGGGTAGAATGTAAGCAGACTTGACAGGTAGAGAGGCAGTTTCCGAAAGACTTCCAACACAGGTAACAGATACCAAAGAACATACAAAAGAAAAGAACTATAACAAGTACTAGAGGAAGCATCACATATCGTATAGAAAAAGGAGACAGTAACAACATCAAAGTAAAACGATAACCAAAACACACGACACAATTGGTAGCCACATAAATCACAGGTGAAAACTGCTAATACTGCTGGTACTAAGGGAGAAACAGGTAGGGCGCCAAACTACCCCAAGCCTAACCCCTAGGACAGCGAAAGGTAAAGAAAAGGATGAAAAAGGAATTTGTCACGTGTCAGCAAGAACTACGTTTTGGGAGTAAAAGGATTAATAGTATAGGTTTTGTGGAGACAACAATAAAGAATACAATGGAAGTCAATCACCAAGTGGGCCATCACAAAAAATAATAATTTATAACTAAGTGGCAAATTGTCCATCACAGACTAGGACATATAAAGTTCGGCCGTCGTGCACCTCAGTGTTAGGCGCAAGACACCCACGCGTGTGCATCGGTGTTCACAAGCAGTAAACTCTGTAGTGCACTCAAAGGTGCTTTGATTTGCCTTGCCTCGCCCCAAAGCACCCTTGAGGCGCGCCCCAATCACATTTTAAAAAATGCACCTAGCAAAGTCTACCACATGGGAATGTTAGGCCAATCCCATACCAAATAAGTTGAACAGTTTTAGAATTGGAAAAAGAACTGGACAATTCTGTAAAAGGAAAATATACCCCATCGCTATTGCTCTCGAGAAAGCTCATAAACTAGGTACCTTAGAACTTCTTTGAAGTGATCTGCACATTCGTTGCATGGGTACATGCGAGATAATATTGCCATCTGCAGGCAAACAACAAAAGCAATCCTTTAGTTTCTAAAAAGCCTCAATTTTTTCTCCAAACCTATGAGCAAAACCCTTATGTGATACGGACATCAAGGTCATGAAGTATATAATGGAAGAACTTGCAATAAAATGGACACATCGATGGGTAACACTTCCCATACTGACAGTCACCTTAATTTTGTCTCATTGCTTATGAAAAGCTCAAGAAAAGAACGGAATTTTGTTCCATATGAACTAGGGATAAGGGAAACCTATTCTGCCCCTAGATAATCACTATTAGCAGATTTTGCCCTCAACTTTCTAAAGTAGCTCTGTTGACCTAATGTAATATCATCTTTCAAACACAATTTTGAGATCAAGAAAAAACAGTCATTTAGGGTGACTGAACAACATACCAGTTCTTTCACATCCTTCCTTTGTTGTCTGGTTGGCTTGTCTGGATACTGGAAAAAGGGAACAAGTGAGCTCATGATCATAAAGGTCAACAGGTAAGAAATTTCAATGAGAAAAAAGTATTACTTTCGAGCACAAAAAGAAAAGAGAACTATGCGGATAAGGATTACCCTGAGGACCATTATTGTATAATTACACTTCCAAAAGACATTTTCTACAACCATGGCGTCCGGGCTTAAAAGACATTTTTATTAACCATCAAGAGCATCAGACAGACTAAATATATAACAACACTGTAGGATAAAATAAAAACCAGACCATTAATTATCAAAATAGAAGAATTAATGATCATGATCAAACAATTAGAGGGGTAATAAGTGGTTTCACCTCTCTTAACTATGGTATTGATAAAATTAATGAACATGTTTTATATCTAAATACTGTTCAACTGAAATCACTTAACAACTTGGGCTAAAATTTCTCGTTGCAAGGTTTTTAAAGCTGAGTAGAAAGAGAACTGCTGCTATTGAAAAGATGGATACTTGACCTGAGCTCCAAGTGTGTGAAGAAAAGTCCAAGTAGCTCTTCCAAGCTCTTCTTTAGTCACTGGGCTAGAACTTTTCTCCTGAGAAAGAAAGTTGGTTGATTAACAATTATGTTCACTAACTATATGTTGAGATTTTCCGTTTTAATTAAAAGGAGTGACACAAATATTATAGCTTACTACATTAAAAAAATATGTGGTGTGACAAAACAAATGATTAACAACTGAAAACCAAGATATGCTGGGTTACATTATCCTGGTGAATAAGGAGCACCTAACGTCTCGACTTCCAGAACAGTTGCATACCAAAGAGCTAGATGGATAAGAGATCTAGAGCAAATACCTAAGACTAATATTATTTGATGCATCAACTCCCATTTATACAATCTAAGATCAATTGTTGAACAAGATATTCCCAGTCTAAAACAACACCTCTCAACAAAAAAATCAACCACTGCTAAACATAAATACTCCCCCTGCAGCACCAATGAAGTTGTTACAAATGAAAGAAGTAATAGCTCAAAGTAACCCAATTGCGACAATATATTCACTCCTCTTATACCAAGACTTCTTTAAGAAAGCAATTTAATCACTATGTAGTCTTTTCTTTGTTGGTGGTAATTGCAAAATCCTCCTGCATTTATATTATCAACTACGCCTCAATTCCCAAACATAGTTCAGACCAACTATATAAATTCTCTATATCCGTTCCGCTATATTCAAGCCAGCTCCACTTCGACAATGTAGCACACATCCAAGTAGCATGTCACAACAAATAGTATCCAGAGCAGAGGATAAATCACAGTTAGCTATTTTTATGCTTGCATCTACATACCGCGACATTGCTTTTTTATCCGGCCTTGGAACTGGCTATGCTCTTCATGCATTTGATTCAAAACAGCAACAACACACCCATTGTAATCCCAGGATATAGGAAGGGTTGTATGTACACAGAACTTACAACCTTTGACAAAAAAGAAGAATTTTTTTTTCTTTTTCCTTAGTGCTATCTGGTAAACACTTAGCCTCATCTAGCATATACTACTAGAGACAACACTGACCCATAAGCAGGTCCAAACTCCGAACCCCCTACAGTGCAAAGTTATACTGTTCATACATGGTTAAAATCCTATTTTATATATCTATATTAGAAATTGAACCTCTTTTGGCTTCTTTGTATGTTTACTTCTTTCATATTTTGAACCACCTTCTTGATAATACTAACTCCTCCACTTCAAGGCGCCATTGTCAATTCAGTTAAAATAGCTCAAAACCCATTTCAGCAGTCAAACATATTTGAACAGTACAATTAAAAGACACTCAGATTCTCTATGAGAACTTTCATCAAACACTTGTTGTGCATTATCTGCATACTTCCACAATAACACTAAACCACAATACCAAACTACAAAAAATAAAAAATAAAAATTGAAGACCCTTAAAAATACCTTCTTGGGTGATTCAGAATGTTGAAGCAGCATAGTTGAAGCAAGTTGATTCTTGGAAGAAGATGAAGAAGAGAGCAAAGACAAGGAGTGATGATCATCATCATTATTATGAGATGATGGAACATTTGGGATTACACCTATGAATTGAGCAAGTTGGGTTTGGATAGAGTTCGATACTTTCTCGTATGTCTTGAACAGAAGCTGTAATGGATTTTCAGACATGGAGGGATTCTTTGACAAGAAACACAATGTTTTCTCCACAAGTGTTTCACCTCTGTTTTTTTTTCTTGTTTTATCCAATTCTTTCTAGAATTTGTGAAATATAAACCAAAAGTAAGAAAGAATTATCAAAATATTTGGAAATAATTTCTCTTCCACTAGATAATTAGTTTTTGTACCTCTATCTCCAAACTCTATTAGTGGGATTTTACGAAATATATTGTTTTTGTTGGCTTGTTGTAAATATCAAAAGATATATGTGAACTTTGCAAGAATGATCAAATATATCCTTATGTGATAAAAACTAAAAAAAAAATAAATTATAATCGATTTTTCACTTTCCGTCAGTCATTTGTATATTTTTTTTAAGCATCATTGGCTGATTACATGACTCGATCTCATAACCTATGCTCTTTAGTAGAGCAAATTGTGATTAGCTCAGCATTTTGCTAAGTTCTACTGTTGGAATAGGGATACAAATACATTCATTACTTGTTTTGCAAAATGTTGTCTTTTGGATGGGGTCATTTAAGCATATGCAACATATTCAAAATACCAAGTATCATCATCTATTACATCAAACCTATAAAGTTGCAAATTACTTTAAAACAATCATTAGCAACAAGTACATGATTGAAACAAAATGTTTTGTATAACAGAATGACCAAGTAGCAAAAGTTAGTGTCATTAACTTGTCAATCTCCTTGAAACTGTCTCAACAGTAGGGCATTTTTGGAGGATCCGACACATATACAACAATATTTTAAAAGAATCCGAGCAATACAGCCTTGAAACACAATAAACAATTCTTCATGAAGCAAAAGTTTATTCATGGTAAGTTGACATGGAAAATGTGTAATGTTGCCAAATGCCAACCATATAGTCCTACTTCTTACCAAATCAAGAACATTATCAATAAGATCGTGAGCAGAAAAAGGAAATCAATCTCTAAAACAGAATCAACAACTCGTTTAGCATCGTGCAGCTATTGATCAACGCACACAATCATCTACTTATCGTTCTCAATTATGAATGATTGTAGCTAGAGCAGGGTACAAGTGCATATATGTAATACATTAGAACTAATTGACTCAAAAGTTTATGCATTGGAAAAACAGCAGAGTACAACATATCAAAATCGCGATACAGTAAGCAAAAGGTAATGTAAGGAGACATGTTACATTTTGCGGAATAAAAAATTGTTCAAATCTGTGTGCTCTCTATTTACAGTTACTACAAAGAAAAAGTTGCTAAAATACTTAAGGGTAAAAGGATAGTCAAAGAACCTATTTAGCTGTTTCCTTTAACTCAATTGGAAGTTGAAGAGTAGAGAAACACTAGTGAAAGTAATGGACATGTCATCTGCATAATGGATCATGAATTTCTTGCAGAATCATCGAGCATCATTCCTTTCAGACTCTTAGCCAACCAGATAGCTGTCTCCCTTGGCGACACCTTGTCCTTACCGAATGGTTTAAGAACAACAGAGAGCTCTTCTAATCTGTTATTCTCCAGCAAGTCAGCCGATAACTCCAACAGCCCTTCAAGTGCCTCTGCTCTCTGCCTAAAAGATTTGACATCTAATATTTCCTTTACTGGGCGTTCGTCCTCCACAAGTGTTGTGTTGGTCTTTGCTGGTTCCGAAGAATCTAATCTTGGATGTGAAGAGGTGGGACTGCCCTGGTTTCTTACATCCATTTCCTTATTATGGACACAGTCGGATATATTGGATTTAACACTCACCGATCCAGAAGTAGACGATTTGGGAGTAATAGGAGAGGCTAGATTTCTATCAAGCTCATCTCTTACCACATTCATACGTTTTCCAACATCAACATTTCTTTCCACAGTGTCAATCACTGGTTGCTCAATACCCACTCGGAAACTACTGTGCCTTATGACATGTATGATATCATCAAAAGCTGGTTTGAGCTGAGAAGATGCCGCTTTTTCAAGAATCACATTCTGTGGAGCACTTACCTTGTCTGCTAAAAAAATATTTTGGCTGGCTGAAATAGGAGGGGTGGAAGGGGAGGCACTTTCAGTTGTCGAGGGAAAGAGTTCCTTGGTCAAGAACTTGTCATCACCATTGGCATTTGAAGTAAGGTTAGAGTGTAGCAGATTGTTTTGACTTGAGGAAACGAGTGGAGTAGTGGGAGAGACGCTTGTTGTGGAGGATGACAACTTTGCCATAGACTTGTCAATACCGCAGGATGCTAAACTGGGGTTAGTCAGATGCAAAATATCAGTGGTAGAATCAGGCTTGCTTGTTGTGGAATCACCCTCACAAGGGGCAATCTCTATCAAGTGAGGAGACGCAGTATCTTTAGCTACATACGAATTTGATCTCTCATTGCAAGTACCAACGTCCAAACTTTGATGATTCTCCTCAAAAAATTCAACGGAGCGTGCTTCGGATTTCTGGTTATCTTCATGGTTTCCCCTTGAACTAGAAGCATTATCTGAGTGTGATGATGTAGCAACTGAACATGAAGGTCTTGACCCTACGGTTTCAGTTTCACTAGATTGTTCATGACTTCCAACCATTTGTTCGGTCAAGTTGATAAAATGATTTGTTGCATCATCACAAAGTTCAAATCCTTGGATCGACACTGAAGAAGAAGCAGAATTGCTGCTCTCTGTTTGCATTCCTTTTGAAGCTCCTGAAGAAACCTTTCGAGAATGCAGAATGCTGTTCTTTGTGGTATGTATGTGACAACCATCAGGAGAAGAATTAGGGATCCTTTCGGGAATTTTCTTTGTGGCATGTATATGATAGCCATCAGGAAAAGAATTGGGAATCCTTTCGGGGTCATGCGACTTGTCATTTGGACCACACTCTACATCATCGTTCGCAGAATTCAAGGCATCATGACACACTGGCTGTAGCCTTCCAGTAAACGACAGTTGCTTAGTAAATTTAGGAGGTGTTCTCTGTCTGGGCCTTGTAGGTGATCTATCATGCACGACTTGCCTTATAGTGCCAGAGGGAGAGATTCCACCGTTTCTTGGTTTATTCTTCGGGGTGGACTCAGTGGTAGGCAACTGCAAGGAAAAGGTAATTAAAATGTATTATCAAACTAAGAGTCAAGCGCTAGTCAAGATAAGAGGATCAGGGCCCTGATACCTGATTGTTCAAAGTAGGTGGTGTATGTGCATTAGATTTCGAGGTAGGAGTAGGTGAACCTGGTTTTAGGACTTGCGGTGATGCTTCAATGTTAGCTTTGCTCGCACCAGTACCACTGACCTTTGTCTTGCCACCTCTCATGGGAGAACTATGTTCCCTCGTTTTTCCCTCTTTCAAAGCCAACATAATATTTTTTATAGTTGTGGGTTGCTTAGCTTCTGCATCACATTTTTTCTCGCCATGCAAAATGTTCCTAGAGTCATAGTCCTCTGCATCGGCTCCATGATGTTCCTCACTAGAATAATGTTGCTCAAAGTCTTCGTGATCAACAAAGGCAACACTCGTGTTAGTGCCTTTATGGTCATCATTGCAAGTCATTTCCTGCAAGTTCTTCTCGCTCGACTTTAAACTATCTTTATCACTGCATGAACTGGTACTACTTTGGCTTTCTGCCATATTCTTTCCGGAGTCATGACCAGCAGTGAGAGGTTTTTCAGGAGAACTGAATGGAGGAGGACTAAAGGATGGTCGATACTGATCCACATAAGGCTGCAAATATGGGTGCTTCAGGAGTTCCGATGCCTGAAATTATTGAGGTCAGACAATGGACATGACATTGCGACACAAAAATTAATTGCAAGATTGGTAAGCTTACAGTAGGTCGATGCTCGGGGCTCTTCCTCAGCATTCCCCTAATAACTGTTTTTCTGTGAAAATAATATCCAAATGAATTATAATGACAAACAAATGCACCATCTCAAATAAGCATGTAACAGAAGAATAGAGCATTCATAATGTCAAGATTGAGGCTCGGATTTGTTGTCTGTTGAAAGTTGATAAATTGAACATGTAACATCTTCCAGAAGGATTATGAGTACACATGATTTCAAATTCTAGTATTTTGAAGTGTTTACATTTGCTTCAAGATGTAAAGAAATTGTCATGTGCCACGAGGAAGGAGAAGATAGACCATTAAGAACAACTTCTTTTTGATAACCGAGAAATCCTTGAGGCTAGTGGTGTACGGTTCAGAATTCGGTGGATAATGGGGCCATTGCAGAACATTAACAGTTACAAGAAAGGAAAGAAGAAAAATTATCTTCTAAAACATTACTAAATATTCACACACAAATTATCAATTAAACACCTATGAGTAGAAGCTTTAGCACAAAGAAAAATTATGCTCGCAAAACAAAGGCCTGACTTACAAGGACGGAGAATAACAAGGTGGCAATGGGCCAATGCATGATCTGTTTATTTTGCTTATCAGTCCTGCCATGTCCTGGGATCATTATAGAGTGTATTATGAAGTGTCAAATTCAGTACAAGTAGCAAAAGGTTCTCATTTTGAGGAAACAAACATACAATAAGTTGCATATATATAATGAAATTACACTTATTTGCTCCCACAACCAAGACTCACAGCATCATTCAGCATTAACTATTTTCAAGATTATGCCACAGTAAATTATTGATCAATCACACTGATAGCTTCAATAGTTCACTGAATTTTGTCTAGTTCGGTGTTTGACCCGTTACTAATTCAATTTATGTATAGCAGGCCTCCTTCACCACAACAGTAGTGGCACTCTTCTCAATTTTTGGGCACACTCTCGCTTTAAGTAGCTAAAATCTCTAATATTTTATCCTTTATCATCATGAATTATTCTTTTATTGCTATCACTTCAGTTTGATTTTATCTTAATGTTTTAGTTAGAGATAAGGGCTTAACTTATTAGGAGTCTAAACTGAGTTCTCTATATAAGTAAGAGAGTTTGTACTTTGATTTGACATCTACTCCCTCTGTCCCTATTCATGTTGCACCATTTGACTTGGCACAAAGTTCAAGAAAGAAAGCAAGACTTTTTGAAATTTGTTGTCTAAAATAATCCTTAAGACATTTGTGTGGCTATAAATCATTTCATTAAGGGTAAAAGGAGAAGTTTGAACTTAAAATTGATTTTAATTATAGAAAGACGACATTCTTTTCGGGACAGACTTAAAAGGAAGAACATCTCTTCAACAATATAGTTAGAATTTGGATTTACTTGTCACTTGAATTCACTAACTTACAAACGAAACCCCCCATCCCGAAGTCTCTACATATGCAGAGCCAGCATTTAAGCTTCTATTTGTAAATTAATCAATAGAGATAAATATAAGGTCAGTTTCCCATTTCATTATGTATCCAAGGAATTGAAATGGAGATAATAGAAACAAATTCAAGAAGCCTTACAAATGCTTTAAATGCAGGGCGGTGAGCAGCCATTTCATACATACAGCAGCCTGGTCAAGAAATGAATGGATTTAAGACACAGAAGAAGCCCACAATGACATGTATATATCAAATAAACACGAGATTATTGCTACAACAAACCAGTGTCCTCAGAGTTGGGAAAGAAGATAACCTTATGAAATGAAAGGTGTGGCAACAATGACATACATAGGTGAGACGTTCATATCTTCCAAAAATTATTGGAAATGAATGTCTACAGAGAACTCCAATACAATTTGGCACCACATTCAAAGTAAGATATAAATGCACTTGAACCAGAATGGAGTAAAGGAGTTACATACCTAAGGACCAAATATCTGATTTAAAACCGTATGGAATATCCGTAAGAAGTTCCGGGCACATGTAATTGGGAGTTCCAACTACCTGGAATATAAAATAACACTATTAGCTTACTGAAACATCTCTTCCACTAAAAGTTTTAGCTTATTTAGTTCCAGTAAGTGATATTTTCCATTATTTCTTGTTAATTTTCTTTAGCCTAGCAGGTGGGGACGGGGGAGGGGATGTAGGCTAGGTCATCCCGAATGTAACACTCCTGAGTGTTTGCATCCTTGGTTCCTGTTTTCTCTATGGCTTTGCTAAGTAGGAAAATATTTAGAAACTAAATGCCAGGTTTTATTTAGGTAAAATATAGTTCAGATTGTGCTTATCATCATGCAAGTTCGTACTGTTGCCCATATCTGATCCAAAATGACACATGTTGGACACAGAGCACATTATCAATAAAATGGATCGGGGTGGAGTAATTCAAAAGAGGTAGAAATAAGATACTGAACTATGATTTCTGAAATGTATCTATTCCAGTAATAAACAATATAAGACATATGAACCGATGGATCTCTCTAGGTCTGCCTTCTGTTAGACTAACTTTTACAACGTAAATAATTAACCAAATGAATTAAACACCAACTTGATTTACCAGTGCCATGCTGTATCCTACATTTCATTTTAAGAATGTAGAAACTAATTTGAGCTACGTAGGTTAGGTGAAAATAACAAAGAAAAGCATCGGGTATCAGATACATACTGAAGAAGCCAAGTCATCAGCCTTCAACGTTTTCGCAAGGCCAAAATCCCCTGGAGAGAAAAGTAAAAGGGAAAAAAATATGTAGGCCTACATCAGAAAAATTGACTGTATCTATCTTCACTTCAATAAAAGAACAAACGCATTGGTAGTTACCAAGGCGAACATTGTGTTCCTTGGTCAGAAAGATGTTTGAGCACTGCCAAAGAAAGGTGCAGAAATCACCTCAGAAAATAGATTGAAGAGCAAAAAAAATTAAAAAGCGATATTAACAGATAATAAGATACGCACTTTAAGGTCACGGTGCAGTACAAAGTTTGAATGCAGATATTCCACTGCCAACAAAATTTGAGTGAACCACTTCAGAAGTTTCTGCATTATGAACATCTCTTGAAGGATTAGACACCCGAAAATGGCAACTAACTGAAGTTTATATTAGAGCAATAATACATTAGCCCAACCAATTGAACAAATTAACTCATAAATTAGCTATAAATTTGTTTTCCCGTGTCCGTAGTCTACAATCTAGATGTACAATTAACATGTCCCAGAAAAATGATAAAACGAAAATACATTGTCAACATACCTCTTCTGGAAAATATTGCCCATTTGCTTTTTTCATCAGTTCAGCCCTATCAAATGCATTGTTAAACTTAAGTTTAGCAGTTAAATTAATGAAAAATGAGAAGTTATATAGAGACTTACATATCACCACCTTCACAATAGCCGGTAACAATGCAAACATAGCAGCCCTACAGTACGATTAACATGAGAGTAAAATAATCACCAATTTCAAGGATATTATAGTCAGCTCAGCACTTGAAAACAAAATCAGGCTTCTCACCTTCTCTACCCATGCTTCCTTGAACTCAACAATATATGGATGTTGAAGACGAGCGATTAGTGCCATCTGCATATCCAAGTTGCAAGAAAATACATGTCAAGAATTTTGAATAGCTATGCATTTACGTAAATTTACATAGAGAAGAGAGTCTCATGCACCAAATAAACAAGAAGAGACAAGATGAGAACATATTGAGATGAAAGATGTATATGATAGAGACAAAATGGAGCACAACTAGAAAACATAAGAATTTAGCCATGTTTATTTCTTGAAGTTTACTTATATAAGTTCCCAGTATAGAGTGAATTACAGATGTATAATCTTTATCAAGTGATATGAAAACACTCTCAAGGGAAACCAAGAGCTAGTCAAGAAATCGGGTAAAATCAGAATTGGCAAAAAAGATAAAATTCAACTCTGAAACCAAAAGAAACTATATAAAGGGATTCCAAGAGCATCCCTGGTCCCAAATAGAAATGAACTTCAAACTCAATAGTTGATGACCATAAGCTATTCACGACAAAAAAGCCATCATATTCAAACTTTTAAGCTAAAGAAAATATTTTTATTTCCAGTACACTCTGCTTGAAATATACTATTCAGGAGAAAAAGCCATCATACTCAATGATTTAAGCTAAAGACAATCTTCTCTTCTTCCGGCACCAAAATTTCTGTATCCTTATTTAATGGCCTGTTTGGTTCCAAAATCTGCTTATTTTGATGCGTCTTTTGTCAGAGCTGCTTTCCAAAAAATAACATCGGAGAGTAGCAATTTGTATTTGGCTAATCCATTTGTAAAACACTTTGCTAATATTAGAGCAACAATTTGTGCTTCGCCAAGGTCAAAGAAGTGCTTCTGAGCACAACTACTTTCTTCAGTTCTGAAATGCTGCTCTTCCTACTACTCAAAAATACTTACTTTATTCCTAAAAGCTTGGCCAAACAGCTCAACTCTATAAAATAAACACTTTTGACTTCCTCAAATACTTGGCGAAACAGGCTATTAGTAACTCTTGATGCACAAAATGCAAAAACCACAACCAATAAAATTGAGAAACAACACAATGTACTACCTCTTGATGAGCAGATCTCCTGCAACGTTCAGTTTGTCGAGCTAATCGAATCTTCTTGAGCACATACCTATAAATTCAAGATACCCCACAGAGACACAAAATCAATAATACATCAAATTCAAATCTTATAAGCATATTCAAGAGAAAAAAAAAACTTTTTTAATTACTTCTTTCTTTCTTGCTTGTGATTAACTAAAATAGCAGCACCAAATGCTCCACGCCCAATCTGTTCCATGATCTCATAATGTTCCATTCTTGATTCCATTACTAAAATCCTAAACTAAACACTTGAATAAATCCAAAAAAAATATGCCAAGAACCCTCAAAAATCAGTCACACTATTTTCTTCATCAGTCAAAACAACTAAAAATTTAATCTTTTTTAGATCAATCCCAAAGAAAAGAAGAAAAGTTTGATACCCTTTAACACAAAACACATAAAGATTGGTTTTTTATTCAAAACTTTGACACCCATAAACACAGAACACATAAAGATTGCATTTTTATTCATGACTTTGATACCCATAAACACAAAACACATAAAGATAGCATTTTTATTCAAGAATGGTAAGATTGAACTCAAAATAGGCTTTTGGGTATTTGAGAAATCAAATGCAGAAGAACACTTTTTTGGGTTAAAAAAAGAAAAAGAGGTGGATCTTCTTAGAGTGAGTGATGTATTGCTCCTCTTTTTTTTTAAAAAAATAATAATTAAAAATCTATATTATTATTATTATTAGTAGTACTATAGTATTTTGCTTCTTTATTGTTGAAGAAAAGGGGTTGATCTGAAGAAGCAGTTGTCACAGTTCTCAGCTCTGATGAATGCATGTGTGGAGGGGAAGAGCATCTGTGAATTATTTTTTAATTAATAATTGATACTCAAGCAATTCCAAATTTCCAATAATATGTGATTCACTAGATTTCTTTTTTAGTTTATATTAGAGAGGATAATATTTTTTATATTTAAAAAAAATTTAAGTTTAAACCTTTTATTTTATAAGATGGTTATTACAATTCTTGTCATTTCATAATATTGTGCTATATTATGTTATATTAATTTAATTAGTATAATATTTAGATAGATTGTATTGGATCTCATTATATCATAATTTCCTACATTAATAATCTCAAAAATAATTTTTGTAGTATTGTCTAATTTATAAAAAATAATATATGAGGTAGATGAAAATATCAAAGATTTTTTTTATCGTTATATAACAAAGAATTTAATATTATAATTAATGAAATTAAATAATAATCAAAGTAAATATTATAATTAAAATAATAATACAATATAATAGGTACCAACTATCCAAAGTCCAAACAAGTTGTTAAATGATGAAATTTATAATGACATAAATATTCATAAATTATTTTAAATTACATTTCTTTTTTAAACTCAACTCGACATTACATAAATTGAGATAAAGAAAATAGTAAAAATAAAGTAAAATGTTCTAAGTAATAATTAAAGTTTTTGAAAGATATAGTTTATTAGTTTAATCATGATTAGGGTGGTAGGTTTAGTTGCAAATAAACCAGTACAACTTCCAACTACTTTTTTCTCTCTCTACTTTCTCTCTCACACATACACACAGTTAAACTATTTGTGTCAAATGAAAAAAAAATTGTTATTTTTGCAACTTATAAATTTGAATATGGGGTGATTAATAATTTAAAATTTTGTTGTAGACTAGTTTTATAAGAATTTGAGTTTTGAATTTTAAGAGCAGTTTGTCGTTTCTAACATGAGATTTTTAGTTCTAATCTAAGATCAATTATTCTAGCTACAAACTGATTTATGAACACTGAATAAAATATATTTTCTTAAAATATTTTTATCTTAAATAGTTATAAGTTATATACGTTATCTCATATGTAAAATGAAAAATTTTAAAAATAAATTTTGCTAACTTAATTTGAATATTATATAAGGTACATAAAAAAAACTTTAAAGTTTAAAACGTACACTATTTTAAATTGATATTCTAATAATTTTTTCAACGTATTTTTTAATTGAAAACAGTTTTTTCTATTCCTAGAAGGTAGGAATATGATCTAATGAGTGGCGAAGTCAAAAGTTTGATGAAATGTACATAATTTTTCTTGTCAATTATATTAAGAGTGCAAAATTAAATATACACTCTTAAAAGCTAACATTCTACTCTATACACTATATAATTTTTTGATAAAAAATATATGTATCAGACCATTCTACTTTTAAGATGACTCCCTTCGTGATCTATATATAAGTTATCTTTCTCAGATTTTATTTATAAAATTATACTACTAAATTTATTATTGTTATAATACATCTTTTGAAATTGAAGCATTCATTAACTTATTGAGTACAATTATAGTTGACTAATAAACTTACTCAAATTATTATTATTATTATTAACCAAAAGAATGTATTCTGTTCTGCTTTTATGAAATTTGTGTATAACGAGGTGAGTTGGTCAGAACCATGTGGTTTTTGCTCTCTGAAATGCATCACCATGTGCATTCACAAATCCATTTGCATTTTTGTTTTTTTTTTATTTGATATCTAAAATGCGCTTTGATATTTGATTAATTTAAATTTGCATTTAAAAAATAGTACTTTAAAATAACATGTTTTTATCAAATGTTATTTCATTTTCATGAGTAAAAAAGATGTATAAGTACTTAAATGTGGAGCCAAAATTTAAAGTATAATATTTAGTGAATTCATTAATATAAATATGTAATCAAAGTAGTAGTTATTGAGTTCATTCAAATATGTACATAGTATTGTAGCTCTATTTCTATATTTACATTATAAAAAAATAGCGGTAATAAATATGTATATTAATAAAAAGTATTAAAACATTTATCAATATTAATTAATTATTATTAAATTCAATTTTGCTATATGTTTTAGGAATATTTACAAAGAATGTCAATTGCTTTTAAAAATATATATTTAGCAGCAATTAAGTTACTACAGTTAATTAATTACCGTTAAGATCATTTTTGATATATTGTTACGGTAGAAAGCATGATATGTAATTACTTACTGATGTAATAATGAAATTACTTAAAGTGGACATGCATAATTTAATTGATTTATGAAGCAATGATATTCATATTAAACATTCCTAAATATTTTTTTTTTAAAATCAACCTTTTATTACTCTAATTACTTCTTAGAAATCAACTAATTCATTTTTTTTAATGGTGTGATTTCCATATCTACTTACAAATAATAAAAGAAAGTTAATTTTGGTTGCTTCCATATCTACATAATTAAGGCATATTTAGAGGGACCAGAAAATTTTATTAGATAAACATGAATTTATATGATGCCCTTTTTATTTAAAAAATAAAATAAAATATTGTTGTTGTGTGTCTCATAATTTAATTACCAAATTTGAAAAATTCCATGTAACTATAAGATTTATGTATTAAATTTTGTACCATTTTTGATAAATAAATGACACAGGCAAAGTAATTAGTCATTATTTATGAAATTTTAAATCTATTAACTAAAACCATTCTTACTTTAGCAAAGCCTTTAATTTCTCCCAAGCAATTGGATATAACATACTTATAGCTGTTGAACTTCAATATCCTATAAATATAGTCATTTTTGTAAGTTGCTCTGTAATAATTGCCTAATGTAAGCACATATAACATATGGCCCTAAAAATCCCAATCAAAAGGATGCTCACAAGATGGTAAATGAGCGGATTGAGTTAAATTTGAGTGAATCAAAATTATATTAGTTAATAAATGGATAAATTATTGACACTGCCCAAAAGTTGGGTTCAAATGAGTAAAATAGTGGATCAAAACTCAATCAACTCAATTTTTATTACGTTTTAATTGCTTTATTTATTTATTTTTATAATTTTATCATTTGATAAAATTATTACTTTTTATTTGTTATGATTGTATATAACATATCAAATAATAATATGTTTTTTTTAAAAAAAAAACTTGACAAGATTTACCATGAATCAATTTGTTAAATATCAAATTCCAAAAAATAATCAATCTTAATTATTCAGATTTAGAAGTAACATCTTAATCATTCAAATGATCATTCATATTTAGACGGATTAATCTTAATGAAAACAAACATGGCTTTAAAGTAGAAGTAGAGAAAAAGCTTCCTGAAGTTTTCTTTTTAATGCTCGAACTCAAAATCGTTGATTAAAAACAATGAAAAAGGTTTTTTAACTAGCTTTTTTTTTTATTCTCTTATTGAAATCTGAAATCTCGAATTAAAAATAAAGAAATCCAAATTATTCCATTGGTACCTTAGTGGTCTATATTAAGTGCTAATTAAACACCCCACATGCTGTGATCTCTAATTACAAGCATAATATGTGATAATCACTAATTGTTTATTAGTTTTATCATTTGTTTTGTATTAATCTTCAAAACAATATATGTCATGTAGATAACTAGATACGTTTGTCTCCTTTTTTCAGTTAAATAAGGAGTAGACTACAAATATAAATTAAACTTATACTAACAACATGGCAAAAAATAAGGTATTTATTGTACTTTACATTATATATATGTGTGTATGTGTTTATTTATTTATTTACATTAAAAAAATATTTAATGCAAGATACCACATGATTATGGTTCTTGATCTATTTCAAATCAAACAAGATACGATACTAAAGTATTAACTAATGTGAGTATTTTAAAAAAATTGAACCAACTTATTATATATAGCATTTGTTTAGCTTTTCGATCTACTTGTTAATTTAAATTTTGTTTAATTAGTTAACCATAATTAAGTGAAAGAAGTATATACACAAACACATATTATGTATATATTGATTTTATATAAATATTTGACACAAAAAAGGAACACTTGAATGAAAATGACGAATAAGATTTTTATGTATCACTCTAGTAAGTCAAGCCTTTTTTTTTTAATTCGGTGTCTGATATCCACATTAGAGTCCGACAAAATCCAGATTTACATCGGGAAGTCCCATATTGGATCCGGAGGATTCATGCCAGAAAGTCCCACGGGGTGAAATGCTCCTTAACACAGACGACCCCATATCCAAAGGGACTCTAATTCGGATGAAAGGGTATATACTTACCGCTCACCACAACCCTTGTTGGTAAGTCTAAGCCTTATAGAGATGGGAAGCCCATGGGAGAAGTGGCCGAAGTGCGGAGATACCCTATTTTGGTATCACCATTTAAGCTATACTTACCCTGTGTAAAGTTTATAAGTTACTTCAGAATAAATTCAGACATACAATATCTGAAGTCAAACTTATCAAAGTCATAGGTGTCTGAACTTTAACTCATAAATGGTTGAAGTTCAACCCTTTTACCTGATGCTAGTTCAGACAATTTTCTTGATGTTCATGCACACATAATTGATGTTTAATCATTTTATGTAACTTCAAACATTTCTATCTAAAACTATTCTGAAATAGATATAGATAGACACATTAAAAAATATTTAAAATTTGAGTACAACTTAAATAATATAGCCTTGTATGAAATGGTGTGGTATTTAGCCCAACTCATATGAGTATATTACTATGCTGATATGAAATAAGAAGATGGGAACAAGAATTTTCAATAATTAGCCTGGCGCATAAAGGAATGGTGTAATGTTCAATATTAGGATATTTATGAAATATAAAAGTTAAATAATAATCAAATATTATATTCAGAGAAAATTGAAAATTGCCAAAAAATAATAAAACAAAAACGGTTAGTTTAGTAAAAATACATTTTAAAATGAGTTGTAATGACGGTGATTAGTAAAGACGTGTGAGATATTGTGGTTAATTGTGGTTGGCGGAGGCAATTGATAGTGATCGATGGTTAATTGGCTATGATATTTGACGATAGAGGTGATTGATGGGAAAAATGAAGGCTATAAAGGTAATTAATGGTTGTGACAAATAATAGAGATTGATGATGTAGGAATTGAAGGTGGTCGGTGCATAACTGTGACAATGTTAGTAATTTTCACTAAGATGATTGAAAAATGAGGAAAAAGCAAACACTTGAAAAAGTTGATGAGAGTTTAATATCTATCATATATACAAAAAAAAAAAGTAATTTTTAATTAATATAATTTTCCGAAATTCAAATAAACTCCATCGATTGTACCTAGCTCCGCTCATTAGTGGTGCTGGAGTCTAAAATGAGTAATAACAAGTGCCCTCTTGATATTTATTCAACTGTATACATGATTAGACATGATATAAAATGACATATCCTAGGTACACCAATTCAAGAAAATTAAATTATATTAATATTTTTTTTATCGTATCAAATTATGAGATTATATTAATATCATTTTTTTTTCTTATCAATTTATGGGATGTATTTTAATTAAATACTTACATTTTCTTACGGTATGACACTATGACTTAGAATGTTTTATCGTAAAAATGACAAAATATTTACATGTCTATAAAAACTTTTTTATTAAGAAAAGATGAACATGTTGAAATTCATTTTAAATATAAAAAATAATATTTTTTGGATATATTAATAAAATTAATAATATCATATCTATATTTTACATTAAAAACATGAACTCCTAACTTGAATGTTAAATTACTATAATATTCCAAATTTAGGTTGTGACTTTTTCAATAAGTTGTGACTTTTTTTCGAAGGGTTGTGATTTTTTTCTACTCTTCTTCTTCTTGCATTTTAAAATATTTCGTGTGATTTATTATCGTTGAGTGAGCTCGAAGTTTAGCAATATGAGGTACCACTATTTTGATGAAGTAAATCGTTCTATCCTAAGATGGTATATTCCATAACCTTGAGTACTTGAGGTAAATAATTTTGATGATATAATAATTATTTTTTTGCTTAATATATACATTAGTATGTAATGTTCCAATATATGAAGTTAACATAATGTAGTCTAAATTTATTTATTTCTATTAACAATTTATCTTGTGATGTAAATATATGCTTCTAAATATCTTTTTTCAAAATTATTAAACTTCTCAAGGCCTAGAGAATTGTCACAATTTATTTTTTTTGATGTTCTAGATTAAAAAAAATGATTGTATTTATCAATGCTACTTATGTGATTCAGAATGTTAGGAAGTTTGCTTCAAAATAGTTATTACTACATAAAAAAAAATAGTTATTACTACATAAACATTGCCCTTTTATTTTACTTATTTACTATTTCTTAATATTTCAGTATTTTAGACGAAGAAAAGCTCATATGACTTGTAATAATGCCATATATATTTTATTTAAATTAAAGTATTATATATGTCACAAATGTATTATCAAGTTAACAAGATCTTCTAACTTCAAAATATATTATTTTAAATTGTTTCTAGTTCTTTTTTTTTAAAAAAAAAAACTCACAACAAATGTGAAAATATGTGAAAATATATGAATTATTTAAAATGTATCATTTACAAAATAAATTTTATATTTAGTAATATAGAATAAACATTTTCATCTTGTCCATACACAAAATTAAAATCTAATAACTACAAAAAAAAAGTAACATTAATTTAAATTCCTATTTATTTATGAAAGTATAATTTTTTTCCGAAATACAACTATTGCACATTAATTCTTTAGTTATAACATTATAAATTCTATTAGTTAATTACTGATTATTGCTAACGTTATTCACACACTTTAACATTCTTTAGTTATAATATAATGAATTTTATAGTTATTACATTAATTATTTCTATCTTTTATCTTTTCTTACATTAACTTTTGACCAATAATTTTTCATAATATTATACCGCTCCTATATGTGATAACACGATGTTGTTATTTTTTCTTGGACTAATCATGTTTGGTTGAATAAATTGAAAATCATTCACAAGTATATGAATTATATCTTTGTTTTGGGTAAGATAAACATGTGATTATATATATGATTTCACAGATAGAATATATTTTTAAATTTTAATTTTTAGTTTATTGGTAAAAAAAAAAAAGAAACCTTTCTCTGTTATCTATTGATAGTCAGATAACTATCTTTGATTCATGTAACAGTCAATCGAGAAGTCAAATATGAGAGTCAACAACAAGAACGTCATCTATTATGTTATAACTTCTAAAATAAAAATTAATATACACAAATTTGTTCTAAAAAATAATATGTAGTTGTTCTCTTCACATATTCATATAACATCTAAACAGTTTAACGAGGAATACACGTGCAAAACACATCTGGTTAGATGACAAGAAAAATACACAAAACTATCATCTATAAAGTTATATTACAAAGATACGACTAATAACATGATTGAACCTTATCTAATTGAAATAAATATATGCATTATTGCATTTAACTAATAAAATTTTCATTGATCATCTTCATAAGTCCACGTGAATAAGGGATATATATGATGATCCACATTGAATATTTACGAAAGAATCTGCAATATTATTTTATGCAAAACTTATTATTCAAGTCTTCACGTAAATAAGCAATACTATTTACTATAACATATATTTTTTGAATTAATAATCACGTACATTGCACGTGTCGAAAAACTAGTAAAATGAAATACACGTACTAGAAAGTTTGAAGGTTTCTTCGATAATACTATATTGAATTTCCTTTCCTTTAATTTGAATCATTCTATGCTGACACTTTTCTAATTTGGATGGTACAACCTATTATTTTACCATAATATATTGTATTATATTGTCTTGTATTATAATATAAATATAATATTTAAATTGATTGTATTATTTTTTTTTATTGTTATATAATTTTCAATACTAACAATTTAAAAAATCAATCTATGAAAAAAGTAAAGTACGATGTAGAGCTATCGTAAAAGGATATATTAAGCGATAACATATGATTATTATCATCTCAATTTATGTGATATTTCTATATAATCGAGTTTAAAATGAATCTTTCTTTTTTATCATAATTTTTTCATATATTTTGAATTATCAATTACTGTAACTTATACGAGTAATACTTTATATGTAGTTTCCAAATAAGTAGAATTTTATTTCAAAACAAATTCAACCCAACTTCAAGATCTTTGACTCTCGAATTTCAAATTATGCCACATAAACTGTAGCAAAGGAAATAATAAATAAAGATAAAATAAGATATCGACACGATTCCATCAAATCAATTATAAAACAAAACATATATTTAAATATATATATAAATATTATATTTAAACTAACATACAACACAATAATAATAATACATGTACCAACCATTCAAACAAGATGTTATTTTCTTTGTCCTTTTCATCTGACTTGGTCATTAAAAATATTAATTTAAACAGCTGTTACTCCCGCGTAGTTGACAATTTCCATTTTTTTTTTATTTTTTTATTTTGTCAATTCTTGAATTGCCTTTGTTTCTTCTTCTTAATTTCTCTTAAAAAAAAAATTTCTTCATTTTGTGAAGAAAATAATTGTGAGGATAATGGAGAATCCACCAGAGTGGGGTGATGGCGGAAGAGGGAGGAGAGTGGTGGTGATCGGTGGCGGAGTTGCTGGTTCCCTTATTGCAAAGTCTCTTCAATTTGATGCAGATTTAACTCTTATTGATCCGTAAGTTCAATAATTTTTGCTAATTATTATTATTATTATTATTTTGATAATCGTGATATCTGAGTCAGCTTGTCCGCACCTCAATTGATTTCAAATGGTATTTGGTACTTCCACTAGTACAAGTATGGTATAACTTTGGCCATCAAACTTGGATTCTTCAAAATAGAACAAATTGGGAAAAAGGTCTCTGTAGTTAAGATCTCAGAAAGTCACTTTTGCTGAAGAAATTTGGAATCTCGAAGAAAAATGATTTTCTGAGATAAAACTATTAGTTGAGTGATCATGTGAGAAATCAATCATTGTGGTGTACTTCAATTTGGTTCAATGTGTCTTGATTAGTCAAAACCTGTTAACAGGAAGGACTATTTCGAGATACCATGGGCGAGCTTAAGAGCAACGGTAGAGCCTTCATTCGCGGAGAGATCATTGATCCACCACAAAGATTACCTCGCCAATGGGCGTCTCATAGTGTCTGAAGTCACTAATATCACCAACAAAGAAGTCTTGACTGCAGATGGACATCAAGTTACCTATGACTATCTTGTGGTAGCCACCGGTCACTACGATCCCCTGCCTGTAACGAGAACAGACAGATTGGAAGAATATCAAACAGGTATATATTATATATATACATAGCATCAAAGACTTCTTTAAGATATCATTCATGTGTTTAATTCGTTGGATTTACCATCTTATCTGCTTTCCAACGAGCAAATTACTTGTATGTATAATCATATGGAATGTTTATGCTCGCTAAGTTTATCAACTTTTTGGTAAATGATAAAAAGAAGTTAAAGCATTTGTGCTTTGTATCCGTTCAGCAAATTGTCTTGATCGTGACTGCTCTACTCTCTTACGAGATGTACTAGTGATTAAATCTTTTCTTTTGTGACCGTCCTGTTAACGTTATAGATTACTACTTGATATTACTAGTCAAAATGGCGCGAGGCTCGACTGTTTTTGGTGTCCTTTTTGGAAAATGATAAAACAAAGCTAATGCATGGGTGTTTTGTATACGTTGAGGTTCCTCTAGCAAGTTTTCATGGGATTCAGTCAATTGTCTTGTCGTGAATGTTGAGATGTACTAGCGATGATATTACTAGTCAAAATGTTGTGAACGTTCGACTAATTTTTGCATCATTAATCTTGTTGTTGCAGAGAATGAAAAGATAAAAGCAGCTGATTCTATATTGATTGTTGGTGGTGGTCCTACTGGTGTTGAACTTGCTGCAGAAATTGCTGTCGATTTCCCTCAGAAGAAGGTAACTTTGGTGCACGACGGATCCAGATTACTAGAGTTCATCGGACCAAAAGCGTCTGACAAGACTTTAGAATGGTTGAAAAGCAAGAATGTGGAAGTGAAATTGATGCAATCTGTTGATTTGAGTAATAACACAAACAACTCGGGTGGAAACAGAACATATTTCACCTCGTCTGGGGAAACTATCAGAGCGGATTGCCATTTTCTTTGCACGGGAAAGCCACCGGGTTCAGAGTGGTTAAGGGAGACATATTTGAAGGATCAAATCGATAGTTTTGGAAGATTGAAGGTTGATGAAAATCTTAGAATCAAGGGTCACAGAAACATATTTGCTGTTGGAGATATAACTGATATTAAGGTAAACACTAAACTGCATATCTCTTATTTCTTGAAAATGTATCCTTTCTGTAGTGACGAGCCTTGTATGTGTTCCTAAGAAAAGAAATTTATCCATTTTTCGTGGTCTTAAAAAATCGTGAAAACACATAAGAGCTCTTGAATGGAAAAGAGATGTAACTCTAGTTCCTTATGAATCAGTAGTCACTCCTGTATTATCAATGGGGGCTATTGACAATTGAATCCAATTTTGACCATTATTTTCATATTAGTAAGAGTGCGGAAAGAATGCCCTGCTCCAAGTTGTTCGAGCATATATTGAGTTTCTTGACCCTTTGATTTAGGATTAGTCAGTTCTACCCTTTGATTTTTCCCTAGCCATGTAGGTAAAGCTAGAAGAGACATCATTGGCCTAATAATGATTGGTTAATTGATCACATTTTATTCGTGAAATGACTTGGATTGTTATAAGGCGGCATTTTGATAATATAGCAGTAGCCAGAGGACTTGAAGCAGCTAGCTAGTACTTGAATTTTCGATTCTGTTATTCATTTAAATTCTTACCTGACAAGGTAGGAGTAAGGTCTGCGTAAACTCTACTTTCTCATCAATACTATGTATGTTCCTGTTGTTATTATTCTTCAATTGAATTCTGATGCTTTCTTCGTTACCAGGAACTTAAACAAGGATATTCAGCTCAAAAACATGCTCTAGTGGCCGCGAAGAACTTGAAACTTTTGATGAGCGGAGGAAAAGAAAGCAAACTTGCAATATACGAGCCTCGATCATCGCCTAAGATCATCGTTTCGTTAGGAAGGCAAGATGCAGTGGCTCAGTTTTCGTTCACGACGATCATTGGATTAGTCCCCGGGATGATCAAGTCTAAGGATTTATACGTTGGGAAAACGAGGAAGAAAATGGGGCTTCAACCAAAGTAATATATATTGTTTCATTCATGAAATTTAAGATCATTTTTTAACCAAAAAAAAAAAGAAAGGAAATTTAAGAACATTTTGAGTGTGAGAAAATGGTGTCATTTCATGGCCAAAATTTGAGTTCTTCTACTTACATTTTGCTGTGCATAGGAGTTCAGTGGCTATAAATATTTTTTAGTTGTTGTAGTTAATTAGTGTAGGATTTAGTATTCTCTCTTAATATGGGCTTGTTATTTGGGTTTTTTTAAAAAATATTTGCACCTACATAGTTATGTGTTATAGTTTATAACTATATCCAATATAACTGATATGAGTTGTGGTGAGATAGTTGAGATTTTTCTATCATTAATTAGAATTTCGGAGCACGAGCCGTGGAATGGAAAAAATCATGTTAGGATCGCCGCCCAATGAAATGCGCAAATCTGAATTTAATCATACTTCAATGTGAATACCAAACACTGAATGAGAAAACAATATATCCACTATAAAAATATATAACACGTTGCTAACTACGAAATAATATATCCACCTTTAGTTGCAATTGTTGTTCAAAATCATCTAATCAGATCTCCATCAAATGACTTCAAATTTTATATAGACAATCTCTTTAGACTATTCCAACAAGTCTAAGCAACACTTCAAATTATTTCTCACACACACAAAAAAAAAAAGACATGATTTGAAATTCAAATCCACTTCTTCGAGCTAATTCAATCAGCGTGAGTTATCTTTCTAATTTGATTTTCCGTACACAAATCTTACAAAATCAGTACTCTAACCACTAGTTGAGTCCCAAACATATTTACAGATCGAGTTTGTCAACTTACTTGCACTGGAAACATGAATAGTATCACATTTTGTCAACCTACCAAATTATAAATATGTTTACATTCTTAAAAAGTTATTTTCTCTTCTCATAAAATGAAATTAATAGTTCTAAAAATAGGTCAAGTCGCCTTGTGTCGATCATGACCTATTTGAGATTTGGGATTATGACACTAGTTACTACTATCACATTTTGCCAAATGACATAAAAAAAAAAAAAAAAAGAAGCAGCATTTTCTTAAATATTACAGAGTTTGAGAATAAAAAGAGCAAACATTAGCAATTTTAGTAGATGTATTTTTTGAAAATAGTAAATAAGTGTTTGATATAAGGAAAAAAACTCAAATATGTCATTGAATTATTAAAAATGGCTTATCTATGTCATTCGTATAAAAGTTTGACTCATCCATGATACTGAACAACTCTGGTGGAAATAGAACATATTTCACCTCGTTTTATGTATGTGTCTCCAAGGAAAGGAATATGTCCATTTTTTTGTGGTTTCAAAAGGTAGTGGAAACACATTTCTTAAGAATCAGTAGTCAATTCTATATTTTCAATAAGGGCAGTTAACAATTGAATTTGATTTTGACCATTATTTTAATATTAATAATAGTGTGAAAGAAAGATTGGCTACAAGTTGTTGGAGAATAGTGGTATTAAGTTACTTTGACTTATGATTAGTTAGTTCTATTCCTCTATGTGGGGGGCCATTTTAATTCCATCTCGCCTTTGATTTGTCCTTGCCAGACAATAGTAGGTTAATTGATCACATTTTATTCTTGAAATGACTTGGATTAGTATTAGTCTGAATACGAAAAAAATCACGGGCTGCATCCTTCGAGCATATGTGAACGGTGGTGATTTTTTTAGTTTTGTTGCAATAGAGAAACTACAACTAAGGGTCTATCGGAAACAACCTTGATATCTTCCCTAGACCCATTTATGAGATTACATTGGATATCTAGTTCATGTAATCATACGATCAACGTTCATCATGAATCAACCAAATCATCAAAATAACATGAAATTTATACCCTACACAGTAAAGTCACAAAACTATTATTTGTCACATAAAAGTAATTATCCCAGAGCATCGAAACAGAGATATATGATATTCAACAAACCTTTATGAGCATATAAAATTTGTAAATATCCTCAACAATAACCAAGTGATTATTAACATCAGCAGCATCAATATTAACAATCTATACTAATTTTAGTCTGTCGAAGAGTCCACAAGTTGCCTGAAACATAATTGATCAATTACACTATACACTGATGCTGCTTTATTTATCTCTTCAACTATTTTAATATCTTCGTTAGCGGTATAAACGCTTAAGATGCATTCAATAATCAAATTATTGTTAAGATGCATTCACAGTTCAAAGGAGAAATAATCGAAAAATTAACACAAACAGAAATCGTGTAAAATAATAAAATCAACAATATGCCTTTAGAGAAATATTTTCTGATCGAATTGAAGAAAGTGAATTAAACAAAGAAGAGCCAAGTCTGTAACATCTAATTGACTTTATAGCTGCTATAAGATGAAATTTTAAAAATGTGTAAATGAATCATCACAATTTGGAGCTACAGGAAACATTTCTTACACAGGGAAAATAGAAATTTATACCTCAGGCAAAGTTCTCAACGGTGATCCATATCAAAATTAATGCCATCGAAATTTTCTATCTTTATCGCGACTTTGTATTCATAAAAAAAAAATATCCATATTTTCCCTTTTCAACGTTAGACCAAACATATGCATAAACTTGGGTCAGATGATTGTTTCATTAGGAAGACAAGATGTAGTGGCTCAATTTTTGTTCACCATGATCATTGGATTAGTCCCCGGGATGATAAAGTCTAAGGATTTATACGTTGGGAAAACGAGGAAGAAAATGGGGCTTCAACCAAAGTAATGTATATTGTTTCATTCATGAAATTTAAGATCATTTTGAGTGTGAGAAAATGGTGGCATTTCATGGCCGAAATTTGAAGCTCTTCTACTTATGTTTTGCAGTCGAATGTGCATAGGAGTTCAATGACTATAAATATTTTTTAGTTGTAGTAATGAGTGTAGGATTTAGTATTCTTTCTTTATTTTGGCTTGTTATTTGGGGTTTTTCAAAAATATTTGCACCAACATAGTTATATTTCTTAGTTTACACTTGTATACCCAATATAACTGATATGAGTTGTAGTGAAATAGTTGAGATTTTTCTATCCATAATTAGAATTTAGGAGCATGTACGAGCCGTAGAATGGAAAAATCATGTCAAGAGCGCCGCCCCTTGAAATGCGCAAATTCAAATTTAGTCGGACTCCAATGTGAATACCAAACACCGAATGAGAAAACAATATATCCACTATAAAAATATACAACACGTTGCTAACTACGAAAATAATATACATATCTATCTTCAGTTGCAATTGTTGTTCAAAATCATCTAATCAGATCTCCATCAAATGTCTTCAAATTTTATAGAGACAATCTCTTTAGACTATTCCAACAAATCTAAACAACACTTCAAATTTCTCACACACACTCATAAAAAAAAGAAAAACACGATTTGAAATTCAGATCCACTTCTTCGAGCTTATTCAATCATCACGAGTTATCTTTCTAATTTGATTTTCCATACACAAATCTTACAAAATCAGTACTCTAACCACTAGTTGAGTCCCAAACATATTTACAAATCGAGTTTTTCTACTTACAAAAGAGGCTTGCACTGGAAACATGAAATAGTATCAGCGGTATAGCCCCATCTCGAAGACTTGCTTATAACAGCAGACCTGAGTTCACTGTGGATGACATAATAGCTTTAGCGGAAAGAACAAAAAAATAAAAAAGAACTCATGAACATATGTAAAAAATAGCAGCAATACCTTAGAAGCACTTCTTGTGGACAATGGATGGACCAGACTTGTCGTACTCGACCTTCAAAATCCACATCTGATTAAGCACAGAACATGTTCAAGTTAGCAACAACACAATTCAAAATAAAGTTTAAAATTGCAATAGTATATGCAAGAGAAATTATTTGAAGACTGTGATTTTATTACTCGTTAGATAAACACCCTGCAAATGTATATTTGAAGCTCTTACATCAAGCATTGCCCTGTGTAGTTGTCTGGTCGCTATCCAAGAAATATAAAATTATATAACATCTAATTATTCTGACAATGGAAGTTGCACTTATTTCCTAAAACCTGTGATCGTTATACCTGATTATCTTTTAAAAAATTTAGATTCTCTATGAAGCTTAAATATAAAGCTATGTGTTTGATGATGAGCACAACATCATATATCATCTATTACTAAAAGTGGGAAGCTCCAACCTTTAAAGTTGGATTACCATTTTACCCCTTCATTATATTAAAATGTTATAAAATATTTAATTAATTAATTAGTAAAAATAAAATTATAATTCACCCAAGGCTTAATTACATGTTTCAAGTTCAAAAACAAAATTATGCGTGTTTAGATAAACAAAACGTCAAAACATTTCAAATTCTTGGCTACATTAATTTAGAAATAGTTAATATTTAAAGGAGGCTACTTTTTAAATGTTGTCAGACTAAATGTTAATAATAGCTAAAATAACGATAAGAAATAATAATTTCTCATTTTACAAGCTTTCCAAAATTAGTTTATACATTTTCGGAATGATTATAAATAATTAAAAATAAATAATAGGTATATAATTTAATAAAATAATTATTATAAAAACTTGCAGTAGCTTATGAATTTATATGATTTTCTATAGGACTAATATTATAAGTTTAAAAATACTTTAAAGAGAAAAATAATTTTAGAAAGAGTCTTTTTCACTACCCCATTAACTACACATACATACAATGTATGTTATTTACTTATGTCATTATTAAATTAATAAATGTATATTATCTTGAGCTCGTAGTTATAAAAATTTGACAGAAATTGAAGAGTGGTCTTTTCATTATTCAATACAGATTATTATATTAGTCAATTTCCTCCATATATCAGCTCACACTTTTGCATTACTCTTCTTTTACTCAGCATACTTCCTTATTCATGGTTAGGTAAATATATTCTACTGATTTTTTCTTCTCTTCCTCTTATTACAATTTTACATTTTTCATTCTAATTTATTGATACTATTTTTCCTAATTTTGTCTATCCTTTTTTTAATAGAAGTTGTGGTGTGCAATCCATATTATAATGCAAAAAGGGAAATTGACTAAAAGTGGGCAGAATGTTAGGCAAAAGTTAGATTATGATTCTATTTCTACATTAAATTTAAATGTTATAAACTATTTAATAAATTAAATATTTAATAGTAAATCATCATATTAGTACATGAATCAACCACCATAAAGTTTCTTGAATATGTATTCTTTTTATTAATTTCATGCTGGAGTTAAATTCATGAATTTTTTGTTTTGTTCATCTTCCAATTGAAAATATGAATGGTTATGTTTGCCCTTAACAAAAAGGAAAAAAAATCATATAGATCTATATTATATTCTTTTTTGTATAAAAATATTTGTATAAATGTGAAGTATATTACGTAGATTTATTACCACTAACTCTTCATTATGTAAATATATGCAACTCCCACTAATTATATTCATTATGATTTTTACTACCACCTCTCATCCATGATCAAATGGATTAATGTTATAGTCATAACAACTCTAAGTGTTCTTCAATCTTATCATATGAATAGTGACATTTGACACAATATTGTACACAGTTAAAACAAATTGAAAAAAAAGGAGAATCTCTATGCTCTCTTCTCTTGTCTCTTTTTATTTGTTTTTTTTTAATGTTTATGTTTCTTGTTTGTTATTATTGTATAGCTTTTTATTGTTTTATGGTTATTAATATTGAGAATTTACATTGGTTAGTTGTTTTGTATACATTAACCTAACCTGTGGTATTTTAGTATCCTCATTTGAATATTGTATCTGTACAATAATTAGTTATTTTTACTTTAATTATGCACTTTTAGTCAATTTTATAAATTAAGGGTGTATTCTTTTTATTAGGAAAATATATGTACTCTCTATCGTAAAAATGGTGGATATTTTTTTAGTAAATACCAATAGATTTTAAGGGGATAAAATATGTCATTTGCTATACAAAAATTATATGAAATATTTTGGGATAAACGTGCAAAGCATGTTTGCAAACTAGTGATTAAAAATGAAAAGAATTAACAAAAAAGCAAAGTGAAGTAAATGGACATAAAAAGCTTTCAAGGGAAAAGTATAGCTTGCATCAGCTGAAGAGCCATTCGTTTTAATCATCACAGGCATTCCCCCATCGATCTTTATGGTGGGAAATTGAGCAATATTTGGCCAGTATTCCCCCTTGTCAAATTCTAGTAGTGGTTTGAGCAATGGGCAGTTGCCAATAACTAGTTTAGAGAGGGAAGAGGGCATCCCTTTTAGTGGAATAGATTGGAGATTAGGGCAATCGGATATCTCCAGCTGAGAGAGGGAGGAGGGCAGTGCCGATTCAGGAAGTGATTGGAGATTAGGGAAATTCATGATTTGTAGAATTTGAAGCGAAGTGAGGTGCGAAAACCGGCCTTGTTCCAGCATGGACTGAATTTGAGGTACATTACCCTCAATATATAGATATTGAAGAGAGATGAGTCTTTTGAGATGTTGGCTGCTTAATGTTTTCAGATTCCTTATGCCAAGTGTTTGAATAGAGGAAGGCAACTCCCAATTCTCACCACCAACAATCTCTTCGTCACTGCCATCATGGTCAATGAATAACTCTGTGAGACAGGGGAGTCTCTGTAAATGCCACTCCTTTCGGCCGTTCATCAGTTTCTTGCAATAACTGATCTGAAGTTGTTGTAAATTGAAGGGCAATCCTCCTTCAGGAAAGGACTCTATTTCTGGACAATTATAGAGATACAGTTCCTTAAGAGATGGAAGGAGTTCCTGCATACGTTCTGGCAGCCCCTTCATCTTCAAACAGCCAACAATAATCAGTGACGTCATCTAGGTCCCCCCACATGCCACCGATAGTTTTTCAACATTCCCACAATTCCAAATATCGAGACTTTCAGTGGCAGTAGGAATCAAAAACCTACTAAGGTTGTGGCAATTAGATTCAGTCAATTTGCGTGCTGTTGGGAGCAACTCAGGTGATATATCATCTATACAACCACATTTTTCCAGACTAAAATACTCCAGAAACATACTCATCTCACCAACTGGCTGTTCCAATTTCAATTTCTGGCAATCAGATATCCTTATTCTCTTCAAGGTAGTGGGCAGTATGCTAAAAGGAAAGGAGGTAACAGAGTCACAACCACTAATACGTAATTCCTCAATCTGCTTCATTCCCTCAACTCTAACCATGGGAGAACCAATTACGCGAAACCTTTTTAAACTTGAAAGTTGGATGGGTACTGTCTCCAAACTGAGTTCAGGGCAATTTTCAATCACAAGCTTCTCAAGTATAGGGAACTCTCCACTTCCTAGTAGGTCCCATTGCTTCCACTCCCGCATATCTGTAAATTCAAGCTTCTCAAGAGAGTTAAAAGGCTTTTTGGAGGACCAAATGCCATAGAATTCTTCCGTCACCTCTGTTATTCCATGCATCCCTCTAATCCAAAGGAATTTCAGAAAAGGGAGTTGTCCTAGTGCTGGCAAGGAATAACAGTTCTTGCAGTTTATAAGAGACAATTTCACCAGCTTAAGAAACAAAGGATCAGCTAGCCAATTGGGAAGTGTTGTCCCTCTATATCCAGTGATTTCGACTTCTTTTATGTTTTTATGTGGGCTTAGCTCATCAAGAATGTCTCTTTCTGTTTGTGAATTGTCGGCACTACTACTTTCACTCCACTCCAATGATAACTTGTCAACATGATTCTTCTCCCTCATCTTTGCCTTCACAGCTTCCCTACTATCAACCACATTTTGCAACTCTACAACTGATAGAGATCCATACAAGTTCTGTGCTTCACCCAAATCTTCCATTCTCAAACCACCCAGAAGAAACTCGGCTCCCACTAGGACTTGGAGGCTTTTCAACTTGATCAGATGTAGAGGCATCTTCAAGCAAAAAGTGTTGCTTATGTCAAGATGACGCAAGTTAATCAACTTCTCCATCTGCAGCTGTAGCTCCTCAAGATTATAACAAGATGACAGGAGAAGTGTCTCCAAATTATACAATGCACAAATGGAATCTGGCAACCTTTTAATCCTTGTCTGAGAAATATCCAAAAATCTCAGGAGCTTTAATTTTATAAACAAGTCATATGGCAACTCAACAATATCAAAACGTGACAACGATAATGCCCTTAAGGATGTTAGCCTTGGCAATATGTTATGTAGCACCCTCTTGCTTAGGTTAATAGGGTAACGACACTGGATATTGATTGGAAGTAATGTCCTCAGCTTCTCTGATTTAAAGAGTGATTTCAATTTCTCAAAGTCACCACCTTCTCCTGTTGAATAGGAGATGTGCCGACATTGTTCCAACATATGTGATCCTTTGTTATCTTCCAACCTTATACAAAGATTTGAAGATGCAATTTGGGCCAAATCATTGACAAGGTCATGCATTAAGAATTTCTCTGAATTCCATTCAGAAGACTCTGAGACCATTTCGAACAGTGATCTTGATCTCAACTCGAGAAAGTATTGGTTACCTGAATGAAACTGCTGAACCAGACCATTAGCAATCCACAGGTGAATAACTTGGTCTTTGCAAAATTGATAATCTTTGGGATATATTGCACAATAAGCAAAACATTGCTTCAAATGTGTAGGAAGATCATTGTAGCTCAACATCAACACTGGTAATATACCATTCAAACAAATTGACAGCTCCCATATTTCACTTATTAAAATGTCTCTCCACTCATCCACCTTTGATTTGCCACGTAAAATACCAGCAAGTGCTTTTAGAGCTAAAGGCAACCCTTTGCACTTGTCTGCAATTTGTTTTCCAACCTCTTCAAATTCTGGATGTTCCTCAGGATCCCTATTTTCTAGTGAATGTCGTTTGAATAGAGCCCAAGAGTCTTCACTAGACAGAATTCCCATGTAGATTGCCCCACTACCCATCATCAAGGCAACACTCTCTTTACGTGTGGTCACAATGATCTTACTTCCTATATCCCCTTGTAAAAAAAGATTTCTCAAGTCATCCCACTCAGGATAGTTTTCATTCCACATGTCATCAAGGACAACAAGAAACTTTTTTCCATTCAGCTTTTCCTTCAATTTGACTTGTAGCTGATTAAGATTGTCATCAACCTTCAAGTCAGTTGAGCCAATTTCTTGAAGTAAACCTTTTGTTATTCTGAAAGCATCATATGCCTCAGAAACACAAAACCAAGCTTTCAAACCAAAATGTTTCTGCACTCTCTCATCATTGTAAACCGCTTTAGCAAGTGTTGTCTTACCCAGGCCGCCCATTCCAACAATAGGAACTACAGCCAGATTTTTTCCCTTTGTATCCTTAGACAATAAACGGCTAATCAAATTCTCTATTTCATTCTGCCTTCCAAAGATACCAGCATCAACCAAAGAAGTTGAAGGTGTTCTAGTTTCTTGTTTAGTTGAACCAAAATGATCCTTTAAGCCAAGGCGACCAATTTGCTTTTCCAACACCTCCAATGTTTCAATGGTTTCTTCCAACTTATCCTTTATGTTACGAAAGAAATCATCACTCAAGCACAGGTTGAGGTCACTTACTTGCTGGTTGCTTGTTTCTGCAAAATTCTGATGCTGACCTTCCACCTTAAGTCTCAAAGATTCATAATTGACTTCTTCTATTAAGTTTTCAGCAGAGTCCACAGCATCTCGAAGCTCATTAAGCCAGTCTCTCACAGATGGATTTGATGCCTGCTTATTCTCTGCATCACTTAGCACAATCTGAAGACCACGCAAAGTCATTTTCAGCTTCTTTAAGAGCCGAACATGATGTTTATGCTTCTGAAACATGTTGAGAAGATCACCCTGAGGAGCAAGCCTATCAAAGAGAACATTCAAAGCTGAAGAGAGAAATGCACCACCAACTTCTAAGCCAATCTCCATTACTGAAATCTGCAAATCAAAACAAGGAGAACACAAAATGATTCTTTAAGAATTTTGACATAATATATTTTCAAACAGGCTCTCGTTAAGAACTTTATTTTACCTGTTGAATGCTAAGAGTAATTTGCAAACAAGAATGACCACTGATTTCTCTCAATCTCTCTCTCTTTTGTTAGTGCTATTACTTGTAATTGTTACAACTGTGTTTGCAAACTGTCCTTTTTTCAGTGGAGTCTGGTTTTTCATTACTTTTTCACTTCAATAATTGAAGCAAGAGAATAAGGGTGCGTGTAGAAAGGGCCCCAAGTAATAAATTTCTACACATTATTACCGTGCTAAAAGGGACTACCATATCATGAATATGTTGGTGCAACGATAAATTTGTCTTCGTGTGATTTATGGGTCACAGAGATTTGAGCCGTGAAGGCTAATACTAATTTTTGTATTAGGTTAGGTTGTATACATCACACTCCTTAAAATATGAGTTTTTCCCAAACTATACTAACACGGAATACTTTGTACGCCGAACTCTGCTTGCCTATCCTCAGTGTATTGAAGCACAATGTTTTTAGTGACAAATTCCTTGAAGAAGCAAATTAGATTCAACAAGATAAATTTTGTTAGAGCTTTTATACTTTTTTTGGTTTCAATTTAAGTGTTGTACTTATCTTTGACCTATCTCAAAAAAAGTGTTTCTTTCTTATATATAGTGTGTCTTTCAATTTTAATATCATAAAATTTTAAAAAACTACAAGTATCTTTAATTTAAGATCATAAAATTTAAAAGTCTCAATTTATTTAATAAACTTTGTGCTCAAGTAAACTAAGACACTTATATTGAAACAGAGTGAGCACGTCAAGACCGAAAAATAAACCATGACGTTAACATTACGGAATATTAGCACAACCTCAAAGACCAAACAAACTCATCCTCAGCTTCTGAACATGCACCACATCTGCAAAGCAAAATAAAGAACCACAAAATGGTTTAATTTTAAGAAATTAATTTGAGAAGATAAATGTTTCTATCTTCAATTACTAAAGGAACTTTACTTTACATGTTGATGCTAATTATGGGTAGTTTGGTAGCTGGTTTGGAAATAAATTATGTAAGTGTTAAATTTTGTATAACTCGATGCTTGATAGTTGGGTTAAGACGTAAGTTGTTCATGTATAAAATTAATTAATGCGGTGTTCAGTTTAAATCTAGAAATACATGTAGATTAATATGAGGAAATCTATAGTATTATTTTATGCAGAATAAAAGATTGAATAAGTAATACATAAATAAGTAAATCATAGATAAAATAATACATAAATTTCATTATAACTAACTAAAGAAAAAATGAAAATTGTCTTTATTTCTCTTTTTCAAAAAGTAAGAATTTTCACCCAACTAGAAGACAATGACTGTTCATTATTTTCTCAATTCAATAATTGAAGCAAGAGGGGTAGGGTTCTTAATCAGGGGAAACTAAAAAATATTTCTATCTTCAAAATTACTAATGGAACTTTACTTTGCCTGTTGATGCTAATTATATGGGTAGTTTGGTAGCTGGTTTGGAAATGAATTATGCAAGTATTAAATTTTGTATAAGTAATAAAATGTTTGATATTTGGGTAAGTGGTTAGTTATTCATGTATAAAACTAATATTATATCTAGTTTACAATTTAGAAACTCACATAACTAATACACGTAAATTTTTCTATGAAAAAATTTATATAATATTATTTTATGCTGAATAGAAGACAGAATAAATACATAAATAAGTAAATCATGCATAAATAATACAATAGATTTTATCATAACTAATTAAAAAAGAAGAAGCAAAATTGTCTTTTTTTTTTTCTCTTTTCCAAAAAGTAGGATTTTTCACCCAACAAGAAGACAAAGACTATTCAATTAAATAATTGAAGCAAGAGGGGAAGGGTTCTTAATTAGGGGTAGAGAGGGAGGGGGGGGGGGGGGCATCCCCAGGTGGGGGACTCAAAATTAAAAGAGCTTAAAATAATAAATTTCTATCCAGCTTATTATTATAGTGTTAAAAGTGACCTATCAAATTATAAATATGTTTACATTCTTAAAAAGTTATTTGCTCTTCTCATAAAATGAAATTAATAGTTCTAAAAATAGGTCAAGTCGCCTAGTGTCGATCATGACCTATTTGAGATTTGGGATCATGACACTAGTTACTACTATCACATTTTGCCAAATGACATTAAAAAAAAAAGAGAAGAAGCAGCATTTTCTTAAATATTACAGAGTTTGAGAATAGAAAGAGCAAACATTAGCAATTTTAGTATATATATATTTTTTGAAAATAGTAAATAAGTGTTTGATATAAGGAAAAAACCTTAAATATGTCATTGAATTATTAAAAATGGTTTATCTATGTCATTCATATAAAAGTTTGGCTCATCCATGATACTGAACAACTTTGGTGGAAACAGAACATATTTTACCTCGTTTTATGTATGTGTCTCCAACGAAAGGAATATGTCCATTTTTTTGTGGTTTCAAATGGTAGTGAAAACACGTTCCTTAAGAATCAGTAGTCAATTCTAGATTTTCAGTAAGGGCAGTTAACAGTTGAATTTGATTTGACCATTATTTTTATATTAATAAATAGTGTGAAAGAAAGATTGGCTACAAGTTGTTGGAGAATAGTGGTATTAAGTTCCTTTAACTTACGATTAGTTAGTTCTATTTCTCTATGTGGTGGGCCATTTTAATTCCATCTCGCCTTTGATTTTTCCTTGCCAGACAATAGTAGGTTAATTGATCACTTTTTATTCTTAAAATGACTTGGATTAGTATTAGTCTGAATACGAAAAAAACACGGGCTGCATCCTTCAAGCATATGAGAAGGGTGGTGATTTTTTTAGTTTTGTTGCAATAGAGAAACTACAACTGAGGGTCTATCGAAAACAACCTTGATATCTTCCCTAGACCCCATTTGTGAGATTACACTGGATATCTAGTTCATGTAATCATACGATCGACATTCATCATGAATCAACCAAATCATCAAAATAACATGAATTTTATACACTACACAATAAAGTCACAAAACTATTATTTGTCACGTTAAAGTAATTACCCCAGAGCATCGAAATAGAGACATATGATATTCAGCAAACCTTATAAAATTTGTAAATATCCTCAACAATAACCAAGTGATTATTAACATCAGCAGCATTAATATTAACAATCTATTGTTACGATTCGATTTCAAAAACTAAGGTTTCGAAACCATTTCCGCAACTTTGGTAATTTTGCTAATTTTTGGGAAAAATTATAATTTGGAAGTCGCCACTTAATTTTTTAGGAAAAATTAAGAAAACTGTTTAAAAGAGGTTTTTGAAAGAAAACATTCTAAATAAAACCAGAGTCGGGTAAGGGTTCAAATAATTCTCTAAGAAAGGGTTTAGACATCTTAGAGAATCTGCTAACATGCGGTTGACCGTCGAATTTAAAAGTTTGGCTAATTTTTAAGGAAAAACTTAAGATTACTTGTGAAAACTCTTTTTTTAAAATAACTTAAGTCCTTTGATACTTATACACTCATCCTATTCCAAGTATGAAATAAGCCAAATGTTAAAGTGCCAAAATAATAATTTTAACTTAATCATTTTATCCGAGTCAAGATTTTGAACTAAATGGTTAGTTCAATTTCATCAACGTGGATTCAAAGCTAATTACTAACTATGAAAGAATATGGATAATTCTAAAGTTAGTCAAAGAGCTTAAGTTGCCTAACTTGAAAGAGGTTGAAAATTTGAAAACTTAAGGTAAACAAGTGACGAAATAGAAGAGCCATTTAAAAAAAAACAATTCCAAAGGATTCATCTAAGTTAAAGAAAAAGTTAATAAAAGTTAGCCTTCACAATAACAAATAATAATGAAGAGGTAAAAGTAAACAGTAAAAGATTCCAGCCCACATTCGATCATTTTAGGGGGCCGAAATTGTTGCCTTTTGCCGCTTTGATTTTAGGCCTTTGGCCCAAAACGCATTCTGATCCTGTTTAGGCTGTTCTCAAACTTTTTAAGTCCAAGAAATACTCTTCCTCTAGCCCTTTGGGGCTGCTGCGAATCTAATTTACTTTGACCAAATTGGCCAAAATACTAGCTTCCCTTTCACCCTCGAACGCCCAAGGTTGACTCAATAAAATGGTAGAATTAAGCCTTCAATGCAAAGGAGGAAAGAGGTCCATGGGACTCGGGGCGGATTCACATACAACAAACAAAAAGAAAGAGAAGAAAGTTAGCAAGTAACCATGGAAAAGCCACTTAAAATTACAATTCTTATGTAACTTAAACAAAAGAAACTAACACATTTTTATCACTGGTTAAATAGCACCTAAAATTTACACATTGACACTCAAAGAAGTTATAGTTCAGAATATGCATTTGAGCTAGAAGGCATGGTGATCTTAGGTGAATTATGACCCAATTAAACCATGTATTTAAAATGGATAAAAAATGGATTAGGCTTTATCATCTTTCTTTTAATAAATATGAACAATTTGTCACGAGGAAATACTTGGACAATGCATAATTCAAGGCGAGAGAGTTGTCAACCAATAAAGGAAATACACCTAGTTCTTCTACTTTACACAAAGCACAAGATTAATTCAAGATGAGTTCATTCAAAAAGCTAAACCAATGAGGAGAAAAGCTCTACTATAAACTTAGGAATTCATCAAATCAGTGGAAAAACAAGTTCTATCGCAGACAAAAGACACAGACTTTCAAATATTTGCAGGTTTAAAACACGATGGACTTCTGAGAACACCTAAACGGAAAATGTAGAACAACTACGAATCCAAAAAAAAGCTAAGAAAGGACTTTTACCTCTTTCTAGGCAGTGAACTGAGATTACAAGCTTCTGAACACGACTCCACCGCCAGCCGCGCTTCACCGGAATCCGACGAGACCCAACGAGTTCGAACGGAAAATGACAAAGCTCTTTTTAAGCTCTTAATGTATGTATTATATAGCTATTTCTGAGAATTTTATGTTTCTCCCATCTATTTCTTTGATGAAGATCATCTAGGTTTCTGGAAATTGTTTTGGGTTGGCTGGGAGTGAATAACAAAGGGACATGGGCTGCTGATTTGATGAGTAAAAAGACTCAAAAAACTTGGTCTCCAAATGGGTTGAATGGAGTGTTACATTTGGCAATAATTGCAATAGAAATTAATTAATAATTTAGCCAAACGGATTAAGGAGGTAACCAAAAAGAATTAACCTTAGCAAATTCAGCTAAAATTCAAAATAAGGCGAATTAATATAATTAATTTATGAACTTCGTAATCTTAATGAAATAAAATAGTTAATTTAATTATAAACTAAATAAATCGAAGTTATACTCATAATTTAAACTAAACTAATTTAATAAAGTATTTCCTAAAATTAAGATCTTTTTTAGATGATTTTTGAATATTTAAGAAACACTAAGTACACATATAATTATAAAATACTATAAAAATTGACTAGATTTATTCAAAGTAACCTCGAGAAATATTTGAATCCTATAAAATTAATTATTCTAAATCGTTTGAAAATTGAGAAGCTCGCGAATTAATTCCTATCGGGGAGGGTCAAAATTGGGTATCAGCATCTATACTAATTTTAGTTTGTCGAAGAGTCCGCAATAATTAAATTATTGTTAAGATGCATTCACAGTTCAAAGGAGAAATAATCGAAAAAGCAACACAAACAGAAATCGTGTAAAATAATAATATGCCTTTAGAGAAATATTTTTTGATCGAATTGAAGAAAGTGAATTAAACAAAGAAGAGCCAAGTCTGTAACATCTAATTGACTCGGATACACTTTATAGTTGTTATAAGATGAAATTTTAAAAACGTGTAAATGAATCATCACAATTTGGAGCCACAGGAAACATTTCTAACACAGGGAAAATAGAAATTTATACCTCAGAGAAAGTTCTCAACGGTGATCCATATCAAAATTAATGCCATTGGAATTTTCTATCTTTATCGCGACTTTGTATTTATAAAAAAAAAATATTCATATCAGTCAAAAATATTTGCACCTACATAGTTATATTTCTTAGTTTACACTTGTATGTCTAATATAACTGATATGAGTTATGGTGAGATAGTTGAAATTTTTCTATCCTTAATTAGAATTTAGGAGCACGAGCTGTGGAATGGAAAAAATCATGTCAAGAACGCCGCCTCTTGAAATGCGCAAATTCAAAGATAGAAATAATTAATGTAATAACCATGAGAATTCATAATATTATAACTGAAAAATGTAAAAGAGTGTGAATAATGTTTGCAATAATTAGTAATAACTAAGAAAATTTATAATGTTATAACTAAAGAATTACTGTGCAATAGATGAATTTCTAATAATGTATACTTACATAATAGGACTTTTAATTAATGTTACTATCTTTTTATAGTTATTAGATTTTAATTTTGTGTAGGGACAAAATGAAAATGTTTATTCCATATTACAGAATATAAAGTGTATTTTGTTAATGATAAATTTTAAATGATTCATATATGTTCACATATTTTCACATTTGTTGTGAGTTTTTTTTTTTTTTTTTTTAAAAAAAGAACTCTAAACATTTTAAAATAATATATTTTGAAGTTAGAAGATCTCGCTAACTTAATAATACATTCGTAACATATATAAATACCTACCCATATATATATAACAAACTAATAAATACTTCAATATGAACTTTTCTTCGTTGAAAATACTAAAATATTAAGAAATAGTAAAATCAGTAAAATAAAAAGGTCAATGTTTATATAGTAATAATTATTTTGATGCAAAATTTCTGACAATCTAAATCACATAAGAAGCATTAATAAATAAAGTCATTCTTTTGTCTTGAGCATCAAAAAATGAATCGTGACAATTCTCTAACTCTTGAAAAGTTTAATAATTTTGGAAAAAGATATTCAAAAACATATATTCACATCACAAGAGAAATTTTTAACAAAAACAAATCATCATGTTAACTTCATATATTGGAACATTACATACTAATGTATATACTAAGCAAGAAAATAATTATTGTATCGTCAGAACTATTTTCCTCAAGTGCTCGAGGTTAAGATATATACCATCTTTGGATAGAACAACTTACTTAGTCAGAATAGTGGTACCTCATATTTTGTTGAACTTCAAACTCACTCAACCACAATAAATGACAAGAATTTTTTTGAAATGCAAAAAGAAGAAGAGTAGGATCTAAAAGAAAAAATAATTGTTGTATAAAATGAAAGGAAACCTCTCTATTTATAGTCAACAAAGGATAATATGAAAAACTATTTTTTGTGTCTTATCTGAAAAGCCATGACTGTTTCAAGAAGTCACAACCCTTTGGAAAAGTCACAACTTATTGAAAAAGTCACAACCCTTTGAAAAAATCACAACTCATCGAAAAATTACAACCCTTTGAAAAAAGTCACAACTTATCAGAAAAGTCACAACTCATCGGAAAGTCACAACCTAAGTTAGGGATATTATAGTAATTTAACATTCAAGTTAGGAGTTCATGCTTTTAAGGTAATATAGATATGATATGATATATGATGATTAGAAAGAATAATATTTTTTATATTTAGAAATAATTTATGTTTAAACCTTTTATTTTATAAGATGGTTATTGTTGTGCCGTAATTTTCCTATCTGTAGATAAAATTACTTTTTGAAATGTTTTAAGTATAACACAATTTAAGAAAAATACTTAGAAAAGAGTCGCCACTTAATTTTTTAAAGAAATTAAGAAAATTTATAATTTTCAAAGATTTAAACAGAAAAAATCATTTGAAAATATCAAAGAGGGTTCGGGGTTCAATTTACACTTCGAGAAAGGTTTAGGCATTCGAAGTGCCCGCTAACATGCGATTGACCTGCGACTTGACTAAAATATATTTGACGAATTATTTGGGAAAATGATTTAAAATAATAATAATTTACAATAATTGATTAACTTTGAGAAAATAATTAAATAAACGACACATTTTATTTTATTTCCTTTTATTTTTAGAGAAAGGGACCTAAAAATGAAACATTTGGATTAAATTGCAAGTGATTAGAATTTAACAAAACTAGATTAGTTAGCATTTGTTTGAATCATTTTAAAAATATTTTACCAATTTAGTTGATAAACCCATAAATCATTTTAAACTAGTTAAAAATAAGTGAAAGTTTTGAATAGAAAACATTTGAATAAGTAAATAAGAGTGCAAGAGTTGATAAAATAAAATTTATTAAAGTAAACCAACACAAAGAAATAGTTCGTCTTTGGGGAATTTAACTAAGTTAATTAACAATTCTAAAGTTAGAGTTAAACAACAATAATAAATAATCACAATTAAATAATTAAAGAGTAAGGAAGAAATCGAATTTGGGCCTCCTTTTGGGCCATTTCGTTGCAAGTTTTTGGGTTTTAACCCAATCCCCTTTTTGTAAACACCGGCTGTATATCAGTGTATATCGGATGTATACACCCCGTTTTTCTGCTTTCCTAGGCCTGTTTCAGCTTTCTGGGGACCTGCTCTTCCAGTTTCCAGCCTTGTATTTTGATTTTTGAACCTGTATATCGGTATTTTTTTCCATGCAGACCAGTGTATACTGCTGTATATAGGAAAGCGTACAGCCTGTGGAATTTTTCGGGCACTTAAACTTTCAATTTCCAGCAACATGGGTGAGCCCTGGAACCTGTAACAGCTTCTGTATGCATAGGGCACTGACTCGACGAGGGAAAAGCAAAGATCGAGCCTCTATGGCTCAACTCCGAAATGCGAGAAATGAGTCCCAGGTGAACTCGGATCGTATCACGTGAAACAAAGTAAAAAAAATATATATTAGCAGGAGCAAGCATAATATGGCATTCAAAGTATTAACAACAATTTATTGTTCTCCTAAATGAAAGATGCAAGCCAGAATTTACGCTCTATAGTAGCGACATATAATGAGCTAGTTGGATTATTTAAAATAGCTAAGGCAAAGCATAAAATAAATATTCAATGAGCAAGCTAAGAGCAAGATAAATATTCATCTTCCATAGTTGCCTAAACTTGAACATTACTCACAATTAAATCGATAAATATTAGAGGTATTTACCCATGGGGATAAGAATTAATTACCTAAGGGAATTGGGAAAGATGGAAACAGTGATCACATAAAAGAAACAAAATAGGAAAACTTAAGCCCTTAACCACAAATACTCAACTAAATCTACGCTTAAGCTACGTCTTCACTAGACAAAGGGAGTAGTTAGTTACATTAAGAAAACTAGCTACAATAAGCATGTGATTTCCTAATAAACAAAGAAAAGGGAAAAATCTCAATTTGAACATGAAAGATAACACTCATAAGGAAATTCTAATGGGCTAAATAATAATAGAGAGATACAGATACACAAATTAAACCACCTTCAAACCACATGGCTATGACAATCATGCTCTCACTACATTTAACTAGGTAGGTGAAGTTTTAACAAATAACTAAGATGGGTCTATAAATTAAAAGGGAACAGGCAACAAACTCCAGTAGATTAACACCAACTAAAATTGAAACCAAGTTATTAACCTAACACACCATTCCAAAATTTAAGCCAAAGCAGAGAGACACCACACACCTAATACCCAATTGAACGACAATAGCTAACCAAACTAAGATGACGAGATATATCCATGTAAGCGGCTTATTCAAAGGAAATCGAACTATTGTATCAATGAGACTCAAAACGAACTCAAAAAGAGAGACCACCAATCGTATTCAACAATAAGATCGCCAAAATGTCATGAAAGAGATAACAATAACATAGGAGAATCAAGTTGAGCAGTAGCTAAGGGTTTTAACTAAAATGAGTCTACCATAGAAGGAAACTAAGGAATACTTGATATAAAATGCAACATCATAATTCATTTGGCACCCTCCGAACATATAACAAAACAACAAACATTATTTCAATAATAAAAATAAGGCAGTAACATGACAATTAATGAATAAATAGACTAAAACTCGATGCAAGCATCACAACTATGAGTCCGAGAAGACCCCCCACAGACTCGAATGACATTAGCTCATCTCGAAAACGAAACAAGCATCACTAATTTCAGAGAAAATAACGATTTCACTTAGATTTAAACAAATCAAATATGGGTATCTCCGGAATACTACATCACTTCTACACACCGAACTCAAAGTGAACAAAAGGGATACAAGTTATTTACCTTTTAGGGCGCAGAGAACTGAGACAACAAGCAGGGGAGAGATTTCCACGATCCTTCTACCACACTAGTTTAGACTCAAGCGAATAAAACCAAAACTAAATGACCCTTTGGTAATCTATTTTCGTTTGTGGATACAAGCCCTCAAAATCCAATCCAAAACCTTTCTCTCTGTTCGCCCCCCTTTACTGTGACTAACAAGGAACAATTTTATAGAAGGGGAATTGGGGTTCGGAATTGGGGAAAAGGGTAGAATAGAAATTTGAATTCCTTCTTCAATTTGAAAATCTTACCCAAGGGATGGAGAAAAGCTGTTCTTTGCGCGAGATTTCAACAGAAATCCCATGAAATCCGGGTGAAGGGACCAAGGCAGGTGGCTGTTGCAGGCCAGCTGGTTTTGACGTTGGGAACGTCTGGATTCTGCAGAGTGTTCACGTGTTGGAGAAGAAGAAAAGAGGACGCAGGGGTCGTTTGGTCGCTGTTCTTCGCGTTCGGTCCAGTCGCGTTGCTGGACTGTTCTGGGTTTCATCGCGCTGCGGAGAAGAAGAGCGCGTGGTGGGGTCGTTTTGGGTTTGCTGTTGTATGGAATTTTTTGTATTGCTGTTGGAAAAAGAATTGGGGTTGGGCTGAGTCTTGGATAAGAAGTGGGCTGGAGTATTTGGAAAATTGAGTTGGGTCGGCTGGAGGTGAATAACAAGGAAAATGGGTGTGAAATTTGGTCTTTTAAATGGGTGGTTAAGCATAAAATCTAATTGGTTAGCTTTGGACTAGGTTCTGGCCATATGAACTTGAATTATGGCCAATTGGAAATTACAGATACAGCCAAACATAATTAATTAGGATAAGTTCGACTAGTAATGAGACGAATTAATATAATTAGACTATCGAGCTTCTCAATATATATATATAATATAATTATGTGAAACAAGTACATTATCTAAAATTTATAAAAAATTGACAAAACTAGTTAAAATAACTTGCAAACATATACATACATATACATATATGTGTGTGTATATATTATATATATATTTTTTTCTTTTTTCTTCTTCGTTTTTTTCTTATAATTAATTTTTTTTTTTTACTAAGTATTTTAAATAGCTTGAAATTGAAGAAGCTCGATAATTAATATATTGTGGAGGGTCAAAATTGGGTGTCAATAGTTATCGCAATATTCTTGCCATTTCATAATATTGTGCTATATTATGTTATATTATTTTAATTAGTATAATATTTAGATAGATTGTATCGGATCTTATTATTTCATAATATTCTACATTAATAATCTCAAAAATAATTTTTGTAGTATTTTTTATAAAAAAAAAAAAAAGAAAAGAAAAGATATGAGGTAGATGAAAAAAATAAGGATGTTCAAATAATTAAGTATTATAATTGATAAAATTAAATAACAATCAAAGTAAATACTATAATTAAAATAATAATAATATTAAGAACTTACAAAAGTCCAAACAAGTTGTTAAATGATGTAATTTATAATGACATAAATATTTATAAATTATTTGAAATTACGTTTCTTTTTTAAACTCAACTCTACATTACATAAATTAGATAAAGAAAATAGTAATAATAAAGTAAAATGTTCTAAGTAATAATTAAAGTTTCGAAAGATATAGTTTATTAGTTTAATCATGATTAGGGTGGTAGGTTTAGTTGCAAAAAAACCAGTACTATTTCCAACTAATTTTTTCTCTCTGTCTACTTTCTCTCTCACACATACACATAGTTAAACTATTTGTGCCAAAATGAAAAAAAAAATGTAATTTTTGCAACTTATAAATTTGTATCCGGTGATTAATAATGAAAAAAATGTTATATAATGATTAATAGTTTAAAATTTTGTTGTAGATTAGTTTAGAAAGAATTTGAGTTTTAAATTTTAAGAGCATTTTATCCTTTTTAAAATGAGAATTTTTAGTTCGAATCTAGATCAATTATTTGAGTCATAGAGTGATTTATGAACACTGAATAAAATATATTTTTTAAAAATATTTTAATCTTATATAGTTCAATTTATATATTACTATCGTACCCATTATTATTCTACATTATATCTCTTATATATAAAATGAAAAATGAATTTTGCTAACTTAACGTGAATATTATATAAGGGAAATAAAAGAACCTTTAAAATTGTATACTATTATAAATTGATATTATAATAATTGGCTTTAACGTAATCTTATGAATCAAAAAATAACTTTTTTTCTATTTTTAGGAGGTAGGAATATGATCTGGATTAGTGGTAGATTCAAAAAAAATTGATGAGTTGTGTGTTTATCTTAAGAATATGTAAAATTAAATATACATTTTTAATAATTAATATTTAATTATATAGACTATATGATTTTTTAATAAAAAAGATGCATCAGACTATCCGACGCTTAAAATGACTTTCTTCCTGATTTACATATAATTTACCTTTTTCAAACCTTATCTATATAAAATTTACCTTTCTCGGACCTTATGTATAAATTATACTAAATTTATTATTGTTGTAACGTATCTTTTGGAATTGAAGCATTCATTATAAACTTATTGAGTACACAAATTATTTATTATTATTAACCAAAAAACAAATAAAAAGTATAGATTTCTGCTTTTATGAAATTTGTGTATAACGAGGTGAGTTGGTCAGAACCATGTGGTTTTTGCTCTCTTAAATGAATCAGCATGTGCTCATTCACAAATCCATTTGCCTCTTTTTTTTTTTTTTAATTGATATTTAAAATACGGTTTGAAATTCGATTAATTTAAATTTATATTTGAAAAATGACAATTTTTTAGCCCATTTCATTTCATTTTCATGATTCAAATTCGAAATATTTAAACATATGAGTAAAAAAGATGAATAAATACTTACTTTAAAAGTAGAGCCAAAATTTAAAATTGGTAAGTACTAAATTTTCTATAGCTCCTTTTAATTACTATATTTAATGAATTCATTAATTAAAAAAAAAAATTGGCAAGAAAATTTGGCCAGAATTTGATCAGAATGATATTTTATTTATGTTATTTTACTTTTTTAAACATTTTTACCCTTTTAACTTTAATACCTTTTAACACAAAAATAAAAAAAAAGATCAGTTTATTTTAAAATAAAATAAATATTATGATTTTTTTAATTTTCTGGCCAAATTCTAACCAAATTTTCTGGCCATTTACCACATCCCTTCATTAATCAAAGTAGTGGTTATTGAGTTTATTCGAATCCGTACATGGTATTGTAGCTCTAATATTTACATTATAACAAAACATATTAATGGCAATAAATATACATATTACAATAAATAATGTCAAAACCTTTATTGATATTAGTTAATTATTATTGGGTATAATGTAGCTTTAGATTTTAGAAATATTTACAAAGAATGCCAATTGCGTCTAAAAATATTTATTTAATGACATTTCAATTATTACAAATAATTAATCATCACTAAAGATCACTTTTGATATATTGTTTCCGCAGAAAATATGAGATGTAATTACCACAGAAAGCATGAGATGTAATTACTTACTACTGTAATAATGAAATTACTTAAAATGGAAATGAATAATTTAATTGATTTATGAAGCAACTATATTCATATTAAACCTTCCTAAAGAAATAAAAAAAAAAATCAACCTTTTATTACTTCAATTACATCTTTGACTTCAATGCTCAAATTCGAGATTTATTATTAAAAACAGTAAAAAAAGATAATTTTTTTTAATCAATAAATTCTTTATTCTCCTATTGAAATATGAGATCTCAAATTAAGAATAAGGAATCTTTTATTCAAAACAATCACTGATTGTATTAATCTTCAAAACAATACATGTCATGTAGATAAACTTGTCTCCTTTTTCAGTTTAATATGGAGTAAACTACAAATATAAATTAAACTTATACTAACACCATGGCAAAAAATAAGGTAATTATTGTACTATATATATATATATAGTTATTTACATTTAAAAAATGTTTAATGCAAGATACCACATGATTATGGTTCTTGATCTATTTCAAATCAAACAAGAAACGATACTAAAATATTAACTAATGTGAGTATTTTAAAAAACATTGGATCGAATATCACGAATCGACTATACTAACAGTTTGGGTTTTGGGTTTCATGAGAGGACCATTGAATTGTGTTGTGTATCTACTTGTGTTGATTACGTTCATATCTAATGGTGATTGAGGTTGAAAGACTATTCGTTGCTCTAAAATGATAACCAATTGGTATTACTGAGAAAGGTGGAATGCTACATTGATCTTGAAAAGATGACTAATATTGTATATGTTTGGTATATGCCTGTTTTATAATGTTGTGGTTGCTTGCATGTGTTTCACTTATTGGGATAGCCGTGTGATCCTACCAGTACACTGTGATTGTGTACTGATACTGTACTTGCTTGTTCTGTGTTGAGTACAGGCCATCTTCAGGCGGCTATTGATAGACTTTAGCTAGGTGACTGTTGAGCGTGATCGGATTCAAAGGTGAGCCAGTTCTTTCAGGCTGCCATAGATCTTTCTTATTTAAGTCCACTTTTTTCGGACTCAGACTATTTGTTTAAAGTGTTGTTTAGTTCGGGGTTGTACCCCATGTTCTTAGACTCGTCGTTCATAGAGTTTTGGTACAATGACTTTCAGGTTCTAGAGGTTGAATTTTTGCATTAGTTTGACTAGTTTGTTTAAATCTTTGGAGTTTATAAGAACTCCGTATTTCCTTTGGTCATTTAAATGTGCTTCAATATCTTTAAATGCATAATTTTTGGTTAAGTTGTTAGTTTGGGTTGAAGTAATGGTTCTCCCACCGGAGGGTTAGTGTGAGTGTCAATCACGACGGTCTGAATCGTGACACCTGGTATGAAATGGTGTGATATTTAGCCCAACTTATATGAGTATATTACTATGCTGATATGAAATAAGAAGATGGGAACAAGAATATTCAATAATTAGCCTCGCCCGTAAAGGAATGGTGTAATGTTCAATAATTAGGATATTTATGAAAAATAAAAGTTAAATAATAATCAAATATTATATTCAGAGAAAACTGAGAAATGCAAAAAAATAATAAAACAAAAACGGTTAGTTTAGTAAAAATACATTTTAAAATGAGTCGTGGTGGTGATTAGTAAAGACGTGTGAGATATTCGCCAATGATAATTGTGGTTGGCGGAGGCAATTGATAGTGATCGATGGTTAATTGGTTATGATATTTGACAATAGCAGTGATTGAGTGGAAAAGATGAAGGCGATAAAGGTAATTGGTATCTACAACTAATAATGGAGATTGGTGATGAAGGAATTGAAGGTGGTCGGTGCATGACAGTGACAAAGTCAATATTTTCCACTAAGAGGATTAAAAAATGAAGAAAAAGTCAACACATGAAAACATCTATGAAAGTTCAATATCTATTATATACTATACATAAAAAGTAATTTTTCGTGTATAAATTAACAATACTATAATTTTTCGTCGAAAAAATTCAAATAAACTCCATCGACCATACCAAGCTCAGCTCCTTGGATGGTGGTAGAGTCTAAAATGAGTAACAACAAGTGGCCTCTTGATATTTATTCAACTGTATACATGATGAGACATGATATAAAATGACATATCTTAGGTACACCAATTCAAGAAAATTATTTTATATTAATATCTTTTTTATCGTATCAAATTATGGGATTATATTTTTTAAAAAAAATCTTATCATCAATTTATGGGATGTATTTTAATTAAAGACGGACATTTTCTTATGGTATGACTTAGAAAGTTTTATCATAAAAATGACAAATATTTACATGCCTAAAAAAACTTTTTTATTAAGAAAAGATGAACGTGTTGAAATTTATTTTTTTAAATATAAAAATTAATATTTTTTGAATATATTAATAAAAATAATAATATCATATAAAATGAAATAGATACCGGAAAGTTTGAAGGTTTCTTCGATAATACTATATTGAATTTCCTTTCCTTTAATTGGAATCCTTCTATGCTGACACTTTTCTAATTTGGATGGTACAACTTATTATTTTGTCCTAATATATCGTATTTCATTGTGTTGTGTTATTAAATGATAATAAATATAATATTTAAATTGATTGTATTACTTTTTATTATTAGATATTAACAATTTAAAGAATCAACCTACGAAAAAAGTAAAGTACGATATAGATCTGTCGTAAAAGGATATATTAAACGATAAAATATGATTATCATAATATCAATTTATGTGATACTATTAATATCAAAATTCAAACGAGTCTTTCTTTGATCGTAATTTTTTTATATGTCTTGAATTTTCAGTACGGTAACTTTATATATAGCTTCCAAATAAGTAATTTTTTATCTATCCAAATTCACCATCTTTTTAATTTTAAATTGTGCCACATAAATTTGGCGTAAGGACCTCGAGGAGAATAGAATATTTATCTAAAATGGTTGAGCATCCAAATAATTTGTCTTTCAAGAACCAGTTATTTGGAAACAAAGGTGTAAGAATAGGTACAGTGTTCTCTTTTTTTTATTTCTAATGAGCATATGGTGGTGTAGAAGTGATCTCAGTAGTGATGCCATAAAAAATTGATGGTTGCCAGTACTGTATGCATGAACTCGATGATTTCTTGTAGCAAATTGAATTTTTCAATCAACAACCTTTAATATGAGCTATCAAAATGAATTCCTTTAAAATTATTTAGATCATCAGTCTATTGAACTTTGCTTCGGTGTTCTTTTTCCTACTTAACTCCGTGTTCTCAAGTAAATTTAGTATTTTCGTTAGTGTCCTTGATAATCAAGAATTTCACTATGAATTGACGGAAGAAAAAAAACCTTTCTGATAAACATTTTCGTCTTAAACACTTTTTTCCTTCACCATCAAACACAATGTCTTGGACCCTTGGTTATGAAAGCAATAGAAACACGGAGACAAGAGAAGAGAGAATTCTTATTCTTTCAATAAGTATATATGTTCCAAGTGTACACAATATGAGTTCCTATGCCTCTATATATAGTGTATTGATAGAGGCATAAAAGGTTATTATAACATAGCATTAACATGGGAGATTATGGGAAAGGTTAGAGGGAGTGAGAATTATATACATTATGATGTATGTAGTGAAGGATTAACTTTACATCATAGAGAATATTCGGGGACATCCATATTAAGATTTCATTACCAAAAATCAATTGTTGTTGCTTTTTATTTTTGATTTCCTATTATTCAGATTATTTGATGTCCAAACTATGGGGACATCAAGTCCATATTGCTATTCTTGTTTCTTAATGTCTTACTGCATATGGATGCCACTTTTAGACACTAGAATGTTCCCAATCCTCCAAGAAAACTTGCAATATACAAGCCTCAATCATCTCCTAAGATCATCGTTTCGTTAGGAAGGCAAGATGCAGTGGCTCAATTTTCGTTCACAACGATCATTGGATTAGTCCCCGGGATGATCAAGTCTAAGGATTTATACGTTGGGAAAATGAGGAAGAAAATGGGGCTTCAACCTAAGTAATATATATTGTTTCATTCATGAAATTTAAGATCATTTGAGTGTGAGAAAATGGTGTCATTTCATGGCCAAAGTTTGAGTTCTTCATTTTGCTGTAGACTATGCATAGGAGTTCAATGGCTATAAATATTTTTTAGTTGTTGTAGGATTTAAATGTTAACGAGTGTAGGATTTAATATTCTTTCTTTATTTTGGCTTGTTATTTGGGGTTTTTTTAAAAATATTTTCACCTATATAGTTATATTTTTTAGTTTATACTTGTATACCCAATATATAACTAATATGAATTGTAGTGAGATAGTTGAGATTTTTCTATCCTTAATTAGAATTAGGAGCACGAGCCATGGAATGGAAAAAATTCATGTCAGGAGCGCTGCCCCTTGAAATGCGCAAATCCAAATTTAGTTGGCCTCCAATGTGGATACCAAACAAGAAAACAATATATCCGCTATAAAAATATAACATATCCATCTTTAGTTGCAATTGTTGTTCAAAATCATCTAATCAGATTTCCATCAAATGTCTTCAAATTTTATAGAGACAATCTCTTTAGACTATTCCAACAAATCTAAACCAACACTTCAAATTTCTCACTCACACACACACATAAAAAAAAAAGACACAATTTGAAATTCAAATCCGCTTCTTCGAGCTTATTCAACCATCGTGAGTTATCTTTCTAATTTGATTTTCTGTACACAAATCTTACAAAATCAGTACTCTAACCACTAGTTGAGTCCCAAACATATTTACAAATCAAGTTTGTCAACTTACGAAAGAGGCTTGCACTGGAAACATGAAATAGTATCAGTGGTACAATGATTTTAATCGCCCTTCTTTGATAGCCCCATCTCAAAGACTTGCCTATAACAGCAGACCTGAGTTCACTGTGGACGACATAACAGCTTTAGAGGAAAGAACAAAAAAATAAAAAAGAACTTGCGAACAGATGTAAAAATAGCAGCAGCACCTTAGAAGCACTTCTTGTGGACAATGGATGGACCAGACTTGTCGCACTCGCCCTTCAAAATCTACATCTGATTAAGCACAGAACATGTTCAAGTTAGCAACAACACAGTTCAAATTTAAATTACAAAAGTATATGCAAGAGAAGATATCTAAAGACAGTGATTTTCTTACTCGTTGGATAAACACCCTGCAAATGTATATCTGAAGCCCTTACATCAAGCATTTCCCTGTGTATTTGTCTGGTCTCTATCCAAGAAATATACAATTATATAACATCTAATTATTCTGACAATGGAAGTTGCACTTATTTTCTAAAACTTGTGATCACCATCCCTGATTATCTTTTCAAAAGCAATTTAGATACTCTATGGAGCTTAAATATAAAGCTTTGTGTTTGATGATGAACACAACATAATTAAAAATGAAAAGAATTAATAAAAAAGCAAAGTGAAGTAAACGGAAATAAAAAGCTTCCGAAGGAAAAGAATAGCTTACATCAGTTGGAGTGCCATTCGTTTTAATCATTACATGTATCCATGATTGATCTTTATGGTGGGAAATTGAGCAATATTTGGCCAGTATTCCCCCTTGTCAAATTCTAGTAGTGGTTTGAGCAATGGACATTCTGAAATACATAGTTTAGAGAGGGAAGAGGGCATCCCTTTTAGTGGAAGAGATTGGAGATTAGGGCAAAGGGAGATCTCCAGCTGAGAGAGGGAGGAGGGCAGTGCCGATTCAGGAAGTGATTGGAGATTAGGGAAATCCGTGATATGTAGACTTTGAAGCGAAGTGAGGTGAGAAAACTGGCCTTGTTCCAGCATGGACTGAATTTGAGGTACATTACTAATATATAGATATTGAAGAGAGATGACTCTTTTGAGATGTTGGCTGCTTAATGTTTTCAGATTCACTATGGCAAGACTTTGAATAGAGGAAGGCAACTCCCAATTCTCACCACCAACAATCTCTTCGTCACTGCCATCATGCATAATGGATAACTTTGTGAGACAGAGGAGTCTCTGTAAACGCCACTCCTTTCGGCCGTTCACCAGTTTCTTGCAATAACAGATATGAAGTTGTTGTAAATTGAAGGGCAATCCTCCTTCAGGAAAGGACTCTATTTCTGGACATCCATATAGATCCAGTTTCTTAAGAGATGGAAGGAGTTCCTGCATACGTTCTGGCAGCCACTTCAGCTTCAAACAGCCATCAATACGCAGTGATGTCATCTGGGTCCCCCCACATGCCACCGAAAGTATTTCAACATTCTCACAATTTAAAATAAGGAGACTTTCAGTGGCAATAGGAATCAAAAACCTACTAAGGTTGTGGCAACTAAATACATTCAATTCGCGTGCTCTTGGGAGCAACTCAGGTGAAATATCATCTATACAATCACAGTTCTCCAGTGTCAATTCCTCGAGAAACATACTCATCTCACCAACTGGCTGTTCCAATTTCAAGTTATGGCAACGAGATATCCTTATTCTCTTCAAGGTAGTGGGCAGTATGCTAAAAGGAAAGTTTTTAACCATGGGAGAACCACTTACTTCAAAACTTTTTAAACTTGAAAGGTGGATGGGTACTGTCTCCAAACTGAGTTCAGGGCAATTTCCAATCAAAAGCTTCTCAAGTATAGGGAACTCTCCACTTCCTAGTAGGTCCCATTGCTTCCACTCCGGCATATCTTTAAATTCAAGCTTCTCAAGACAGTCAAAAGGCTTTTTGGAAGACCAACTGCCATAGAATTCTTCCGTCACCTCTGTTATTCCATGCATCCCTCCAATCGAAAGGAATTTCAGAAAAGGGAGTTGTCCTAGTGCTGGCAGGGAATAACAGTTCTTGCAGTTTATAAGAGACAATTTCACCAGCTTAAGAAACAAAGGATCAGCTAGCCAATTTGGAAATGTTGTCCCTCTATATCCGATGATTTCGACTTCTTTTATGTTTTTATGTGGGCGTAGCTCATCAAGTATGTCTCTTTCTGTTTGTGAATTGTCGGCACTACTACTTTGACTCCACCCCAATGATAACTTGTCAACATGATTCTTCTCCCTCATCTTTGCCTTCACAGCTTCCCTACTATCAACCACATTTTGCAACTCTACAACTGATACAGATCCATACAAGTTCTGTGCTTCACCAAAATCTTCCATTCTTGAACCGCCAACAAGAAACTTGCCTCCCACTAGCACTTGCAGGCTTTTCAACTTGCTCAGATGTAGTGGCATCTTCAAGCGATATGTGCCGCTTATGTCAAGATGACGTAAGTTAATCAACTTCTCCATCTGCAGCGGTAGCTCCTTAAGATCAGCACAAGATGACAGGAGAAGTGTCTCTAAGTTATACAACACACAAATGGAATCTGGCAACCTTTTAATATCTGTCTGAGAAATATCCAAAAATCTGAGGAGCTTTAATTTGATAAACAACTCATTTGGCAACTCTATAATCCTGTAATGAGACAATGATAATGCCCTTAAGGATCTTAGCCTTGGCAGAATGTTATGCAACACCCTCTTGCTTAGAGGGTAATAATAAAGCTTGAAATCAATACATGTAGGAAGCAATGTCCTCAGCTGCTCCAATTTGTAGAGGGGTGTCAATTTCTCAAACTCACCATCTTTTCCCATTGAATATGATAAGTGCCGACCCTTTTCCAACAGATGATAGCCTTGGCTCTCTTCCAACCTGATACAAAGTTTTGAAGATGCAACTTGGGCTAAATCATTGACAAGGTCATGCATTAAGAATAAATTCTCTGTGTTCCCTTCAGAAGGATTTGGGACCCTTTCGAATAATGATCTTGACCTCAACTCGAGAAAGTATTGGTTGCCTGAATCTTCAATTATTTCTTCTTCCTGTGGTACGAGACCATTGGCAATCCACAGATGAATAATTTGCTTTTTCCTAAAGGGATAATCTTTAGGAAATATTGCACAAAAGGAAAAACATCGCTTTAAATGTGCAGGAAGATCATTGTAGCTCAACATCAACGCTGGTAATATGTCATTGTGTGGCAGCTCCCATATTTCACTTCTCAAAATACGTTTCCACTCTTCAACCTCTGATTTGGAGCGTAACATGCCAGCGAGTGTCTTCAGAGCTAAGGGCAGTCCTTTGCACTTAGCTGCAATTTGTTTTCCGACCTCTTTAATTTCCGGATGTCCCATAGGATCCATGTTTTCAAATGCATGTGTTTTAAATAAAGACCAAGAGGCTTCAGTAGACAAATTGTTCATGCTAATTTGCTCGTTTCCCATCATCAAGGCAACACTCTCTTTGCGTGTCGTCACAATGATCTTACTTCCTACATCTCCTTGTACAAAAATATTTCTCAAGTCATCCCACTCGTTGTAGTTGTCATTCCACACATCATCCAAAACAATAAGGAACTTCTTTCCCTTCAAGCTTTCCTTCAATTTAACTTGAAGCTGATTAAGATTGTTGTAGACATCCTTTGAGTCAAATTTGCCAATTTCTTGAAGTAACCCTTTCGTTATTCTCAAAGCATCATATCCCTCAGAAACACAATACCAAGCTTTCAAACCAAAATGGTTCTTCACCCTCTCATCATTGTAAACGGCTTTAGCAAGTGTTGTCTTACCCAGGCCGCCCATTCCAACAATAGGAACTACTGTCAGCTTTTTCCCACTTGCATCTTCAGACAATAAACGGTCAATCAAATCCTCTATTTCCCTCTGCCTACCAAAGATATCAGATTCATCATCCACAGAAGTTGAAGGTCTTCTAGTTTCTTGTTTCGTGGAACCAAAATACTCCTTTAAGCCAAGGAGACCAATTTGCTCTTGCAAATCCTTTAATGTTTCAATAGTGTCTTCCAACTTGTCCTTTATGTCAAGGAAAAATTCATCACTGAAGCAAAGGTTGAGGTCACTTACTTGCTGGTTGCCTGTTTCTGCAAGATTTTGATGCTGACCTTCCACCTTAAGCCTCAACACTTGATAATTAACTTCTTCTATTAAGTTTTCAGCAGAGTCCACAGCATCTCGAAGCTCATTAAGCCAGTCTCTCACAGATGGATTTGATGCCTGCTTATTCTCTGCATCACTTAGCACAATCTGAAGACCACGCAAAGTCATTTTCAGCTTCTTTAACAGCCGAACGTGATGTTTATGCTTCTGAAACATGTTGAGAAGATCACCCTGAGGAGCAAGCCTATCAAACAGAACATTCAAAGCTGAAGAGAGAAATGCACCACCAACTGCTAAGCCAACCTCCATTTCTGAAATCTGCAAAGCAAACAAAGGAGAACACAATATGATTTTGAGAAGATAAATTTTTCTTTCTTGATTTACTAACAACTTTACTTTACCTGTTGAATGCTAAGAGTAATTTGCAAACAAGAATGACCACTGATTTCTCTCAATCTCTCTCTTTTGTTAGTGCTCTTACTTGTAATTGTTACAACTGTGTTTGCAAACTGTCCTTTTTTCAGTGGAGTCTGGTTTTTCATAACTTTTTCACTTCAATAATTGAAGCAAGAGAATAAGGGCGGGTGTAGAAAGAGCGCCAAGTAATAAATTTCTACACACCTTATTATTACCGTGCTAAAAGGGACTACCATATCATGAATATATTGGTGCAACGATAAATTTGTCTTAGTGTAATTTATGGGTCACAGAGGTTTGAGCCGTGAAGGCTAATACTAATTTTTGTATTAGGTTAGATTGTATATATCACACTGTTTAAAATATGAGTTTTTCCCAAACTATACTAACACGGAATACTTTGTACGCCGAACTCTCCTTGCCTATCCTCATTGTATTGAAGCACAATGTTTTTAGTGACACATTCCTTGAAGAAGCAAATTAGATTCAACAAAATAAATTTTGTTAGAGCTTTTATACTTTTTTCAGTTTCAATTTAAGTGTCGTACTTATCTTTGATCTATCTCAAAAAAAGTGTTTTTTTCTTATATATAGTATGTCTTTCAATTTTAATATCATAAAATTTTAAAAAACTATAAGGATCTTTAATTTAAGACCATAAAATTTAAAAGTCTCAATTTATTTAATTAACTAAGACACTTATATTGAAACAGAGTGAGCACGTCAAGACCGAAAAATAAACCATGACGTTAACATTACGGAATATTAGCACAACCTCAAAGACCAAACAAAGTCATCCTCAGCTTCTGAACACTCACCACATCTGCAAAGCAAAATAAAGAACCACAAAATGGTTTAATTTTAAGAAATTAATTTGAGAAGATAAATGTTTCTATCTTCAATTACTAAAGGAACTTTACTTTACCTGTTGATGCTAATTATGGGTAGTTTGGTAGCTGGTTTGGAAATGAATTATGTAAGTGTTAAATTTTGTATAAGTAAAATGATGTTTGATAGTTGGTTAAGAGGTAAGTTATTCATGTATAAAATTAATTAATGCGGTGTTTAGTTTAAGTTTAGAAATTCAAGTAACTAATACATGTAGATTAATATGAGGAATTCCATAGTATTATTTTATGCAGAATAAAAGATTAAATAAGTAATACATAAATAAGTAAATCATAGATAAAATAATACATATATTTCATTATAACTAACTAAAGAAAAAATCAAAATTGTCTTTATTTCTCTTTTTCAAAAGTAAGAATTTTCACCCAACTAGAAGACAACAAGTATTCATTATTTTCTCAATTCAATAATTGAAGCAAGAGGGGTAGGGTTCTTTAAGATCTGAACATCATTTGTATGCTTTTGAAACATCTTCAACACCTGCTAAGCAAAACAAATAACCAAAAAATGATTTTAAGAAATTAATTTGAGAAGATAAATAATTCTATCTTCAAAATTACTAAGGAACTTTACTTTACCTGTTGATGCTAATTATATGGGTAGTTTGGTAGCTGGTTTGGAAATGAATTATGCAAGTATTAAAGTTTGTATAAGTAATAAAATGTTTGATATCTGGGTAAGTGGTTAGTTATTCATGTATAAAACTAATATTATATCTGATTTACAATTTAGAAATTCACATAACTAATACACATAGATTTTAATATGAGAAAATTTATATAGTATTATTTTATGCAGGATAGAAAACAGAATAAATAAAACATAAATAAGTAAATCATGCATAAATAATACAAAAGATTTTATCATAACTAATTAAAAAAAGAGGAAGCAAAATTGTTTTTTTTTTTTTCTCTTTTCCAAAAAGTAGGATTTTTCACCCAACAAGAAGACAAAGACTATTCAATTAAATAATTGAAGCAAGAGGGGAAGGGTTCTTAATTAGGGGTAGAAAGGGGGGGGGGGGGGGCAACCCCAGGTGGGGGACTCAAAATTAAATGAACTTAAAATAATAAATTTCTATCCAGCTTATGATTATAGTGTTAAAAGTGACCTACCAAATTATAAATATGTTTACATTCTTAAAAAGTTATTTTCTCTTCTCATAAAATGAAATTAATAGTTCTAAAAATAGGTCAAGTCGCATTTTGCCTGATGACATAAAAAAAAAAAAAAAAAAAAACTTAAGTCATCTACGGCCACTTAAAGTTATCCCCATAATTCACTTGAACATCTCAATTGAGGCTTGTACCTTACCTATCTTATTCAAAACATGTACTCCCTCCGTTCCACTTTATGTGAGGTAATTTGACTAAACACGGAGTTTAAAAAAGAAATGAAGACATTTAAAACTTGTGGTCCAAAATGAATGATATAAATTTATGTGACTGTAAATCATTTTATTAAAAATAAAATAGATATTTTATAGTTAAATTATTACATAATATAAAAATATATCATTCTTTTTAGGACGGACTAAAAAAAAATAAGTCACATAAATTGAGATAGAGGGAGTACCTATTAAGTACTTTTTGATGATATGGCGTCAAAGGTGTATTACACCCTTGAGAAGCGCGTGAAGCAAAAAGAAAAATTAATACAAGCCATTCAAATATTGACATGTCAACATTTTAAAAGTTGAGCAAAAATCTAAACATAAAAAAAATATTAAAAGAAAATCTTTAGCAATCTTCTTCCTCAAAATTCCGCATCACCTTAATCTTCCACCTTTCTTCACCAGCCCAATCTTTCTGCCATTGTTCCACCTTCATCCCTTTCTATATTCTCCTTCGTTTTTCCTTTCTAATATCATTTCTCCATCATCAATATTGTCATTATTATCTTTATCGGAAAAGTACCTATTAAACAAATGACAGTCAAATCAGAAAAATTCAAAAGAACTGATATAAATCTGAAAAAATCTAACTGAAAATTTCAAAAGAGTTAAAGTTGTTGAAGGAAATTTAATCAAGAAAATAAAATCAGATTCAGTGAACCTCCATTTTTTCCAGCAAGAATAGTAAGAATATGAAAAAATCACGGGCTGCATCCTTCGAGCATATGTGAAGGGTGGTGATTTTTTTTAGTTTTGTTGCAATAGAGAAACTACAACCTAGGGTCCATCAGAAACAATCTTGATATCTTTCCTAGACCCCATTTATGGGATTACACTGGATATCTGGTTCATGTAATCATACGATCAACGTTCATCCTGAATCAACCAAGTCATCCATGAATTTTATACACTACACAGTAAAGTCACAAAACTATTATTTGTCACATTAAAGTAATTACCCTAGCATCGAAACAGAGATATATGATATTCAGCAAACCTTTGTGAGCTTGTAAAATTTGTAAATACCCTCTAACATTTTTCACTATAGCCAAGTGATTATTAACATCATCAGCAGCATCAATATTAACAATCTATACTAAATTTAGTTTGTCGAAGAGTCCACAAGTTGCCTGAAACACAATTGATCAATTACACTATACACTAATGTTGCTTTATTTTTCTACCATTCAAGGGGATCTCTTCAACGGTTTTAATATCTTCGTTAGCGGTATAAACTCTTAAGATGCATTCACTAATCAAATTATTGTCAAGATGCATTCACAGTTCAAAAGAGAGAACCATGCTCACCCAGAAAACTTCAGGAATCAGGACTGCTGAAACTTGGAAGCATTAAAAAAATTGAACTGTAAAAAACATGAATAAAACAAATTAGAAATCGAAAAAGTAACACAAACAGAAATCGTGTAAAATAATAAAATCGACAAAATGCCTTTAGAGAAATATTTTCTGATCGAATTGAAGAAAGTGAATTAAACAAAGAAGAGCCAAGTATGTAACATCTAATTGACTTTATAGCTGTTATAAGATGAAATTTTAAAAATGTGTAAATGAATCATCACAATTTGGAGCTACAGGAAACATTTCTAACACAGGGAAAATAGAAATTAATACTTCAGGCAAAGTTCTCAACGGTGATCCATATGGTACAACATGGCGTAAAATTCTTCTACTCTGTTGAAAGCAATATGGTATAACATGGCGTAAAATAATGGAAACAGATATTCAAAGTCGTTTTCAATTTATTTAAATTTGAAGGTTGATGTTGGCTACCTGATTGAGAAAATGAGGTTGCATTTCTTGGACCCTTTTATCTCTGTAGAAGAGATAAAAAATGTGGAACAACTTTCATGATGGCGAATAATGTTCCAGTCTGCAACTTAGATGAAGAGTGAGAATACTATGATGAATCTCCAAAGGCGATGAACATATATTAAGCAATCAACTTTCTCAATTCGTAGCTATATTAGATTTCTTTTACAATGTTCCAATGCAAATATAAAGATTTCATACAGATCTAAAGATATTTCCTCAACTTTACAGAAGCAATGGATACTACACATCCATTTAAATTCTTCAATAGAAATCAACCATAAATCAACAAAAATGAAAAGTGATAGAAAAGAATAGCTTACATCAGTTGGAAAGCCATTCATTTTAATCATCATAGGTATTCCCGATCGATGTCTATGATGGGAATTTGAGCAATTTCTGGCCAGTATTCCCCCTTGTCAAATTCTAGTAGTGGTGTGAGCAATGGGCAGTTGTGAATAGATAGTATAGAGAGGGAAGAGGGCATCCCTTTTACTGGAAGGGATTGGAGATTAGGGCAATCATAGATGGTCAGATCAGAGAGGGAGGAGGGCAGTGCTGATTCGGAAAGTGATTGGAGATTAGGGCAATTCACAATGTGTAGACGTCGAAGCGAAGTGAGGTGCCAAAGACCTAGAGAATGGAGCTCATGATGGTTATATAATTCTAGCTCATAAAGAGAGGAGGGAAGCTGCCCTACTTCCAGCAGTGACTGAATTTGAGGTGAGGCTTTTGAGATGTTGGCTGCTTAATGTTTTCACATTGTATATGATAAGTGTTTGAATAGAGGAAGGCAACTCCCAATTCTCACCACCAACAATCTCTTCGTCACTCCCATCATGTATGATGACTAACTGTTTGAGACAGGGGAGTCTCAGTAAACGCCACACCTTTTGGCCGTTGCCAATAGAAAGTTGTTGTAAATTTAAGGGCAATCCTCCTTCAGGAAAGGACTCTATTTCTGGACAATTAGACAGATTAGCTTGAGTTCCTGCATATGTTCTGGCAGCCACTTTAGCTTCTTACAGTCATACATTTGCAAATACGTCATCTGGCTCTTACCACATGTCAATGAAAGTATTTCAAGATTCTCACATCCCAAAATATAGACACTTTCAGTGGCAGTAGGAATCAAAAACCTAGTAAGGTTATGGCAATTAGATACATTCAATCTGCGTGCACTTGGGATCAACTCTGGTGATATATCATCTATACAATTACATCCCTCCAGTGTCAAATCCTCCAGAAACATACTCATCTCACCAACCGCCGGATCTAATTTCAATTTCTGGCAACCAGATATCCTTATTCTCTTCAAGGTACTCGGCAGTATGCTAAATGGTAAGGAGTTAAGAGAGTTACAATCACTAATATCTAATTCAACAATGTTTGTATCATCACCATGTCTAATACAGTAACCTTTACAAAATGATCAAGTTATGTATCAAATATCATTTTAGATGTTCAAACTCAAGATCAGGATTCAATTCGAAAAAGCCTGTGAGAAAGATGGGTTAAATGAACTTGGGACGGGTACATTTTATTTGGGTCTAATTTGAGAATAAGTGGGTTTTCAATTAGTTTAGATTATTTAAAGCTAACCAATAGATAATGGCCATGTCATATAATGAATTTATTAATTGGATTTAAGTTGGAGGGAGTTAACAATAAGGGCAATATGGGACCTAAAGGTAGACACCAATGGTATTTTAGGGCTAATAGGTGAATGAAGGATTATTTTGTACCATTTTTAATAGTTAAAGGGTTTTAAGCCCTTTTCCGTTAATTAAATCAAAATTAAAATCGGATCCAAAGCGTCTGACAAGACTTTAGAATGGTTAAAAAACAAGAATGTGGAAGTGAAATTGATGCAATCTGAACAACTCTGGCGGAAATAGAACATACTTCACCTCGTTTTATGTATGTGTCTCTAAGGAAAAGAACTTGTCCATTTTTTTGTGGTTTCAAAAGATAGTGGAAACGCGTCCCTTAAGAATCAGTATTCAATCCTATATTTTCAATAAGGCCAGTTAACAATTGAGTTTGATTTTGACTATTATTTTCATATTAGAAATAATGTGAAAGAAAGACTGGCTCCAAGTTGTTGGAGAATAGTGGTATTGAGTTCTTTTGACTTACGATTAGTTAGTTATATTTCTCTATGTGGTGGGCCATTTTAATTCCATCTCGCCTTTGATTTTTCCTTGCGAGAAAATGGTAGGTTAATTTATCACATTTTATTCTTGAAATGACTTGGATTAGTATTAGTCTGAATATGAAAAAAACACAGGCTGCATCCTTCGAGCATATGTGAAGGGTGGTGATTTTTTTAGTTTTGTTGCAATACAGAAACTACAACCGGGATCTATCGGAAACAACCTTGATATCTTCCCTAGACCTCATTTGTGGGATTACACTGGATATGTTGTTGCAAGAGGTAAGGTCAGCATACAGTCGATTTAAAAGGCATTTTGATAATATAGCAGTAGCCAGAGGACTTGAAGCAACTAGCTAGTACTAGAATTTTTCAATATTGTTATTCATTTAAAATCTTACCTGACAAGGTAGGAGTAAGGTCTGCGTAAACTCTACTTTCTCATCAATACTATGTATGTTGCTGTTGTAATTATTCTTCAGTTGAATTCTAATGCTTTCTTCGTTACCAGGAACTTAAACAAGGTTATTCAGCTCAAAGACATGCTCTAGTAGCCGCGAAGAACTTGAAACTTTTGATGAGCGGAGAAAAAGAAAGCAAACTTTTAGCATACGAGCCTCGATCATCATTCATCGCCTAAGATTATTGTTTCATTAGGAAGACAAGGTGCAGTGGCTCAATTTTCATTCATGACGATCATTGGATTAGTCCCGGGGTGATCAAGTCTAAGTATTTATATGTTGGGAAAACGAGGAAGAAAATGGGGCTTCAACCAAAGTAATGTATATTGTTTCACTCATGAAATTTAAGATCATTTTGAGTGTGAGAAAATGGTGTCATTTCATGGCCAAAAGTTGAACTTCTTCTACTTATGTTTTGCAGTAGAATGTGCATAGGAGTTCAATGACTATAAATATTTTTTAGTTGTTGTAGTAATGAGTGTAGGATTTAGTATTCTTTCTTTATTTTGGCTTGTTATTTGGGGTTTTTCAAAAAATTTTGGCACCTACATAGTTATATTTCTTAGTTTACACTTGTATACCCAATATAACTGATATGAGTTGTGGTGAGATAGTTGAGATTTTTCTATCCTTAATTAGAATTTAGGAGCAGGAGCCGTAGAATGGAAAAAATCATGTCAAGAATGCCGCCCCTTGAAATGCGCAAATTCAAATTTAGTCGAACTCCAATGTGGATACCAAACACTGAATGAAAATAAATAACACGTTGCTAACTACGAAAATAATATACATATCCATCTTCAATTGCAATTGTTGTTCAAAATCATCTAATCATATCTCCATCAAATGTCTTCAAATTTTATAGAGACAATCTCTTTAGACTATTCCAACAAATCTAAACAACACTTCAAATTTCTCACACACACATAAAAAAAAAGACACGATTTGAAATTCAGATCCACTTCTTTGAGCTTATTCAATCATCGCGAGCTATCTTTCTAATTTGATTTTCCGTACACAAATCTTACAAAATCAGTACTCCAACCACTAGTTGAGTCCCAAGCATATTTACAAATCGAGTTTGTCTACTTACAAAAGAGGCTTGCACTAGAAACATGAAATAGTATCAGCGGTATAGCCCCATCTCGAAGACTTGCCTGTAACAGCAGACCTGAGTTCACTATGGATGCCATAATAGTTTTAGCGGAAAGAACAAAAAAATAAAAAAGAACTCATGATTAGATGTAAAAAATAGCAGCAACACCTTAGAAGAACTTCTTGTGGACAATGGACGGACCAGACTTGTCGTACTCGCCCTTCAAAATCCACATCTGATTAAGCACAGAACATGTTCAAGTTAGCAACAACACAATTCAAAATAAAGTTTAAAATTGCAAAAGTATATGCAAGAGAAGATATCTAAAGACAGTGATTTTCTTACTCGTTGGATAAACACCCTGCAAATGTATATCTGAAGCCCTTACATCAAGCATTTCCCTGTGTATTTGTCTGGTCTCTATCCAAGAAATATACAATTATATAACATCTAATTATTCTGACAATGGAAGTTGCACTTATTTTCTAAAACTTGTGATCACCATCCCTGATTATCTTTTCAAAAGCAATTTAGATACTCTATGGAGCTTAAATATAAAGCTTTGTGTTTGATGATGAACACAACATAATTAAAAATGAAAAGAATTAATAAAAAAGCAAAGTGAAGTAAACGGAAATAAAAAGCTTCCGAGGGAAAAGAATAGCTTACATCAGTAGGAGAGCCATTCATTTTAATCATCACATGCCTTCGTAATCGATATTTATGATGGGAATTTGAGCAATATTTGGCCAGTATTCCCCCTTGTCAAATACTAGTAGTGGTTTGAGCAATGGGCAGTAGTGAATATATAGTTTAGAGAGGGAAGAGGGCAACCCTTTCAGTGGAAGAGATTGGAGATTAGGGCAATGGGAGATCTCCAGCTGAGAGAGGGAGGAGGGCAGTGCCGATTCAGGAAGGGATTGGAGCTTAGGGCAATTGAAGATGGTCAGCTGAGAGAGGGAGGAGGGCAGTGCCGATTCAGGAAGTAATTGGAGATTAGGGCAACTCCTGATTTGTAGTCTTTGAAGTGAAGTGAGGTGCGAAAACTGGCCTTGTTCCAGCATTGACAGAATTTGAGGTAAGTTACCCCCAATAACTAGATATTGAAGAGAGGTGAGGTTTTTGAGATGTTGGCTGCTTAATGTTTTCAGGTTGGATACATCAAGACTTTGAATAGAGGAAGGCAACTCCCAATTCTCACCACCAACAATCTTTTCGTCACTGCCATCATGAGAGATGATTAATTTTGTGAGGCAGGGGAGTCTCTGTAAATGCCACTCCTTTCGGCCATTCACAAGTTTCTCGCAATTCCAGATCTCAAGTTGTTGTAAATTGAAGGGCAATCCTCCTTCAGGAAAGGACTCTATTTCTGGACAATTACTCAGTTGCAGATCCTTAAGAGATGGAAGGAGTTCCTGCATACGTTCTGGCAGCCACTTCAGCTTCAAACAGCCATCAATACTCAGTTGTTGTAAATTGAAGGGCAATCCTCCTTGAGGAAAGGACTCTATTTCTGGACAATCAAGCAGTACCAGTTCCTTAAGAGATGGAAGGAGTTCCTGCATACGTTCTGGCAGCCACTTCAGCTTGTTACAGCTCTGAATATTCAAATACGTCATCTGGGACCCCCCACATGCCACCGAAAGTATTTCAACATTCTTATAATTCCCAATATAGAGACTTTCAGTGGCAGTAGGAATCAAAAACCTACTACGGTTGTGGCAACTAAATACATTCAATCTGCGTGCTCTTGGGAGCAACTCAGGTGATATATCATCTATACAATCACAGTTCTTCAGTGTCAATTCCTCCAGAAACATACTCATCTCACCAACTGGCTGTTCTAATTTCAATTTCTGGCAATTAGATATCCATATTCTCTTCAAGGTAGTGGGCAGTATGCTAAAAGGAAAGGAGGTAAGAGAGTTACAATCACTAATATCTAATTCCTCAATCTGCTTCATTCCCTCAAGTTGGGCATCATCAAAAACCATGGGAGAACCAATTACTTGAAAACTTTTTAAACTTGAAAGTTGGATGGGTACTGTCTCCAATCTGAGTTCAGGGCAATTTTCAATCAAAAGCTTCTCAAGTATAGGGAACTCTCCACTTCCTAGTAGGTCCCATTGCTTCCACTCCGGCATATCTTTAAATTCAAGCTTCTCAAGACAGTTAAAAGGCTTTTTGGAGGACAGACTGCCATAGAATTCTTCCGTCACCTCTGTTATTCCATGCATCCCTTTAACAGAAAGGATTTTCAAAGAAGGGAGCCGTCCAAGTGCTGGCAAGGAATAACAGTCCTTGCAGTAGCTAAGAGACAATTTCACCAGCTTAAGAAACAAAGGATCAGCTAGCCAATTGGGAAAGTTTGTCCCTCTATATCCAGTGATTTCGACTTCTTTTATGTTTTTATGTGGGCATAGCTCATCAAGAATGTCTCTTTCTGTTTGTGAATTGTCGGCATTACTACTTTCACTCCACTCCAATGATAACTTGTCAACATGATTCTTCTCCCTCATCTTTGCCTTCACAGCTTCCCTTCTATCAACCACATTTTGCAACTCTAAAACTGATAGAGATCCATACAAGTTCTGTGCTTCACCCAAATCTTCCATTCTCAAACCACCGAGAAGAAACTTGGCTCCCACTAGGACTTGGAGGCTTTTCAACTTGATCATATGTAGAGGCATCTTCAAGCAAGAAGTGTTGCTTATGTCAAGATGACGCAAGTTGATCAACTTCTCCATCTGCATCGGTAGCTCCTCAAGATAATTACAATCTGACAGGAGAAGTGTCTCTAAGTTATACAATACACAAATGGAATCAGGCAACTTTTCAATCCTTGTCTGGGAAAGGTCCAAAAATCTGAGGAGCTTTAATTTTATAAACAAGTCATATGGCAACTCAACAATTTCAAAATGTGACAACGATAATGCCCTTAAGGATGTTAGCCTTGGCAATATGTTATGCAGCACCCTCTTGCTTAGCTCAACTTGGTACCAAAGGAGCTGGATATTAATTGGAAGTAATGTCCTCAGCTTCTCTGATTTAAAGAGTGATTTCAATTTCTCAAAGTCACAACCTTCTCCTATTGAATAGGACATGTGCCGACATTGTTCCAACATATGTGATCCTTTGTTATCTTCCAACCTTATACAAAGATTTGAAGATGCAATTTGGGCCAAATCATTGACAAGGTCATGCATTAAGAATTTCTCTGAATTCCATTCAGAAGACTCCGAGACCATTTCAAACAGTGATCTTGATCTCAACTCGAGAAAGTATTGGTTACCTGAATGAAACTGCTGTACCAGACCATTAGCAATCCACAGGTGAATAACTTGGTCTTTGCAAAATTGATAATCTTTGGGATATATTGCACAATAAGCAAAACATTGCTTCAAATGTGCAGGAAGATCATTGTAGCTCAACATCAACGCTGGTAATATACCATTCAAACAAATTGACAGCTCCCATATTTCACTTATTAAAATGTCTCTCCACTCATCCACCTCTAATTTGCCGCGTAAAATACCAGCAAGTGCTTTTAGAGCTAAAGGCAACCCTTTGCACTTGTCTGCAATTTGTTTTCCAACCTCTTCAAATTCTGGATGTTCCTCAGGATCCCTATTTTCTAGTGAATGTCGTTTGAATAGAGCCCAAGAGTCTTCACTAGACAGAATTCCCATGTAGATTGCCCCACTACCCATCATCAAGGCAACACTCTCTTTACGTGTCGTCACAATGATCTTACTTCCTATATCCCCTTGTAAAAAAAGATTTCTCAAGTCATCCCACTCAGGATAGTTATCATTCCACATGTCATCAAGGACAACAAGAAACTTTTTTCCATTCAGCTTTTCCTTCAATTTGACTTGTAGCTGATTAAGATTGTCATCAACCTTCAAGTCAGTTGAGCCAATTTCTTGAAGTAAACCTTTTGTTATTCTGAAAGCATCATATGCCTCAGAAACACAAAACCAAGCTTTCAAACCAAAATGTTTCTGCACTCTCTCATCATTATAAACTGCTTTAGCAAGTGTTGTCTTACCCAGGCCGCCCATTCCAACAATAGGAACTACAGCCAGATTTTTTCCCTTTGTATCCTTAGACAATAAACGGCCAATCAAATTCTCTATTTCATTCTGCCTTCCAAAGATACCAGAATCATCAACCAAAGAAGTTGAAGGCGTTCTAGTTTCTTGTTTAGTCGAAACAAAATGCTCCTTTAAGCCAAGGCGACCAATTTGCTTTTCCAACACCTCCAATTTTTTAATAGTGTCTTCCAACTTTTTCTTTATGTTAAGAAATAAATCATCACTTACTTGCTGGTTGCTTGTTTCTGCAAGATTTTGAAGCTGACCTTCCACTTTAAGCCTCAAAGCTTCATAATTGAGTTGTTCTATCAAGTTTTCAGCACCGTCCACAGCACTCTGAAGCTTATTTAACCACTGGCTCACAAATTGATTTGATGATTTCTTATTCTCTGCATCACTTAGCACAATTTGAAGACCAAGCAAAATGTCCCCCAGCTTCTCAAAGAGCTGAACATCATCTGTATGCTTCCGAAACATGTTGAGCAGATCACCGTGAGGAGCAAGCCTATCAAAGAGAACATTCAAAGCTGAAGAGAGAAATGCACCACCAACTGCTAACCCAATCTCCATTTCTGAAATCTGCAAATCAAAACAAGGAGAACACAAAATGATTCTTTAAGATTTTTGACAAAAAATATCTTCAAATAGTGTCTGTTAAGAGCTTTATTTCACTTGCTGAATGCTAAGAGTGATTTGCAAACAAGAATGACGTGATTTCTCTCAAAACTCTCTCTCTTTTGCTAGTTCTCTTAACTGTAATTGTTACAACTGTGTTTGCAAACTGTCCTTTTTTTCAATGGAGTCTTGTTTTTCATTACTTTTTCACTTTCAATAATTGAAGCAAGAGAATACGGGTGGGTGTAGAAAGGGCCCCAAGTAATAAATTTCACTTTCAATAATTGAAGCAAGAGAATATGGTCTATTGAGTTATTATAAAGTAGTGGAAAAAGGACTAAAGCTTGGTAGATGCACTCAAGCCTAATAAAAATCAATAAAAAGCAAGATGAAAATGGAGCGTGGAAGATGCAGCCCAGGGTGATGCGACTTATGCGGTTGAGAAGATAAACGTTTCTATCTTCAAAATTACTAAAGGAACTTTACTTTACCTGTTGATGCTAATTATAGGTCGCTTGGTAGCTCGTTTGAAAATGAATTATGTAAGTGTTAAATTCTGTATAAGTAATATCATATTTGTTAGTTGGTTAAGAGGTAAGTTATTTATATATAAAATTAATTTATACGGTATTTGGTTTACAATTTAGAAATTCACACTAATACAAATATTGATTAATATGAGAGAATCTATATATATTAAAGTATTTTATACCGAATAAAAGATTAAATAAGTAAATCATAGATAAAATAATATATAAATTCCATTATAACTAATTAAAGAAAAAACAAAATTATTTTTATTTCTCTTTTTGAAAAAGTAAGAATTTTCACCCAACTAGAAGACAAAGACTTTCACCAAACAAGAAGACAATGACTATTCATTATTTTCTCAATTAAATAATTGAAACAAGAGGGGTAGGGTTCTTAATTAGGGGGACACTCAAAAATAAAAGAGTTAAAATGACAAATCTCTATGCAGCTCATTATAGTGCAAAAAGAACCTACCATACCATATCTTGAAGAGTTCTTTTTATTATTTTTTTTTAAAAAAATCATTCTTGAAAATATTATTATAGAATTTTGAATTTAACAGAATTGAATTTCTTATTTGAATGATAACTTTACATTCTGATAAAAGATGAAATAAGTAATAATGAATAAGTAAATCATGCATAATAAATCTCTGCATAAAATAATATATAGATTTCATCATAACTAATTCATTAATTATTAATACATGCACCAGATATCAAACGACTCCTTTAAGTTATATCATTATATAATTCCAAAATTGATCTCATCAAATAAATTAAAACTTATCTTCATAGAAAAAAGTGAAAGGAACAGAGTTTAATTTGGTATATATAAGCAAAATGAGTTGCATATTAAGACATCTTCATGAATTAAAATCAATTTTTTTTCCTTTCACGTTTTGTAGCATACTTTTTTTTTTCTTCTTATAAAAGCTACTACTCTTTAATTATTTTTCTCCTATAATATTTTTTTCTCTATAGAATATTATTGATATTATTGTAGCATGCCTTTTTAATTAGCATGTCTTTTTGATACCTTTTTTAATATTATTTTTATACATAAGAAACCATGACATTAACATGATTACAAAATATTAGCACAGCCTCAAGACCAAAGAAAGTAATCCTCAGCTTCTTTAAGATCTGAGCATCATTTGTATGCTTTTGAAACATCTTCAACATCTGCAAAACAAAACAAAGAACCACAAAATGATTATAAGAAATTAATTTGAGAAGATGAATGTTTCTATCTTCAATTACTAAAGGAACTTTACATTACCTGTTGATGCTGATTATGGGTCGTTTGGTAGCTGGTTTGGAAATGAATTATGCAAGTGTATAAGTAATAAAATATTTGATATCTGGGTAAGTGGTAAGTTATTCATGTATAAAATTAATATTGTGTTTGGTTTATAATTTAGAAATTCACATAACTAATACAAGTAGATTTTAATATAAGAAAATCTATATAGTATTATTTTATGCAGAATAACTAAAACATAAATAAGTAAATCATGCATAAATAATATATAAATTCCATTATAACTAATTAAAAAAAAAAAGTAAAATTATCGTCATTTCCAAAAAGTAAGACTTTTCACCTGACAAAGACTTTCACCCAACAAGAACACAAAAGACTATTCAATTAAATAATTGAAGCAAGAGGGGAAGGGTTCTTAATTCGCGGGGAGCCCAAGTGCCAACCCCAGGTGGGGGACTCATTCATTATACTGTTTGTCTTGTTTCGTAAAGTTGACATGAGTTGTAGAAAAGAAAAAAAACCAACATCATTTTTAAAATTATTTTCTCTTCTCATAAAATGAAATTAATAGTTCTAAAAATAGGTCAAGTCGCATTTTGCCTGATGACATAAAAAAACAAAAAACCTTAAGTCATTTACAGCCACTTAAAGTTGTTCCATAATTCATTTGAACATCTCAATTGATGCTTGTACCTATTGAACACTTATCTTATTCAAAACATGTACTCCCTCCGTCCCACTTTATGTCAGGTAATTTGATTCGGTACGGAGTTTAATAAAGAAATGAAGACTTTTAAAATTTGTGGTCCAAAATGAATGATAGAAATTTGTGTGGCTGTAAATTATTTCATTAAGAATAAAACAAACATTTTATAGTGAAATTATTACTCAATATAGAAATGTGTCATTCTTTTTGGACCAAACTAAAAAGAAAAGTAAGTCACATAAATTGAGACAAAGAAAGTACCTATTAAGTAATTTTTGATGATATGGCATCAAAGGTGTATTACACCCTTGAGAAGCGCATGAAGCAAAAAGAAACATTAATACAAGCCATTCAAATATTGACATGTCAACATTTTAAAAGTTGAGCAAAAATCTAAACATAAAAAAAAAATTAAAAGAAAATCTTTAGCTGTCTTCTCCCTCAAAATTCCGCATCACCTTAATCTTCCACCTTTCTTCACCAGCCCAATCTTTCTGCCATTGTTCCACCTTCATCCCTTTCTATATTCTCCTTCGTTTTTTCTTTCTAATATCATTTCTCCATCATCAATATCATCGTTATTATCTTTATTGGAAAAGTACCTATGAAACAAATGACAGTCAAATCAGAAAAATTCAAAAGAACTGATATAAATCTGAAAAAATCTAACTGAAAATTTCAAAAGAGTTAAAGTTGTTGAAGAAAATTTAATCAAGAAAATAAAATCAGATTGGGTCAAAAGTGAAAAAATTAGGTGAACCTCCATTTTTCCCGGCAAGAATAGTACAAATTTGATTGTTTTTGTTTGAAATTGTTAAAGAATTCAAACTCTAAAGAACCCACAATATAAGATTATCGACAAATTTTAATTGATATTTGAGGAAGAGAATGAGATAGGAGAAATAACAATTATGATAGTGATGAAAATCGCAAATCAGAATAAAAGGGAGAGGGTAAATGACATTTATTGTGTTGATTACAGAAATAAATGTTGGACGGACGGGTAGGCGAACTGGTGGACGGACTGTGGTGGCGGTTGATTCCTAACAGAAGGTTTTGCGTGGGTGGGTTGTGTAGGGCTAATTTTTACTTTTCTATTATTTTTTATTTATTTATTTTTTAAAGAAATTATAATATTTTCTTAAATAATTTTTTGAATCCAAATGACACGTGTCACAATTTATTTCGTTATTGTGTCATGTCATCGTCAGTGTAGCTCACACACTTTATATTTTTTACTGATTATTAAAAAAATGTCAAAACGATATCAATTTTGAGGGTAGAGGTGTTCAATGGATACAAACCTTAGTTGAAGTGTTCAAATAAATTATGGGGACAACGTTAAGTTGCAGTCGATGACTTAAGCCAAAAAAAAGAAGAAGCATTTTCTTAAATATTAGAGAGTTTGAGAATAGAAAGAGCAAACATTAGCAATTTTAGTATATGTATTTTTTGGAAATAGTAATAGTGTTTGAAATAAGGAAAAAAAACTCAAATATGTCATTGAATTATTAAAAATAGCTTATCTATGTCATTGTATAAAAGTTTGGCTCATCCATGGTAGTGCCATTACAAAAATTATGATTCATTCATGCCATTATTTTTTATCAGAAAGTATATTCTAGTTTTGTAAACCATTTGTGACACGGGGCCTCTTATTAGAGATCCACGTCACCTAATTAAAAAAAAACTCAATGTTTAATTAAACAGAAAAGGGCCTAAAATATCCTTAAACTATTAGAAATGATATAAAACTACCCTTCATCCACCTATTAGCCTTACAATACCCTTGGTCCCATATTGCCCTTTATTTTTAATGGTCCCAATTTAAACCCAATTAATAAATTCATTAATAACGTGGCGATTTTCTATTGGTCAGCTTTTAAATAACCTAAATTTATTTTAAAACCCACCCATTCCCAAATTCATTTAACCCATCTTTTATCATCGTCTTCCTCACAGCAAAATGGCAAATCATAGAGCATAAAAGCTACAACCTTTTCTTTTTCTTATTTTCATCCCACCTACATTCTTTGAAAAAGAAATAAAACCAATTTACATAAAGGAGATTATGATATTTCTTGAGCAAATTTTTGAGTTGAACATATCTAATGAATCCAAAATAAAGTATATCCAAAAGATTTAGTTTCATTCTCATCAAATATAAGTGGGATATGTTGATGAGAATTTTGTGTCATTGTCTGGATTATGATTTTCTGTTTATTTATGCAATCGTTGCCCAAAAATATAGAATACATACCACTTTCTTAGACTTCCAAAACAAGTAACTAAGATCTGAGAAATGCGCTGAATTAAATAGTTAGAGGTAAACAACAAAACTATACAACAGTAATTGTTATCTGAAAAGGCAAAAACCGAAACTCCCATTTCACAGCATTACAGAGTCTATCATAAATTAGAGTTCCTCTAGACTAGCATAAAAAGAAAATAAAAGAACTCAAAACTTGTTTCACCATCTTTATGATCAACCAATGTTTGATCATCACCATGTCTAATACATTAACCTTTACAAAATGATCAAGTTATGTATCAGATATCGTTTTAGATGTTCAAACTCAAGTTCAGGATTCAATTCAAAAAAGCATGTGAGGAAGATGGGTTAAATGAACTTGGGGCTGGTACATTTTATTTGGGTCTAATTTGAGAATAAGTGGGTTTTCAATTAGTTTAGATTATTTAAAGCTGACCAATAGATAATTGCCACGTCATATAATGAATTTATTAATTGGATTTAATAAGGGCAATATGGGACCTAAAGGTAGACACCAAGGGTATTTTAGGGCTAATAGGTGAATGAAGGATAATTTTGTACCATTTCTAATAGTTCAAGGATATTTTAGGCCCTTTTCCGTTAATTAAATCAAAATTAAAGCGTCTGACAAGACTTTAGAATGGTTAAAAAACGAGAATGTGGAAGTGAAATTGATGCAATCTGAACAACTCTAGCGGAAACAGAACATACTTCACCTCGCTTTATTACGTGTCTCTAAGGAAAGGAATTTGTCCATTTTTTTGTGGTTTCAAAAGGTAGTGGAAACGCGTCCCTTAAGAATCAGTAGTCAATCCTATATTTTCAATAAGGGCAGTTAACAATTGAGTTCGATTTTGACTATTATTTTCATATTAGTAATAGTGTGAAAGAAAGACTGGCTCCAAGTTATTGGAGAATAGTGGTATTGAGTTCCTTTGACTTACGATTAGTTAGTTCTATTTCTCTATGTGGTGGGCCATTTTAATTCCATCTTGCCTTTGATTTTTCCTTGCCAGACAATGGTAGGTTAATTGATCACATTTTATTCTTGAAATGACTTGGATTAGTATTGGTCTGATTATGAAAAAATCACGGGCTGCATCCTTCGAGCATATGTGAAGGGTGGTGATTTTTTTAGTTTTGTTGCAATAGAGTAACTACAAACGAGGGTCTATCGGAAACAACCTTGATATCTTCCCTAGACCCCATTTGTGGGATTACACTGGGTATGTTGTTGCAAGAGGTAAGGTCAGCATACAATCGATTTAAAAGGCATTTTGATAATATAGCAGTAGCCAGAGGACTTGAAGCAGCTAGCTAGTACATGAATTTTTCAATTCTGTTATTCATTTAAATTCTTACCTAACAAGGTAGGAGTAAGGCTTCGTAAACTCTACTTTCTCATCAATACTGTGTATGTTGCTGTTGTAATTATTCTTCAATTGAATTCTAATGCTTTCTTCTATACCAGGAACCTAAACAAGGATATTCAGCTCAAAGACATGCTCTAGTAGCCGCGAAGAACTTGAAACTTTTGATGAGCGGAGAAAAAGAAAGCAAACTTTTAGCATACGAGCCTCGATCATCATTCATCGCCTAAGATTATTGTTTCATTAGGAAGACAAGATGCAGTGGCTCAATTTTCATTCACGACGATCATTGGATTAGTCCCGAGATGATCAAGTCTAAGGATTTATACGTTGGGAAAAACGAGGAAGAAAATGGGGCCTCAACCTAAGTAATATACATTGTTTCATTCATGAAATTTAAGATCATTTTGAGTGCGAGAAAATGTCATCACTGAATTTTGGATGAAAATTGTAACTTTGTCCAGCTTTTAGTTGAGAGTTACAATACTAACAATGCTAAGAATATTGACAATAGATCCTAAAAAGTTTCTCTTCATGTCGTAACTATGTGAAGTAATGTAGCTTTCAATTTTTTCAAGTAGTTCAACCTTCCAGAAAAATTGCTAGCTCTGACCCTGGCGTTGATAGACGGTTGTGAATCCATGTAGTCATACAATCGACGTTTATCCTGAATCAACCAAATCATCAAAATTACATGAATTTTATACACTACACAGTAAAGTCACAAAACTATTATTTGTCACATTAAAGTAATTACCCCAGCATCGAAACAGAGATATATGATATTCAACAAACCTTTGTGAGCTTATAAAATTTGTAAATATCTTAAACATATTTCACAATAGCTAAGTGATTATTAACATCAGCAACACCAATATTAATAATCTATACTAATTTTAGTTAGTCGAAGAATCCAAAAGTAGCCTGAAACATATTCGATCAATTACACTATACACTGATGTTGCTTTATTTTTCTACTATTCAAAGGGATCTCTTCAATGGTTTTAATATCTTCGTTAGCGGTATAAACGCTTAAAGATGCATTCACAAATCAAATTATTGTTAAGATGCATTCACAGTTCAAAGGAGAGAACCATGCTTACCCAGAAAACTTCATGAATCAGGACTACTGAAACTTGGAAGCATCGAAAAATTGAACTGTAAAAAACATTCATAAAACAAATTAGAAATCGAAAAAGTAACACAAACAGAAATCGTGTAAAATAATAAAATCGACATACCTTGAGAGAAATATTTTCTGATCGAATTGAAGAAAGTGAATTAAACAAGTAAGAGCCAAGTTTGTAACATCTAATTGACTCGGACACACTTTATAGCTGTTATAAGATGAAATTTTATAAATGTGTAAATGAAGCATCACAATTAGGAGCTACAGGAAACATTTCTAAACAGGGAAAATACAAATTTATACCTCAGGCAAAGTTCTCAACGGTGATCCATATCAAAATTAATACAATCGAAATTTTTTATCTTTATCACGATTTTGTATTCTTAAAAAAGAAAATGCATAAACTTGGGTCAGAAAATTAATTCAGTGGAATCTAAATTAGGCAACAACAACTTAGCAAACACTTCGTAAAGGCATTTTATGATTTCTCATCTTCTATAGAGGCGAGACATGCATTATAACTCAATCAGAAGACTTATATAACTAAAGATAGAAGAAGATAAGCAGAGAAATAGAATTTTTGAATCAATAGATGCCCAATCGTATGTAGAACAACTTTCGAACAATGAAAACGATATTTTCAAAAGCAATTTCCCACTTTAAGCAACTGAAACACGAGAAATCATTATTTTTGTCATCTAACCTTGATTTCATGCCAAGCAAGATATACTTTCTTGACTTTCCACTAGCTCTGAGGTGTCACTCGAGGTTGAGTAATAGACATGATTTGAAGGAAACTTCATAATTTCCAACGTTCTTTGAATAGCAAAACCAAAAAAACTAAAGATGTCATCCATCCGTGTGGTTCTAGGCTTGGCTGCTGTTGACACCCAATTTTGGCCCTCCACAATATAAATTAATCATCAAGCTTCTTCGATTTCTAATGATTTAAAATAATTAGTTTTATAAAAATTTTCAAAAATAAAATAAAATAAACATAGTTTGCAAGTTATTTTAAATAGTCTTGTCACTTTTTTCATAATATGTATGTTTTGTTTAGTTACATATATAATTAATGGATTTTATGAGTATTCGAAATCATCCCGAAAGACTTTATATTTTTAATACGTTATTAGTAGTAAGGGTTGTAATTTTGAATTAGTGAATTTTATGAAATTCAAAATACTCTCAAGATATTTTAGAGTAATTTTATCATTTTAAATAATTTTAATAATATATATATATATATATATATATATATATATATATAAACATTTGAAAATCATCACAAAAGATTTTACATTTTTTAGTTAAGTGTTTCATTACTTTAAATTATTGTTAGAATTTAGAGTTAACTAAATTAACTATTATTAATTATTATATTTTGTTAAGATTAAGAAGCTCGGTAATTAATTAATGTTAATTTATCTAAATTAAACTCATTTTTTTTATTTTTTAAATAAAAGAACCAACCCTTTTCTATTTTTGGGCCAACTTCCAGCTGGCCCACCCAATTCAATATTCCAACAATTCCCATCCACAACCAAAATAACAACAATTCCCAGCAAACACATACAACAACAGCCCATAACTTCAGCAGCCCACTTTTACCTTTCCAATAACAACAGCAAACCGACCAGCCCACTCAATTCTCTTTTTTTCCTTAACCCAACCCCTTTCCCCTATCAACAAAGAAACCCAAACAACTTCAGCAAACAACACTTCCAAACGACCCTATACCCTTCGTTCTTCTTCTCAAAAAATTCAATGAAAACTCAGTCCAGACACTGCAAACCGGGCAGTCCAGCGGTACCCGACCCCACTGCCCATACTTTCTCCTCCTAGATCGCGGAAATCGCGCCGCGACTCAAAACCCATCCAACTGCCCTACCCACACCCTGCAACCACCCACTCTCACGTCCCTTTCCCCCATTTCAAGGGATTTTCAAAGGGACGGAGCGATTTCGTTTGAAAATTGGGAATTCGACCGTTTTTCCTTTAAATCGACCTCAAATTCCCTCTATATAAAGATCCTTCTTCTTTAGTGTTGGGGGAGACAGGGGAGAAGAGAGTTTTGATTTGGAGTTTATTGGCAATAGTTATTTTGCGCTTAAGATTTTATAGTTAGTTCTCTTGTTCTAAATTTCGAGAAGTTCGCCGCTTAGACTGCCTGGGGATTCTTGGTTTACTGTCCGTATTTTAATTGCGTGGTAAAGGAAATCGCTACCTTCAAACTCGTCGTTCCCGTTCGCTGCCCTATAGCAGGTGACATTCTCTTCTTTTATCTCTGTTTTGTTTCTGTGGGAAAACGTTATGTTGTCTCTATTGTTTTTTTTCTTTTATGTTTTAGACGTTATGAATAAAAGGAGATGGTCGTGTTTGTAGTATATATGCATCAGTTCTTACCCCCAGTTGTTGATCATTTGATATATGTATGCATAATATAGGTTTAGTTAAAATATGGTGCCGATCATAGTATTATTATTTTTTTTTTCTCTTAAAATATAAGCTCTAATTGTGGATACACTACATTAGCTTCGTGCCCCGTAGCTTATAAGTTTAGATTTCTCTCGAATTCTACTAGAACTAATATTATTTAGTTTTCTATTATTATATGATGTTAAAAACGGGTTTGTATCCCTTTTTGAGATTTATACAAATCAAAAATTGTTTTCCCCTCATTTACTAGACCATAAATTTAAAGAATGGGTTAGCTTTATAATTAGATATTTGTTAAGGACTTAGTTTCATAATTGGATTTATATGAGTTGCGTTATTGTTGTTTCATTCCCAGTTAATGATTTACTTTGTGTGCTTATATGTTAAAGTTTCAATGTTGATATTTTCCTACAAATATGCTTAAGGAAGATGACTATAGCCTCTGATTTAATTACAAATATAAAGAAAAAATGGTTAGCAATTAGGTGCTCTCTTATTAAAAGCCACGACTGTAAACATTCCTGTGAAACTTACTTTTGCCTACAAGTACTAATTTATGCTCTGTGCTCTTTTGTTAATTCTATTGTGTATGTATTAATTTAAGTAATAGCATCATGAATAAATCTTGAAAACTTGTGGCATAAAAAGTATTTTTTTTTATCCGAATCTTTAATGTGTAGTTCGTTTGTAGCTTAAGTAGGATGGGTCCTGTACTAATTTTTGTGCTTTAAAGGCATCGTAGTAGTTTGCTTTGAGATTTGTTCCGCATGTGCAAGTTTTCATGTTTTAGATAGTATGTTCATCATGCTATTAAACTCAATTATATTTCTAGTTTATTCAATATCGAGTGAGGTTTAATTGTCTTACTAATTCTCTTTACTCTTTTTTTCTTGCATGGACTTTTTATTCCCTTCTCCTTGCATTTCGAGAGAGCCATAAAGGCTCCAATTATTTCTTATCAAGTCAGCCAGAGCAATAGAACAGAAATGCAGGGCTGGAAAATTAAAACTAGATGTACAGAAAGTCTGAAAAACTGGCAGTACACATGTTGTATACACAAATATACACTGATATACAGGTCCAAAACGTGAAAATACAGGGCTGGGGCAGTGTACAGGTGTTCGGAAGCAAGAAACATGTGAAAAGAGCTGATATACATGCTCGTATACACTGATATACAGCCTGTATATACCCAAAACGGGATTGGGCAGAAGTCCAAAAAATTTCCAGCGAATTTGGCCCAAAATGAGGCCCAAATTCAAATTTCTCCCTTACTCTTTAATTATGTAATTGTGATTATTTATTATTGTCGTCTAACTCTAACTTTTTAATTGTTAATTAACTTAATTAAATTCCCCGAGAGATGAACCATTTTCTTTATGTTAGTATATTTTTCTAGAACTCATTTTTGTCAAATCTTATACTTATTTCGAGTACATGTAGTGAAAACTTTTTAATCTTCAATTAATGATTCTATGCTTAAGTTAACTAATTTAGTTCGAATTCTTGTTTCAAAAAAAAAAAAAAAAAATCCAAATAAGTTTAATTAACCTAGTTTTGCAAAATTGTATCAATTTAATTCGATGGATTCATTTTAGGTCCCTTTCTCTAAAAAATGACATAAAAATGTGTCATCTATTTATTTTCTTAAAGTTAAATATTGTGAAATATTATGTTAAATCATTTGCCGAACAATTAGTCAAAAATTATTTTTAGTCAAGTCGCAGGTCAACCGCGTGTTAGCGGACACTTCGAATGCCTAAACCCTTCTCGAAGTGTAAATTGAACCCCGAACCCTCTTTGGTATTTTCAAATGATTTTTTCTGTTTAAATCTTTGGAAATTATAAGTTTTCTTAATTTCTTTAAAAAATTAAGTGGCGACTCTTTTCTAAGTATTTTTCTTAATTTGTCTTATACTTAGAACATTTCAAAAGTAATTTTTTCTACAAATAGAAAAATTACGGCACAACAGCTGCAAGTTTGGACTTGGAGGTTGAACAGATGGATGTTAAAACTGTTTTTCTCCATGGCGACTTGGATGAAGAAATTTATATGGAGCAGTCGGAAGGCTTTGAAGTCAAGGGGAAAGAGAATTATGTTTGCAAGTTGAAGAAGAGCTTGTATGGTCTAAAACAAGATCCCGGGCAATGATACAAGAAGTTTGGTTCTTTTATGAGTCAACAGGGCTTCAAGAAAACTTCTTCAGACCATTGTGTTTTTGTGCAAAAATTCTTTGATGGTGACTTCATTATCGCTTTGCATTATGTTGATGACATGCTTGTTGTTGGTCATAATGCTTGCAATATTAAAAAGTTGAAGCAAGAATTGAATAAGTTTTTTGCTATGAAAGACTTGGGACCAGCAAGGCAGATTCTTGGCATGCAGATTGTCCGTGGTAGAGATGCCAAGAAATTGTGGTTGTCACAAGAGAAGTACATTCAAAAAGTACTTCGTAGATTTAACATGGACAAAGCTAAGGTTGTCAGTACACATTTAGCTATGCACTTCAAATTGAGTACTAGTCAATGTCCTTCTAGTGATAGTGAGAAGGAATATATGAAGAAAGTTTCTTATGCTTCAGTTGTTGGTAGTTTGATGTATGCAATGGTGTGTACAAGACCAGATATTGCTCATGTTGTTGGTATTATTAGCCGTTTTCTGTCTAATCTAGGAAGAGAGCATTGGAATGTTGTAAAATGGATTATGAGATATCTTTATGGCACTTCTAGTCTGAGTTTGTGCTTTGGGATAGGGAAACCTATTCTTTCTGGTAATACTAATTCAGACATAGATGGTGATGTTGATACTCGTAAGTCTACTTCAAGCTACTTGATTACTTTTGCAGGGGGAGCTGTGTCTTGGCAATCTAGGTTGCAAAAATGTGTTGCTTTATCTACTACAGAAGCTGAGCTTATTGTAGTTGTTGAAGCTTGCAAAGAGTTGATTTGGATGAAGAGATTTTTAAGGGAACTTGGTTGTGCTCAAGAAAGGTATGTGCTTTACTGCGACAGTCAAAGTGCTATTCATCTTGGCAAGAATTCTACATTTTATTGTCGGTCTAAACACATTGATGTGAGGTATCATTAAATTTGAGATGTGTTGGATTCTAAGTTGCTTGAACTTGAGAAAATCCATACCAATGATAATGGTTCCGACATGATGACTAAACCTTTGCCAAGAGGGAAGTTTGAAGAATGTTGCATGATTGCCGGGATGGCAGTTTGCTCCACATAGTCGGTAGGGGGAGAATTGTTGGGTTTTGGGCCTTTTTCCCTTCCTATATGGATAAATAAAATTTCAAGGTTTTGGGTCTTTCTTCCTTTCCTTTGTGGATAAATTTAGCCCAAATTTAGCTAGCCCACTTTTGCCCATAAGCCCAATATTATGGTGCATATATAAGACATTTTTTTAGGTCTTATTTGAGAATATCACAAGAGTTTGAGAGCAGCCATATATAGAGAAAAGTGAGAAAATGCAGATTTTTGCACAAGCTCTAGCAACCAATGTCAAATTGCGATTCCCGCTTCGTTTCTTGTCCGATTGAGTTGATTTTTGGACAGCTTGTTCTTTCAACGTAGTCTTTGATTGAAAACTGAGAGAGGGTGATTTGGAGTCCTGTAGCTCCATATTTTTAGCTCGTGAACAGTAGCTGCGGGTTTAGTGTTTTTGCTTCTTATTTCTCTAGTTTTTGATGCTATCTTGTAGTTGTATTGATCATTGTTTGGCACTTTGTTGGTGACCATTTTGAATAACACTTTTGTAACTCTTGTTGATTTTAGTGGAGCTTTGGCCTTGTGTTTTTACTTTTCACACCGAAGAGGTTTTTCACGTTAAACTTTGGTGTCTCGTGTGTTGATTTATTTTTCTTGCTTGGTTGATTTGTTTGCTGCCTAAACAGTTTTATTCTTGCATTATTTTGTCTTCTCTTGGTTCAAATAAAGGAAAAGTTTTGACTTGGGCTTTCTTCCGCTATAGCCCTGTCGTACACATTTATTTTGTGTTTGCCTTTCCCAACAGTTTTCAGCACCGTCCACAGCACTCTGAAGCTTATTTAACCATTGGCTCACAAATTGATTTGATGATTTCTTATTCTCTGCATCGCTTAGCACAATTTGAAGACCAAGCAGAATGTCCCCCAGCTTCTCAAAGAGCTGAACATCATCTGTATGCTTCTGAAACACCTTGAGCAGATCACCGTTAGGGGCAAGCCTATCAAAGAGAACATTCAAAGCTGAAGAGAGAAATGCTCCACCAACTGCTAAGCCAATCTCCATTTCTGAAATCTGCAAAGCAAAACAAGGAAACATAAGATGATTCTTTAAGAAGATATATCTTCAAATAATCTCAGTTAAGAGCTTTATTTTACCTGTTGAATGCTAAGAGTAATTTGCAAACAAGAAGGATCAGTGATTGCTCTCTCTCTTTTGTTTGTAATTAGTAAAACTGTCCTTTTTTCTCTTTTCAAAAAGTATGACTCAACTAATTGAATAATTGAGGCAATAGAGGAAGGTATCTTTTGCTTTATGTCTATTCATTACTTTTGTTTTATGCACTTGTCCATTTTTCAACAGCTCATTGTATATCATGAATACGTTTTAGAATTGTGAAGAATGGGATTCTGTTCCATTTTTTCCTTTTCTCTGGGTATTATTTTTTCTATGTTTACTTGAGCCGATGGTTTATCGGAAAAACAACCTTTCTACCCTACAAGTTAGTGGTAAGGTCCGCATGCACATCCCACTTGTGGGAGTTATACTGGGTATTTTGTTGCTTCTATTTTTCTATGTTGAAGGTCCCTATTTAGGTCCATGTACAACTCTGTCCCAATGAATAAACTGAAAACAAGGATTCACCATTTTATTGTTCTTTCAAATCAAAAAAAGAAAAATATGATAACTCTTGATGAAATTGAACCACCAATAGTGGAGGCTAATATTGTTCAGTAAATTCTCAGATCAACAATTAAAACTGCAAAGCAAAAAAAAATAATCAAAAACAATAAACATTAAATAAAGTAGTGATTGACATACATTAATAATTAAATATACAAATACCATACATTAATAGAGCATTTTGCTTGTTATTTGGTCTTTTCAAAAATATTTGCACTTGCATAGTTATATTTTTTAGTCTACACTTGTATATCCAATACAACTGATATGAGTTGTGGTGGGATAGTTGAGATTTTTCTACCTTTTTTAAAATTTAGAAGCACGAGTTGTGGAATTTGGAATGGAAAAAAAATATGTCAGGAGTCGCCCCTAAAATGTGCAAAAATTGATGTGGATACCTGAAACGAGTAAAAAAATAATATATCCACTATAAAAATATATAACACATTGCTAATGAAAAATTTTACTATGGAAGAGGTACAACTTGTATTAGTTGTGTGAGGGTATTTTTTATTGCAATTATTTCTTGTTTTATAAAATGTGTCTTTGTTTACTTTGTTCTCATTGAGTCTTTTTTTATTTATTTTTTGGATATGAAGAGCTTAAAGAATAGTGGATCCCATAATTCACTTTATTTATATTATTTAATATAATTTTATTTGGTCATGTCAATTTTAAATTATATTTTTTCTTTCTTCCTAATGTTTGGAGCTTTAAAGTCAAAGAATGGATCCACTATATTCAAGTGTCAAAGAATAAGCAAAGCCCAACACAATTTTTGTTGGTTGTGCTTCTAACATACTAAAATTTGTCATGACTAACTACGAAAATAATATATCCACCTGTCTCTCTTTTTAGCTAGTGGTACAACTATGTTTTAGCCACACAAAAAAAAAAGCCGCAAAAATGTCCTTTTTCCCAATTCAATAATTGAAGCAAGAGGAGAAGTGTATTTAGGGGAAAGGGGGGCCACCCAGTTGGGGGATTCAAAAAATAAAAGAGCTTAAATGATAAAATAAAATGGGAAGGGGAAATGACGATTTTAGTCCCTATAACATTCCCTCTAAAGTCGACTTTTTTTAACATTCTTTTTCTCCCCTTTTTTGTATTTTTTTATTTTATTTCATGTAATGTATTTATTTATCCATCAAATTTAATTACATCAGTAGTAGATAGTAGAACAGAAATTAGGCCTTCAATTGCCAAAACCCATTTGCAGATTTGTTTTGCAGGTAACTCAATATTTCCAAATCTTGACAAAAATGAACTGATTCTGATTTTTGGTCTTTGATTGTTTACTATATTGTTTTGATTCAGGTGACAGAATTAGTTTTATATATATCATATTGGAATTAGTTGAGGTCTTGCTCCTGTAGTTTGTTGTCCTTCCGTTCCGTTGTTGTTACTATCTGTTGTTGTTTGTACCTAGATTGTATATCATATTGTTTTGTTCTAGTTTTTGTATTATTACTATCTGTTGTTTCTTGAATCTCAATTATATATCGTATCATTTTCTGTTTTGTTACTATCTGTTGTTTCTTGTATCTCAATTATATATCCTATTGTTTTGTTCTAGTTTCTATTTTGTTTACTGTCTGTTGTTTTTGTTATTACTATGTACTTCCGTTATTTCTTTTTCAGAACTGCTTTGGACTGTTTTTCTAGAAATAGCCTATCTACCTCTGAGGTAGGGGTAATGTATGCGTACCCTCCCTAAACACCACTTTGTGGAACTACATTGGGTATGAGACGTTTTGATTGTCTCAAGGGGATTAAACATTACTAATGCTTGCATATAAAAAATAATTTTGGCTTTGTATACATGTATGGTGCAATTTTTGGGGGAGGGGTGGATCGGATGAACCCCTTTGCGTCCCATTAGTTCTACCCCTGACTCGTAGTATGGTAAGAGAGAGGTTTTTTTGGGTTTAATAACAGTAGTGTCTAGGTTAGCAGCTGTGGAAATCTCAACTAATCAACTTTATACCGGTAATCGATCCTGTCAATTAAGGCTTAGGTAGATGAAATGAATTCGTCATTTCATCTGGTCCCTGAGGTTGTTATTTCAAACTCTTGGACTATTAGTCTATACGTATCTTCGTTTGAAATAGTGTTCTTTTTTCTTCTCCCCGAAAGGATTCCAAAGGAGAAAAGGTTAGAAACATTGGACTTAAGTGATGGGAGATGCTTGTAAGTATGCAGTTGTTACAGGAGCAAACAAGGGAATTGGCTTCGAGACTGTTAAGCAGCTCGCCAATTCAGGTGTAACGGTTGTCTTAACTGCCAGAGACGAAAACAGAGGAACTGAAGCAACATCCTTGCTGAATGAACAAGGATTTTCAAATGTTGTCTTTCATCAGCTTGATGTTCAAGATGCTCAGAGCATTGAGTCCTTGGCAAAGTTCGTACAAACACAATATGGGAGGCTTGATACTCTGGTAACGAACCAATTTCTCGTAAAAGTTGCTTAAAGTTATTGGAGATAAATCTATGTATATTGCTCCTCATTCGATCTCGAGGCAAATATTGGACAGTTGCTGAATAAATTTCTGCAGGTAAATAATGCTGGAGCTTCTGGAGTGGTACCTGATGAAGATGTCCTAAGGGCCATGAGCATGGATCTTGTAGACTGGGTAAGATAATTTGCTACATGCTTTGGTCTTTTTTTTTATTCGATTCGATCTCATATCTAAGCTTTGAGGTAGGCGATAGTCCCCGTGTGTGGTCTGATCTTGCTCTGACACACACTCAAACTTGGCCTCAACCAGCAAGTATGCACTCCAACTTTGAGTATGCACATCTAGACACCTCCAAAATTTATGTGACACGTCAGCTTCCAGTGTCCACAAGACATAGTGGGATGAGATGAAGTGTTTAGTTGTCAGTTGAGTGCTTACTTGTGAACTGATGTCAAGTTTTTGATTGTTTAGCCGACCCTAACTTGTTTGAGACTAAGGCGTAATAATTGTTATAGCTTGTTATTGTAAACAGTTACCAGGGAAAACTTTCGATGACATTCAAGCGTCGATGAAAACAACGTATGAGAAAGCCAAAGTATGCTTGGACACTAATTACTATGGCGTTAAGAATGTTACTGAAGCTCTTCTTCCACTGCTGCAAAATTCCTCTTCACCAAGGATTGTTAATGTCTCGTCCCGAAGAGGTGCTTTAAATGTAAGTAAGACTGTCATTCGTGTTGTTTCTGAACATTTCATAGTTCTTGTTGATTTTTTGTTCTCACACAGCTAATGCCAAACGAGGAGAGGAGAAAGGAGCTCGGAGATATTGAAAACCTGACAGAAGAAAAAATCGACGGGATTCTGAAGAATTTTTGCATGATCTGAAACAAGATGCTCTCGAGGTGAACGGTTGGCAGATGATTGGACCAGTCTATAGCATATCAAAGCTATCACTTAATGCTTACACCAGAGTTCTTGCAAGAAAGTACACGAAAATGTGCATCAATTGTGTCCATCCTGGATTCGTCAATACAGATATAACCTGGCATACAGGAACAATGCCTGTTGAGGAAGGAGCTGAAGGATCTGTCATGCTAGCTCTTTTGCCTGATGGAGGACCTACTGGTTGCTACTTTGATCGTACAGTACTCACCGAGTTTTAGATATAACATCAACTACACATCAGTCACAAACAAGTTGGGGTCATGAAATAAGGTTTAGTGAAAGAAGACTATTTCTTTTAGCATTTCTTGGTATATGTGGGATTGCACTAGCTATATTGTTCTTTTTCCTGCTTGATATCATTTAGTGGTTCTTTATTCTATTTTAGGACATCAGTTCATACATTGAAAAGCATGATAACTAAGACGTAAGTCTCTAAAGTTGTGATAACATAAAAAGTTTAGGTACCAAAATGGTCATTACAACATACACCGATCATAAGCTGAAGTGAAATCCTAAAAACTAGTCAAGCAATGAGGCAAATATATGACTCAATTTCACTAGTGAGAAGATAGACTAGAGAAATCGCGTAATAATTTACCATAAACTGACAAGGCACTCTTGTGTGTATCGAGAAAATTCTCAAAGAATTAATGTGCTAGCTGAGCCTGATTTTAATCTCCAATCTGGAAGCAGATGGACAAGAAGAACCGATCTTTCGTCCTTTGAGGATCAGATGTTTGTATCTCAGTGTATAATACTCAGTCAAGGGAATAAATCTTGAATGTCAAGGTTATCAGCTAGGACACCAGCTGCTGTGGTATCATTTCCTGCTCCAGCACCTTGGATAACCAAAGGTTGTTTCTCGTAACAACGGCTGTATAACTCCACCTGCAGACAAACAAATTGCAGACGTTCAATCATCATAGTCATTCTTCAACAAAAGCAAGCCATTAATCTTACTGATTGTATGACCTCCTAAGTACAAGGGATAGCATTTAACTGCACAAAGTTTTTCAGGGAGACAACGAGATGATGCGTAAAGAGTAAAGATAAAGTAAGGCGTTAGCCTAGGCATTGGTAAAAGATATTCTTTAAAATCACAGCATGATGTTATAGATCACTACACTAAATGACATCACAAAAGGGATTTAAACATTGACGACGCGTATGATATGGTTGAACCTCCATAGAAGTTAAAAGAAAATTCCCAACGGAAAACAAAGTAAGGGAACAAGAAGAAGAGGGACCAAAGAAACAGCAAATGAACAATGCATACCACATTATCACTTCCTCTTAATCTTCCCAATGCAGAATCTTTTGGAACTTCTTGGATGCCACCTTCACATCTGAAAATGTGAGATGTTAATGTCATGTACACAAAAGTGTTTTCAATAATCAATTTTTCCCCAAGCAGCAGACAGCCAGACACTTTCTTCTGTGCTATTTGTTTTCAGTGAAGCTGTTTGTAGCATTTGATTTTACTATAAACAAAGAATCGAGTGATCTTAAAGTATCGTATATTTGATTCTTAGCCATTATCAGTTGAGTTGTATAGTTGTTCCATATGGGTTGAAATTTGAATAGAGGCTTTTCAAAGGAATTTATAAGGTTTTACGTTCTCATCACATAATATCACAACCATCCTTTTGTAAGCTTATTCTCATACGCTTAATACTCAGAAATTCATTTAAATTCTTACCTAACAAGGTAGGAGTAAGGTCTGCGTAAACTCTACTTTCTCATCAATATTGTGTATGTTCCTGTTGTTATTATTCTTCAATTCAATTCTGATGCTTTCTTCGTTACCAGGAACTTAAACAAGGATATTCAGCTCAAAAACATGCTCTAGTGGCCGCGAAGAACTTGAAACTTTTGATGAGCGGAGGAAAAGAAGGCAAACTTGCAATATACGAGCCTCGATCATCGCCTAAGATCATCGTTTCATTAGGAAGGCAAGATGCAGTGGCTCAATTTTCGTTCACAACGATCATTGGATTAGTCCCCGGATGATTAGTAAATCATATATTAATTTTTGTGTTAGGTTAGGTTGTATACTTCATACTCCTTAAGATATGAGTTTTTCCCAAACTATATTAACGCAGAATACTTTGTACACCGAACTCTCCTTGCCCTATCCTCTGTGTATTGAAGCGCAATGTTTTTAGTGACAAGTTCCTTGAAGAAACAAATTAGATTCAACAAAATAAAATTGTTAAGACTTTTATACTTGGTTTCAATTTAAGTGTCGTACTTATCTTTTTGACCTGTCTCAAAAAGAGTGTTTCTTTCTTATATTTAGTATGTCTTTCAATTCCTAAATTCTAACTTGTATATTTAAGATCATAAAATTTTAAAAACTACACATATCTTTAATTTAAGACCATACAACTTTAAAAGTCTTGTTTTATTTTGTAAACTTCGTGCTCAAGTAAACTAAGACACTTACATTAAAACATGACGTTAACATTACGGAATATTAGCACAACCTCAAGACCAAACAAAGTCATTTTCAGCTTCTGAACATGCACACACCACATCTGTAAAGCGAAATAAAGAACCACAAAATGGTTTAATTTTAAGAAATTAATTTGAGAAGATAAATGTTTCTATCTTCAATTACTAAAGGAACATTACCTGTTGATGCAAATTATGGTTAGTTTGGTAGCTGGTTGAGAAATTAATTAATTTTGTAAAAGTAATATCATGTTTGTTAGTTGGTTAAGAGGTAAGCTATTCATGTATAAAATAAATTAATGCGATGTTTGATTTATAATTTAGAAATTCACGTAACTAATACATAGATTAATATGACAAAATATATATATAAATTAGTAAATCATAGATAAAATAATACATAAATTCCATTTAAACTAATTAAATTAAAAAACAAAATAGTCTTTATTATTCTTTTTCAAAAAGCTAGACTTTTCACCCAACTAGAAGATAAAGACTTTCACCTAACAAGAAGACAATGACTATTCATTATTTGCTCAATTCAATAATTGAAGCTAGAGGGGTAGGTTTCTCAATTAGGGGGACACTCAAAAATAAAAGAGGTAAAATGATAAATCTCTATGCAGCTCATTATATTGCAAAAAGAACCTACCAGATCATTAACATGTTCACTTTACTTTACCTTCTTGAAGAGTTCTTTTTATTTTTATTAAAACAAAAATCATTTTTGAAAATATTATTATGAAATTTTGAATTTAACAGAATTGAATTTCTTAGTTGAATGATAACTTTACATTCTGATAAAAAATGAAATAAGTAATACATGAATAATAAATCTCTGTATAAAATAATATATATAAAATAATAAATGCAAGGCGGTGAGCAGCCATTTCATACATACAGCAGCCTGATCAAGAAATGAATGGATTTAAGATACAGAAGAAGCCCAAAATGACATGTATATATCAAATAAACACAAGATTATTGCTACAACAAACCCGTGTCCTCAGAGTTAGGAAAGAAGATAACCTTATGAAATGAAAGGTGTGGTAACAGATGACATATATAGGTGAGAGGTTCATATCTTCCAAAAATTATTGGAAATGAATGTCTACAGAGAACTCCAATACAATTTGGCACCACATTCAAAGTAAGATATAAATGCACTTGAACCAGAATGGAGTAAAGGAGTTACATACCTAAGGACCAAATATCTGATTTAAAACCGTATGGAATATCCGTAAGAAGTTCCGGGCACATGTAATTGGGAGTTCCAACTACCTGGAATATAAAATAACACTATTAGCTTACTGAAACATCTCTTCCACTAGAAGTTTTAGCTTATTTAGTTTCATTAAGTGATATCTTCCATTATTTCTTGTTATTTTTTCTTTAGCCTAGCGGGTGGGGACGGGGAGGGGATGTAGGCTAGGTCATCCCGAATGTAACACTCCTGAGTGTTCGCATCCTTGGTTCCTGTTTTCTCTATGGCTTTGCTAAGTAGGAGAATATTTAGAAACTAAATGCCAGGTTTTATTTAGGCAAAATATAGTTCAGATTGTGCTTATCATCATGCAAGTTCGTACTGTTGCCCATATCTGATCCAAGATGACACATGTTGGACACAGAGCACATTATCAATGGATCGGGGTGGAGTAATTCAAAAGAGGTAGAAGATACTGAACTATGATTTCTGAAATTTATCTATGCCAGTAATAAACAATATAAGACATATGAACCGATGCATGTCTCTAGGTCTGCCTTCTGTTAGACTAACTTTTACAATGTAAATAAATAACCAAATGAATTAAACACCAACTTGATTTACCCGTGCCATGCTGTATTCTACATTTCATTTTAAGAATGTAGAAGAAAAAAAAAAAAAACTTTTTTAATTACTTCTTTCTTTCTTGCTTGTGATTAACTAAAATAGCAGCACCAAATGCTCCACGCCCAATCTGTTCCATGATCTCATAATGTTCCATTCTTGACTCCATTACTAAAATCCTAAACTAAACACTTGAATAAATCCAAAAAAAATATGCCAAGAACTCTCAAAAATCAGTCACACTATTTTCTTCATCAGTCAAAACAACTAAAAATTTAATCTTTTTTAGATCAATCCCAAAGAAAAGAAGAAAAGTTTGATACCCTTTAACACAAAACACATAAAGATTGGATTTTTATTCAAAACTTTGACACCCATAAACACAAAACACATAAAGATTGCATTTTTATTCAAGACTTTGATACCCATAAAGACAAAACACATAAAGATTGCATTTTTATTCAAGAATGGTAAGATTGAACTCAAAATAGGCTTTTGGGTATTTGAGAAATCAAATGTAGAACACTTTTTTAGGTGAAAAAAGAAAAAGGGGTGGATCTTCTTAGAGTGAGTGATGTATTGCTCCTCTTTTTTTAAAAAAAAAACAATTAAAAATCTATATTAATATTATTATTAGTACTATAGTATTTTGCTTCTTTATTTTGTTGAATAAAAGGGGTTGATCTGAAGAAACAGTTGTCACAGTTCTCAGCTCTGATGAATGCATATGTGTGGAGTGGAAGAGCATCTATGAATTATTTTTTAATTAATAATTGATACTCAAGCAATTCCAAATTTCCAATAATATGTGATTCACTAGATTTCTTTTTTAGTTTATATGAGAAAGAATAATATTATTTATATTTAGAAATAATTTAAGTTTAAACCTTTTATTTTATAAGATGGTTATTACAATTCTTGTCATTTCATAATATTGTGCTATATTATGTTATATTAATTTAATTAGTATAATATTTAGATAGATTGTATCGGATCTCATTATATCATAATTTCCTACATTAATAATCTCAAAAATAATTTTTGTAGTATTGTCTAATTTATAAAAAATAATATATGAGGTAGATGAAAAAATCAAAGATATTTTTTAATCGTTATATAAAAAAGAATTTAATATCATAGTTAATGAAATTAAATAATAATCAAAGTAAATATTATAATTAAAATAATAATAAGATATAATAGGTAACAACTATCCAAAGTCCAAACAAGTTGTTAAATGATGTAATTTATAATGACATAAATATTCATAAATAATTTTAAATTACATTTCTTTTTTAAACTCAACTCGACATTACATAAATTGAAATAAAGAAAATAGTAAAAGTAAAGTAAAATGTTCTAAGTAATAATTAAAGTTTTTGAAAGATATAGTTTATTAGTTTAATCATGATTAGGGTGTTAGGTTTAGTTGCAAATAAACCAGTACAACTTCCAACTAATTTTTTTTCTATCTACTTTCTCTCTCACACATACACACAGTTAAACTATTTGTGTCAAAATGAAAAAAAATTGTTATTTTTGCAACTTATAAATTTGTATATGGGGTGATTAATAATTTAAAATTTTGTTGTAGACTAGTTTTATAAGAATTTGAGTTTTGTATTTTAAGAGCATTTTGTCCTTTCTAACATGAGATCTAAGATCAATTATTCTAGCTACAAACTGATTTATGAACACTGAATAAAATATATTTTCTTAAAATATTTTTATCTTAAATAGTTATAAGTTATATACGTTATCTCATATGTAAAATGAAAAATAAATTTTGCTAACTTAATTTGAATACTATATAAGGTACCTGTAAGTTTAAAACGTACACTATTTTAAATTGATATTCTAATAATTTTTTCGACTATTTTTTAATTGAAAATAGTTTTTTCTATTCCTAGAAGGTAGGAATATGATCTGAATCAGTGGCGAAGTCAAAAGTTTGATGAAATGTACACAATTTTTCTTGTCAATTGTATTAAGAGTGTGCAAAATTAAATATACACTCTTAAAAGCTAACATTCTACTCTATACACTATATAATTTTTTGATAAAAAATATATGTATCAGACCATCCTACGTTTAAGATGACTCCCTTCGTGATCTATATATAAGTTATCTTTCTCAGATTTTATTTATAAAATTATACTACTAAATTTATTATTGTTATAATACATCTTTTGAAATTGAAGCATTCATTAACTTATTGAGTACAATTATAGTTGACAAATAAACTGAGTTACTCAAATTACTATTATTATTATTATTATTATTATTATTATTATTATTATTATTATTATTATTATTATTATTATTATTATATATATGATTATTATTAACCAAAAAAATGTATTCTGTTCTGCTTTTATGAAATTTGTGTATAACGAGGTGAGTTGGTCAAACCATGTGGTTTTTGCTCTCTTAAATGCATCACCATGTGCTCATTCACAAATCCATTTGCCTTTTTTTATTATTATTATTTGATATCTAAAATACATTTTGAAATTTGATTAATTTGAATTTGTATTTAAAAATTGTACTTTAAAATAACATGTTTTTATCAAATGTTATTTCATTTTCACGAGTAAAAAAGATGCATAAGTACTTACTTAAATGTGGAGCCAAAATTTAAAGTACAATATTTAGTGAATTCATTAATATAAATATGTAATCAAAGTAGTAGTTATTGAGTTTATTCAAATATGTACATAGTATTGTAGCTCTATTTCTATATTTACATTATAAAAAGATAGCGGTAATAAATATGCATATTAATAAAAAGTATTAAAACATTTATCAATATTAGTTAATTATTATTAAATCCAATGTTATTATATGTTTTAGGAATATTTACAAAGAATGTCAATTGCCTCTAAAAATATATATATAGCGGCAATTAAGTTACTACAGTTAATTAATTATCGTTAAGATCATTTTTGATATATTGTTACTGTAGAAAGCATGAAATGTAATTACTTACTGATGTAATAATGAAATTACTTAAAGTGGACATGCATAATTTAATTGATTTATGAAGCAATGATATTCATACATGTATTAAACATTCCTAAATATTTTTTTTAAAAAAAATCAACCTTTTATTACTCTAATTACTTCTTAGAAATCAACTAATTCATTTTTTTAAAATGGTGTGATTTCCATATCTACTTACAAATAATAAAAGAAAGTTAATTTTGGTTGCTTCCATATCTACATAATTAAGGCATATTTAGAGGGACCAGAAAATTTTATTAGAGAAGCATGAATTTATATGATGCCCTTTTTTATTTAAAAAAAAATAAAAAAAATATTGTTGTTGTGTGTCTCATAATTTAATTACCAAATTTGAAAAATTCCATGTAATTATAAGATTTATGTATTAAATTTTGTACCATTTTTGATAAATAAATGACACAGGCAAAGTAATTAGTCATTATTTATGAAATTTTAAATCTATTAACTAAAACCACTCTTACTTTAGCAATGCCTTCAATTTCTCCCAAGCAATTGGATATAACATACTTATAGCTATTGAACTTCAACAACCCTACAAATATAGTCATTTTTGTAAGTTGTTCCATAATAATTGCCTAATGTAAGCACATATGACATATGGCCCTAAAAATCCCCATTAAAAGGATTCTCACATGATGGTAAATGAGCGGATTGAGTTAAATTTGAGTGAATCAAAATTATATAGTTAATAAATGGATAAATTATTGACATTGCCCAAAAGTTGGGTTCAAATGGGCAAAAAAGTGGATCAAAACTCAACAACTCAATTTTTATAATTTTATCATCTGATAAAATTATTACTTTTTATTTGTTATGATTGTATATAACATATCAAATAATAATATGTTTTTTTTTTAAAAAAACTTGACAAGATTTACCATGAATCAATTTATTAAATATCAAATTCCAAAAAATAATCAATCTTAATTATTCAAGTATTCAGATTTAGAAGTAACATCTTAATCATTCAAATGATCATTCATATTTAGACGGATTAATCTTAATGAAAACAAACATGGCTTTAAAGTAGACGTAGAGAAAAAGCTTCCTACTAAGAAGTTTTCTTTTTAATGCGCGAACTCAAAATCGTTGATTAAAAATAGTGAAAAAGGTTTTTTAACCAGTTTTTTTTTATTCTCTTATTGAAATCTGAAATCTCAAATTAAAAATAAAGAAATCCAAATTATTCCATTGGCACCTTAGTTGTCTATATTAAGTGCTAATTAAACACCCCACATGCTCTGATCTCTAATTACAAGCATTCTATGTGATAATCACTAATTGTTTATTAGTTTTATCATTTGTTTTGTATTAATCTTCAAAACAATATATGTCATGTAGATAACTAGATATAGGAGTAGACTACAAATATAAATTAAACTTATACTAACAGCATGGCAAAAAATAAGGTATTTATTGTACTTTACATTATATATATATGTGTATGTGTTTATCTATTTATTTACATTAAAAAAATATTTAATGCAAGATACCACATGATTATGGTTCTTGATCTATTTCAAATCAAACAAGATACGATACTAAAGTATTAACAAATGCGAGTATTTTAAAAAAATTGAACCAACTTATTATATATAGCATTTGTTTAGCTTTTCGATCTACTTGTTAATTTAGATTTTGTTTAATTAGTTAACCATAATTAAGTGAAAGAAGTATATACACAAACACATATTATGTATATATTGATTTTATATAAACATTTGACACAAAAAAGGAACACTTGAATGAAAATGACGAATAAGATTTTTATGTATCACTCTAGTAAGTCAAGCCTTTTTTTTTTTCAATTTGGTGTCTGGTATCCACATTAGAGTCCAACAAAATCCATTTTTACATCGGGAAGTCCCATATTGGATCCGGAGGATTCGTGCTAGAAAGTCTTACGGGGTGAAATGCTCCCTAACATAGACGACTCCATATCCAAAGGGACTCAAATTCGGATGAAAGGGTATATACTTACCGCTCACCACAATCCTTGTTGGTAAGCCAAGCCTTATAGGGATGGGAAGCCCATGGGAGAAGTGGCCGAAGTGCGGAGATACCCTATTTTGGTATCACCATTTAAGCTATACTTACCTCGTGTAAAGTTTATAAGTTACTTCAGAATAAATTCAGACGTACAATATCTGAAGTCAAACTTATCAAAGTCATATGTGTCTGAACTTAAGTCATAAATGGTTGAAGTTCAATCCTTTTACCTGATGCTAATTCAGACAATTTTCTTGATGTTCATGCACACAGAATTGATATTTAATCATTTTTATGTAACTTCAAACATTTTTATCTAAAATTATTCTGAAATAGATATAGATAGACACATTAAAAAAATATTTAAAATTTGAGTACAACTTAAATAATATGGCCTAGTATGAAATGGTGTGATATTTAGCCCAACTCATATGAGTATATTACTATGCTGATATGAAATAAGAAGATGGGAACAAGAATATTCAATAATTAGCCTGGCCCATAAAGGAATGGTGCAATGTTCAATAATTAGGATATTTATGAAAAACAAAAGTTAAATAATAATCAAATATTATATTCAGAGAAAATTGAGAATTGCAAAAAAATAATAAAACAAAAACGGTTAGTTTAGTAAAAATACATTTTAAAATGAGTCTAATGGTGGTGATTAGTAAAGACGTGTGAGATATTCGCCAATGATAATTGTGGTTGGCGGAGGCAATTGATAGTGATCGATGGTTAATAGATTATGATATTTGATGATAGAGGTGATTGATTGGAAAGGATGAAGGCTATAAAGGTAATTAGTGGTTATGACAAATAATGGAGATTGATGATGAAGGAATTGAAGGTGGTTGGTGCATAACAGTGACAAAGTCAGTATTTTTCATTAAAATAATAAAAAAATGAGGAAAAACCAAACACTTGAAAAAGTTGATGAGAGTTTAATATCTACCATATATACATAAAAAAAAGTAATTTTTAATTGTATATAAATTAGCAGTAATATAATTTTTCGAATTCAAATAAACTCCATCAACTGAACCTAGCTTCGCTCCTTAGTGGTGGTGGAGTCTAAAATGAGTAATAACAAGTGGCCTCTTGATATTTATTCAACTGTGTACATGATGAAACATGATATAAAATGACATATCCTACACCAATTCAAGAAAATTAAATTATATTAATATCTTTTTTATCGTATAAAATTATGGGATTATATTAATATCTTTTTTTTTCTTATCAATTTATGGGATGTATTTTAATTAAATACTGACATTTTCTTACGGTATGACGCTATGACTTAGAAAGTTTTATCATAAAAATGACAAATATTTACATGTCTATAAAAACTTTTTTATTAAGAAACGATGAACATGTTGAATATATTTTTGAATATATTAATAAAAATAATAATAGCATATCTATATTACCTTAAAAACATGAACTCCTAACTTGAATGTTAAATTACTATAATATTCCCAACTTAGGTTGGGTATGTAGGTACCAGAGGAGATCGCTATGATCGTTACTGTATTCGTATTGAAGAGATGCGACAAAGTGTTCGGATCATTGTGCAATGTCTTAATCAAATGCATAGTGGCATGATCAAAGCCGATGATCGTAAGCTATGTCCTCCATCACGATCTCGAATGAAACTATCCATGGAATCGTGCGTCGTGTGAAACGTATATCATCGTCGTTCTTAACCGAGACTCAGGTTAAGCTCTGTCTCGGAACCTTGTGGGGTTAGGAGTAAAGCATCCCGAGGTTGCGATTTGGATTTGCATATTGTTTTTTATACCAGTCAAGATTTACAAGGGATTTAGCCAACCCCTTATGTTTAATGACATCATCGTGGCCCTGTGACTTTTTCGATAAGATGTGACTTTTTTTGAAAGGTTGTGATTTTTTTATGAGATGTGACTTTTCCAAAGAGTTGTGACTTTTTCAATAAGTTGTAACTTTCCAAAGAGTTGTGACTTTTTCAATGAGTTGTGACTTTCCAAAGAGTTGTGACTTTTCCAAAGGGTTGTGATTTATCAGAAAGGTAATGACTTTTCAGATAAGATACAAAAAAACACTTGTTCATACTGTCCTTTGTTGACTATAAATAGAGGGACTTCCTCTCATTTTCCACCACAATTTTTTTTTAATCTTCTACTCTTCTTCTTCTTGCTTTTTAAAATATTTCGTGTGATTTGTTACCGTTGAGTGAGTTCAAAGTTTAGCAATATGAGGTACCACTATTTTGATGAAGTAAATCGTTCTATCCTAAGATGGTATATTCCATAACCTCGAGTACTTGAGGTAAATAATTTTGATGATATAATAATTATTTTTTTTCTTAATATATACATTAGTATGTAATGTTCCAATATATGAAGTTAACATAATGTAGTCTAAATTTATTTATTTTTGTTAACAATTTATCTTGTGATGTAAATATATGCTTCTGAACATCTTTTTTCAAAATTATTAAACTTCTCAAGGCCTAGAGAATTGTTACAATTTGTTTTTTTGATGTTCAAGATAAAAAAAATGACTTTATTTATCAATGCTACTTATGTGATTCAGAATGTTAGAAAGTTTGCTTCAAAACAGTTATTACTACATAAACATTGCCCTTTTATTTTACTTATTTACTATTTCTTAATATTTCAGTATTTTAGACGAAGAAAAGCTCACATGACTTGTATAATGCCATATATATTTTATTTAAATTAAAGTATTATATATGTCACAAATGTATTATCAAGTCAACAAAATCTTCTAACTTCAAAATATATTATTTTAAATTGTTTCGAGTTTTTTTTTTTAAAAAACTCACGACAAATGTGAAAATATGTGAATATATATAAATTATTTAAAATGTATCATTCACAAAATAAATTTTATATTCAGTAATATAGAATAAACATTTTCATTTTGTCCATACACAAAATTAAAATCTAATAACTACAAAAGAAAAAGTAACATTAATTTAAATTCCTATTTATTTATGTAAGTATAATTTTTTTTCGAAATACAACTATTGCACATTAATTCTTTAGTTATAACATTATAAATTCTATTAGTTATTACTAATTATTGCTAACATTATTCACACACTTTAACATTCTTTAGTTATAATATTATGAATTTTCATAGTTATTACATTAATTATTTCTATCTTTTATCTTTTCTTACATTAACTTTTGAAAAATAATTTTTCATAATATTATACCGCTCCAATATGTGATAACACGATGTTGTTATTTTTCCTTGGACTAATCATGTTTGGTTGAATAAATTGAAAATCATTCACAAGTATATGAACTATATCTTTGTTTTGGGCAAGACAAACAGGTGATTATATATATGATTTCACAGATAGAATATATTTTTAAATTTTAATTTTTAGTTTACCGGTAAAAAAAAAGAAACCTTTCTCTGTTATCTATTGACAGTCAGATAACTATCTTTGATTTATGTAACAGTCAATCAAGAAGTCAAATATGAGAGCCAACAACAAGAACATCATCTATTATGTTATAACTTCTAAAATAAAAATTAATATACAAAAATTAGTTCTAAAACATAATATGTAGTTGTTCTCTTCACATATTCATATGACATCTAAACAATTTAACGTGGAATACACGTGCAAAGCACATCTGGTTAGATGACAAGAAAAATACACAAAACTATCGTTTATAAAGTTATATTACAAAGATACGACTAATAACATGATTGAACCTTATCAAATTGAAATAAATATATGCATTATTGCATTTAACTAATAAAATTTTCATTGATCATCTTTATAGGTCCGCGTGAATAAGAGATATATATGATGAACCACATTGAACATTTACAAAAGAATCTGCAATATTATATTATGCAAAACTTATTATTCAAGTCTTCGCTTAAATAAGCAATACTATTTACTATAATATATATTTTCTGAATTAATAATCACGTGCAATGCACGTATCGAAAAACTAGTAAAATGAAATACACGTACTAGAAAGTTTGAAGGTTTCTTCGATAATACTATGTTGAATTTTCTTTCCTTTAATTGGAATCATTCTATGCCGACACTTTTCTAATTTGGATGGTATAACCTATTATTTTACCATAATATACCGTATTATATTGTCTTGTATTATAATATAAATATAATATTTAAATTGATTGTATTATTTTTTTATTGTTATATGATTTTTGATACTAACAATTTAAAGAATCAATCTATGAAAAAAGTAAAGTACGATGAACAACTATCGTAAAAGGATATATTAAACGATAAAATATGATTATTATCATCTCAATTTATGTGATACTTTTCTATAATCGAGTTTAAAATTAATCTTTCTTTATTATCATAATTTTTTCATATATTTTGAATTGTCAATTACTATAACTTATACGAGTAATACTTTATATGTAGTTTCCAAATAAGTAGAATTTTATTTTTAAAAAAATTCAACCCAAATTTAAGATCTTTGACTCTCGAATTTCAAATTGTGCCACATAAACTGCAGCAAATGAAATAATAAATAAAAATAAAATAAGATACCGACACAATTACATCAAATCAATTATAAAACAAAACATATAATTAAATATATATAAATATTATATTTAAACTAACGATACAACATAATAATAATACATGTACCAACCATTCAAACAAGATGTTATTTTCTTTGTCCTTCTCATCATGACTTGGTCATTAAAAATATTAATTTAAACAGCTGTTACTCCCGCGTAGTTGACAATTTCCATATTTTTCTGCTTTTTTTATTTATTTTGTCAATTCTTGAATTGCCTTTGTTTCTTCTTCTTAATTTCTCTAAAAAAAATATTTCTTCATTTTGTGAAGAAAATAATTGTGAGGATAATGGAGAATCTACCGGAGTGGGGTGATGGCGGAAGAGGGAGAAGAGTGGTGGTGATCGGTGGCGGAGTTGCTGGTTCCCTTATTGCAAAGTCTCTTCAATTTGATGCAGATTTAACTCTTATTGATCCGTAAGTTCAATAATTTTTGCTAATTATTATTATTGTTATTTTGATAATCGTGATGTCTAAGTCAGCTTGTCCACACCTCATTCGTATTTGGTACGTCCACTAGTACAAGTATGGTATAACTTTGTCCATCAAGCTTGGATTCTTCAAAATAGAAAAAATTGGGAAAAAGGTCTCCGTAGTTACGATCTCAGAAAGTCGCTTTTGCTGAAGAAATTTGGAATCTCAAAGAAAAATGACTTTCTTCTGAGATAAAAACCTATTAATTGAGTGATCATTTGAGAAATCAATCATTGTGGTGTACTTCAATTTGGTTCAATGTGTCTTGATTAGTCAAAACCTGTTAACAGGAAGGACTATTTCGAGATACCATGGGCGAGCTTAAGAGCAACGGTAGAGCCTTCATTCGCGGAGAGATCATTGATCCACCACAAAGATTACCTCGCCAATGGGCGTCTCATAGTGTCTGAAGTCACTAATATCACCAACAAAGAAGTCTTGACTGCAGATGGACATCAAGTTACCTATGACTATCTTGTAGTAGCCACCGGTCACTACGATCCCCTGCCTGTAACGAGAACAGACAGATTGGAAGAATATCAAACAGGTATATATACATATTACATAGCATCAAATTCTTCTTTAAGAAATCATTCATGTGTTTAATTCGTTGGATTTACCATCTTGTTTGCTTTCCAACGAGCAAATTACTTGTATGTATAATCATATGGAGTGTTTATGCTCGCTAAGTTTATTAACTTTTTGGAAAATGATAAAAAGAAGTTAAAGCATTTGTGTTTTGTATCCGTTGAGCAAAGATTCTTTATTTCTAAATCGGCTTCTCTGGCAAGTTTAATTTCACGGGATTCAGCAAATTGTCTTGATTGTGACTGCTCTACTCTCTTACGAGATGTACTAGTGATTAAATCTTTTCTTTTGTGACCGTCCTGTTAACGTTATAGATTACTACTTGATATTACTAGTCAAAATGGCGCGAGGCTCGACTGTTTTTGGTGTCCTTTTTGGACTATGATAAAACAAAGCTAAAGCATGGGTGTTTTGTATACATTGAGGGGTTCCTCTAGCAAGTTTTCACGGGATTCAGTCAATTGTCTTGTCGTGAATGTTGAGATGTACTAGTGATAATGTTACTAGTCAAAATGTTGTGAACGTTCAACTAATTTTTTCATCATTAATCTTGTTGTTGCAGAGAATGAAAAGATAAAAGCAGCTGATTCTATATTGATTGTTGGTGGTGGTCCTACTGGTGTTGAACTTGCTGCAGAAATCGCTGTCGATTTCCCTCAGAAGAAGGTAACTTTGGTGCACGACGGATCCAGATTACTAGAGTTCATCGGACCAAAAGCGTCTGACAAGACTTTAGAATGGTTGAAAAACAAGAATGTGGAAGTGAAATTGATGCAATCTGTTCATTTGAGTGATAACACAAACAACTCGGGTGGAAACAGAACATATTTCACCTCGTCTGGGGAAACTATCAGAGCGGATTGCCATTTTCTTTGCATGGGAAAGCCACCGGGTTCAGAGTGGTTAAGGGAGACGTATTTGAAGGATCGAATCGATAATTTTGGAAGATTGAAGGTTGATGAAAATCTTAGAATCAAGGGTCACAGAAACATATTTGCTGTTGGAGATATAACTGATATTAAGGTAAACACTAAACTACATATCTCTTATTTCTTGAAAACGTATCCTTTCTGTAGTGACAAACCTTGTATGTGTTCCTAAGAAAAGAAATTTGTCCATTTTTCGTGGTCTTAAAAGATCGTGAAAATGCGTAAGAGCTCTTGAATGGAAAAGAGATGTAACTCTAGTTCCTTATGAATCAGTAGTCACTCCTGTATTATCAATGGGGGCAATTGACAATTGAATCCAATTTTGACCATTATTTTCATATTACTAACAGTGTGGAAAGAAGGCCCTGCTCCAAGTTGTTCAAGCATATATTGAGTTTCTCGACCCTTTGATTTAGGATTAGTCACTTATACCCTTTGATTTTTCCCTTGCCATGTAGGTAAAGCTAGAAGAGAGCATCATTGGCCTAATAATGATTGGTTAATTGATCATATTTTATTTGTGAAATGACTTGGATTGTTATTAGTTTGAGTACGAAAAAAATCATGGGCTGCATCCTTCGAGCATATGTGAAGGGTGGTGATTTTTTTAGTTTGTTGAAATAGAGAAACTATAACCGAGGGTCTATCAAAAACAACCTTTCTATCTTCCAAGATAGGGGAAAGGTCAGCGTACACACTACCCACCCTAGACCCTATTTGTGAGGTTACATTGCATATGTTGTTGCAAGAGGTAAGGTCAGTGTAGAGTTGATTTAAAAGGCATCTTGACTCTTTTTGATAATATAGCAGTAGCCAGAGGACTCGAAGCAGCTAGCTAGTACTTGAATTTTCGATTCTGTTTTCCTGTTGTTTTTATTCTTCAATTGAATTCTGATGCTTTCTTCGTTACCAGGAACTTAAACAAGGATATTCAGCTCAAAAACATGCTCTAGTGGCCGCGAAGAACTTGAAACTTTTGATGAGCGGCGGAAAAGAAGGCAAGCTTGCAATATACGAGCCTCGATCATTGCCTAAGATCATCATTTCGTTAGGAAGGCAAGATGCAGTGGCTCAATTTTCGTTCACAACGATCATTGGATTAGTCCCCGGGATGATCAAGTCAAAGGATTTATACGTTGGGAAAACGAGGAAGAAAATGGGGCTTCAACCTAAGTAATATGTATTGTTTCATTCATGAAATTTTAGATCATTCTGATTGTGAGAAAATGGTGTCATTTCATGGCCAAAATTGAGTTCTTCTACTTACATTTGAGGGCTATAAATATTTTTTAGTTGTTGTAGTCAATGAGTGTAGGATTTAGTTACTTGGTTTTTTTCAAAAATATTTGCACTAGTATATCCAATATAACTCATATGAGTTGTGGTGGAAAAAAAAAAGTTGTGGTGAAATAGTTGAAAATTTTCTACCCTTATTTAGAATTTAGGAGCACGAGCCATAGAATGGTAAAAAATCATCTCAGAAGCGCCGCCTCTTGAAATGTGCAAATCTGAATTTAGTCGGACTCCAATGTGGATACCAAACACCGAATGAGAAAATGATATATCCACTATAAAAATATATAACACGTTGCTAACTACGAAAATAATACATCCATCTTCAGTTGCAATTGTTATTCAAAATCATCTAATCAGATCTCCATCAAATGACTTCAAATTTTATAGAGAGAATCTCTTTAGGCTATTCCAACAAATCTAAACAACACTTCAAATTTCTCACACACATAAAAAAAAAAAAAGACATGATTTGAAATTCAAATCCACTTCTTCGAGCTTATTCAATCATCACAAGTTATCTTTCTAATTTGATTTTCCGTACACAAATCTTACAAAATCAGTACTCTAACCACTAGTTGAGTCCCAAACATATTTACAAATCGAGTTTGTCAACTTACAAAAGAGGCTTGCATTGGAAACATGAAATAGTATCAGTGGTACAATGTTTTTGATCGCCCTTCTTTGATAGCCCCATCTCAAAGACTTGCCTATAACAGCAGACCTGAGTTCACTGTGGATGACATAATAGCTTTAGCGGAAAGAACAAAAAAAATAAAAAAGAACTCGCGAACAGATGTAAAAATAACAATAGCACCTTAGAAGCACTTCTTGTGGAAATGGATGGACTAGACTTGTCGTACTTGCCCTTCAAAATCCACATCTGATTAAGCACAGAACATGTTTAAGTTAGCAACAACAAAGTTCAAAATGTACCTTAAAATTGCAAAAGTTTATGCAAGAGAAGATTTTTAAAAATAAAGGCCTGCCTGATGTACTTATGCTTTCGAGAGTATCCCCAACCTACTATTAAAAAGTTATTTTCTCTTCTCATAAAATGAAATCAATAGTTCTAAAAATAGGTCAAGTCGCCTTGTGTCGATCATGACCTATTTGAGATTTGGGATCATGACACTAGTTACTCCTATCACATTTTGCCAAATGAAGAAAAAAAAGAAGAAGCATTTTCTTAAATATTGTAGAGTTTGAGAATAGAAAGAGCAACCATTAGTAATTTTAGTATATGTATTTTTTGAAAATAGTAAATAAGTGTTTGATATAAGGAAAAAAACTCAAATATGTCATTGAATTATTAAAAATGGCTTATCTATGTCATTCGTATAAAAGTTTGGCTCATCCATGAAACTGAACAACTCTGGTGAAAACATAACATATTTCACCTCGTTTTATGTATGTCTCCAAGGAAAGGAGTTTGTCTATTTTTTTTGTGGTTTCAAAAGGTAGTGGAAACGCGTTCCTTAAGAATCAGTAGTCAATTCTATATTTTCAATAAGGGCAGTTAACAATTGAATTTGATTTTGACCATTATTTTTATATTAATAGTAGTGTGAAAGAAAGATTAATTGGCCACGAGTTGTTGGAGAATATTGGTATTGAGTTCCTTTGACTTATGATTAGTTAGTTCTATTTCTCTATGTGGTGGGCCATTTTAATTCCATATCGCCTTTGATTTTTCCTTGCCAGACAATAGTAGGTTAATTGATCACTTTTTATTCTTGAAATGACTTGGATTAGTATTAGTCTGAATACGAAAAAATCACGGGCTGCATCCTTCGAGCATATGTGAAGGGTGGTGATTTTTTAGTTTTGTTGCAATAGAGAAATTACAACTGAGGGTCTATCGAAAACAACCTTGATAGCTTCCCTAAATCCCATTTGTGAGATTACACTGGATATCTAGTTCATGTAATCATACGATCGACGTTCATCATGAATCAACCAAATCATCAAAATACTAGGAATTTTATACACTACACAGTAAAGTCACAAAACTATTATTTGTCACATTAAAGTAATTACCCCAGAGCATTGAAACAGAGACATATGATGTTCAACAAACCTTTATGAGCTTATAAAATTTGTAAATATCCTCAACAATAAGATCTATATTATATTCTTTTTTGTATATAAATATTTGTATTAATGTGAAGTATATTACATAGATTTATTACCACTAACTCTTCATTATGTAAATATACACAACTCCCACTAATTATATTCATTATGATTTTTACTACCACCTCTCATCCATGATCAAATGGATTAATGTTATATTCATAACAACTCTAAGTGTTCTTCAATCTTATCCTATGAATAGTGACATTTGACACAATATTGTACACAATTAAAACAAATTGGAAAAAAAAAAAAAGAGTATCTCTATGCTCTCTTCTCTTGTCTCTTTTTATTTGTTTTTTTTTTAATGTTATGTTTCTTGTTTGTTGTTATTGTATACTTTTTATTGTTTTATGGTTATTAATATTGAGAATTTACATTGGTTAGTTGTTTTGGTATACATTAACCTAACATGTGGTATTTTAGTATCCTCATTTGAATATTGTATTTGTACAATAATTAGTTATTTTTACTTTATGCACTTTTAGTCAATTTTATAATAAAGGGTGTATTTTTTTTATTAAGAAAATATATGTACTTTCTATCGTAAAAATGGTGGATATTTTTTTAGTAGATACCAATAGATTTGAAGGGGATAAAATATGTCATTTGCTATACAAAAATTATATGAAATATTTTGGGATAAACGTGCAAAGCATGTTTCCAGAACTAGTGATTAAAAATGAAATGAATTGACAAAAAAGCAAAGTGAAGTAAACGGAAATAAAAAGCTTCCAAGGGAAAAGAATAGCTTACATCAGTTCAAGAGCCATTCGTTTTAATCATCACATGCATTCGTAATCGATCTTTATGGTGGGAAATTGAGCAATATTTGGCCAGTATTCCCCCTTGTCAAATTCTAGTAGTGGTTTGAGCAATGGGCAGTCGTAAATATGTAGTTTAGAGAGGGAAGAGGGCATCCCTTTTAGTGGAAGAGATTGGAGCTTAGGGCAATAGGAGATGGTCAGCTGAGAGAGGGAGGAGGGCAGTGCCGATTCAGGAAGTGATTGGAGATTAGGGAAATGGGAGATCTCCAGGTGAGAGAGGGAGGAGGGCAGTGCCGATTCAGGAAGAGATTGGAGATTAGGGCAATGGGAGATCTCCAGCTTAGAGAGGGAGGAGGGCAGTGCCGATTCAGGAAGTGATTGGAGATTAGGGAAATTCATGATTTGTAGACTTTGAAGCGAAGTGAGGTGCGAAAACTGGCCTTGTTCCAGCATGGACTGAATTTGAGGTACATTACCCTCAATACGTAGATATTGAAGAGAGATGAGTCTTTTGAGATGTTGGCTGCTTAATGTTTTCAGATTGTTTATCATAAGTGTTTGAATAGAGGAAGGCAACTCCCAATTCTCACCACCAACAATCTCTTCGTCACTGCCATCATGGTAGATGATTAACTCTGTGAGACAGGGGAGTCTCTGTAAATGCCACTCCTTTCGGCCGTTCACCAGTTTCTCGCAATAACTGATCGCAAGTTGTTGTAAATTGAAGGGCAATCCTTCTTCAGGAAAGGACTGTATTTCTGGACAATTACGCAGTTGCAGATCCTTAAGAGATGGAAGGAGTTCCTGCATACGTTCTGGCAGCCACTTCAGCTTCAAACAGCCATTAATACTCAGTGACGTCATCTGGGTCCCCCCACATGCCACCGAAAGTTTTTCAACATTCTCACATCCCCAAATAAAGAGAGTTTCAGTGGCAGTAGGAATCAAAAACCTACTAAGGTTGTGGCAATAATGTACCCTCAAATGACGTGCTCTTGGGAGCAACTCAGGTGATATATCATCTATACAATCACATTTATGCAATTTCAAAACCTCCAGAAACATACTCATCTCACCAACTGGCTGTTCCAATTTCAATTTCTTGCAACGAGATATCTCTATTCTCTTCAAGGTAGTAGGCACTATGCTAAAAGGAAAGGAGGTAAGAGAGTTACAATCACTAATACGTATTTCCTCAAGTTGGGCATCATCAAAAACAACTCCAACCATGGGAGAACCAATTACTTCAAAACTTTTTAAACTTGAAAGTTGGATGGGTACTGTCTCCAAACTGAGCTCAGGACAATTTCTAATTGAAAGGTCCTCAAGTATAGGGAACTCTCCATTTCCTGGTATGTGCCATTGCTTCCACTCCGGCATATCTTTAAATTTAAGCTTCTCAAGACAGTTAAAAGGCTTTTTGGAGGACCAACTGCCATAGAATTCTTCCGTCACCTCTGTTATTCCATGCATCCCTCTAATCGAAAGGAATTTCAGAAAAGGGAGTTGTCCTAGTGCTGGCAAGGAATAACAGTTCTTGCAGTTTCTAAGAGACAATTTCACCAGCTTAAGAAACAAAGGATCAGCTAGCCAATTGGGAAAGTTTGTCCCTCTATATCCAGTGATTTTGACTACTTTGATGTTTTTATGGGGGCATAGCTCATCAAGTATGTCTCTTTCTGTTTGAGAATTGTCCGCACTACTACTTCCACTCCACTCCAAATATAACCTGTCGACATGATTCTTCTCCCTCATCTTTGCCTTCACAGCTTCCCTACTATCAACCACATTTTGCAACTCTAAAACTGATAGAGATCCATACAAGTTATGTACTTCACCCAAATCTTCCATTCTCAAACCACCTTCAAGAAACTTGGCTCCCACTAGCACTTGGAGGCTTTTCAACTTGCTCAGATGTAGAGGCATCTTCAAGAGAAAAGTGTTGCTTATGTCAAGATGACGCAAGTTAATCAACTTCTCCATCTGCAGCGGTAGCTCCTCAAGATTATAACAAGATGACAGGAGAAGTGTCTCCAAATTATACAATGCACAAATGGAATCTGGCAACCTTTTAATCTCTGTGTGAGAAATATCCAAAAATCTGAGTAGTTTCAATTTGATAAACAAGTCATCCGGCAAATCCTTAATCCTGTAATGAGACAATGATAATGCCCTTAAGGATCTTAGCCTTGGCAGAATGTTATGCAACACCCTCTTGCTTAGAGTGCGATAACAATCCCTGAGATCAATACATGTCGGAAGCAATGTCCTCAGCTGCTCCAATTTGTAGAGGGGTGTCAATTTCTCAAACTCACCACCATATCCCATTGAATATGATAAGTGTCGACTTTGTTCCAACATATGAGATCCTTGGCTCTCTTCCAACCTGATACAAAGTTTTGAAGATGCAATTTGGGCTAAATCATTGACAAGGTCATGCATTAAGAATAAATTCTCTGTGTTCCCTTCAGAAGGATTTGGGACCCTTTCGAATAATGATCTTGATCTCAACTCCAGAAAGTACTGGTTGCCTGAATCTTCAATTATTTCATCTTCCTGTGGTACAAGACCATTGGCAATCCACAGATGAATAATTTGTTCTTTCCTAAAGGGATAATCTTTAGGAAATATTGCACAAAAGGAAAAACATCGCTTTAAATATGCGGGAAGATCATTGTAGCTCAACATCAATGCTGGTAATATGTCATTGTGTGGCAGCTCCCATATTTCACTTCTCAAAATACGTTTCCACTCTTTAACCTCTGATTTGGAGCGTAACATGCCAGCGAGCGTCTTCAGAGCTAAGGGCAGTCCTTTGCACTTAGCTGCAATTTGTTTCCCGACCTCTTCAAGTTCCGGATGTCCCATAGGACCCATGTTTTCAAATGCATGTGTTTTAAATAAAGACCAAGAGGCTTCAGTAGACAAATTGTCCATGCTAATTTGCTCATTTCCCATCATCAAGGCAACACTCCCTTTACGTGTCGTCACAATGATCTTACTTCCTATATCTCCTTGTACAAAAATATTTCTCAAGTCATCCCACTCGTTGTAGTTGTCATTCCACACATCATCCAAAACAATAAGGAACTTCTTTCCCTTCAAGCTTTCCTTCAATTTGACTTGAAGCTGATTAAGATTGTTGTAGACATCCTTTGAGTCAAATTTGCCAATTTCTTGAAGTAACCCTTTCGTTATTCTCAAAGCATTATATCCCTCAGAAACACAATACCAAGCTTTCAAACCAAAATGGTTCTTCACCCTCTCATCATTGTAAACCGCTTTAGCAAGTGTTGTCTTACCCAGGCCGCCCATTCCAACAATAGGAACTACTGTCAGATTTTTCCCACTTGCATCTTCAGACAATAAACGGTCAATCAAATCCTCTATTTCCCTCTGCCTACCAAAGATATCAGATTCATCATCCACAGAAGTTGAAGGTCTTCTAGTTTCTTGTTTCGTGGAACCAAAATACTCCTTTAAGCCAAGGAGACCAATTTGCTCTTGCAAATCCTTTAATGTTTCAATAGTGTCTTCCAGCTTGTCCTTTATGTTAAGGAAAAATTCATCACTGAAGCAAAGGTTGAGGTCACTTACTTGCTGGTTGCCTGTTTCTGCAAGATTTTGATGCTGACCTTCCACCTTAAGCCTCAACACTTGATAATTAACTTCTTCTATTAAGTTTTCAGCAGAGTCCACAGCATCTCGAAGCTCATTAAGCCAGTCTCTCACAGATGGATTTGATGCCTGCTTATTCTCTGCATCACTTAGCACAATCTGAAGACCACGCAAAGTCATTTTCAGCTTCTTTAACAGCCGAACATGATGTTTATGCTTCTGAAACACCTTGAGCAGATCACCGTTAGGAGCAAGCCTATCAAAGAGAACATTCAAAGCTGAAGAGAGAAATGCACCACCAACTGCTAAGCCAATCTCCATTACTGAAATCTGCAAATCAAAACAAGGAGAACACAAAATGATTCTTTAAGAATTTTGACATAATATATCTTCAAATAGTCTCTCGTTAAGAACTTTATTTTACCTGTTGAATGTTAAGAGTAATTTGCAAGAATGACCACTGATTTCTCTCAATCTCTCTCTCTTTTGTTAGTGCTCTTACTTGTAATTGTTACAACTGTGTTTGCAAACTGTCCTTTTTTCAGTGGAGTCTGCTTTTTCATTGCTTTTTCACTTCAATAATTGAAGCAAGAGACTAAGTGTACTTCAATAATTGAAGCAAGAGACTAAGTGTGGGTGTAGAAAGGGTCCCAAGTAATAAATTTCTACACACCTTATTATTACCGTGCTAAAAGGGACTATCATATCATGAATATGTTGGTGCAACGGTAAATTTGTCTTCCGTGATTTATGGGTCACAGAGGTTTGAGCCGTGAAGGCTAATACTAATTTTTGTATTAGGTTAGGTTATATACATCACACTCCTTAAAATATGAGTTTTTTCCGAACTATACTAACATGGAATACTTTGTACGCCGAACTCTCCTTGCCTATCCTCGGTGTATTGAAGCACAATGTTTTTAGTGACAAGTTCCTTGAAGAAGCAAATTAGATTCAACAAAATAAATTTTGTCAGAGCTTTTATACTTTTTTCGGTTTCAATTTATGTGTTTTTACTTATCTTTGATCTATCTCAAAAAAAGTGTTTCTTTCTTACAGTAAAACCTCTATAAATGCATATGCTTGGGACCGGAAAAAATATTCATTTATCGAGATTATTAGTTTATTGATAAATGCATAAAATATTTATTTATCGATAAATAAATATTTATTATTTTAAAGAGTATTTTGCAGTATGTGCTATAAGAAGGAAAAAAAAAATATTTGAATTAAGAATTTCAAAAGTTTAAATCTAGGAAACTAAAAAGTGTAGTCTTTGCATATTTATTATTTAAATCTAGGAAAGCTAAACAAATTTAATGAAGTTTAATGTTTCTAATTGTATTCATGTATATAGAATATGAAGAGATTTTATGTTAACTATAAAAGGAAAAAGCTAGATGTTTAAAAATCATAATCCAAGTATAATGACTTCTCATCATTTGAAAGACGTACAAAAATCATCTTTAACCAATAAAATAAGAAATGCAATATGTGAGCATAATAAAGAGAATCCAACTATTAGCTACAAAAATTTGCAAGCATGAGTGAAACAAAAGTTTGATTTGACTATTAGTCAATCAACATTATCGCACACTCTCAAAATGTCAGCAGAGTATTTGTCAAATGAGATGAAAAATAGCGATGCCAAAAGGCATAAACCGGCAAAATACCCTGATTTAGAGAAAGTTTTGTACGAGTGGTTTCTTCAAATGCAAGAGAAAGTGAACATGTCATGGGAAATTATCCAAGGAAAAGCAAAGATCTTTTCCTGAAAATGTATGGTGAAACTAATCCAAAATTCAGCTTCTCTTCTGGTTGGTTAGAACCTTTCAAGTCAAGATACGGAATCAAGTCTTACAGACGTTTTGGTGAAAGTGGTTCAGTTATCATGGAGAATATTGAAAACGAATTGCCTAGCATACGATCAAAACTAGATCAGTTTGAATTGAAGGATATTTATAATATGGATGAATTGGACTATTTTACCGATTGAAAGTTGATCATTCACTTGCTACCAAGCAGTTTGAAGGTCACAAAAAAGACAAAGAGAGAATTACTCTTGCTCTCTGTTGCAATGGTGATGGATCTGACAAAGTACCATTGTGGATTATTGGTAAGTTTGCAAATCCTAGATGCTTTAAAAATGTGAACATGAACAATCTTAATTGCATGTATAGATCCAACAAGAAATCTTGGATGACTGGCTTGCTTTTCCAAGAATATGTTGGCTGGTTTGATAAGAGAATGAATGACAGGAAGGTATTGTTAATAGCAGACAATTATTGGGTTATGAAGGTGATTAGGGCGTCATGCGGAAACTTACAATTTGCAAATCATATGGTTGATAAATTAGACGACACATAAAACTATACTAAACGAAATAATATTATTATATGATATGACCAATTGGTCTACATAATTAAAAACTAATAAAAAACATAGAAACTGTAAAGAGAAAATCTCCCCATAAACAAGACTCTTAAACGACTACATTGCGGATTCTATTGTTCTTGTGTTAGAAGAAACAAACATATATTTATAGAGTCCTAAAACCTTTTCTTACTAGAAAAGGACTAGCTACTCCAAAACCTTTTTCTAAAAGGAAAAAATAAACCAAATATAAAATAATATTATATTTTCCTTTCAGGAAAAGTAAAAACATTTATGGTAATGTTTTGTCTTTTCTTTAAGGAAAAATAATTCTTAAATTATGGTAAGAAAATCAGGGCAAAACCCTAACAACAATTGCTCAGCTAATCCAAAGATAGAGGAAGGCCTAAGAAATGTAGAGTTGTTTTTCTTACCTCCTAACACAACGTCTAAGATTCAACCATGTGATGCTGGGATTATTCGAGCATTCAAAGCTCATTATCGTCGTCATCTATATTTCAGCATCCTACAAGGCCTTGAGGTTGAAGCACCAAATACTGAAAAAATTAATATTTTGAATGCTATTAATTTTGTTAACTTGGCTTGAAATTTTGATGTGAAAGAAATAAGAATTGCAAATTGTTTTCGACATTGCAAGATCCGATCAGAAGAAAACAATGTTCCCGAACCACATGTTGGTGAATTAGATGAAGGTATCCAAGAATTAAATGATGTCATCTCTAATTTAGCCTACAGAAATGTAATGGATGTTGAACATCTTTTGAACTACCCTAACGAGAATGATACAATTATATAATCACCTACAAAGGAAGAGATTATTCAATCTGTAATGAATAATGATGATGAGAATGATCCTGAACAAGATGATAGTAGCATTGTCCCACATATATCGTCAAAGGAGGCATTTCAAGCAATGACTACATTGTCAAACTATTTGGTACAACACGAACAAAATATTCCAAAAATTGTGTTCGCTCTTCAAAAAGTTAAGGATGAGATTAATTTTGGTTTTGGTGGAAAGAGAAAACAATCAACTATAGAATCATATTTTAAAAAGAAATAGGTATTGGTCTAGTATTATTGACTGATTAAATATATATAAATTCTTGATGTATTTTAGTAATTATTACTTTATATTTTTTCTAGGCCTTTAATACTTTATTTTTAATTATTATCTAATGCACTTAGTGAGAATATTACTTTAATATAACTGACCCAAGTCGGAACCGGAGAAAAATATTCATTTAGTGAGATTATTACTTTATCGAATATTACTTTATTGAGGTTTTACTGTAGTATGTCTTTCCATTTTAATATCATAAAATTTTAAAAAACTACAAGCATCTTTAATTTAAGACCATTAAATTTAAATGTCTCAATTTATTTAATAAACTTCGTGCTCAAGTAAACTAAGACACTTATATTGAAACAGAGTGAGCACGTCAAGACCGAAAAATAAACCATGACGTTAACATTGCGGAATATTAGCACAACCTCAAAGACCAAACAAAGTCATCCTCAGCTTCTGAACATGCACCACATCTGCAAAGCAAAATAAAGAACCACAAAATGGTTTAATTTTAAGAAATTAATTTGAGAAGATAAATGTTTCTATCTTCAATTACTAAAGGAACTTTACTTTACCTGTTGATGCTAATTATGGATAGTTTGGTAGCTGGTTTGGAAATGAATTATGTAAGTGTTAAATTTTATATAAGCAATATGATGTTTGATAGTTGGTTAAGAGGTAAGTTATTTATGTATAAAATTAATTAATGTGGTGTTCAGTTTAAATTTAGAAATTCAAGTAGCTAATACATGTAGATTAATATGAGGAAATCTATAGTATTATTTTATGCGGAATAAAAGATTAAATAAGTAATACATAAATAAGTAAATCATAGATAAAATAATACATAAATTTCATTATAACTAACTAAAGAAAACAAAATTGTCTTTATTTCTCTTTTTCAAAAAGTAAGAATTTTCACCCAACTAGAAGACAAAAGACTTTCACCTAACAAGAAGACAATGATTATTCATTATTTTCTCAATTCAATAATTGAAGCAAGAGGGGTAGGGTTCTTAATTAGGGGGACACTCAAAAATAAAAGAGTTAAAATGATAAATCTCTACGCATCTCATTATAGTGCAAAAAGAAACCTACCATATCATTAACATGTTTACTTTACCTTCTTGAAGAGTTCTTTTTATTTTTTTAAAAAATCATTTTTGAAAATATTATTATGGAATTTTGAATTTAACAAATTGAATTTCTTAGTTGAATGATAACTTTACATTCTGATAAAAGATGAAATAAGTAACACATGAATAAGTAAACCATGCATAATAAATCTCTGCATAAAATAATATATAGATTTCATCATAACTAATTCATGTATTACTAATACCTGCATCAGGTATCAAACAACTCCTTTTAAGTTATATCATTATATAATTCCAAAATTGATCTCATCAAATAAATTAAAACTTATCTTCATAGAAAAAAGTGAAAGGAATAGAGTTTAATTTAGTATATATAAGCAAAATGAGTTGCATATTATGACATCTTCATGAATTAAAATCAATTTTTTCTCCTTTCTCGTTTTGTAGCATTTTTTTTTCTTCTTATAAAACTTACTACTCTTTTATTATTTTTCTCCTATAATATTTTTTTCTCTATAGCAAATTATTGATATTATTGTAGCATGCCTTTTTAATTAGCATGTCTATTGATACCTTATTTAATATTATTTTTATACATAAAGAAACCATGACGTTAACATGATTACAAAATATTAGCACAGCCTCAAGACCAAACAAAGTAATCCTCAGCTTCTTTAAGATCTGAACATCATTTGTATGCTTTTGAAACATCTTCAACACCTGCAAAGCAAAACAAAGAACCACAAAATGATTTTAAGAAATTAATTTGAGAAGATAAATATTTCTATCTTCAAAATTACTAAAGGAACTTTACTTTACCTGTTGATGCTAATTATATGGGTAGTTTGGTAGCTGGTTTGGAAATGAATTATGCAAGTATTAAATTTTGTATAAGTAATAAAATGTTTGATATCTGTATAAGTGATTAGTTATTCATGTATAAAACTAATATTGTGTCTGGTTTACAATTTAGAAATTTACATAACTAATACACGTAGATATTAATATGAGAAAAACTATATAATATTATTTTATGCAGAATAGAAGACAGAATAAATAAAGCATAGATGAGTAAATCATCCATAAATAATACATAGATTTTATTATAACTAATTAAAAAAGAAGAAGAAGAAGCAAAATTGTCTTTTTTTTGCTCTTTTCCAAAAAGTAGGATTTTTCACCCAACAAGAAGACAATGACTATTCAATTAAATAATTGAAGCAAGAAGGGAAGGGTTCTTAATTAGGGGTAGAAACGGGGGGGGGGGGGGGGGGCAGGTGGAGGACTCAAAATTAAAAGAGCTTAAAATAATAAACTTTTATCCAGCTTATGATTATAGTGTTAAAAGTAACCTACCAAATTATAAATATGTTTACATTCTTAAAAAGTTATTTTCTCTTCTCATAAAATGAAATTAATAGTTCTAAAAATAGGTCAAGTCGCCTTGTGTCGATCATGACCTATTTGTGATTTGGGATCATGACACTAGTTACTACTATCACATTTTGCCAAATTACATAAAAAAAACAAAAAGAAGAAGCATTTTCTTAAATATTACAGAGTTTGAGAATAGAAAGAGCAAACATTAGCAATTTTAGTATATGTATTTTTTGAAAATAGTAAATAAGTGTTTGATATAAGGAAAAAAAACTCAAATATGTCATTGAATTATTAAAAATGGATTATCTATGTCATTCGTATAAAAGTTTAGCTCATCCATAATACTGAACAACTCTGATGGAAATAGAACATATTTCACCTCATTTTATGTATGTGTCTCCAAGGAAAGGAATTTGTCCATTTTTTTGTGGTTTCAAAAGGAAGTAGAAACGCGTTTCTTAAGAATCAGTAGTCAATTCTATATTTTCAATAAGGGCAGTTAACAATTGAATTTGATTTTGACCATTATTTTTATATTAATAATAGTGTGAAAGAAAGATTGGCAACAAGTTGTTGGAGAATAGTGGTATTGAGTTCCTTTGACTTACGATTAGTTAGTTCTATTTCTCTATGTGGCGGGCCATTTTAATTCCATCTCGCCTTTGATTTTTCCTTGCCAGACAATAGTAGGTTAATTGATCACATTTTATTCTTGAAATGACTTGGATTAGTATTAGTCTAAATACGAAAAAATCACGGGCTGCATCCTTCGAGCATATTAGTTTTGTTGCAATACAGAAACTACAACTGAGGGTCTATCGGAAATAATCTTGATATTTTCCCTAGACCCCATTTGTGAAATTACACTAGATATCTAGTTCATGTAATCATACAATCGAAATTCATCATGAATCAACCAAATCATCAAAATAACATGAATTTTATACACTACATAGTAAAGTCACAAAACTATTATTTATCACATTAAAGTAATTACCCCAGAACATCGAAACAGAGACATATGATATTCAACAAACTTTTATGAGCTTATAAAATTTGTAAATATCCTCAACTTTAAAAGTCTCGTTTTATTTTGTAAATTTCGTTCTCAAGTAAACTAATACACTTGCATTAAAACATGACGTTAACATTAGTGGCGGATCTATGTAGTAGTCGGGGGGTGCCACGCCACCCCCCAACTTCGACGGAAACTCTATATATACATAGGTATATATATATATAATATTTATATAAATATAAAGCATGGCACCCAATGAACAAAATTGGCTTGTGGTGCCATGGTTGGAGGGCAACTTTAGATGGCTAATGTTGCGGGTTCGAATCCCATTTGTACCTATTTTATTTGAGAAATTAATCGATAAGTCTATTTGGCACCCACGAACTCTAAATCCTGGATCCGCCACTGGTTAACATTATAGAATATTAGCACAACCTCAAGACCAAACAAAGTCATTCTCAGCTTTTGAACATTCTCACACCACATCTGTAAAGCGAAATAAAAAACCACTAAATGGTTTAATTTTAAGAAATTAATTTGAGAAGATAAATGTTTCTATCTTCAATTACTAAAGGAACATTACCTGTTGATGCAAACTATGGTTAGTTTGGTAGCTGGTTGAGAAATTAATTAATTCTGTATAAGTAATATCATATTTGTTAATTGATTAAGAGGATAGTTATTCATGTATAAAATAAATTAATGCGATGTTTGTTTTATAATTTAGAAATTCACATAACTAATACATGTATAGATTAATATGACAAAATCTATATATAAATAAGTAAATCATAGATAATATAATACATAAATTCCATTTAAACTAATTAAAGAAAAAAAAATTGTCTTTATTTTTCTTTTTCAAAAAGCTAGACTTTTTACCCAACTAGAAGATAAAGACTTTCACCTAACAAGAAGACAATGACTATTCATTATTTTCTCAATTCAATAATTGAAGCAAGAGGGTTAGGGTTCTTACTTAGGGGGACACTCAAAAATAAAAGAGTTAAAATGATAAATCTCTATGCAGCTCATTATAGTGCAAAACGTACCAACCATGTCATTAACATGTTTACTTTACCTTCTTGAAGAGTTCTTTTTATTTTTATTTTTTTAAAAAAAATTCATTTTTAAAAATATTATTATGGAATTTTGATTATAACAGAATTGAATTTCTTAGTTGAATGATAACTTTACATTCTGATAAAAAATGAAATAAGTAATAGATGAATAAGTAAACCATGCATAATAAATCTCTGCATAAAATAATATAGAGATTTGATCATAACTAATTCATATATTACTAATGCTTGCATCAGGTATCAAACGACTCCTTTTAAATTATATCATTATATAATTCCAAAATTGATCTCATCAAATAAATTAAAACTTATCTTCATAGAAAAAAGTGAAAGGAACAGAGTTTAATTTGGTATATATAAGCAAAATGAGTTGCATATTAAGACATCTTCATGAATTAAAATCAATTTTTTCTCCTTTCTCGTTTTGTAGCATATTTTTTTCTTCTTTTATAAAAGTCACTACTCTTTAATTATTTTTCTCCTATAATAATTTTTTCTCTATATCAAATTATTGATATTATTGTAGCATGCCTTTTTAATTTGCATGTCTTTTTGATACCTTATTTAATATTATTTTTATACATAAGAAACCATGACGTTAACATTACGAAATATTAGCACAACCTCAAGTCCCAAGAAAGTCATCCTCAGCTTCTTTAAGATCTAAACATCATTTGTATGCTTTTGAAACATCTTTAACACCTGCAAAGCAAAACAAAGAACCACAAAATGATTTTAAGAAATTAATTTGAGAAGATAAATATTTCTATCTTCAATTACTAAAGGAACTTTACTTTACCTGTTGATGCTGGTTGTGGGTCGTTTGGTAGCTGGTTTGGAAATGAATTATGCAAGTGTATAAGTAATAAAATGTTTGATATCTGGGTAAGTGATAAGTTATTCATGTATAAAACTAATATTGTGTTTGGTTTATAATTTAAAAATTCATATAACTAATACACGTAGATTTTAATATGGGGAAATCTATATAGTATTATTTTATGCGGAATAGAAGACAAAATAACTAAATCATAAATAAGTAAATCATGCATAAATAATACATAAATTCCATTATAACTAATTTTAAAAAAAGCAAAATTATCTTTTTTGCTCTTTTCAAAAAAGTAAGACTTTTCACCTGACAAAAGACTATTCAATTAAATAATTGAACCAAGAGGGGAAGGATTCTTAATTTCCCGGGGGGGAGGGGAGGGGCGGCGCAAGTGCCAACCCCAGGTGGGGGACTCATTCATTGTAGTGTTTGTCTTGTTTGGTAAAGTTGACATGAGTTGTAGAAAAGAAAAAAACCAAAATCATTTTTAAAATTAGTTTCTCTTCTCATAAAATGAAATTAATAGTTCTAAAAATAGGTCAAGTCGCATTCTTTCTGACGACATAAAAAAAAAAAAAAAAAAAACTTAAGTCATCTACAGTCACTTAAAATTGTCCCCTTAATTTACTTGAACATCTCAATTGAGGCTTGTACCTTACCTATCTTATTCAAAATATGTACTCCCTCCGGCAAGAATAGTACAAATTTGATTGCTTTTGTTTGAAATTGTTAAAGAATTCAAACCCTAAAGAATCCACAATATAAGATTATCGACAAATTTTAATTGATGTTTGAGTAAGAGAATGAGATAGGAGAAATGACAATTATGATAGTGATGAAAATCGCAAATCAGAATAAAAGGGAGAGGGTAGATGACATCTATGGTGTTGATTACAGAAATAAATGTTGGACGAACGGGTAGGCGAATTGGTGGACGAACTGTGGTGGCGGTTGATTCCTACTAGAAGATTTTGGGTGGGTGGGTTGTGTAGGGCTAATTTTTACTTTTCTATTATTTTTTAAAGAAATTATAATATTTTCTTAAATAATTTTTTGAACTCAAATGACACGTGTCACAATTTAATTTGTTATTGTGCCATGTCATCGCGAGTGTAGCTCACACACTTTAAATTTTTTACTGATTATTAAAAAAATGTCAAAACGATATCAATTCTAAGGGGTAGAGGTGTTCAATAGATATAAACCTTAGTTAAGGTGTTCAAATAAATTATGGGGACAACTTTAAGTGGCGGTCGATGACTTAAGCCTAAAAAAAGAAGAAGCATTTTCTTAAATATTACATAGTTTGAGAATAGAAAGAGCAAACATTAGCAATTTTAGTATATGTATTTTTTGGAAATAGTACTAAGTGTTTGAAATAAGGGAAAAAACTCAAATATGTCATTGAATTATGTAAAATAACTTATTTATGTCATTGTATAAAAGTTTGGCTCATCCATGGTACTGCTGTTACAAAAATTATGATTCATTCATGCCATTATTTTTTAATAGAAAATATACTCTAGTTTTGTAAACCATTTGTGACATGGGGCCTCTTATTAGAGATCCACGTCACCTAATTAAAAAAAACTCAATGTTTAATTAAACAGAAAATGGTCTAAAATACCCTTAAACTATTATAAATGGTATAAAATTACCCTTCATCCACCTATTAGCGGTACAATACCCTTGGTCCCATATTGCCCTTTATTTTTAATGGTCCCAATTTAAACCCAATTAATAAATTCATTAATAACGTGGCGATTTTCTATTGGTCAGCTTTTAATTAACCTAAATTAATTTTAAAACCCACCCATTCCCAAATTCATTTAACCCATCTTTTATCATCGTCTTCTTCGCAACAAAATGGCAAATCATAGAGCATAAAAGCTACAACCTTTTCTTTTTCTTATTTTCATCCCACCTACATTCTTTGAAAATGAAATAAAACCAATACATATAAAGGAGATTCTGATATTTCTTGAGCAAATTTTTGAGTTGAACATATCTAATGAATCCAAAATAAAGTATATCCAAAAGATTCAGTTTCATTCTCATCAAATATAAGTGGGCAATGTTGATGAGAATTTTGTGTCATTGTCTGGATTATGATTTTCTATTTATTTATGCAATCGTTGCCCCAAAATATAGAATACATACCACTTTCTTAGACTTTCAAAACAAGTAACTAAGATCTGAGCAATGCGCTTAATTAAATAGTTAGAGGTAAACAACAAAGCTATACAACAGCAATTACAGAGTCTACCTTAAATTAGAGTTCCTCTAGACTAGCATAAAAAGAAATAAAAGAACTCAAAACTTGTTTCACCATCTTTATGATCAGCCAATGTTTGTATCATCACCATGTCTAATACAGTAACCTTTACAAAATGATCAAGTTATGTATCAGATATCGTTTTAGATGTTCAAACTCAAGCTCAAGATTCAATTCGAAAAAGCCTGTGAGGAAGATGGGTTAAATAAACTTGGGACAGGTACATTTTATTTGGGTCTAATTTGAGAATAAGTGGGTTTTCAATTAGTTTAGATTATTTAAAGCTGACCAATAGATAATTGCCATGTCATATAATGAATTTATTAATTGAATTTAAGTTGAAGGTAGTTAACAATAAGGGCAATATGGGACCTAAAGGTAGACACCAAGGGTATTTTAGGGCTAATATGTGAATGAAGGATAATTTTGTACCATTTTTAATAGTTCAAGGATATTTTAGGCCCTTTTCCATTAATTATATCAAAATTAAAATCGGATCCAAAGCGTCTGACAAGACTTTAGAATGGTTAAAAAAGAAGAATGTGGAAGTGAAATTGATGCAATCTAAACAACTCTGGTGGAAACAAAACATACTTCACCTATTTTAAGTATGTGTCTCTAAGGAAAGGAATTTGTCCATTTTTTTTTTGTGGTTTCAAAAGGTAGTGGAAACACGTCCCTTAGGAATCAGTAGTCAATCCTATATTTTCAATAAGGGCAGTTAACAATTGAGTTTGATTTTGACTATTATTTTCATATTAGTACTAGTGTGAAAGAAAGACTGGCTCCAAGTTGGAGAATAGTGGTATTGAGTTCCTTTGAGTTACAATCAGTTAGTTCTATTTCTCTATGTGGTGGGCCATTTTAATTCCATCTCGCCTTTGATTTTTCCTTGCCAGACAAGGGTAGGTTAATTGATCACATTTTATTCAAATGACTTAGATTAGTATTAGTCTGAATATGAAAAAATCACAGGCTGCATCCTTCGAGCATATGAAGAGTGGTGATTTTTTTAGTTTTGTTGCAATACAGAAACTACAACTGAGGATCTATCGAAAACAACCTTGATATCTTCCCTAGACCCCATTTATGGGATTACACTGGATATGCTGTTGCTAGAGGTAAGGTCAGCGCACAGTCGATTTAAAAGGCATTTTGATAATATAGCAGTAGCCAGAGGACTTGAAGCAGCTAGCTAGTACTAGAATTTTTCGATTCTGTTATTCATTTAAATTCTTACCTGACAAGGTAGGAGTAAGGTCTGCGTAAACTCTACTTTCTCATCAATACTGTGTATGTTGCTGTTTTAATTATTCTTCAATTGAATTCTAATGCTTTCTTCATTACCAGGAACTTAAACAAGGATATTCAGCTCAAAGACATGCTCTAGTGGCCGCGAAGAACTTGAAACTGTTGATGAGCGGAGAAAAATAAAGCAAACTTTCAGCATACGAGCCTCGATCATCATTCATGTTGGGAAAGACAAGGCACTAACAAGAATGCCAGACAGGATAGCAGCAGAATAATACCCAAATCTAAACTTTCCCTTTCAATTTGAACCAAGAGAAGACAAACCAAATCAAGCAATATGAAGAATGGGCAGCAAGTATTCAACCAAACTAAAGCAATAAGATAAGAACAAGTCAATCACACAAGACACAACGATGTACGTGGAAAACCCTTCGATGTGAAGAGTAAAAAACCACGGGACCAAAAGCTCCACTATAAACACCAAGAGTTACAAAATTGTTCTCCAAAATTGGCCACAAAACAAGTGCCAAAAAACGAGCAACAACAAATCAAGATTGCACCAAAAACTAGAGAATTAAAGAAAAGATTTCACCCAAAACGCGCTACTGTTTACGCCCTCAAATCAGAAGCTACAGACCTCCAAAACCGATCTCCACCGTTGAATTGCAAGAACCAGATGCTGAGAACTCCCAGTTCAAATTTGAGTACGATCCAACGGTTAACGAAGCAGTAAACTCTGTCTGAAGCGGACTGCCTGAGCAGAAAATTTCCAGAAGCAAAAACCGGGATTTTTTTCTCTTTTCTCTCAATCTCTAAAACGAATCTCTCTTGATTTTTCTCTCTTGTGTTTCTGAAAAATAAGACCAAATAAGCCTTATATATATGCCACATAATATTTGGGTTATGGGCTAAAGTGGGCTAGTCCTAATAGGACTTTTATTTATCCACATAGGAAGGGAAAATAAATCCTAAACCCAACAATTCTCCCCCTCACAACTATGTGGAGGAGACCGCCATCCCAGCGATCATGCAACAATCCTCAAACTTCCCTCTTGGCAAAGCTTTAGTCATCATGTCGGAACCATTATCATTGGTATGGATCTTTTCAAGTTCAAGCAACTTAGAATCCAACACATCTCGAATCCAATGATACCTCACATCAATGTGTTTAGACCGACCATGAAATGTAGAATTCTTGCCAAGATGAATAGCACTTTGACTATCGCAATAAAGCACATACCTCTCTTGAGCACAACCAAGTTCCCCCAAAAATCTCTTCATCCAGATCAACTCTTTGCAAGCTTCAACAGCAGCAATAAGCTCAGCCTCTGTAGTAGATAAAGCAACACATTTTTGCAACCTACATTGCCAAGACACAGCTCCCCCTGCAAAAGTAATCAAGTAGCCTAAAGTAGACTTACGAGTATCAACATCACCAGCCATATTTGAATCAGTGTAACCACAAAGAATAGGCTTCCCTGTACCAAAACACAAACTCAAACTAGAAGTGCCACAAAGATATCTCATAATCCACTTAACAGCATTCCAATGCTCTCTTCCCGGATTAGAAAGAAAACGGCTAACAATACTAACAGCATGAGCAATATCTGGTCTTGTACACACCATTGCATACATCAAACTACCAATAGCTGAAGCATAAGGAACTTTCTTCATATCTTCCTTCTCACCATCACTGGAAGGACAATGTCTAGTACTCAATTTGAAGTGCATAGCTAAAGGTGTATTGACAACCTTAGCTTTGTCCATGTTGAATCTACGAAGTACTTTCTGAATATACTTCTCTTGTGACAACCATAACTTCTTGGCATCTCTATCACGGACAATCTGCATGCCAAGAATCTGCCTTGCTGGTCCTAAGTCTTTCATAGCAAAAGACTTATTCAACTCTTGCTTCAACTCTTTAATCCTGCAAGCATTATGACCAACAACAAGCATGTCATCAACATAAAGCAAAACGATAATAAAGTCACCATCAGAGAATTTTTGCACAAAAACACAATGGTCTGAAGAAGTCTTTTTGAAGCCCTGCTGATTCATAAAAGAACCAAACTTCTTGTACCATTGCCTGGGAGCTTGTTTTAAACCATACAAGCTCTTATTCAATTTGCAAACATAATTCTCTTTTCCCTTGACTTCAAAGCCTTCCGGTTGCTCCATATAAATTTCTTCATCCAAGTCACCATGGAGAAAAGCAGTTTTAACATCCATCTGTTCAATTTCTAAATCCAGACTTGCAACCAAGCCTAAAACTACACGAATGGATGACATCTTCACAACTGGAGAGAATATCTCATCAAAATCAATCCCCTTTTTCTGGCTAAAACCCTTCACAACTAATCTAGCCTTGTACCGTGGAACTGGGTTACCATCTTCATGTTTCACCCGGAAAACCCACCTGTTTTTCAAAGCTTTTCGATCTTTAGGTAACATAACTAAATCAAAGGTATGATTATCATGTAGAGACTTCATTTCATCCTCCATAGCATCAAACCACTTTTCTTTTTCTTCACTTTCCATGGCCTCATCAAGACTCTCTGGTTCTCCCCCATCAGTCAAGAGTACATACTCATTAGAAGAATAACGAAATGAAGGTATTTTCTCTCTAGTAGATCTTCTGAGAGAGCTCTCTGGAGCATCAATAATAGTTGGTTGCAGACCAACCATATCGTCTTGCACTGGAGCATCAGCGACATACTGGTCATTCTGAATATGATCACCATCTTCAATATCAACTTGATTTTCATGAAGATTTTCACGTGGTGGAATAGTCAAAGGCACTGGATCAACATCAACTAGGTTGTCACTACTTTGAGAATCAACTTTCTCAACTTTGTCAAGATCTTCAATTGTTTGGTCTTCAAAGAACACAACATCACGGCTTCTAACAAGTTTCTTCTCAACTGGATCAAAGAAACGATAGCCAAATTCATCTTGACCATAACCAACAAAGATACATTGCCTAGTTTTAACATCTAACTTTGACCTTTCATCCTTAGGAACATGCACAAAGGCTTTACACCCAAAAACTTTAAGATGATCATAAGAAACATTCTTACCAAACCAAACTCTGTCAGGGACATCACTATTCAAAGCAACAGTAGGAGATAAATTGATAACATATGTAGCAGTATTAAGTGCTTCTGCCCAAAAGGAATCTGGCAGCTTAGCATCTGAAAGCATACATCTAACTCTCTCAACAAGAGTTCTATTCATCCTCTCTGCCAAACCATTTAGCTGAGGAGTCTTTGGAGGAGTTTTCTGATGCCGAATACCCTGCTCTCTGCAATATCTATCAAAGGGGCCAATATACTCACCACCATTATCAGAACGAACACATTTCAATTTCTTCCCTGTTTGTCTCTCAACCAAGGCCTGAAAACTCTTGAACACATCAAGTACCTGATCCTTGGACTTCAAAGAGAATACCCAGAGTTTGCGTGAATAATCATCAATAAAAGTCACAAAATAAAGTGCACCACCATGAGACCTTACCTTAAAAGGACCACACAAATCAGAATGTACCAGCTCCAACAAATCAAGCTTTCTTAAAGGAGGATGACTCTGAAAAGAAACTCTCTTCTGTTTACCTGCTAAGCAATGAACACATTTGTTCAACTTTGCTTGTTTCACTCCAGAAAGCAAATTCTTCTTAGCCAAATTGTGCATCCCCTTCTCGCTCATATGACTCAGTCTTCTATGCCATAACAATGATGAAGTATCATTCTCCACCAAATTTACTGAGCCTTTAGAAATGGAGCCCTGAAAAGTATACAAGTTAGACAACTTATCACCACGGGCTACAACCATTGAACCTCTAGTAAGCTTCCACTGGCCAGCACCAAGGGTATTAACATAACCCTCATCATCAAGGTATCCCACAGAAATCAAATTCAAGCGAACATCTGGAGCATGTTTGACATTATTGAGAACTAGTTTGGAACCATTGCTACTTTCCAAACAAACTGTCCCAATACCAAGAACTGCAACCTCATGATTATTACCCATTTTTAACATCCCAAAATTACCTGGAGTATAAGAAGAAAATAATTCCTTCTTGGGCGTGACATGAGAAGTAGCACCAGAATCCACAAACCAGCTAGACTCATCACGAACAAGATTGACAGCATTTTCATCACAAGAAACAAGAAGATCATCATTAGCAACAACAGTAACACGATTTTCATTGTCACCTTCTTTCTTTTGTTGTCTCATATCTCTCTTGTACTTAAAACAAAATTTCTTGATATGCCCATTCTTGTTGCAATAGTCACATGTAACATTCTTGTATTTAGACTTTGACTTACCTCTACTTTTATCTCTGTCACTCTGACCTCTGATCTTGTTTCTCCCCCTATCTTCAGTAACCAAAACATCGGAGTGTGAAGTAGAAGAAGTTGAACCTTGAGATCTTCTTCTCATCTCTTCATTCAAGACACCACTCTTAGCATATTCCATGGTCACAACACCACTGGGAGCAGAATTAGTCAAAGAAACTCGAAGAGTTTCAAAAGAGTCTGGCAGAGTATTAAGAAGCCATAGTCCCTGTATTTCTTCATCGAATTTTACATTCATTCCAGATAGCTGGTCAAGAACACCCTGAAAATCATTAATATGATCAGAAATAGGAGTGCCCTCTTTATACCTGATATTCATCAATTGTTTCAATAGAAACAACTTATTGTTGCCAGTCTTCGAAGCATATAGTGTCTCAAGTTTGTCCCACAAACTTCTAGCATGTGTCTCATTCACAATGTGATTTCGAACATTATCTTCAACCCATTGTCTAATATAACCACAAACCTGCAAGTGCTCAAATTCCCATTCCTCATCCGTCATGGACTGGGGTTTATTAGAGGTAAACACAGGTAAATGCATTTTCTTGACAAATAGAAGATCTTTCATCTTACCTCTCCAAATATGATAGTTACTACCATTCAAACAAACCATCTTGCTCATATTTGCCTCCATCATTCAAATCAATAACAAACAACAACCAACGCTCTGATACCACTTTGTTGGGAAAGACAAGGCACTAACAAGAATGCCAGACAGGATAGCAGCGGAATAATACCCAAATCTAAACTTTCCCTTTCAATTTGAACCAAGAGAAGACAAACCAAATCAAGCAATATGAAGAATGGGCAGCAAGTATTCAACCAAACTAAAGCAATAAGATAAGAACAAGTCAATCACACAAAACACAACGATTTACGTGGAAAACCCTTCGATGTGAAGAGTAAAAAACCACGGGACCAAAAGCTCCACTATAAACACCAAGAGTTACAAAATTGTTCTCCAAAATTGGCCACAAAACAAGTGCCAAAAAACGAGCAACAACAAATCAAGATTGCACCAAAAACTAGAGAATTAAAGAAAAGATTTCACCCAAAACGCGCTACTGTTTACGCCCTCAAATCAGAAGCTACAGACCTCCAAAACCGATCTCCACCGTTGAATTGCAAGAACCAGATGCTGAGAACTCCCAGTTCAAATTTGAGTACGATCCAACGGTTAACGAAGCAGTAAACTCTGTCTGAAGCGGACTGCCTGAGCAGAAAATTTCCAGAAGCAAAAACCGGGATTTTTTTTTTCTTCTCAATCTCTAAAACGAATCTCTCTTGATTTTTCTCTCTTGTGTTTCTGAAAAATAAGACCAAATAAGCCTTATATATATGCCACATAATATTTGGGTTATGGGCTAAAGTGGGCTAGTCCTAATAGGACTTTTATTTATCCACATAGGAAGGGAAAATAAATCCTAAACCCAACAATTCATCGCCTAAGATTATTGTTTCATTAGGAAGGCAAGATGCAGTGGCTCAATTTTCATTCACGACAATCATTTGATTAGTCTCGAGATGATCAAGTCTAAGGATTTATACGTTGGGAAAACGAGGAAGAAAATGGGCCTTCAACCTAAGTAATATGTATTAACATTATTTTGAGTGAGAGAAAATGACATCACTAAGTTTTGGATGAAAATTGTAACTTTGTCCAGCTTTTAGTTGAGAGTTACACTACTAACAATGCTAAGAATATTAACAATAGATCCTAAAATGTTTCTCTTCCTCTCGCAACTGTGTGAAGTGATGTAGCTTTCATTTTTTCAAGTAGTTCAACCTTCCAGAAAAATTGCTAGCTCTGACCTTGACGTTGATATCTGGTTGTGAATCCATGTAATCATACGATTGACGTTCATCTGTATCAACCAAATCATCAAAATAACATGAATTTTATACACTACACAGTAAAGTCACAAAACTATTATTTGTCACATTAAAGTAATTACCCCAGAGCATCGAAATAGAGACATATGATATTCAGCAAATCTTTATGAGCTTATAAAATTTGTAAATATCCTCAACAATAACCAAGTGATTATTAACATCAGCAGCATCAATATTAACAATCTATACTAATTTTAGTTTGTCGAAGAGTCCACAAGTAGCAGGAAACATAATTGATCGATTACACTATACACTAATGTTGCTTTATTTTTCTACCATTCAAGGGGATCTCTTCCACTGTTATAATATCTTCGTTAGCGGTATAAACGCTTAAGATGCATTCAATAATCAAATTATTGTTAAGATGCATTCACAGTTCAAAGGAGATAACCATGCTCACCCACAAAACTTCAGGAATCAGGACAGCTGAAACTTGGAAGCATCAAAAATGAAACTGTAAAAAGCATTCATAAAACAAATTAGAAATGGAAAAAGTAATACAAACAGAAATCGTGTAAAATAATAAAATCAACATGCCTTGAGAGAAATATTTTCTGATCAAATTGAAGAAAGTGAATTATACAAAGCAGAGCCAAGTTTGTAAGATGAAATCATATCATATATATATATATACACACACACATATATATTATAAGTGGGAAGCTCTCAAGTTAAAAGTTGAATTACAAAAATACCCCTTTAACTAAAAAAAGAGATTTTTAAATAAATGGTTGTAATATAATTCTATACTTATTAAGCTTTAATCGTTTTGTATACTAAAATAATATATGGAAAATGAAAAAACCAAAGAGACGATGACCAGATGCTAATTTTTTATACTTCAAAACTTTTGATTTTTGGTGTTAGAGAAAAGAACCTTTCCTTTCTTCATTTACTTTTTTAAAAAAAAAATAGACCAACAACTTTCTAAATTAGCTAATCTTTCCTCTTCCTCAATATCAATAACTTTCTAAATTATCTAATCTTTCCTCTTCCTCAATACCAATAACTTTCTAAATTATCTAATCTTTCCTCTTCTCCAATTTATTACTCAATTAAATCGTAAGTTAATATATAATTATATATTGAATGAAAGATTGAAGAACTTCCTGAATATATCATTAGCTAAAATAATGATAAGAAATTATTTCTCTCACTTTACAAGCTTTCCAAAATTAGTTTATACATTTACGAAATGATTATAAATAATTAAAAATAAAAATGGGTATATAATTTAATAAAATAATTACTAAAAAAAACTTACAGTAGCTTATGACTTTATATGATTTTTCTGTAGCACTAATATTATAAGTTGAAAATTACTTTAAATAAATAAAAAAAATTTCGAGAAGAGTCTTTTCCACTACCCATTAACTACACATTCATACAATGCATGTTATTTATGTATGCCAATAACTCTCTAAATTACCTAATCTTTCCTCTTCCCCAATTTATTACTCAATTAAATCGTAAGTTAACATATATTTATATATATTGAATGAAAGATGAAAGTTCGGAATATACCGTTTCATATTCCTTTTTTGTGCACTTAGTATAATTTATATAAATGCATATTATCATATAAGGTAATAGGGCTGCTTTACTTCAGTTGCAACGTAATATCATGATATATTTTTTTGCCTCATTTTCTTTTCATTGCTTTAATTTATTTTTTTCCGTTTCATGTCTGATGTAGTGTATTTCTTTTCATTGAATAATTTTTCTTCCATATTATTCTCATTTGTCAATCATAAGGTATGTGGTTTATATTCTCATTCATCCTTGATTTTTTAATAATGTAGATGCATTCTTAGTTTGAATTTTTTTTACTGTTTATTGAGTTTCAGAATTAGAATATAATGGTAGTTCCTTCAAAGAAATATTAGTAAAAGACATTCCAAATATCGTGAAAAAGACATATTTAGAGTTGATTTATATTGTAAGCACATTTGAATGTTGCATATGATTGTGGTAGTCCTACCTTCTCATTTTCTATTTCCGTTTTCACTCTTAAAAAGATAAAAATGATTTCTGTCCTAATGTAATCACCATTTTTTCATATAAAAGTGATAGTACTCAATTCATGATTTTATAAAAAGAACTATAATAATGGATATGAGGAGAGAAATGAAATACATTTTGCACTTGAAATAGGTAATTGATATATGGCGTGTCAAAAAAATTGTTAATTTAATTTGTAGTTTTAGTGATAAAATTTGGTTATTTTTTAGAGTGTGCAATTTATTTTCACCATTATAAATTAATTACATACGCTTAAAATTCATTGTAATACAATGTAAATTACCTTGGTTATTATTAATCATTTCTATTTTGTATCTTCCTATGTATTAACTTTTCTCATAATCTATTCATCTTCCTTTGCCTCAAAATATTGTTGTCAAATATATATGTTGTTGATATTATTTTGTTTCTTTTGTTTTCTACATCTTATGCGTCAATATAGCTATCAAATTTTTTTCAGGTAGAATATTAATGACCCATGAAATTTATTCTTGAAAAGCTTGGTGTTTCCGAAGTTATGTCCTGATCTATTTCCCAAGTTATTATACAGATCTTAAGAGTATTGCATGCTTATCTGTTAAATTGAAGCAAATTACTCTGACATAAATTTTATCACATCTACATCTTTATCTATTGTACTCAAATTTGACCTTTCTATAGCGATCAGTTGATTAGTGTTTTATTAATAGTAACTCTCTGATGAGATGTAATTTAAGCATTTTCCCTTGATTTTGTGGCAGAACAACACTATTATATTATATATTTTATATAGCACATTTGCATCATAAGAACACCTAGACTATTCTACAAATTGAACTTGTAATTTTCTTTGTTACATTTTCTATTTCTCATTACATAAATGTGTTTTATATATATATATATATATATATATATATATATATATATATATATATATATATATATATATATATATTTATCATTCAAATAAGACTATACAAATTAACATGGGACATACGCGCTTTGCACGTGCTCAAAACTAGTTTTAAAAATGTGTAAATGAATCATCACAATTTGGAGCTACAGGAAACATTTCTAACATAGGGAAAATAGAAATTTATACCTCAGGCAAAGTTCTCAACGGTGATAACATTCAAATAAGACTATACAAATTAACATGGGACATACGCGCTTTGCACGTGCTCAAAACTAGTTTTAAAAATGTGTAAATGAATCATCACAATTTGGAGCTACAGGAAACATTTCTAACATAGGGAAAATAGAAATTTATACCTCAGGCAAAGTTCTCAACGGTGATCCATATCAAAATTATCGCCATCGAAATTTTCTATCTTTATCGCGACTTTGTATTCTTAAAAAAAGAAAATATCCATATCATTCGACGTTTTTCCTTTTCAACGTTAGACCAAACATATGCATAAACTTGGGTCAGATGATTGTTTCATTAGGAAGACAAGATGCAGTGGCTCAATTTTTGTTCACAACGATCATTGGATTAGTCCCCGAGATGATCAAGTCTAAGGATTTATACGTTGGGAAAACGAGGAAGAAAATGGGGCTTCAATCAAAGTAATGTATATTGTTTCATTCAGGAAATTTAAGATCATTTTGAGTGTGAGAAAATGGTGTCATTTCATGGCCAAAATTTGAAGTACTTCTACTTATGTTTTGCAGTAGAATATGCATAGGAGTTCAATGACTAAATATTTTTTAGTTGTTGTAGTAATGAGTGGAGGATTTAGTATTCTTTCTTTATTTTGGCGTGCTATTTGGGGTTTTTCAAAAATATTTGCACCTACATAGTTATATTTCTTAGTTTACACTTGTATACCCAATATAACTGATATGAGTTGTGGTGAGATAGTTGAGACTTTTCTATCCATAATTAGAATTTAGGAGCACGAGCCGTAGAATGGGAACTTCGTATTTCTTTTGGTCATATAAACGTGCTTCAGTATCTTTAAATGCATAGTTTTTGGTGAAGTTGTTAGTTTGGGTTGTAGTAATGGTTCTCCCACCGGAGGGTTAGTGTGAGTGTCAATCACAATGGTCTGAGTCGTGACACGTGGTATGAAATGGTGTGATATTTAGCCCAACTCATATGAGTATATTACTATGCTGATATGAAATAAGAAGATGGGAACAAGAATATTCAATAATTAGCCTGGCCCATAAAGGAATGGTGTAATGTTCAATAATTAGGACATTTATGAAAAATAAAAGTTAAATAATAATCAAATATTATATTCGGAGAAAATTGAGAATTGCAAAAAAATAATAAAACAAAAACAGTTAGTTTAGTAAAAATACATTTTATAATGGTGGTGATTAGTAAATACGTGTGAGATATTCGCCAATGATAATTGTGGTTGGTGGAGGCAATTGATGGTGATCGATTGTTAATTGGTTACGGTGATTGAGTGGAAAAGATGAAGGCGATAAAGGTAATTGGTATTTGCGACTAATAATGGAGATTGGCGATGAAGGAATTGAAGGTGGTCGGTGCATGACAGTGACAGAGTCAGTATTTTCCACTAAGAGGATTAAAAAATGAAGAAAAAACCAACACATGAAAACATCTATGAAAGTTCAATATCTATTATATAATATACATAAAAAGTAATTTTTCATGTATAAATTAACAATACTATAATTTTCCATCAAAAAAATTCAAACTCCATCGACCATACCTAGCTCAGCTCCTTGGGTGGTGGTAGAGTCTAAAATGAGTAATAACAAGTGGCCTCTTGATATTTATTCAATTGTATACATGATGAGACACGATATAAAATGACATATCCTAGGTACACCAATTCAAGAAAATTAAATTATATTAATATCTTTTTTTTCGTATCAAATTATGGGATTATATTAATATCTTCTTTTTTTTTTAATCAATTTATGGGATGTATTTTAATTAAAGACGGACATTTTCTTATGGTATGACTTAGAAAGTTTTATCATAAAAATGACAAATATTTACATGCCTATAAAAACTTTTTTTATTAAGAAAAGATAAAAATGTTGAAATTTATTTTTAAATATAAAAATTAATATTTTTGGAATATATTAATAAAAATAATAATATCATATAAAATGAAATAGATACTGAAAAGTTTGAAGGTTTCTTCGATAATACTATATTGAATTTCTTTTCCTTTAATTGGAATCCTTCTATGCTGACACTTCTCTAATTTGGACGGTACAATTTATTATTTTTTCCTAATGTATCGTATTTTATTGTGTTGTGTTATTAAATGATAATAATTATAATATTTAAATTGATTGTATATTTTTTATTATTACATAGTGTTGATTCACTCAGACTGCCTCCTTTTGTCAAAGAAATGGCTTTAGCTTGGAAAGCCGACTAATGGTAATCACATACAATGAGATTAGAAGTTGACGTAAATTTTTTCCTTTTTCTATTATCATTTTTCTTGACAGTCTTAAATTTTTTATTTCTTGTGTAGCTAGATAATCTAGCATTTCGATAATAGTAATGAATCCTTTGTTTACAAATTCAAGAATTTGGGACATATATAGTCAGAAAAAAATTATGTACATGTGGATGAATATATAATTTTTAATTTACAAGTAAGGATTTTATATTGGCTACAAATTTTATATAGTAATAGGGACAAACGTGCAACGCACGTTTCCAAGACTAGTAATAATACAGGTACCAACCATTCAAACAAGATGTTATTTTCTTTGTCCTTTCCATCATGACTTGATCATTAAAAATATTACTTATTTAAACAGCTGTTACTCCAGCGTAGTTGACAATTTCCATATTATTTCTACTTCTTTATTTATTTTGTCAATTCTTGAATTGTCTTTTCTTTTTTTCTTATTTTCTCTAAATAAAAAAATAACTCTTCATTTTGTGAAGAAAATAGTTGTGAGTATAATGAAGAATCCACCAGAGTGGGGCGATGGCGGAAGAGGGAGGAGAGTGGTGGTGATCGGTGGCAGAGTTGCTGGTTCCCTCATTGCAAAGTCTCTTCAATTTGATGCAGATTTAACTCTTATTGATCCGTAAGTTCAATAAGTTTTGCTAATTATTATTTTGATAATCGTGATGTCTGAGTCAACTTGTCCGCACCTCAATTGATTTCACACGGTATTTGGTACTTCCACTAGTACAAGTATGGTATAATTTTGTCCATCAAGCTTGGATTCTCCAAACTAGAACAAATTGAAAAAAAGGCCTTCGTAGTGATTACTATCTCAGAAAGTCACTTTCTTTGCTGAAGAAAGTTGGAATCTCGAAGAAACTTTTTGAGATAAAAACTATTAGTTGAGTCAATCCTTGTGGTGTACTTCAATTTGGTTCAATGTGTCTTGATTAGTCAAAAACTGTTAACAGGAAGGATTATTTCGAGATACCATGGGCGAGCTTAAGAGCAACGGTAGAGCCTTCATTCGCGGAGAGATCTTGATCCACCACAAAGATTACCTCGCCAATGGGAGTCTCATAGTGTCTGAAGTCACTAATATCACCAACAAAGAAGTCTTGACTGCAGATGGACATCAACTTACCTATGACTATCTTGTGGTAGCCACCGGTCACTACGATCCCCTGCCTGTAACGAGAACAGACAGATTGGAAGAATATCAAACAGGTATATATATATATATATACATAGCATCAAAGACTTCTTTAAGATATCATTCATGTGTTTAATTCGTTGGATTTACCATCTTGTCTGCTTTCCAACGATCAAATTACTTGTACGTATAATCATATGGAATGTTTATGCTCGCTAAGTTTATCAACTTTTTGGAAAATGATAAAAAGAAGCTAAAGCATTAGTGGTTTGTATCCGTTGAGCAAAGATTCTTTATTTCTAAATCGGCTCCTCTGGCAAGTTTAATTTCACGAGGTTCAGCCAATTGTCTTGATCGTGACTGCTTTACTCTCTTACGAGATGTACTAGTGATTAAATCTTCTCTTTTGTGATCATCCTGTTAACGTTCTAGATTACTACTTGATATTAATTACTAGTCAAAATGGCGCAAGGCTCGACTGTTTTTGGTATCCTTTTTGGACTATGATAAAACAAAGCTAAAGCATGGGTGTTTTGTATCCATTGAACGGTTCCTCTAGCAAGTTTTCACAGGATTCAGTCAATTGTCTTGTCATGAATGTTGAGATGTACAAGTGAGGATATTACTAGTCAAAATGTTGTTGATGTTCGACTAATTTTTGCATCATTCTTGTTGTTGCAGAGAATGAAAAGATAAAAGAAGCTGATTCTATATTGATTGTTGGTGGTGGTCCTACTGGTGTTGAACTTGGTGCAGAAATCGCTGTCGATTTTCCTCAGAAGAAGGTAACTTTGGTGCACTACGGATCCAGATTACTAGAGTTCATCGGTTCAAAAACATCTGACAAGATTTTAAAATGGTTAAAAAACAAGAATGTGGAAGTGAAATTGATGCAATCTGTTGATATGAGTAATAACACGAACAACTTGGGTGGAAACAGAACATATTTCACTTCGTCTGGGGAAACTATCAGAGCGGATTGCCATTTTCTTTGCATGGGAAAGCCACCGGGTTCAGAGTGGTTAAGGGAGACATATTTGAAGGATCGAATCGATAATTTTGGAAGATTGAAGGTTGATGAAAATCTTAGAATCATGGGTCACAGAAACATATTTGCTGTTGGTGATATAACTGATATTAAGGTAAGCATTAAACTGCATATCTCTTTTTTCTTGAAAATGTCTCCTTTTTTGTACTGACAAATCTTGTATGTGTTCCTAAGAAAAGAAATTTGTCCATTTTTCGTGGTCTTAAAAGATCGTGAAAACACGTAAAAGCTCTTGAATGGAAAAGAGATGTAACTCCAGTTCCTCCAAAGTCAATAGTCAATCCTATATTTCCAATGGGGGCAGTTGACAACCTTATCCGATTTTGACCATTATTTTCATATCAATAATAGTGTGGAAAGAAGGTCTGGTTCCAAGTTGTTCGGGAATCGTGGTATTGAGTTTCTTGACCCTTTGACTTAGGAGTTAAGATTAGTCAGCTCTATTTCTCGATGTGGTAGGCCATTTTCCACCGCGCCTTTGATATTTCCCTCGCCATGTATGTAAAGCTAGAAGAGGCATCATTGGCCAGGCATTGGTTGGTTAATTGATCACATTTTATTCATGAAATGACTTGGATTGGTATTAGTTTGAGTAGCATCTGTGAAGGGTGGTGATTTTTTAGTTTTGTTGCAATAGAGAAGCTACAACCGAGGGTAGCCAGAGGACCTGAAGCAGCTAACTGGTACTTGAATTTTGATTCTATTACTCAATTGAGTTCAAACAAGGATATTCAGCTCAAAAACATGCTCTAGTTGCCGCGAAGAACTTGAAACTTTTGATGAGCGGAGGAAAAGAAAGCAAACTTGCAATGTACGAGCCTCGATCATCTCCTAAGATCATCGTTTCGTTAGGAAGGCAAGATGCAGTGGCTCAATTTTGGTTCACAACGATCATTGGATTAGTCCCCGGGATGATCAAGTCTAAGGATTTATACGTTGGGAAAACGAGGAAGAAAATGGGGCTTCAACCTAAGTAACATATATTGTTCCATTCATGAAATTTAAGATCATTTGAGTGTGAGAAAATGGTGTCATTTCATGGCCAAAATTTGAGTTCTTCATTTTTCTGTAGCTGTGCATAGGAGTTCAATGGCTATAAATATTTTTTAGTTGTTGTAGGATTTAAATGTTAACGAGTGTAGGATTTAGTATTCTTTCTTTATTTTGGCTTGTTATTTGGGTTTTTTTAAAAAATATTTGCTCCTATATAGTTATAGTTTTTAGTTTACACTTGTATACCCAATATATAACTGATATGAGTTGTAGCGAGATAGTTGAAATTTTTCTATTCTTAATTAGAATTAGGAGCCCAAGCCGTGGAATGGAAAAAATTCATTTCAAGAGCGCTGCCCCTTGAGATGCGCAAATCCAAATTTAGTCGGACTCCAGTGTGGATACCAAACACCGAATGAGAAAACAATATATCCACTATAAAAATATATAACATATCCATCTTCAATTGCAATTGTTGTTCAAAATCATCTAATCAGATTTCCATCAAATGTCTTCAAATTTTATAGAGACAATCTCTTTAGACTATTCCAACAAATCTAAACCAACACTTCAAATTTCTCTCTCACACACACATAAAAAAAAAGACACGATTTGAAATTCAAATCCACTTCTTCGAGCTTATTCAGCCATCATGAATTATCTTTCTAATTTGATTTTCTGTACACAAATCTTACAAAATGAGTACTCTAACCACTAGTTGAGTCCCAAACATATTTACAAATCGAGTTTGTCAACTTACAAAAGAGGCTTGCACTAGAAACATGAAATAGTATCAACGGTACAATGATTTTAATCGCCCTTCTTTGATAGCCCCATCTCGAAGACTTGCCTATAACAGCAGACCTAAGTTCACTGTGGACGACATAATAGCTTTAGAGGAAAGAACAAAAAAATAAAAAAGAACTCGCGAACAAATGTAAAAATAGCAGCAGCACCTTAGAAGCACTTCTTGCGGACAATGAATGGACCAAACTTGTCGCACTCGCCCTTCAAAATCTACATCTGATTAAGCACAGAACATGTTCAAGTTAGCAACAACACAGTTCAAATTAAAATTACAAAAGCATATGCAAGAGAAGATATCTGAAGACAGTGACTTGCTTACTCGTTGGATAAACACCCTGCAAATGTATATCTGAAGCCCTTACATCAAGCATTGCCCTATGTATTTGTCTAGTCTCTATCCAAGAAATATACAATTACATAACATCTAATTATTCTGACAATGGAAGTTGCACTTATTTTCTAAAACTTGTGATCGTCATCCCTGATTATCTTTTCAAAAGCAATTTAGATTCTCTATGGAGCTTAAATATAAAGCTTTGTATTTGATGATGAACACAACATAATTAAAAATGAGAAGAGTTAACAAAAAAACAAAGTGAAGTAAATGGAAATAAAAAGCTTCCAAGGGAAAAGAATAGCTTACATCAGTTGAAGAGCCATTCGTTTTAATCATCACATGCATTCCCCATCGATTTTTATGGTGGGAAATTGAGCAATATTTGGCCAGTATTCCCCCTTGTCAAATTCTAGTAGTGGTTTGAGCAATGGGCATTCGTCAATAGATAGTTCAGAGAGGGAAGAGGGCATCCCTTTTAGTGGAAGTGATTGGAGATTAGGGCAAAGGGAGATGGTCAGCTGAGAGAGAGAGGAGGGCAGTGCCGATTCAGGAAGAGATTGGAGCTTAGGGCAATGGGAGATGGTCAGCTGAGAGAGGGAGGAGGGCAGTGCCAATTCAGGAAGAGATTGGAGCTTAGGGCAATGGGAGATCTCCAGCTGGGAGAGGGAGGAGGGCAGTGTTGATTCGGAAAGTGATTGGAGATTAGGGCAATTATTGATGGTCAGCTGAGAGAGGGAGGAGGGCAGTGCCAATTCAGGAAGTGATTGGAGATTAGGGCAATGGGAGATGGTCAGCTGAGAGAGGGAGGAGGGCAGTGCCGATTCAGGAAGTGATTGGAGGGAGGAGATTTGTAGACTTTGAAGCGAAGTGAGGTGTGAAAACTGGCCTTGTTCCAGCATGGACTGAATTTGAGGTACATTACCCTTAATAGATAGATTTTGAAGAGAGATGAGTCTTTTGAGATGTTGGCTGCTTAATGTTTCCAGATTCCATATTCGAAGTGTTTGAATAGAGGAAGGCAACTCCCAATTCTGACCACCAACAATCTCTTCGTCACTGCCATCATGGTAGATGATTAACTCTGTGAGTCTCTGTAAATGCCACTCCTTTCGGCCGTTCACCAGTTTCTTGCAATTGTAGATAATCAGTTGTTGTAAATTGAAGGGCAATCCTCCTTCAGGAAAGGACTCTATTTCTGGACAATTAGACAGATGCAGTCTATTAAGAGATGGAAAGAGTTCCTGCATACGTTCTGGCAGCCCCTTCAGCTTCAAACAGCCATCAATACTCAGTGACGTTATCTGGGTCCCCCCACATGCCACCAAAAGTATTTCAACATTCTCACAATACAAAATAAAGAGACTTTCAGTGGCAGTAGGAATCAAAAACCTAGTAAGGTTGTGGCAATTATATACATTCAGTGTCAATTCCTCGAGAAACATACTCATCTCACATTTCTGGCAATCAGATATCTCTATTGTCTTCAAGGTAGTGGGCAGTATGCTAAAAGGAAAGGAGGTAAGAGAGTTGACACTAATACGTAATTCCTCAATCTGCTTCATTCCCTCAAGTTGGGCATCATCAAAAACAACTCCAACCATGGGAGAACCAATTACTTCAAAACTTTTTAAACTTGAAAGTTGGATGGGTACTGTCTCCAAACTGAGCTCAGGACAATTTCTAATTGAAAGGTCCTCAAGTATAGGGAACTCTCCATTTCCTGGTATGTGCCATTGCTTCCACTCCGGCATATCTTTAAATTCAAGCTTCTCAAGAGAGTTAAAAGGCTTTTTGGAGGACCAACTACCATAGAATTCTTCCGTCACCTCTGTTATTCCATGCATCCCTCTAATGCAAAGGAATTTCAAACAAGGGAGTTGTCCTAGTGCTGGCAAGGAATAACAGTTCTTGCAGTTTCTAAGAGACAATTTCACCAGCTTAAGAAACAAAGGATCAGCTAACCAATTTGGAAATTTTGTCCCTCTATATCCGATGATTTGGAGTTCTTTTATGTTTTTATGTGGGCGTAGCTCATCAAGTATGTCTCTTTCTCTTTGTGAATTGTCCGCACTACTACTTCCACTCCACTCCAAAGATAACCTGTCGACGTGATTCTTCTCCCTCATCTTTGCCTTCACAGCTTCCCTACTATCAACCACATTTTGCAACTCTAAAACTGATACAGATCCATACAAGTTATGTACTTCACCCAAATCTTCCATTCTCGAACCACCACGATCACCAACAAGAAACCTGGCTCCTATTAGCACTTGGAGGCTTTTCAACTTGCTCAGATGTAGTGGCATCTTCAAGTGAAAAGTGTTGCTTATGTCAAGATGACGCAAGTTAATCAACTTCTCCATCTGCAGCGGTAGCTCCTCAAGAAAACCACAAGATGACAGGAGAAGTGTCTCTAGGTTATACAATCCACAAATGAAATCTGGCAACCTTTTAATCTCTGTGTGAGAAATATCCAAAAATCTGAGTAGCTTCAATTTGATAAACAAGTCATCCGGCAAATCCTTAATCCAGTAATGAGACAATGATAATGCCCTTAAGGATCTTAGCCTTGGTAGAATGTTATGCAACACCCTCTTGCATAGAGGGTAATTAGGAGGCATGAAATAATTACATGTCGGAAGCAATGTCCTCAGCTGCTCCAATTTGTAGAGGGGTGTCAATTTCTCAAACTCACCACCATATCCCATTGAATATGATAAGTGCCGACCCTTTTCCAACAGATGATATCCTTGGCTCTCTTCCAATCTGATACAAAGTTTTGAAGATGCAACTTGGGCTAAATCATTGACAAGGTCATGCATTAAGAATAAACTCTCTATGTTCAGTTCAGAAGGATTTGGGACCCTTTGAAATAATGATCTTGATCTCAACTCCAGAAAGTACTGGTTGCCTGAATCTTCAATTATTTCATCTCCCTGTGGTACGAGACCATTGGCAATCCACAGATGAATAACTTGTTCTTTCCTAAATGGATAATCTTTAGGAAATATTGCACAATAGGAAAAACACCGCTTTAAATGAGCAGGAAGATCATTGTAGCTCAACATCAACGCTGGTACTATGTCATTGTGTGGCAGCTCCCATATTTCACTTCTCAAAATGCGTGTCCACTCTTCAACGTCTGATTTGGAGCGTAACATGCCAGCGAGCGTCTTCAGAGCTAAGGGCAGTCCTTTGCACTTAGCTGAAATTTGTTTTCCGACCTCTTCAAGTTCCGGATGTCCCATAGGATCCATGTTTTCAAATGCATGTGTTTTAAATAAAGACCAAGAGGCTTCAGTAGACAAATTGTTCATGCTAATTTGCACATTTCCCATCATCAAGGCAACACTCTCTTTGCGTGTCGTCACAATGATCTTACATCCTATATCTCCTTGTACAAAAATATTTCTCAAGTCATCCCACTCGTTGTAGTTGTCATTCCACACATCATCCAAAACAATAAGGAACTTCTTTCCCTTCAAGCTTTCCTTCAATTTGACTTGAAGCTGATTGAGATTGTTGTAGACATCATTTGAGTCAAATTTGCCAATTTCTTGAAGTAACCCTTTCATTATTCTCAAAGCATCATATGGCTCTGAAACACAACACCAAGCTTTCAAACCAAAATGGTTCTTCACCCTCTCATTATTGTAAACGGCTTTAGCAAGTGTTGTCTTACCCAGGCCGCCCATTCCAACAATAGGAACTACTGTCAGCTTTTTCCCACTTGCGTCTTCAGACAATAAACGGTCAATCAAATCCTCTATTTCCCTCTGCCTACCAAAGATATCAGATTCATCATCCACAGAAGTTGAAGGTTTTCTAGTTTCTTGTTTCGTGGAACCAAAATACTCCTTTAAGCCAAGGAGACCAATTTGCTCTTGCAAATCCTTTAATGTTTCAATAGTGTCTTCCAACTTGTCCTTTATGTTAAGGAAAAATTCATCACCCAAGCAAAGGTTGAGGTCACTTACTTGCTGGTTGCCTGTTTCTGCAAGATTTTGATGCTGACCTTCCACCTTAAGCCTCAACACTTGATAATTAACTTCTTCTATTAAGTTTTCAGCAGAGTCCACAGCATCTCGAAGCTCATTAAGCCAGTCTCTCACAGATGGATTTGATGCCTGCTTATTCTCTGCATCACTTAGCACAATCTGAAGACCACGCAAAGTCATTTTCAGCTTCTTTAACAGCCGAACATGATCCTTATGCTTCCGAAACATGTTGAGCAGATCACCGTTAGGAGCAAGCCTATCAAAGAGAACATTCAAAGCTGAAGAGAGAAATGCACCACCAACTGCTAAGCCAACCTCCATTTCTGAAATCTGCAAAGCAAAACAAGGAGAACACAATATGATTTTGAGAATATAAATTTTTCTATCTTGATTTACTAGCAACTTTACTTTACCTGTTGAATGCTAAGAGTAATTTGCAAACAGGAATGATCACTGATTTGTTATTGATCTATAATTGGTACAACTATAGTTTTCTACGGTCAGCAACTGACAGCTGTAGGAAAATAATAATAATTTAAATTTGTCTTTTTTTTCTCTTTTCCATGAGTATCACTTTTCACCTAACAACAAGTGTCTTTTATCTCAATTGAATAGTTGAGGCAAGAGAGGAAATATGATTTATTTAATATGGGTGGTCTTTTTATCAGGCTCAGACAATCTCTTTAAGTCAGCTTTTAGAGTATAAAGTAGGCCAAAAACTTAATTGTACACTATTTCACCCTATTCAATGAATATAGCTTTAGCTTTTCTCCAATAGGATAGCCTCATATTTCAAAAAGACTATTCATATTGGGTTGATGCAATTAAAATTGATGTGGCACTATTTATCAACACTAAATCGTTTTTTTATTTTTATTATTTGTATTATATAAAAATTATAATTTTTATATTTTTAATTAAGTTTGCAGTATACTTAATTATATTTTATGTAATATTGATTTTAAATTTTAAATTTGGTATATAATTTTTATAAATTAATTTTCGTTTATATTATTTTTATATAAGATTTTAAGTTAATTTACTTTAAATTATAAAGAAAATATAACCATTAAAAAAATGAAAAGTGCAAATATAATATATTATTAATAAATAACACAATGTACTTTATATAATCGAAAACAATATAAACATTCAATAAAGTAGTGATAATTGAATATCTACTCTAGGGGAAATGGGTCAATTCAGAGTTAGGTGAAAATGGATAAAATATTTTATCTACCCATATTGGATACGAATAAAAAATAAGCTAACTAACTAATAATATAGCTATAACTACTTTGCTCATAGTGTAGCAGGTCCCCTTGCATACCAAACAGGCTCCACTAGGTCTAAAAATATTCTTGAATTATGTAAAACTAGATAAAAATTTTCATAGTTAATAGTTTAGTTTAAAGCTAGTATTGTCGTCAATAATTTGGTTCAAAAATATTCTTATTGTTTTACTTAATGGATCAGAACTGTTTTTTTTAAAATAAATAGATTGTTATTATATTCTTTTCTGAATAATATTTTTTTCTATAGCAAATGTTTATCCTACTTTTGGTTTTTAACTTATTTTAAGTTATTTTTAACTTTGTCAAACACGCTCAAAAACTAAAAATGACTTAAAAATAGGTTTGATCAACTTTTAAGCCAATCCAAATAGGCTCTAAGAAATAAAAATATTTTTATTTTATTAGAATTTCTTAATCGTTATTTAAATGAAAATAAATGATGAGTTACTATGATCTTATATATGTCATAAATTATCAGTTAAAAAGTACATGAAGTTATTTTGTTTTGACTGATAAAATTAGATTAGTTTCCTTTTTTGAACTTGGTCTATTTTTTTTGAAAAAGACAATTTTCTGGGGGTCTATTACCCCCTTATTTTTGTTAAAAATAATATGAATACAACCTTTTGTGCCAACCACCACTTTTAAGAATGTTTTTAAGGGGTCGTTTGGTTTGAATATGAATTACGATGGGATAAGTTATGTTGGGATAAGTTATGTTGGGATTAGTTATGATGGGATAAGTTGTCCTGGGATTATTTCTTATTGAGTGTTTGGTTTGTTATATTCAAAATAATATATATTGATAAATTTTAAGAAAAAGTTATTTGTTTACAAAATTACCCTTCGCTTTATTTAAACTTTTTAAATTCTTCTTTGTGAGCTTTAGTTATTTATTTTTTAAAATAAATATTTTATTTAACTTAAATATTTTTGTTTATGTATTCCATCGATAAGTACTATGTGTATTTAAAAATATAATTTTTTTTCTTATTTAGCTTAAAAATAGAACTTCCCTCTTAAATTTATTAAAGAGAAGAAAATTTATGAGAAATCAAAATAAAATAAACATAAGAATTAGTCAAATAAATTCATAAATAAAAATTATATTTATATAGTATAATTTTTTAATAGAAAAATATGTATAATTATCATAAAAATAAGGAGTAGTAAATATTATTATACATGATATTAAAAAAAATGTAAATATACATAAGTGTGAAAAATGATATATAAAAAGGATTTAAAGGGACATATTTGTCATTTACCTAAGTTATCCCGGGATTACTATACCATCCATGGGGAGGGATAACTTATCCCGGTACTAATTATTAATCCCGGGATAAGTTATCCCGGACTTGTCAACCAAACAACATAACTTTTTTTTTATCCCATCACTATTTCCTTATCCCATCACTATTTCTTCTAATCCCTCACACCAAACGACTCCTAAAGGTAAGAACATATATCAATTTGCTTAGATATATGTGCTTAATTTGTTAGATTTACCATATTGTCTGCTTTTCAACGAGCAAATTACTTGTACGTTTATCTTGGCAAGTTTTGTTGAAATCAAATAACTGTGTGAGACATTTATTCTTGCTACGTTTATCAAAGCATTAGTATTATTATTTGTATATCGGCTCCTCTGGCAAGTTTAATTTCACGAGGTTCATCCAACTGTCTTAATCGTGACTGCTCTACTATTTCATAAAGAACTTGAGATGTACTAGTATTATTATTTTGTAATTGCGTAGCTTCCTTTTTTTCCAGTGTATATTACTATATGTTGCTTCATTTGCTTTGTATATTGTAATTTTGTTGATCATATATTCTTGCACGATGCTATTATTTCTTCATTTGTTTTGAGCCGAGGGTCTATAGGAAACAACCTCCCTACCCCCACAAAGGTAGAGGTAAAGTTTGTGTACATCTTACCCTCTCCAAATACCACTTGTTGGATTACATTGGGTATGTTGTACGTCGAGATGTACTAGTGATTAGATCTTGTCGGAATGCGTGTGTCCACTATCAGTCAACGGGACAGATCCCTTGACTCAGCAAGAACAATAACTGAAATATAGGTGCAGAAGATAAATAGCTCAAAGTAAATCAGACATGTGGAAACCCCCTTGCTCAAGGGTGGTGAAAACCACGACCTGTACTCAGAAGATTTCAACCCAAACTTCATTTCACTCAAACGGAGCAACGATTCAGATTACAACTTCTTGAAACCTAGGAATTTACCTCTAAATCCCTTCCCCCTCTATGTAGTAACTCTATTACAAAGAAAGCAACTAAGCATATACAACACTGCCCACTAAGCCACCTAACTCCAGATAACTTAGACTTCAACTAAGCAGATATAACACTGCCCACTAAATCAGCTAACTCTTAGATGATTTAGAATTTGATTAAGCAGATACAACACTACCCACTAAACCACCTAACTCTAGATGATTTAGAATTTGACTAAGCAGCAACAATGTTGCCCACTAAACCAGTTACCCCTAACTGACTTAGACTTTTTGAATGAACTGAACAAAGATTTAATTCCTTTATAGCTTAGGAATAGATTTACAATTCAAGCACATAAGACATAAAGCTCAAAATACAACAAAGACTCATCGACACTTCATCAGGTCCCTTTGTTGAGCATGAGCAATGTTCTTCCTTGAAGATGGCCTTTTTCTTTTGAGCTTACGAATTCTCAGGAATTCACAACTTTGTTTGCCAAAACTTGAGTTTCTGTTTTGGAGAAGAGACTATATCAAAATGGACATAAACCCTTGGGACAAGGCCTATGGTCGAAAGCCTGCTGTTTTGAAAAGTTGTGCACCAACCACATCAGAGTTGGCAGCCTTTTGACAGCTGTCTTTTCGTCCTTTTCTCGTACGCAAACTTTTCGGGACCAAGTCCCTTGCTGCGTTCTTTGAAGCTTGAGTTCTTGAAAAAGACTTGATAGCTCTCTCTTTTCTTGAATGAACAATGTTGTTTGTTTATTGTTGTATATATCAGTTATCAACAAGGGTTTTGACCACTTAAACAAACAACTTCGTCCGCCCTTTCTATTGGTGAAGTACGTTGCACATCTCACAACCCAACCTGACAAGATAACTGTAAAGATAGCTTTACAGCTGTGCACCACTTTGAATCTGGACGGAAGTACTCTGCCAAGGACCGGGTCCCTGCATTTGTAAGGATCATCAAAACACTAGAATATAGCATTTTCCCCTTTTTTGATGAAGACACACAAATATTCCTCATGCTGAGTTTATTCATTCATTTCCCCTTTCATCAGTCCCAATACTAAAAGACCCTTTCCTGGATCTGATCTTTTGTAGATCCCTAAGTTTGTTAAATCATCAAAACTTAACATCAGCTTCAAAGTAACATATCTTTTCTTTTGCGATTGTCCTGTCAAGTTGTATATTACAAGTTAAAATGGTGCAAGGCTAGGATGTTTTTGATGTCCTTTATGGGAAATGATAAAACAAAGCTAAAGCATGGGTGTTCCATATCCATTAGGTGGAGATTATTTATTTGTAAACCGGCTCCTCTAGCAAGTTTTCACGGGATTCAGTCAATTGTCTTGTGATGAATGTTGAGATGTACTAATCAAAATGTTGCGAGGTTCTTGTTGTTGCAGAGAATGAAAAGATAAAAGAAGTATTGAATGTTGGTGGTGGACCTATTAGTGTTAAACTTGTTGTAGTAATCACTATCGATTTTCCTCAGAAGAAGGTAACTTTGGTGCAAGATAGATCCAGACTACTAGAATTTGGAATGGTTAAAAAACAAGAATATAATGTGGAAGTGAAATTGATGCAATCTGTCGATATGAGTAATAACACGAACAACTCGGGTGGAAACATAACATATTTCCCCTCGTCTGGGGACACTATCAGAGAGGATTGCCATTTTCTTTACATGGGAAAGCCACCGGGTTCAGAGTGGTTAAGGGAGACGTACTTGAAGGATCGAATCGATAATTTTGGAAGATTAAAGGTTGATGAAAATCTTAGAATCAAAGGTCATAGAAACATATTTGTTGTTGGAGATATAACTCATATTAAGGTAAGCACTAAACTGCATATCTCTTTTTTCTTGAAAATGTCTCCTTTTTGAAGTGACGAATCTTATATGTGTTCCTAAGAAAAGAAATTTGTCCATTTTTTGTGGACTTCAAAGATCGTGAAAAGGAGTAAAAGCTCTTGAATGGAAAAGAAGATGGAACTCCAATTCCTTCAAAGTCAATAGTCAATTCTATATTTCCAATGGGGGCAGTTGACAATTTAATCTGATTTTGACCATTATTTTCATATCAATAATAGTGCAGAACGAAGGCCCTGCTCCAAGTTGTTTGAGCATATATTGAGTTTCTCGACCCTTTGATTTAGGATTAGTCAGTTCTACCCTTTGATTTTTCCCTTGCTATGTAGGTAAAGCTAGAAGAGAGTATCATTGGCCTAATAATGATTGGTTAATTGATCACATTTTATTCGTGAAATGACTTGGATTGTTATTAGTCTCAATACGAAAAAAATCATGGACTACATCCTTCGAGATTATGTGAAGGGTGGTGATTTTTTTGTAGTTTTGTTGCAATAGAGAAAGCACAGCCTATGGTCTATCAGAAACAACCTTTCTATCTTCCAAGATAGGGAAAAGGTCAGCGTACACATGACCCTCCCTAGACCCCATTTATGAAATTGCACTGGATATGTTGTTGCAAAAGGTAAGGTCAGCATAGAGTCAATTTAAAAGGCATCTTGAATCTTTTGGATAATATTGCAGTAGCCAGAGGACTTGAAGCAGCTAGCTAGCACTTGAATTTTTCGATTCTGTTATTTATTTAAATTCTTTCCTGACAAGGTAGGAGGAAGGTATGTGTAAACTCTACTTTCTCATCAATACAGAGTATATTGCTGTTGTTATTATTCTTCAAATGAATTTTAATGCTTCTTCATTACCAGGAACTTAAACAAGGATATTCAGCTCAAAACCATGCTCTAGTAGCCGCGAAGCGTCTGACAAGACTTTAGAATGGTTAAAAAACAAGAATGTGGAAGTGAAATTGATGCAATCTAAACAACTCTGGTGGAAACAAAACATATTTCACCTCGTTTTATGTATGTGTCTCTAAGGAAAGGAATTTGTCCCTTTTTTTGTGGTTCCAAAAGGTAGTGGAAACGCGTTCCTTAAGAATTAGTAGTCAATCCTATATTTTCAATAAGGGCAGTTAACAATTGAGTTTGATTTTGACTATTATTTTCATATTAGTAATAGTGTGAAAGAAAGACTGGCTCCAAGTTGTTGGAGAATAGTGGTATTGAGTTCCTTTGACTTACGATTAGTTAGTTATATTTCTCTATTTGGTGGGCCATTTTAATTCCATCTCACCATTGATTTTTCCTTGCCAGACAATGGTAGGTTAATTGATCACATTTTATTCTTGAAATGACTTGGATTAGTATTAGTCTGAATATGAAAAAATCACGGGCTGCATCCTTCGAGCATATGTGAAGCGTGGTGATTTTTTTAGTTTTGTTGCAATAGAGAAACTACAACTGAGGGTCTATCAGAAACAACCTTGATATCTTCCCTAGACCCCATTTGTGAGATTACACTAGATATCTAGTTCATGTAATCATACGATCGACGGTCATCATAAATCAACCAAATCATCAAAATAACATGAATTTTATACACTACACAGTAAAGTCACAAAACTATTATTTGTCATATTAAAGTAATTACCCTAGAGCATCGAAACAGAGACATGTGATAATCAGCAAACCTTTATGAGCTTATAAAATTTGTAAATATCTCAACATATTTCACAATAACCGAGTGATTATTAACATCATCAGCATCAATATTAACAATCTATACTAATTTTAGTTTGTCGAAGAGTCCACAAGTAGCCTGAAACATAATTGATCAATTACACTATACACTGATGTTGCTTTATTTTTCTACCATTCAAGGGGATCTCTTCAACTGTTTTAATATCTTTGTTAGCGGTATAAACGCTTAAAATGCATTCAATAATCAAATTATTGTTAAGATGCATTCAAAGTTCAAAGGAGAAATAATTGAAAAAGTAACACAAACAGAAATCGTGTAAAATAATAAAATCGACAATATGCCTTTAGAGAAATATTCTCTGATCGAATTGAAGAAAGTGAATTAAACAAAGAAGAGCTAAGTCTGTAACATCTAATTGACTCGGATACACTTTATAGTAATGTATATTGTTTCATTCATGAAATTTAAGATCATTTTGAGTGTGAGAAAATGGTGTCATTTCATTGCCAAAATTTGAAGTTCTTCTACTTATGTTTTGCAGTAGAATGTGCAAAAAAGTTCAATTTATTGAATAGGTGTGCTATAAATGATTTTTAGTTGTTGTAGTTAATAAGTGTAGGATTTAGTTATTTGGGTTTTTTCAAAAATATTTGCACAATTTGAGTTGTGGTGAGATAGTTGAGATTTTTCTATCCTTAATAAGAATTTAGGAGCACGAGCCGTGGAATGGACAAAATCATGTCAGGAGTGTCGCCCTTTGAAATGCGCAAATTTGAATTTAGTCGGACTCCAATGTGGATACCAAGCACCAAATGAGAAAATATACCCACTATAAAAATATATAACACGTTGCTAACTACGAAAATAATACATCCATCTTCAGTTGCAATTGTTATTCAAAATCATCTAATCAGATCTCCATCAAATGACTTCAAATTTTATAGAGACAATCTCGTTATACTACTCCAACAAATCTAAACAACACTCGGAATTTCTCACACACACACACACACAAAAAAGGCATGATTTGAAATTCAAATCCACTTCTTCGAGCTTATTCAATCATCGCGAGTTATCTTTTTAATTTGATTTTCCGTACACAAATCTTACAAAATCAGTACTATAACCACTAGTTGAGTCCCAAATATATTTCGAGTTTGTCAACTTACAAAAGAGGCTTGCATTGGAAACATGAAATAGTATCAGTGGTACAATGATTTTAATCGCCCTTCTTTGATAGCCCCATCTCAAAGACTTGCCTATAACAACATCTGAGTTCACTGTGGACGACATTATAGCTTTAGAAGGAAGAACAAAAAAAAAAAAAAAAAAAAAACTCCCGAACAGGTGTAAAAATAGCAGCAGCACCTTAGAAGCACTTCTTGCGGACAATGGATGGACCAGACTTGTCGTACTCGCCCTTCAAAATCCACATCTGATTAAGCACGGAACATGTTTAAGTTAGCAATAACACAGTTCAAAATGCAGTTTAAAATTGCAAAAGTATATGCAAGAGAAGATTTTTAAAAACAAAGGCTTGCCTGCTGGAAGGTGCTAAATGATGCGAGGATGGATCTTCCAATCACTGTCTGCTGGGAGCGAAGACAGTGATTTCCTTACTCATACGATAAACACCCTGCAAATGTATATCTGAAGCCCTTATATCAAGCATTGCCCTGTGTAGATGCCTGGGAGCTATACGGAAGAAAAAAGATGTTTAGCTTTTTTGTCTGCCTCCTTTACCTATCAAAGATTCTGTTAACATTGCAGATGGAACTTGGCCATATCTGCAAACAAAAGATATTATAACTCAATCAGAAGATGTGTAAACAAAAGATAGAAGAAGATATTTGCACCTTTGTAACTTTCTCACCCGTAAACTTCTTCTCATCAGGTGAAGCAGGAATCGAAAACTTGGGTTGAAATGGGTGTTGGGTTGAATTCTTCTATTCTGTTGATGTCTTCTGTGTCTTGGGTGTCATGAGAATTGAAGGCGTGAAGCTTGAAATGGGTTCCAGAGAATTTTGAAACCGTTGATTTCTCTGTTTCGCTGATTGATGACTGATGAGAGTGCCAATGAAGGAAATCTATTTCGCTGCTCTATGAGAGTGCAAACTATTACTACAAAATAAGCATCTTAGTAACTGAAACACCAGTAAATCATTATTTAGTTATCTAACCTTGACTTCATTCCGAGCAGGATATACTTTCTTGACTTCCCACTAGCTGTAAGGTGCCACTCGAGGTTGAGTAACGGACATAATTTGAAGGAAACTTCATAATCCTCAAAGTTCTCTGCATATCAAAACCAAAAAACTAATGTAATATTCTGGATCTTTGAATATGAAAAAAAAACTGATGTAATAATGCAGTCGCATCAAACTTGAAATCAATGTGGTACAACATGACGTCAATAATGGAAGCAGGCAATTTAAGTTGTTATCACTTTCTTTAAATTTGAAGCTTGATGTAACTCTTATCAAGGTGTTGGCAACCTGATTGAGAAAGTGAGGTTGTATTTCTTGGACCCTTTATCTCCAAAGGTGTTGACATCCTGCTAACATATTTAAGCAATCAACTTTCTTGAGCAATAGACATTCCACACTGCTCAACAAGGTTTTAAAAAGGAAAAGAATCAACAAAAAATCAAAGTGAAGTAAACAAAAATAAAAAGCTTCTGATGGAAAAGAATAACTTACATCAGTTGGAGAGCCATTTGTTTTAATCATCACATGTATTCCCAATCGATCTCTATGATGGGGCTGAATCATTAATAAAAACCTGAATACTGCTGATGCTTTTAGGTGTTAAATTCATTGGGAGGCAAACATTTGTATTTTTGATACATAGGAAACAAATCTTGTGTATGGTACACCTTTGGATTCTATTAGAGTTTTGAATTTGATAGTGGACATGTGGATCATTCTAAACTGACTGAAATGGGAAATAATACGAATACATGAATTGCTATTGAGATGAAAGTTCAAGCGATAAAAATCTTCGAGTAAGATATGTAACATTAATTGCTAATGAGATCTAAAATTAAAATGATTCTAATCTGTAGATGATTTCTCAGTTTCAGAGTGGCAATAGACACCCCATACTGCGCAACGAGAATGTAATAAAGAAAAAGAATTAACATAAAAGCAAAGGGAAGTTTAAAAAAAAATAAATAGAAGGATTATGAGGAAAAAGAAAAACTTACAGCTGTTTTAATCATTAAAGGTATTCCTCATTGATACATATGGTGGAGATATGAGCAATATTTGGCCAGTATTCCCCCTTGTCAAATTCTAGTAGTGGTTTGAGCAATGGGCATTCGTTAATAGATAGTTCAGAGAGGGAAGAGGGCATCCCTTTTACGGGAAGAGATTGGAGATTAGGGCAATGGGAGATCTTCAGGTGAGAGAGGGAGGAGGGCAGTGCCGATTCAGGAAGTGATTGGAGATTAGGGCAACTCCTGATTTCTAGTGTTTGAAGCGAAGTGAGGTGCGAAAACTGGTCTTGTTCCAGCATGGACTGAATTTGAGGTACATTACCCTCAATACGTAGATATTGAAGAGAGATGAGTCTTTTGAGATGTTGGCTGCTTAATGTTTTCAGATTCACTATGGTAAGCCTTTGAATAGAGGAAGGCAACTCCCAATTCTCACCACCAACAATCTCTTCGTCACTGCCATCATGAGAGATCCATAACTTTGTGAGACAGGGGAGTCTCGGTAAATGCCACTCCTTTCGGCCGTTCACCAGTTTCTTGCAATTGTTGATCGAAAGGACTTGTAAATTGAAGGGCAATCCTCCTTCAGGAAAGGACTCTATTTCTGGACATTCAAACAGATATAGTTTCTTAAGAGATGGAAGGAGTTCCTGCATACGTTCTGGCAGCCACTTCAGCTTCAAACTGCCATCAATACTCAGTAACGTCATCTGGGTCCCCCCACATGCCACCGATAGTTTTTCAACATTCTCACAATCCCAAATATAGAGACTTTCAGTGGCAGTAGGAATCAAAAACCTAGCAAGGTTGTGGCAACTAAATACATTCAATCTGCGTGCTCTTGGGAGCAACTCAGGTGATATATCATCTATACAATCACATTTAATCAGTGTCAATTCCTTGAGAAACATACTCATCTCACCAACTGGCTGTTCCAATTTCAATTTCTGGCAATCAGATATCCATATTCTCTTCAAGGTAGTGGGCAGTATGCTAAAAGGAAAGGAGGTAAGAGAGTTACAATCACTAATATCTAATTCAACAATATGCTTCATTCCCTCAAGTTGGGATCTAAACAGTTGAGCATCATCAAAAACAACTTCAACCTTAGGACAACCACTAACTGCAAACCTTTTTAAACATGAAAGTTGGATGGGTGTATCCAAACTGAGTTCAGGGCAATTTTCAATCAAAAGCTTATCAAGTATAGGGAACTCTCCACTTCCTAGTAGGTCCCATTGCTTCCACTCCGGCATATCTTTAAATTCAAGCTTCTCAAGAGCGTTAAAAGGCTTTTTGGAGGACAAACTACCATAGAATTCTTCCGTCACCTCTGTTATTCCATGCATCCCTCTAATCGAAAGGAATTTCAAACAAGGGAGTTGTCCTAGTGCTGGCAAGGAATAACAGTTCTTGCAGTTATCAATAAACAACTGTTCTAGCTTAAGAAACAAAGGATCAGCTAGCCAATTGGGAAATGTTGTCCCTCTATATCCAGTGATTTCGACTTCTTTTATGTTTTTATGTGGGCGTAGCTCATCAAGAATGTCTCTTTCTGTTTGTGAATTGTCGGCACTACTACTTTCACTCCATTCCAAAGATAACTTGTCAACATGATTCTTCTCCCTCATCTTTGCCTTCACAGCTTCCCTTCTATCAACCACATTTTGCAACTCTACAACTGATAGAGATCCATACAAGTTCTGTGCTTCACCCAAATCTTCCATTCTCAAACCACCGAGAAGAAACTTGGCTCCCACTAACACTTGGAGGCTTTTCAACTTGCTCAGATATGGTGGCATCTTCAAGAGAGAAGTGTTGCTTATGTCAAGATGACGCAAGTTGATCAACTTCTCCATCTGCAGCGGCAGCTCCTCAAGATAAATACAAGATGACAGGAGAAGTGTCTCTAAGTTATACAACACACAAATCGAATCTGGCAACCTTATAATCTTTGTCCCAGAAATATCCAAAAATCTCAGGAGCTTTAATTTTATAAACAAGTCATTTGGCAACTCAACAATCTCATAGCCTGACAATGATAATGCCCTTAAGGATGTTAGTCTTGGCAGTATGTTATGTAGCACCCTCTTGCTTAGCTTAATATTGTAATAAGGGGGCTGGATATTGATTGCAAGTAATGTCCTCAGCTGCTCTGATTTAAAGAGTGATTTCAATTTTTCAAAGTCACCATCTTCTTCTATATAATAGGACATGTGCCGACATTGTTTCATAATATGCGATCCTTTGTTCTCTTCCAACCTTATACAAAGATTTGAAGATGCAATTTGGGCCAAATCATTGACAAGGTCATGCATTAAGAATTTCTCTGAATTCCATTCAGAAGACTCCGAGACCATTTCGAACAGTGATCTTGATCTCAACTCGAGAAAGCATTGGTTACCTGAATGAAACTGCTGTACCAGACCATTAGCAATCCACAGGTGAATAACTTGGTCTTTGCAAAATTGATAATCTTTGGGATATATTGCACAATAAGCAAAACATTGCTTCAAATGTGCAGGAAGATCATTGTAGCTCAACATCAACGCTGGTAATATACCATTCAAACAAATTGACTGCTCCCATATTTCATTTATTAAAATGTCTCTCTACTCATCCACCTCTGATTTGCCGCGTAAAATACCAGCAAGTGCTTTTAGAGCTAAAGGCAACCCTTTGCACTTGTATGCAATTTGTTTTCCAACCTCTTCAAATTCTGGATGTTCCTCAGGATCCCTATTTTCTAGTGAATGTCGTTTGAATAGAGCCCAAGAGTCTTCACTAGACAGAATTCCCATGTAGATTGCCCCACTACCCATCATCAAGGCAACACTCTCTTTACGTGTCGTCACAATGATCTTACTTTCTATATCCCCTTGTAAAAAAAGATTTCTCAAGTCATCCCACTCAGGATAGTTATCATTCCACATTCATCAAGGACAACAAGAAACTTTTTTCCATTCAGCTTTTCCTTCAATTTGACTTGTAGCTGATTAAGATTGTCATCAACCTTCAAGTCAGTTGAGCCAATTTCTTGAAGTAAACCTTTTGTTATTCTGAAAGCATCATATGCCTTAGAAACACAAAACCAAGCTTTCAAACCAAAATGTTTCTGCACTCTCTCATCATTGTAAACCGCTTTAGCAAGTGTTGTCTTACCCAGGCCGCCCATTCCAACAATAGGAACTACAGCCAGATTTTTTCCCTTTGTATCCGTAGACAATAAACGGCCAATCAAATTCTCTATTTCATTCTGCCTTCCAAAGATACCAGAATCATCAACCAAAGAAGTTGAAGGTGTTCTAGTTTCTTGTTTAGTCGAAACAAAATGCTCCTTTAAGCCAAGGCGACCAATTTGCTTTTCCAACACCTCCAATTTTTTAATAGTGTCTTCCAACTTCTTCTTTATGTTAAGAAAGAAATCATCACTTACTTGCTGGTTGCTTGTTTCTGCAAGATTTTGAAGCTGACCTTCCACTTTAAGCCTCAAAGCTTCATAATTGAGTTGTTCTATCAAGTTTTCAGCACCGTCCACAGCACTCTGAAGCTTATTTAACCACTGGCTCACAAATTGATTTGATGATTTCTTATTCTCTGCATCACTTAGCACAATTTGAAGACCAAGCAAAATGTCCCCCAGCTTCTCAAAGAGCTGAACATCATCTGTATGCTTCCGAAACATGTTGAGCAGATCACCGTGAGGAGCAATCCTATCAAAGAGAACATTCAAAGCTGAAGAGAGAAATGCACCACCAACTGCTAAGCCAATCTCCATTTCTGAAATCTGCAAATCAAAACACAAAATGATTCTTTAAGATTTTTGACAAAATATATCTTCAAATAGTGTATGTTAAGAGCTTTATTTCACCTGCTGAATGCTAAGAGTGATTTGCAAACAAGAATGACGTGATTTCTCTCAAAACTCTCTCTTTTGCTAGTGCTCTTAACTGTAATTGGTACAGCTGTGTTTGCAAACTGTCCTTTTTTTCAATGGAGTCTTGTTTTTCATTACTTTTTCACTTCAATAATTGAAGCAAGGGAATAAGGGTGGGTGTAGAAAGGACCCCAAGTAATAAATTTCTACACATGCACCCCATCTGCAAAGCAAAATAAAGAACCACCAAATGGTTTTAAAAAATTATTCTACACAATCACATGCACTACATCTGCAAAGCGAAATAAAGAACCACCAAATGGTTTTAAAAAATTAATTTGAGAAGATAAACGTTTCTATCTTCAATTACTAAAGGAACTTTACATTACCTGTTGATGCTAATTATAGGTCACTTGGTAGCTGGTTTGAAAATGAATTATGTAAATGTTAAATTCTGTATAAGTAATATCATATTTGTTAGTTGGTTAAGAGGTAAGTTATTTATATATAAAATTAACTAATACGGTATTTGGTTTACAATTTAGAAATTCACACAAATACAAATATTGATTCATATGAGAGAATCTATATATATTAAAGTATTTTATACCGAATAAAAGATTGAATAAGTAAATCATAGATAAAATAATACATAAATTTTATTATAACTAATTAAAGAAAAAACAAAATTATTTTTATTTCTCTTTTTCAAAAAGTAAGACTTTTTACCCAACAAGAAGACATAAAGACTTTCACCAAACAAGAAAGACAAATGACTATTCGTTATTTTCTCAATTAAATAATTGAAGCAAGAGGGATAGGGTTCTTAATTAGGGGGACACTCAAAAATAAAAGAGTTAAAATGGCAAATCTCTATGCAGCTCATTATAGTGCAAAAAGAACCTACCATACCATATCTTGAAGAGTTCTTTTTATTATTTTTTTAAAAAAATGAATGATAACTTTACTTTCTAATAAAAAATGAAATAAGTAATACATGAATAAGTAAACTATGCATAATAAATATTTGCATAAAATAATATATAGATTTCATCATAACTAATTCATTAATTAATAATACATGCATCAGGTATCAAACGACTCCTTTAAATTATATCATTATATAATTCCAAAATTGATCTCATCAAATAAATTAAAACTTATCTTTCTATAAAGGAACAGAGTTTAATTTGGTACATAATTATTTTCTCTTCTCATAAAATGAAATTAATAGGTCAAGTCGTTAGATAAAATAATACATAAATTTCATTAGAACTAACTAAAGAGAGAAACAAAATTATCTTTATTTCTCTTTTTCAAGAAGTAAGAATTTTCACCCAACTAGAAGACAAAGACTTTCAACTAACAAGAAGACTGACTATTCATTATTTCTCAATTCAATAATTGAAGCAAGAGGGGTAAGGTTCTTAATTAGGTAGACACTCAAAAATAAAAGAGTTAAAATGATAAATCTCTCCGCATCTCATTATAGTGCAAAAAGAAACCTACCATATCATTAACATGTTTACTTTACCTTCTTGAAGAGTTCTTGTTATTTTTATTTAAAGAAAAAAAAAATCATTTTTGAAAATATTATTATGGAATTTTGAATTTAACAGAATTGAATTTCTTAGTTGAATGATAACTTTACATTCTGATAAAAGATGAAATAAATAATACATGAATAAGTAAGCCATGCATAATAAATTAATAATCTTTGCATAAAATAATATCTAGATTCATCATAACTAATTCATATATTACTAATAACTTTACTAATAAATGTATTAAGTCAAACGACTCTTTTAAGTTATATCATTATAATATAATTCCAAAACTGATCTCATCAAATAAATTAAAACTTATCTTCATAGAAAAAAGAGAAAGCAACAGAGTAGCAAAAACATTATGGAGTCTGCCAGCCTGGTTTCATGACTATTCATTACTTTTGCTATTCAATAATTGAAGCAAGAGCGTGGGGGAGGGGGGGCTCCAAAATAAAAAAGAAATCATTTTTGAATCTTGAAGTTAATAGAACTGAATTCCTTATTTTTGTATAGTTGACAGCCGAAGAAAGGAAAAGGTGAATATTGTGGTGTTCAATCATAAGGTTTTCTCAAGAAATATATATTATAAAGAAATATCAGATGTTTTTCATATTATAAAGAAAATGGTCATTTCAAGGAAACTGATTATAAGCTGAAGTAAAATCCTAAAAACTAGTCCAGCACTGAGGCAAATGACTCAATTTGAACTGTTCCATTTGAGATGTTATGCACGACAGAAATTGCGTAATAATCTACTGTAAACTGACGAGGCACTCTCGTGTATCGAGAAATTTTTCAAAAAATGCGTGAGCTTTCTTAGCCTGATTTCAATCTCCAATCTGAAAGCAGATGGACAAGAAGAGTCGATTTTTCATCCTTTGAGGATCAAATGTTTGTATCTCTGTGTATAATACTCAATCAAGGGAATAAATCTTGAATGTCAAGGATATCAGCTAGGACACCAGCTGCGGTGGTATCATTTCCTGCTCCAGCACCTTGGATAACCAAAGGTTGTTTCTCGTAACAACGGCTATATATCTCCACCTGCAGACAAACGAATTGCAGACGTTCAATCATCATTAATTTTACTGTTTTTATGACCTCATAAGTACAACTGTACAAGGGAAACACTTTACGATTAAGGTAGAATCGAAGACCTTTAACTACATAAAGTTTTGCAGGGCGACACCAGATGATGCGTAAAGAGTAAAGACAAAGTAAGGCGTTCACCTTAGGCATGGATAAAAGATGAGCAATTCTTTAAAATCACAGCATGAAGTAATACATCACTACACTAAATGACATCACAAAAGGGCTTTAAACATTGACGACGCATATGATATGGTTGAACCTCCATAGCAGTTAAAAGAAAAATCCCAACGGAAAACAAAGTAATCGAACAAGAAGAAGAGGGACCAAAGAAATAGCAAAATAGGAGGTGAAAGTGAACAATGCATACCACATTATCACTTCCTCTTAATCTTCCCAATGCAGAATCTTTTGGAACTTCTTGGATGCCAACTTCACATCTGAAAATGTGAGATGTTAATGTCATGTACACAGAAGTGTTTTCAATAATCAATTTTTCCCCAAGCAGCAGACGGCCAGACACTTCTGTGCTATTTGTTTTCAGTGAACTGTTTGTAGCAGTTGATTTTGCTAGGACAAATCATAATAGTTCTAAAGTAGACACTTATCAAGAAGACAAAAACCAATAAACAGAAATATCTATTTTTTTCTTCAACCAACAAATTAATATGTACTCCTTGATATAGGCTTTTTCTAGACAATACAAGAAATGAAACCTCAAACGTTACAAGGTGAGACCAAACCCCTTCAAGAAAACCAAAGATAGATTCTAAATTTCTACTAGTACGGACAACATAGCCATTTTGCATCCAAACGAAGCCATCATTACCATATGAACATGTTAGTGAATTATATTCAAACAAATCCAGACAAGGTCTGCATACATCCTACCCTCCCCAACATTGGGTATGTTGTTGTTGTAAATCCAAACATAGGCCTTATGTAGAATGAGCCGACAAGTTTTTGCTTCCCAATTTTCAATTGATGTTATACTAAATACAAGAGCTTATAACAATTTTCTCAACATAGGTCTCGAGAAAAAATATGATAATTCCGCATACCCATCTGCCATCTTCCCCACCCCCAAATACATGAAAAAAAGAACTAATTAAAGAAATATTTTGAAACTATCATTTAAAGATATTTCAATGTTCCCTCATCTATGCCATTACAAATTTATACTTCTAACTCGTCCTTTAATTGGTCGCGGATACAAGAGGTGAACAGCTGATCAGATGACTAACATAAAGATGAACTTACAACTGGTTTGCAGATAGCTCTCAAACTTATATGTCCAAGTGGGTGAATGCTGTCATAATTTTCTAAAGCATTTGTTAAGAGGAATTGAGACTATCTTCTAAGATAACTTGTCTTAATTAGTAGTAACTGTTATGCTCATCACTCAACAGTACCTTAACTTGCCATAACACTCCCATCAGTGAGCAAGCTTTGCTTTAAGCGTCTAGAGGTACAGTGACTTGTAGAACGTGATAAGAATAAAAGATCCAGTTGCCATTATCCATTGAGCAAACTAAAAATGAAATGAAAGAATTACCTCGCATCATCAATCAAGCAAACATAACGCAGAACATTCCCATTAGCAGAAACTTGTTTAATCCTATCTTCAATTTTCTGATCAAGTAAGGGAAGGCCATTCACTAGAAAGTCTTCCAGAGGCATCACATCTGGTCCCATTTCTTCAGGATACAAGCTTTCAATCTGAAAAGGGAATTGCAAATGCATCAAGGTTTCTGAAGCTAATTGAATTAGTAACAAAACAAAGAGACATTGTGACATGTATCCTAACCTTCATATTATCTAGGTTTAAACGCCGTCCAAGGAGCCGAGCAAGAATGAGAACCTGTTATGAAGACATCAAAACAAAATGTTGTCCTGAGGGATGTTCAACTTCTCAAAATTTACAGAACCAATTAGAACTATGAACGTTTCGTGAAAGGTTCCGAGAAACCAAGTATTAACTATATCAAGTTGGATAAGATATGCTTCCCATCACAATCTGCGAAAATGATTCTGCCTAAATCACTGCTTTTCTGCTCCCCAAAGACACTATCATCCCAAGCACCAAATAAGGTAAAATTATAATAAAGACATCCATTCAGCTAAAATTCCCATACTCATAAACGGACAACATTCAGCATAAGAATATCACAGAAAAAATATACTTCCAGAAAACACTTTCTACCGTGAATGTGAGTATATAGCAGATGAAACATTATGTCTTAATTATGCATTACCGTAAGACTGCAGGTAAGTTCAGATAAAAAATAAAGATAATGCTTTAATCAGCATAATAGTTTGGCAATATAAATGGATTGAAATCTTCGACACTGTAAGTTTAATCAGAAGAAAGATGTTTCCTAACCTTTCGTGCTACATCCATGCCACCTAGATCATCCCGAGGATCTGCAGATAAGTATAAATACATAAGAATAACTTCATACTTCAACTATCCTAATGAGAATTGAGATGAAGTGTAGTGTCAGCGATTTTTTTCTTCCATAATGATATTTGGGATGGATGTACGATTCATGTTAATTGCTGCTAGAAAGTAGACTGCATCTTGACAATGCATTGAAGACATTGTTATTTCTTTATTAGAAAAGGAACTAGAATTTCCTTAGAAGTTTTGGATGGCCCCAAATTTCTTATATAATCCTGCTGGAAACAGAATTATGATCTCCTTGGATAACGCACTCTCCTTAAAAAGTTTACTCGCCACAAACAACATCTTATGTACTTAGAAGAAATGTATGATGGAATGTGATACTTCTATGAATTTATATGGTAAACCTCCACTAGGTTAGGAGGGCCCTCTTAGTGCTTCTTAGTAATCTCAAGAGAGAGCTATAGAAGGTTAGTTTTACACTATCTTATAGGTGACTTGCCTTTCCAACTGTTATTATGAATCAATTTTTGTATTCGCCATGTAGTATTCACTAGGATGCAATGATTTGCATCTTTTGGGTAGGAAGCCTGCTCTTGGAAAGGATTATCATCAAAAATCAAAGACAATCACGATGCAAAATGGACAGTGATACCTTCTTTATATACGTTCTACTTCTAAATACTATAATACTTTCAGGCAATTGGGCAATATAGAAGAAAGAAAATATTGGGTCATGACAATGGTAACGATGAGCACATAGATTAACAACGACCAAAAGGATTGAAAACGGTTGCTGTTAGTTTACCACATTGGTTAAAGGTACCCTTATATGATCTTGGATTAGCTTTTTGGACTGGGTTAGGCACAAAGTCCATTTACTTAATGATATCTCACTCAAGCACATCCCTAATGTTTAGTTACCCAATGTTTAGCCCCTATGTTATTTTATACATACTCCATATGTTCTGTCCTGTGCAAGCAATAAGATGTTAGTCTCACTTCAGTTGAGGATGTATTGTTGTAATCTCTTTATGTGGTCTTCGGCAATCCTCATGTCATGAGGTAACTTTTAGGCGTAGTTAAACCCGACATAGATTTTTGTATAACAATTGAAATTGATCATAACAAAACTTGAGTGAGATAATCAAGTTATACTTGTATCCCATTGTATGCAGCATCTGACAAGAGGACCAAGCATATAGAAACCGACTGTCCCTTCCCAAAAAAATGTTTTCAGGATACTGTTATAAAGTTTGGAAAGTCAACTGATCAGCTTATAGACATATTCACCGAATCCTATACAGGTTTACATGTATGCACCCGCTAGAGGGGAGAATCAGATAGCTAAATGTAAATAACAAGAGATAAGTGTAAAATAGAGTTGTATGTGCATGTTCACCACATTGGGTAAATGTAAGAATATGCACTGTAAAGTGAGCGTATAAAAGAAGAATTCACGTGTAAGACATTTGTATCACACATTCTCTTAATCGCTTCTCTAATTTCTCTGATTTCTCTCACATTCGAATTAGTGCTAGACAAACTTCCTACGCAGAAGGCCAGAAAATATTGATGTACAAGAGGAACACTTGCCTTAAAGGAAAACGAGTAGAATTACTTAGACAGAGGAACATATAAACAATAAAGTAAGACTACACTTACTTAAGAATAGATAATATCATACTTTCAACAACCGCCTTTCTGTTTTTGTAAGTCATATCTTCAATACTCATATGGTGATTTTACAACATTAGTAGGGTGGTTGTAACTTATCACCTGGTTCAGTGTAGCCAAGGCTTTTAGCAGCATTAACGACTTGGCTGAATGGCTTTCCATCCTCAACCTCACTCATTACATACCCCAGGGTACCTGTTAGATACCAAGATATACAGCATCTTACCATCAAATGCTCTTAATGTTTATAACAAGCAAGATAACCACTAAGGATAATCATTTGCTATTGCATATAGCCTAAATGATAAATGGTCATAAAATATTACCACTCAAACTCCCAATAATACGGTAGACAGGGTCTCCTGATGAAATTATGTGATTTAAGGATGCAATGACAGGAAGGCCAGCACCAACCTACCACACATATAGCAATTTCAGACAACTTTGCTAAGCCGAGTATAAACTGAACTGGGACAATACTATCCTTCGTATACCACAGAAACTAAATTAATCACTTCAACAAACACAACGCGCAACAAATCCCATATCATAGTTTGGGAAGTCAAACAAGAAAAGCTTTTAAAGCAGAAGAGGAAGGTTTAACTTGTATGAGACATTTAAGAATCTCAAATACAAGGGAAGCTGATTTTTAATCAACTAGTGCTCTAGATATCAGATAAACCAAATGATACCCATCCCCTATCCATATGATCAGTTAATCTTTCTATCTTCAAATGTATCCTACTTTCGGCGAACAGTGAGAAGAAATCTGACACAGGAAAATTGGAACTTTCACAGTTGAGAGAGTAGGATGGAGGGACTCCAACCATCCTACCACACCCCTTGGTGATAAAGGGACTGGATATACTTGTGTTAAATTGACAAGAGCAGAAGCTACAAAACGGAACTGGTCACCACTGCAAACTGTTGGTATCAAAAAGACAGGACAACCAAGGTTTCAGCCAGCTTTCTGGTCTTACTCGATCAAACACAATTCTTTTTTTTCTACCTAGAGACACATACACTAGTATAACCCCATAACATGACACTCTAGAATCTCCTTTGTCTCCAACATTTCAGTGCACAAAAGATTTTTACATGCAATAGAAACAAGAGAACATACAGTTGACTCGTGTCTAAGGCGACGGGGCTGTGACACCAACTTATCATAATCCTCCTGCAAATAAGGCAAAAATAATCAATACACTAAACATAATAGTTGCCATTTGAGAGGAAACCCTTTTACAGATTAAGAGGATGAAAGGCGACAAGGGTTGAAAGGTGATTGACCAGTAATTCTGAATGTTCACAAGTTATGCAGTGACCGTAGCAAACATAATAAGTAAGCAAGCGACAATCAAGGGAAGCAATTGAAACTGACGTTGACTTTAGCTCTGTTGAATAGTGTGATCATCTCATCCAAAAAATTAAGTTGAGTGCACCTTTATTTATTTAACTCGCTCGCGTGTGGAACTGATTCTTTTCTATGGGTCAACTGGCCAAGCACGTGGAACTTTTTTATCATTCTAATGAAGGGTGATGGTGAACCTAAACCCAAACCTCTGCCTTCTCTGCTACCATAAATAATTAGGTAGTCACCTCATTCAAAAGTTTAAACTATTAGATTTTGTTTAATGCGGAAGTTTAAACTATTAGACAGATCACACGTGTTCACTTAAATATATCTTCAGCGAACTTTATATCCATGTTATAGCATTTGACTCGCTTTTTGTTCTTGTCTCATTTAGCATCTTTTGTTAGTTTTCAAGATTAAACACGGTTGAATGGATCATTAACTGCATTTCTGCACGTAAGCATACATATGGTTGCTAAAAGAAAAAAAAAAAAAAAGAAAATGAAAACCATGGACACTGTCTGCTACATTTTATTCTTCTACTGCTAGTGGCATATTCAATGGTTGAACCATGTCTAGAACACTGTTCCTATGCTACAACAACTACCTGGTTTTAAGCTACACATTCAAAGATATTAACGACAATGAAAAGGATCAGTTACCATTGGCACAGTAAGAGGCTTCTTGTTAGCCAGCACCACACAGCAACCAAAATCTACAACCTGGTTTAGCACTCCAATAGTCTCAGCACTAGCTGAACAATCAACAAATGCTAAACCTGCTACAGTTTGAATTTCAATCAAAAGGAATCTGACTGCGAAACAACTCCCCAAAAGCTAACACCTTGATACCTGCATTATCTTACGCCTTCACGTACAAAGAATTTAAGCAAGTGTAAGAAATGTATAAGCAAGAATAAGATGTTTTTCGAACTCATTCCCTCCCGATAAACAAAAGAATTCCTTCCATACAGCAAAATAGACTAACAACTCCGCCGGACTGCAAAAACAAAGCTAATTTAACTGCACTTCATACATTTGAGCCTGGATTGGACTAAACAGTCAAAGTAAATAAGCAAGGTCCATAATCATGCAGCAGCTGAAGTCAACTACTAAACTATACTCGTCAAAGCATTTAAAAGTCATGGGGAAGATTTAACAGTAGGAGCTAATGTACATAGCATTTAACCCATACAGCATAAAGTTAACAGCTACTCATTGTTACTAATCAAACTTCTCAAGTAGATTAGTCCTCCACCAGTAAAGAATAGACGACACTATAAGCAGGTATACACTTTCCTTAACAAGCCTACCAACCACAACAATCCCAAAATAAATATCTTGGACATGACACAAACCTGTTGATTTTCCAAGAAGTCCATTATCAATTACTTTTTGTATAACTTCTGGACCAGAAAACACTTGACATACACCTACATGTTGGAACAAAAAAAAAAAAGAATTCACCTTTTTGTCATTCTACAAATAAGCACACCAAATGACTTCAACAACAAAACCATAAAAAGGGTGAACTGCTACCAGAATTTGCAAGAGTCTGCAATGAAGAGCCATTGGATTTGACACAACAAACTTCAAGAAGAAATGAATCATCCAATTCAGCAGTGAGAACTGTAAGAATTATTATTAATTATTATTAATAATTCTTACTTATGGCCCAAGTTTACTTGTAACCAAATTACCATAAATAATATTTAATAAGGAATAGATCTCGTCCGTACATTAGTTATTTGATGGACGTACCAGATTAAGTCATAACATCTATAAATTGGTCCTCTCTCCACCCATTAGGGTTACCACATATTCACTACATTAATTCCATCGCTGACGGTTGTGGTAACATAAAGTTAGGGCAAGGAGGTAGAAACCAATTTACGACTAACGCTTCCGCTTCTCTCTGTGATTATGTATTCTGCATCAGGTATGTGCTTCCTAACGATCTCTATGTAAGATTATCGTGTTCAAGATCCTAAAGTATTTAACCTTACAAGAACATCAGTAACAACCACCAAAGACTTGCTATCACACGCACCCACAACTCGCAAATGCAACCCCTGTAAGTTTTTAGTATTATCCACAAAAACCCAACAAATATGAACACTAATAACAATCAAAATTGACGATGAGTTTCTCAAATTGATAAAATGACAACACTTTTCATTACCTGTTTAGCGTGAAGAGATCGACAAGAAACAATGTGTTGAAACAATTGACGGCCAACTCCTCCACAACCCATCAGAAACACCGGTAAATTCTTCATCTTTTTGCTTTAACTTTTGGATTCTTCCACTTCCTTATGCCACTCTTCTTCGATTTCTCTCTCAAAGAATCTTGAAATGTCTCCATTAATGGAGGATTTTGGGTTTAAGAGGAAAGTCTTCAGTGTGTACACTTTGGTTCTTAATGTTTTGTATGTGACACATCAGTCCAATTATTTTCCCTCACGGTTCGATTAGTTGGCGATGAACAAGTAAGAATTGCCTCAACCCAAATTGATGGAATTGGCCCTAAAAAAGTCATTCAGGTTCATTATCAATTAGGTATCAATGGAAACATAAAAATAAAATAATTAACTAAGTATCAAATCGACCAAAGTGAACAAATGATAGGTTCTTTCTTAAGAGTTGAAGTAATCGTCAGTCAATTGAATCTGATCGGTACAATCCGCATTCTTACCTACTTATCTTTCATTGGTAGTGGAATTAGTTACACTATGTCTCGATATTTATTACTTCTGATTTGAAATAATGTATTGCATCGTACAATATTTATTTGATGAATATAATTTTAGAACTGATTGTATCGTTTTAATAGTTATATCATATCACACATAATTGATATATCATATCGTTTTAATAGTTATATCATATCACACATAATTGATATGAAGAATAAACTTACAAGAAAAGTAGATTACGGATAGAGTAACCATAAAAAAGTAGAGTAAAATATAAAATAGAATTATTAAATAATAAGTAATGATAAAATGAGAAAAAAAAATAATATGTTATCAAACTAAATCAATTGTTACTTAAAATAAGACACATTATGTAATTTAGGTAACAAGCATGGTATTTAAACTAATAAAACAGTACAGTACAATACAAATAGATAAAAAATCATCCAAACAAGCTGTTCGTATTTACTTTTCTTGGCTTGTATATATTGATTATTGATGGTAAAATATTCATTATAATATGAATTAGACAAAATATTATATATTTATTAAATGGTTGGTGAGAGAATATTTAGGTTGATTACTTTTTTCTTAACAAAAGTTTCTAAGTTTTGACACAAATAAGTGTTTTCAAAATGAATTATTAGTTAAATTATGGAAATTTTACACAAATCTTATAGTGTTAATAGCTAATTATATTTTATTCTTGCTCTTTTCTATATTACAAAAATCTCTTAATTTGGTGGAATCCGGATGCATTCCAAAACGTTCCAATGTATCGCGTCTTGATTTCGAGTACAACATTCAACGTCCCGATACATATTCGACTAATACATCACATAAAGTGATGTATAGAGAATAAGAGAGAGTAGGATTTTGTAATTTTTTTGAGTGGTAGGAAATTTTAGAAAATATGGTAAAATAAGTTGTATATTTAGATAGTTTTCTATTAAATTATTATTTTTTCAAATCAGTATTTACCTTTAGCTATTATAATGGTCTGGTTTTTGTCAACCATTGAATTCAAAGCCCAGCCCAATTTGATGGACCTTCAACATGCTAATCCATTCCATCTGAATTTCCATTTGCACATATTAGAGTAACTACATTACATATTTAGGCCTAAATAAAGTTTTAATTAACTTTTTTTCTTGTCAATATTATTATCACTGTCATATATGTATGAGAAAATAATATACAAATTAGATCATATGCTAATAGGCATTAAGTGCATATTCTCATCCAATTAAATTTAGATTTGAAGACCAAACAATCAACGAAATATGAAATAATTAAAAGAAATCATCTTGTTGATCGATTACGTAGAAGAAATATAGAAAAAAGTACTAATTGTAATTTGATGAAATTATAATACTCTATACCAAACATCAAGGTCAACAAAATGCTTATCATCACCTAATATTCAATCCATGGCGGGTTATGATTTTTATTAATATTATAAATACAACCGGTTTCATATAAATTAAATTAAAAATGTATTTAATTTAACGTCTAATTATTTTGATATGAGGAGAATTCTAGCTTATGTAATCCTATAGTTTCTACATAAAAATAATTCAATTTTGCTTTAAAGGTTAGTTAAATCTCAGTGGACAAAAATTGCCAAAAACAAATTTGAACAATTGAAAATTAAAAATAACTACAAGTATGAAATAAGAAAAAATCATCTTGTTGGACAAATTAAAAAGATGAATAGAAAGAAGTACTAACACTAAATATAATTCAAGCTTAATATAATATTAAGAACACTAAATACTAATTATCAAGGTCAACAAGATGCTTATCATTAGCCAATATTTGTCCACGATAGGTTGATCTCAGTGTATGAAATCGAATTCCAGTTTTTTCTTGAAAGAAAGCTTTAAGATCTCCAACTGTGTCATTACGCTGAGCCTTAATATTAAATATACAACTCGTAAACTTGTTGCTCGATATTGGTTCATATCGAAGGATTAAGGTAGATCCTTTCTTCATTCCTAGAGAAACAAGAGTTTGAGGATTTCTTAAAACTGCACCCTCGGACAAAAGCTTTTGATTCTTGAAAGAAAATCCAATTTGCTCTTGAATATAGGCTTTAACTGCAATAATACTATCATCCGGTGCAACCATTAAGGTATAAGAAATACGACAATCTTTAGCAGTACCATCTATAATGTACTTCGATCCAATCGCGTCTTTGTAAGTATCATCATGAATGATAATTTGCATTGTTCGACTCATTGACCAAGGATCTTTGACCATAGAGAACAACATAAGCATTTTCATAGATATTTGTGTTATCGGTGCATATCGCAAAATTATCGTTGAACCCTCTTTGATTCCTAATGTAAATAAAGTTTTCGCATCACTCAAATCTTTCCCATCCTTGCTCAAAAGCCTTTGTTTTTTAAAAGGAATATGTTTTTCCTCTTGAATGTATGCTTTAACTACGGCTATTGTATTTCCTGGATCAACCATTAAGGCAAAACGGTTTCGATATTCTTTACTACCATCCATGTTGTCTTGAGCTCCAAACTTGGGTAAGAAACATTTTGATAATGAATACCGTTGAATAATATTTTGAGTGTCATCTTGAATGATAATTTGCATAAATCCACTTGCTGACCTTAGACATACAAGACCTGTAAAGACAAAACTCAACATAAGCATGTATCAAAGCAAACTATAATATTTAGGACATTATAAGAAACACAATAAATAAGTAAAAAAAAAAAAGGTAACACTAGTAGTAGTCAATTTTTAAAATAAACACATAATAACATGCTGAAACCTAATGAAACAAATTTTAACAATGCAAAATCATCAAAAGTGAAGAAAGTTAGACCATACACTCTTGGCGTTTTGCATCCATAATGAAAATTAATTAACTTTGTTCTCTCTAATTTCTAAACCCCAAATCCCTATTTATAGTATCATTTTTATTAATTATAAGAAAAGAGACCAAAGTAATTATTGAGATGATTCAAGAGATCCCATAGATTTAGGAGAATTAATTCATTATTTAAATGTAATTTGACTTTTCCTTTTTTTATTGTTGGTTTTTAATGGTTCAAGTACTACTATTTATTTATTTAATTAAGGGAAAACACAAGTCTTCCATAATTTCAATAATTTCTCATTATGACAAAGAAGAATTAGCTCTACAAGTCTTCCATCTTTATTATTAATTAAAATAATTAATAAAAAGAAAATCTCCCTCTTAAATAAGGTTGTCACCGAAGGAATCCTGATATTGTTTCTTCTAATTTTATTCTTACGTTGACAGTTACAAAAAAATAATATACAACTATTATACTATATTATATTAGTATGCCGAATATATAAATTATATATATAGAATTTATATATACATATTGTTCTACATTTAGTATAAACAAGCACATGAAACATGTCAACATGATCACAATAACATACACTAGTTCTCTCATGGAATTCATACAAAATTTGTTAGTGTACTGGCATGGTACTGGACCAACCATGCTAAACATATGATATCTCATACTAGACGTGGTACCCGATACCTATTTTCCCTACCTCCACCACCATTTTTTTTTAAAAAAAATTATATTATATTATAAAATATTTATATAATGTAAATATATCATTAATATGCTATACATATTGTTATGCATTTAGACTAAAGTCAAAGACAACTGTAACGACCCCGTCCGGTCGCTAGGGTAGATCAATGGTGAAAGATTTGGGTCAGAAAATTCTTTTGAGTAGTAAGTCAAAAATTTTAGACTAGATTAGTTTCAGACGAAACTTGAGCGATATGAGGATAATGTCTAAGTTTGGTGAAATTTTTAATTAGCTAAGATATTAAGGAATCTATAGGGCTTTTGGGAAGTGAATTCGACTGAATAGAACTCCCAATATGGAATATGGCGTGGAAGGGCTATCTATGATAAATTTTATAAGAAAACAAATGAAAAATAAATTTGACCATGAAAATAATAAATCTAAATTAGCCGTTGAATCAAAGAAGTAAAAAAAATCACGTGTGCAAATGATCAAATATACCCTACATGGATTTTTTAAAAAATAAAAAAAATAATTTAAAATTCATTTTTCAACTTCTGTTAGACAAAAAATGTATATCTGGGTCATTTATGTAGCGATAGAGATATATATGAGTCACTTTTATTACAAGTGTATATAAACTCTAAATCGCAAAGTTGAGGGTATGTCTTTATTGTCCTCTCTAAAATAATTGAACAAACTCCTTTCAATAGAATTATTCAAGGTGTTTAACTGGTTTTTTTAGATTTTTATTTGTATATGAAGACGTAAAAGTTTTGTAGAATTTTAATTCAAAAGAGAACAAAAAGAGGATGGTTCAAGCGATTTCAAAAAAGAGATTGAAAGTAAAAGAAATTGTATCTAACAACACTGAATCAAAAACATTTAAAGAAGAAGATGATGAATTTGAGTCAATGGACCAAGACAACGGTGAAGAAATTGAGGTATTTTGTACAATTTATTTTGTATATTTTGTGATTTGTATTTCTATTAATACATTTCACATTATGTTGTATATGATTATATGGATTTAGCGTATCCATGTTTATTGCTGTTTTTGTACTTTTTAGACCTTATTTGTATATTTTCAACAATTATATACAATTAATTCTTTTGTATTTGTATATTATCAATAAGTATACGTTTCAACTATTATTTGTATAATTCAACATTATTGACGTATTTGTATAATTTATTTTGTATATTCTTTGTCTGAATTTCTTTATTTTGATGAATAATGTCTATACTTGAAAGTTACTAGAATAATTGAAATTTAAATTCAAAGCTATTTTTTTCTTCAATTATATTTCTTATTATTATTTTTTCAATAAAACGAGAGTATAATAACAATAAAATACTCGATACAATTTGACAAATTAGATATGAAAAGAATAGAGTGTACCAGACGTTACATACTAATGTTGATTAACACGATTCTAAGTTGATGGTAATTTGAATGATTGATCTCTTTCTTCTTTTGTATGACTTTTTATCTTTTATCTTAAAAAATGCAACAAAACTTTTTAATGATTCAATTTTAAATTATAATGACGTGCATTGTGTGCATACATATACTAGTATATATATATACTTTTATAACCGAAAATATTATATATAGTATGTCAAATTTTATATAAAAATATATATAAAAGATATCTATACATGAATATAAGCTAAATAGGGTAGTATTATATAATATTTTATATCTTATTATATGACATAAATATTTTCTCCCGTAAATATAAAGTGTAATTTTCCCAAAAGAGAGATTTAAAAAAGTGACATTAAGGAAGAACATAGAAACAAATCTTTATATAACACTTGTTTGTCTGAATAATTCAATTTCCCACTCTTAGGGAGATTTATTTCCTTTTATTGTTTTTTTTAATTAAATAAATATTTTTTAGTTCACTGATCCAAAATTAATTTTTTATTTTTACTTATCACTTTTACTATATCAAGAAAATTATTTTTTTCCTATTTTACTCTTAACATTAATTATTTATTTCCAAAATTATTTTCAAACACTAAGAATATGTACGAAGTAATATTAAATATTATTATAAAATATTCATATGTGATTCTTTATTCTCGATATAATAATTTTAGCCTTTTATTTCCTATAATAAATAATACCTCAACCTCTATAAATAGGGGTTTCGGGTTTTTGTGGTAATACAATTAATATTCATTTTGGATGCAAAAGGCAATGAGGGTATGCTCACTTTCTGTTTTTCTTTTCTTAATTAACAATTAAATATATAGCCAACGTATTTATTACTATAATAGTGTATTTTTTTAGTGAAATTTTCTGTTTTTCTTGATAATTATGCTTATATTGTGTTTTATTTTTATATTATATGTTTATTTGCCAGGAAATCGAACAATGGAACTTATCATTCAAGATGATACTTTCAAAAGAGATGTGATTCAATGTCGTTTATTACCAAAATCCTCTTTACTAAGGTTTGGATATCAAGACAACATGAATGATACTAAACAATTTCGAGATTATTTTACGTTGATGGTTGATCCAAGAAATATAATAGGTTCTCTTAAAGCATACATTCAAGAGGAAAAAGAAATTTCTTTTACGAAACAAAGGATTTTGAGTGAGGATGGTGAAGATTTGAATGATGCACAAACTCTCTTTTCTTTAGGAATCAAGAAAGGTTCTACCTTAATTCTCCGATATGCACCAATAACACAAATATCGGTGAGATTGCTTATGTTGTGCTCCATTGTTAAAGATCCATGGTCGTTGGGTCAATCAATGCAAATCATCATTCATGATGACACTTACAAAGACCAAATTAAAGGACGTTCTTTTTTAAAAACTTTTGTATTGAAATATGGACCTAAAGACACCATAAGTGGTACTATTAAAGATCGTCGTATTTCTTATACCCTAATGGTTGAGCCGAATGATACTATAGTGGCAGTCAAAGCTTACATTCAGGAGCAAATAGGATTTTCTTTTAAGAATCAAAAGCTTTTGAGTAAGGGTGTAGTTTTAAGCGACCCACAAACTCTTGCTTCTCTAGGAATTAGGAAAGGATTTTCCTTAATCCTTCGATTTGCTATAGAATTCGTAGTCAAAGTGACCCATGCCCCCTATGGGTTGTATTTATATTAATCTTAAACGCGGTGACACAGTTGGAGATGTTAATGCCGCCCTTCAAAAAAAGACTGGACTTCGATTTCATAACCAGAGTTTACTCAGCCACGGACGAATATTAGCCAATGATGATCAGCGTATTAATGCAGACCTTATTATTTAGTACACTATATATATTATAATTCTATCAAATTTATTGTTACTACTTCTTTTTATATTTTGTTTCTGTAATCGCTATACACGATAAGTTTTTTAATTTCATATCTCATTGGTTGCTTGGTTGTCTAATTTAAATTTAATTAGATGAGAATTATGCACAAAAGTTTGGCTAACAGCAATGTTAAACAGGTTATAAAACAAGTACTTTATTTAATTATCAATATTAAAAACTATATTACATATTTTAGCACAAAATTAATTTTTTAACACTAGCTATATTTATCCAAAATAAATCTCTTTTATACTAATGACAATCCTTTACACTTTTCATTTTGTATGGTGCTTAAGAAATCATAAATAAGATTACTTTTACTAATTCACCCCTTTAAAAAGAATTAATTACAAGGTTAAAATAGAAAAAAATTAATATTTTCTTAATTTAGTAAGATGGACAACATTACAACTATTTTTAGTATAATGATCAACTAATATGGAATGGACGGAGTATTGTATATAAATCTCCAAATCCCTATTTATAATGGGTGATGTATCATTTATTATAGGAAATAGGCCAAAATAATTATAGAGGGGATACAAAATCCCATAGATTTAGGAATCTTAAATTAATTCATTATTTAAAAATAATTTGACCTTTTATTTTTCTTAAATATCGTTTATAATGGTTCGAAGTACTACTATTTATATAATTGAGAGAAAAACAACAAAAGGAAATAAATCTCCTAAGAATAAAAATTGAATTCTTTAGGGCAAACAAATGAGTGCAAATGTTAAAAATAGCAATTAATTTCAAATAAAATAGATATAACCTTCCCTTATACGAACAAAAATAAATGTTACATAACCGTGACAATTAAATAAAAAAATATTTATCTTCATAGATGATGTTCTTGATGTATGTTCATTCTTGTCACTTCGATTACTCTAGATGATGTAATTAAAAAAAGATGGTCAGAAAAAATCATACGAAAATATATATTACGGTATATATATATACCTTAACGAAATTAAAGATAAATTATATGAAATATTTGAGAGCGACAATACAATACGAGAGTGAATGTCGGGCAACCTATGGCCCTCGAATTCACAAGATGAGTCTAGTAGAAATACAAATATTCATATGAATGTATATGGTTATACAAAAATGTACTATTCAATTAAATATTCACATCTAACAAATATTGTAAGCGACATACAAAAGGAACATTATCTACTTGTATGCTATACGTAAAATAAACAATTCATCGCAAAAAAAATAAAATAAAAAACAAAAAATTGAGTAAAGTAATTTTCCCAAAGAAAAATAACTTAAATCTTATAAGATTTTATATAAAGTATGTAAGTAGTATATTTGTATACAATTTATATGTAAGTTGTATATTGTATACAATTATCTATGTAAGTTGTATATTTGTATACAATTTCTATGTAAGTTGTATGATATTGGATAAAGTATTACAAACAAACTGTATGCGATTACAATTTCCCCTTTTAGAATTGTAATACAATATTGTACAGATTTTTTCCATACTTTATCAGATTTCATACAATTTATATTTACTTTATCAAAATCACAATATATATAATATAAATATAAAACCTACATGTATCTTTTTGTTGTTGATAAATTCTACATGAACTTTATATAAATTATTCATATTACAGAAACCTTACTTGAACTTTATAAAGAATTTTTTACAAATGTACGTAATCCTCCACCTCTGTGGTCTCCCCATGATGTTCTTAGCCATTTTTAATCTTCTAAGGTTGGTGCAACCGGAATCGACTCAGTGGCCTAAATTCAAAATTTAATAAGAAATCATAATTATTATTTAAAAAAAATAAAATTCATGTATTATATTTTTTGGGTACGTAATATGTACACTCTTTTAATTTTCGATGCAAAGGTATAATAAAGCAATCCTTGTTTACATTTGATTTTGGGTAATATGTACAATTTTTTTTTGGGTAATACGTACAATCTTTTAATTTCGCTAACAATTCACATATTATTACCACTAACTGGTGTAGAAGTATCTGGAGCAAGTCCAATCATTAGTGTGATACAATCAATAATAGATCAATTGATTATGGTTGGTAAGGCTCTATACCAAGTTCATGCAGTTAGCTATAATAATCTACCTATATATATATCTTAAAATTCAACCTAGTCTAAATTTATTTGATCCACCTCCACCAGATTGCTAAACTATCGATCACTAAATAACTTTGATTTACGAATAGTGAGAAGGCTGTATTATACCATGTCATATACACACACTATATATATTTTCTAGCCATCCATACAAGTGAGGAAGTCTCTAAAGTAGACCCCAAAAGGAAGGAAAGAAATAGGTTAAGGTCTTCGAACTGTCTTTACACATCATCTGGTGTCGCCCTGCAAAACTTTGTACGGCCAAGTGTGTCATCCCGCCACTTAGCCAGCCAGATTTTGCATCCGGATAAGGGCGGAAGGTTCTAGAGTTGAGGAGAGGCTTGCAGAGAATGCTAGAACCCTTTAGAGATTTCAAGAAGGCTTTGGAGATCTCTAGATTGTGTAGAGAATTCTAGAGATAGGAATAAAGTGTAAATATCTTAGGAACTTGCAAAGTAAATATTATTTACACTTAGGCCCTTAGATGTTAGTATAAATAGAGGTGTCATTCATTCGCAAGACACCAAGCAAGTGTAAAGCATTCTCCAAGCAATACAAAAAGCCTTCTTCCAAACTTTCCAAATATTTCTAAGTCTTTTCTTTCATTCTTTTAGCGATCTTAGTCTTAAAGGCTTACTTGAGCTTACGAGATCTTGAAAGAATAGTGAGTAAGCTTTCAAGTGCCACACGGAGCTTTAGCAAATACTGTAAGTCTGTGGCAACGTGGTATCAGAGTAAATGTTTGATACTAAGAGAATGGCAATAGAAGGAGACGTGAACGCCGCTAGCACCACCAATGTCTGTTTGGATGGTGGAAAGAAAAACCGCAAGGGTAGGAAACACCAAAAGAGTAATGAAGAAATGTTGCTCGACCCCACACTGAGCGAAGCGCTAACATCTCATCCACCTTCGACCACCGAACGAAGTGACGATGAACGTGGCGAGGAGGCCATTGACGTCACTACTGGAGAAGAATGGATTGTAAGGGTTGAAGTGGTAAGACAGGCCGTGGAGATATTAGGTCGGCACATGAATGTGGCCGACGGCAAGTTCAAAACTCTTGAAGACTTCACCCTTGAGAAGACCGAAAATATTCGTAAAGAGTTGGAGGGACATCAGCGGGTCGAGTTCGAGATGAAGGAGGCCATCACTTCCTTGGAGTGCCGGCTCATGGAAGCGTTGAACACAATTGAAACCATGAATGCCGAGATGAAGACACTCAAGAAAGGCGTGGAAGCTGGAGGATCGGCGTCACCGGACCGTGATAGGGAGCCAGGGTCGAGGCCCCAGAGCCACTTATATTTAAAGGCGTCCATGACGCTCAAGAGGTGGAGAACTTTCTATGGCACTTGGAGAATTACTTCAAGTGTAATCGGGTGAGGAGTGCCGTGTTGTATCTTTCAGAGATGGTCATGCTATAGTGGAGACGCTAAAAGGCTGAGATAGGGAAGGGGATGTGCACCATCAACATGTGGAAGCAATTCCGCGAGGAATTCAAGAAAGCCTTATTCCCTAACAACGTCGTATATGAGGTTAAGCGCAAGTTTAGAGAACTGAAGCAAATGTAAAGCATTCGAGCGTACGTGAATGAGTTCACGACTCTAACGCTTCAGATTTCCAACCTCATGGACATAAACATATTGTTCCACTTCATGGACGGACTGCAAAATTGGGCTAAGACGGAGTTGGAGTGGTGATAAGTCAAAACCATATATAAGGCCATACAAGCCGAGTCCTTGATTGACTTTAAGCATGACCGGCATGACAAGGCAAAGGGCAAGGATGTAAGAAATAGTCATGCAAATGGTGGGGGAGATCGTGGCCGTGGCAAGGAGTAGCAGGCATCCACTAAACAACACGACTCCCACAAGCCGAATAGTAGACTGTTCGTACGCCAGGGCTACACGGAAAAGAAGGTGCATACCACCAAGGGAGATGGTTGTTACATATGCGGAAGACTACACGGCTATGCCAGGTGCCCAGAGATGAAGAACTTTGGGGCCATTCTACGCGAACGAAAAGAGAAGGACGCGCAAGAGCAAGGGTAAGACGCGGGCACGACGTAGTTGGGCATGGTTGGACTATGAGGGGCTATAGCCAAGCAGACAGAGAAACCGGGAGACTTCAGCACGCAATATGTAGACATCTCCATTAATGGACGGCCAACTCGTACTATGGTAGACTCTGAGGCCGAGGAAAACATCATGACCAGGACGGCGGCAGAGAGGTTTGGGCAGAACTACGTTCCAAGCAACACCCGCATCAAGACGGTTAATGCCCCATCGACTCCCGTGTGCGGGGTTGCCCAAGGAGTGAGCATCACGTTGGGAAGGTGGCAAGGTAAGACAAACTTCATTGTCGCTCCTTTAGATATTTTTGATATTATTCTTGGGCAGAAGTTCTTCCAGCGCTGCCACACGGTAATCGACCCCTACCTCCAATGACTCATAGTTATGGAGCAGGAAGGGTCGTGCATGGTACCTCTAGTCAAGGTACCAAAGAAGGAAGGACACGCCTACCTTTCGGCCATGCAGATCGTGAAGGGCCTAAAGAAAGGGGAGTTGACGTTCTTAGCTACCATTGCAAGTTCGGGAGAAGACAATGGTGCTAAGGAATCTTTGCCACCAATTATAGAGAAGGTCCTTGAGGAAAACAAGAACGTGATGCCAGACGAGCTGCCGAAGACTCTACATCCAAGGTGCGAGGTAGATCACAAGATAGAGTTGGAGGTCGGAGCCAAGCCATCTGCACATGCACCGTACAGCATGGCTCCACCCGAATTAGAGAAGCTAAGGAAGCAGTTGAGGGAGCTCCTCGAGGCCGGTCACATCTGTCCATCCAAGGCACTCTATGGCGCGCTGATTTTATTCCAAAAGAAGAAAGAAAGATCTTTGCGCTTATGCATCGACTACCGGGCACTCAATAAGGTAACCATTAAGAACAAATATCCTATCCCGCTTATTGCAGATTTGTTTGATAGACTTGGGCAGGCTAAGTACTTCACTAAGGTAGATCTCCGAAAAGGCTACTACCAAATGCATATTGTCGAGGAGGATGAACCGAAGACAGTGTGCATAACTAGGTACAGAGTATACAAGTGGTTGGTGATGCCTTTTGGCTTAACCAACGCACCCACAACCTTTTGCACGTTGATGAACAAGATCTTTCATCCTTACTTGGATCAATTCATAGTGGTGTACTTGGACGACATAGTCTTCTATAGTAACACCTTGAAGGAGCACGTGAAGCATCTAATGAAGGTCTTCCAAGTCTTACAGGAGAACCAACTATACATTAAGCGGGAGAAGTGCGAGTTTGCCCAACACGAGGTGCACTTTTTAGGCCATATCATCAGTCAAGGCAAACTACGGATGGACGAGGAAAAAATCCGAGCTATCCTAGAGTGGGAAACGCCCACCAAAGTGGCCGAGCTACGGCCGTTCCTTGGACATGCGAACTATTATCGCAGGTTCATAAGTGGCTACTCTGCTGACTGAGTTATTGAAGAATAACAAGTCGTGGGTTTGGAGCGAGGAGTGCCAGCAAGCCTTCGAAGGTCTCAAGGCCGCAGTGACAGAAGAGCCGGTCTTGATGCTGCTCGATTTTTTAAAAACCTTCTAAGTGCATACAGATGCGTCGGACTTTGCCATTGGGGGAGTCTTCATGTATGACAGACACCCAATTCCCTTTGAGAGCCGCAAGTTGAACGAAACCAAACGACGCTATACGGTGCAAGAAAAAGAAATGACGGCCATCGTACATTGTCTGCGCACATGGAGACACTATCTGCTTGGCTCCAAGTTTGTGGTCAAGATGGATAACGTGGCCACTAGCTACTTCCAATCACAAAAGAAGATCACCCCGAAGCAAGCTAGGTGACAGGATTTTCTAGCTGAATTTGACTACGACTTGGAGTACAAGCCAGGAAGAGGTAATGTTGTGGCCGATGCGCTAAGGCGGAAGGTCGAACTTGCTGCCATCACGATTGCCCATTGTGACATTCAAGATGCAATTAGAAATGGCATGCAGCATGATCCCGAGGCCAAGAAGCTGATGGAGTTGGCCACCCAAGGCAAGACAAGGCATTTTTGGGTGAAAGGTGGCCTTTTGCTCACATCCGATGGAAGGGTCTATGTGCCCAAGTTCGGGCCATCAGGCGGCGAATCATTAAAGAAATCCACGACACACCGTGGGCCGGGCATCCGGGGCAACAACGAACAAGGGCACTGATCGAGGCTATCTATTACTAGCCGCGCCTGCGAGATGACATCAAGAACTACGTGCAGACTTGTCTTGTGTGCCAACTAGCCAAAGTGGAGCAAGCGTAGCCGGGAGGACTACTGGAGCCATTGCCAGTAGCGGAACGCCCATGGGAGAGCGTGACCATGTACTTGATTACTTCCTTACCGAAGTCAGACAGGTATGAAACCATCATGGTCGTGGTGGATAGATTCTCAAAGTATGCTACATTCATACCCGCCACAGTCGGTTGCACCGCAAAGGAGGCTGCTCGATTGTTCTTCAAGAACGTGGTAAAATATTGGGGGATGCCAAGACATATCATTAATGACCGAGACCCCCGTTTTACCAGGAACTTCTGGAGGGAGTTGTTCGAGATACTTGGAACGAAACTTCACTTCTCCACAAGTTTCCACCCACAGACAGATGGCCAGACCGAACGCGTCAATGCCCTGTTGGAGTGTTACCTGAGGCACTATATTTTTTAGGACATTATAAGAAACACAATAAATAAGAAAAAAAAAAAAGAAGGTAACACTAGTAGTAGTCAATTTTTAAAATAAACACATTATAACATGCTGAAACCTAATGAAACAAATTTTAACAACGCAAAATCATCAAAAGTGAAGAAAGTTAGACCATACACTCTTGGCGTTTTGCATCCATAATGAAAATTTATTAACTTTTTTCTCTCTAATTTCTAAACCCCAAATCCCTATTTATAGTATCATTTTTATTAATTATAAGAAAAGAGACCAAAGTAATTATTGAGATGATTCAAGAGATCCCATAGATTTAGGAGAATTAATTCATTATTTAAATGTAATTTGACTTTTCCTTTTTTCATTGTTGGTTTTTAATGGTTCAAGTACTACTATTTATTTATTTAATTAAGGGAAAACACAAGTCTTCCATAATTTCAATAATTTCTCATTATGACAAAGAAGAATTAGCTCTACAAGTCTTCCATCTTTATTATAAATGATATTTAAATATCCTCCGTTATACTTTTAGGATACTACTGCCCTTGCCGTCTAATTTTTGGTATATATATCATTTTGACTAACCTAGGGACACGCGTCTCAATCATAAAAGCCTACCCAAAATCTATTTGCTTTTTACCATAATTAAAATAATCCACCCAAATAACTAAAACCCAACCTAAATTATAACCCGAAATCTTCATATGCCCATTTCAAAAATAAAAATAACTTCCATTCCTAAAAGAGCTCAAATCTTGATACCACAGGCCACAACATACATCTCAAATGAAAAGCAACACACTGAAGCATATCAAAGAATCAAATCAAAAACAAAATTAACATTAATAAACTTTCAAATTCCAAGGGAAAAAAAAATCAATCTTGGGGTAAGAACTCTCTCTACTTCAATCAATAAATTACAAGCCCTAATATGCTTAAAGAAGTAATGGAACACTTTGAAGACTAAATTGATGAAAATATCAAAATTTTATCAGAAAGGTCAGATCTAAAACCTTTCACTACATTAGAAGACAAATTCCAAGATCGAAATGCTTCATAAAAAAACTAAATTGAGCACTTTGAGGTCTAGATTGATGAGCAGATTCAAATTTTATCAGAAATCTCAGTCAACTTGAATGCTTTTATCTTTGCCTAGGTCTATTTCCATGGCAGTTGAAGCAAGACACTTCACTCAACAACAGCAACAAATCATTTTAAATCAATAAATGGATTTTCCTACTATACCCATATCAGGTTCTTCTCTTTTACCGTTGTTGACGCCAGAATTTTCTTTTTTTCCCTTTCCGTGAAATTTGATGTAAGGTCTGATTTGGAAAATTGAATGGGTAACGGAAGTGAAGATTATTGGGGGTGTTTTTGGATTATAATTTCAGTGTAGGTTCAAGTTATTTGGGTGGGTTTTGAATTTGTTGGGTGGGTATTTTAATTATGGGTAAAAATCAAATAAAATTCGGGTAGGTCTTTAAGATTGAGACACGTGTCCCTTTGTTAGTTAAAAGGATATATACATACCAAAAATTAGACGGCAAGGGAATTAGTGTCCTAAAAGTATAACGGAGAGTATATAAATACCATTTATAATAATTCAAGGGTATATTTATCCTTTTTCCCAAGATAAAAATGATTAGATATTAAGATATTTTTAATCATTAATTATATAGTTATGATTTTTGAGATATGTGATAATGTCAAATCATTTATTTCTATTGAAATGTTCTAAAAACCTACTAAAATTTACTTTTTCTTTTCTTTTCTTATATCAGTCAATTATTGGAAAAGTTGTTCAAAAGCTTAGAAAGATTATTTATGCCCGCGCGAAGCGCGGGTAAATTACCTAGTTTATAATAAAAGCTGAAAATATATATGCAACGCATGTTCCATATATATATATGGTGTGTGAAGCAGTGAATATGATATCAAGCATCGCTGGTAAATTTTGTCTCTAATTTTATCAGAAATAAGTACTATCTTATTCTAGAGAAAAATATGATACATACTTCGTTATACATAATTTGCAAATTATAGGATTTGTCAGTGCAATTACTTCCCTCTCATGGTCTGTGCCTTTTGTTTTTCCTCTTTAAACTTGTAGCTTCCGAATTCCGAATATGGATAACTTATTGATTCTATATTTATTTTCTATCATAACCTATATGAATAAAGTCTTGCGAATAATGTGTATATTTTATTGTTCTTCTATTTTTGTGTGTGTTTTCTCTATTAGACTTCACTAATCTAATTCTTCTGCATTTTTTTTATCATTATCGTAAGTATGTATTGTTATTTGGCTCAAATTAGTCATGTGACTTTATTGGAAGTGTGTTAACTACTAAACAAAGTTCAAAAATTACTGATAATAGCTTCAACAGAATTGATTTATGATGATAGCTTCAAATGAATTGATTTTAAACATTACAATGTGCCCCTCATTTGGTGTTTCCTGACGCACATTAAAAAATATTACTTACTTCACACGATTTGCATAAAATGTTAATTGTTCTAACGAATCTATAAAACTTCTCATGAAACACATGTGCAACACACGTGTCCAGAGACTAGTATTACTATAAGTGGGAATAAAAAATAGTTAAAAGTTGAATTACAATTTTACCCCTACTATAAATTAAAATGTTATAAAAATATTTAACTATTTAATTTAAATATTAAATTGTATCGTTTTAATAAAAATGTTAATGACTTATGCACTTTCTTAAATTAAACTCATTTAAATCGGTACATGAATCAAATTCACATTAAAAACCAATTTCTCTTTTTTCTGTAAAAATCAAGAGTATTTGAAGAGTTTTTTCATTAAATAAATTTGATATGGACTAAATTCATTAAACTAATTTAATGCAAATTAATTTTATCTACTCAAAGGTTATCCTAGCTACTGCTATAAAATGCCTAGCTTGGTCTTCAGGTAAATGATAAGAGGAGGATGAGAGATTATCATGCAAAAAAATAATCTTGCTCATCATTTTGTATGTGCGGTAATTATCTTTTGTTTTTATCCGCTCCTCCTTGTCCAACCTAAGTATGTTATATGTCATTTTTTTATATTTTGATATACGTTCTTATGATTTTATTTTTCTATTGAAATATCTTGTGTCGTACATGAAGAAATTAGTGATATACAATTTATGTTCTACCAATTATTGATGAAAGATTAATTAGTTAATTTGATATGATTATTTTTCTCTCGATAGAGTGTTCTACTTTAGTATAAATATATTTTCAGGATTATTATTTATGAGTAGAGAGAGGAATAACTAAACTTTTTAAAATTTTTTAAAATAAAAGAATTCATACCTTAAAATAAAATGGGCCACCAAATCGGAGATAAATGATGGATCATAGTATGTGATTTTGAGGCTGTATTTTTATTTAACTTTTCGTTTATATAAATAATATATTGACCTTATTAGTCTATTATTCATGTGTTGAAAAATTCATTCCTCAAATTGAACACACACACACACAGATATATATATATATATATATATATATATATATATATATATATATATATATAGTAAGTCATTTTGAAAAGTTTGTGTTGCTCAATTTATATTAACTAGTAAAATTATCCGCGCTTCACGCGGAAATTTAGTATCACGAAATTTATAAAATAATACTTAAAACCTACCAGTCATTAAAACTAAAACACTATATTATCTTACATACAAGATTACTTAATAACAAACATTAATAATGTAAAGGAAAATGAAAATTATTACATCTTATCATTTAGCCTTAATAACATAAGCATAAATTAAAAATTAATGATTGCTAAAATACATACCACAATTTGTAACATAAGCAATAGTGTTAGTGAACTACTCAACATGAGCAAAGTATACAAATATTTAATTGTGAAGAAGAGGAGGAGGTTCAAAATTTTCATTGTGTTAAAATGAGAGGAAATCCCTATATTTATAGACAACAAAGGGTAGTGTGAACAAATGTTTCTTGTACCTTATTAGAAATGTTACAACAATTTGAAAAGTTGCAACCCTTTGGAAAGGTCACAATCTTTCATAAAAGTCATAACTTTTCATAAAAGTCGCAACTCTTCATTAAAGTCGCAACTTTTCCTAAAAGTCGCAACTTTTCATAAAAGTCACAACTCTTCGTTAAAGTCACAATTTTTCATCAAAGTCACAACTTTTCATAAAAGTCTCAACTTTTCATAAAAGTCACAACTTTTCATGAAAGGGAAGACTAATTTTGTAAATAAATAAATTAAAAGGGAATTCTGATTTGTGGTGGCGCTATATATATATATATATATATATATATATATATATGATATGATATGATATGATTATTCAAACGTCTATTATCTGTGATGAGAAGCTATTTATTGTTGATGTAAAATTTTAACTATGGCTGAAAAATTGTCAAACTCCAGTCTCCAGATTATTGGCTGGACCCATAAGTAGTTAAGTAGTAATTGTCCAAATTAGAATGTCTACTTTTGCCTTAGAGATATTATTTATGAGAATGTGATACATTCTTTTGCCTAATTATTGAATACCTATAATTTTTAATATCAAATGGTTTAATCTTTTGTATATATTATAATTACTTATTTAAAGTGAAACTCGAAAGTGTATAGTTGGATACCATTTTGCCCCTACACTTAATCAAATACCTAATTAATAAAATATTATAAATCATTAACGTACACATTAAAGATGCAAAATTAAAAGTTGAATATGACGAGTCATTCTCCACTATTATGTAAAAACACTTCTAGAATTAAAATTTGAATTTGCTTTTTAAGAACCAATTTTACAAAGATTGATGTTATCATAGGAAGGTAATTGCACAATTCCAATTTCAACATGAGAAGAAAAGAGAGTGAGAAACTACAAATGAAGAATAACAAAAAATGTTCGAGTATATCATCTATTTAATGTTCTTCTTCATAGTATATTTTCAATTATTTAGTGAATAAAATATAAATGGTAAAACTACTATTGTTAATTTCAGCCTTTTTTATTTTATAACTCAACTTTTTAGTATATAGAAATTTAATAATAATAAGGGACAAACGTGCAATGCACGTTCCCAAAATCTAGTATTATTAAAAGTGAGAAGAATTTATATTCTAAGTTGAATTACCATTTTACCCCTATATATTAAATCAAAAATTATAAAAAAAGATTATTTAACTAATTAAATATTGTAGTAGTAATTATATCCTATTATATACTAAATCCTAAAAATGGGAAGGTGCTAAGGCAGTTTCAATTTAAATACTTTACCCAATGAAGTAAAAAAAGATGATTAATTCAATGCATTAACTTCACTGGATTAATTAAATGCAAAATGGCATTCATCTATTTGATGAAAATTATAACTGATACATACATAGAGAACACTAGCAGCCACTTTAGTGACTTTTTCTATTCCTTTATTGAATTAGGTACAGACGAAAAAATTATAACTGTAGCAGTTAATTCATTTATTTCTTATTAATTTTTCTCTTTTATTTGATTAAATATTCACCTTCCTAAATAATATCTAATTATCTATTTAATTTTTACTATTAATATTCATAACTTTCATACTTTTCATAGTCATAACCTTCAAACATTTAATTTAAAACTTATCTTTTGGTATTCCTTAATTTTTATCTATATAAATTCATCTTTTTTGTTTCATGAGACCCCTACTCAAAAATATTATCATTTTCATTCTATAGTTGAAGTAACGACTTATATCATTATTGTACTATTTGGCTCATGTTTTAGTTTGACTCAACGAAGATCACTCTTCAATTTTAGTTGATTATGGGAGAATTAAGCCTCCACAAGAACTTGAAAATTATGTATTGTACTTCTTTTTCCATCTATATTTTTATGATTTAAATTTTAAAAAAGATGTGTATGTTATATTTTTCCCTCTCTATCTTTTTGTGTATTTTCTCTTCCATTAAACTTCTTTAATTTGATTTTCTATTAATTTCATATTGCAGTAAGTGTGTATATCTTTGTTGAGCTCAAATTATCCCTTTGTGATTTCATTGGAAGTTTGCTAACTACCAATTATAGTCCAAAATTTATGGTTGGTTGCTTAATTAATTTTAAACATTAAAATTAATTTGTAATTGTTGTATTTTATTGCTAATTACACGCATTCTTTCATAAAATTGTAATCATTCTAACGTATCTATATATAAAAAGTAATTGGGAACACACGTGCCCATATATTAATATTATTACAAGTGTGAATCTCCTAACCTCAAAGTTGGATTATCATTTTGTCTTTATCTTACCTCTAAAATAAATAAATTAAATATTAATACCTATTTAAGTAATTAAATATTAAGTAATAGTTATATTTAATTTCATGCATCAAACAAGATCTTAATGCAATCATATATCCACGTACTAAATGTGGGTAATGAAGACCTTCAATTTTAATTTGTAAGATAATTAGTGATAGAAGAGTATCAAAGACACTCACTCAACATTATTTATATTCCCTTCTTTCATCCAATTTGGATTCTTTCTTTGGTGGAAGGTGATGTTTATCTTTCATCTTTGATAAAAAGAGCAAAGTATTGATGCCCTTGAAATTCACCTGTGTCTACATCTGATCTGTAGCATATTATTTTCCTTCACTAAACAAAGTACTATGTTGATTGTCTAACTGTTATGTAGGGTCACAAATTAATCCAATTTAGTCGGATTCCAATGTGGATATCAAACACCAAATGAGAAAATAATATGTATCCATTATAAAAATATATAACATATTGCTAACTACGAAAATAATATACATATCCATCTTTAGTTGCAATTATTGTTCAAAATCATATATCAGATCTCCATCAAATGTCTTCAAATTTTATAGAGACAATCTCTTTAAACTATTTCAACAAATCTAAACAACACTTCAAATTTTTCACACACACACATAAAAAAAAAAACGGCACAATTTAAAATTCAAATCCACTTCTTCGAGCTTATTCAATCATCACGAGTTATCTTTCTAATTTGATTTTTCGTACACTAATCTTACAAAATCAGTACTCTAACCACTTGTTGAGTCCCAAACATATTTACAAATCGAGTTTGTCAACTTACAAAAGAGGCTTGCACTAGAAACATGAAATAGTATCAGCGGTATAGCCCATCTCGAAGACTTGCCTATAACAGCAGACCTGCGTTCACTGTGGATGACATAATTGCTTTAGCGGAAAGAACAAAAAAATAATAAAGAACTCATGAACAGATGTAAAAAATAGCAGCAACACCTTAGAAGCACTTCTTGTGGACAATGGATGGACCAGACTTGTCGTACTCGACCTTCAAAATCCACATCTGATTAAGCACAGAACATGTTCAAGTTAGCAACAACACAATTCAAAATAAATTTTAAAATCGCAATAGTATATGCAAGAGAAGATATTTGAAGACTGTGATTTTATTACTTGTTGGATAAACACCCTGCAAATGTATATCTGAAGCTCTTACATCAAGCATTGCCCTGTGTAGTTGTCTGGTCGCTATCCAAGAAATATAGAATTATATAACATCTAATTATTCTGACAATGGAAGTTGCACTTATTTCCTAAAACTTGTGATCGTTATACCCGATTATCTTTTAAAAAATTTAGATTCTCTATGAAGCTTAAATATAAAGCTATGTGTTTGATGATGAGCACAACATCATATATCATCATATATCATATATTACTAAAAGTGGGAAGCTCCAACCTTTAAAGTTGGATTACCATTTTACCCTTTCATTATATTAAAATGTTATAAAATATTGAATTAATTAAATAGTAAAAATAAAATTATAATTCACCCAAGGCTTAATTACATGTTTCAAGTTCAAAAACAAAATTCTGCGAGTTTAGATAAACAAAACGTCAAAACATTTCAAATTCTTGTCTACGTTAATTTAGAAACAGTTAATGTTTAAAGGAGGCTACTTTTTAAATGTTGTCATACTAAATGTTAATAATAGCTAATATAACGATAAGAAATAATAATTTCTCATTTTACAAGCTTTCCAAAATTAGTTTATACATTTCCGGAATGATTATAAATAATTAAAAATAAATAATAGGTATATAATTTAATAAAATAATTACTATAAAAACTTGCAGTAGCTTATGACTTTATATGATTTTCTATAGCACTAATATTATAAGTTTAAAAATACTTTAAAGAGAAAAATAATTTTAGAAAGAGTCTTTTTCACTACCCCATTAACTACACATACATACAATGTATGTTATTTATTTATGTCCTTATTAAATTAATAAATTTATATTATCTTGAGCTCGTAATTATAAAAATTTGGCAGAAATTGAAGAGTGGTCTTTTCATTATTCAATACAAATTATTATATTAGTCAATTTCCACCATTTATCAGCTCACACTTTTTCATTACTCTTCTTTTACTCAACATACTTCCTTATTCATGGTTAGGTAAATATATTCTACTGATTTTTTCTTCTCTTCCTCTTATTACAATTTTACATTTTTCATTCCAATTTATTGATACTATTTTTCCTAATTTTGTCTATCCTTTTTTTAATAGAAGTTGTTGTGTACAATCCATATTATAATGCAAAAAGGAAAATTGACTAAAAGTGGGCTGAATGTTAGGCAAAAGTTAGATTATGATTCTATTTCTACATTAAATTTAAATGTTATAAACTATTTAATAAATTAAATATTTAATAGTAAATCATCATATTAGTACATGAATCAACCACCATAAAGTTTCTTGAATATGTATTCTTTTTATTAATTTCATGCTAGAGTTAAATTCATGAATTTTTTGTTTTGTTCATCTTCCAATTGGAAATATGAATGGTTATGTTTTCCCTTAACAAAAAGGGAAAAAAAATCATATAGATCTATATTATATTCTTTTTTGTATATAAAATATTTGTATTAATGTGAAGTATATTACATAGATTTATTACCACTAACTCTTCATTATGTAAATACATGCAACTCCTACTAATTATATTCATTATGATTTTTACTACCACCTCTCATCCATGATCAAATGAATTAATGTTATATTCATAACAACCCTAAGTGTTCTTCAATCTTATCCTATGAATAGTGACATTTGACACAATATTGTATACAGTTAAACAAATGGAAAAAAAAAAGAATCTCTATGCTCTTTCTCTTGTCTCTTTTTATTTGTTTTTTTTTTTAATGTTTATGTTTCTTGTTCGTTGTTATTGTATAACTTTTTATTGTTTTATGGTTATTAATATTGAGAATTTACATTGGTTAGTTGTTTTGTATACATTAACCTAACATGTGGTATTTTAGTATCCTCATTTGAATATTGTATTTGTACAATAAATTGTTACTTTTACTTTATGCACTTTTAGTCAATTTTATAATTAAGGGTGTATTCTTTTTATTAGGAAAATATATGTACTCTCTATCGTAAAAATGGTGGATATTTTTTAAGTAAATACCAATAAATTTGAAGGGGATAAAATATGTCATTTGCTATACAAAAATTATATGAAATATTTTGGGATAAACGTGCAAAACATATTTCCAGAACTATGAACTTTGCCTAAAATATATAAAAAGAAAAAAGGTAGAATAAGGGGATAAATTGACTGTTTGGGGCGAGCTTCCAAAAAGAAGCACAGGGCGTAGGCCTTTCTTCCTCATGAAGAAGGAGTAGAGACCTAGCTTTCCTCTGTCTGTTAAAATGTAATGCTATACCTTTTGTCCTTGAGAATCGGCTGGGTATAGCGGGAAAGAGTTTTACAACCTTGTTTAGTAGTACAAAAGTAGTTCTACTATTAAGATGTTTAATATTAATAATAAATATATAGTGTTGTAGCTGTAGGCTTTTCTCCGCAAGAACAATCTTGACTTTCTTTAGACTTTATAATAAAAGGCCCTTTAAACGATCGTAAATGGCCTGAAATGTAACGACCTATGAGAGAAGGGTTTTTAGAAAAGAAAGCGTACCAATCCGGCAAACAAAGAATTCAAATCAACAATTTTTCTGCACAAAACAGGGAAAGAGAATGAACTAGAACAAAGCGGATTTTTTTCATTAATAGCCGTTACATGGGAATACATCAAATAGGAAGCTTACACACACATAGAACAGCCACACAACTAAACACAATATTACAAAGCATGGGATCAAAAAAGGAAGAATTTACGCAATTTCTTTTCTAAGAAAGAGATCATAGTGATTGATGGCTCTTTCAATCCGGCGAAATGGAATTGGCGTGTACCAATTTGGAAAAGAATAGCTTACATCAGTTGAAGAGCCATTTGTTTTAATCATCACATGCATTCCCCATCGATCGTTATGGTGGGAAATTGAGCAATATTTGGCCAGTATTCCCCCTTGTCAAATTCTAGTAGTGGTTTGAGCAATGGACAGTCGCAAATATATAGCTCAGAGAGGGAAGAGGGCATCCCTTTTAGTGGAAGAGATTGGAGATTAGGGCAATGGGAGATCCCCAGCTGAGAGAGGGAGGAGGGCAGTGCCGATTCAGGAAGTGATTGGAGATTAGGGAAATTCTTGATTTCTAGACTTCGAAGCGAAGTGAGGTGCGAAAACTGGCCTTGTTCCAGCATGGACTGAATTTGAGGTACATTACCCTCAATACGTAGATCTTGAAGAGAGATGAGTCTTTTGAGATGTTGGCTGCTTAATGTTTTCAGATTGTCTACATAAAGTGTTTGAATAGAGGAAGGCAACTCCCAATTCTCACCACCAACAATCTCTTCGTCACTGCCATCATGATAGATCTCTAACCAGATGAGATAGGGGAGTCTCTGTAAATGCCACTCCTTTCGGCCGTTCACCAGTTTCTTGCAATTGTAGATACGAAGTTGTTGTAAATTGAAGGGCAATCCTCCTTCAGGAAAGGACTCTATTTCTGGACAATTACTCAGTTGCAGATCCTTAAGAGATGGAAGGAGTTCCTGCATACGTTCTGGCAGCCACTTCAGCTTCAAACAGATATTAATAGTCAGTGACGTCATCTGGGTCCCCCCACATGCCACCGAAAGTTTTTCAACATTCTCACAATTCCAAATATAGAGTCTTTCAGTGGCAGTAGGAATCAAAAACCTACTAAGGTTGTGGCAATTCTGTACCCACAATTTACGTGCTCTTGGGAGCAACTCAGGTGATATATCGTCTATACAATCACATTTAAGCAGTGTCAATTCCTCCAGAAACATACTCATCTCACCAAATGCCGGATCCAATTTCAATTTCTGGCAACGAGATATCTCTATTGTCTTCAAGGTAGTGGGCAGTATGCTAAAAGGAAAGGAGTTAAGAGAGTTACAATCACTAATAAATAATTCCTCAATCTGCTTCATTCCCTCAAGTTGGGCATCATCAAAAACAACTCCAACCTTTGGAGAACCAATAACTGCAAAACTTTTTAAACTTGAAAGTTGGATGGGTGTCTCCAAACGGAGTTCAGGGCAATTATCAATCAAAAGCTTCTTAAGTGTAGGGAACTCTCCAATTCCTAGTACGTGCCATTGCTTCCACTCCGCCATATCTACAAAATAAAGCTCCCCAAGACAGTTAAAAGGCTTTTTGGAGGACAAACTGCCATAGAATTCTTCCGTCACCTCTGTTATTCCATGCATCCCTCTAATCAAAAGGAATTTCAGAAAAGGGAGTTGTCCTAGTGCTGGCAAGGAATAACAGTTCTTGCAGTTTCTAAGAGACAATTTCACCAGCTTAAGAAACAAAGGATCAGCTAGCCAATTGGGAAAGTTTGTCCCTCTATATCCAGTGATTTCGACTACTTTTATGTTTTTATGGGGGCGTAGCTCATCAAGTATGTCTCTTTCTGTTTGTGAATTGTCGGCACTACTACTTTCACTCCATTCCAAAGATAACTTGTCAACATGATTCTTCTCCCTCATCTTTGCCTTCACAGCTTCCCTTCTATCAACCACATTTTGCAACTCTAAAACTGATAGAGATCCATACAAGTTCTGTGCTTCACCCAAATCTTCCATTCTCAAACCACCGAGAAGAAACTTGGCTCCCACTAGGACTTGGAGGCTTTTCAACTTGATCAGATGTAGCGGCATCTTCAAGAGAGAAGTGTTGCTTATGTCAAGATGATGCAAGTTGATCAACTTCTCCATCTGCATCGGTAGCTCCTCAAGATAATCACAATCTGACAGGAGAAGTGTCTCTAAGTTATACAATACACAAATGGAATCAGGCAACTTTTCAATCCTTGTCTGAGAAAGGTCCAAAAATCTGAGGAGCTTTAATTTTATAAACAAGTCATATGGCAACTCAACAATTCCAAAATATGACAACGATAATGCCCTTAAGGATGTTAGCCTTGGCAATAAGTTATGCAGCACCCTCTTGCTTAGCTTAATTTGGTACCAAAAGAGCTGGATTTTGATTGGAAGTAATGTCCTCAGCTTCTCTGATTTAAAGAGTGATTTCAATTTCTCAAAGTCACCATCTTCTCCTATTGAATAGGACATGTGCCGACATTGTTCCAACATATGTGATCCTTTGTTGTCTTCCAACCATATACAAAGATTTGAAGATGCAATTTGGGCCAAATCATTGACAAGGTCATGCATTAAGAATTTCTCTGAATTCCATTCAGAAGACTCCGAGACCATTTCGAACAGCGATCTTGATCTCAACTCGAGAAAGTATTGGTTACCTGAATGAAACTGCTGTACCAGACCATTAGCAATCCACAGGTGAATAACTTGGTCTTTGCAAAATTGATAATCTTTGGGATATATTGCACAATAAGCAAAACATTGCTTCAAATGTGCAGGAAGATCATTGTAGCTCAACATCAACGCTGGTAATATACCATTCAAACAACTTGGCAGCTCCCATATTTCACTTCTTAAAATGTCTCTCCACTCATCCACCTCTGATTTGCAGCGTAAAACACCAGCAAGTGCTTTTAGAGCTAAAGGCAACCCTTTGCACTTGTCTGCAATTTGTTTTCCAACCTCTTCAAATTCTGGATGTTCCTCAGGATCCCTATTTTCTAGTGAATGTCGTTTGAATAGAGCCCAAGAGTCTTCACTAGACAGAATTCCCATGTAGATTGCCCCACTACCCATCATCAAGGCAACACTCTCTTTACGTGTCGTCACAATGATCTTACTTCCTATATCCCCTTGTAAAAAAAGATTTCTCAAGTCATCCCACTCAGGATAGTTATCATTCCACAAGTCATCAAGGACAACAAGAAACTTTTTTCCATTCAGCTTTTCCTTCAATTTGACTTGTAGCTGATTAAGATTGTCGTCAACCTTCAAGTCAGTTGAGCCAATTTCTTGAAGTAATCCTTTAGTTATTCTGAAAGCATCATATGCCTCAGAAACACAAAACCAAGCTTTCAAACCAAAATGTTTCTGCACTCTCTCATCATTGTAAACGGCTTTAGCAAGTGTTGTCTTACCCAGGCCGCCCATTCCAACAATAGGAACTACAGCCAGATTTTTTCCCTTTGTATCCTTAGACAATAAACGGCCAATCAAATTCTCTATTTCATTCTGCCTTCCAAAGATACCAGAATCATCAACCAAAGAAGTTGAAGGTGTTCTAGTTTCTTGTTTAGTCGAAACAAAATGCTCCTTTAAGCCAAGGCGACCAATTTGCTTTTCCAACACCTCCAATTTTTTAATAGTGTCTTCCAACTTCTTCTTTATGTTAAGAAAGAAATCATCACTTACTTGCTGGTTGCTTGTTTCTGCAAGATTTTGAAGATGACCTTCCACTTTAAGCCTCAAAGCTTCATAATTGAGTTGTTCTATCAAGTTTTCAGCACCGTCCACAGCACTCTGAAGCTTATTTAACCACTGGCTCACAAATTGATTTGATGATTTCTTATTTTCTGCATCACTTAGCACAATTTGAAGACCAAGCAAAATGTCCCCCAGCTTCTCAAAGAGCTGAACATCATCTGTATGCTTCCGAAACATGTTGAGCAGATCACCGTGAGGAGCAATCCTATCAAAGAGAACATTCAAAGCTGAAGAGAGAAATGCACCACCAACTGCTAAGCCAATCTCCATTTCTGAAATCTGCAAATCAAAACACAAAATGATTCTTTAAGATTTTTGACAAAATATATCTTCAAATAGTGTATGTTAAGAGCTTTATTTCACCTGCTGAATGCTAAGAGTGATTTGCAAACAAGAATGACGTGATTTCTCTCAAAACTCTCTCTTTTGCTAGTGCTCTTAACTATAATTGGTACAGCTGTGTTTGCAAACTGTCCTTTTTTTCAATGGAGTCTTGTTTTTCATTACTTTTTCACTTCAATAATTGAAGCAAGGGAATAAGGGTGGGTGTAGAAAGGACCCCAAGTAATAAATTTCTACACATGCACCCCATCTGCAAAGCAAAATAAAGAACCACCAAATGGTTTTAAAAAATTATTCTACACAATCACATGCACTACATCTGCAAAGCGAAATAAAGAACCACCAAATGGTTTTAAAAAATTAATTTGAGAAGATAAATATTTCTATCTTCAATTACTAAAGGAACTTTACATTACCTGTTGATGCTAATTATAGGTCACTTGGTAGCTGGTTTGAAAATGAATTATGTAAATGTTAAATTCTGTATAAGTAATATCATATTTGTTAGTTGGTTAAGAGGTAAGTTATTTATATATAAAATTAACTAATACGGTATTTGGTTTACAATTTAGAAATTCACACAAATACAAATATTGATTCATATGAGAGAATCTATATATATTAAAGTATTTTATACCGAATAAAAGATTGAATAAGTAAATCATAGATAAAATAATACATAAATTTTATTATAACTAATTAAAGAAAAAACAAAATTATTTTTATTTCTCTTTTTCAAAAAGTAAGACTTTTTACCCAACAAGAAGACAAAGACTTTCACCAAACAAGAAAGACAAATGACTATTCGTTATTTTCTCAATTAAATAATTGAAGCAAGAGGGATAGGGTTCTTAATTAGGGGGACACTCAAAAATAAAAGAGTTAAAATGGCAAATCTCTATGCAGCTCATTATAGTGCAAAAAGAACCTACCATACCATATCTTGAAGAGTTCTTTTTATTATTTTTTTAAAAAAATGAATGATAACTTTACTTTCTAATAAAAAATGAAATAAGTAATACATGAATAAGTAAACTATGCATAATAAATATTTGCATAAAATAATATATAGATTTCATCATAACTAATTCATTAATTAATAATACATGCATCAGGTATCAAACGACTCCTTTAAATTATATCATTATATAATTCCAAAATTGATCTCATCAAATAAATTAAAACTTATCTTTCTATAAAGGAACAGAGTTTAATTTGGTACATAATTATTTTCTCTTCTCATAAAATGAAATTAATAGGTCAAGTCGTTAGATAAAATAATACATAAATTTCATTAGAACTAACTAAAGAGAGAAACAAAATTATCTTTATTTCTCTTTTTCAAGAAGTAAGAATTTTCACCCAACTAGAAGACAAAGACTTTCAACTAACAAGAAGACTGACTATTCATTATTTCTCAATTCAATAATTGAAGCAAGAGGGGTAAGGTTCTTAATTAGGTAGACACTCAAAAATAAAAGAGTTAAAATGATAAATCTCTCCGCATCTCATTATAGTGCAAAAAGAAACCTACCATATCATTAACATGTTTACTTTACCTTCTTGAAGAGTTCTTGTTATTTTTATTTAAAGAAAAAAAAAATCATTTTTGAAAATATTATTATGGAATTTTGAATTTAACAGAATTGAATTTCTTAGTTGAATGATAACTTTACATTCTGATAAAAGATGAAATAAATAATACATGAATAAGTAAACCATGCATAATAAATTAATAATCTTTGCATAAAATAATATCTAGATTCATCATAACTAATTCATATATTACTAATAACTTTACTAATAAATGTATCAAGTTAAACGACTCTTTTAAGTTATATCATTATAATATAATTCCAAAACTGATCTCATCAAACAAATTAAAACTTATCTTCATAGAAAAAAGAGAAAGCAACAGAGTAGCAAAAACATTATGGAGTCTGCCAGCCTGGTTTCATGACTATTCATTACTTTTGCTATTCAATAATTGAAGCAAGAGGGTCGGGGAGGGGGGGCTCCAAAATAAAAAAGAAATCATTTTTGAATCTTGAATTTAATAGAACTGAATTCCTTATTTTTGTATAGTTGACAGCCGAAGAAAGGAAAAGGTGAATATTGTGGTGTTCAATCACAAGGTTTTCTCAAGAAATATATATTATAAAGAAATATCAGATGTTTTTCATATTATAAAGAAAATGGTCATTACAAGGAAACTGATTATAAGCTGCAGTAAAATCCTAAAAACTAGTCCAGCACTGAGGCAAATGACTCAGTTTGAACTGTTCCATTTGAGATGTTATGCACCAGAGAAATTGCGTAATAATCTACTGTAAACTGACGAGGCACTCTCGTGTATCGAGAAATTTTTCAAAAAATGCGTGAGCTTTCTTAGCCTGATTTCAATCTCCAATCTGAAAGCAGATGGACAAGAAGAGTCGATTTTTCATCCTTTGAGGATCAAATGTTTGTATCTCTGTGTATAATACTCAATCAAGGGAATAAATCTTGAATGTCAAGGATATCAGCTAGGACACCAGCTGCTGTGGTATCATTTCCTGCTCCAGCACCTTGGATAACCAAAGGTTGTTTCTCGTAACAACGGCTATATATCTCCACCTGCAGACAAACGAATTGCAGACGTTCAATCATCATAGTCATTCTTCGACAAAAGCAAGTCATTCATCTTACTGTTTTTATGACCTCAAAAGTACAAGGGAAACATTTTACGATTAAGGTAGAATCAAAGACCTTAACTACATAAAATTTTGCAGGGCGACACCAGATTATGCGTAAAGAGTAAAGACAAAGTAAGGCGTCAACCTAGGCATGGGTAAAAGATAAGCAATTCTTTAAAATCACAGCATGATGTTATACATCACTACACTAAATGACATCACAAAAGGGCTTTAAACATTGACGACGTGTATGATATGTTTGTACCTCCATAGCAGTTAAAAGAAAAATTCCAACAGAAAACAAAGTAATGGAACAAGAAGAAGAGGGACCAAAGAAACAGCAAAATGGGAGGTGAAAGTGAACAATGCATACCACATTATCACTTCCTCTTAATCTTCCCAATGCAGAATCTTTTGGAACTTCTTGGATGCCAACTTCACATCTGAAAATGTGAGATGTTAATGTCATGTACACATAAGTGTTTTCAATAATCAATTTTTCCTCAAGCAGCAGACGGCCAAACACTTTCTTCTGTGCTATTTGTTTTCAGTGAACTGTTTGTAGCAGTTGATTTTGCTAGGACAAATCATAATAGTTCTAAAGTAGACACTTATCAAGAAGACAAAAACCAATAAACAGAAATGTCTATTTTTTTTCTTCAACCAACAAATTAGTATGTACTCCTTGATATAGGCTTTTTCTAGACAATACAAGAAATGAAACCTCAAACGTTACAAGGTGAGACCAAACCCCTTCAAGAAAACCAAAGATAGATTCTAAATTTCTACTAGTACGGACAACATAGCCATTTTGCATCCAAACGAAGCCATCATTACCATATGAACATGTTAGTGAATTATATTCAAACAAATCCAGACAAGGTCTGCATACATCCTACCCTCCCCAACATTGGGTATGTTGTTGTAAATCCAAACATAGGCCTTATGTAGAATGAGCCGACAAGTTTCTGCTTCCCAATTTTCAATTGATGTTATACTAAATACAAGAACTTATAACAATTTTCTCAACATAGGTCTCGAGAAAAAATATGATAATTCCGCATACCCATCTGCCATCTTCCCCACCCCCAAATACATGAAAAAAAGAACTAATTAAAGAAATATTTTGAAACTATCATTTAAAGATATTTCAATGTTCCCTCATCTATGCCATTACAAATTTATACTTCTAACTCGTCCTTTAATTGGTCGCAGATACAAGAGGTGAACAGCTGATCAGATGACTAACATAAAGATGAATTTACAACTGGTTTGCAGATAGCTCTCAAACTTATATGTCCAAGTGGGTGAATGCTGTCATAATTTTCTAAAGCATTTGTTAAGAGGAATTGAGACTATCTTCTAAGATAACTTGTCTTAATTAGTAGTAACTGTTATGCTCATCACTCATCAGTACCTTAACTTGCCATAACACGCCCATCAGTGAGCAAGCTTTGCTTTAAGCGTCTAGAGGTACAGTGACTTGTAGAACGTGATAAGAATAAAAGATCCAGTTGTCATTATCCATTGAGCAAACTAAAAATGAAATGAAAGAATTACCTCGCATCATCAATCAAGCAAACATAACGCAGAACATTCCCATTTGCAGAAGCTTGTTTAATCCTATCTTCAATTTTCTGATCAAGTAAGGGAAGGCCATTCACTAGAAAGTCTTCCAGAGGCATCACATCTGGTCCCATTTCTTCAGGATACAAGCTTTCAATCTGAAAAGGGAATTGCAACTGCATCAAGGTTTCTGAAGCTAATTGAATTAGTAACAAAACAAAGAGACATTGTGACATGTATCCTAACCTTCATATTATCTAGGTTTAAACGCCGTCCAAGGAGCCGAGCAAGAATGAGAGCCTGTTATGAAGACATCAAAACAAAATGTTGTCATGAGGGATGTTCAACTTCTCAAAATTTACAGAACCAATTAGAACTATGAACATTTCGTGAAAGGTTCCGAGAAACCAAGTATTAACTATATCAAGTTGGATAAGATATGCTTCCCATCACAATCTGCGAAAATGATTCTGCCTAAATCACTGCTTTTCTGCTCCCCAAAGGCACTATCATCCCAAGCACCAAATAAGGTAAAATTATAATAAAGACATCCATTCAGCTAAAATTCCCATACTCATAAACGGACAACATTCAGCATAAGAATATCACAGAAAAAATATACTTCCAGAAAACACTTTGTACAGTGAATGTGAGTATATAGCAGATGAAACAGTATGTCTTAATTATGCATACCGTAAGACTGCAGGTAAGTTCAGATAAAAAAGAAAGATAATGCTTTAATCAGCATAATAGTTTGGCAATATAAATGGATTGAAATCTTCGACACTGTAAGTTTAATCAGAAGAAAGATGTTTCCTAACCTTTCGTGCTACATCCATGCCACCTAGATCATCCCGAGGATCTGCAGATAAGTATAAATACATCAGAATAATTTCATACTTCAACTATCCTAATGAGAATTGAGATGAAGTGTAGTGTCAGCGATTTTTTTCTTCCATAATGATATTTGGGATGGATGTACGATTCGTGTTAATTGCTGCTAGAAAGTAGACTGCATCTTGACAATGCATTGAAGACATTGTTATTTCTTTATTAGAAAAGGAACTAGAATTTCCTTAGAAGTTTTGGATGGCCCCAAATTTCTTATATAATCCTGCTGGAAACAGAATTATGATCTCCTTGGATAAAGCACTCTCCTTAAAAAGTTTACTCGCCACAAACAACATCTTATGTACTTAGAAGAAATGTATGATGGAATGTGAACTTATTGATACTTCTATGAATTTATATGGTAAACCTCCACTAGGTTAGGAAGACCCTCTTAGTGCTTCTTAGTAATCTCAAGAGAGAAATATAGAAGGTTAATTTTACACTATCTTTTAGGTGACTAGACCTGATGGTGCCTTTCCAACTGTTATTATGAATCAATTTTTGTATTCGCCATGTTGTATTCACTAGGATGCAATGATTTGCATCTTTTGGGTAGGAAGCCTGCTCTTGGAAAGGATTATCATCAAAAATCAAAGACAATCACGATGCAAAATGGACAGTGATACCTTCTTTATATACGTTCTACTTCTAAATACTATAATACTTTCAGGCAATTGGGCAATATAGAAGAAAGAAAATATTGGGTCATGACTATGGTAACGATGAGCACATAGATTAACAACGACCAAAAGGATCGAAAACAGTTGCTGTTAGTTTACCACATTGATTAAAGGTACCCTTATATGATCTTGGATTAGCTTTTTGGACTGGGTTAGGCACAAAGTCCATTTACTTAATGATATCTCACTCAAGCACATCCCTAATGTTTAGTTACCCAATGTTTAGCCCCTATGTTATTTTATACATACTCCATATGTTCTGTCCTGTGCAAGCAATAAGATGTTAGTCTCACTTCAGTTGAGGATGTATTGTTGTAATCTCTTTATGTGGTCTTCAGCAATCCTCATGTCATGAGGTAACTTTTAGGCGTAGTTAAACCCGACGTAGATTTTTCTATAACAATTGAAATTGATCATAACAAAACTTGAGTGAGATAATCAAGTTATACTAGTATCCCATTGTATGCAGCATCTGACAAGAGGACCAAGCATATAGAAACCGACTGTCCCTTCCCAAAAAAATGTTTTCAGGACACTGTTATAAAGTTTGGAAAGTCAACTGATCAGCTTATAGACATATTCACCAAATCCTATACAGGTTTACATGTATGCATCAGCTAGAGGGGAGAATCAGATAGCTAAATGTAAATAACAAGAGATAAGTGTAAAATAGAGTTGTATGTGCATGTTCACCACATTGGGTAAATGTAAGAATATGCACTGTAAAGTGAGAGTATAAAAGAAGAATTCACGTGTAAGACATTTGTATCACACACTCTCTTAATCGCTTCTCTAATTTCTCTGATTTCTCTCACATTTGAATTAGTGCTAGACAAACTTCCTAAGCAGAAGGCCAGAAAATATTGATGTACAAGAGGAACACTTGCCTTACAGGAAAACGAGTAGATTACTCAGACAGAGGAACATATAAACAATAAAGTAAGACTACACTTACTTAAGAATAGATAATATCATAATTTCAACAACCGCCTTTCTGTTTTTGTAAGTCATATCTTCAATATTCATATGGTGATTTTACAACATTAGTAGGGTGGTTGTAACTTATCACCTGGTTCAGTGTAGCCAAGGCTTTTAGCCGCATTAACGACTTTGCTGAATGGCTTTCCATCCTCAACCTCACTCATTACATACCCCAGGGTACCTGTTAGATACCAAGATATACAGATCTTACCATCAACTGCTCTTAATGTTTATAACAAGCAAGATAACCACTAAGGATAATCATTTGCTATTGCATATAGCCTAAATGATAAATGGTCATAAAATATTACCACTCAAACTCCCAATAATACGGTAGACAGGGTCTCCTGATGAAATTATGCGATTTAAGGATGCAATGACAGGAAGGCCAGCACCAACCTACCACACATATAGCAATTTCAGACAACTTTGCTAAGCCGAGTATAAACTGAACTGGGACAATACTATCCTTCGTATACCACAGAAGCTAAATTAATCACTTAAACAAACACAACGCGCAACAAATCCCATATCATAGTTTGGGAAGTCAAACAAGAAAAGCTTTTAAAGCAGAAGAGGAAGGTTTAACTTGTATGAGACATTTAAGAATCTCAAATACAAGGGAAGCTGATTTTTAATCAACTAGTGCTCTAGATATCAGATAAACCAAATGATACCCATCACTATCCATATGATCAGTTAATCTTTCTATCTTCAAATGTATCCTACTTTCAGAGAACAGTGGGAGGAAATTTGACACAGGAAAATTGGAACTTTCACAGTTGAGAGAGTAGGATGGAGGGACTCCAACCATCCTACCACACCCCTTGGTGGTAAAGGGACTGGATATACTTGTGTTAAATTGACAAGAGCAGAAGCTACAAAATGGAACTGGTCACCACTGCAAAATGTTGGTATCAAAAAGACAGGACAACCAAGGTTTCAGCCAGCTTTCTGGTCTTACTCGATCAAACACAATTCATTTTTTTCTACCTAGAGACACATACACTAGTATAACCCCATAACATGACACTCTAGAATCTCCTTTGTCTCCAACATTTCAGTGCACAAAAGATTTTTACATGAAATAGAAACAAGAGAACATACAGTTGACTCGTGTCTAAGGCGACGGGGCTGTGACACCAACTTATCATAATCCTCCTGCAAATAAGGCAAAAATAATCAATACACTAAACATAATAGTTGCCATTTGAGAGGAAACCCTTTTACAGATTAAGAGGATGAAAGGTGACAAGGGTTGAAAGGTGATTGACCTGTAATTCTGAATGTTCACAAGTTATGCAGTGACCGTAGCAAACATAATAAGTAAGCAAGCGACAATCAAGGGAAGCAATTGAAACTGACGTTGACTTTAGCTCGTGTGATCATCTCATCCAAAAAATTAAGTTGAGTGCACCTTTATTTATTTAACTCGCTCACGTGTGGAACTGATTCTTTTCTATGGGCCAACTGGCCAAGCACGTGGAACTTTTTTATCATTCTAATGAAGGGTGATGGTGAACCTAAACCCAAACCTCTGCCTTCTCTGCTACCATAAATAATTAGGTAGTCACCTCATTCAAAAGTTTAAACTATTAGATTTTGTTTAATGCGGAAGTTTGAACTATTAGACAGATCACACGTGTTCACTTAAATATATCTTCAGCGAACTTTATATCCATGTTATAGCATTTGACTCGCTTTTTGTTCTTGTCTCGTTTAGCATCTTTTGTTAGTTTTCAAGATTAAACACGGTTGACTGGATCATTAACTGCATTTCTGCACATAAGCATACATATGGTTGCTAAAAGAAAAAAAAAAAAGAAAATGAAAACCATGGACACTGTCTGCTACATTTTATTCTTCTACTGCTAGTGGCATATTCAATGGTTGAACCATCTAGAACACTGTTCCTATGCTACAACAACTACCTGGTTTTAAGCTACACATTCAAAGAAATTAACGACAATGAAAAGGATCGGTTACCATTGGCACAGTAAGAGGCTTCTTGTTAGCCAGCACCACACAACAACCAAAATCTACAACCTGGTTTAGCACTCCAATAGTCTCAGCACTAGCTGAACAATCAACAAATGCTAAACCTGCCACAGTTTGAATTTCAATCAAAAGGAATCTGACTGTGAAACAACTCCCCAAAAGCTAACACCTTTGATACCTGCATTATCTTACGCCTTCACGTACAAAGAATTTAAGCAAGTGTAAGAAATGTATAAGCAAGAATAAGATGTTTTTCAAACTCATTCCCTCCCGATAAACAAAAGAATTACTTCCATACAGCAAAATAGACTAACAACTCCGCCGGACTGCAAAAACAAAGCTAATTTACTCACTGCACTTCATACATTTGAGCCTAGATTGGACTAGACAGTCAAAGTAAATAAGCAAGGTCCGTAATCATGCAGCAGCTGAAGTCAACTACTATACTATACTCGTCAAAGCATTTAAAAGTCATGGGGAAGATTTAACAGTAGGAGCTAATGTACATAGCATTTAACCCATACAGCATAAAGTTAACAGCTACTCATTGTTACTAATCAAACTTCTCAAGTAGATTAGTCCTCCACCAGTAAAGAATAGACGACACTATAAGCAGGTATACGCTTTCCTTAACAAGCCTACCAACCACAACAATCCCAAAATAAATATCTTGGACATGACACAAACCTGTTGATTTTCCAAGAAGTCCAATATCAATTACTTTTTGTATAACTTCTGGACCAGAAAACACTTGACATGCACCTACATGTTGGAACAAAAAAAAAAGAATTCACCTTTTTGTCATTCTACAAATAAGCACACCAAATGACTTCAACAACAAAACCATAAAAAGGGTGAACTGCTACCAGAATTTGCAAGAGTCTGCAATGAAGAGCCATTGGATTTGACACGACAAACTTCAAGAAGAAATGAATCATCCAATTCTGCAGTGAGAACATCAGCAACAACCACCAAAGATTTGCTATCACACACACCCACAACTCGCAAATGCAACCCCTGTAAGTTTTTAGTATTATCCACAAAAACCCAACAAAAATAAACACTAATAACAATCAAAATTGACGATGAGTTTCTCAAATTGATAAAATGACAACACTTTTCATTACCTGTTTAGCGTGAAGAGATCGACAAGAAACAATGTGTTGAAACAATTGACGGCCAACTCCTCCACAACCCATCAGAAACACGGGTAAATCCTTCATCTTTTTGCTTTAACTTTTGGATTCTTCCACTTCCGTATGCCACTCTTCTTCGATTTCTCTCTCAAAGAATCTTGAAATGTCTCCATTAATGGAGGATTTTGGGTTTAAGAGGAAAGTCTTCAGTGTGTACACTTTGGTTCTTAATGTTTTGTATGTGATACATCAGTCCAATTTTTTTTTCCGCACGGTTCGATTAGTTGGCGATGAACAAGTAAGAATTGCCTCAACCCAAATTGATGAAATTAGCCCTAAAAAAGTCATTCAGGTTCGTTATAGGTATCAATGGAAACATAAAAATAAAAAAATTAACTAAGTATCAAATCGACCAAATTGAACAAATGATATGTTCTTTCTTAAGAATTGAAGTAATAGTCACTCAATTGAATCTGGTCAGTACAATCCGCATGCTTACCTACTTATCTTTCATTGGTAGTGGAATTAGTTACACTATGTCTCGATATTTATTACTTTTGATTTGAAATAATGTATTGCATCGTACAATATTTATTTGATGAATATAATTTTAGAACTGATTGTATCGTTTTAATAGTTATATCATATCACACATAATTGATATGAAGAATAAACTTACAAGAAAAGTAGAGTACGGATAGAGTAACCATAAAAAAGTAGAGTAAAATATAAAATAGAATTATTAAATAATAAGTAATGATAAAATGAAAAAAAAAAATATGTTATCAAGCTAAATCGATTGTTACTTAAAATAAGACACATTACGTAATTTAGGTGACAAGCATGGTACTTAAACTAATAAAACAGTACAGTACAATACAATAGATAAAAAATCATCCAAACAAGCTGTTTGTATTTACTTTTCTTGGCTTGTATATATTGATTATTGATAGTAAAATATTCATTATAATATGAATTAGACAAAATATTATATATATTTATTAAATGGTTGGTGAGAGATTATTTAGGTTCATTACTTTTTTCTTAACAAAAGTTTCTAAGTTTTGACACAAATAAGTGTTTTCAAAATGAATTATTAGTTAAATTATGGAAATTTTACACAAATCTCATAGTGTTAAGAGCTAATTATATTTTATCCTTGCTCTTTTCTATATTACAAAAATCTCTTAAATTTGGTGGAATTCGAATGCATTCAAAAATGTTCCAATATATCGCGTCTTGGTTTCGTGTACAACATTCAATGTCCCGATACATATCCGACTAATACATCATGTAAAATGATGTATAGAGAATAAGAGAGAGTAGGATTTTGTAATTTTTTCGAGTGGTAGAAAATTTTAGAAAATATGGTAAAATAAGTTGTATATTTAGATAATTTTCTCTTAAAGTATTGTTTTTTCAAGTCAGTATTTTCCTTTAGCTATTATAATGGGCCGATTTTTGTCAACCATTGAATTCAAAGCCCAGCCCAATTTGATGGGCCTTCAACATGCTAATCCATTCCATCTGAATTTCCATTTGCACATATTAGAGTAACTACTTTCCATATTTAGACCTAAGTAAAGTTTTAATTAACTTTTTTTTTTTTGCTAATAGTATTATCACTGTCATATATGTATGAGAAAATAATATACAAATTAGATCATATGCTAATAGGCATTAAGTGCAGATTCTCATCTAATTAAATTTAAATTCAAAGAACAAACAATCAACGAAATATGAAATAATTAAAAGAAATCATCTTGTTGATCGATTACGTAGAAGAAATATAGAAAAAAGTACTAATCGTAATTTGATGGAATTATAATACTCTATACCAAACATCAAGGTCAACAAAATGCACATCATCAGCTAATATTCATCCATGGCGGGTTATGATTTTTATTAATATTATAAATACAACTGGTTACATATAAATTAAATTAAAAATGTATTTAATTTAATGTCTAATTATTTTGATACGAGGAGAATTCTAGCTTATGTAATCCTATAGTTTCTACATAAAAATGATTCAATTTAGCTTTGAAGGTTAGTTAAATCTCAGTGGACAAAAATTGCCAAAAACAAATTGGAACAATTGAAAATTAAAAATAACTAAAAGTATGAAATAAGAAAAAATCATCTTGTTGGACAAATTAAAAAGATGAATAGAAAGAAGTACTAACACTAAATATAATTGAAGCTTAATATAATATTAAGAACACTATAATACTAATTATCAAGGTCAACAAGACGCTTATCATTAGCCAATATTTGTCCACGATAGGTTGACCTCAGTGTATGAAATCGAATTCCAATCTTTTCTTGAAAGAAAGCTTTAATATCTCCAACTGTGTCATTACGTTGAACCTTAATATTAAATATACAACTCGTAAACTTGTTGCTCGATATTGGTTCATATCAAAGGATTAAGGTAGATCCTTTCTTCATTCCTAGAGAAACAAGAGTTTGAGGATTTCTTAAAACTGCACCCTCATACAAGAGCTTCTGATTCTTAAAGGAAAATCCAGTTTGCTCTTGAATATAGGCTTTAACTGCAATAATACTATCATCCAATGCAACCATTAAGGTATAAGAAATTCGACAATCTTTAGTAGTACCATCTATAATGTACTTAGATCCAATCGCGTCTTTGTAAGTATCATCATGAATGATAATTTGTATTGTTCGACTCATTGACCAAGGATCTTTGACCATAGAGAACAACATAAGCATTTTCATAGATATTTGTGTTATCGGTGCGTATCGCAAAATTATCGTAGAACCCTCTTTGATTCCTAATGCAAATAAAGTTTTTGCATCACTCAAATTTTTCCCATCCTTGCTCAAAAGCCTTTGTTTTTTAAAAGGAATATGTTTTTCCTCTTGAATGCATGCTTTAACTACAGCTATTGTATTTCCTGGATCAACCATTAAGGCAAAACGGTTTTGATATTCTTTAGTACCATCCATGTTGTCTTGAGCTCCAAACTTGGGTAAGAAACATTTTGATAATGAATACTGTTGAATAATATTTTGAGTGTCATCTTGAATGATAATTTGCATAAATCCACTTGCTGACCTTAGACGTACAAGACCTGTAAAGATAAAACTCAACATAATCATGTATCAAAGCAAACTATAATATTTAGGACATTATAATTAAATAATTAAAAAAAAGTAGCATACTAGCAATGCAAAATCATAGAATTTTAATATAAAAATCAAAAGTGAAGAAAGTGAGAGGATACACTGTTTGCGTTTTGCATCCATAATGAAAATTAATTAACTTTGTTCTCTCTAATTAACCCCAAATCCCTATTTATAACATCATTAATTATAAGAAAAAGGGCCAAGATAATTATTGAAACGATTCAGAATCCCATAAATTTGGAAAAATTAATTCTATTATTTAAAAATAATTTGACTTTTCCTTTTTTTGAGTATAATTGTTGGTTTTTAATGGTTCAAGTACTACTATTTATTCATTTAATTAAAGGAAAACACACGATAAAAGGAAATAAATCTCCTAAGAGTGGAAAATTGAATCCTGCAGACAAACAAAAAACGTGATAATTTCAATAATATATCATTATGCAATAATTATTGAAGATCTTAGGCAAAATTTTGTCAATATAAGTATATTTTGAGGTACCACATACTAACAAATTGTTATACATTTAGTATACCAAATATATAAATTGTATATACACAATATAATTGATACAAGTGATAACAATCAATTATACAAATAAGAATTTTTGTTATTATTCTTTGTTTATGATTTAACGGCTATAATAATAATCATGGAACTATCACAATCAATTGATAAGCAAAAATACAAGTACTTATTAATTTTGAATTCATACTTGAACTATAAATTTGTATTTTCACTCTTCATACTACTATGATCAATTGGATACATTTGTTGCTAGAGCCTACAGAGTATAATAATGCTGCTCCGTTGATCTTTAAATCTAGAATTCTCCTATTGTTATCTGGTATTTGTGTAAGAAATCCATTAAAAAAAGAATTGCCCAAAGGTACCGTCCACAATTTTAGTTATCATAATTTGGCCAAGACTTCCATTATTTACTCAAAATGACCTCATTCTTTACCTTATACCAAAATAAATTACTTCTTTTTTCCCCCACTCTTTCTCACCTCATATGTGTCTCTTCTAATATGATTAGCTTTGTATTAAATTTTAAGTTTGTTAGTTATTTAGATTGAATGTTGTTTCGATTGATTCTAAATAACAAGAGGAGTTCAAAATTAATATTATAAAAATATTACATAAAAAATAATTAAATATACAGGAGTTTTAATTAAAAACATACAATTTATATAATGTTTAATTAAAAGTTTGTGTAATAAAATAATATTAAAATATTCAAAAAATGAATTGGTGTGATGAATCACAAACCAAATTTGATGTAAAAATTGGTGTGGGTTGGAGCTCAAAACTCCAAATTTTACACCAAATATAGAATTTGATGTAAAATTTTGTGTTGGGTTGGAGATGGTCTTAGCAACTAGAAATAACACAAGTAATAAGGTTGGGTTAGCTGTCAATTCTATAAGCTTAAAGCTGACACAATTGCAATAATTGGTGAACGCGGAAAAAAAGGTGAAGAGTTATCAATCAATGGCGTTGCACTAAGTTGCTTTTGTCCATCTTATATTGATCTCTTTGATGATAAACAAACCTAATTTTAGCAATAAAGATTTTCACAAAAAAGGCAAAAGCAAATTTCTCTAAATAAAGCATTATTCTCATATGCAACAAGGAACCTGATCAAGGGATCAAGTGTAGTTTTTAGTTGTAACGTGAGATTAATGTCTTTTGTTCTAACTGTGTAAGATCTACTCCTATGGTATAATAATATATTGATAAGTTGAGTTGTAATCATCATTAAGTTGAGTTTATAGCTAGAGTTAGCTTTGTCGAGTTTTGAGTGAAGTCTATGTTAATTAGAGTTTAGTTATATAGTGGACACTGCACAATAAAGTCATTATTTTGTTTTGTCTTGTAATAAAGTTGTTACGAAGAGAAGGGATTAAGGATTTAATTACTAAATTGCAAGAGCTTGTAATCTGAATCTAATTAGTGTGTTAACTAATAAAGTTATTATTATTAAAATCTTGTGAGCTAGGTCATGAAGTTTCCTCTGAAGTTTCCTCGTAAATATCTTTTATTCTTTACTTTCAAGTGTTACTTTCTGCATAATTCATGATGGACTCATTCAAGTCATCAGACCCAAATCCATAACAAGAAAATATGAAGAATTGGTGAGTAAAAGGACCAAAATTGTAATTGAGGAAAAACAAACAATTCAGGAATACATGACACGTCATTCAGATAACTAAACCTTAATTATTAATCCTGCCTTTCTTAATTTATTTTTGTTAGTTTTCTTTTTACTTCATTTCAAAAAAAAATGTTCCATTCTTTTTTGAGATATTTAATATTACAAAATTATAAATCATTGTAATATATTTTATGTATATATAATTTAAGACCACAAAATTTTACTAATTTTCTCAAATTTCGTATCAAGTTAAAATCAGACAAAAAATTTAAAACAAAGGGAATACCACATATTTTTACCTTATTTATGTCTTTGTGATAAAGTTAGTACTCAATTCGTTTTAAAAAGAATGATTTAGTTTGACTAGGAATGGAGTTTAAGAAAAGAAAAAAAAATTCAATCTTGTGGCTCTAAATTAAAGTTATATCAAATGTATCAAAATGTCCTTTAATCTTGTTGCCTTAAACTTGTCACGTGGAAGATTAAAGTTAAAGTGTTGCCATAAAAGAAAATGAGTATTTTTTTTTTCCTGAAACAGAGGGGTATAATTTAAACTGAAGTTTTATGAAAGAATAATTACTTATATCCAACCTTTGTTCCATCACAATGTAACAAAAAGATACATAGGAATAACATGGTTCATTTAAGATGTGTTTAAGGTAATAATAAAACATAATGAAAAAAAATCATCGTACAACTCATGTTGCCCGCCAATTTCTTACATCCCACCCCACCCCACTCCACCAGTTTACTTAGCAACTATATAAGTAAACTCATACATTCAAAATTCATTGTACGCTCAAAATTCAAAATTCAATCAGTTTGTAGAAATGGAACTACATGAAATCGTCTCCGACTTGTTCAAAAATAAAATGTCTGAAATGATGGGTGAAATTCCGGCCGAACTTCCGACAGAGGATTCACTCCCGGTGGAGGATTCAACAGATTCATCAACAGGATCATTGCCAGAATCGTTGTCAAGTTGGATTTCAAATCCAAACAACGTAACAGATGCTCTTGAGTCGGAGAAATCAACCACAACTGGTGATGCATTTGATTTCTACCCAGCCACACAGACAGAAACTACTGATGAAACTGTGGTGTTTGGATCAAAGGACATTATCGACCCCGGTCCTCCTGTTTGTGATTCGGAGCTGGAGGAGATTGAGGAGGAGCTGGGACCACCGGTTTGGGACTATGAGCCGGAAGAAGGGGAAAGACAAACTGTCAATCTGGATAGGATTGAGGAACCGGCCAATCAACAGCTTAACGCAGAGATTACTGAAGGACAACAGCTTAACGCTGAGATTACTGAAGGACAACAGCTTAACGCAGAGATTCCTGAAGAACAACAGGAGAACGATCAACAGCGTAGGGAAGACATGGTAGAATTCACGTAAGCGACTATTTTATGTTGGTTTGCTATGATGTTTTTGTTTGTTTGTTTGTTATGATGTTTGTTGTTTGTTGTTTTCAGTGGATGTATGTATCCAAGACCTAAATTGATATGGAAAAATTTAGCAAAATGCATTACTGGGAAAACAATTGCAGAGAACTAAGGTATGATCTCTACTGACTGTCATCTCTGTCAATAGATGACGCATTTGAGAATTGAGATTGTTGTTGTCAAGACTTATTGCATCAACGAGATGTAAAGTTAGGGTTAGTAACAACATCGAAAAAGTTATTCACAGGGGAAAGAAAAAGTGCCAACTGAAGAGAGTAGATAAACATTTAGCCTTCTAGTGGGAATTGAGATTCCATCAAAGTCTTATTAGCTCTCCAGCTTATCCAGCTAGCAAAGGCATCTTTAATGGAGAATGGCATAATACATTGAAAACCAAACAGAGAGCTGAAAAAATGCCACGGTCAGTTGTTGTAGGGCAGTGTTAAAAGAGATGGTCAACAGTTTTATTATCCTTCCTGCAGAAGTAGCATTTGTTGTTGAGGATGATCCCAAGGTTATCTCGAGTTAGAAAGGCCCGTGTAACATAGCTGCAGTTACTTGTGTCCTCAAGTAACTACAACCTTGTATGCAATTTCCATCAGTTATCCATTTCACCAATGTGAATGATTTGTATTGTATGAGTAGCCTCGCGTGCATGGCATATGCTTCTCCAACTCTTTCCCAGTTAGCTTTTCCAAATTTTCTTCCAGTTGCCTGCAAGAGAGTGTATAAAATGTTGGTAATTATTCTGTAAATTGAGTAATTATTCTTTTCTTCTAACTGGCTGCAGGTCGGAGAGCTGAACAGTCAACCAGATGGACAAAGGCATAGTGAAATTCATAGTCGTTTTGCTACTAACATGAAAGAGATTAACCAATACAACTGTTTGGAGATACTTGTCAAACTAATATGTCAAAGTGGGTAAATGTTGCCTTTAACTTTCTAAAGCATTTGTAGAGGAGTACAGATATCTTCTAGGATAAACTTGTCTGTTACGATAATATTCATTGCTCATCATTCATCAGTACCTTAACTTGCCATCAGTGAGCAAGCTTGACCTTGATATTGATCATGTTGAAACTTGTGTGTGATAATCAAGTTGTACTTATATCCCATTGTATGCAGTATATCACTAGAAGGCCAAGAATATAAATACAGACTGTCCCCAAAAAATGCTATAAAGTTTGTAAAGTCAACTGATCAGCTTATACACATATTCACCAATTCCCTTACAGGTTACATGTTTAGCAAGCTCATGTATGAGCCAACTAGAGGGGAGAGTTGGATAGCTAAATGAAACTTACTAGAGATAATTGTGTAATATAGAGTTGTATGTGCATGTTCACCATATTGGATAGATGTAAATAGATGCACCGTAAAGTGAGTATATAAAAGAAGTAAGACATTTGTCTCTTAATTGCTTCTCATGTTTCTCTGATTTCTCTCACATTCAAATTAGTGCTAGACAAACTTCCTAAGCAGAAGGCCAGAAAATATTAGTGTACCAGAGGAACAGTTGCCTTAGAGGAAAATGAGAAGAATTACTCATAGAAAGGGCAATATCTAGACGGAAAAATGAGACTCAACACTTATTTATACATGGATGATATATCATACTTTCAACAGCCACTTTTCTTTTTTTGTGAGTCATATCTTCAATACTCGTATGGTGGTTGTAACTTATCACCTGGTTCAGTGTAGCCAAGGTTTTTAGCAGCATTAACGACTTGGCTGAATGGCTTTCCATCCTCACCTCACTCATTACACACCCCAGGGTAGCTGTTAGATACCAAGACATATGGCATGTTCCCATCAAATGCTCCTGATGTTTATAACAAGCAAGATGATAATCACTAAGGATAAGTAATTGCTATTGTATATATAGCCTAAATGGTAAGTGGTCATAAAATATTACCACTCTAACTCCCAATAATATGATAGACGGGATTCTCCTGATGAAATTATGCGATTTAAGGATGCTATGACAGGAAGACCAACATCAACCTACCACACAGAGAGAAATTTCAGACACCTTTGCTTGGTCAAGTATAAACTGAAGTAGGAGAATACTGTCATTGGATCAATTGGACAAACACAATGTGCTACAAATCCCATATCATTGTTTGTAAAGTCAAACAAGAAAAACTTTTAAAGCAGCAGAGAAAGGTTTAACCTGTATGAGGCTTTTAAGAATCTCAAATACAAGTGAAGTTGGCTTTTTACTTAATTAGTGCTCTACATATCAGATCCCTTGGATTACGTAGCATTGCTTATTCAAGAGATCTGGATATACTTTTTTCAATTTTTATCTAACCATCTGGCATCCGAAACCCACTGGTCCAAATAATACGATTGACACAAGGGTAGGCCTACTAAGGGGGGTAAAGCGTTCCCTATCAAGAGATTCTCCATTCTCAAGGATGAACCCGAGACCCCTAATTTAGAATGTGCCACGGTATGAATTTCAATCAAAAGGAATCTGACTGTGAAGCAACTCCCCAAAAGCTAATACCTTGATACAATGAAGTTTAATCAGGTCTAATAAATGTGACATTCCAAACTCATTCCCTACCGATAAATAAAAAAAAATTCCTTTCATACAACAAAATAGACTAACAACTCACAAAGATTTAACATTATATACCACCACAAAAGATTTGCAATCACACACACCCACAACTCGCAAATGCAACCTCTGTATTATTAGTATATTACCCAACAAAAATAAACACTAGTCTATAGTTGATGATTTTCTCAAATTCTTTAAAAAAACAACATTTTTTATTTCCAATTTGGCGTGAAGAGATCGTCAAGAAACAGTGTGTTTGAGAAAGTGTTTTCTTAATTTCATCTCTGATTAATTTTAATTAGGCTAGAAAATTTTACTCTAGAAAATAGTTGATAAGAAAATAAGTGTACAGAGTGGGGGTGATTTTTTTTTCTTATTTATGTAAGTCAAACTATACTAGTATAGATTAATTTAAGTTGGCTTCATCTGATTAAAGTAAATAAAAGATAAGACAATCTACGAGGATGTTAAGTATGAAATAAGAAAAAATCACCTTTGTTGATGTAATTAAAAAGATTAATAGAAAGAAGTACTAACATAAAATATTATTCAAGCCTAAGATAATATTAAGAACACTATAATACTAATTATCAAGGTTAACAAGACGCTTATCATTAGCCAATATTTGTCCACGATAGATAGGTTGATCTCAGTGTATGAAATCGAATTTCAGTCTTTTCTTGAAAGATGACTTTAAGATCTCCAACGGTGTCATTACGCTGAACCTTAATATTTAATATACAACTCGTAAACTTGTTGCTCGATATTGGTTCATATCGAAGGATTAAGGTAGATCCTTTCTTTATTCCTAGAGAAATAAGAATTTGAGGGTTATTTAAAACTACACCCTCGTAACAAAGCTTGTGATTTTTAAAAGAAAATCCAATTTGCTCGTGAATATAAGCTTTAATTGCAATAATACTATCATTCGGTGCTGTATTACCATCGATAATATCCTTTGATCCAATCGGTCCCAGAAACAGTTATAGAGTTTGAAACCAGGCGTTTGCCTGTCAGGCCTACAATTACTCTGGTGGATCCTCCACCATCGGAATCGGAGGAGATAACAGAGCCCTGAACTTTAGGTTAGTATCATAATCAGAGCCCTGAATAGATTGTTCACGCCCTACATGAATCAGACTATTAACTGATGTGCAAATTTGGAAATGTTAATGTGAAGAAATTTTCAATATTTTAACGTGTAATTATCTATGTATATATAAATATTTATTTGTAGTTTGAAATGTAATTCAAATCGCTTCTTATTATTTATTCATCGTTCTATCAAGTTTGAAATAGATACTACGAGACCTCTTGATAAAATAGGAGTTTGAAATTTAAATAATGCGCAAATTTATCGAAGGATTATTTCACTCATCTGATTGTCATGTGTACATAAAATAATATAATTTTTTTTTTAATAATATAGAAAGAAGTACAAAACAGTAAATATAATCCAAGTTTAAGATAGTATTAAGAGCATTATAACAGTACTAATTTATCATGGTGAACCAGACGCTCTTCATTGGCTAATATTTGTCCACCATACATTAATATGTGTTTATGAAATCGAAAACCAGTCTTTTCTTGAAGGATGACTTTAAGATCTCCAACACCATGTTGAACCTTAACATTAATAACACAACTCATAAACTTGTCATTGGATATTGGTGCATATCGAAGAATTAAGGAAGAACCTTTCTTTATTCCTAGAGAAACAAGAGTTTGCCGGTCTCTTAAAACTGCAACCTCATTCATAAGCTTTTGATTCTTAAAAGACAATCTTGTTTGCTCCTGAATGTAGGCTTTAACTGCAACAATAGTATCATCCGGTGCAACCATTAAAGTATAAGAAATATGACATTTTTTAGTAGTACCATCCATAAAGTCTTTGTAAGTATCATCATGAATGATGATTTGCATTGTTCGACTTAATGAACATGGATCTTTGACAATAGAGCACAACATAAGCATTTTCATAGATATTTGTGTTATCGGTGCATATCAGAGAATTAAGGTAGAACCTTTCTTGATTCCTAATAAGCGTAGAGTTTCCTCATCACTCAAACTTCACCATCCACGCTCATGAAAAGCTTTTATTTCTTGAAAGCAATCTGCTTTTCCTTTTGAATGTATGCTTTAACTACATCTATTGTATTTCTTCGATGAACCATTAAGGTAAAACAATTTGGATAGTCTTTAGTACCATCTATGTTGTTGGGAGGTAAAAAAACATTTTGATATATAATGAACGCCATTGAATAATACTTCTAGTGAACGTGCCATCTTGAATGATAATTTGCATAGTTCAATTTTTTGTCGATACACGTACGAGACCTGTGAAAATAAAACTCAACATAAGCATGTATCAAAACAAACTATATTTTCTAGGACATTATAAGAAACACAATAAATAAGTAAAAAAAAAAAAAAGGTAACACTAGTAGTAGTCAATTTTTAAAATAAACACATTATAACATGCTGAAACCTAATGAAACAAATTTTAACAATGCAAAATCATCAAAATTGAAGAAAGTTAGACCATACACTCTTGGCGTTTAGCATCCATAATGAAAATTAATTAACTTTGTTCTCTCTAATTTCTAAACCCCAAATCCCTATTTATAGTATCATTTTTATTAATTATAAGAAAAGAGACCAAGTAATTATTTGAGATGATTCAAGAGATCCCATAGATTTAGGAGAATTAATTCATTATTTAAATGTAATTTGACTTTTCCTTTTTTCATTGTTGGGTTTTAATGGTTCAAGTACTACTATTTATTTATTTAATTAAGGGAAAACTCAAGTCTTCCATAATTTCAATAATTTCTCATTATGACAAAGAAGAATTAGCTCTACAAGTCTTCCATCTTTATTATTAATTAAAAGGGAAAAAAGACAAATATATCCTCGAATTATTATAAATGTTATTTAAATACCCTCTGTTAGACTTTTAGGATACTAATGCCCTTGCCGTCTAATTTTTGGTACGTATATATCCTTTTGACTAACCGAGGGACACTTGTTTCAATCATAAAAGCCTACCCAAAATCTATTTGGCAGAAATTGAAAAGTGGTCTTTTCATTATTCAATACATATTATTATATTAGTCAATTTCCTCCATATATTAGCTCACACTTTTGCATTATTCTTCTTTTACTCAACATACTTCCTTATTCATGGTTAGGTAAATATATTCTACTGATTTTTTCTTCTCTTCCTCTTATTACAATTTTACATATTTCATTCCAATTTATTGATACTATTTTTCCTAATTTTGTCTTTCCTTTTTTTTTAATAGAAGTTGTTGTGTGCAATCCATATTATAATGCAAAAAGGAAAATTGACTAAAAGTGGCAGAATGTTAGGCAAAAGTTAGATTATGATTCTATTTCTACATTAAATTTAAATGTTATAAACTATTTAATAAATTAAATATTTAATAGTAAATCATCATATTAGTACATGAATCAACCACCATAAAGTTTCTTGAATATGTATTCTTTTTATTAATTTCATGCTGGAGTTAAATTCATGAAGTTTTTGTTTTGTTCATCTTCCAATTGAAAATATGAATGGTTATGTTTGCCCTTAACAAAAAGGAAAAAAAAATCATATAGATCTATATTATATTCTTTTTTGTATATAAATATTTGTATTAATGTGAAGTATATTACATAGATTTATTACCACTAACTCTTCATTATGTAAATATATGCAACTCCCACTAATTATATTCATTATGATTTTTACTACCACCTCTCATCTATGATCAAATGGATTAATGTTATATTCATAACAACTCTAAGTGTTCTTCAATCTTATCCTGTGAATAGTGACATTTGACACAATATTGTACACAGTTAAAACAAATTAAAAAAAAAAGAGAATCTCTATGCTCTCTTCTCTTGCCTCTTTTTATTTGTTTTTTTTTTAATGTTTATGTTTCTTGTTTGTTGTTATCGTATAACTTTTTATTGTTTTATGGTTATTAATATTGAGAATTTACATTGGTTAGTTGTTTTGTATATATTAACCTAACATGTGGTATTTTAGTATCCTCATTTGAATATTATATTTGTACAATAATTAGTAATTTTTACTTTTTGCACTTTTAATCAATTTTATAATTAAGTGTGTATTCTTTTTATTAGGAAAATATATGTACTTTCTATCGTAAAAATGGTGGATATTTTTTTAGTAAATACCAATATATTTGAAGGGGACAAAATATGTCATTTGCTATACAAAAATTATATGAAATATTTTGGGATAAACATGCAAAGCATGGTGTCAGAACTAGTGATTAAAAATGAAAAGAATTCATAAAAAAGTAAAGTGAAGTAAACGGAAATAAAAAGTTTCCAAGGAAAAAGAATAGCTTACATCAGTTGAAGAGATTGGAGCTTAGGGCAAATGTGTATTGAAGCACAATGTTTTTAGTGACAAGTTCCTTGAAGAAGCAAATTAGATTCAACAAAATAAATTTGTTTAATACTTTTATACTTAGGTTTCAATTTAACTGTCGTACTTATCTTTTTGATTTGTCTCAAAAAGAGTGTTTCTTTCTTATATTTAGTATGTCTTTCAATTCCTAAATTCTAACTTGTAAATTTAAGATCATAAAATTTTAAAAACTACACATATCTTTAATTTAAGACCATACAACCTTTAAAGTCTCGTTATATTTTATAAACTTCGTGCTCAAGTAAATTAAGACACTTACATTAAAACATGACGTTAACATTACGAAATTTTAGCACAGCCTCAAGACCAAAGAAAGTCATCCTCAGCTTCTTTAAGATCTGAACTTCATTTGTATGCTTTTGAAACATCTTCAACATCTGCAAAGCAAAACAAAGAACCATAAAATGATTTTAAGAAATTAATTTGAGAAGATAAATATTTCTATCTTCAATTACTAAAGGAACTTTACTTTACCTGTTGATGCTGATTATGGGTCGTTTGGTAGCTGGTTTGGAAATAAATTATGCAAGTGTATAAGTAATAAAATGTTTGATATCTGGATAAGTGGCAAGTTATTTATGTATAAAACTAATATTGTGTTTGACTTATAATTTAGAAATTCACATAACTAATACACGTAGATTTTAATATGAGAAAATCTATATAGTATTATTTTATGCATAAGTAAATCATGCATAAATAATACATAAACTCCATTATAACTAATTTTTTAAAAAAGCAAAATTATCTTTTTGCTCTTTTCCAAAAAGTAAGACTTTTCACCTGACAAAGACTTTCGCCCAACAAGAAGACAAAAGAGTATTCAATTAAATAATTGAAGCAAGAGGGAAAGGGTTCTTAATTCCGGGGGTGGGGAAGGGGGGAGGGGGGCAAGTGCCAACCCCAGTTGGGGGACTCATTCATTATAGTGTTTGTCTTGTTTCGTAAAGTTGACTTGAGTTGTACAAAAGAAAAAAAACCAACATCATCTTTAAAATTATTTTCTCTTCTCATAAATTGAAATTAATAGTTTTAAAAATAGGTCAAGTCGCATTTTGCCCGATGACATTAAAAAAAAAAACTTACGTCATCTATAGTCACTTAAAGTTATCCCCATAATTCACTTGAACATCTTAATTGAGGTCTATATCTATTGAACATCTATCTTATCCAAAACATGTACTCCCTCCGTTCCACTTTATGTAAGGTAATTTGACTCGGCACAAAGTTTAAGAAAGAAATGAAGACTTTTAAAATTTGTGATCCAAAATGAATGATAAAAATTTGTGTGACTGTAAATCATTTCATTAAGAATAAAATATACATTTTATTGTTAAACTATTACTTAATATAGAAATATATCATTCTTTTAAAATGGATTAAAAAGAAAAATAAGTCACATAAATTAAAATAAAATACTTTTTGATGATATGGCATCAAAGGTGTATTACACCCTTGAGAAGCGCGTGAAACAAAAAGAAACGTTGCCATTCAAATATTGACATGTCAACATTTTAAAAGTTGAACAAAAATCTAAACATAAAAAAAAATTAAAAGAAAATCTTTAGCAGTCTTCTTCCTCAAAATTCTGCATCACCTTAATCTTCCACCCTTCTTCACCAGCCTAATCTTTCTGCCATTGTTCCACCTTCATCCCTTTCTATATTCTCCTTTGTTTTTCCCTTCTAATGTCATTTCTCCATCATCAATATTGTCATTATTATCTTTATTGGAAAAGTACCTATTAAATAAATGACAGTCAAATTAGAAAAGTTCAAAAGAATTGATATAAATCTGAAAAAATTAAATGAAAATTTCAAAAGAGTTAAAGTTGTTGAAGGAAATTTAATCAAGAAAATAAAATCAAATTGGGTCAAAAGTGAAAAAATTCGGTGAACCTCCATTTTTTCCGGCAAGAATAGTACAAATTTGATTGCTTTTGTTTGAAATCGTTAAAGAATTCAAACCCAAAAGAACCCACAATATAAGATTATCGACAAATTTTAATTGATGTTTGAGGAAGAGAATGAGATAGGAGAAATGACGATTATGATAGTGATGAAAATCACAAATCAGAATAAAAGGGAGAGGGTGGATGACATATATGGTGTTGACTACAGAAATAAATGTTGGACGGACGGGTAGGCGAATTGGTGGACAGACTGTGGTGGCGGTTGATTCGTACCAAAAGGTTTTGGGTGGGTGGGTTGTGTAGGGCTAATTTTTACTTTTCTATTATTATTTTTTATTTATTTTTTAAAGAAATTATAATATTTTCTTAAATAATTTTTTGAACCCAAATGACACGTATCATAATTTAATTCGTTATTGTGCCATGTCATCGCGAGTGTAGCTCACACACTTTAAATTTTTTACTGATTATTAAAAAAATATCAAAACGATATCAATTATGAGGGGTAGAGGTGTTCAATAAATATAAACCTTAGTTGAGGTGTTCAAATAAATTATGGGAACAACTTTAAGTGGCGGTCGATGACTTAAGCCTGAAAAAAGAAGAAGCATTTTCTTAAATATTACAGAGTGTGAGAATAGAAAGAGTAAACATTAGCAGTTTTAGTATATGTATTTTTTGGAAATAGTAATAAGTGTTTGAAATAAGGGAAAAAGCTCAAATATGTCATTGAATTATTAAAAATAACTTATTTATGTCATTGTATAAAAGTTTGGCTCATCCATGGTAGTGCCGTTACAAAAATTATGATTCATTCATGCCATTATTTTTTAACAGAAAATATATTCTAGTTTTGTAAACCATTTGTGACACGTGGCCTCTTATTAGAGATCCACGTCACCTAATTAAAAAAAACTCAATATTTAATTAAACGGAAAAGGGCCTAAAATACCCTTAAATTATTAGAAATGGTATAAAATCACCCTTCATCCACCTATTAGCCTTACAATACCCTTGATCCCATATTGCCCTTTATTTTTAATTATCCCAATTTAAACCCAATTAATAAATTCATTAATAACGTGGTGATTTTCTATTGATCAGCTTTTAAATAACCTAAATTAATTTTAAAACCCACCCATTCCCAAATAGACCCGCCCCAAATTCATTTAACCCATCTTTTATCATCGTCTTCCTCACAGCAAAATGGCAAATCATAGAGCATAAAAGGTACAACCTTTTCTTTTTCTTATTTTCATCCCACCTACATCCTTTGAAAAAGAAATAAAACCAATTTACATAAAGGAGATTATGATATTTCTTGAGCAAAATTTTGAATTGAACATATCTAATGAATCCAAAATAAAGTATATCCAAAAGATTTAGTTTCATTCTCATCAAATATAAGTGGGCAATGTTGATGAGAATTTTGTGTCATTGTCTAGATTATGATTTTCTGTTTATTTATGCAATCGTTGCCCAAAAATATAGAATACATACCACTTTCTTAGATTTCCAAAACAAGTAACTAAGATTTGAGAAATGCGCTTAATTAAATCGTTAGAGGTAAACAACAAAACTATACAACAATAATTGTTATCTGAAAAAGCAAAAAACCAAAATTCCCATTTCACAGCATTACAGAGTCTACCATAAATTAGAGTTCCTCCAGACTAGCATAAAAAGAAAATAAAAGAACTCAAAACTTGTTTCACCATCTTTATGATCAACCAATGTTTGTATTATCACCATGTCTAATACAGTAACCTTTACAAAATGATCAAGTTATGTATCAGATATCGTTTTAGATGTTCAAACTCAAGCTCAGGATTCAATTTGAAAAAGCTTGTGAGGAAGATGGGTTAAATGAACTTGGGGCGGGTACATTTATTTGGGTCTAATTTAAGAATAAGTGGGTTTTCAATTAGTTTAGATTATTTAAAGCTGACCAATAGATAATTGCCACATCATATAATGAATTTATTAATTGGATTTAAGTTGGAGGCAGTTAAGGCAAATATGGGACCTAAAGGTAAACAACAAGGGTATTTTAGGGCTTATAGGTGAATGAAGGATAATTTTGTATCATTTATAATAGTTCAAGGGTATTTTAGGCCCTTTTCCGTTAATTAATCAAAATTAAAGCGTCTGACAATACTTTAGAATGGTTAAAAAACAAGAATGTGGAAGTGAAATTGATGCAATCTGAACAACTCTGGCGTAAACAGAACACACTTCACCTCGTTTTATGTATATGTCTCTAAGGAAAGGAATTTGCCCATTTTTTTGTGGTTTCAAAAGGTAGTGGAAACGCGTCCCTTAAGAATCAGTAGTCAAACCTATATTTTCAATAAGCGTAGTTAACAATTGAGTTTGATTTTGACTATTATTTTCATATTAGTAATAGTGTGAAAGAAAGACTGGCTCCAAGTTGTTAGAGAATAGTGGTATTGAGTTCCTTTGACTTACGATTAGTTAGTTCTATTTCTCTATGTGGTTGGCCATTTTAATTCCATCTCGCATTTGATTTTTCCTTGCCAGACAATGATAGGTTAACTGATCACATTTTATTCTTGAAATGACTTGGATTAGTATTAGTCTGAATATGAAAAAGTCACGGGTTGCATCCTTCGAGCATATGTGAAGGGTGGTGATTATTTTAGTTTTGTTGCTATAGAGAAACTACAACCGAGGGTCTATTGGAAATAACCTTGATATCTTCCCTAGACCCCATTTGTGGGATTACACTGGATATGTTGTTGCAAGAGGTAAGGTCAGCATACAGTTGATTTAAAAGGCATTTTCATAATATAGCAGTAGCCAGAGGACTTGAAGCAATTAGCTAGTACTTGAATTTTTTGATTTGGTTATTCATTTAAATTCTTACCTAACAAGGTAGGAGTAAGGTATGCGTAAACTCTACTTTCTCATCAATACTGTGTATGTTGCTGTTGTAATTATTCTTCAATTGAATTCTAAAGCTTTCTTCGATATCAGGAACTTAAACAAGGATATTCAGCCCAAAGACATGCTCTATTGGCCGCGAAGAACTTGAAACTTTTGATGAGCGGAGAAAAAGAAAGCAAACTTTCAGCATACGAGCCTCAATCATCATTCATCGCCTAAGATTATTGTTTCGTTAGGAAGACAAGATGCAGTGGCTCAATTTTCATTCACGACGATCATTGGATTAGTCTCGGGATGATCAAGTCTAAGGATTTATACGTTGGGAAAACAAGGAAGAAAACGGGGCTTCAACCAAAGTAATGTATATTATTTCAGTCATGAAATTTAAGATCATTTTGAGTGTGAGAAAATGGTGTCATTTCATGGCCAAAATTTGAAGTTCTACTTACATATTGCTGTAGACTGTGCATAGGAGTTCAATGGCTATACATATTTTTTAGTTGTTGTAGTTAATGAGTATAGGATTTAGTATTCTTTCTTTATTTTGGCTTGTTATTCGGGGTTTTTCAAAAATATTTGCACCTACATAGTCATAGTTATATTTCTTAGTTTACACTTGTATACCCAATATAGCTGATATGAGTTGTGGTGAGATAGTTGATATTTTTCTATACTTAATTAGAATTTAGGAGCACGAGTCATGGAATGGAAAAAATCATGTCAAGAGCGCCGCCCATTGAAATGTGCAAATTCGAATTTAGTCGAACTTCAATGTGGATACCAAGCACCGAATATGGAATGAGAAAATAATATAATATATCTATCTTCAGTTGCAATTGCTGTTCAAAATCATCTAATCAGATCTCCATCAAATGACTTCAAATATATAGAGACAATTTATTTAGACTATTCCAACAAATCTAAACAACACTTCAAATTTCTCACACACAAAAACACATAAAAAAAATACACGATTTGAAATTCAAATCCACTTCTTCGAGCTTATTCAATCATCGCGAGTTATCTTTCTAATTTGATTTTCTGGACACAAATCTTACAAAATCAATACTCTAACCACAAGTTAAGTCCTAAACATATTTACATATCGAGTTTGTTAACATACAAAAGAGGCTTGCACTAGAAACATGAAATAGTATCAGCGGTACAATGATTTTAATCACCCTTCTTTGATAGCCGCATCTCAAAGACTTGCCTATAATAGCAGACCTGAGTTCACTGTGGACGACATAATAGCTTTAGCAGGGAACAAAAAAAAAAGGGCTCGCGAACAGATGTAAAAATAGCAGCAGCACCGTAGAAGCACTTCTTGTGGACAATGGATGGACCAGCACCTTAGCAGCAGCACCAAGGGTATTTTAGGCTAATAGGTGAATGAAAGATAATTTTGTATCATTCCTAATAGTTCAAGGGTATTTTAGGCCCTTTTCCGTTAATTAAATCAAAATTAAAGCTTCTGAAAAGACTTTAGAATGGTTAAAAAACAAGAATGTGGAAGTGAAATTGATGCAATCTAAGCAACTTTGGTGGAAACAGAACATGCTTCACCTCGTTTTATGTAAGTGTCTCTAAGGAAAGGAATTTGTCCATTTTTTTGTGGTTTCAAAAGGTAGTGGAAACGCGCCCCCTTAAGAATCAGTAGTCAACCCTACAGTCGATTCAAAAGGCATTTTGATAATATAGCAGTAGCCAGAGGACTTGAAACAACTAGCTAGTACTTGAATTTTTCAATTCTGTTATTCATTTAAATTCTTTTACCTGACAAGGTAGGAGTAAGGTCTGCATAAACTCTAATTTCTCATCAATACTGTGTATGTTGCTGTTGTTATTATTCTTCAAATGAATTCTAACACTTTTTCATTACCAGGTGTAAGAATTATTATTAATTATTATTAATTAATTCTTTCTTACGGCCCAAATTTACTTGAAAACCAAGTAATACCATAAATAATATTTAATAAGGAATAGATCTCGTCCATACATTGGTTACTTGATGGACGTACCAGATTAAGTCATAACCTCTATAAATTGGCCCTCCTTCCACCCATTAGGGTTATCACATATTCTCTACAATAATTCCATCGCTGACGGTTGTGGTAACATAAAGTTAGGGAAAGGAGATAGAAACTAATTTACGACCAACGCTTTCGCTTCTCTCTGTGATTATGTCTTCCGCATCAGATATGTGCCCCTAACGATTTCCATGTAAGATTATCGTTTTCAAGATCCTAAAAGTATTTAATCTTACATGTGGCATTGGAGCTTGAATTGTTTGAACCGACAATCTTCATAAATTATGTAACCACATCAAAAAATTATGTAGCATTGTATTTATGAATTATGTGAATTATGTTTATGTTATCTTCAAATTGTGTACATAACAACAAAACAATTTAAGTTGATAATGTATGCTTATTAACCCTTTTAAATTTCTTCGCATGATGATTACCAAATATCAATGCATGTTGTCCATGCAACTTGATTGGTTTTAAGTATGACTCAGTTTTCTGGTAATTTCAAGATTAAACTTGTAATAGTAATTATGGCCACAAGTTATTATATACTCATATGTTATCTTCAAATTATCATCAAACTTGTAGCTAATTTTGTACTTGTGTTTGGACCCTTAAGCTAATCTTTCCATAATATAATAATTATGTTTTGTTTAAATTGTTTGATAAACATCAGTGGTCGTTATACTATTTAATAAATAATATGTGTGTATAATATTTCTAAAGTTTGTTAGTCATCAAAGTGGCCAAACTAGAGAAATTAACGTCTACACATATAATATTTAAGATCACTTGATGCATGTACTATGTTTTTTATAGTTTGTTAGTCACCAAAGTGGCCAAACTAAAATGTATGAAATTATTCGCATGCATAAAATTTTATGATATTATGTGTGCATTTGTATTTATATAGTTTGTTAGTCACCAAAGTGGCCAAACTATTATGGTTAAGAAAAATGTGCATTCATAAAATTGTCATTTATCTATGAAGGTTAATTAAATGCCTATATATTAAAAAATGAATAGATAAATTGACTTTCACTATTGCTAGAACTTAATAATTTACCCAAAGGTGAATCAATCATTCTACGAATAGTGAAAATTATGAGGTAAATTAATCTTTTTAGTCAAACCTATATTGTATATCCAAAGATGTCGTATATGTTTGATTAAAATATTCAATTACCTATTAATGATAAAATTGGCATTTAAATTATGATAGTGTGTCGTAGTATCTACCCAAAGGAGAATTACGATGTACTTTTATCGTTTTACTGAATTCACATTATTTTTAATTTGTGAGCATGTATATCTTTTATAGTTATTCCTCTTCATTCGCATGCTTCGTCTGTTACTGTCTTCAATGGATTGACCTTCTCTGAATGGCATGAACGAGTACAATTCCACTTAGGTGTAATGGATCTTGACTTGGCTCTGCTGAATGACAAACCTACTGCCATTACTGATAAGAACAGTGAGGATGAGAAGTCTTTTCATAAGTCATGGAAACGCTCTAACAGATTAAGCCTTATGTTCATTGGAATGACTGTTGCTAACAACATTAAGAGTACTATTCCACAAACAGAAAGTGCCAAGAAATACTTGAAGTTTGTGGAAGAACGTTTTCGTTCTGCTGATAAGTCTCTCACTGGTACACTAATGGCTAAACTCACGACCATGAAGTTTGATGGGTCGCGTAGTATGCAAAATCATATCATTGAGATGACTAACATTGCAGTAAGACTTAGGACCTCGGGGATGAAAGTGGATGACACTTTCTTGGTTCAGTTCATTCTGAACTCATTACCTCTTGAGTATGGACCATTCCAAATTATCTATAGCACTATTAAGAATAAGTGGGATATTAGTGAGTTGTCCAGTATGCTTACTCAAGAAGAGTCAAGACTTAAGAAACAAGGAGGCCATTCCATTAACCTCATAGGTCAAGGAGCTGGTAAAGGACTTAAAGTGAAGGCCAACAAGTTTAAGAAAAATAAAACACCTGCTAAAGTTCCACAGGATGCTCATAAGGAACTCAAGGTTGATGTGTGTCGTTTCTATAGAAAGGAAGGATACTATCAGAAAGATTTCCTGAAACATAAAGCTTGGTTTGAAAAGAAAGGTACATTTAGTGCTTTTGTATGTTTCGAATCAAATTTAGTAGAAGTTCCTAATAATACTTGGTGACTTGATTCTGGTGCAACTACTCATGTATCCACTATGTTGCAGGGATTCACTACGATCCAAACTACAAATCCAAATAAGGATTTCGTTTCATGGGAAATCGCATGAAGGCTCAAATTGAAGGCATAGGGACTTATCGATTGATCTTGGAGACTGGACATCACCTTGATCTATTACAGACTCTTTATGTTCCTTCAGTTTCTAGGAAATTGATTTCCTTTTCAAGACTTGATGTTTTTGGATTTGATTTTAAGTTTGGACATGTATGTTTCAATTTATATAAGAATACTATTTTTTATGGTTATGGTGTTCTTATTGATGGTTTATATAGATTGAAACTCGATAATAATTTTTCTGAATCCCTGCTTACTATTCATCAAAATATTGGATTTAAACGTAGTTCACTAAATGAAAATTCTACTTATTTGTGGCATAAACATTTGGGTCATGTATCCTAAGAACGATTAAAAAGATTAGTAAAAAATAAAATTCTTTCGAATTAAAATTTTGCTGATCTTGATATATGTTTGGATTGCATTAAAGGAAAGCAAACCAAGCAAACCAAGAAAGGTGCCACAAGGAGCACTCAGCTTCTTGAAATTATATACATTGATATTTGCAGACCCTTTGATGTTTCATCTTTTGGTGGAGAAAAATATTTTGTCACCTTTATCGATGATTTTTCACGTTATGGATTTATATATTTGTTGAAAGAAAAATCTCAAGCAGTGGACGCTCTCAAAGTTTACGTTAATGAGATTGAAAGACAATTAGATAGAAAAGTGAAAATCATTAGGTCAGATAGAGGTGGTGAATATTATGGAAAGTATAACGAATTAGGATAATGTCCAGGTCCATTTGCGAAATTCCTTGAAGAACATGACATATATGCACAGTATACTATGCCAGGAACATCTCAACAAAATAGAGTTGCAGAAAGGCGTAATCGAACACTTATGGATATGGTTAGGAGTATGATGAGTAATTCCTCAATACCCAAATCATTGTGGATGTATGCTCTTAAAACCGTTGTATATTTATTAAACAGGATTCCTAATAAGGTAGTTTCAAAGACCCATTTTGAACTGTGGACGGGAAGGAAGCCTAGTTTAAGACACCTGCATGTTTAAGGTTGTCAAGCAGAATCTAGAGTTTATAATCCACATGAAAAGAAATTAGATTCTCGAACGGTAAGTGGTTACTTTAGTGGTTATCCAAAAAAATCTAAAGGGTATAAGTTTTACTGTCCAAATCATAGTTCGAAAATTATTGAAACCGATAATGCAAAATTCATTGAGAACGGTGAAGTTAGTGGGAGTGTTGAACGACAAAGTGTGGAAATTAATGAGGTAAGGGTAAATATTTCATTACCTATAAATGTACCTACTTCCGCACCAATAACAAATGTTGTTCCTCTTGTTGAAGAACACTTTAACAATGTTGAACAATATTTGGATTAAACACTTCAAGAAGGAACTAACTCACAAATATCTGACGTAAATGAACCACAAACAATGCCATTAAGAAAATCTCAAAGAGAAATAAAATCGGCCATTTCCGATGATTATGTGATTTATTTGCAAGAGTCAGATTTTGACATTAGAATTAATCAAGATCTGATTTTATTTTCACAGGCCATAGAAAGCACTGAGTCTGATAAATGGATTAATGCCATAAATGATGAGTTAAAATCCATGGAACTCAACAAAGTCTGGGATCTGGTTCAATTACCGAAAAGTTCTAAAAGAATCGGATGTAGATGGGTTTTCAAGACCAAACACAATTCTAATGGTAATATTGAACGATATAAAGCCAGACTTGTTGCCAGGGGATACACTCAAAAAAGGAGGCGTTGATTATAAAGAGACCTTTTCAACGGTCTCAAAGAAAGACTCATTAAGAATTGTTTTGGCTTTGATAGCTCATTATGATTTAGAGTTACATCAAATGGATGTGAAAACTACCTTTCTTAATGGAGACCTCAAGGAGGATGTTTATATGGACCAACCAGAGGGTTTCAAAATTAAAGAAAAAGATCAGATGGTGTGTAAACTAAAGTAGTCAATATATGGACTCAAACAAGCCTCACGACAATGGTACATAAAGTTTTATGATACCATAACATATTTTGGATTTAAGGAAATTACCGTTGATCGGTGCATATACCAAAAGATTAGTGGGAGTAAGTTTATATTTTTAGTCCTGTATGTTAATGACATTTTACTTGCTGCTAATGATTTAGGCATATTGCGTGAGACGAAAGACTTTCTCTTTATGAACTTTGAAATGAAAGATATGGGTGAGACATCCTATGTGATAGGAATAGAAATATTCCGTGAAAGATCACAAGGATTATTGGGACTGCCTCAAAAAGGTTATATCGAAAGAGTTCTAGAGAGATTTAACATGAACAATTGTTCAGCAGGAATAGTCCCTATTCAAAAAGGGGACAAATTTAATCTCATGCAATGCCCAAAGAATGATGTAGAATGAAAAGAAATGGAAACAATTTCTTAGTCTTCTATTGTTGGAAGTTTGATGTATGTTCAAACTTGCACAAGACCGGATATTAGTTTTGCGGTCGGAATGCTAGAAAGATATCAAAGTAACCCTGAAATTGATCACTGGAAAGCTGCAAAGAAAGTCTTAAGGTACCTGAAAGGAACGAAGGATTACATGCTCATGTATAGGAGATCCAATCACTTAGAAGTTACTGGATACTTGAATTCAGATTTTGCTGGATGCATTGACACTAGAAGGTCCACATTTGATTACTTGTTCCTATTAGGTAAATGAGCAATATCGTGGAAGAGTGCTAAGCAATCTGTCATTGCTACATCCACAATGGAAGCATAATTTGTGGCATGTTATGAAGCCCCAATTCATGCATTATGGCTGCGAAACTTCATTTCAGGACTTGGGGTTGTTGACACTATTACCAAGCCGTTGAAAATTTATTGTGATAATACTGCAGTAGTATTCTTCTCCAAGAATGATAAGTACTCCAAAGGTGCCAAACATATGGAATTAAAGTACTTTACCGTCAAGGAAGAAGTTCAGAAATAAATAGTGTTAATTGAGAATATGACTGATCTCATGATTGCAGATCCGTTAACAAAAGGCGTACAACCAAAGACATTTAAAGAACATGTTCAAAGAATGGGTCTTGGTTGTACTTATGATTGATACATTTATGATGTTTTTATACTATGAGCTCAAATTATGTGTTTCTGATATACATTAATGAATTTTTTGTTTCTCATAATGGCGTACACATTATTGTTTTGAGATATTACAAGATAAGTCTCTATGAGACATTATTGTGGACCATAATGTTATATGTTTTATAGCTTATGAACCTAGTATGATGAGTTGCTAATGTAATAGTATTTGAAAGGATGTATGTAGCTTAAAATTTATGTACAACTGCCATAACTCGCATTAGTAATTTGTTATATTGTGGTATGTATGATGGACATTATAGAAGAGATTTATTGTATGCGCAACTAATGTTTATTAAATATTAATGTTATATATGGTCATTGGGCCAAGTGGGAGAATGTAAGAATTATTATTAATTAATTCTTTCTTATGGCCCAAGTTTACTTGGAAATCAAGTAATACCATAAATAATATTTAATAAGGAATAGATCTCGTCCAGACATTGGTTACTTGATGGACGTACCACATTAAGTCATAATCTCTATAAATTTGTCCTCCCTCCACCCATTAGGGTTATCACATATTCTCTACAATAATTCCATTGCTAACGGTTGTGGTAACATAAAGTTAGGGAAAGGAGGTAGAAACCAATTTATGACTAACGCTTCCTCTTCTCTCTGTGATTATGTCTTTCGCATGTCCCTAATAATTTCCATGTAAGATTATTGTGTTCAAGATCCTAAAAGTATTTAATCCTACACCAGGAGCTTAAACAAGAATATTCAGCTCAAAAACATGCTCTAGTGACCGCGAAGAACTTGAAACTTTTGATGAGCGGAGGAAAAGAAAGAAAACTTTCAACATACGAACCTCGATCATCATTCATCGCCTAAGATTATTGTTTCATTAGGAAGACAAGATGCAGTGGCACAATTTTCGTTCACGACAATCATTAGATTAGTCCCCGGGATGATCAAGTCTAAGGATTTATACGCTGGGAAAAATGAGGAAGAAAATGGTGCTTCAACCAAAGTAATATACATTGTTTCATTCATGAAATTTAAGATCATTTTGAGTATGAGAAAATGTCATCACTTAGTTTTGGATGAAAATTGTAACTTTGTCCAGCTTTTAATTGAGAGTTACAGTACTAACAATGCTAAGAATATTGACAATAGATCCTAAAAAGTTTATTTTCATCTCGCAACTGTGTGAAGTAATGTAGCTTTCATTTTTTTCAAGTAGTTCAACCTTCCAAAAAAATTGCTAGCTCTGACCCTGGCGTTGATAAACGGTTGTGAATCCATGCAGTCATACAATCAGCGTTCATTCTAAATCAACCAAATCATCAAAATTACATGAATTTTATACACTACACAGTAAAGTCACAAAATTATTATTTGTTACATTAAAGTAATTACCCCAGCATCGAAACAGAGATATATGATATTCATCAAACCTTTGTGAGCTTATAAAATTTGTAAATATCCTAAACATATTTCACAATAGCCCAATGATTATTAACATCAGCAACACCAATATTAACAACCTATACTAATTTTAGTTAGTCAAAGAATCCAAAAGTAGCCTGAAACATAGTCAATCAATTACACTATACACTGATGCTGCTTTATTTTTCTACCATTCAAAAGGATCTCTTCAATGGTTTTAATATCTTCGCTAGCGGTATAAACGCTTAAAGATGCATTCACAAATCAAATTATTGTTAAGATGCATTCACAGTTCAAAGGAGAGAACCATGCTCACCCAAAAAACTTCAGGAATCAGGACTACTGAAAGTTGGAAGCATCGAAAAAATAAATTGTAAAAAACATTCATAAAACAAATTAGAAATCATAAAAGTAACACAAACAGAAATCGTGTAAAATAATAAAATCGACATGCCTTGAGAGAAATATTTTCTGATCAAATTGAAGAAAGTGAATTAAACAAATAAGAGCCAAGTTTGTAATATCTAATTGACTCGGACACACTTTATAGCAGTTATAAGATGAAATTTTATAAATGTGTAAATGAAGCATCACAATTAGGAGCTACAGGAAACATTTCTAAACAGGGAAAATACAAATTTATACCTCAGTCAAAGTTCTCAACGGTGATCCATATCAAAATTAATACAATCGAAATTTTTTATCTTTATCACAACTTTGTATTCTTAAAAAAGAAAATGCATAAACTTGGGTCAGAAAATTAATTCAGTGGAATCTAAATTAGGCAACAACAACTTAGCAAACACTTCGTAAAGGCATTTTATGATTTCTCATCTTCTATAGAGGCGAGACATGCATTATAACTCAATCAGAAGACTTATAAAACTAAAGATAGAAGAAGATAAGCAGAGAAATAGAATTTTTGAATCAACAGATGCCCAATCGTATGTAGAACAACTTTCAAACAATGAAAACGATATTTCCAAAAGCAATTTCCCACTTTAAGCAACTGAAACATGAGAAATCATTATTTTGTAATCTAACCTTGATTTCATGCCAAGCAGGATATACTTTCTTGACTTTCCGCTAGCTCTGAGGTGTCACTCGAGGTTGAGTAATAGACATGATTTGAAGGAAACTTCATAATTTTCAATCTTCTTTGAATAGAAAAACAAAAAAAACTAAAGATGTCATCCATCCGTGTGGTTCTAGGCTTGGCTGCAAGTCTAGACTTGGAGGTTGAACAGATGGATGTTAAAACTATTTTTCTCCATGGTGACTTGGATGAAGAAATTTATATGGAGAAGCCGGAAGGCTTTGAAGTCAAGGGGAAAGAGAATTATGTTTGCAAGTTAAAGAAGAGCTTGTATGGTCTAAAACAAGCTCCCAAGCAGTGATACAAGAAGTTTGGTTCTTTTATGAGTCAATAGGGCTTTAAGAAGACTTCTTCAGACCATTGTGTTTTTGTGCAAAAATTCTCTGATGATGACTTCATTATTGTTTTTTTTTTATGTTGATGACATGCTTGTTGTTGGTCATAATGCTTATAGGATTAAAAAGTTGAAGCAAGAATTGAATAAGTCTTTTGCTATGAAAGACTTGGGACCAGCAAGACAGATTCTTGGCATGCAGATTGTCTGTGATAGAGATGCCAAGAAATTGTGGTTGTCACAAGAGAAGTACATTAAAAAAGTACTTCGTAGATTTAACATGGGCAAAGCTAAGGTTGTCAGTACACCTTTAGCTATGCACTTCAAATTGAGTACTATTCAGTGTCCTTCCAGTGATGGTGAGAAGAAAGATATGAAGAAAGTTCCTTATGCTTCAGCTGCTGGTAGTTTGATGTATGCAATGGCGTGTAAAAGACCAGATATTGCTTATGTTGTTGGTATTGTTATCCGCTTTCTTTCTAATCTGGGAAGAGAGCATTAGAATGTTGTAAAGTAGATTATGAGATATCTTTGTGGTACTTCTAGTCTGAGTTTGTGCTTTGGGATAAGGAAACCTATTCTTTCTGTTTATACTGATTCATACATGGCTAGTGATGTTGATACTCGTAAGTCTACCTCAGGCTACTTGATTACTTTTGCAGGGGGAGCTATGTCTTGGCAATATAGGTTGCAAAAATGTGTTGTTTTATCTACTACAGAGGCTGAGCTTATTGCAGTTGTTGAAGCGTGCAAAGAGTTGATATGGATGAAGAGATTTTTAAGGGAACTTGGTTGTGTTCAAGAGATATATGTGCTTTATTGCGACAGTCAAAGTGCTATTCATCTTGGCAAGAATTCTACATTTCATGGTCAGTCTAAAGACATTGATGTGAGGTATCATTGGATTTGAGATGTGTTGGATTCTAAGTTGCTTGATTGAACTTGAGAAAATTCATACCAATGATAATGGTTCCGATATGATGACTAAAGCTTTGCCAAGAGATAGGTTTGAAGAATGTTGCATGATCGCCAGGATGGCGGTTTCCTCCACATAGTCGGTAGGGGGAGAATTGTTGGGTTTTGGGCCTTTTTCCCTTCCTATGTGGATAAATAAAATTTCAAGATTTTGGATCTTCCTTCCTTTCCTTTGTGGATAAATTTGGCCTAAATTTGACTAGCCAACTTTTGTCCATAAGCTCAATATTATGGTGCATATGTAAGATTTTTTTTAGGTCTTATTTGAGAATGTCAGGAGTCGCCCCTAAAATGTGCAAAATTGATGTGGATACCTGAAACGAGTAAGAAAATAATATATCTACTATAAAAATATATAACACGTTGCTAATGAAAAATTTTACTATGGAAGAGGTACAACTTGTATTAGTTGTGTGAGGGTATTTTTTATTGCAATTATTTCTTGTTTTATAAAATGTGTCTTTGTTTACTTTGTTCTCATTGGGTTTTTTTTTTTTTTTTGGATATGATAAGCTTAAAGAATAATGGACCCCATAATTCACTTTATTTATATTATTTAATATAATTTTACTGGGTCATATAAATTTTAAATTATATTTTTTCTTTCTTCCTAATGTTTTGAGCTTTAAAGTCAAAGAATGGGCCCACTATATTCAAGTGTCAAAGAATAAGTAAAGCCCTACACAACTTTTGTTGGTTGTGCTTCTACTATACTAAAATGGGTAAATCACATAAATATACTATATTAAAAAAACATTTACCATCTATGACAATATAATTTTTCTAACTAAATATAATAATTTTTTGGAATTAAGAAATTATATAGTCACTTGCCTCTTTCTCTTCCCTTTTTCATCTTCCTTCGATTTTTTTTTATTCTTCTTCTTCTTTGTCTCTTTTTCTATCATTATTATCTTCCTCCTCTTTTTTCTTTCAAAAAAAATATATTTTTCTTTCTAAAAAATATATTTTTTTCTTCTTCTTTGAATTTTCATATAAATAACTATCTTCAAATCAATTTTTGCCCATATTTCATTATTTTTACCCAAAACTACGACGGAAAAAGAAATGAAAAGATGAAAATTTGTACAAAATCATATTTTCAAGCAGAAATTTCAAATATGTAAAATTATAGCAACAATAGTTCACCATTAATGGTCATTATAAAGCTTCAAATTTTGATTTCATTATTTGAGTTTTACGAATTTGTGAGTAGCTTGGATAGATTGTTCCTACAAATAATTGAAAATGTCGTTTGAAATTTATATCTCAATTTTAAGAGGGTTTGGTTAAGTTTATAATTGATTTTAGGAGAAATATTAAATTGAAACTCGAAAAAGGTAAAGTTTATGGAACTGTATGACAATTGTATTAAAGTTGTATTAGATATGTTTCATAATTGTATTAAAATCATGAACAATACATTTTTTGGTAACTGTAAGCTTTATTACCCGATATATCAATATGTACAAAGGTTTTGAGATTCTGGAGATGGACATTGTCCCACTCTCAGATTTCTTGCTACTATCCTTGCCACTACACTACTCTTCTATGGATAATAATTGAAATTACGAATGAATTCAGCCAGCTTCGGTTGCATACTACTTCTACAATAGATTTCTTGAATGATGCTCCTGATGATCACCTCTGCGGTTCTTTCTTTCTTTTGAAAAATTCTGTAATTCCTCTCTTGCCAGACATAGTATACTGCTGCTGCGAGGGTCATTCTATAAACTTCATCTTGATTTGCTTTTCCTGTGGCATGTGACACAGCCCAATCCATTTCTTCTGTCCAACTTGCCGTGTTCCTGATAATGCTCATCCACTGTAACAGCTTTTGCCATATCCTATCAGCAATATTGCATGAGAAAAAAAGATGTTGGTGTGTCTCTAGCTCTTGCTTACACAATGCACATACTTGGTCCGTGTGTATTCTCCATTTAGCCAGCCTATCCATGGTATATAACCTTCTATGTATGGTCAAGTAGAGTATGAAGATCCATTTTGGACTCCTTTGATTATTGCATGTCAATCTTCTCCATGGCACCTTGATGAAATCCCCCCTAAGCTTTTTATACATACCTTTCACAGTGAACTCATCTGCATCCATGATTTCTGTTATTGGTATTCCAACCTCAGCAATTCACTGACCTGCTTGCATGATCTTCCTCACCATCCAAGAGGCTTGCTTCCCTTCTACTTCCCAAGGTCTCCTGCCTTTAGTATAGTATGTATGGACCCAAACAATCCATAGCTTATCCTTTTTTTTTTGCAAGATTCCACAGGTGTTTGAGTATGGTTGCTTTGTTCCATATATACACATCAGTTATATTTAAACCACCAGCAACCTTTGGCCAACATAATGTGTCCCATGCAATGAGGGCTTTGCCTTTTTTTTGTGCTTCTCCTTTCCATAAAAACCTCTTACACATTGTTTCTATTGTTTGTAAGATTTTTTTAGGAATGAGAAAGATTTGTGTCCAAAAAGCTTGGATTGATGTTAAGGCACTTTGTACCAACTGGAGCCTTCCTGCATGTGAAAGAAACCTTACTGTCCATGTGTTTATCCTCCCTACTATCTTATCTATTAAAGGTTGGCATTGCCTAATAGATAACTTCTTTGAACTGAGTGGTACCCCAAGATACTTAAAAGGAAGAGTTCTTTTGGTGAATCCTGTGTATTGCAGAATCTGTTGTTGAATTGGTTCTGGGACTCCACTAAAGTATACACAACTTTTGAATTGATTTGCTACGAGTCCTGATGTTTTGGAGAATTGCTGGAAGCATTCAAACAGCAGTGTAGTTGATGGTATGTCTCCTCTGCTGAATAAAAGAAGATCATTTGCAAAACTCAACTGAAAAATCTATTGCTTTTGACATCTTGGATGGAATTTAAAATCATTTTTGTTCCTCAATGATCTCAATAGTCTTGTCAGATATTCCATAGCCAGCACAAATAGGTAAGGGGATAAAGGATCCCCTTGCCTCACCCCTCTTTTTGCCTGAAATGGATTACTTGGGCATCCATTAATCATAATTGAGTAAGTGACTGTCCTGACACACTGCATAATCCATATAATAAACCTTTCAGGCATTTGCATACCAACCAGAACCTCCTTTAGAAAATGCCACTCTAAAGAATCATAAGCTTTTTGCATATCAATTTTGAACATACATCTAGGTGATATTCCTTTCCTTCCATATCCCTTAATCAACTCATGACTTAGGATAACATTGTCTGTTAACATTCTACCAGGTACAAAGGCAGCCTGACTAGGGTCCACTAGATATTCCATGACTCCTTTGAGTCTGTGAGTGAGCATTTTGGATATGATCTTATACATTGTGGTATAACAAGAAATAGGTCTATATTCTTTAATGGAACTAGGTGTTGTACTTTAGGAATGAGAGTAACTGAAGTCCTATTAATAGGAGCATACATCGGATTAGTTTTAAAGAATTGAAGAACAACAACAATTACCTCCTCCCCTATAATAGACCAAGCTTGCTTGAAGAAATAATAGTTGAAACCATCTCCACCTGGTGCCTTATTGTCCTCAATACTTTTAAGTGCAATCAGAACATCCTCTTTTGTAAAAGGTTGGATTAATTCCAGCTGTTGAGTTCTAGATAATACAGGCCCATCCCTTAATACTTTTGGCTTGGGGGCTGGCATGAGAGAATTTGATTGTCCTAACAGGTTCTGATAAAACCTCACTGCTTCTCTGATAATTTCTTCTGAATCTCTGATGACTGTATTATCATCTTTGGTTAGCATGGTTATTTGATTTTGGGATTTCCTGTTCTTCATGCTAGCATAGAAATATGATGTGTTTGAATCCCCTAGCTTAAGCCACTGCATTCTAGATTTCTGTTTATATATTGCCTCCTCAATCCTGCTCCATTTATTCAGTTGTGTCCTTATCTCCTTTTCTTCATCAATCATGTATTGAGGAATAGGTATAATTCTCATATAACTCTGTATGTCCATCAGCTCATCTCTTAGTTTGTGAACCTTTTCTGATACCCTCATGTATTCTCTTTGATTCAGTTGCTGCAATTCTCTTCTCACCTTCTTCAAACTCTGCCAGACCCCTTGCATACCTCTTCCTTTGATTTGCCAGCTTTCATTGATCTTATTTTTGAACTCTGGATGTTGTGCTAAATAGTTGAAAAATTTAAAAGGCCTTTTCTTTGCATCCATCTGCTCTTCCACTGTGATACTCAGAGGAGAATGATCTAAGAATAGTGGATCCATAACCAACACTTGTACTATTGGCATATGCAGTATCCACCCAGCATTAACCAGTGCTCTATCAATTCTACTAAACATATGTCCATTTGTCCAGGTGAATATCCTTCCTACTGCAGTCAACTCAGTTAAATTACAATCAGTGATGCAGTCTTGAAAATCTCTGGTTTCTGCACTTTGTACTTGGCTTCCAATAGGTCTGTCCTCTGTTGTCAAAATGGAATTAAAGTCTCCCATAATCAACCATGGATCAGTGATGTTCGTACTCAGCTGATGTATTGCTGTCCACAAAGGGATTCTAGCAGTGATTGAATGCAAGCCATACACTGCTGTAAATTGGAATTTCATTTTGCTCCCTTGCATCTCAACCTGCCCATGAATGTGTTGCTCAGAATTCTCTACAGTAGTGAAATTAATTACATCTGGATTCCAGATCACCCAAATGCGTCCTCTCACATTGTTAACAAAATTAGTGCATCACTCCCAGTTTGGCATTATTTTATTTATAATACTACTCACTCTATCTTCTCTAACTCTATGTTCACATATTGCTATCATATTAACCTTATTCCTCCTCAGAAATAGCCTTATCTCCTTGTGCTTCACTTCCTGATTAAAACCTCTTACATTCCAGGTGACTAACATATTTTATTTGGAGGTTCAGGTTCAATTCTATCTTCCTCTATGACTTCACTGTGCTGCCCAATTTCAAACATGGATCTCTTTCCCTGTTCATTATTATTGTTCCCTGTAGATTGTAATGTCACTCTTTTGCTAGATGACCTGTATCTCACAATTTGCTAATTTTCTTGTTCTTGTGGACTTTGTTTTTCATTTTGTGCTCCCATTTCAGGTATAGGTTCTGGTTGCTGTTCTGTTTGCTTCTCCTGCTTCTTATCTCCTATTGTTGTTTGCCTCCATTCTTTCCTGTGCCCTTGTCCTTGTCCTCTCTTCACTAGAATTATTTTAGGCTTGTCTACACAAGAATGACCCACTTGTAAACATTTTTGACAAAATATTGGCTTCCACTCATACCAAACTTGCTGCTCTAGCACTTTCCCCTTTGGACCTCGAATCTTAATCATCTTAGGCAGAGGTCTCGTTACATCCATTTCAATAAGTATTCTCGCAAATGATATTCGACTTACTTGAGTTGTACATTCATCAGCATACAATGGTTTACCCAAACTACTGCATATTTTGCTTAGTGCCACAAAATTCCAGTAGTTAAGGGGAAGATTAGGAAGTTTTATCCACAACGGAATAATGGTTAGGGTTTCCTCTTTGAAATTAAACTCTGGACACCAAGGCTTCATTATAATAGGTCTTTTGAGCAAATAATGAGGCCCTGCACACAACACCTTGTCCCTCTCCTCTTCATTTGCAAATCTGACTTCAAAATATCCATCAAAGTGGTATAACACCACTAGTTTAGTAGCAAAAGGCTCCTGTTCTATAATAAACATTTCCATGGCTCTAATAGATGGTGTTACTCCTATAGCATAAACAACCACCGAAGGTGCCCATTTCATATCATCTTCAGCTACATCTTCAGGCAGAATTTCTACTATCTTTTCCCCCTCAACAATTATTGGATCTATATAGTTTAGATTCATACCTCTCGCAGCCAATTGATTTGTGGAAAATAGGTTCGCCCAAGGCTTCTCAGGTGTTACCTCTTGAAGATTTAATTTCCTTTGAGCATTACCCACATTGTTTCCCCAATTTACTGTTCGACTTACCTCAATAGGGTTTTTTTGTGTGCCCCAACCAGATCCTCGTTGATGTGTTAATTTCGGCCATTCATCTTCTCTCCCTTGTTTTCCTTTGTCCATATCTGAGATCCCCACCGCCATTCCCTCTGGTGTGCTCAGTTGTATCTCAGTCAGGGGATCTTGGTGTGTTTTCCCTCCATTAGAACTAGTAGAGATTCTATGCAGTATTTCTTCCGCTCGATCTTTCTATGTAAGTTTTCGTGGTCTTCCTCATCCCATTTCCGGCGAGGTGCAAGCTAGTGCACTCTAACGTGCTCCCTGCTCAGAGAGAGAGAGAGTTTAACGGATTTCTATGAACAATACATTTATAATATATATTACAAACTTCACTCTTTTTTAATGGTATCAACCAAAATAATTCAAGTAACACACTCGTAATACATTTATAATATAGGAACAATACATTTGTAATACATATTGCAAACACCGCTTTTTTTCTTAGTGATACAAATCAAAGTAATTTATAAGATATATATAATACATGTTTTGTTCATGAATAGTACATTTATAGTACATATTGCACACTTCACTCCTTTCTTAGTGATACCAACAAGAATAATTTAGGTAACACACCAATAATACCTTTATAAGATACCCACATTACATTTTAATACATATTGCAACCATCTCTCATTTTCTTAGTAATAAATTAAAATAATTTATTAGACACATATAATATAAGTTTTATTCATAAGCAATCTATTAATAATACATATTGCAACCATCATTCATTTTCTTAATGATACAGATCAAATAATTTATAAGACACATATAATATAAGTTTTATTCATGAACAATACATTTCTAATACATATTGCAAACTTTACTCTCTTCTTAGTGGTACCAACCAAATGATTTACGAAACACACTTATAATACATGCACACTACATTTTTAATACATATTGCAAACATCACTCATGTTTTTAGTTATACAAACCAAAATAATTTATAAGATACATATAATACATGTTTTATTCATGAATAATACAACTTTAATTCAGTCTATAGATTATTATCTTGTTTTTCATTAGTAATGTTCTTTTTATTTATTCTTAATTTTCTCTTCTAATTCAACTTTAATATTGTGCAATACTCTTTTAATGTAAATTTAATTCATTTTGTAGTTTATTATTTGTTACTATTAGATTACTTATTTAATTCATTATTGATATAAGTTTAATTCACTCTATAGGTCATTGTCTGGTGTTTCATTAGTTACATTTTTTATCCATGCTTAATTCTCTCTTCTTATTCAACTTTAATATTTGTGTAATACACTTTTAATACAAATTAATTCATTTTACAATTTATTGGTTGATTTGTTATGATTAAATTAATTGTTTAATTCATTATTGATACAAGTTTATTCAGTTTACAAATCTCAGAATGTTCTTTCGTTTGCTACATTTTGCATGCGTGTTTATTTCACTTCTAATTAACTTTATTATGTGTGTAATACATTTTTAATTCAATTTTAATTCATTTGACAGCTTATTATGTTTTTTCATTTGTTACAATTAGATTACTTTCTGTTCTTTCGTTTGCGATTGGTTTGGATAGGTTGTTACTATGAATAATTGAAAATATCGTTTGAAGTTTATATTTCAATTTCAAGAGGGTTTGGTTAAGTTTAGAATTGATTTTAGAAGAAATATTAGATTGAAGCTTGAAAAGGATGAAGTTTACGGAACTATATTGCGTTTGTATTAAAATTGTATTAGACATGTTTCATAATTGTATTAAAATCATGAATAATACATCCTACATTTATAATACATATTGCAAACTTCACTCCCTTTTTAATGATATAAACTAAAGTAATTTAGGTAACACACTTATAATACATGCACAATACATTTTAATACATATTGCAAACATCACTCATGTTCTTAGTGATACAAACCAAAAATAATTTATAAGACACATATAATACATGTTTTATTCATGAATAACATAAGTTTAATTTAGTTTATAGATCATTGTCTTATCTTTCATTAGTTACATTTTTCATCCATTCTTGATTCTCTCTTCTAATTCAACTTTAATATTGTGTAATACAATTTTAAAGCAAATTTATTTTACAGTTTTTTGATTGATTTGTTACTATTAGATTACTTGTTTAATTCATTATTGATACAAGTTTAATTTACTTTACAGACCGTTGTCTGGTCTTTCATTAGTTACATTTTTTATGCATGCTTAATTCTCTTTTCTAATTCAACTTTAATACTAGTGTAATACACTTTTAATACAAGTTTAATTCATTTTGCATTTTATGGTTGATTTGTTACAATTTGATTACTTGTTTAATTCATTATTGATACAAATTTTATTCAGTTTACAAATCATAGAATGCTCTTTCGTTTATTATATTTTACATTCATGTTTAATTTTCATCTAATTCAACTTTAATGCATGTAATACATTTTTAATTCAAGTTTAGTTCATTTTGCAGTTTATTATATCTCTCCATTTGTTACGATTACATTACTTGTCAAATTAATTATTAATACAAATTTTATTCCGTGTATGAATTATTGACTACTACACGAAAGAAAGTAGAGAGAGAAAGAAAGGGAGAAAGAACAATAGAAAGAGAGGGAGAAAGAGCATCATAAAGAAAGAAAGAAGAAAGAACAATGTATAGAAAGATAAAAATGGAGAAAGAATAACATACAGAAAAAGAAAGAAAGAAATGGAGAAAGAATTATAGAAAGAAAGAAGGAAAGGGATAAAGAGCGAGAAAGCGAGACAAATTTGAAAAGGCTAGAGACTAAAAAAAAAAGAGGCGAGAAAGAAAGATAAATATAATAAAATACATAGTATTGTTAGATATTGCTATAAATGATAATAATTAAAAAAATATGTTTAAAATAAGTAATTATTTTTTAAAAGAGATCTACTCAAGTAATTAATTCAAATATTTGTCATGGCTAACTATGAAAATAATATATCCACCTATCTCTCTTTTTCGCTAGTGGTACAACTATGTTTTAGCCACACACAAAAAAAAAAAAGCAAAAATGTCCTTTTTCCCAATTCAATAATTGAAGCAAGAGGAGAAGGGTATTTAGGGGAAAGGGGGGCCACCCAGGTGGGGGATTCAAAAAATAAAAGAGCTTAAATGATAAAAATAAATTGGGAATTGAAAACATAATATAAAAGGGGAAATGACGATTTTAGTCCCTATAACATTGCCTCTAAAGTCGACCTTTTTTAACATTCTTTTTCTCCCCTTTTTTGTTATTTTTTTTTAATTTCATGTACTGTATTTATTTATCCATCAAATTTAATTACACCAGTAGTAGATACTAGAACATAAATTAGTCCTTCAATTGCCAAAACCCATTTGCAGATTTGTTTTGCAGGTAACTCAATATTTCCAAATCTTGACAAAAATGAACTGATTCTGATTTTTGGTCTTTGATTGTTTACTATATTGTTTTGATTCAGGTGACAGAGTTAGTTATATATATATGTTAGTGAGAAGTAGCACATCTCTGTTGGAATTAGTTGAGGTCTTGCTCCTGTAGTTTGTTGTCCTTCCGTTGTTGTTACTATCTGTTGTTTCTTGTACCTAGATTATATATCGTATTGTTTTGTTCTAGTTTTTGTATTATTACTATCTGTTGTTTCTTGTATCTCAATTATATATCGTATCATCTTGTTCTAGTTTTTGTTTTGTTACTATCTGTTGTTTCTTGTATCTCAGTTATATATCCTATTGTTTTGTTCTAGTTTCTATTTTGTTTACTGTCTGTTGTTTTTGTTATTACTATGTACTTCCGTTACTTCTTTTTCAGAACTGCTTTGGACTGTTTTTCCGGAAATAGCCTATCTACCTCTGAGGTAGGGGTATGTGTATCCTCCCCAAACACCACTTTGTGGAACTACATTGGGTATGAGAGGTTTTGATTGTCTCAAGGGGATTAAACATTTCTATGCTTACATATAAAAAATAATTTTGGCTTTGTATACACGTATGGTGCAATTTTTCGGGGAGGGGGTGGATCGGATGAGCCCCTTTGCGTCCCATTAGTTCTACCCCTGACTCGTAGTATGGTAAGAGAGAGGTTTTTTGGGTTTAATAACAGTAGTGTCTACGTTAGCAGCTGCGGAAATCTCAACTAATCAACTTTATACTGGTAATCGATCCTGTCAATTAAGGCTTAGGTAGATGAAATGAATTCGTCATTTCATCTAGCCCCTGAGGTTGTTATTTCAAACTCTTGGACTATTAGTCTATACGTACCTTCGTTTGAAATAGTGTTCTTTTTTCTTCTCCCCGAAAGGATTCCAAAGGAGAAAAGGTTAGAAACATTGTACTTAAGTGATGGGAGATGCTTATAAGTATGCAGTTGTTATAGGAGCAAACAAGGGAATTGGCTTCAAGACTGTTAAGCAGCTCACCAATTCAGGTGTAACGGTTGTCTTAACAGCCAGAGACGAAAACAGAGGAACTGAAGCAACATCCTTGCTGAATGAACAAGGATTTTCAAATGTTGTCTTTCATCAGCTTGATGTTCAAGATGCTCAGAGCATTGAGTCCTTGGCAAAGTTCGTACAAACACAATATGGGAGGCTTGATATTCTGGTAACGAACTAATTTCTCGTAAAAGTTGCTTAAAGTTATTGGAGATAAATCTATGTATATTGCTCCTTATTCAATCTCGAGGCAAATATTGGAGAGTTGCTGAATAAATTTCTACAGGTAAATAATGCTGGAGCTTCTGGAGTGGTACCTGATGAAGATGTCCTAAGGGCCATGAACATGAATCTTGTAGACTGGGTAAGATAATTTGCTACATGCTTCGGTCTTTTTTTTTTATGCGATTCGATCTCATATCTAAGCTTTGAGGTAGGCGATAGTCCCCGTGTGTGGTCTGATCTTGCTCTGACACACATTCAAACTTGGCCTCAACCAGCAAATATGCACTCCAACTTAGAGTATGCACATTTAGACACCTCCAAAATTTATATGACACGTCAGCTTCCAGTGTCCACAAGACATAGTGGGATGAGATGAAGCGTTTAGTTGTCAGTTGAGTGCTTACTTGTGAAATGATGCCAAGTTTTTGATTGTTTAGCCGACCCTAACTTGTTTGAGACTGAGGCGTAATAATTGTTATAGCTTGTTATTGTAAACAGTTGACATTTGAGCGTTGATGAAAACAACGTACGAGAAAGCCAAATTATGCTTGGATACTAATTACTATGGTGTTAAGAATGTTACTGAAGCTCTTCTTCCACTGCTGCAAAATTCCCCTTCACCAAGGATTGTTAATGTCTTGTCCCGTAGAGATGCTTTAAATGTAAGACTGTCATTCGTGTTGTTTCTGAACATTTCATAGTTCTTGTTGATTTTTTGTTCTCACACAGCTAATGCCAAACGAGGAGAGGAGAAAGGAGCTCGGAGATATTGAAAACCTGACAGCAGAAAAAATCGACGGGATTCTGCAGAATTTTTTGCATGATCTGAAACAAGATGCTTTCGAGGTGAACGGTTGGCAGATGATTGAACCAGTCTATAGCATATCAAAGCTGTCACTTAATGCTTGTTATCTCCTATATTCAGATTAGCAAACAAGAAATAATAAAAGATGAAAAGAAAAACAAATAACTATCCGAGTCCACAGAACCCACTGTGTGTCCTTAAGAAATTTAATCCACTCAAGTACCCGAGGTTGTAGATTAATTCCTCTCAAGATAAAACGAATTAACCATTAAAAAAGTAGCGGTACCTCAAACTTCAATAATTTCAACGATCTCAAAATGACAGCAACGAATCACACACATAGACACGATCGATCAATTTTTTTTTGCAAGAAATGTATGCAAAAGAAGGGAAGAGTTCACTCCATAAAAATGAGAGAAAATCTCTCTATTTATAGCCAACAAAGGGTAAAGGTCACAATCCTTTGGAAAGAAGAAAGGTCACAACACTTTGGAAAAGGCATAACTTTTCAAACGGTTACAACCCTTTAGAAAGGACACAACCTTTTTTAAAGAATTTATAATTAAAGGAGAAATAAGATAAGTGCATAGTCACAACTCTTCAGGAAAGTCACAACCTTCATTTCCTGTTCATACCTTTAAAATCCAACAATCCCCCACATGAATAGGGAATGACTATTGTTAAAACATATGCATGAAAAACTGTGTGATTCGTAATTAAGGATTGATTGCCTCTGGATAAGTGGGTTTCCCTTTGAACTTTCCATAGTGAACATATATCGAATATACTCGGTCAATCGGTAGATTTGATATCTTTGAACCGTCGAGCTTTGGTGTATACCTAGACAACATAAGTCACACAATCAACCCTTGATTGTTTTTGGTTCTCATTATTTTGTTCGTTTCAGCCATGAACACGACTTGGTTTATAAGTGCGTAGAGAACTGGCCTTACCGGATTCTCCTTGAAGTGGCTTACACTTCACACTTACATAGGTGATTTCTAAATGTGTTATCTTGTAGATACACCGTTTGATATAACCTATATCAAACTTAGAAATCATTAAAAAGTCCTAATGCCTTTATCCGTGTTACTGAACATTGTCTTATCATGAGAATGGACCATAGAAAATATTTTGACAATGTTGAACCGTCATCAATGACTTTGTTTGATCTCCTTGAACCTAGATATTGGGATCTCCAGTCTTCTAGGTAGAGTTACCGCCACAATGACTTGTTCTTGGCCATAGTCCCATTCCCTTTGATAATCTATCAACTCTCTCTCTAGTTAGGCCTTTTATAAGTGGATCCGACACATTATCTTTTGACTTTACATAGTCAATTATGATAATTCCACTAGAGAGTAGTTCTCTAACGATATTATGTCTACGTCATATATGACGAGACTTTCCATTATACATCATGCTTCATGCCCTACCTATTGCAAATTAACTCTCACAGTGTACGCATACTGGAGCTAAAAGGTTTGGGCCAAAAATCTTTCAAGAGATTTTGGAGTCATTCAACTTCTTTACCAGCCTTATCTAGAGTGATAAACTCAAATTTCATAGTAGAGGGAGCGATATATCTTTGTTTGGAAGATTTCCAAGAGACTGCTCCTCCACCAAGAGTAAATACATATCCACTGGTGGATTTTACTTCATTTGACCTGGTGATTCAATTTGCATCACTATATTCTTCCTATACTATTGAATATTAGTTATAATGCAAAGCAATAGTTTTTTAAGTATGTTTTAAATACTCCAAAACTCTTTTCATTATCATCCAATGAGTTTGATTGAGATTACTCGTGAACCGACTTAGTTTATTAATATCATATGCTATATCTGATCACATACACTTCATGATATACATCATACTTCTGAATACTCTAGCACAATCCAATTGTGAGTCACTTTTGCCTTCATTCTTTTGAAGTACAAATCTCACATTTATTGGAGTCTTAAAAATATTGAAATCCAAATGCTTGAACTTGTCAAGTACATTTTCAATCACATCAGTAACTTCAATGTCTTTCATATCGAAGTTACTTTCTAGCATATGCTTAGTAGCATTTACGTCAGAAATATCTCTTTTGATGATCAACATGTCATCAACATAAAAACAAACAATGACCTTGTGATTTGGAGTGTCTTTAATGTAAAAAACATTTATCACATTCTTTAATCTTGAATTCATTTGCCAACATAGTTTGGTCAAACTTCGCATGTCATTATTTAGGTGCTTGTTTTTAGTCCACAGAGTGACTTAATAAGTTTACAGACTTTCTTTTCTTTACCATAACCACAAAGCCCTTGGGTTGTTCCATGTAAATTTCTTCCTCCAATTTTCCATTTTAAAAGAAATGTTTTCACATGCATTTTGAAGAATTTGAAGGCCATATTTCGCAGCTAGCGCAATTAGCATCTAAATTGATGTAATCCTAGTTAGTGATATTATCTGTCAAACAAGGCTTTCTTATTGTCTAAAGCCTATGACAACAAGTCTGTCTTTGTATTTGTCAATAGTTTTATCAACTTTCTTTTCCTTTTGTAGATCCACTTTGATTTATTTCTTGGAAGACGATCAACCAACTCTCAAGTATGGTTGCTTAAGATTGAATCTATCTTACTATTGACAGCCTTTTCTCAAAGAGAATGAGTCCACAAAGGACATAACTTTTAGAATACATGAGACTCATTTTCAAGAAGAAATGTTACAAAATCAAACTCGTAGGAAGTAATTTGTCCATTGACATTTACTACGCCTCCAAATATCTTTATTAAGTACATTCTCCTTTGGGTTCTTTCCAAGGTCGTTTAGACCCTTCACTTGACTATCCTACGGTTCAGACTAATGAACCATAAATCGGCATGCTTTACTATTTGTAACATATCCAATTAACATACAATTCAAAGTCTTAGGTCCTATTTTGACCCGTTTGGGAATAGTTCCCTCATTTCCATTTCTCATATGAAATAGACAGTATTGGAAATTGTTTGATCACTATATTTCAAGAGTTATTTCTTGTATAAACTTTAAGGGACGACAAACAATTCTCTATCCGGATACAACAAAGCCTGAACAAACACAACTTTTTGTTGCTCCCTTTTTTAACAAACAAAAGTTTTTTTTTTTAATTATTTGTTACTCCCTTTACTAACAAACAAAACTTTTTGTTTCTCTCTTTCTGAGCAGACAAATTTTTTATTGTTCTCTTTTGCTATAATGATAGCACCCCTCATAAATTTTGTTGTAAACCTACTTATAAATAGGACATTCAACATTTCCTTCAACGTTCGATTTTTTCTTGTCAACAATTTCATTAGATTGAGGTGAAAATGTGCAGTAATTTGATGGATGATTCCATTTTCCAAATATATTTCTGCAAAAGATAATTCATATTCTCTACATCTACCACTTCTAATCATGACAATTTTTTTATCCAACTGATTTTTAACTTCAATTTTATATTGCTAATATGTTTCTATTGTTTCATCCTTACCATTCAGCAAATAAACATAACAATATCTAGTGCAATTATCAATAAAATTATGAAACATTTCTTCCCACCACGAGATGGTGTTGACTTCATATCACAAATGTCAGTGTAAATCAATTCTAAGGTATTAAACTTCCTTTCAACAACACATACTTGACATTTTGATTTATTGCACTAGAAGTTAGGCAAAACTTCTAAGTTGATCAGTTTTTGCAAGGTTTTGTAATTGACATGTCCCAAGCATTTATGTCACAAACAATTTGATTCAAGCAAGTAAGAACAAACAAAAATACTAAGTTTGAAAAGACCTTCTATGAGGTAACCTTTTCCCACAAATATTTTGTTCTTTACTTTTTATAATTTTCTCAAATACAAACATTGTTTTTAGAATCAATACCTTGCCATATGTCCTTTTCTGAAGGACCTTTCCATAACATTCAATTTGTTATAGAATTACCCATAATCATAGTCTCATCGGTCCAATAAGGGCAATATGACCCAAATGTTTGTTTTACAACACAAACATAACAGATCACTTTTCACCAACATGTCTATACAAAAAAAAAAAAAAAAATTTAATAGACATTTTTTTTTCATGAAAAATCACAATATTTTAAGTGAAACTTTTTCATCAAAGAATACAATTCTTTTGAACGAGTAATATAATTTTGTGGTTTTATACTAGTCATATCATATACTAGTAAAGAGAGACTCAACGTCCACAATATCAAATATACTCCAAGAATTTTGTGGGTCTAATATAGTACAAGAATGTCATTAAATTTCATATCTTGTACTTTCAAATTTAAATTAGATAGTAAGTCTAATTTTGTCTTTATCACAAGTAAAGAACCCCCCACATTTTAAATATGTTCTCAAAAATATTTTTCAAGTATTTGAAATTATTTTCCACATATTTTTTTCCCATGCTTACACATTGGCAACACGAAGCCTTCTTTTGGAGATTTAATCCATATAAACACCCATTGCAGGCACAAAAATCACTAATTTTATGTCACTAGTGTTTCTTTTTTTCCGTTTTGTCACAACTAGACAAACCACCAGGGGCGGCTCAACATAATTCGAGGCCTAAAGCCAAATTCTAATTAGAGGCCGAAAATTTAAAGAAACTCTATTTGTATTTATTTATTTTTCTAAATTTTTAGATGTAAATTATGTCTTAAAATCTTTTTTTATAAATGGTTTTATAAAATACTTTTTTTTAATTATTAATTTTAAGCAAGATTTTATCAATTCATTGAAAAACATCATTTTATTGAGACAATTATTATATGAATTGATAACATAATTTTATAAGTAATAAGTTGATAAACTTTAAATAAAGATAAGAATTAGAATTATAGAATTTGATCCAAAAGGTTGATAAGTGATATATCCTACTTTAATATGAAAAGTTACGAAGAAAAAAAAAAGAATTTATAATTTACTTTGTTCAACACTATCAAAGATTTGAAAAAATAAAGTGCAAAAGGAGTTAAAAAGGATAAATAATGTGAGTGTCAGGGAAGAAAATGTAAGAATTCAAAACAATGTTTTCTTGATTTCTTCTATTTTAATGGGTTTAAGAAGATTATATATATATATAGTGCAAAAGGAGTTAAAAAGGATAAATAATGTGAGTGTCAGCGAAGAAAATGTAAGAATTCAAAACAATGTTTTCTTGATTTCTTCTATTTTAATGGGTTTAAGAAGATTATATATATATATATATATATATATAAATTAAACAATTTATTATTTGTAGAAATTTGAGGCCCCCAAAAATTGGGGGCCTAAGGCATTGGCCTTAAAATTTATAGGCAAGAGCCGGCACTGCAAACCACTTAGTAGTTAGAATACTAACAATAAAGATTCAATCTTTAGACAACTTGTTTCTAGTTTAACGGTGAAGTTTTTATATTTTTCTAATCGTTAACCGAATGAACCTTGAATTCTGATGAAGTTTTAATATTCTTCAAATCAGTTTCACAATCAAAAAGAATAGTAAACCAAAAAGGTTTTAATCTCCAGAAACCTCAAATACAACACTGTTTCGAGCTAACAATGAAGATTTTATCTTTTTCAATCATTTAGCCTTAATATTCCTGACGAAGATTTTGTACTATTCAAGTCAGAATATTCATTCAAACAGAGTATTTAACAAATTGTTGAAGTTTCTATATTCTTCAAACCAATGCACAATCTGATTTGTTCGTGAAGTTCTTATATTCTTCAAACCAAAGGAGTAAAAAAAAAAATCTCCAAAAGTCAAACACAATCAAATTTCACATGGAGTAGAAAACTACAAAAAAAAAAAAAATTTCCTCTAAACAGAATACATATTAATAATAATAAAGACATATTCTGAGATCATCACATAATGACTTTATCCTAACATTTATGAAATAAATTTCATAACTTATAAAGGATAGAAAAAGAAAATAATAATGAAGGGAAATAAAGATAGAACCTGATTTTTACTCTCATTGAATCATATTCTATCTGTCAGCAATAATTCCATGCAAGTCAATTTTCTTGCTAATTTTTTTTTTCCTTTTCTCATTTTCCATCATATTCCTGTTTTCCTCAAGAAGACATTTAATTTCAACAAGAAACTAAACTCATGTTCAAATATTGTTAGGAGACAACATTTGTTCATTTACTTCTTCTCATAGTTATATAAAACCAAGAATATAGGGAAAAAATTAAAGTGCTCATCTTAGCCTTTATGCACAAAATAACTTTTCTCATTGAAAAGAAAACTGAAGGGGTGCAATGCTTGAATGCACTTGGGAAGAAAATAAAAATAATCTTACCCATCCAAGGAAAACTTACTACAAAAAATATACTCGAACATATTAAAGTAGTACTAATTCATCCCAAATCTCTTTTATCATATGATAAAATAATTCTCTTTTTCTTCTTTTTCTTTCCCCAATAAAAAGAACACAGAAAATAGAAGTAATTTCCTTACCACAGAAAATACCAACATTAGATTTCTTAAGCTTGTTATCTCCTGTATTCAGATTAGCAAACCAGAAATTATAAAAGATGAAAAGAAAAACAAAGAACTATCCGAGTCCACAGAACCCATTGTGTGTCCTTAAGAAATTTGATCCCTTCAAGTACCCGAGGTTGCAGATTAATTCCTCCTAAGATAAAACGGATTAACCATTAAAGAAGTAGTGGTACCTCAAACTTCAATAATTTCAACAAACTCAAAATGACAGCAACGAATCACACACACAGACACGATCGATCGATTTTGTTTTGTAAGAAATGGATGCAAAAGAAGGGAAGAATTCACTCCAGAAAAATGAGAGAAAACCTCTCTATTTATAGCCAACAAAGGGTAAAGGTCACAACCCTTTGGAAAGAAGAAAGGTCACAACCCTTTGGAAAGAAGAAAGGTCACAACACTTTGAAAAAGGCATAACCTTTCAAATGGTCACAACCCTTTAGAAAGGACACAAACTTTCATAAAGGTTGCAACCCTTCAGTATAGTCACAACTCTTCAGGAGAGTCACAACCTTCATTTCCTGTTCACACCTTTAAAACCTAACAATGCTTACACCAGAGTTCTTGCAAGAAAGTACCCAAAAATGTGCATCAATTGTGTCCATCCTGGATTCATCAATACAGATATATCCTGGCATACAGGAACAATGCCTGTTGAGGAAGGAGCTGAAGGATCTGTCATGCTAGCTCTTTTGCCTGATGGAGGACCTACTGGTTGCTACTTTGATCGTACAGTACTCACTGAGTTTTAGATATAACATCAACTACACCTCAGTCACAAACAATTTGGGGTCATGAAATAGGTTTAGTGAAAGAAGACTCTTTCTTTTAGCATTTCTTGGTATATGTGGGATTGCACTAGCTATATTGTTCTTTTTCCTGCTTGGTATCATTTAGTGGTTCTTTATTCTATTTTAGGACATCAGTTCATACATTCAAAAGCATGATAACTAAGACGTAAGTCTCTAAAATTGTGATTACATAAAAAGTTCAGGTACCAAAATGGTCATTACAACATACACCGATTATAAGCTGAAGTGAAATCCTAAAAACTAGTCAAGCAATGAGGCAAATATATGACTCAATTTCACTAGTGAGAAGATAGACTAGAGAAATCGCGTAATAATTTACCATAAACTGACAAGGCACTCTCGTGTGTATCAAGAAAATTCTCAAAAAATGAATGTGCTAGGTGAGCCTGATTTTAATCTCCAATCTGGAAGCAGATGGACAAGAAGAACCGATCTTTCGTTCTTTGAGGATCAGATGTTTGTATCTCAGTGTATATCAGCTAGGACACCAGCTGCTGTGGTATCATTTCCTGCTCCAGCACCTTGGATAACCAAAGGTTGTTTCTCGCAACAACGGCTGTATAACTCCACCTGCAGACAAACAAATTGCAGATGTTCAATCATCATAGTCATTCTTCAACAAAAGCAAGCCATTAATCTTACTTATTGTATGACCTCCTAAGTACAAGGGATAGCATTTAACTGCACAAAGTTTTTCAGGGAGACAACGAGATGATGTGTAAAGAGTACAGATAAAGTAAAGCGTTTGCCTAGGCATGGGTAAAAGATATTCTTTAAAATCACAGCATGATGTTATAGATCACTACACTAAATGACACCACAAAAGGGATTTAAACATTGATGACGCGTATGAGAAGTTAAAAGAAAATTCCAAACGGAAAACAAAGTAATGGAACAAGAAGAAGAGGGACCAAAGAAACAGCAAATGAACAATGCATACCACATTATCACTTCCTCTTAATCTTCCCAATGCAGAATCTTTTGGAACTTCTTGGATGCCAACTTCACATCTAAAAATGTGAGATGTTAATGTCATGTACACAAAAGTGTTTTCAATAATCAATTTTTCCCCAAGCAGCAGACAGCCAGACACTTTCATCTGTGCTATTTGTTTTCAGTGAAGCTGTTTGTAGCAGTTGATTTTACTATAAACAAAGAATTGAGTGGTCTTAAAGTATCGTATATTTGATTCTTAGCCATTATCAGTTGAGTTATATAGTTGTTCCATATGGGTTGAAATTTGAATAGAGGCTTTTCAAAGGAATTTATAAGGTTTTACGTTCTCATCACATAATATCACAACCATCCTTTTGTAAGCTTATTCTCACTCTTAAGTCCATATTAAAGTCCATGTGAACCTCAAAATCTGGTTACACATGTGAGAGGGTGTTGTGTTATGCAAGTTGTAGTCTTCCAAAGGGGTTTATATAGGTTCTTGGGCTATTTCACTCATACCCTTAATACTCAGAAATTCATTCGCATTTCCCTTTCACATAATCTATGCATATTATCATAGATTCATTGTGCTAAAATTCCTATACTTATAAATGGATAATATAGCAGTAGCCAGAGGGCTTGAAGCAGCCAGCTAGTACTTGAATTTTTTTGATTCTATTATTCATTTGAATTCTTACCTGACAAGGTAGGAATAAGGTCTGCGTAAACTCTACTTTCTCATCAATACTGTGTATGTTCCTGTTGTTATTATTCTTCAATTGAATTCTGATGCTTTCTTCGTTACCAGGAACTTAAACAAGGATATTCAGCTCAAAAACATGCTCTAGTGGCCGCGAAGAACTTGAAACTTTTGATGAGCGGAGGAAAAGAAGGCAAACTTGCAATATACGAGCCTTGATCATCGCCTAAGATCATCGTTTCGTTAGGAAGGCAAGATGCAGTGGCTCAATTTTCGTTCACAACGATCATTGGATTAGTCCCTGGGATGATCAAGTCAAAGGATTTATACGTTGGGAAAACGAGGAAGAAAATGGGGCTTCTATGTCAGCTCACACTTTTGCATTACTCTTCTTTTACTCAACATACTTCCTTATTCATGGCTAGGTAAATATATTCTAGTGATTTTTTCTTCTCTTCCTCTTATTACAATTTTACATTTTTCATTCCAATTTATTGATACTATTTTTCCTAATTTTGTCTTTCCTTTTTTTAATAGAAGTTGTTGTGTGCAATCCATATTATAATGCAAAAAAGAAAATTGACTAAAAGTGGGCAGAATGTTAGGCAAAAGTTGGGTTATGATTCTATTTCTACATTAAATTTAAAAGTTATAAACTATTTAATAAATTAAATATTTAATAGTAAATCATCATATTAGTACATGAATCAACCACCATAAAGTTTCTTGAATATCTATTCTTTTTATTAATTTCATGTTGCAGTTAAATTCATGAATTTTTTGTTTTGTTCATCTTCCAATTGGAAATATGAATGGAAAAAAAATCATATAGACCTATATTATATTCTTTTTTGTATATAAATATTTGTATTAATGTGAAGTATATTACATAGATTTATTACCACTAACTCTTCATTATGTAAATATATGCAACTCCCACTACTTATATTTATTATGATTTTTACTACCACCTCTCATCCATGATCAAATGGATTAATGTTATATTCATAACAACTCTAAGCGTTCTTCAATCTAATCCTATGAATAGTGACATTTGACACAAGTTAAAACAAATTGAAAAAAAAAAAAAAGAGAATCTCTATGCTCTCTTCTCTTGTCTCTTTTTATTTGTTTTTTTTAATGTTTATGTTTCTTGTCTGTTGTTATTGTATAACTTTTTATTGTTTTATGGTTATTAATATTGAGAATTTACATTGGTTAGTTGTTTTGTATACATTAACCTAACCTGTGGTATTTTAGTATCCTCATTTGAATATTGTATTTGTACAATAATTAGTTATTTTTACTTTATGCACTTTTAGTCAATTTTATAATTAAGGGTGTATTCTTTTTATTAGGAAAACATATGTACTATCTATCATAAAAATGGTGGATATGTTTTTAGTAAATACCAATAGATTTGAAGGGGATAAAATATGTCATTTGCTATACAAAAATTATATGAAATATTTTGGGATAAACGTGCAAAACATGTTTTCAGAACTAGTGATTAAAAATGAAAAGAATTAACAAAAAAGCAAAGTGAAGTAAATGGAAATAAAAAGCTTCCAAGGGAAAAGAATAGATTACATCAGTTGAAGAGCCATTCGCTTTAATCATCAGATGCATTCCCCATCGATCGTTATGGTGGGAAATTGAGCAATATTTGGCCAGTATTCCCCCTTGTCAAATTCTAGTAGTGGTTTGAGCAATGGGCAGTCGCAAATATATAGTTCAGAGAGGGAAGAGGGCATCCCTTTTAGTGGAAGAGATTGGAGCTTAGGGCAATCATCGATGGTCAGCTGTGAGAGGGAGGAGGGCAGTGCCGATTCAGGAAGTGATTGGAGATTAGGGCAATGGACGATGGTCAGCTGAGAGAGGGAAGAGGGCAGTGCCGATTCAGGAAGAGATTGGAGATTAGGGAAATTCCTGATTTGTAGACTTTGAAGCGAAGTGAGGTTTTTGAGATGTTTGCTGCTTAATGTTTTCAGATTCACTATGGTAAGCCTTTGAATAGAGGAAGGCAACTCCCAATTCTCACCAGCAACAATCTCTTCGTCACTGCCATCATGAGAGATCCATAACTCTGTGAGACAGAGGAGTCTCTGTAAATGCCGCTCCTTTCGGCCGTTCAAACAGCCATTAATACCTAGTTGTTGTAAATTGAAGGGCAATCCTCCTTCAGGAAAGGACTCTATTTCTGGACAATAAGATAGATGCAGATGCTTAAGAGATGGAAGGAGTTCCTGCATACGTTCTGGCAGCCACTTCAGCTTCTTACAGTCCTTAATTTCCAGTGACGTCATCTGGGCCCCCCCACATGCCACCGAAAGTTTTTCAACATTCTCACAATCACAAATAAAGAGACTTTCAGTGGCAGTAGGAATCAAAAACCTAGTAAGGTTGTGGCAATGCCGTACCCACAAATTGCGTGCTCTTGGGAGCAACTCAGGTGATATATCATCTATACAATCACATTTATCCAGGCTCAAAACCTCCAGAAACAAACTCATCTCACCAACTGGCTGTTCCAATTTCAATTTCTGGCAATCAGATATCTCTATTGCCTTCAAGGTAGTGGGCAGTATGCTAAAAGGAAAGGAGGTAAGAGAGTTACAATCACTAATATGTAATTCCTCAATCTGCTTCATTCCCTCAACTCCAACCATGGGAGAACCACTTACGTCAAACCTTTTTAAACTTGAAAGTTGGATGGGTACTGTCTCCAAACTGAGTTCAGGGCAATTTTCAATCAAAAGCTTCTCAAGTATAGGGAACTCTCCACTTCCTAGTAGGTCCCATTGCTTCCACTCCGGCATATCTTTAAATTCAAGCTCCACAAGAGAGTTAAAAGGCTTTTTGGAGGACCAACTGCCATAGAATTCTTCCGTCACCTCTGTTATTCCATGCATCCCTCTAATCGAAAGGAATTTCAGAAAAGGGAGTTGTCCTAGTGCTGGCAAGGAATAACAGTCCTTGCAGTAGCTAAGAGACAATTTCACCAGCTTAAGAAACAAAGGATCAGCTAGCCAATTGGGAAGTGTTGTCCCTCCATATCCGGTGATTTCGACTTCTTTTATGTTTTTATGTGGGCGTAGCTCATCAAGAATGTCTCTTTCTGTTTGTGAATTGTCGGCACTACTACTTCCACTCCATTCCAAAGATAACTTGTCAACATGATTCTTCTCCCTCATCTTTGCCTTCACAGCTTCCCCACTATCAATCACATTTTGCAATTCTAAAACTGATAGAGATCCATACAAGTTCTGTGCTTCACCCAAATCTTCCATTCTCAAACCACCGAGAAGAAACTTGGCTCCCACTAACGCTTGGAGGCTTTTCAACTTGCTCAGATATGGTGGCATCTTCAAGAGAGAAGTGTTGCTTATGTCAAGATGACGCAAGTTGATCAACTTCTCCATCTGCATCGGTAGCTCCTCAAGATAACCACAAGATGACAGGAGAAGTGTCTCTAGGTTATACAATCCACAAATGGAATCTGGCAACCTTTTAATCTCTGTCTGAGAAATATCCAAAAATCTCAGGAGCTTTAATTTTATAAACAAGTCATTTGGCAACTCAACAATCGCATAGCCTGACAACGATAATGCCCTTAAGGATGTTAGCCTTGGCAATATGTTATGCAGCACCCTCTTGCTTAAAAGGTGATGATAAGTCATGAAATCAATACCTGTCGGAAGCAATGTCCTCAGCTGCTCCAATTTGTAGAGGGGTGTCAATTTCTCAAACTCACCACCATATCCCTTTGAATATGATAAGTGTCGACTTTGTTCCAACATATGAGATCCTTGGCTCTCTTCCAACCTGATGCAAAGTTTCGAAGATGCAATTCGGGCTAAATCATTGACAAGGTCATGCATTAAGAATAAATTCTCTATGTTCCCTTCAGAAGGACTTGGGACCCTTTCGAATAATGATCTTGACCTCAACTCGAGAAAGTATTGGTTGCCTGAATCTTCAATTATTTCATCTTCCTGTGGTACGAGACCATTGGCAATCCACAGATGAATAATTTGTTCTTTCCTAAAGGGATAATCTTTAGGAAATATTGCACAAAAGGAAAAACATTGCTTTAAATGTGCGGGAAGATCATTGTAGCTCAACATCAATGCTGGTAATATGTCATTGTGTGGCAGCTCCCATATTTCACTTCTCAAAATACGTTTCCACTCTTCAACCTCTGATTTGGAGCGTAACATGCCAGCGAGCGTCTTCAGAGCTAAGGGCAGTCCTTTGCACTTAGCTGCAATTTGTTTTCCGACCTCTTCAAGTTCCGGATGTCTCATAGGATCCATGTTTTCAAATGCATGTGTTTTAAATAAAGACCAAGAGGCTTCAGTAGACAAATTGTTCATGCTAATTTGCTCATTTCCCATCATCAAGGCAACACTCCCTTTACGTGTTGTCACAATGATCTTACTTCCTATATCTCCTTGTACAAAAACATTTCTCAATTCATCCCACTCGTTGTAGTTGTCATTCCACACATCATCCAAAACAATAAGGAACTTCTCTCCCTTCAAGCTTTCCTTCAATTTGACTAGAAGCTTATTAAGATTGTTGTAGACATCCTTTGAGTCAAATTTGTCAATTTCTTGAAGTAACCCTTTCGTTATTCTCAAAGCATCATATCCCTCAGAAACACAATACCAAGCTTTCAAACCAAAATGGTTCTTCACCCTCTCATCATTGTAAACCGCTTTAGCAAGTGTTGTCTTACCCAAGCCGCCCATTCCAACAATAGGAACTACTGTCAGATTTTTCCCACTTGCATCTTCAGACAATAAACGGTCAATCAAATCCTCTACTTCCCTCTGCCTACCAAAGATATCAGATTCATCAGAAGTTGAAGGTCTTCTAGCTTCTTGTTTCGTGGAACCAAAATACTCCTTTAAGCCAAGGAGACCAATTTGCTCTTGCAAATCCTTTAATGTTTCAATAGTGTCTTCCAACTTGTCCTTTATGTTAAGGAAATATTCATCACTCAAGCAAAGGTTGAGGTCACTTACTTGCTGGTTGCCTGTTTCTGCAAGATTTTGATGCTGACCTTCCACCTTAAGCCTCAACACTTGATAATTAACTTCTTCTATTAAGTTTTCAGCAGAGTCCACAGCATCTCGAAGCTCATTAAGCCAGTCTCTCACAGATGGATTTGATGCCTGCTTATTCTCTGCATCACTTAGCACAATCTGAAGACCACGCAAAGTCATTTTCAGCTTCTTTAACAGCCGAACATGATGTTTATGCTTCTGAAACATGTTGAGAAGATCACCCTGAGGAGCAAGCCTATCAAAGAGAACATTCAAAGCTGAAGAGAGAAATGCACCACCAACTGCTAAGCCAATCTCCATTACTGAAATCTGCAAATCAAAACAAAGAGAACACAAAATGATTCTTTAAGAATTTTGGCATAATATATCTTCAAATAGTCTCTCGTTAAGAACTTTATTTTACCTGTTGAATGCTAAGAGTAAGTTGCAGACCACTGATTTCTCTCAATCTCTCTCTCTTTTGTTAGTGCTCTTACTTGTAATTGTTTACAACTGTGTTTGCAAACTGTCCTATTTTCAGTGGAGTCTGGTTTTTCATTACTTTTTCACCTCAACAATTGAAGCAAGAGAATAAGGGTGGGTGTAGAAAGGGCCCCAAGTAATAAATTTCTACACACCTTATTATTACCGTGCTGACTATCATATCATGAATATGTTGGTGCAACAGCAAATTTGTCTTCGTGTGATTTATGGGTCACAGAGGTTTGAGCCGTGAAGGTTAATACTTATTTTTGTATTAAGTTAGGTTGTATACATCACACTCTTTAAAATATGAGTTCAAAATACTTTGTACGCTGAACTCTCCTTGCTTATCCTCAGTGTATTGAAGCACAATGTTTTTAGTGAGAAGTTCCTTGAAGAAGCAAATTAGATTCAACAAAATAAATTTTGTTAGAGCTTTTATATTTTTTTCGGTTTCAATTTAAGTGTCGTACTTATCTTTGACCTATTTCAAAAAAAGTGTTTCTTTCTTATATATAGTATATCTTTCAATTTCAATATCATAAAATTTTAAAAAACTACAAATATCTTTAATTTAAGACCATAAAATTTAAAAGTCTCAATTTATTTTATAAACTTCGTGCTCAAGTAAACTAAGACGCTTACATTAAAACAGAGTGAGCACGTCAAGACCGAAAAATAAACCATGACGTTAACATTACGGAATATTAGCACAACCTCAAAGACCAAACAAAGTCATCCTCAGCTTCTGAACATGCACCACATCTGCAAAGCAAAATAAAGAACCACAAAATGGTTTAATTTTAAGAAATTTATTTGAGAAGATAAATGTTTCTATCTTCAATTACTAAAGGAACTTTACTTTACCTGATGATGCTAATTATGGGTAGTTTGGTAGCTGGTTTGGAAATGAATTATGTAAGTGTTAAATTTTGTATAAGTAATATGATGTTTGATAGTTGGTTAAAAGGTAAGTTATTCATGTATAAAATTAATTAATGCGGTGTTTAATTTAAATTTAGAAATACATGTAGATTAATATGAGGAAATCTATGGTATTATTTTATGCAGAATAAAAAATTAAATAAGTAATACATAAATAAGTAAATCATAAATAAAATAATACATAAATTTTATTATAACTAACTAAAGAAAAAAACAAAATTGTCTTTATTTCTCTTTTTCAAAAAGTAAGAATTTTCACCCAACTAGAAGACAAAGACTTTCACCTAACAAGAAGACAATGACTATTCATTATTTTCTCAATTCAATAATTGAAGCAAGAGGGGTTAGGGTTCTAAAATGTTCTTTATAAGTAATAAAAATGTTTGATAGCTCGGTAAGTGATTAGTTATTCATGTATAAAATTAATATTGTGTCTGATTTACAATTTAGAAATTCACATAATTAATACAAGTAGATTTTAATATGAGAAAATCTATATAATATTATTTTATGCGGGATAGAAAATAGAATAAATAAAACCTAAATAAGTAAATTATGCATAAATAATACATAGATGTTATTATAACTAATTAAAAAAGAAGAAGCAAAATTGTCTTTTTTTTTCTCTTTTCCAAAAAGTAGGATTTTTCACCCAACAAGAAGACAAAGACTATTCAATTAAATAATTGAAGCAAGAGAGGAAGGGTTCTTAATTAGGGGTAGAAAAGGGGGGGGGGGGGGAACCCCAGGTGGGGGGACTCAAAATTAAAAGAGCTTAAAATAATAAATTTCTATCCAGCTTATGATTATAGTGTTAAAAGTGACCTACCAAATTATAAATATGTTTACATTCTTAAAAAGTTATTTTCTCTTCTCATAAAATGAAATTAATAGTTCTAAAAATAGATTTGAGATTTGGGATCATGACACTAGTTACTACTATCACATTTTGCCAAATGACATTAAAAAAAAAAAAAGCATTTTCTTAAATATTACAGAGTTTGAGAATTGAAAGAGCAAACATTAGCAATTTTAGTATATGTATTTTTTGAAATAGTGAATAAGTGTTTGATATAAAGAAAAAAACTCAAATATGTCATTGAATTATTAAAAATGGCTTATCTATGTCATTCGTATAAAAGTTTGGCTCATCCATGATACTGAACAACTCTTGTGGAAATAAAACATATTTCACCTCGTTTTATGTATGTGTCTCCAAGGAAAGGAATTTGTCCATTTTTTTGCAGTTTCAAAAGGTAGTGGAAACGTGTTCCTTAAGAATCAGAAGTCAATACTATATTTTTTAACAATTGAATTAGAATTTGACCATTATTTTTATATTAATAATAGTGTGATAGAAAGATTAGCTACAAGTTGTTGGAGAATAGTGGTATTGAGTTCCTTTGACTTACGATTAGTTAGTTCTATTTCTCTATGTGGTGGGCCATTTTAATTCCATCTCGCCTTTGATTTTTCCTTGCCAGACAATAGTAGGTTAATTGATCACTTTTTAATCTTGAAATGACTTGGATTAGTATTAGTCTGAATACGAAAAAATCACCGGCTGCATTCTTTGAGCATATGTGAAGGGTGGTGATTTTTTTAGTTTTGTTGCAATAGAGAAACTACAACTGAGGGTCTATCGGAAACAACCTTGATATCTTCCCTAGACCCCATTTGTGAGATTACACTGGATATCTAGTTCATGTAATCATACGATTGACGTTCATCATTTAATTTTTATACTTGAAAATTTTTTATTTTTGGTGTTAAGAGAAAAGAACCTTTCCTTAGTCCAACAACTTTCTAAATTATCTAATCTTTCCTCTTCCCCAATACCAATAACTTTCTAAATTATCTAATCTTTCCTCTTCTCCAACTTATTACTCAATTAAATCGTAAGTTAATATATAGTTATATATATTGAATAAAAGATTGAAGAACTTCCTGAATATATCATTAGCTAAAATAATGACAAGAAATTATTTCTCTCATTTTACAAGCTTTCCAAAATTAGTTTATACATTTACGAAATGATTATAAATAATAAAAGGTGAATATTGTGGTGTTCTATCATAAGGTTTTCTGAAGAAATATTATAAAGAAATATGGTCATTACAAGGACATTGATTATAAGCTGAAGTGAAATCCTAAAAACTAGTCGATTTCAATCTCCAATCTGAAAGCAGATGGACAAGAAGAGTCGATTTTTCACGTTGATTGCCTCACTAGCCATCATCAAGGCAACACTCTCTTTACGTGTCGTCACAATGATCTTACTTCCTATATCTCCTTGTACAAAAACATTTCTCAAGTCATTCCACTCATTGTAGTTGTCATTCCACACATCATCCAAAACAATAAGAAACTTCTTCCCCTTTAAGCTTTCCTTCAATTTGACTTGTAGCTGACTAAGATTGTCATCAGCCTTCAAGTCAAATGAGCCAATTTCTTGAAGTAGACCTTTCGTTATTCTGAAAGCATCATATGCCTTAGAAACACAAAACCAAGCTTTCAAACCAAAATGGTCCTTCACCTTCTCATCATTGTAAACGGCTTTAGCAAGTGTTGTCTTACCCAGGCCGCCCATTCCAACAATAGGAACTACAGTCAGCTTTTTTCCACTTGCATCTTCAGATATTAAACGGTCAATAAAATCCTCTATATCATTCTGCCTACCAAAGATATCAGAACCATCAACCAAAGAAGTTGAAGGTGTTCTAGTTTCTTGTTTAGTCGAAACAAATTGCTCCTTTAAGCCAAGGCGATCAATTTGCTTTTCCAACACCTCCAGTTTTTTAATAGTGTCTTCCAACTTCTTATTTATGTTAAGAAAGAAATCATCACTTACTTGCTGGTTTTGAAGATGACCTTCCACTTTAAGCCTCAAAGCTTCATCTGTATGCTTCTGAAACACCTTGAGCAGATCACCGTTAGGAGCAATCCTATCAAAGAGAACATTCAAAGCTGAGGAGAGAAATGCACCACCAACTGCTAAGCCAATCTCCATTTCTGATAGCTGCAAAGCAAAGCAAGGAAACACAATATGATTCTTTAAACAAGATATATCTTCAAATAGTGTCTGTTAAGAGCTTTATTTTACCTGTTGAATGCTAAGAGTAATTTGCAAACAAGAAGGATCAGTGATTGCTTCTCTTTTGCTTGTAATTAGTACAATTATGTTTTAGCTAAACTGTCCTCTTTTCTCTTTTCTCCTAACATATCATGAATATGTTTTAGAATTGGATTCTGTTCCATTTTCCTTTTCTCTATGGTATTAATTTTTCTATGTTTAATTGAGCTGATGGTCTATCGGAAACAACCTCTCAAATCTCAACCCTACAAGATAGTGGTAAGGTCCGCATACACAGTACCCACTTGTGGGGTTATACTTGGTATGTTGTTGTTTCTACTTTTCTATATTGAAGGTCCCTATTTATGTCCATGTACAACTCTGTCCCAATGAATGAACTGAAATCAATTATCCACCGTTTTATGGAAATGAAATAACAAATAAACATCCAACATATAATATAATATAGTATAATTGTCCTGAAAAAGGTACCATACACATATGTTGGTATATTGACAACAGTTAGCAATATGCTTGTTTGCTAAAACTACAAAATACAGACTAAGAAATAGCTCCTTCATTTTTTCCTTTTACTGAAGCAAGAACCCAAGGGATCAAGTACTAGTTGATACAATTAACATAAGTTTAATATTGTAATAGTGCCATATTTAGTAAAAAAAAAAAATGTCTCCACCCCCTCTCACTCTATAGATTTTTTGCTAGATTACATATAAACTTTCTCTCCGAGACACCAATATTTCGGCCATTCACCAGCTTCTCGCAATCGATGATCACAGGTTGTTGTGCAATCCTCAACTGTTTGTGTTATAACATAAGGTACATAACAATACATGCACCTAATTATATATGTAAGGCTCTTATCCCCTCCAACTGTCAAAATAGTGTCATAGTTGGAAGGGATAATTATGTATTCTCTCTTTAAAAGAAACGAAGCAAGAATAGGATTCTTATGTTTTTATTAGGAATAACATGTGTATTAAAAGAACGAATAATAAATATATGGGCTAGTTCCAAATATATATACAAGAATTGGGGCCTATTTATCATCCTATCCTATCGTATCTTATATATTATTATAAGTGGGAAGCTTCTGACTTCAAAGTTGGATTACCATTTTGCCTTTCTTTAAAAAAATATCTTAATTTGAATTTATTTTAACAAAAAAGGAGGAGACGAAAAAGACAAAAAGTCATTACTTTTATTTAATAAAGAACCGTTTCTTTTCTGGGAATTCAGACCACATTGACATATAACTATTTCCTCCTAAGAGATAACCCCCCCATAAGTTTTTCAGAATTGAGAGATTTCTTTATCTTCCACATTCAACTCTTTGTTTTCTTATTGTTGAGATTGAAAGATTTTTTTGTCTTATAACGTGTATTTTTTAATTTTTTTTAAAGGGCAACAAACATTCATATTTTATCAACAAAATCAATTACGAGACGATGTTGAAGAAAGATATCAGCTTAATCTTCTGGGCAACATGAAAACAAAATTTTAATTTAGGGAAGGTCAGCTCTAAACATAAAGTCGGTTGTCTCTTTCTAAACGTGGATTGATTCATTATCTCTTTCTTTTTTTAGTGTTCTTCATGAATATCTATATGTGTGATTATATATTGTTGTTTTATACAAGGTTTTTGGGATAATAGAATGCCAACTTGACTTTGCAACACCAATTAATTATATATTTTTTGCTTTATGCAGATTTTACACGGTTGAAGCAGTGAAAAGGTATAATTTCTTTCTTTTCGATTCGCATCTTAGGTTATTGTTCTATTCAATATTTTAGCACTTCTTATGGACTATCAAACTAATTTTTTCCTGTTTGCTTTTCTGTTTTTTCTCATTTTTTATTTATCAATTGTTTGTTCATTGCAAAAGTCTATTTTTCTCATTTTTTTTTTATTTATCAATTGTTTTTAACATTTCAAAATCTCGAAATATACTTGCTAATGAATACCATTTTCAATAATAAATATTATCTTTGGGATAAAAATATAATATTATACTTCATAATTCCTTGTACTTAAGTCTCCAAAACATAATTTTTATTTTTATGTTATATTAGTTTCTAAAATTTCATTTTTTGCATATATTATATTATTATTTTGAAAGTAGAAGCCTTTTCCATTATAAGTTGAAGGACATTTTTACTGATTAGTCATGAACTATTTCTTCAAAATTCAAGCTATACAAAATTGTAAGAAAACATTTCATAAAATATTACCATTAAATTATTATAAATTTGTAATCAAATTATATTAAATGACAGAAAGACAAACAAGTTGGGAAGTGTAACCATCACCTTATTGAATAGCTTTTATCTTTACGTATTCTTCTAGAATATTCTCTAATTGGTTATGCGGTTAAATTTTTGACGTGCTAATTAATTACGTTTTTAAAAAAAAAAATAAAAATTTTATGTTTTTTTAAATGGAAAAAATATTTGTAAGTTGAGTTGGAGGCTAAATCATACAAGACCGTGAAAAATTGAAAAATAAAGGTAAGAATTTTTGAGGTATATTCTTAGGTATAGTACTATGACAGGATCTCTTTCATTTATTCCCTTTATTTTGCTTGATTTTTAACAATTTTAACTTTCTAATAGGTGAAGTTATCGTCATATAGAAAGGAATTAACCTCCAAAAATCTTGAAATACATTGTGAAGGATCTTTTAGTGTGTTGCATACTTATAATTATAGTTCTATTTCAAATATAATAATTTATTGTTAGATGTAAAATGACTATTTTAAATTGTAAGAGTGATTGTACTATATTACATTGAATTTGAGATGCTTATAATGAAGTCATCTCCGTGCATACTGCAAGCATCTAAACATGCACCCCTGGTTATTTGAGTAGGTGCCTAGGAAGCAACAAATTCATGTTGAATGGTGCGTAATTAGGAAATTTGCAGGGGTGTATAAAAAATGAAAAGACTATAATCAGTTATGTATGAAATTTAAGGGTTATATCACTATAATAGGCTTGTACCCTCCACTGTATGGAATTCAAATGGATACATCGAAACTATGAAAGACATACACTTATGTTTTATTTAATGTGGTCTTATCTCTATGAATACATTTTATGTATAATTTTATTTTATGTTGCATTTTTAGGTAGATCCTTCTATTTGTATCATTTGAAATGATAAACTTGTATTTTTTTATAGGTGTGCTACATGAGTTCTTTCATAAGTTAAATATTAATTAATCATAATGTTTTTAGAACCTTTTCACCTCCTAACTTAATTGCAAGTTAAAGAATCATAAAGTGATCATATTCATTAGTAAGTAACAAAGTGACCCGTTAATCATTATATATATTCGATGAGAAGACTCTTGAATTTTAATTGGTTATGGGAGAAGGTGTAGACAAGAACTTCGAAAATTATGTAGCAATTCTATCCTCCCTTTTTTTTTCATATGCATTGTCATGATTAAAGTCTTAAGAAGGATGTGTATATCATATTTTTTTCATGTATATTTTGTGTGTGTTTTCTCTCTATTAGACTTCTTTAGTTTAATTTTCTACGATTTTCTATATTTTTATCAAGCTCAAATTAGTTATTTGTGGCTCTAGTGAAAGTTTGCTACTCCTAACCAACGTTCAGATGTACCGTTGGTTACTTTATAAGGAATTTCTTTTAAACATTAAAATGCACCCCTTTTTTGGTGTTTCTTGTCACACTTTTAATGATTAATTATTTGTAATTGTTGCATTTTATTTCTCACTACATGCATGTTTTTATAGAATTGCAATCGTTCTAACAATCTAAAATAAAATTACATGGGACACGCGTGCAACGCACGTACCCAGAGACTAGATTATTAAATGTGGGAAGAATTTATGTTCAAAGTTGAATTACCGTTTTACCCCTATATAATAAAAAATTATAAAAAAGATCATTTAATTAATTAAATATTGTAGTAGTATTATATCCTATTATATACTAAATCCTAAAAATGGGAAGGTGCTAAGTCAGTTTCAATTTAAATACTTTACCCAATGAAGTAAAAAAAGATGATTAATTCAATACATTAACTTCACTTGATTAATTAAATGCAAAATGGCATTCATCTATTTGATGAAAATTATAACTGATACATACATAGAGAACACTAGCAGCCACTTCAGTGACTTTTTCTATTCCTTTATTGAATTAGGTACAGACGAAAAAATTATAACTGTAGCAGTTAATTCATTTATTTCTTATAAATTTTTCTCTTTTATTTGCTTAATATTCACCTTCCTAAATAATATCTAATTATCTATTTAATTGTTTCTATTAATATTCATAACTTTCATACTTTTCATATTCATAACCTTCAAACATTTAATTTAAAACTTATCTTTTGGTATTCCTTAATTTTTATATATATAAATTCATCTTTTTTGTTTCATGAGACCCCTACTCAAAAATATTATCATTTTCATTCTGTAGTTAAAGTAATGACTTATATCATTATTTTACTATTTGGCTCATGTGTTATTTTGACTCGACAAAGCTGACTCTTGAATTTTGATTAGTTATGGGAGAATTAAGCCTCCACAAGAACTTGAAAATTATGTATTGCACTTCTTTTTCCATCTATATTTTTATGATTCAAGTCTTAAAAAAGATGTGTATGTTGTATTTTTTCCTTCTCTATCTTTTTGTGTATTTTCTCTTCCATTAAACTTCTTTAATTTGATTTTCTATTAATGTCATATTGCAGTAAGTGTGTATATCTTTGTTGAGCTCAAATTAGCCCTTTGTGATTTCATTAGAAGTTTGCTAACTGCCAATTATAGTCCAAAATTTATGGTTGGTTGCTTAATTAATTTTAAACATTAAAATTAAATTGTAATTGTTGTATTTTATTGCTAATTATACGCATTCTTTCATAAAATTGTAATCATTCTAACGTATCTATATATAAAAAGTAATTGGGAACACACATGTCCATATATTAGTATTATTATAAGTGTAAAGCTCCTAACCTCAAAGTTGGATTACCATTTTGTCTTTATCTTACCTCTAAAATAAATAAATTAAATATTAATACCTATTTAATTAATTAAATATTAAGTAATAGTTATATTTAATTTCATGCATCAAACAAGATCTTAATGCAATCATATATTCATGTACTAAGTGTGGGTAATGAAGACCTTCAATTTTAATTTGTAAGATAATTAGTGATAGAAGAGTATCAAAGACACTCACTCAACATTATTTATATTCCCTTCTTTCATCTAATTTGGCTTCTTTCTTTGGTGGAAGGTGATGTTTAATCTTTCATCTTTGATAAAAAGAGCAAAGTATTGATGCCCTTGAAATTCACTCGTGTCTACATCTGATCTTTAGCATATTATTTTCCTTCACTAAACAAAGTACTGTGTTGATTGTCTAACTGTTATGTAGGGTCACAAATTAAGTCCAATTTAGTCGGACTCCAATATGGATACCAAACATCGAATGAGAAAACAATATATCCATTATAAAAATATATAGCACGTTGCTAACTACGAAAATAATTAATATACATATCCATCTTCAGTTGCAATTGTTGTTCAAAATCATCTAATCAGATCTCCATGAAATGTCTTCAAATTTTATAGAGACAATCTCTTTAGACTATTCCAACAAATCTAAACAACACTTCAAATTTTTCACACACACACATAAAAAATAAAAAAAAGACACGATTTAAAATTCAAATCCACTTCTTCGAGCTTATTCAATCATCATGAGTTATCTTTCTAATTTGATTTTCCGTACACAAATCTTACGAAATGAGTACTCTAACCACTAGTTGAGTCCCAAACATATTTACAAATCAAGTTTGTCTACTTACAAAAGAGGCTTGCACTGGAAACATGAAATAGTATCAGCGGTATAGCCCCATCTCGAAGACTTGCCTATAACAGCAGACCTGAGTTCACTGTGGATGACATAATAGCTTTAGCGGAAAGAACAAAAAAATAAAAAAGAACTCATGAACAGATGTAAAAAATAGCAGCAACACCTTAGAAGCACTTCTTGTGGACAATGGATGGACCAGACTTGTCGTACTCTCCCTTCAAAATCCACATCTGATTAAGCACAAAACATGTTCAAGTTAGCAACAACACAGTTCAAATTAAAATTACAAAAGTATATGCAAGAGAAGATATCTGAAGACTGTGATTTTATTACTCGTTGGATAAACACCCTGCAAATGTTTCCTGAATATGCATTCTTTTTATTAATTTCATGCTGGAGTTAAATTCATGAATTTTTTGTTTTGTTCATCTTCCAATTGGAAATATGAATGGTTATGTTTGCCCTTAACAAAAAGGGAAAAAAATCATATAGATCTATATTATATTCTTTTTTGTATATAAATATTTGTATTAATGTGAAGTATATTACATAGTTTTATTACCACTAACTCTTCATTATGTAAATATATGCAACTCCCACTAATTATATTCATTATGATTTTTACTACCACCTCTCATCCATGATCAAATGGATTAATGTTATATTCATAACAACTCTAAGTGTTCTTCAATCTTATCCTATGAATAGTGACATCTGACACAATATTGTACACTGTTAAAACAAATTGCAAAAAAAAAAAAAAAGAATCTCTGTGCGCTCGTCTTGTCTCTTTTTATTTTATTTTTTTAATGTTTATGTTTCTTGTTTGTTGTTATTGTATAACTTTTTATTGTTTTATGGTTATTAATATTGAGAATTTACATTGGTTAGTTGTTTTGTATACATTAACCTAACATGTGGTATTATAGTATCCTCATTTGAATATTGTATTTGTACAATAATTAGTTATTTTTACTTTATACACTTATAGTCAATTTTATAATTAAGGGTGTATTCTTTTTATTAGGAAAATATATGTACTTTCTATCGTAAAAATGGTGGATATTTTTTTTAGTAAATACCAATAGATTTGAAGGGGATAAAATATGTCATTTGCTATACAAAAATTATATGAAATATTTTGGGATAAACGTGCAAAGCATGTTTCCAGAACTAGTGATTAAAAATGAAAATAATTAACAAAAAAGCAAAGTGAAGTAAACGGAATAAAAAGCTTCCAAGGGAAAAGAATAGCTTACATCAGTTGAAGAGCCATTCGTTTTAATCATCACATGCATTCCCCATCGATCTCTATGGTGGGAAATTGAGCAATATTTGGCCAGTATTCCCCTTTGTCAAATTCTAGCAGTGGGCTGAGTAATGGGCAGTCGTGAATATATAGTTCAGAGAGGGAAGAGGGCATCCCTTTTAGTGGAAGAGATTGGAGCTTAGGGCAATTAAGGATGGTCAGCTGAGAGAGGGAGGAGGGCAGTGCCGATTCAGGAAGTGATTGGAGATTAGGGAAATTCATGATTTGTAGAATTTGAAGCGAAGTGAGGTGCGAAAACTGGCCTTGTTCCAGCATGGACTGAATTTGAGATACATTACCCTCAATATATAGATATTGAAGAGAGATGAGTCTTTTGAGATGTTGGCTGCTTAATGTTTTCAGATTCCTTATGCCAAGTGTTTGAATAGAGGAAGGCAACTCCCAATTCTCACCACCAACAATCTCTTCGTCACTGCCATCATGGTCGATCCATAACTCTGTGAGACAGGGGAGTCTCGGTAAATGCCACTCCTTTCGGCCGTTCACCAGTTTCTTGCAATTGTAGATACGAAGTTGTTGTAAATTGAAGGGCAATCCTCCTTCAGGAAAGGACTCTATTTCTGGACAATTAACCAGTTCCAGATACTTAAGAGATGGAAGGAGTTCCTGCATACGTTCTGGCAGCCACTTCAGCTTCCAACAGCCATGAATACTCAGTGACGTCATCTGGGTCCCCCCACATGCCACCGAAAGTTTTTCAACATTCGCACAATTCTGAATAGTGAGTCTTTCAGTGGCAGTAGGAATCAAAAACCTAGTAAGGTTGTGGCAATTAAATACAGTCAATTTGCGTGCTGTTGGGAGCAACTCAGGTGATATATCATCTATACAATCACATTCACGCAGTATCAATTCCTCCAGAAACATACTCATCTCACCAACTGGCTGTTCCAATTTCAATTTCTGGCAATTAGATATCCTTATTCTCTTCAAGGTAGTGGGCAGTATGCTAAAAACAACTCCAACCATGGGAGAACCATTTACTTCAAACCTTTTTAAACTTGAAAGTTGGATGGGTACTGTCTCCAAACTGAGTTCAGGGCAATTTTCAATCAAAAGCATCTCAAGTATAGGGAACTCTCCACTTCCTAGTAGGTCCCATTGCTTCCACTCCGCCATATCTTTAAATTCAAGCTTCTCAAGACAGTTAAAAGGCTTTTTGGAGGACCAACTGCCATAGAATTCTTCCGTCACCTCTGTTATTCCATGCATCCCTCTAATCAAAAGGAATTTCAGAAAAGGGAGTTGTCCTAGTGCTGGCAAGGAATAACAGTTCTTGCAGTTTCTAAGAGACAAATTCACCAGCTTAAGAAACAAAGGATCAGCTAGCCAATTGGGAAAGTTTGTCCCTCTATATCCAGTGATTTTGACTACTTTTATGTTTTTATGGGGGCGTAGCTCATCAAGTATGTCTCTTTCTGTTTGTGAATTGTCGGCACTACTACTTTCACTCCATTCCAAAGATAACTTGTCAACATGATTCTTCTCCCTCATCTTTGCCTTCACAGCTTCCCTTCTATCAACCACATTTTGCAACTCTAAAACTGATAGAGATCCATACAAGTTCTGTGCTTCACCCAAATCTTCCATTCTCAAACCACCGAGAAGAAACTTGGCTCCCACTAGGACTTGCAGGCTTTTCAACTTGATCAGATGTAACGGCATCTTCAAGAGAGAAGTGTTGCTTATGTCAAGATGATGCAAGTTGATCAACTTCTCCATCTGCATCGGTAGCTCCTCAAGATAATCACAATCTGACAGGAGAAGTGTCTCTAAGTTATACAATACACAAATGGAATCAGGCAACTTTTCAATCCTTGTCTGAGAAAGGTCCAAAAATCTGAGGAGCTTTAATTTTATAAACAAGTCATATGGCAACTCAACAATTCCAAAATATGACAACGATAATGCCCTTAAGGATGTTAGCCTTGGCAATATGTTATGCAGCACCCTCTTGCTTAGCTTAATTCGGTACCAATGGAGATTGATATTGATTGGAAGAAATGTCCTCAGCTGCTCTGATTTAAAGAGTGATTTCAATTTCTCAAAGTCACCACCTTCTCCTGTTGAATAGGAGATGTGCCGACATTGTTCCAACATATGTGATCCTTTGTTATCTTCCAACCTTATACAAAGATTTGAAGATGCAATTTGGGCCAAATCATTGACAAGGTCATGCATTAAGAATTTCTCTGAATTCCATTCAGAAGACTCCGAGACCATTTCAAACAGTGATCTTGATCTCAACTCGAGAAAGTATTGGTTACCTGAATGAAACTGCTGTACCAGACCATTAGCAATCCACAGGTGAATAACTTGGTCTTTGCAAAATTGATAGTCTTTGGGATATATTGCACAATAAGCAAAACATTGCTTCAAATGTGCAGGAAGATCATTGTAGCTCAACATCAACGCTGGTAATATACCGTTCGAACAAATTGACAGCTCCCATATTTCACTTCTTAAAATGTCTCTCCACTCATCCACCTCTGATTTGCAGAGTAAAACACCAGCAAGTGCTTTTAGAGCTAAAGGCAACCCTTTGCACTTGTCTGCAATTTGTTTTCCAACCTCTTCAAATTCTGGATGTTCCTCAGGATCCCTGTTTTCTAGTGCATGTCGTTTGAATAGAGCCCAAGAGTCTTCACTAGACAGAGTTCCCATGTAGATTGCCCCACTACCCATCATCAAGGCAACACTCTTTTTACGTGTCGTCACAATGATCTTACTTCCTATATCCCCTTGTAAAAAAAGATTTCTCAAGTCATCCCACTCATGATAGTTATCATTCCACATGTCATCAAGGACAACAAGAAACTTTTGTCCATTCAGCTTTTCCTTCAATTTGACTTGTAGCTGATTAAGATTGTCATCAACCTTCAAGTCAAATGAGCCAATTTCTTGAAGTAAACCTTTTGTTATTCTGAAAGCATCATATGCCTCAGAAACACAAAACCAAGCTTTCAAACCAAAATGTTTCTTCACTCTCTCATCATTGTAAACGGCTTTAGCAAGTGTTGTCTTACCCAGGCCGCCCATTCCAACAATAGGAACTACTGTCAGCTTTTTCCCACTTGCATCTTCAGACAATAAACGGTCAATCAAATCCTCTTTTTCCCTCTGCCTACCAAAGATATAAGATTCATCCACAGAAGTTGAAGGTGCTCTAGTTTCTTGTTTAGTTGAACCAAAGTACTCCTTTAAGCCAAGGAGACCAATTTGCTTTTCCAACACCTCCAATGTTTCAATGGTTTCTTCCAACTTATCCTTTATGTTAAGAAAGAAATCATCACGCAAGCACAGGTTAAGGTCACTTACTTGCTGGTTGCTTGTTTCTGCTAGATTTTGATGCTGGCTTTCCACCTTAAGCCTCAACACTTGATAATTAACTTCTTCTATTAAGTTTTCAGCAGAGTCCACAGCATCTCGAAGCTCATTAAGCCAGTCTCTCACAGATGGATTTGATGCCTGCTTATTCTCTGCATCACTTAGCACAATCTGAAGACCACGCAAAGTCATTTTCAGTTTCTTTAAGAGCCGAACATGATGTTTATGCTTCTGAAACATGTTGAGAAGATCACCCTGAGGAGCAAGCCTATCAAACAGAACATTCAAAGCTGAAGAGAGAAATGCACCACCAACTGCTAAGCCAATCTCCATTACTGAAATCTGCAAATCAAAACAAGGAGAACACAAAATGATTCTTTAAGAATTTTGACATAATATATCTTCAAATAGTCTCTCGTTAAGAACTTTATTTTACCTGTTGAATGCTAAGAGTAATTTGCAGACCACTGATTTCTCTCAATCTCTCGCTTTTGTTAGTGCTCTTACTTGTAATTGTTACAACTGTGTTTGCGAACTGTCCTTTTTTTCAATGGAGACTTGTTTTTCATTTCTTTTTCACTTCAATAATTGAAGCAAGAGAATAAGGGTGGGTGTAGAAAGGGCCCCAAGTAATAAATTTCTACACACCATATTATTACCGTGCTAAAAGGGACTACCATATTATGAATATGTTGGTGCAACGGTAAATTTGTCTTCTGTGATTTATGGGTCACAGAGGTTTGATCCGTGAAGGCTAATACAAATTTTTGTATTAGGTTAGTTTGTATACATCACACTCCTTAAAATATGAGTTTATCCTGAACTATACTAACACGGAATACTTTGTACGCCGAACTCTCCTTGCCTATCCTCAGTGTATTGAAGCACAATGTTTATAGTGACAAGTTCCTTCAAGAAGCAAATTAGATTCAACAAAATAAATTTTTTTAGAGCTTTTATACTTTTTTTGTTTTCAATTTAAGTGTTGTACTTATCTTTGACCTATCTCAAAAAAAGTGTTTCTTTCTTATATATAGTATGTTTTTCAATTTTAATATCATAAAATTTTAAAAAACTACAAGTATCTTTAATTTAAGACCATAAAATTTAAAAGTCTCAATTTATTTAATAAACTAAGACACTTATATTGAAACAAAGTAAGCACGTCAAGACCGAAAAATAAACCATGATGTTAAATTACTAAAGGAACTTTACTTTACCTGTTGATGCTAATTATGGGTAGTTTGGTAGCTGGTTTGGAAATGAATTATATAAGTGTTAAATTTTGTATAAGTAATATGATGTTTGATAGCTGGTTAAGAGGTAAATTATTCATGTATAAAATTAATTAATGCGGTGTTCAGTTTAAATTTAGAAATACATGATAGATTAATATGAGGAAATCTATAGTATTATTTTATGCAGAATAAAAGATTAAATAAGTAATACATAAATAAGTAAATCATAGATAAAATAATACATAAATTTCATTATAACTAACTAAAGAAAAAATCAAAATTGTCTTTATTTCTCTTTTTCAAAAAGTAAGAATTTTCACCCAACTAGAAGGCAAAGACTTTCACCTAACAAGAAGACAATGACCATACATTATTTTCTCAATTAAATAATTGAAGCAAGAGGGGTAGGGTTCTTAATTAGGGGGAGACTCAAAAATAAAAGAGTTAAAATGATAAATCTCTATGCAGCTCATTATAGTGCAAAAAGAACCTACCATATCATTAACATGTTTACTTTACCTTCTTGAAGAGTTCTTTTTATTTTTATTTTAAAAAAAAATCATTTTTGAAAATATTATTATGGAATTTTGAATTTAACAGAATTGAATATCTTAATTGAATGATAACTTTACATTCTGATAAAAGATGAAATAAGTAATACATGAATAAATAAATCATGCATAATAAATCTCCGCATAAAATAATATATAGATTTCATCATAACTAATTCATGGATTACTAATACCTGCATTAAGTATCAAACAACTCCTTTTAAGTTATATCATTATATAATTCCAAAATTGATCTCATCAAATAAATTAAAACATATCTTCATAGAAAAAAGTGAAAGGAACAGAGTTTAATTTGGTATATATAAGCAAATGAGTTGCATATTAAGACATCTTCATGAATTAAAATCAATTTTTTCTCCTTTCTCGTTTTGTAGAATATTTTTTTCTTCTTTTTATAAAAGTCATTATTTTTCTCCTATAATATTTTTTTCTCTATAGCAAATTATTGATATTATTGTAGCATGGCTTTTTAATTAGCATGTCTTTTTGATACCTTATTTAATATTATTTTTATACATAAGAAACCATTACGTTAACATTACGAAATATTAGCACAGCCTCAAGACCAAACAAAGTAATCCTCAGCTTCTTTAAGATCTGAACATCATTTGTATGCTTTTGAAACATCTTCAACACCTGCAAAGCAAAACTAAAGAACCACAAAATGATTTTAAGAAATTAATTTGAGAAGATAAATATTTCTTATCTTCAAAATTACTAAAGGAACTTTACTTTACCTGTTGATGCTAATTATATGGGTAGTTTGGTAGCTGGTTTGAAAATGAATTATGCAAGTGTATAAGTAATAAAATGTTTGATATCTGGATAAGTGATAAATTATTTACGTATAAAATTAATATTATGTTTGGTTTACAATTTAAAAATTCACTTGACAAAAGACTATTCAATTAAATAATTGAAGCAAGAGGGGAAGGGTCCTAATTCGCGGGGGGGGGGGGGGGGGGGGGGGTGCAAGTGCCAACCCCACGTGGGGGACTCATTCATTGTAGTGTTTGTCTTGTTTCGTAAAGTTGACATGAGTTGCAGAAAAGAAAAAAGCCAACATCATTTTTAAAATTATTTTCTCTTCTCTTAAAATGAAATTAATAGTTCTAAAAATAGGTCAAGTCGCATTTTGCCTGATGACATTAAAAAAATAAAAAAAAAAACTTAAGTCATCGACGGCCACTTAAAGTTGTCCTTATAATTCACTTGAACATCTCAATTGAGGCTTGTACCTTACCTATCTTATTCAAAACATGTACTCCCTCCGTTTCACTTTATGTGAGGTAATTTGACTGGGCACAGAATTTAAAAAAGAAATGAAGACTTTTAAAACTTGTAGTCCAAAATGAATGATATAAATTTATGTGACTGTAAATTATTTCATTAAGAATAAAACAGACATTTTATAGTTAAATTATTACTTAATATAAAAATGTATCATTCTTTTTGAGACGGACTAAAAAAAAGTAAGTCACATAAATTGGAACAGAGGATTAAGTACTTTTTGATGATATGGCATCAAAGGTGTATTACACCCTTGAGCAAAAATCTAAACATAAAAAAAAATTAAAAGAAAATCTTTAGCAGTCTTCTTCCTCAAAATTCCGCATCACCTTAATCTTCCACCTTTCTTCACCAGCCCAATCTTTCTGCCATTGTTCCACCTTCATCCCTTTCTATATTCTCCTTCGTTTTTCCTTTCAAATATCATTTCTCCATCATCAATATTGTCATTATTATCTTTATCGGAAAAGTACCTATTAAACAAATGACAGTCAAATCAGAAAAATTCAAAAGAACTGATATAAATCTGAAAAAATCTAACTGAAAATTTCTAAAGAGTTAAAGTTGTTGAAGGAAATTTAATCAAGAAAATAAAATCAGATTCGGTGAACCTCCATTTTTTCCAGCAAGAACAGTAAGAATATGAAAAAATCACGGGCTGCATCCTTCGAGCATATGTGAAGGGTGGTGATTTTTTTAGTTTTGTTGCAATAGAGAAACTACAACCTAGGGTCTATCAGAAACAACCTTGATATCTTTCCTAGACCCCATTTATGGGATTACACTGGATATCTGGTTCATGTAACCATACGATCGACGTTCACCCTGAATCAACCAAATCATCAAAATAACATGAATTTTATACACTACACAGTAAAGTCACAAAACTATTATTTGTCACATTAAAGTAATTACCCTAGCATCGAAACAGAGATATATGATATTCAGCAAACCTTTGTGAGCTTATAAAATTTGTAAATACCCTCTAACATATTTCAATATAGCCAAGTGATTATTAACATCATCAGCAGCATCAATATTAACAATCTATACTAATTTTAGTTTGTCGAAGAGTCCACAAGTTGCCTGAAACATAATTGATCAATTACACTATACACTGATGTTGCTTTATTTTTCTACCATTCAAGGGGATCTCTTCAACGGTTTTAATATCTTCGTTAGCGGTATAAACGCTTACGATGCATTCACTAATCAAATTATTGTCAAGATGCATTCACAGTTCAAAAGAGAGAACCGTGCTCACCCAGAAAACTTCAGGAATCAGGATTGCTGAAACTTGGAAGCATTGAAAAAATTGAACTGTAAAAAACATGAATAAAACAAATTAGAAATCAAAAAAGCAACACAAACAGAAATCGTGTAAAATAATAAAATCGACAATATGCCTTTAGAGAAATATTTTCTGATCGAATTGAAGAAAGTGAATTAAACAAAGAAGAGCCAAGTATGTAACATCTCAACGGTGATCCATATGGTACAACATGGCATCAAATTCTTCTACTCTGTTGAAATCAATATGGTACAACATGGCGTAAAATAATGGAAACAGATATTCAAAGTCGTTTTCAATTTATTTAAATTTGAAGCTTGATGTTGGCAACCTGATTGAGAAAATGAGGTTGCATTTCTTGGACCCTTTTATCTCTGTAGAAGAGATAAAAAATGTGGAACAACTTTCATGATGTTCGAATAATGTTCCAGTCTGCAAGATTTGAAAGAGAAACTTAGATGAAGAGTGAGAATACTATGATGAATCTCCAAAGGCGATAAACATTTATTAAGCAATCAACTTTCTCAATTCGTAGCTATATTAGATTTCTTTTACAATGTTCCAATGCAAATATAAAGATTTCATACAGATCTAAAGATATTTCCTCAACTTCACAGAAGCAATGGATACTACACATCCATTTAAATTCTTCAATAGAAATCAACCATAAATCAACAAAAATGAAAAGTGATAGAAAAGAATAGCTTACATCAGTTGGAAAGCCATTCATTTTAATCATCATAGGTATTCCCGATCGATGTCTATGATGGGAATTTGAGCAATTTCTGGCCAGTATTCCCACTTGTCAAATTCTAGTAGTGGTGTGAGCAATGGGCAGTTGTGAATAGATAGTATAGAGAGGGAAGAGGGCATCCCTTTTACTGGAAGGGATTGGAGATTAGGGCAATCATAGATGGTCAGATCAGAGAGGGAGGAGGGCAGTGCTGATTCGGAAAGTGATTGGAGATTAGGGCAATTCACAGTGTGTAGACTTCGAAGCGAAGTGAGGTGCCAAAGACCTAGAGAATGGAGCTCATGATGGTTCTATAATTCTAGCTCATAAAGAGAGGAGGGAAGCTGCCCTACTTCCAGCAGTGACTGAATTTGAGGTGAGGCTTTTGAGATGTTGGCTGCTTAATGTTTTCACATTGTATATGATAAGTGTTTGAATAGAGGAAGGCAACTCCCAATTCTCACCACCAACAATCTCTTCGTCACTCCCATCATGTATGATGACTAACTGTTTGAGACAGGGGAGTCTCGGTAAACGCCACACCTTTTGGCCGTTGCCAATAGAAAGTTGTTGTAAATTTAAGGGCAATCCTCCTTCAGGAAAGGACTCTATTTCTGGACAATTAGACAGATTAGCTTGAGTTCCTGCATATGTTCTGGCAGCCACTTTAGCTTCTTACAGTCATACATTTGCAAATACGTCATCTGGCTCTTACCACATGTCAATGAAAGTATTTCAAGATTCTCACATCCCAAAATATAGACACTTTCAGTGGCAGTAGGAATCAAAAACCTAGTAAGGTTATGGCAATTAGATACATTCAATCTGCGTGCACTTGGGATCAACTCTGGTGATATATCATCTATACAATTACATCCCTCCAGTGTCAAATCCTCCAGAAACATACTCATCTCACCAACCGGCGGATCTAATTTCAATTTCTGGCAACCAGATATCCTTATTCTCTTCAAGGTACTCGGCAGTATGCTAAATGGTAAGGAGTTAAGAGAGTTACAATCACTAATATCTAATTCAACAATATGCTTCATTCCCTCAAGTTGGGATCTAAACAGCTCAGCATCATCAAAAATAACTCCAACCTTTGGAGAACCACTAACTTTAAACCTTTTTAAACTTGAAAGGTGGATGGGTGTCTCCAAACTGACATCAGGGCAATTTATAATTGAAAGGTTCTCAAGTATAGGGAACTCCCCATTTCCTAGTACTTGCCATTGCTTCCACTCCGGCATATCTACAAATGCAAGCTCCTCAGGAGAGTTAAAAGGCTTTTTGGATGATGAACTTCCATAGAATTCTTCTGTCACCTCTAATATATCATGCATCCCTCTAATGCAAAGGAATTTCAAACAAGGAAGTTGTCCTAGTGCTGGCTAGGAATGACAGTCCTTGCAGTTGGTAAGACTCAATTCTACTAGCTTAAGAAACGAAAGATCAGCAAGCCAATTTGGAAATTTTGTCCCTCTATGTCCAGTGATCTTGAGTTTTTTTATGTTTGTGTGTGGGCGTAGCACATCAAGTATGTCTCTTTCAGTTTGTGAATTGTCGGCACTACTACTTTCACTCCACTCCAAATATAACTTGTCAACATGATTCTTCTCCCTCATCTTTCCCTTCACAGCTTCCCTTCTATCAACCACATTTTGCAACTCTACAACTGACAGAGATCCATACAAGTTCTCTACTTCACCCAAATCTTCCATTCTCGACCCACCACGATCACCAACAAGAAACCTGGCTCCTACTAGCACTTGGAGGCTTTTCAACTTGCTCAGATGTAGTGGCATCTTCAAGTGAGAAGTGTTGGTTATGTCGAGGTGATGTAAGATGATCAACTTCTCCATCTGCAGCGGTAGCTCCACAAGATAATAGCAAGATGACAAGAGAAATGTCTTCAAGTTATACAATGCACATATGGAATCTGGCAACTTTTTAATCCCTGTACAAGAAAGGGCCAAAAATCTGAGGAGCTTCTGATTTGGAGCGTAACATGCCAGCGAGTGTATTCAGAGCTAAGGGCAGTCCTTTGCACTTAGCTGAAATTTGTTTTCCGACCTCTTCAAGTTCCGGATATCCCATAGGATCCATGTTTTCAAATGCATGAATTTTAAATAAAGACCAAGAAGCTTCGGTAGACAAATTGTCCATGCTAATTTGCTCATTTCCCATCATCAAGGCAACACTCGCTTTACGTGTCGTCACAATGATCTTACTTCCTATATCTCCTTGTACAAAAAAAATTCTCAAGTCAACCCACTCATTGTAGTTGTCATTCCACACATCATCCAGAAAAATAAGAAACTTCTTTCCCTTTAAGTTTTGCTTCAATTTCACTTGAAGCTGTTTAAGATTGTTGTGGACATCCTTTGAGTCAAATGAGCCAATTTCTTGAAGTAAACCTTTTGTTATTCTGAAAGCATCATATGCCTCAGAAACATAAAACCAAGCTTTCAAACCAAAATGGTCCTTCACCTTCTCATCATTGTAAACGGCTTTAGCAAGTGTTGTCTTACCTAGGCCGCCCATTCCAACAATAGGAGCTACAGTCAGCTTTTTTCCACTTGCATCTTCAGATATTAAATGGTTAATCAAATCCTCTATTTCACTCTGCCTACCAAAAATATCAGAATCATCAACCAAAGAAGTTGAAGGTATTCTAGTTTCTTGTTTAGTAGAACCAAAATGATCCTTTAAGCCAAGGCGACCAATTTGCTTTTCCAACACCTCCAATATTTCAATGGTTTCTTCCAACTTATCATTTATGTTAAGAAAGAAATCATCACTCAAGCTAAGGTTGAGGTCACTTACTTGCTGGTTCCTTGTTTCTGCAAAATTCTGATGCTGACCTTCCACCTTAAGTCTCAAAGCTTCATAATTGACTTCTTCTATTAAGTTTTCAGCAGAGTCCACAGCATCCCGAAGCTCATTAAGCCAGTCGCTCACAGATGGATTTGATGCTTGCTTATTCTCTTCATCACTTAGCACAATATGAAGACCACGCAAAGTCATTTTCATCTTCCTTAAGAGCCGAACATGATGCTTATGCTTCTGAAACATGTTGAGAAGATCACCCTGAGGAGCAAGCCTATCAAACAGTACATTCAAAGCAGAAGAGAGAAATGCACCACCAACTGTTAACCCAATCTCCATTTCTGAAATCTGCAAATCAAAACAAGGAAACACAAAATGATTTTGAGAAGACAAATTTTTCTATCTTCAACTACTAAGATAGAACTTTACTTTACCTGTTGAATGTTAAGAGTAATTTGCAAACAGGAATGATCAGTGATCATTCTGTCTCTCTCTTTTGCTTGTAATTAGTAAAACTGTCCTTTTTTCTCTTTTCAAAATGTATGACTCAACTAGATGAAGAATTGAGGCAACAGAGGGAGGTATATTTTGCTTTATGTCTTTTCATTACTCTTGCTTTACACACTTGGCCATAATTCAACAGCTCATTGTAGTGCTTAATTGGGCCTAACATATCATGAATACCTTTTAGAAATGTGAAGAATTGGAATCTGTTCCATTTTCCTTTTCTCTAAGGTATTATTTATTCTATGTTTACATGAGCCGAGGGTCTATTGGAAACAACCTATCTACCCTACAAGTAGTGGTAAGGTCTGCATACTACTTGGTATACTGTTGTTTCAATTTTTCTATGTTGAAGGTCCTATTTAGGTCCATGTACAACTCTGTCCCAATGGATAAACTGAAAACAACGATCCACAATTTTATTGTTCTTTCAAATTAAGAAAAGGAAAAATAAAGAGAGAAAAATCAAATAGATATCAAAATACCTTTTCTCCATGTTAGCAAAACAAACTAACAGAAAGTGGAAACTAACAATGCTTGGTTCCAGTAGAATTTAAAAAATGAATTATATGTAACTCTATATACTTCGGTACGATATTCAGTATTTTTAGTTCATTTGAAATAGTGTTCTTTTTTCTTCTCCCAGCAGGATTCTAAAACTTTAGAAACTTTGAACTTAATGATGGGAGATGCTTGTAAGTATGCAGTTGTTACAGGATCAAACAAGGGAATTGTCTTCGAGATTGTAAGGAAGGATAAAACTGATCATTCCTCCCTTCCCAGACCCCATTTGTGTGATTACACTGGCTGTATGGTTCTTTTCTATTTGATATCTTAAAAGTGTAGATCATGAGCATGATATCACATCATTTCATACATTGAAAAGCATAATAACTAAGAGATAGGTCTCTAAAATTGTGATAACATTAAAAGTTGAGGTACCAAAATGGTCATTACAAAGCAAACTGATTATAAGCTGAAGTGAAATCCTAAAAACTAGTCCAGCACTGAAGCAAATGACTCAGTTTGAACTGTTCCATTTGAGACGGTTATGCACGAGAGAAATTGCGTAATAATCTACTGTAAACTGACGAGGCACTCTTGTGTATCGAGAAATTTTTCAAAAAATGTGTGAGCTTTCTTAGCCTGATTTCAATCTCCAATCTGGAAGCAGAGGGACAAGAAGAGTCGATTTTTCATCCTTTGAGGATCGAATGTTTGTACTCAGTGTATAATACTCAGTCAAGGGAATAAATCTTGAATGTCAAGGATATCAGCTAGGACACCAGCTGCTGTGGTATCATTTCCTGCTCCAGCACCTTGGATAACCAAAGGTTGTTTCTCATAACAACAGCTGTATATCTCCACCTGCAGACAAACGAATTTCAGACGTTCAATCATCATAGTCATTCTTCGACAAAAGCAAGTCATTAATCTTACAGATTGTATGACCTCCCAAGTACAAGGGATACATTTTACGATTAAAGTAGAATCAAAGCATTTAACTGCACAAAGTTTTTCAGGGCGACAACGAGATGATGAGTAAAGAGTAAAGACAAAGTAAGGCGTTAGCCTAGGCATGGGTAATGTACACAAAAGTGTGTTCAATAATCAATTTTTTCCCAAGCAGCAGACAGCCAGACACTTTCTTCTGTGCTATTTGTTTTCAGTGAAGCTGTTTGTAGCAGTTGATTTTGTGAAAAATTAAAGTTGATTTTATGGAGGTACCAAAAATATCTTAGATATTTAGTAGAATTTGGTAGAGTAAATTTTCTTTGATATTTATACTTAAGAAAAATCTAGATGTTCTAAATAAGTAGATATTTATAGTAAAGTATAGAAATATCTAAATCCTTGTTACATAGTTAGAAGATAAGGTATCTAGATATTTCTTGTAGATATATCTAGAATAATTTCTAGAAGCATCCCTGTACAAGTATAAATAGGGGTGACATTATTCTTGACAATGCATTGAAGACATTGTTATTTCTTTATTAGAAAAGGAACTAATATAATCCTGCTGGAAACAGAATTACGCTTTCACAATGGATTAAAATATTGATGTTTTCCTTGGTAAAAGCACTAGAATCTCCTTAAAAGTTTACTTGCCACAAACATTACATCTTATGTACTAAGAAGAAATATATGATGGATTGTAAGCTTATTGATACTTCTATGAATTTAAATACTTCTATGTAACATTATGTTATACATACTCCATATGTTCCGCCCTGTGCAAGCAATTAGGTGTCATCTCACTTCAGTTGAGGATGTATTGTTGTAATCTCTTTATGTGGCCTTTGGCAATCTTCATGTCACGAGCTAAGTTTTGGGTGGAGTTAAACCCGAGAGGAAAACTTTCCTGACAGGAAACCAAGTAGAAATTTGGATAAATGTATGAAGATGCACTGTAAAGTGAGCATATAAAAGAAGAATTCATGTGTAAGACATTTGTCTCACCACATTCTCTTAGTCACTTCTCGTGTTTCTCTGACTTCTCTCACATTCAAATTAGTCCTAGACAAACTTCCTAAGCATAAGGCCAGAAAATATTATTGTACCAGAGGAACACTTGCCTGACAGGAAAACGAGTAGCAATTGCTCATAGAAAGAGCAACATATAAACAAAAACAGTATGACTACACTTGATTAAAAATAGACAATATCATATCTTCAACCACCACTTTCTGTTTTTGTAAGTCATATCTTCAATTCTCATATGGTGATTTTACAAACATTAATAGGGTGGTTGTAACTTATCACCTGGTTCAATGTAGCCAAGGCTTTTAGCAGCATTAACTACTGGGCTGAATGGCTTTCCATCCTCAACCTCGCTCATTACATAGCCCAGGATACCTGTTAGATACCAAGATATATGACATCTTACCATCAAATGCTCCTGATGTTTATAACAAGCAAGATAACCACTAAGAATAATCAATTGCTATTGCATATAAAAAGGTGTTTAGCTTTTTTGTCCGCCTCCTTTACCTATCAAAGTTTCTGTTGACATTGTAGATGAAACTCTCTTACCCCTTTCACACTGTGGGCCTATGTCTTCATCCCGGATTCTTCATGATAGATTCCATTTTCCTCTTATAAAGAAATTTTTCTCAGTCACCTTCCAGCTAACTATCTTCGTGTCATCTTTTTTTCTTCTGAGTGTCTTTATCCATGATCAGCGCACGGGAAGCATCGTTGGCTGGAAGAGCACCTCTGGGCAACGGAGCCTCTCAGCACCAAAGTTAGTAACTTGTCCATCAGGCAATTCATAGTCAAATGACACATTGGAGGCAGGAGGATGGTGATTCGCCCTCCCTCCTCTCTAGTTCATGCATCATATCAGGTTCAGGCTTCTACTAACAAAATAAATAATGAGCTCAGTTCCACATAGAACATCCTTTAAAAGCTAGGAATTAAGCAGCAAAATATATTGTTTTGCCTAGCTTTTTTAGAACATGTTGATCATTTGACGTTTTTCCTTTCCAGCGTTAGACCAAACATATGCATAAACTTGGGTCAGAAATTAATTCAGTGAAATGTGAATTAGGCGACATCAACTTAGCAAACACTTTATAAAGGCATTTGACAATTTATCATCTTCTATAGAATCAAGGCATGTATTATAACTCAATCAGAAGACATGTAAAACTAAAGATAGAAGAAGACCAACAGAAAAATGAAAAAATTGGATCAACAGATGCCAATCGTATTGCTAAACAACTTTCAAACAATGAAAACGATATTTTCAAAAGCAACTTCCCATTTTAAGTATCTGAATACCAGTAGAAAACCGATATACTCCAACATCATTGTGATGAAAAGTGGGGAAAAACCAATTTAAGCGCCGCGGTAAGAAAGGGAGAAGAAAAAATATTTGTACCTTTAGACCTTTTTCACACGTAGACTTCTTCCCATCAGGTGAAGTGGAATCCAGAACTTGGGTTGAAATGGGTGTTGGGTTGAATTCTTCTACTCTGTTGATGTCTTTTGTGTCATCAGAATTGAAGGAGTGAAGCTCGAAATGGGTTCTAGAGAATTTTGAAAACGTTGATTTCTCTGTTTCGCAGACTGATGACTGATGAGGGTGCCTATGAAGGAAATCTATTTCGCTGATTTATGAGAGTGCAAAGTATTACAAGAAAATAAGCATATTGGTAACTGAAACACGAGTAAATCATTATTTTGTTATCTCACCTTGAATTCATCCCAAACAGGATATACTTTAGCATGTATCTCTTGCTGAGCTAGATTGCCATATGCTTTAAATGATATCTTACAACTCTCACAGAGACTTCATCTCTGCAACATATATGCATATCGAGAGGAGTAAAACATATCTTAATCCTATAATGTAGAAAAAGAATTAAGAAACAAGCAAAGAGAAGTAACCAAAAATCAAAAGATACTAAGGAACTAGAAAAAATTACATCTATTGGAGCACCACATGTTTGAATCATTAGAGGTTCTCCCAATGAACATTTATGGTGGAAATATGAGCAATTTTGGTCAGTAGCTGTGGTTTGAGAAATAGACGTTCCACACTGCTCAACAAGCTTTAAAAAAGTAAAAGAATTACCAAAAAATGCAAAGTGAAGTAAACAAAAGTAAAAAGCTGGTAATATGTCAACCTCTGATTTGGAGCGTAACATGCCAGCAAGCGTCTTCAGAGCTAAGGGCAGTCCTTTGCACTTAGCTGCAATTTGTTTTCTGACCTCTTAAAGTTCCGGATGTCCCATAGGATCCATGTTTTCAAATGCATGTCTTTTAAATAAAGACCAAGAGGCTTCAGTAGACAAATTGTCCATGCTAATTTGCTCATATCCCATCATCAACGCAACACTCTCTTTACGTGTCGTCACAATGATCTTACTTCCTATATCTCCTTGTACAAAAACATTTCTCAATTCATCCCACTTATTGTAGTTGTCATTCCACACATCATCCAGAACTATAAGAAACTTCTTTCCCTTAATCTTTCCTTCAATTTGACTTGTAGCTGGTTAGGATTGTCATCAACCTTCAAGTCAGTTGAGCCAATTTCTTGAAGTAATCCTTTTGTTATTCTGAAAGCATCATATGCCTCAGAAACACAAAACCAAGCTTTCAAAACAAAATGTTTCTGCACTCTCTCATCATTGTAAACGGCTTTACCAAGTGTTGTCTTACCCAGGCCGCCCATTCCAACAATAGGAACTACTGTCAGCTTTTTCCCACTTGCATCTTCAGACAATAAACGGTCAATCAATTCCTCTATATCATTCTGTCTTCCAAAGATATCAGAATCATCAACCAAAGAAGTTGAAGGTGTTCTAGTTTCTTGTTTAGGTGAACTAAAATGATCCTTTAAGCCAAGGCGACCAATTTGCTTTTCCAACACCTCCAATGTTGTGGTGTTCTATCATACGGTTTTCTAAAGAAATATCATATAAAATGGAACAATTTTTGTTTTGAAATTTTAATCTATGTTTGTTGATAATTTACAGTTTGCTTATGGAGTGTAAATGAATTCTGGATATAATACCAAAGCTAAATCGATTCTTCAAAAAATAGAACACATTAGGAAAAAGTCCCTCATAGTAAAGGTTACCTATGTTGCTTGGACTCTTCAAAAACATCTTTGGGTATGTATTTGATCCTTCAAAATCTTTGCATTTTTTAAAATTCAACACGGGTTCGGTAATACCTTTGAAGGGTCTTAACAACATAGGTGACAGCATTGGAAAAATTTACTATAATGCACTATATACGTTTTGTTAGAAGCTGATAGATTCGATCGAAATACTGGATTATAACTATACCTTTCATTGGCTAAAGAAAATATCTTTCCTATGTGCACTCAACTAATAGTTCTTACCTCAAAAAGTCACTTTCTTTGTCTAAAGAAAAGTCTTTCGATTATTTTTTATAACTATCAAATACCATACCAAATACCAAACTTGAAAAGCATAATAACTAAGAGATAAGTCTCTAAAATTGTGATGACATAAAAAGTTGAGGTAATAAAATGGTCACTATAAAGCAAACTGATTATAAGCTGAAGTGAAATCCTAAGAACTAGTCCAGCACTGAGGCAAATGACTCTGTTTACTCTGTTCCATTTGAATCGTTATTCACAAGAGAAATTGCATAATAATCTACTGTAAACTGAAGAGGCACTCTTGTGTATCGAGAAAAATCTCAAAAAATGAATATGATTTCAATCTCCAATCTGAAAGCAGATGGACAAGAAGAGTCGATTTTTCGTCCTTTGAGGATCAGATGTTTGTATCTCCGTGTCAATACTCAGTTAAGGGAATAAATCTTGAATGTCAAGGATATCAGCTAGGACACCAGCTGCTGTGGTATCATTTCCTGCTCCAGTACCTTGGATAACCAAAGGTTGTTTCTCATAACAACGGCTGTATATCTCCACCTGCAGACAAACAAATTGCAGACGTTCAATCATCAGTCATTCTTTGACAAAAGCAAATCATTCATGTTACTATTTTATAACATCACAAGTACAAGGGAAACATTTTACGATTAAGGTAGAATCAAAGACCTTAACTACATAAAGTTTTGCAGGGCGACGCCAGATGATGCGTAAAGAGTAAAGACAAAGTAAGGCGTTCGCCTAGGCATAGGTAAGGGTGTCCAACAGATGTATTCATATTCTAAGAGATGAAAATTAAGTGATATCTGCATCTTCTAAGTGAGAAAAATAAGCAATTCTTTGAAATCACAGCATGATGTTTTACATCACTACACTAAATGACATCACAAAAAGGCATTAAACAATTAAAAATGTTTTACCTTGATAATCTAATAACGATGCGTATGATATGGTTGAACCTCCATAGCAGTTAAAAGAAAATTCCCAACGGAAAACAAAGTAAGGGAACAAGAAGAAGAGGGACAAAGAAATAGCAAAATGGGAGGTGAAAGTGAACAATGCATACCACATTATCACTTCCTCTTAATCTTCCCAATGCAGAATCTTTTGGAACTTCTTGGATGCCAACTTCACATCTGAAAATGTGAGATGTTAATGTCATGTACACAAAAGTGTTTTCAATAATCAATTTTTCCCCATCTATGTCATTACAAATTTATACTTCTAACTCGTTCTTTAATTGGTCGCGGACAAGAGGTGAACAGCTGATCAGATGACTAACATAAAACAGATGAACTTACAACTGGTTTGCAGATAGCTCTCAAACTTATATGTCCAAGTGGGTGAATGGTGTCATAATTTTCTAAAGCATTTGTTAAGAGGAACTGAGACTATCTTCTAAGATAAACTTGTCTTAATTAGTAGTAACTGTTATGCTCATCACTCATCAGTACCTTAACTTGACATAACACTCCCATCAGTGAGCAAGCTTTGTTTTAAGCGTCTAGAGGTACAGTGACTTGCAGAACGTGATAAGAATAAAAGATCCAGTTGCCATTATCCATTGAGCAAACTAAAAATGAAATGAAAGAAGTACCTCGCATCATCAATCAAGCAAACATAACGCAGAACATTCCCATTTGCAGAAGCTTGTTTAATCCTATCTTCAATTTTCTGATCAAGTAAGGGAAGGCCATTCACTAGAAAGTCTTCCAGAGGCATCACATCTGGTCCCATTTCTTCAGGATACAAGCTTTCAATCTGAAAAGGGAATTGAAAATGCATCAAGGTTTCTGAAGCTAATTGAATTAGTAACAAAACAAAGAGACATTGTGACATGTATCCTAACCTTCATATTATCTAGGTTTAAACGCTGTCCAAGGAGCCGAGCAAGAATGAGAGCCTGTTATGAAGACATCAAAACAAAATGTTGTCATGAGGGATGTTCAACTTCTCAAAATTTACAGAACCAATTAGAACTATGAACGTTTCGTGAAAGGTTCCGAGAAACCAAGTATTAACTATATCTAGTTGGATAAGATATGCTTCCCATCACAATCTGCGAAAATGATTCTGCCTAAATCACTGCTTTTCTGCTCCCCAAAGGCACTATCATCCCAAGCACCAAATAAGGTAAAATCAAAGACATCCATTCAGCTAAAATTCCCATACTCATAAATGGACAACACTCAGCATAAGAATATCACAGAAAAAATATACTTCCAGAAACCACTTTCTACAGTGAGTGTGAGTATATAGCAGATGAAACATTATGTCTTAATTATGCATACTGTAAGACTGCAGGTAAGTTCAGATAAAAAAGAAAGATAATGCTTTAATCAGCATAATAGTTTGGCAATATAAATGGATTGAAATCTTGGACACTGTAAGTTTAATCAGAAGAAAGATGTTTCCTAACCTTTCGTGCTACATCCATGCCACCTAGGTCATCCCGAGGATCTGCAGATAAGTATAAATACATAAGAATAACTTCATCCTTCAACTATCCTAATGACAATTGAGATGAAGTGTAGTGTCAGCGATTTTTTTCTTCCACAATGATATTTGGGATGGATGTACGATTCGTGTTAATTGCTGCTAGAAAGTAGACTGCATCTTGACAATGCATTGAAGACATTGTTATTTCTTTATTAGAAAAGGAACTAGAATTTCCTTAGAAGTTTTGGATGGCTCCAAATTTCTTATATAATCCTGCTGGAAACAGAATTATGATCTCCTTGGATAAAGCACTCCTTAAAAAGTTTACTTCGCCACAAACAACATCTTATGTACTTAGAAGAAATGTATGATGGAATGTGAACTTATTGATACTTCTATGAATTTATATGGTAAACCTCCACTAGGTTAGGAGGACCCTCTTAGTGCTTCTTAGTAATCTCAAGAGAGAGATATAGAAGGTTAGTTTTACACTATCTTATAGGTGACTAGACCTGATGGTGCCTTTCCAACTGTTATTATGAATCAATTTTTGTATTCGCCATGTCGTACTCACTAGGATGCAATGATTTGCATCTTTTGGGTAGGAAGCCTGCTCTTGGAAAGGATTATCATCAAAAATCAAAGACAATCACGATGCAAAATGGACAGTGATACCTTCTTTATATACGTTCTACTTCTAAATACTATAATACTTTCAGGCAATTGGGCTATATAGAAGAAAGAAAATATTGGGTCATGACTATGGTAACGATGAGCACATAGATTAACAACGACCAAAAGGATCGAAAACGGTTGTTGTTAGTTTACCACATTGGTTAAAGGTACCCTTATATGATCTTGGATTAGCTTTTTGGACTGGGTTAGGCACAAAGTCCATTTACTTAATGATATCTCACTCAAGCACACCCCTAATGTTTAGCCCCTATGTTATACATACTCCATATGTTCTGCCTTGTGCAAGCAATAAGATGTTAGTCTCACTTCAGTTGAGGATGTATTGTTGTAATCTCTTTGTGGTCTTCGGCAATCCTCATGTCATGAGATAACTTTTAGGCGTAGTTAAACCCGACATAGATTTTTCTATAACAATTGAAATTGATCATAACAAAACTTGAGTGCGATAATCAAGTTATACTTGTATCCCATTGTATGCAGCATCTGACAAGAGGACCAAGCATATAGAAACCGACTGTCCCTTCCCAAAAAAATGTTTTCACGACACTGTTATAAAGTTTGGAAAGTCAACTGATCAGCTTATAGACATATTCACCAAATCCTATACAGGTTTACATGTATGCACCTGCTAGAGGGGAGAATCAGATAGCTAAATGTAAATAACAAGAGATAAGTGTAAAATAGAGTTGTATGTGCATGTTAGGGTAAATGTAAGAATATGCACTGTAAAGTGAGTGTATAAAAGAAGAATTCACGTGTAAGACATTTGTGTCACACATTCTCTTAATCGCTTCTCAAATTTCTCTGATTTCTCTCACATTCGAATTAGTGCTAGACAAACTTCCTAAGCAGAAGGCCAGAAAATATTGTTGTACAAGAGGAACACTTGCCTTAAAGGAAAACGAGTAGAATTACTCAGACAGAGGAACATATAAACAATAAAGTAAGACTACACTTACTTAAGAATAGATAATATCATACTTTCAACAACCACTTTTCTGTTTTTGTAAGTCATATCTTCAATACTCATATGGTGATTTTACAATATTAGTAGGGTGGCTGTAACTTATCACCTGGTTCAGTGTAGCCAAGGCTTTTAGCAGCATTAACGACTTGGCTGAATGGCTTTCCATCCTCAACCTCACTCATTACATACCCCAGGGTACCTGTTAGATATCAAGATATATAGCATCTTACCATCAAATGCTCTTAATGTTTATAACAAGCAAGATAACCACTAAGGATAATCATTTGCTATTGCATATAGCCTAAATGATAAATGGTCATAAAATATTACCACTCAAACTCCCAATAATACGGTAGACAGGGTCTCCTGATGAAATTATGCGATTTAAGGATGCAATGACAGGAAGGCCAGCACCAACCTACCACACATATAGCAATTTCAGACAACTTTGCTAAGCCGAGTATAAACTGAACTAGGACAATACTATCCTTCGTATACCACAGAAGCTAAATTAATCACTTAAACAAACACAATGCGCAACAAATCCCATATCATAGTTTGGGAAGTCAAACAAGAAAAGCTTTTAAGGCAGAAGAGGAAGGTTTAACATGTATGAGACATTTAAGAATCTCAAATACAAGGGAAGCTAATTTTTAATCAACTAGTGCTCTAGATATCAGATAAACCAAATGATACCCATCGCTATCCATGTGATCAGTTAATCTTTCTATCTTCAAATGTATCCTTCTTTCAGCGAACAGTGGGAGGAAATCTGACACAGGAAAATTGGAACTTTCACAGTTGAGAGAGTAGGATGGAGGGACTCCAACCATCCTACCACACCCCTTGGTGATAAAGGGACTGGATATACTTGTGTTAAATTGACAAGAGAAGAAGCTACAAACCGGAACTGGTCACCACTGCAAAATGTTGGTATCAAAAAGACAGGACAACCAAGGTTTCAGCCAGCTTTCTGGTCTTACTCGATCAAACACAATACATTTTTTTCTACCTAGAGACCCATACACTAGTGTAACCCCATAACATGACACTCTAAAATCTCCTTTGTCTCCAACATTTCAGTGCACAAAAGATTTTTACACGCAATAGAAACAAGAGAACATACAGTTGACTCGTGTCTAAGGCGACGGGGCTGTGACACCAACTTATCATAATCCTCCTGCAAATAAGGCAAAAATAATCAACACACTAAACATAATAGTTGCCATTTGAGAGGAAACCCTTTTACAGATTAAGAGGATGAAAGGTGACAAGGGTTGAAAGGTGATTGACCTGTAATTCTGAATGTTCACAAGTTATGCAGTGACAGTAGCAAACATAATAAGTAAGCAAGAGACAATCAAGGGAAGGAATTGAAACTGACGTTGACTTTAGCTCTATTGAATAGTGTGATCATCTCATCCAAAAAATTAAGTTGAGTGCACCTTTAGTTATTTAACTTGCTCGCGTGTGGAACTGATTCTTTTCCAACTGACCAAGCACGTGGAACTTTTTTATCATTCTAATGAAGGGTGATGGTGAGCCTAAACCCAAACCTCTGCCTTCTCTGCTACCATAAATAATTAGGTAGTCACCTCATTCAAAATTTTAAACTATTAGATTGTTTTTAATGCGGAAGTTCAAACTATTAGATAGATCACACGTGTTCACTTAAATATATCTTCAGCGAACTTTATATTCATGCTATAGCATTTGACTCGCTTTTTGTTCTTGTCTCGTTTAGCATCTTTTGTTAGTTTTCAAGATTAAACACGGTTGAATGGATCATTAACTGCATTTCTGCACGTAAGCATGCATATGGTTGCTAAAAGAAAAAAGAAAAGAAAATGAAAACCATGGACACTGTCTGCTACATTTTACTCTTCTACTGCCAGTGGCATATTCAATGGTTGAACCATGTCTAGAACACTGTTCCTATGCTATAACAACTACCTGGTTTTAAGCTACACATTCAAAGAAATTAACGGCAATAAAAAGGATAGGTTACCATTGGCACAGTAAGAGGCTTCTTGTTAGCCAGCACCACACAACAACCAAAATCTACAACCTGGTTTAGCACTCCAATAGTCTCAGCACTAGCTGAACAATCAACAAATGCTAAACCTGCCACAGTTTGAATTTCAATCAAAAGGAATCTGACTGTGAAACAACTCCCCAAAAGCTAACACCTTGCTACCTGCATTATCTTATGCCTTCACGTACAAAGAATTTAAGTAAGTGTAAGAAATGTATAAGCAAGAATAAGATGTTTTTCGAACTCATTCCCTCCTGATAAACAAAAGAATTCCTTCCATACAGCAAAATAGACTAACAACTCTGCCGGACTGCAAAAACAAAGCTAATTTACTCACTGCACTTCATACATTTGAGCCTAGATTGGACTAAACAGTCAAAGTAAATAAGCAAGGTCCGGAATCATGCAGCAGCTGAAGTCAACTACTATACTATACTCGTCAAAGCATTTAAAAGTCATGGGGAATATTTAACAGTAGGAGCTAATGTACATAGCATTTAACCCATACAGCATAAAGTTAACAGCTACTCATTGTTACTAATCGAACTTCTCAAGTAGATTAGTCCTCCACCAGTAAAGAATAGACGACACTATAAGCAGGTATACGCTTTCCTTAACAAGCCTACCAACCACAACAATCCCAAAATAAATATCTTGGACATGACACAAACCTTTTGATTTTCCAAGAAGTCCAATATCAATTACTTTTCGTATAACTTCTGGACCAGAAAACACTTGACATACACCTACATGTTGGAACCAAAAAAAAGAATTCACCTTTTTGTCATTCTACAAATAAGCACACCAAATGACTTCAACAACAAAACCATAGAAAGGATGAACTGCTACCAGAATTTGCAAGAGTCTGCAATGAAGAGCCATTGGATTTGACACGACAAACTTCAAGAAGAAATAAATCATCCAATTCTGCAGAAAGAACATCAGCTACAACCACCAAAGATTTGCTATCACACACACCCACAACTCGCAAATGCAACCCCTGTAAGTTTTTAGTATTACCCACAAAAACCCAACAAAAATAAACACTAATAACAATCAAAAGTGACGATGAGTGTCTCAAATTGATAAAAAGACAACACTTTTCATTACCTGTTTAGCGTGAAGAGATCGACAAGAAACAATGTGTTGAAGCAATTGACGGCCAACACCTCCACAACCCATCAAAAACACCGGTAAATTCTTCATCTTTTTGCTTTAACTTTTGGATTCTTCAACTTCCTTATGCCACTCTTCTTCGATTTCTCTCTCAAAGAATCTTGAAATGTCTCCATTAATGAAGGATTTTGGGTTTAAGAGGGAAAGTCTTCTGTGTGTACACTTTGGTCCTTAATGTTTCGTATGTGACACATCAGTCCAATTATTTTTCCCCACGTTCGATTAGTTGGCGATGAACAAGTAAGAATTGCCTCAACTAAAATTGATGGAATTGGCCCTAAAAAAGCCATTTAGGTTCTTTATCGATTAGATATCAGTGGAAACATAAACATAAAAGAATTAACTAAGTATCAAATCGACCAAATTGAACAAATAATAGGTTCATTCTTAAGAGATGGAGTCATCGTCACTCAATTGAATTTGATCGGTATAATCCGCGTGCTTACCTACTTATCTTTCATTGGTAGTGGAATTAGTTACACTTTGTTTCGATATTTATTACTTATGATCTGAAATAATGTATTGCATCGTACAATATTTATTTGATGAATATAATTTTAGAACTAATTGTATCCTTTTAAATTGTTATATCATATCACACAAAATTGATATGAAGAATAAACTTACAAGAAAAGTGGAGTACGGATGGAGTAACCATAAAAAAGTAGAGTAAAAGATAAAAAGAGAATTATTAAATAATAAGTAATGATAAAATGAGGAAAAAAAAATGATATGTTATCAAACTAAATCGATTGTTACTTAAAATAACACATTACGTAATTTAGGTAACAAGCATGGTATTTAAACTAATAAAACAGTACAGTACAATACAATAGATAAAAATCGTCCAAACAAGTTGTTCGTATTTACTTTTCTTTGCTTGTATATATTGATTATTGATGGTAAAATACTCATTATAATATGAATTATACAAAATATTATATATTTATTAGATGGTTGGTTAGAGATTATTTAGATTGATTACTTTTTTCTTAACAAAAGTTTTGAGTTTTGACACAATTAAGTGTTTCGAAAATGAATTATTAGTTAAATTATAGAAATTTTACACAAATCTCATAGTGTTAAGAGCTAATTATATTTTATCCTTGCTCTTTTCTATATTACAAAAATCTCTTAAATTTGGTGGAATTCGGATGCATTCAAAAACGTTCTGATATATCGCGTCTTGGTTTCGTGTACAACATTCAATGCCCCGATACATATCCGACTAATACATCACGTAAAATGATGTATAAGAGAATAAGAGAGAGTAGGATTTTGTAATTTTTTCGAGTGGTAGAAAATTTTAGAAAATATGGTAAAATAAGTTGTATATTTAGATAATTTTCTCTTAAATTATTATTTTTTCAAATCAGTATTTTCCTTTAGCTATTATAATGGGCCGATTTTTGTCAACCATTGAACTCAAAGCCCAGCCCAATTTGATGGGCCTTCAACATGCTAATCCATTCCATCTGAATTTCCATTTGCACTTATTAGAGTAACTACATTCCATATTTAGACCTAAATAAAGTTTTAATTAACTTTTTTTTTTGTTAATATTATTATCACTGTCATATATGTATGAGAAAATAATATACAAATTAGATCATATGCTAATAGGCATTAAGTGCATATTCTCACTAATTAAATTTAGATTCAAAGAACAAACAATCAACGAAATATGAAATAATTAAAAGAAATCATTTTATTGATCGATTACGTAGAAGAAATATAGAAAAAAGTACTAATCGTAATTTGATGGAATTATAATACTCTATACCAAACATCAAGGTCAACAAAATGCACATCATCAGCTAATATTCATCCATGGCGGGTTATGATTTTTATTAATATTATAAATACAACCGGTTTCATATAAATTAAATTAAAAATGTATTTAATTTAACGTCTAATTATTTTGATATGAGGAGAATTCTAGCTTATGTAATCCTATAGTTTCTACATAAAAATAATTCAATTTTGCTTTAAAGGTTAGTTAAATCTCAGTGGACAAAAATTGCCAAAAACAAATTGGAACAATTGAAAATTAAAAATAACTACAAGTATGAAATAAGAAAAAATCATCTTGTTGGACAAATTAAAAAGATGAATAGAAAGAGGTACTAACACTAAATATAATTCAAGCTTAATATAATATTAAGAACACTATAATACTAATTATCAAGGTCAATAAGACGCTTATCATTAGCCAATATTTGTCCACGATAGGTTGACCTCAGTGTATGAAATCGAATTCCCGTCTTTTCTTGAAAGAAAGCTTTAATATCTCCAATTGTGTCATTACGCTGAACCTTAATATTAAATATACAACTCGTAAACTTGTTGCTCGATAATGGTTCATATCGAAGGATTAAGGTAGATCCTTTCTTCATTCCTAGAGAAACAAGAGTTTGAGGATTTCTTAAAACTGCACCCTCGTACAAGAGCTTCTGATTCTTAAAAGAAAATCCAGTTTGCTCTTGAATATAGGCTTTAACTGCAATAATACTATCATCCAGTGCAACCATTAAGGTATAAGAAATTCGACAATCTTTAGTTGTACCATCTATAATGTACTTAGATCCAATCGCGTCTTTGTAAGTATCATCATGAATGATAATTTGTATTGTTCGACTCATTGACCAAGGATCTTTGACCATAGAGAACAATACAAGCATTTTCATAGATATTTGTGTTATCGGTGCGTATCGCAAAATTATCGTAGAACCCTCTTTGATTCCTAATGCAAATAAAGTTTTTGCATCACTCAAATTTTTCCCATCCTTGCTCAAAAGCCTTTGTTTTTTAAAAGGAATATGTTTTTCCTCTTGAATGCATGCTTTAACTACAGCTATTGTATTTCCTGGATCAACCATTAAGGCAAAACGGTTTTGATATTCTTTAGTAGCATCCATGTTGTCTTGAGTTCCAAACTTGGGTAAGAAACATTTTGATAATGAATACCGTTGAATAATATTTTGAGTGTCATCTTGAATGATAATTTGCATAAATCCACTTGCTGACCTTAGACGTACAAGACCTGTAAAGATAAAACTCAACATAAGCATGTATCAAAGCAAACTATAATATTTAGGACATTATAATTAAATAATTAAAAAAAAGTAGCATACTAGCAATGCAAAATCATAGAATTTTAATATAAAAATTAAAGGTGAAGAAAGTGAGAGGATACACTGTTTGCGTTTTGCATCCATAATGAAAATTAATTAACTTTGTTCTCTCTAATTAACCCCAAATCCCTATTTATAACATCATTAATTATAAGAAAAAGGGCCAAGATAATTATTGAAACGATTCAGAATCTCATAAATTTGGAAAAATTAATTCTATTATTTAAAAATAATTTGACTTTTCCTTTTTTTGAGTATAATTGTTGGTTTTTAATGGTTCAAGTACTACTATTTATTCATTTAATTAAAGGAAAACACACGATAAAAGGAAATAAATCTCCTAAGAGTGGAAAATTGAATCCTGCAGACAAACAAAAAACGTGATAATTTCAATAATATATCATTATGCAATAATTATTGAAGATCTTAGGCAAAATTTTGTCAATATAAGTACATTTTGAGGTACCACATACTAACAAATTGTTATACATTTAGTATACCAAATATATAAATTGTATATACACAATATAATTGATACAAGTGATAACAATCAATTATACAAATAAGAATTTTTGTTATTATTCTTTGTTTATGATTTAACGGCTATAATAATAATCATGGAACTATCACAATCAATTGATAAGCAAAAATACAAGTACTTATTAATTTTGAATTCATACTTGAACTATAAATTTGTATTTTCACTCTTCATACTACTATGATCAATTGGATACATTTGTTGCTAGAGCCTACAGAGTATAATAATGTTGCTCCGTTGATCTTTAAATCTAGAATTCTCCTATTGTTATCTAGTATTTGTGTAAGAAATCCATTAAAAAAAGAATTGCCCAAAGGTACGGTCCACAATTTTAGTTATCATAATTTGGCCAAGACTTCCATTATTTACTCAAAATGACCTCATTCTTTACCTTATACCAAAATAAATTACTTCTTTTTTCCCCCACTCTTTCTCACCTCATATGTGTCTCTTCTAATATGATTAGCTTTGTATTAAATTTTAAGTTTGTTAGTTATTTAGATTGAATGTTGTTTCGATTGATTCTAAATAACAAGAGGAGTTCAAAATTAATATTATAAAAATATTACATAAAAAATAATTAAATATACAGGAGTTTTAATTAAAACATACAATTTATATAATGTTTAATTAAAAGTTTGTGTAATAAAATAATATTAAAATATTCAAAAAATGAATTGGTGTGATGAATCACAAACCAAATTTGATGTAAAAATTGGTGTGGGTTGGAGCTCAAAACTCCAAATTTTACACCAAATATAGAATTTGATGTAAAATTTTGTGTTGGGTTGGAGATGGTCTTACCAACTAGAAATAACACAAGTAATAAGGTTGGGTTAGCTGTCAATTCTATAAGCTTAAAGCTGACACAATTGCAATAATTGGTGAACGCGGAAAAAAAGGTGAAGAGTTATCAATCAATGGCGTTGCACTAAGTTGCTTTTGTCCATCTTATATTGATCTCTTTGATGATAAACAAACCTAATTTTAGCAATAAAGATTTTCACAAAAAAGGCAAAAGCAAATTTCTCTAAATAAAGCATTATTCTCATACGCAACAAGGAACCTGATCAAGGGATCAAGTGTAGTTTTTAGTTGTAACGTGAGGTTAATGTCTTTTGTTCTAACTGTGTAAGATCTACTCCTATGGTATAATAATATATTGATAAGTTGAGTTGTAATCATCATTAAGTTGAGTTTATAGCTAGAGTTAGCTTTGTCGAGTTTTGAGTGAAGTTTATGTTAATTAGAGTTTAGTTATATAGTGGACACTGCACAATAAAGTCATTATTTTGTTTTGTCTTGTAATAAAATTGTTACGAAGAGAAGGGATTAAGGATTTAATTACTAAATTGCAAGAGCTTGTAATCTGAATCTAATTAGTGTGTTAACTAATAAAGTTATTATTATTAAAATCTTGTGAGCTAGGTCATGAATTTTCCTCTGAAGTTTCCTCGTAAACATCTTTTATTCTTTACTTTCAAGTGTTACTTTCTGCATAATTCATGATGGACTCATTCAAGTCATCAGACCCAAATCCATAACAAGAAAATATGAAGAATTGGTGAGTAAAAGGACCAAAATTGTAATTGAGGAAAAACAAACAATTCAGGAATACATGACACGTCATTCAGATAACTAAACCTTAATTATTAATCCTGCCTTTCTTAATTTATTTTTGTTAGTTTGCTTTTTACTTCATTTCAAAAAAAAATGTTCCATTCTTTTTTGAGATATTTAATATTACAAAATTATAAATCATTGTAATATATTTTATGTATATATAATTTAAGGCCACAAAATTTTACTAATTTTCTCAAATTTCGTATCAAGTTAAAATCAGACAAAAAATTTAAAACAAAGGGAATACCACATATTTTTACCTTATTTATGTCTTTGTGATAAAGTTAGTACTCAATTCGTTTTAAAAAGAATGATTTAGTTTGACTAGGAATGGAGTTTAAGAAAAGAAAAAAAAATTCAATCTTGTGGCTCTAAATTAAAGTTATATCAAATGTATCAAAATGTCCTTTAATCTTGTTGCCTTAAACTTGTCACGTGGAAGATTAAAGTTAAAGTGTTGCCATAAAAGAAAATGAGTATTTTTTTTTTCTGAAACAGAGGGGTATAATTTAAACTGAAGTTTTATGAAAGAATAATTACTTATATCCAACCTTTGTTCCATCACAATGTAACAAAAAGATACATAGGAATAACATGGTTCATTTAAGATGTGTTTAAGGTAATAATAAAACATAATGAAAAAAAATCATCGTACAACTCATGTTGCCCGCCAGTTTCTTACATCCCACCCCACCCCACTCCACCAGTTTACTTAGCAACTATATAAGTAAACTCATACATTCAAAATTCATTGTACGCTCAAAATTCAAAATTCAATCAGTTTGTAGAAATGGAACTACATGATATCGTCTCCGACTTATTCAAAAATAAAATGTCTGAAATGTTGGGTGAAATTCCGGCCGAACTTCCGACAGAGGATTCACAGCCGGTGGAGGATTCACTGCCGGTGGAGGATTCAACAGATTCATCAACAGGATCATTGCCAGAATCGTTGTCAAGTTGGATTTCAAATCCAAACAACATAACAGATGCTCTTGAGTTGGAGAGATCAACCACAAATGGTGATGCATTTGATTTCTACCCAGCCGCACAGACAGAAACTACTGATGAAACTGTGGTGTTTGGATCAAGGGACATTATCGATCCCGGTCCTCCTGTTTGTGATTCGGAGCTGGAGGAGATTGAGGAGGAGCTGGGACCACCGGTATGGGACAATGAGCCGGAAGAAGGGGAAAGACAAACTGTCAATCTGGATAGGATTGAGGAACCGGCCAATCAACAGCTTAACGCAGAGATTACTGAAGGACAACAGCTTAACGCAGAGATTCCTGAAGAACAACAGGAGAACGATCAACAGCGTAGGGCAGACATGGTAGAATTCACGTAAGCGACTATTTTATGTTGGTTTGCTATGATGTTTTTGTTTGTTTGTTTGTTATGATGTTTGTTGTTTGTTGTTTTCAGTGGATGTATGTAACCAAGACCTAAATTGATATGGAAAAATTTAGCAAAATGCATTACTGGGAAAACAATTGCAGAGAACTAAGGTATGATCTCTACTAACTAAGTGTCATCTCTGTCAATAGATGACGCATTTGAGATTTGAGATTGTTGTTGTCAAGACTTATCGCATCAACGAGATGTAAAGTTAGGGTTAGTAACAAAATCGAAAAAGTTATTCACAGGGGAAAGAAAAAGTGCCAACTGAAGAGAGTAGATAAACATTTAGCCTTCTAGTGGGAATTGAGATTCCATCAAAGTCTTATTAGCTCTCCAGCTTATCCAGCTAGCAAAGGCATCTTTAATGGAGAATGGCATAACACATTGAAAACCAAACAGAGAGCTGAAAAAATGCCACGGTCAGTTGTTGTAGGGCAGTGTTAAAAGAGATGGTTAACAGTTTTATTATCCTTCGTGCAGAAGTAGCATTTGTTGTTGAGGATGATCCCAAGGTTATCTCGAATTAGACAGGCCCGTGTAACATAGCTGCAGTTACTTGTGTCCTGAAAGTAACTACAACCTTGTATGCAATTTCCATCAGTTATCCATTTCACCAATGTGAATGATTTGTATTGTAGAGTAGCCTCGCGTGCATGGCATATGCTTCTCCAACTCTTTCCCAGTTAGCTTTTCCAAATTTTCTTCCAGTTGCCTGCAAGAGAGTGTATAAAATGTTGGTAATTATTCTGTAAAGTGAGTAATTATTCTTTTCTTCTAACTGGCTGCAGGTCGGAGAGCTGAACAGTCAACCAGATGGACAAAGGCATAGTGAAATTCATAGTCGTTTTGCTACTAACATGAAAGAGATTAACCAATACAACTGTTTGGAGATACTTGTCAAACTAATATGTCAAAGTGGGTAAATGTTGCCTTTAACTTTCTAAAGCATTTGTAGAGGTGTACAGATATCTTCTAGGATAAACTTGTCTGTTACGATAATATTCATTGCTCATCATTCATCAGTACCTTAACTTGCCATCAGTGAGCAAGCTTGACCTTGATATTGATCATGTTGAAACTTGTGTGTGATAATCAAGTTGTACTTATATCCCATTGTATGCAGTATATCACTAGAAGGCCAAGAATATAAATACAGACTGTCCCCAAAAAATGCTATAAAGTTTGTAAAGTCAACTGATCAGCTTATACACATATTCACCAATTCCCTTACAGGTTACATGTTTAGCAAGCTCATGTATGAGCCAACTAGAGGGAAGAGTTGGATAGCTAAATGAAACTTACTAGAGATAATTGTGTAATATAGAGTTGTATGTGCATGTTCACCATATTGGATAGATGTAAATAGATGCACCATAAAGTGAGTATATAAAAGAAGTAAGACATTTGTCTCTTAATTGCTTCTCAAGTTTCTCTGATTTCTCTCACATTCAAATTAGTGCTAGACAAACTTCCTAAGCAGAAGGCCAGAAAATATTAGTGTACCAGAGGAACAGTAGCCTTAGAGGAAAATGAGAAGAATTAGTCATAGAAAGGGAAATATCTAGACGGAAAAATAAGACTCAACTTTTCTGTTTTTGTGAGTCATATCTTCAATACTCGTATGGTGGTTGAAACTTATCACCTGGTTCAGTGTAGCCAAGGTTTTTAGCAGCATTAACGACTTGGCTGAATGGCTTTCCATCCTCACCTCACTCATTACACACCCCAGGGTAGCTGTTAGATACCAAGACATATGGCATGTTCCCATCAAATGCTCCTGATGTTTATAACAAGCAAGATAATAATCACTAAGGATAAGTAAATGCTATTGCATATATAGCCTAAATGGTAAGTGGTCATAAATTATTACCACTCAAACTCCCAATAATATGATAGACGGGATTCTCCTGATGAAATTATGCGATTTAAGGATGCTATGACAGGAAGACCGGCGTCAACCTACCACACATAGAGAAATTTCAGACACCTTTGCTTGGTCAAGTATAAACTGAAGTAGGAGAATACTGTCATTGGATCAATTGGACAAACGCAATGTGCTACAAATCCCATATCATTGTTTGGAAAGTCAAACAAGAAAAGCTTTTAAAGCAGAAGAGAAAGGTTTAACATGTATGAGGCTTTAAAGAATCTCAAATACAAGTGAAGTTGGGTTTTTATTAATTAGTGCTCTACATATCAGATCCCTTGGATTACTTAGCATTACTTATTCAAGGGATCTGGATATACTTTTTTCAATTTTTATCTAACCATCTGGCATCCGAAACCCACTGGTCCAACTAATACGATTGACACAAGGGTAGGCCTACTAAGGGGGGTAAAGCGTTCCCTATCAAGAGATTCTCCATTCTCAAGGATGAACCCGAGACCCCTAATTTAGAATGCGCCACGGTATGAATTTCAATCAAAAGGAATCTGACTGTGAAGCAACTCCCCAAAAGCTAATACCTTGATATAATGAAGTTTAATCAAGTCTAATAAATGTGACATTCCAAACTCATTCCCTACCGATAAACAAAAAAAAAATTCCTTTCATACAACAAAATAGACTAACAACTCACAAAGATTTCACATTATATACCACCACAAAAGATTTGCAATCACACACACCCACAACTCGCAAATGCAACCTCTGTATTATTAGTATATTACCCAACAAAAATAAACATTAGTCTATAGTTGATGATTTTCTCAATTTCTTTAAAAAAAAAACATTTTTTATTACCAATTTGGCGTGAAGAGATCGTCAAGAAACAATGTGTGTTTGAGAAAGTGTTTTCTTAATTTTATCTCTGATTAATTTTAATTAGGCTAGAAAATTTTACTCTAGAAAATAGTTGATAAGAAAATAAGTGTACATAGTGGGGGTGATTTTTTTTTCTTAGATATACACTTGTTGTTACGCGAAACAACCTTTGGTTATCCTAGCTGACATCCTGCCTTGACATTCAAGATTTATTCCCAGTAACATCTAAATAAATGGTAAAATGTATGTCCAAACAGGGGCGGATCTACATGGTGGTGAACCCCGTTCCTCCTTAACTTTAGGTTAGTATCATAATCAGAGCCCCAAATAGATTGTTCATGCCCTACATGAATCATACTATTAACTAATGTGCAAATTTGGAAATGTTAATGTGAAGAAATTTTCAATATTTTAACGTGTAATTATCTATGTATATATAAATATTTATCTGTAGTTTGAAATGTAATTCAAATTGTTTCTTATTATTTATTCATCGCTCTATCAAGTTTGAAATAAATACTATGAGACCTCTTGATAAAATAGGAGTTTGAAATTTAAATAATGCGCAAATTTATGGAAGGATTATTTCACTCATCTGATTGTCATGTGTACATAAAATAATATAAAAAGCATTTTTTAATAATATAGAAAGAAGTACAAAACAGTAAATATAATCCAAGTTTAAGATAATATTAAGAGCATTATAATAGTACTAATTTATCATGGTCAACGAGAGACGCTCTTCATTGGCTAATATTTGTCCACCATACATTAATATATGTTTATGAAATCGAAAACCAGTCTTTTCTTGAAGGATGGCTTTAAGATCTCCAATCGTGTCACCATGTTGAACCTTAACATTAATAACACAACTCGTAAACTTGTCATTGGATATTGGTGCGTATCGAAGAATTAAGGAAGAACCTTTCTTTATTTCCAGAGAAACAAGAGTTTGCCGGTCTCTTAAAACTGCAACCTCATTCATAAGCTTTTGATTCTTAAAAGACAATCCTGTTTGCTCTTGAATGTAGGCTTTAACTGCAACAATAGTATCATCCGGTGCAACCATTAAAGTATAAGAAATACGACATTTTTTAGTAGTACCATCTATAAAGTCTTTGTAAGTATCATCATGAATGATGATTTGCATTGTTCGACTTAATGAACATGGATCTTTGACAATAGAGCATAACATAAGCATTTTTATAGATATCTGTGTTATCGGTGCATATCGGAGAATTAAGGTAGAACCTTTCTTGATTCCTAATGAGCGTAGAGTTTCCTCATCACTCAAAACTTCACCATCCATGCTCATGAAAAGCTTTTGTTTCTTAAAAGCAATTTGCTTTTCCTCTTGAATGTATGCTTTAATTACACCTATTGTATTTCTTCGATGAACCATTAAGGTAAAACAATTTGGACAGTCTTTAGTAGCATCTATGTTGTTGGGAGGTAAAAAACATTTTGATAATGAACGCCATTGAATAATACTTCTATTGAACGTGTCATCTTGAATGATAATTTGCATAGTTCAAATTTCTGCTGATACACGTACGATACCTGTGAAAATAAAACTCAACATAAGCATGTATCAAAGCAAACTATATTTTCTAGGACATTATAAGAAACACAATAAATAAGTAAAATAAAAAAAAAGGTAACACTAGTAGCAGTCAATTTTTAAAATAAACACATTATAACATGTTGAAACCTAATGAAACAAATTTTAACAATGCAAAATCATCAAAAGTGAAGAAAGTTAGACCATACACTCTTGGCGTTTTGCATCCATAATGAAAATTAATTAACTTTGTTCTCTCTAATTTCTAAACCCCAAATCCCTATTTATAGTATCATTTTTATTAATTATAAGAAAAGAGACCAAAGTAATTATTGAGATGATTCAAGAGATCCCATAGATTTAGGAGAATTAATTCATTATTTATGTAATTTGACTTTTCCTTTTTTCATTGTTGGTTTTTAATGGTTTAAGTACTACTATTTATTTATTTATTTAATTAAGGGAAAACACAAGTCTTCCATAATTTCAATAATTTCTCATTATGACAAAGAAGAATTAGCTCTACAAGTCTTCCATCTTTATTATTAATTAAAATAATTAATAAAAAGAAAATCTCCCTCTTAAATAAGGTTGTCACCGAAGGAATCCTGATATTGTTTCTTCTAATTTTATTCTTACGTTGACAGTTACAAAAAAATAAAATACAACTATTATACTATATTATATTAGTATGCCGAATATATAAATTATATATATAAAATTTATATATGCATATTGTTCTACATTTAGTATAAACAAGCACATGAAACATGTCAACATGATCACAATAACATACACTAGTTCTCTCATGGAATTCATACAAAATTTGTTAGTGTACTGGCATGGTACTGGGCCAACCATGCTAAACATATGATATCTCATACTAGACGTGGTACCCGATACCTATTTTCCCTACCTCCACCACCATTTTTTTTTTAAAAAAAATTATATTATATTATAAAATATTTATATAATGTAAATATATCATTAATATGCTATACATATTGTTATGCATTTAGACTAAAGTCAAAGACAACTGTAACGACCCCGTCCGGTCGCTAGGGTAGATCAATGGTGAAAGATTTGGATCAGAAAATTCTTTTGAGTAGTAAGTCAAAAATTTTAAACTAGATCAGTTTCAGACGAAACTTGAGTGATATGAGGATAATGTCTAAGTTTGGTGGAATTTTTAATTAGCTAAGATATTAAGGAATCCATAGGGCTTTTGGGAAGTGAATTCGACTGAATAGAACTCCCAATATGTAATATGGCGTGGAAGGGTTATCTATGATAAATTTTATAAGAAAACAAATGAAAAATAAATTTGACCATGAAAATAATAAATCTAAATTAGCCGTTGAATCAAAGAAGTAAAAAAAATCACGTGTGCAAATGATCAAATATACCCTACATGGATTTTTTTTAAAATTTAAAAATAAAAAAAATTAATTTAAAATTCATTTTTCAACTTCTGTTAGACAAAAAAAGTATATCTGGGTCATTTATGTAGCGATAGAGATATATATGAGTCACTTTTATTACAAGTGTATATAAACTCTAAATCGCAAAGTTGAGGGTATGTCTTTATTGTCCTCTCTAAAATAATTGAACAAACTCCTTTCAATAGAATTATTCAAGGTGTTTAACTGGTTTTTTTAGATTTTTATTTGTATATGAAGACGTAAAAGTTTTGTAGAATTTTAATTCAAAAGAGAACAAAAAGAGGATGGTTCAAGCGATTTCAAAAAAGAGATTGAAAGTAAAAGAAATTGTATCTAACAACACTGAATCAAAAACATTTAAAGAAGAAGATGATGAATTTGAGTCAATGGACCAAGACAACGGTGAAGAAATTGAGGTATTTTGTACAATTTATTTTGTATATTTTGTGATTTGTATTTCTATTAATACATTTCACATTATGTTGTATATGATTATATGGATTTAGCGTATCCATGTTTATTGCTGTTTTTATACTTTTTAGACCTTATTTGTATATTTTCAACAATTATATACAATTAATTCTTTTGTATTTGTATATTATCAATAAGTATACGTTTCAACTATTATTTGTATAATTCAACATTATTGACGTATTTGTATAATTTATTTTGTATATTCATTGTCTGGATTTCTTTATTTTGATGGATAATGTCTATACTTGAAAGTTACTAGAATAATTGAAATTTAAATTCAAAGCTATTTTTTTCTTCAATTATATTTCTTATTATTATTTTTCCAATAAAACGAGAGCATAATAACAATAAAATACTCGATACAATTTGACAAATTAGATATGAAAAGAATAGAGTGTACCAGACCTTACATACTAATGTTGATTAACACTATTCTAAGTTGATGGTAATTTGAATGATTGATCTCTTTCTTCTTTCGTATGACTTTTTATCTTTTATCTTAAAAAATGCAACAAAACTTTTTAATGATTCAATTTTAAATTATAATGACGTGCATTGTGTGCATACATATACTAGTATATATATACTTTTATAACCGAAAATATTATATATAGTATGTCAAATTTTATATAAAAATGTATATAAAAGATATCTATACATGAATATAAGCTAAATAGGGTAGTATTATATAATATTTTATATCTTATTATATGACATAAATATTTTCTCCCGTAAATATAAAGTGTAATTTTCCCAAAAGAGAGATTTTAAAAAGTGACATTAAGGAAGAACATAGAAACAAATCTTTATATAACACTTGTTTGTCTGAATAATTCAATTCCCCACTCTTAGGGGGATTTATTTCCTTTTATTGTTTTTTTTTAATTAAATAAATATTTTTTTGTTCACTGATCCAAAAATATTTTTTTATTTTTACTTATCACTTTTATTATATCAAGAAAATTATTATTTTTCTATTTTACTCTTAACATTAATTATTTATTTTCAAACTCTAAGAATATGTACGAAGAAATATTATTATAAAATATTCGTATGTGATTATTTATTCTCGATATAATAATTTTTGCCTTTTATTTCCTATAATAAATAATACCTCAACCTCTATAAATAGGGGTTTCGGGTTTTTGTGGTAATACAATTAATATTCATTATGGATGCAAAAGGCAATGAGGGTATGCCCACTTTCTGTTTTTCTTTTCTTAATTAACAATTAATCTATAGCCAACATATTTATTACTATAATAGTGTGATTTTTTTAGTGAAATTTTCTGATTTTCTTGATAATTATGCTTATATTGTGTTTTATTTTTATATTATATGTTTTTTGGCCAGGAAATCGAACAATGGAAATTATCATTCAAGATGATACTTTCAAAAGAGATATGATTCAATGTCGTTTATTACCAAAATCCTTTTTACCAAGGTTTGGATATCAAGACAACATGAATGATACTAAACAATTTCGAGATTATTTTACGTTGATGGTTGATCCAAGAAATATAATAGGTGCTCTTAAAGCATACATTCAAGAGGAAAAAGGAATTTCTTTTAAGAAACAAAGGATTTTGAGTGAGGATGGTGAAGATTTGAATGATGCACAAACTCTCTTTTCTTTAGGAATCAAGAAAGGTTCTACCTTAATTCTCCGATATGCACCAATAACATTGCTTATGTTGTGCTCCATTGTTAAAGATCCATGGTCCTTGGGTCGATCAATGCAAATCATCATTCATGATGACACTTACAAAGACCAAATTAAAGGACGTTCTTTTTTAAAAACTTTTGTATTGAAATATGGACCTAAAGACACCATAAGTGGTACTATTAAAGATCGTCGTATTTCTTATACCCTAATGGTTGAACCGAATGATACTATAGCGGCAGTCAAAGCTTACATTCAGGAGCAAATAGGATTTTCTTTTAAAAATCAAAAGCTTTTGAGTAAGGGTGTAATTTTAAGCGACCCACAAACTCTTGCTTCTCTAGGAATTAGGAAAGGATCTTCCTTAATCCTTCGATTTGCTATAGAATTCGTAGTCAAAGTGACCCATGCCCCTATGGGTTGTATTTATATTAAGCTTAAACGTGGTGACACAGTTGGAGATGTTAAAGCCGCCCTTCAAAAAAAGGCTGGACTTCGATTTCATAACCAGAGTTTACTCAGCCACGGACGAATATTAGCCAATGATGATCAGCGTATTGTAGACCTTATTATTTAGTACACTATATATATTATAATTCTATCAAATTTAGTGTTACTACTTCTTTTTATATTTTGTTTCTGTAATCGCTATATACACGATAAGTTTTTTAATTTCATATCTCATTGGTTGCTTGGTTGTCTAATTTAAATTTAATTAGATGAGAATTATGCACAAAGGTTTGGCTAACAGCAATGTTAAACAGGTTATAAAACAAGTACTTTATTTAATTATCAATATTAAAAACTATATTACATATTTTAGCACAAAATTAATTTTTTAACACTAGCTATATTTATCCAAAATAAATCTCTTTTATACTAATGACAATCCTTTACACTTTTCATTTTGTACGGTGCTTAAGAAATCATAAATAAGATTACTTTTACTAATTCACCCCTTTTAAAAAGAATTAATTACAAGGTTAAAATAAAAAAAAATTAATATTTTCTTAATTTAGTAAGATGGACAACATTACAACTATTTTTAGTATAATGATCAACTAATATGGAATGGACGGAGTATTGTATATAAATCTCCAAATCCCTATTCATAATGGGTGATGTATCATTTATTATAGAAAATAGGCCAAAATAATTATAGAGGGGATACAAAATCCCATAGATTTAGGAATCTTAAATTAATTCATTATTTAAAAATAATTTGACCTTTTATTTTTCTTAAATATCGTTTATAATGGTTCGAAGTACTACTATTTATATAATTGAGAGAAAAACAACAAAAGGAAATAAATCTCCTAAGAATAAAAATTGAATTCTTTAGGGCAAACAAATGAGTGCAAATGTTAAAAATAGCAATTAATTTCAAATAAAATAGATATAACCTTCCCTTATACGAACAAAAATAAATGTTACATAACCGTGACAATTAAATAAAAAAATATTTATCTTCATAGATGATGTTCTTGATGTATGTTCATTCTTGTCACTTCGATTACTCTAGATGATGTAATTAAAAAAAGATGATCAGAAAAAATCATACGAAAATATATATTACGGTATATATAGATACCTTAACGAAATTAAAGGTAAATTATATGAAATATTTGAGAGCGACAATACAATACGAGAGTGAATGTCGGGCAACCTATGGCCCTCGAATTCACAAGATGAGTCTAGTAGAAATACAAATATTCATATGAATGTATATGGTTATACAAAAATGTACTATTCAATTAAATATTCACATCTAACAAATATTGTAAGCGACATACAAAAGGAACATTATCTACTTGTATGCTATACGTAAAATAAACAATTCATTGCAAAAAAATAAAAATAAAAAACAAAAAATTGAGTAAAGTAATTTTCCCAAAGAAAAATAACTTAAATCTTATAAGATTTTGTATAAAGTATGTAAGTAGTATATTTGTATACAATTTATATGTAAGTTGTATATTGTATACAATTTTCTATGTAAGTTGTATATTTGTATACAATTTCTATGTAAGTTGTATGATATTGGATAAAGTATTACAAACAAACTGTATGCGATTACAATTTCCCCTTTTAGAATTGTAATACAATATTGTACAGATTTTTTCCATACTTTATCAGATTTCATACAATTTATATTTACTTTATCAAAATCACAATATATATAATATAAATATAAAACCTACATGTATCTTTTTGTTGTTGATAAATTCTACATGAACTTTATATAAATTATTCATATTACAGAAACCTTACTTGAACTTTATAAAGAATTTTTTACAAATGTACGTAATCCTCCACCTCTGTGGTCTCCCCATGATGTTCTTAGCCATTTTTAATCTTCTAAGGTTGGTGCAACCGGAATCGACTCAGTGGCCTAAATTCAAAATTTAATAAGAAATCATAATTATTATTTTAAAAAAATAAAATTCATGTATTATATTTTTTGGGTACGTAATATGTACACTCTTTTAATTTTCGATGCAAAGGTATAATAAAGCAATCCTTGTTTACATTTGATTTTGGGTAATATGTACAATTTTTTTTGGGTAATACGTACAATCTTTTAATTTCGCTAATAATTCACATATTATTACCACTAACTGGTGTAGAAGTATCTGGAGCAAGTCCAATCATTAGTGTGATACAATCAATAATAGATCAATTGATTATGGTTGGTAAGGCTCTATACCAAGTTCATGCAGTCAGCTATAATAATCTACCTATATATATATCTTAAAATTCAACCTAGTCTAAATTTATTTGATCCACCTCCACCAGATTGCTAAACTATCGATCACTAAATAACTTTGATTTACGAATAGTGAGAAGGCTGTATTATACCATGTCATATACACACACTATATATATTTTCTAGCCATCCATACAAGTGAGGAAGTCTCTAAAGTAGACCCCAAAAGGAAGGAAAGAAATAGGTTAAGGTCTTCGAACTGTCTTTACACATCATCTGGTGTCGCCCTACAAAACTTTGTACGGCCAAGTGTGTCATCCCGCCACTTAGCTAGCCAGATTTTGCATCCGGATAAGGGCGGAAGGTTCTAGAGTTGAGGAGAGGCTTGCAGAGAACGCTAGAACCCTTTAGAGATTTCAAGAAGGCTTTGGAGATCTCTAGATTGTGTAGAGAATTCTAGAGATAGGAATAAAGTGTAAATATCTTAGGAACTTGTAAAGTAAATATTATTTACACTTAGGCCCTTAGATGTTAGTATAAATAGAGGTGTCATTCATTCGCAAGACACCAAGCAAGTGTAAAGCATTCTCCAAGCAATACAAAAAGCCTTCTTCCAAACTTTCCAAATATTTCTAAGTCTTTTCTTTCATTCTTTTAGCGATCTTAGTCTTAAAGGCTTACTTGAGCTTACGAGATCTTGAAAGAATAGTGAGTAAGCTTTCAAGTGCCACACGGAGCTTTAGCAAATACTCTAAGTCCGTGGCAACGTGGTATCAGAGCAAATGTTTGATACTAAGAGAATGGCAATCGAAGGAGACGTGAACGCCGCTAACACCACCAATGTCTGTTTGGATGGTGGAAAGAAAAACCGCAAGGGTAAGAAACACCAAAAGAGTAATGAAGAAATGTTGCTCGACCCCACACCGAGCGAAGCGCTAACATCTCATCCACCTTCGACCACCGAACCAAGTGACGATGAACGTGGCGAGGAGGCCATTGACGTCACTACTGGAGAAGAATGGATTGTAAGGGTTGAAGTGGTAAGACAGGCCGTGGAGATATTAGGCCGGCACATGAATGTGGCCGACGGCAAGTTCAAAACTCTTGAAGACTTCACCCTTGAGAAGACCGAAAATATTCGTAAGGAGTTGGAGGGACATCAGCGGGTCGAGTTCGAGATGAAGGAGGCCATCACTTCCTTGGAGTGCCGGCTCATGGAAGCGTTGAACACAATTGAAACCATGAATGTCGAGATGAAGACACTCAAGAAAGGCGTGGAAGCTGGAGGATCGGCGTCACCGGACCGTGATAGGGAGCCAGGGTCGAGGCCCCAGAGCCACCTATATTTAAAGGCGTCCATGACGCTCAAAAGGTGGAGAACTTTCTATGGAACTTGGAGAATTACTTCAAGTGTAATCGGGTGAGGAGTGCCGTGTTGTATCTTTCAGAGATGGTCATGCTATTGTGGAGGCGCTAAAAGGCTGAGATAGGGAAGGGGATGTGCACCATCAACATGTGGAAGCAATTCCGCAAGGAATTCAAGAAAGCCTTATTCCCTAACAACGTCGTATATGAGGTTAAGCGCAAGTTTAGAGAACTGAAGCAAATGTAAAGCATTCGAGCGTACATGAATGAGTTCACGACTCTAACGCTTCAGATTTCCAACCTCATGGACATAAACATGTTGTTCCACTTCATGGACGGACTGCAAAATTGGGCTAAGACGGAGTTGGAGTGGTGATAAGTCAAGACCATAGATAAGGCCATACAAGCCGAGTCCTTGATTGACTTTAAGCATGACCGGCATGACAAGGCAAAGGGCAAGGATGTAAGAAATAGTCATGCAAATGGTGGGGGAGATCGTGGCCGTGGCAAGGAGTAGCAGGCATCCACTAAACAGCACGACTCCCACAAGCCGAATAGTAGACTGTTCGTACGCCAGGGCTACACGGAAAAGAAGGTGCATACCACCAAGGGAGATGGTTGTTACATATGCGGAAGACTACACGGCTATGCCAGGTGCCCAGAGATGAAGAACTTTGGGGCCATTCTACGCGAACGAAAAGAGAAGGACGCGCAAGAGCAAGGGTAAGACGCGGGCACGACGTAGTTGGGCATGGTTGGACTATGTGGGGCTATAGCCAAGCAGACAGAGAAACCGGGAGACTTCAGCACGCAATATGTAGACATCTCCATTAATGGACGGCCAACTCGTGCTATGGTAGACTCTGAGGCCGAGGAAAACATCATGACCAGGACGGCGGCAGAGAGGTTAGGGCAGAACTACGTTCCAAGCAACACCCGCATCAAGACGGTTAATGCCCCATCGACTCCCGTGTGCGGGGTTGCCCAAGGAGTGAGCATCACGTTGGGAAGGTGGCAAGGTAAGACAAACTTCATTGTCGCTCCTTTAGATATTTTTGATATTATTCTTGGGCAGAAGTTCTTCCGCCACACGATAATCGACCCCTACCTCCAACGACTCATGGTTATGGAGTAGGAAGGGTCGTGCATGGTACCTCTAGTCAAGGTACCAAAGAAGGAAGGACACGCCTATCTTTCGGCCATGCAGATCGTGAAGGGCCTAAAGAAAGGGGAGTTGACGTTCTTAGCTACCATTGCAAGTTCGGGAGAAGACAATGGTGCTAAGGAATCTTTGCCACCAATTATAGAGAAGGTCCTTGAGGAAAACAAGAACGTGATGCCAGACGAGCTGCCGAAGACTCTACATCCAAGGTGCGAGGTAGATCACAAGATAGAGTTGGAGGTCGGAGCCAAGCCATCTGCACATGCACCGTACAGCATGGCTCCACCCGAATTAGAGAAGCTAAGGAAGCAGTTGAGGGAGCTCCTCGAGGCCGGTCACATCTGTCCATCCAAGGCACTCTATGGCGTGCCGATTTTATTCCAAAAGAAGAAAAAAAGATCTTTACGCTTATGCATCGACTACCGGGCACTCAATAAGGTAACCATTAAGAACAAATATCCTATCCCGCTTATTGCAGATTTGTTTGATAGACTTGGGCAGGCTAAGTACTTCACTAAGGTAGATCTCCGAAAAGGCTACTACCAAATACATATTGTCGAGGAGGATGAACCGAAGACAGTGTGCATAACTAGGTACAGAGTATACAAGTGGTTGGTGATGCCTTTTGGCTTAACCAACGCACCCGCAACCTTTTGCACGTTGATGAACAAGATCTTTCATCCTTACTTGGATCAATTCATAGTGGTGTACTTGGACGACATAGTCTTCTATAGTAACACCTTGAAGGAGCACGTGAAGCATCTAATGAAGGTCTTCCAAGTCTTACGGGAGAACCAACTATACATTAAGCGGGAGAAGTGCGAGTTTGCCCAACACGAGGTGCACTTTTTAGGCCATATCATCAGTCAAGGCAAACTACGGATGGACGAGGAAAAAATTCGAGCGATCCTAGAGTGGGAGACGCCCACCAAAGTGGCCGAGCTACGGCCGTTCCTTGGACATGCGAACTATTATCGTAGGTTCATAAGTGGCTACTCCGCTGACTGAGTTATTGAAGAAGAACAAGTCGTGGGTTTGGAGCGAGGAGTGCCAGCAAGCCTTCGAAGGTCTCAAGGCCGCAGTGACAGAAGAGCCGGTCTTGATGCTGCTCGATTTTTTAAAAACCTTCTAAGTGCATACAGATGTGTCGGACTTTGCCATTGGGGGAGTCTTCATGTATGACAGACACCCAATTCCCTTTGAGAGCCGCAAGTTGAACGAAACCGAACGACGCTATACGGTGCAAGAAAAAGAAATGACGGCCATCGTACATTGCCTGCGCACATGGAGACACTATCTGCTTAGCTCCAAGTTTGTGGTCAAGATGGACAACGTGGCCACTAGCTACTTCCAATCACAAAAGAAGATCACCCCGAAGCAAGCTAGGTGACAGGATTTTCTAGCTGAATTTGACTACGACTTGGAGTACAAGCCAGGAAGAGGCAATGTTGTGGCCGATGCGCTAAGGCGGAAGGTCGAACTTGCTGCCATCACGATTGCCCATTGTGACATTCAAGATGCAATTAGAAATGGCATGCAGCATGATCCCGAGGCCAAGAAGCTAATGGAGTTGGCCACCCAAGGCAAGACAAGGCACTTTTGGGTGAAAGGTGGCCTTTTGCTCACATCCGATGGAAGGGTCTATGTGCCCAAGTTCGGGCCATCAGGCGGCGAATCATTAAAGAAATCCACGACACACCGTGGGCCGGGCATCCGGGGCAACAACGAACAAGGGCACTGATCGAGGCTATCTATTACTAGTTGCGCCTGCGAGATGACATCAAGAACTACGTGCAGACTTGTCTTGTGTGCCAACTAGCCAAAGTGGAGCAAGCGTAGCCGGGAGGACTACTGGAGCCATTGCCAGTAGCGGAACGCCCATGGGAGAGCGTGACCATTTACTTGATTACTTCCTTACCGAAGTCAGACAGGTATGAAACCATCATGGTCGTGGTGGATAGATTCTCAAAGTATGCTACCTTCATACCCGCCACAGTCGGTTGCACCGCAAAGGAGGCTGCTCGATTGTTCTTCAAGAACGTGGTAAAATATTGGGGGATGCCAAGACATATCATTAATGACCGAGACCCCCGTTTTACCAGGAACTTCTGGAGGGAGTTGTTCGAGATACTTGGAACGAAACTTCACTTCTCCACAAGTTTCCACCCACAGACAGATGGCCAGACCGAACGCGTCAATGCCCTGTTGGAGTGTTACCTGAGGCACTATATTTTTTAGGACATTATAAGAAACACAATAAATAAGAAAAAAAAAAAAGAAGGTAACACTAGTAGTAGTCAATTTTTAAAATAAACACATTATAACATGCTGAAACCTAATGAAACAAATTTTAACAACGCAAAATCATCAAAAGTGAAGAAAGTTAGACCATACACTCTTGGCGTTTTGCATCCATAATGAAAATTTATTAACTTTGTTCTCTCTAATTTCTAAACCCCAAATCCCTATTTATAGTATCATTTTTATTAATTATAAGAAAAGAGACCAAAGTAATTATCGAGATGATTCAAGAGATCCCATAGATTTAGGAGAATTAATTCATTATTTAAATGTAATTTGACTTTTCCTTTTTTCATTGTTGGTTTTTAATGGTTCAAGTACTACTATTTATTTATTTAATTAAGGGAAAACACAAGTCTTCCATAATTTCAATAATTTCTCATTATGACAAAGAAGAATTAGCTCTACAAGTCTTCCATCTTTATTATAAATGATATTTAAATATCCTCCGTTATACTTTTAGGATACTACTGCCCTTGCCGTCTAATTTTTGGTATATATATCATTTTGACTAACCTAGGAACACGCGTCTCAATCATAAAAGCCTACCCAAAATCTATTTGCTTTTTACCATAATTAAAATAATCCACCCAAATAACTAAAACCCAACCTAAATTATAACCCGAAATCTTCATATGCCCATTTCAAAAATAAAAATAACTTCCATTCCTAAAAGAACTCAAATCTTGATACCACAGGCCACAACATACATCTCAAATGAAAAGCAACACACTGAAGCATATCAAAGAATCAAATCAAAAACAAAATTAACATTAATAAACTTTCAAATTCCAAGGGAAAAAAAAAATCAATCTTGGGGTAAGAACTCTCTCTACTTCAATCAATAAATTACAAGCCCTAATATGCTTAAAGAAGTAATGGAACACTTTGAAGACTAAATTGATGAAAATATCAAAATTTTATCAGAAAGGTCAGATCTAAAACCTATCACTACGTTAGAAGACAAATTCCAAGATCGAAATGCTTCATAAAAAACTAAATTGAGCACTTTGAGGTCTAGATTGATGAGCAGATTCAAATTTTATCGGAAATCTCAGTCAACTTGAACGCTTTTATCTTTGCCTAGGTCTATTTCCATGGCAGTTGAAGCAAGACACTTCATTCAACAACAACAGCAAATCATTTTAAATCAATAAATGGATTTCCTACTATACCCATATGGGGTTCTTCTCTTTTACCGTTGCCGACACTGGAATTTTTTTTTGCCCTTGCCGTGAAATTTGATATAAGGTTTGATTTGGAAAATTGAATGGGTAACAAAAGTGAAGATTATTGGGGATGTTTTTGGATTATAATTTCAATGTAGGTTCAAGTTATTTGGGTGGGTTTTGAATTTGTTGGGTGGGTATTTTAATTATTGGTAAAGATCAAATAAAATTCGGGTAGGTCTTTAAGATTGAGACACCTGTCCTTCTGTTAGTCAAAAGGACATATACATACCAAAAATTAGATGGCAAGGGCATTAGTGTCCTAAAAGTATAACGGAGGGTATTTAGATACCATTTATAATAATTTGGGGGTATATTTATCCTTTTTCCCAAGATAAAAATGATTAGATATCAAGATATTTTTAATCATTAATTATATATTTATGATTCTTGAGATATGTGATAATGTCAAATCATTTATTTCTATTGAAATGTTCTAAAAACCTACTAAAATTTACTTTTTTTTTTTTTCTTATATCAGTCAATTATTAGAAAGGTTGTTCAAAAGCTTAGAAAAATTATTTATGCCTGCGCGAAGCGTGGGTAAATTACCTAGTTTATAATAAAAGCTGAAAATATATATGCAACGCATGTTCTCTCTCTCTCTCTCTCTATATATATATATATATGTATATATGTATATATATATATTACTTTTTTTTTCTTATATCAGTCAATTATTGGAAAGGTTGTTCCAAAGCTTAGAAAGATTATTTATGTCCACGCGAAGTGCGGGTAAATTACCTAGTTTATAATAAAAGCTGAAAATATATATGCCATGCATGTTCCATATATATATATATGTGTGTGTGTGTGTGTGTGTATGTATATATATATATATTACTTTTTTTTTCTTATATCAGTCAATTATTGGAAAGGTTGTTCAAAAGCTTAGAAAAATTATTTATGCCTGCACGAAGCGGGGGTAAATTACCTAGTTTATAATAAAAGCTGAAAATATATATGCAATGCATGTTCCATATGTATATATATATGTTATGGTGTGTGAAGCAATGAATACGATGTCAAGCACCGCTGGTAAATTTTGTCTCTATTTTTATTAGAAATAAGTACTATCTTATTTTGGAGAAAAATATGATGCATACTTCATTATACATAATTTGCAAATTATAGGATTTGTCAGTGCAATTACTTGCCTCTCATGATCTGTGCCTTTTGTTTTTCCTCTTTAAACTTGTAGCTTCCGAATTCCGAATATGGATAACTTGTTGATTCTATATTTATTTTCTATCATAATCTATATGAATAAAATCTTGCGAATAATGTGTATATTTTATTTTTCTTTCATTTTTGTGTGTGTTTTCTCTATTAGACTTCACCAATCTAATTCTTATGAATTTTTTTTATCATTATCGCAAGTATGTATTGTTATTTGGCTCAAATTAGTCATGTGACTTTATTGGAAGTGTGTTAACTACTAAACAGAGTACAAAAATTACCGATAATAGCTTCAACGGAATTGATTTACCGATGATAGCTTCAAATGAATTGATTTTAAAAACATTACAATATGCCCCTCATTTGGTGTTTCTTGACGCACATTAAAAAATATTACTCACTTCACATGATTTGCATAAAATGTTAATTGTTCTCACGAATCTATAAAAATTCACATGAAACACATGTGCATCACACGTGTTCAGAGACTAGTATTACTATAAGTGGGAATAAAAAAAAAGTTAAAAGTTGAATACGGTTTTACCCCTACTATAAATTAAAATGTTATAAAAACATTTAACTATTTAATTTAAATATTAAATTGTATAGTTTTAATAAAAATGTTAATGACTTATGCACTTTCTTAAATTAAACTCATTTAAATCGGTACATGAATCAAATTCACACTAAAAGTCAATTTCTTTTTTTTATGTAAAGATCAAGAGTATTTGAAGAGTTTTTTCATTAAATAAATTTGATATGGACTAAATTCATTAAACTAATTTAATGCAAATTAATTTTATCTACTCAAAGGTCATCCTAGCTACTGCTATAAAATGCCTAGCATGGTCTTCAGGTAAATGATAAGAGGAGGATGAGAGATTATTATGCAAAAAATTAATCTTGCTCATCATTTTGTATGTGCGGTAATCATCTTTTATTTTTATCCGCTCCTTCTTGTCCAGCCTAAGTATTTTATATGTCCTTTTTTTATATTTTGATATACGTTCTTATGATTTATTTTTCTATTGACATATCTTGTGTCGTACATGAAGAAATTAGTGATATACAATTCATGTTATACTAATTATTGATGAAAGATTAATTAGTTAATTTGATATGGTTATTTTTCTCTCGATAGAGTGTTCTACTTTAGTATAGATTTATTTTCAAGATTCTTATTTATGAGTAGAGAGAGGAATAACTAAACTTTTTTATCATAAAAGAATTCATACCCTAAAATAAAATGGGCCACCGAATTGGAGATAAATGATGGATCATAGTATGTGATTTTGAGGCTGTATTTTTGTTTAACTTTTCGTTTATATGTATAATATATTGACCTTATTAGTCTATTATTCATGTGTTGAAACATTCATTCCTCAAATTGAACATATATATATATATATATATATATATATATTATATATATAGAACAAGTCATTTTGAAAAATTTGTGTTGCTCAATTTATATTAACTAGTAAAATTACCAGCGCTTTGCGCGGAAATTTAGTATCACGGTATTTATAAAATAATACTTAAAACCTATTAGTCATTAAAACTAAAACACTATATTATCTTACATACAAGATTACGTAGTAACAAACATTAATAATGTAAAGGAAAATGAAAATTATTACATCTTATCATTTAGCCTTAATAACATAATCATAAAGTATAAATTAATGATTGTAAAAATACATACCAGGATTTGTAACATAAGCAATAGTGTCAGTGAGCCACTCAAGATGAGCAAAGTATACAAATATTTAATTGTGAAGAAGAAGAATAAGAGGAGGAGGTTCAAAATTTTCGTTGTGTTAAAATGAGCGGAAATCCCTATATTTATAGACAACAAAGGGTAGTGTGAACAAATGTTTCTTGTGCCTTATCAGAAATGTTACAACTATTTGAAAAAGTTGCAACCCTTCGGAAATGTCACAATCTTTCATAAAAGTCGTAACTTTTCATAAAAGTTACAACTCTTCATTAAAGTCGCACATTTTCATAAAAGTCACAACTTTTCATAAAAGTCACAACTCTTTGTTAAAGTCGCAATTTTTCATTAAAATCGCAACTTTTCATTAAAGTCGTAACTTTTCATCAAGGTCACAACTTTTCATGCAAGGGAATGCTAATTTTATAAATAAATAAATTAAAAGGGAATTCTAATTTGTGGTGGTGCCACGTAGGCAGGCTTAAGGTTCTCTTTTATTTATATATATGATATGATTATTCAAACGTCTATTATCTATGATGAGAAGCTATTTATTGTTGATGTAAAATTTAACTATGGCTGAAAAATTGTCAAACTCCAGTCTCCAGATTATTGGCTGGACCCATAAGTAGTTAAGTAGTTATTGTCCAAATTAGAATGTCTACATTTGCCTTAGAGATATTATTTATGAGAATGTGATACATTCTTTTGCCTAATCATTGAATGTTAATTATTATTCATACCTATATTTTTTTAATATCAAATGGTTTAATCTTTTGTATATATTATAATTACTTATTTAAAGTGAAAACTCGAAAATGTATAGTTGGATACCATTTTGTTCCTACACTAAATCAAATACCTAATTAATAAAATATTATATATCACTAATGTACACATTAAAGATGCAAAATTAAAAGTTGAATATGAAGAGTCATTCTTCACTATTATGTAAAAACACTTCTAGAATTAAAATTTGAACTTGCTATTTAAGAATCAATTTTACAAAGATTGATGTTATCATAGGAAGGTAATTGCACAATTCAAATTTCAACATGAGAAGTAAAGATAGTGAGAAACTACAAATGAAGGATAACAAAAAATGCTCGAGTATATCATCTATTTAATGTTCTTCTTCATAATATATTTTCTATTATTTAGTGAATAAAATATAAATGGTAAAACTACTATTGTTAATTTCAGCCTTTTTTATTTTATAACTCAACTTTTTAGTAGATAGAAATTTAATAATAATAAGGGACAAACGTGCAACGCACGTTCCCAAAAACTAGTATTATTAAAAGTGGGAAGAATTTATGTTCTAAGTTGAATTACCGTTTTACCCCTATATATTAAATCAAAAATTATAAAAAAGATTATTTAACTAATTAAATATTGTAGTAGTAATTATATCCTATTATATACTAAATCCTAAAAATGGGAAGGTGCTAAGTCAGTTTCAATTTAAATACTTTACCCAATGAAGTAAAAAAAGATGATTAATTCAATACATTAACTTCACTTGATTAATTAAATGCAAAATGGCATTCATCTATTTGATGAAAATTATAACTGATACATACATAGAGAACACTAGCAGCCACTTTAGTGCCTTTTTCAATTCCTTTATTGAACTAGGTACCGACGAAAAAATTATAACTGTAGCAGTTAATTCATTTATTTCTTATTAATTTTTCTCTTTTATTTGCTTAAATATTCACCTTCCTAAATAATATCTAATTATCTATTTAATTGTTACTATTAATATTCATAACTTTCATACTTTTCATATTCATAGCCTTCAAACATTTAATTTAATACTTATCTTTTGGTATTCCTTAATTTTTATCTATATAAATTCATCTTTTTTGTTTCATGAGACCCCTACTCAAAAATATTATCATTTCTATAGTTAAAGCAACGACTTATATCATTATTGTACTATTTGGCTCATGTTTTAGTTTGACTCGACGAAGATGACTCTTGAATTTTGATTGGTTATGGGAGAATTAAGCCTCCACAAGAACTTGAAAATTATGTATTGTACTTCTTTTTCCATCTATATTTTTATGATTTAAGTCTTAAAAAAGATGTATATGTTGTATTTTTTCCTTCTCTATCTTTTTGTGTATTTTCTCTTCCATTAACTTTCTTTAATTTGATTTTCTATTAAGTTCATATTGCAGTAAGTGTGTATATATTTGTTGAGCTCAAATTAGCGCTTTGTGATTTCATTGGAAGTTTGCTAACTACCAATTATAGTCCAAAATTTATGGTTTGTTGCTTAATTAATTTTAAACATTAAAATAAATTTGTAATTGTTGTATTTTATTGCTAATTACACGCATTCTTTCATAAAATTGTAATCATTTTAACGTATCTATATATAAAAAGTATTTGGGAACACACGTGCCCATATATTAGTATTATTACAAGTGTGAAGCTCCTAACCTCAAAGTTGGATTACCATTTTGTCTTTATCTTACCTCTAAAATAAATAAATTAAATATTAATACCTATTTAATTAATTAAATATTAAGTAATAGTTATATTTAATTTCATGTATCAAACAAGATCTTAATGCAATCATATATTCATGTACTAAATGTGGGTAATGAAGACCTTCAATTTTAATTTGTAAGATAGTTAGTGATAGAAGAATATCAAAGACACTCACTCAACATTATTTATATTCCCTTCTTTCATCCAATTTGACTTTAGCATCTGATCTTTAGCATAATTCCTTCACTAAACAAAGTACTGTGTTGATTGTCTAATTGTTATGTAGGTTCACAAATTAAATCCAATTTAATTGGACTCCAATATGGATACCAAACACCGAATGAGAAAATAATATATCCACTATAAAAATATATAACACGTTGCTAACTACGAAAATAATATACATATCCATCTTCAGTTGCAATTGTTGTTCAAAATCATCTAATCAGATCTCCATCAAATGTCTTCAAATTTAATAGAGACAATCTCTTTAGACTATTCCAACAAATCTAAACAACACTTCAAATTTTTCACACACACACACACAAAAAAAAAGGACACAATTTAAAATTCAAATCCACTTCTTCAAGCTTATTCAATCTTCGCGAGTTATCTTTCTAATTTGATTTTTCGTACACAAATCTTACAAAATGAGTACTCTAACCACTAGTTGAGTCCCAAACATATTTACAAATCAAGTTTGTCGACTTACAAAAGAGGCTTGCACTGAAAACATGAAATAGCATCAGCGGTATAGCCCAATCTCGAAGACTTGCCTATAACAACAGACATGAGTTCACTGTGGATGACATAATAGCTTTAGCGGAAAGAACAAAAAAATAAAAAAGAACTCATAAACAGATGTAAAAAATAGCGGCAACACCTTAGAAGCACTTCTTGTGGACAATGGATAGACCAGACTTGTCGTACTCGCCCTTCAAAATCCACATCTGATTAAGCACATAACATGTTCAAGTTAGCAACAACACAGTTCAAAATAAAGTTTAAAAATGCAAAAGCACATGCAAGAGAAGATAACTGAAGACTGTGATTTTATTACTCGTTGGATAAACACCCTGCAAACGTATATCTGAAGCTCTTACATCAGGCATTGCCCTATGTAGTTGTCTGGTCCCTATCCAAGAAATATAGAATTATATAACATCTAATTATTTTGACAATGGAAGTTGCACTTATTTCCTAAAACTTGTGATCGTTATTCCTGATTATCTTTTAAAAAAATTTAGATTCTCTATGAAGCTTAAATATAAAGCTATGTGTTTGATGATAAGTACAACATCATCACATATCATCATATATCATATATCATATATTACTAAAAGTGGAAAGCTCCAACCTTTAAAGTTGGATTACCATTTTACCCCTTCATTATATTAAAATGTTATAAAATATTTAATTAACTAAATAGTAAAAAATAAAATTATAATTCACACAAGGCTTAATTACATGTTTGAAGTTCAAAATAAAAAATTCTGCATGTTTAGATAAACAAAACATCAAAACATTTCAAATTCTTGGCAACGTTAATTTAGAAATAGTTAATATTTAAAGGAGGCTACTTTTCAAATGTTGTCTTACTAAATGTTAATAATAGCTAAAATAACGATAAGAAATAATAATTTCTCATTTTACAAGCTTTCCAAAATTAGTTTATACATTTTTGGAATGATTATAAATAATTAAAAATAAATAATACGTATATAATTTAATAAAATAATTACTATAAAAGCTTGCAGTAGCTTATGACTTTATATGATTTTCTATAGCACTAATATTATAAGTTTAAAAATACTTTAAAGAGAAAAATAATTTTAGAAAGAGTCTTTTTCACTACCCCATTATCTACACATACATGCAATGTATGTTATTTATTTATGTCATTATTAAATTAATAAATTTATATTATCTTGAGCTCGTAGTTATAAAAATTTGACAGAGATTAAAGAGTGGTCTTTTCATTATTCAATACAGATTATTATATTAGTCAATTTCCTCCATATATCAACTCACACTTTTGCATTACTCTTCTTTTACTCAACATACTTCCTTATTCATGGTTAGGTAAATATTTCTACTGATTTTTTCTTCTCTTCCTCTTATTACAATTTTACATTTTTCATTCCAATTTATTGATACTATTTTTCCTAATTTTGTCTTTCCTTTTTTTAACAGAAGTTGTTGTGTGCAATCCATATTATAATGCAAAAAGGAAAATTGACTAAAAGTGGGCAGAATGTTAGGCAAAAGTTAGATTATGATTCTATTTCTACATTAAATTTAAATGTTATAAACTATTTAATAAATTAAATATTTAATAGTAAATCATCATATTAGTACATGAATCAACCACCATAAAGTTTCTTGAATATGTATTCTTTTTATTAATTTCATGCTGGAGTTAAATTCATGAATTTTTTGTTTTGTTCATCTTCCAATTGGAAATATGAATGGTTATGTTTGCCCTTAACAAAAAGGAAAAAAAATCATATAGATCTATATTATATTCTTTTTTGTATATAAATATTTGTATTAATGTGAAGTATATTACATAGATTTATTATCACTAACTCTTCATTATGTAAATATATGCAACTCCCACTAATTATATTCATTATGATTTTTACTACCACCTCTCATCCATGATCAAATGGATTAATGTTATATTCATAACAACTCTAAGTGTTCTTCAATCTTATCTTATGAATAGTGGCATTTGACACAATATTGTACACCATTAAAATAAATTGAAAAAAAAAGAAAAAAGAGAATCTCTATGCTCTCTTCTCTTGTCTCTTTTTATTTGTTTTTTTTTAATGTTTATGTTTCTTGTTTGTTGTTATTGTATAACTTTTTATTGTTTTATGGTTATTAATATTGTGAATTTACATTGGTTAGTTGTTTTGTATACATTAACCTAACATGTGGTATTTTAGTATCCTCATTTGAATATTGTATTTGTACAATAATTAGTTATTTTTACTTTATGCACTTTTAGTCAATTTTATAATTAAGGGTGTATTCTTTTTATTAGGAAAATATATGTACTCTCTATCATAAAAATGGTGGATATTTTTTTAGTAAATACCAGTAGATTTGAAGGGGATAAAATATGTCATTTGCTATACAAAAATTATATGAAATATTTTGGAATAACTAGTGATTAAAAATGAAAAGAATTAACAAAAAAGCAAAGTGAAGTAAACGGAAATAAAAAGCTTCAAGGGAAAAGAATAGCTTACATCAGTTGAAGAGCCATTCGTTTTAATCATCACAACCATTCCAAATCGATCTTTATGGTGGGAAATTGAGCAATATTTGGCCAGTATTCCCCCTTGTCAAATTCTAGTAGTGGTTTGAGCAATGGGCAGTCGTGAATATTTAGTTTAGAGAGGGAAGAGGGCAACCCTTTCAGTGGAAGAGATTGGAGATTAGGGCAATGGGAGATCTCCAGCTGAGAGAGGGAGGAGGGCAGTGCCGATTCAGGAAGTGATTGGAGATTAGGGCAATAGGAGATATCCAGCTGAGAGAGGGAGGAGGGCAGTGCCGATTCAGGAAGAGATTGGAGCTTAGAGCAATTGAAGATGGTCAGCTGAGAGAGGGAGGAGGGCAGTGCCGATTCAGGAAGTGATTGGAGGTTAGGGCAATTGCAGATGGTCAGCTGAGAGAGGGAGGAGGGCAGTGCCGATTCAGGAAGTGATTGGAGATTAGGGCAATTGGAGATCTTCAGCTGAGAGAGGGAGGAGGGCAGTGCAGATTCAGGAAGAGATTGGAGGTTAGGGCAATTGGAGATGGTCAGCTGAGAGAGGGAGGAGGGCAGTGCCCATTCAAGAAGTGATTGGAGATTAGGGCAATTGAAGATGGTCAGCTGAGAGAGGGAGGAGGGCAGTGCCGATTCACCACCAACAATCTCTTCGTCACTGCCATCATGAGAGATCCATAACTTTGTGAGACAGGGGAGTCTCTGTAAATGCCACTCCTTTCGGCCATTCACCAGTTTCTTGCAATCGTAGATACGAAGTTGTTGTAAATTGAAGGGCAATCCTCCTTCAGGAAAGGACTCTATTTCTGGACAATTAACCAGTTGCAGATCCTTAAGAGATGGAAGGAGTTCCTGCATACGTTCTGGCAGCCACTTCAGCTTCAAACAGCCCCATATAGTCAGCGACGTCATCTGGGTCCCCCCACATGCCACCGAAAATTTTTCAACATTCTCACATACCCTAATATGGAGAGTTTCAGTGGCAGTAGGAATCAAAAACCTACTAAGGTTGTGGCAGCTAAATACATACAATTTGCGTGCTGTTGGGAGCAACTCAGGTGATATATCATCTATACAATCACAGTTCTGCAGTTTCAATTCCTGGAGAAACATACTCATCTCACCAATTGGCTGTTCCAATTTCAATTTCTGGCAAAAAGATATATCTATTGTCTTCAAGGTAGTGGGCAGTATGCTAAAAGGAAAGGAGGTAAGAGAGTTACAAATAGATATCTCTATTATTTTCAAGGTAGTGGACAGTATGCTAAAAGGAAAGGAGGTAAGAGAGTTACAAGTAGATATCCTTATTCTCTTCAAGGTAGTGGGCAGTATGCTAAAAGGAAAGGAGGTAACAGAGTTACAATCACTAATATCTAATTCTTCAAGTATAGGGAACTCTCCATTTCCTGGTATGTGCCATTGCTTCCACTCTGGCATATCTTTAAATTCAAGCTTCTCAAGACAGTTAAAAGGCCTTTTGGAGGACCAACTACCATAGAATTCTTCCGTCACCTCTGTTATTCCATGCATCCCTCTAATCGAAAGAAATTTCAGAAAAGGGAGTTGTCCTAGTGCTGGCAAGGAATAACAGTTCTTGCAGTTTCTAAGAGACAATTTCACCAGCTTAAGAAACAAAGGATCAGCTAGCCAATTGGGAAAGTTTGTCCCTCTATATCCAGTGATTTCAACTTCTTTTATGTTTTTATGTGGGCGTAGCTCATCAAGAATGTCTCTTTCAGTTTGTGAATTGTCAGCACTACTACTTTCACTCCACTCCAATGATAACTTGTCAACATGATTCTTCTCCCTCATCTTTGCCTTCACAGCTTCCCTACTATCAACCACATTTTGCAACTCTACAACTGATAGAGATCCGTACAAGTTCTGTGCTTCACCCAAATCTTCCATTCTCAAACCACCGAGAAGAAACTCGGCTCCCACTAGGACTTGGAGGCTTTTCAACTTGATCAGATGTAGAGGCATCTTCAAGCAAATAGTGTTGCTTATGTCAAGATGACGCAAGTTAATCAACTTCTCCATCTGCAGCTGTAGCTCCTCAAGATTATAACAAGATGACAGGAGAAGTGTCTCCAAATTATACAATGCACAAATGGAATCTGGCAACCTTTTAATCCTTGTCTGAGAAATATCCAAAAATCTCAGGAGCTTTAATTTTATAAACAAGTCATATGGCAACTCAACAATATCAAAACGTGACAACGATAATGCCCTTAAGGATGTTAGCCTTGGCAATATGTTATGTAGCACCCTCTTGCTTAGGTTAATAGGGTAACGACACTGGATATTGATTGGAAGTAATGTCCTCAGCTTCTCTGATTTAAAGAGTGATTTCAATTTCTCAAAGTCACCACCTTCTCCTATTGAATAGGACATGTGCCGACATTGTTCCAACATATGTGATCCTTTGTTGTCTTCCAACCTTATACAAAGATTTGAAGATGCAATTTGGGCCAAATCATTGACAAGGTCATGCATTAAGAATTTCTCTGAATTCCATTCAGAAGACTCCGAGACCATTTCGAACAGTGATCTTGATCTCAACTCGAGAAAGTGTTGGTTACCTGAATGAAACTGCTGAACCAGACCATTAGCAATCCACAGGTGAATAACTTGGTCTTTGCAAAATTGATAATCTTTGGGATATATTGCACAATAAGCAAAACATTGCTTCAAATGTGTAGGAAGATCATTGTAGCTCAACATCAACGCTGGTAATATACCATTCAAACAAATTGACAGCTCCCATATTTCACTTATTAAAATGTCTCTCCACTCATCCACCTTTGATTTGCCGCGTAAAATACCAGCAAGTGCTTTTAGAGCTAAAGGCAACCCTTTGCACTTGTCTGCAATTTGTTTTCCAACCTCTTCAAATTCTGGATGTTCCTCAGGATCCCTATTTTCTAGCGAATGTCGTTTGAATAGAGCCCAAGAGTCTTCACTAGACAGAATTCCCATGTAGATTGCCCCACTACCCATCATCAAGGCAACACTCTCTTTACGTGTTGTCACAATGATCTTACTTCCTATATCCCCTTGTAAAAAAAGATTTCTCAAGTCATCCCACTCAGGATAGTTATCATTCCACATGTCATCAAGGACAACAAGAAACTTTTTTCCATTCAGCTTTTCCTTCAATTTGACTTGTAGCTGATTATGATTGTCGTCAACCTTCAAGTCAGTTGAGCCAATTTCTTGAAGTAAACCTTTTGTTATTCTGAAAGCATCATATGCCTCAGAAACACAAAACCAAGCTTTCAAACCAAAATGTTTCTGCACTCTCTCATCATTGTAAACCGCTTTAGCAAGTGTTGTCTTACCTAGGCCGCCCATTCCAACAATAGGAACTACAGCCAGATTTTTTCCCTTTGTATCCTTAGACAATAAACGGCTAATCAAATTCTCTATTTCATTCTGCCTTCCAAAGATACCAGCATCAACCAAAGAAGTTGAAGGTGTTCTAGTTTCTTGTTTAGTCGAACCAAAATGATCCTTTAAGCCAAGGCGACCAATTTGCTTTTCCAACACCTCCAATGTTTCAATGGTTTCTTCCAACTTATCCTTTATGTTACGAAAGAAATCATCACTCAAGCACAGGTTGAGGTCACTTACTTGCTGGTTGCTTGTTTCTGCAAAATTCTGATGCTGACCTTCCACCTTAAGTCTCAAAGCTTCATAATTGACTTCTTCTATTAAGTTTTCAGCAGAGTCCACAGCATCTCGAAGCTCATTAAGCCAGTCTCTCACAGATGGATTTGATGCCTGCTTATTCTCTGCATCACTTAGCACAATCTGAAGACCACGCAAAGTCATTTTCAGCTTCTTTAAGAGCCGAACATGATGTTTATGCTTCTGAAACATGTTGAGAAGATCACCCTGAGGAGCAAGCCTATCAAAGAGAACATTCAAAGCTGAAGAGAGAAATGCACCACCAACTGCTAAGCCAATCTCCATTACTGAAATCTGCAAATCAAAACAAGGAGAACACAAAATGATTCTTTAAGAATTTTGACATAATATATTTTCAAACAGTCTCTCGTTAAGAACTTTATTTTACCTGTTGAATGCTAAGAGTAATTTGCAAACAAGAATGACCACTGATTTCTCTCAATCTCTCTCTCTTTTGTTAGTGCTCTTACTTGTAATTGTTACAACTGTGTTTGCAAACTGTCCTTTTTTCAGTGGAGTCTGGTTTTTCATTACTTTTTCACTTCAATAATTGAAGCAAGAGAATAAGGGTGGGTGTAGAAAGGGCCCCAAGTAATAAATTTCTACACATGCACCACATCTGCAAAGCAAAATAAAGAACCACCAAATGGTTTTAAAAAATTATTCTACACAACCACATGCACTACATCTGCAAAGCGAAATAAAGAACCACCAAATGGTTTTAAAAAATTAATTTGAGAAGATAAACGTTTCTATCTTCAATTACTAAAGGAACTTTACATTACCTGCTGATGCTAATTATAGGTCGCTTGGTAGGTGGTTTGAAAATAAATTATGTAAATGTTAGATTCTGTATAAGTAATATCATATTTGTTAGTTGGTTAAGAGGTAAGTTATTTATATATAAAATTAACTAATACGGTATTTGGTTTACAATTTAGAAATTCACACAAATACAACTATCATCATTCTTAATAAGAGAGAGTTTCGTCCGACATTCGGAGGGTAGTACCGTCATTTTATCTTGTGGCTCAATCATAAAATGCCACCTTAATAAAATTAATTTTAAAAAATAAAACTCACCAAAACAATTAAAAAATGCCACTTGGCTCAATCAAAAAATGCCACCTTAATAAAATTAATTTAAAAAAATTAAACTCACCAAAACAATCAAAAAATGCCACTTGGCTCAATCAAAAAATGCCACGTTAATAAAATTAATTTAAAAAAATTAAACTCCTAATAAATAATTCATTAACAAAAACGTCAAATTAATTTAAATCAAGTATATATTTATTAACTCGACGTAAGTATTGAAATAAGATTTTACCTTTGTGAATAAGTGGTGGTGCCTCCATTTTAAAAAATAAAACTCCTAATAAATAATTCATCATTAATTTGAAACAATCAAAATATGCCACTTGGCTCAATAAAAAAATGCCACCTTAATAAAATTAATTTAAAAAAATTAAACTCCTAATAAATAATTCATTAACAAAAATGTCAAATTAATTTAAATCAAGTATATATTTATTAACTCGACGTAAGTATTGAAATAAGATTTTACCTTTGTGAATAAGTGGTGGTGCCTCCATTTTAAAAAATAAAACTCCTAATAAATAATTCGTCATTAATTCGAAACAATCAAAAAATGCCACCTTAATAAGATTAATTTTAAAAAACTAAACTCCTAATAAATAATTCATTAAGAAAAACGTCAAATTAATTTAAATCAAGTATATATTTATTAACTCGATGTAAGTATTGAAATAAGACTTTACCTTTGTGAGGTGTAAATACAATTCAATATTATCATTCATTCTTAATAAGTTGTGGTTCCTTCGTCGGACCAAACCAATTAAAAAATGCCACGTAGGTAAAATCAAGTTACGACCAAACCAATCAAAAAGGCCACGTAGGTAAAACTAAGTTATATTTTAAAAATAAAAATAAAGTAGTACTATTTAAAAAAGGGCCACGTAGGTAAAACGAAGTTATATTTTGGTGGTTCCTTGGTCGGACCAAACCAATCAAAAAATGCCACGTAGGTAAAACCAAGTTAGGACCAAACCAATCAAAAAAGGCCACGTAGGTAAAACTAAGTTATATTTTAAAAATAAAGTAGTACTATTTAAAAAAGGGCCACGTAGGTAAAACGAAGTTATATTTTAAAAATAACCGTCTGACCAAACCAATCAAAAAAGGCCATGTAGGTAAAACCAAGTTATATTTTACAAATAAAAATAAAGTAGTACTATTTAAAAAAAGGTCATGTAGGTAAAACCAAGTTATATAAAAATAACCGTCGGACCAAACCAATCAAAAAAGGCCACGGAGGTAAAACCAAGTTAGGACCTAACCAATCAAAAAAACCCACGTAGGTAAAACTAAGTTATATTTTAAAAATAAAAATAAAGTAGTACTATTTAAAAAAGGGCCACGTAGGTAAAACCAAGTTATATTTTAAAAATAGCCGTCGGACCAAATCAATCAAAAAAGGCCACGTAGGTAAAACCAAGTTATATTTTAAAAATAAAAATAAAGTAGTACTATTTAAAAAAAGGTCATGTAGGTAAAACCAAGTTATATTTTAAAAATAACCGTCGGACCAAACCAATCAAATCATCAAAAAAATAAGTGGTGGTTCCTTCGTCGGACCAAACCAATAAAAAAAGGTCACGTAGGTAAAACCAAGTTAGGACCAAACCAATCAAAATCTTAATAAGTGGTGGTTCCTTGGTCGGACCAAACCAATCAAAAAATGCCACGTAGGTAAAATTAAGTTATATTTTAAAAATAAAAATAAAGTAATACTATTTAAAAAAGGGCCACGTAGGTAAAATGAAGTTATATTTTGGTGGTTCCTTGGTCGGACCAAACCAATCAAAAAAGGCCACGTAGGTAAAATCAAGTTATATTTTAAAAATAAAAATAAAGTAGTACTATTTAAAAAAATGCCATGTAGGTAAAACCAAGTTATATAAAAATAACCGTCCGACCAAACCAATCAAAAAAGGCCACGTAGGTAAAACTAAGTTAGGACCAAACCAATCAAAAAAACCCACGTAGGTAAAACTAAGTTATATTTTAAAAATAATCATCGGATCAAATCAATCAAAAAAGGCCACGTAGGTAAAACCAAGCTATATTTTAAAAATAAAAATAAAGTAGTACTAAAGGCCATGTAGGTAAAACAAAGTTATATTTTAAAAATAACCGTCGGATAATACAAAGAATAATAACAGTTATACGCCCGTTGCCCGTGCCTTGCACGGGCACCACATATCTAGTTGATTAATATGAGAGAATCTATATATATTAAAGTATATTTTATACCAAATAAAAGATTAAATAAGTAAATCATAGATAAAATAATACATAAATTTCATTATAACTAATTAAAAAAAAAACAAAATTGTTTTTATTTCTCTTTTTCAAAAAGCAAGACTTTTTACCCAACAAGAAGACAAAGACTTTCACCTAACAAGAAGACAATGACTATTCGTTATTTTCTCAATTAAATAATTGAAGCAAGAGGGGTAGGGTTCTTAATTAGGGGGACACTCAAAAATAAAAGAGATAAAATGACAAATCTCTATGCAGCTCATTAGAGTGCAAAAAGAACCTACTATACCATATCTTGAAGAGTTCTTTTTATTATTTTTTTAAAAAAATGAATGATAACTTTACATTTCGATAAAAGATGAAATAAATAATATATAAATAAGTAAATCATGCATAATAAATCTCTACATAAAATAATATATAGATTTCATCATGACTAATTCATGAATTACTAATACATGCATCAGGTATCAAATGACTCCTTTAAGTTATATCATTATATAATTCCAAATTTGATCTCATCAAATAAATTAAAATTTATCTTCATAGAAAAAAGTTAAAGGAACAGAGTTTAATTTGATATATATAAGCAAAATGAGTTGCATATTAAGACATCTTCATGAATTAAAATCAATTTTTTCTCCTTTCTCGTTTTGTAGCATATTTTTTTCTTCTTTTATAAAAGTCACTACTCTTTTATTATTTTTCTCCTATAATATTTTTTTCTCTATAGCAAATTATTGATATTATTGTAGCATGTCTTTTTGATACCTTATTTAATATTATTTTTATACATAAGAGACCATTACGTTAACATTACGAAATATTAGTAATATGAGTCGTTTGGTAGCTGGTTTGGAAATGAATTATTTGTATGCTTTTGAAACGTCTTCAACATCTGCAAAACAAAACAAAGAACCACAAAATGATTTTAAGAAATTAATTTGAGAAGATAAATATTTCTATCTTCAATTACTAAAGGAACTTTACTTTACCTGTTGATGCTGATTATGGGTCATTTGGTAGCTGGTTTGGAAATGAATTATACAAGTGTATAAATAATAAAACGTTTGATATCTGGGTAAATGGTAAGTTATTCATATATAAAACTAATATTGTGTTTGGTTTACAATTTAGAAATTTACATAACTAATACAATTTAGAAATTCACATAATTAATACACATAGATTTTAATATGAGGAAATCTATATACTATTATTTTATGCATTATAGAAGACAGAATAAATAAAACATAAATAAATAAATCATGCATAAATAATATATAAATTTCATTATAACTAATTTTTTTTAAAAAAGGAAAATTATCTTTTTGCTCTTTTCCAAAAAGTAAGACTTTTCATGGAACAAGAAGACAAAAGACTATTCAATTAAATAATTGAAGCAAGATGGAAAGGGTTCTTAATTCGGAGGGGGGGGGGGGGGGGGAGTGCCAACCCCAAGTGGGGGACTCATTCATTATAGTGTTATAGTGTTTGTCTTGTTTCGTAAAGTTGACATGAGTTGTAGAAAAGAAAAAAACTAACATCATTTTTAAAATTATTTTCTCTTCTCATAAAATGAAATTAATAGTTCTAAAAATAGGTCAAGTCGTATTTTGCCTGATGACATAAAAAAAAAAAAAAAACCTTAAGTCACCTACAGTCACTTAAAGTTGTTATCATAATTCATTTGAACACCGTAATTAAAGCTTGTACCTATTGAACAACTATCTTATTCAAAATATATACCTATTAAGTACTTTTTTATGATATGGCATCAAAGGTGTATTACACCCTTGAGAAGCGCGTGAAGCAAAAAGAAACATTAGTACAAGTCATTCAAATATTGACATGTCAACATTTTAAAAGTTGAGCAAAAATCTAAACATAGAAAAAAATTAAAAGAAAATCTTTAGCAGTCTTCTTCCTCAAAATTCCGCACCACCTTAATCTTCCACCTTTCTTCACCAGCCCAATCTTTCTGTCATTGTTCCACCTTCATCCCTTTCTATATTCTCCTTCGTTTTTCCTTTCTAATATTATTTCTCCATCATCAATATTGTCATTATTATCTTTATTGGAAAAGTACTTATTAAACAAATAACAGTCAAATCAGAAAAATTCAAAAGAATTGATATAAATCTGAAAAAATCTAATTGAAAATTTCAAAAAAGTTAAAGTTGTTGAAGGAAATTTAATCAAGAAAATAAAATCAGATTGGGTCAAAAGTGAAAAAAATCGGTGAACCTCCATTTTTTTGGGCAAGAATAGTACAAATTTGATTATTTTTGTTTGAATAGTTCAAATTTAAAAAACTCAATGTTTAATTAAACGGAAAAAGGGCCTAAAATACCCTTAAACTATTAGAAATGATATAAAATTACCCTTCATCCACCTATTAGCCTTACAATACCCTTGGTGTCTACCTTTAGGTCTCATATTGCCCTATTTTTAATCGTCCCAATTTAAACTCAATTAATAAATTCATTAATAAAGTGGCGATTTTCTATTGGTCAGCTTTTAAATAACCTAAGTTAATTTTAAAGCCCACACATTCCCTAAATACCTGTTGATGCTAATTATGGGCAGTTTGGTAGCTGGTTTGAAAATGAATTATGTAAGTGTTAAATTTTGTATAAGTAATATGATGTTTGATAGTTGATTAAGAGGTAAGTTATTCATGTATAAAATTAATTAATGCGGTGTTTAATTTAAATTTAGAAATTCAAATAACTAATACATGTAGATTAATATGAGGAAATTTATAGTATTATTTTATGCAGAATAAAAAAAATTAAATAAGTAATACATAAATAAGCAAATCATAAATAAAATAATACATGAATTTCATAGGAATAGGTCAATAATTGATTTTTCTCTTTTCATAATTTGATCTCAACAATTGAGAGATATTAATGTCATTATGGTTTTTATCTGGGTCCATGTCCCAATTGATGATTAACTTAAAAAAAAAAAAAAAAAGGGAAAAATAGAAGAACACATAACATAAAGGAACATTAAATACCGAAAAGGTGAATATTGTGGTGTTCAATCATAAGGTTTTCTCAAGAAATATATATTATAAAGAAATATCAGCTGTTTTTCATATTATAAAGAAAATGGTCATTACAAGGAAACTGATTATAAGCTGAAGTAAAATCCTAAAAACTTAGTCCAGCACTGAGGCAAATGACTCAGTTTGAACTGTTCCATTTGAGTTGTTATGCACGAGAGAAATTGCGTAATAATCTACTGTAAACTGACGAGGCACTCTCGTGTATCGAGAGATTTTTCAAAAAATGCGTGAGCTTTCTTAGCCTGATTTCAATCTCCAATCTGGAAGCAGAGGGACAAGAAGAGTCGATTTTTTGTCCTTTGAGGATCGAATGTTTGTATCTCAGTGTATAATACTCTGTCAAGGGAATAAATCTTGAATGTCAAGGATATCAGCTAGGACACCAGCTGCTGTGGTATCATTTCCTGCTCCAGCACCTTGGATAACCAAAGGTTGTTTCTCGTAACAACGGCTGTATATCTCCACCTGCAGACAAACGAATTGCAGACGTTCAATCATCAGAGTCATTCTTCGACAAAAGCAAGTCATTCATCTTACTGTTTTTATGACCTCAAAAGTACAAGGGAAACATTTTACGATTAAGGTAGAATCAAAGACCTTAACTACATAAAATTTTGCAGGGTGACACCAGATGATGCGTAAAGAGTAAAGACAAAGTAAGGCGTCAGCCTAGGCATGGGTAAAAGATAAGCAATTCTTTAAAATCACAGCATGATGTTATACATCACTACACTAAATGACATCACAAAAGGGCTTTAAACATTGACGACGTGTATGATATGGTTGAACCTCCATAGCAGTTAAAAGAAAAATTCCAACAGAAAACAAAGTAATGGAACAAGAAGAAGAGGGACCAAAGAAACAGCAAAATGGGAGGCGAAAGTGAACAATGCATACCACATTATCACTTCCTCTTAATCTTCCCAATGCAGAATCTTTTGGAACTTCTTGGATGCCAACTTCACATCTGAAAATGTGAGATGTTAATGTCATGTACACAGAAGTGTTTTCAATAATCAATTTTTCCCCAAGCAGCAGACGGCCAAACACTTTCTTTTGTGCTATTTGTTTTCAGTGAACTGTTTGTAGCAGTTGATTTTGCTAGGACAAATCATAATAGTTCTAAAGTAGACACTTATCAAGAAGACAAAAACCAATAAACAGAAATATCTATTTTTTTTCTTCAACCAACAAATTAATATGTACTCCTTGATATAGGCTTTTTCTAGACAATACAAGAAATGAAACCTCAAACGTTACAAGGTGAGACCAAACCCCTTCAAGATAACCAAAGATGGTTTCTAAATTTCTACTAGTACGGACAACATAGCCATTTTGCATCCAAACGAAGCCATCATTACCATATGAACATGTTAGTGAATTATATTCAAACAAATCCAGACAAGGTCTGCATACATCCTACCCTCCCCAACATTGGTATGTTGTTATAAATCCAAACATAGGCCTTATGTAGAATGAGCCGACAAGTTTCTGCTTCCCAATTTTCAATTGATGTTATACTAAATACAAGAGCTTATAACAATTTTCTCAACATAGGTCTCGAGAAAAAATATGATAATTCCGCATACCCATCTGCCATCTTCCCCACCCCCAAATACATGAAAAAAAGAACTAATTAAAGAAATATTTTGAAACTATCATTTAAAGATATTTCAATGTTCCCTCATCTATGCCATTACAAATTTATACTTCTAACTCGTCCTTTAATTGGTCGCGGATACAAGAGGTGAACAGCTGATCAGATGACTAACATAAAGATGAACTTACAACTGGTTTGCAGATAGCTCTCAAACTTATATGTCAAGTGGGTGAATGCTGTCATAATTTTCTAAAGCATTTATTAAGAGGAATTGAGACTATCTTCTAAGATAACTTGTCTTAATTAGTAGTAACTGTTATGCTCATCACTCATCAGTACCTTAACTTGCCATAACACGCCATCAGTGAGCAAGCTTTGCTTTAAGCGTCTAGAGGTACAGTGACTTGTAGAACGTGATAAGAATAAAAGATCCAGTTGCCATTATCCATTGAGCAAACTAAAAATGAAATGAAAGAATTACCTCGCATCATCAATCAAGCAAACATAATGCAGAACATTCCCATTTGCAGAAGCTTGTTTAATCCTATCTTCAATTTTCTGATCAAGTAAGGGAAGGCCATTCACTAGAAAGTCTTCCAGAGGCATCACATCTGGTCCCATTTCTTCAGGATACAAGCTTTCAATCTGAAAAGGGAATTGCAAATGCATCAAGGTTTCTGAAGCTAATTGAATTAGTAACAAAACAAAGAGACATTGTGACATGTATCCTAACCTTCATATTATCTAGGTTTAAACGCCGTCCAAGGAGCCGAGCAAGAATGAGAGCCTGTTATGAAGACATCAAAACAAAATGTTGTCCTGAGGGATGTTCAACTTCTCAAAATTTACAGAACCAATTAGAACTATGAACATTTCGTGAAAGGTTCCGAGAAACCAAGTATTAACTATATCAAGTTGGATAAGATATGCTTCCCATCACAATCTGCGAAAATGATTCTGCCTATATCACTGCTTTTCTGCTCCCCAAAGGCACTATCATCCCAAGCACCAAATAAGGTAAAATTATAATAAAGACATCCATTCAGCTAAAATTCCCATACTCATAAACGGACAACATTCAGCATAAGAATATCACAGAAAAAATATACTTCCAGAAAACACTTTCTACAGTGAATGTGAGTATATAGCAGATGAAACATTATGTCTTAATTATGCATACCGTAAGACTGCAGGTAAGTTCAGATAAAAAAGAAAGATAATGCTTTAATCAGCATAATAGTTTGGCAATATAAATGGATTGAAATCTTCGACACTGTAAGTTTAATCAGAAGAAAGATGTTTCCTAACCTTTCGTGCTACATCCATGCCACCTAGATCATCCCGAGGATCTGCAGATAAGTATAAATACATCAGAATAATTTCATACTTCAACTATCCTAATGAGAATTGAGATGAAGTGTAGTGTCAGCGATTTTTTTCTTCCATAATGATATTTGGGATGGATGTACGATTCATGTTAATTGCTGCTAGAAAGTAGACTGCATCTTGACAATGCATTGAAGACATTGTTATTTCTTTATTAGAAAAGGAACTAGAATTTCCTTAGAAGTTTTGGATGGCCCCAAATTTCTTATATAATCCTGATGGAAACAGAATTATGATCTCCTTGGATAAAGCACTCTCCTTAAAAAGTTTACTCGCCACAAACAACATCTTATGTACTTAGAAGAAATGTACGATGGAATGTGAACTTATTGACACTTCTATGAATTTATATGGTAAACCTCCACTAGGTTAGGAGGACCCTCTTAGTGCTTCTTAGTAATCTCAAGAGAGAAATATAGAAGGTTAATTTTACACTATCTTATAGGTGACTAGACCTGATGGTGCCTTTCCAACTGTTATTATGAATCAATTTTTGTATTCGCCATGTCGTATTCACTAGGATGCAATGATTTGCATCTTTTGGGTAGGAAGCCTGCTCTTGGAAAGGATTATCATCAAAAATCAAAGACAATCACGATGCAAAATGGACAGTGATACCTTCTTGATATACGTTCTACTTCTAAATACTATAATACTTTCAGGCAATTGGGCAAATATAGAAGAAAGAAAATATTGGGTCATGACTATGGTAACGATGAGCACATAGATTAACAACGACCAAAAGGATCGAAAACGGTTGCTGTTAGTTTACCACATTGGTTAAAGGTACCCTTATATGATCTTGGATTAGCTTTTTGGACTGGGTTAGGCACAAAGTCCATTTACTTAATGATATCTCACTCAAGCACATCCCTAATGTTTAGTTACCCAATGTTTAGCCCCTATGTTATTTTATACATACTCCATATGTTCTGTCCTGTGCAAGCAATAAGATGTTAGTCTCACTTCAGTTGAGGATGTATTGTTGTAATCACTTTATGTGGTCTTCAGCAATCCTCATGTCATGAGGTAACTTTTAGGCGTAGTTAAACCCGACATAGATTTTTCTATAACAATTGAAATTGATCATTACAAAACTTGAGTGAGATAATCAAGTTATACTTGTATCCCATTGTATGCAGCATCTGACAAGAGGACCAAGCATATAGAAACCGACTGTCCCTTCCCAAAAAAATGTTTTCAGGACACTGTTATAAAGTTTGGAAAGTCAACTGATCAGCTTATAGACATATTCACCAAATCCTATACAGGTTTACATGTATGCACCAGCTAGAGGGGAGAATCAGATAGCTAAATGTAAATAACAAGAGATAAGTGTAAAATAGAGTTGTATGTGCATGTTCACCACATTGGGTAAATGTAAGAATAAGCACTGTAAAGTGAGCGTATAAAAGAAGAATTCACGTGTAAGACATTTGTATCACACATTCTCTTAATCGCTTCTCTAATTTCTCTGATTTCTCTCACATTTGAATTAGTGCTAGACAAACTTCCTAAGCAGAAGGCCAGAAAATATTGATGTACAAGAGGAACACTTGCCTTACAGGAAAACGAGTAGAATTACTCAGACAGAGGAACATATAAACAATAAAGTAAGACTACACTTACTTAAGAATAGATAATATCATACTTTCAACAACCACCTTTCTGTTTTTGTAAGTCATATCTTCAATATTCATATGGTGATTTTACAACATTAGTAGGGTGGTTGTAACTTATCACCTGGTTCAGTGTAGCCAAGGCTTTTAGCAGCATTAACAACTTGGCTGAATGGCTTTCCATCCTCAACCTCACTCATTACATACCCCAGGGTACCTGTTAGATACCAAGATATACAGATCTTACCATCAAATGCTCTTAATGTTTTTAACAAGTAAGATAACCACTAAGGATAATCATTTGCTATTGCATATAGCCTAAATGATAAATGGTCATAAAATATTACCACTCAAACTCCCAATAATACGGTAGACAGGGTCTCCTGATGAAATTATGCGATTTAAGGATGCAATGACAGGAAGGCCAGCACCAACCTACCACACATATAGCAATTTCAGACAACTTTGCTAAGCCGAGTATAAACTGAACTGGGACAATACTATCCTTCGTATACCACAGAAGCTAAATTAATCACTTAAACAAACACAACGCGCAACAAATCCCATATCATAGTTTGGGAAGTCAAACAAGAAAAGCTTTTAAAGCAGAAGAGGAAGGTTTAACTTGTATGAGACATTTAAGAATCTCAAATACAAGGGAAGCTGATTTTTAATCAACTAGTGCTCTAGATATCAGATAAACCAAATGATACCCATCACTATCCATATGATCAGTTAATCTTTTCAGCGAACAGTGGGAGGAAATTTGACACAGGAAAATTGGAACTTTCACAGTTGAGAGAGTAGGATGGAGGGACTCCAACCATCCTACCACACCCCTTGGTGATAAAGGGACTGGATATACTTGTGTTAAATTGACAAGAGCAGAAGCTACAAAACGGAACTGGCCACCACTGCAAAATGTTGGTATCAAAAAGACAGGACAACCAAGGTTTCAGCCAGCTTTCTGGTCTTACTCGATCAAACACAATTCATTTTTTTCTACCTAGAGACACATACACTAGTATAACCCCATAACATGACACTCTAGAATCTCCTTTGTCTCCAACATTTCAGTGCACAAAAGATTTTTACATGCAATAGAAACAAGAGAACATACAGTTGACTCGTGTCTAAGGCGACGGGGCTGTGACACCAACTTATCATAATCCTCCTGCAAATAAGGCAAAAATAATCAATACACTAAACATAATAGTTGCCATTTGAGAGGAAACCCTTTTACAGATTAAGAGGATGAAAGGTGACAAGGGTTGAAAGGTGATTGACCTGTAATTCTGAATGTTCACAAGTTATGCAGTGACCGTAGCAAACATAATAAGTAAGCAAGCAACAATCAAGGGAAGCAATTGAAACTGACGTTGACTTTAGCTCGTGTGATCATCTCATCCAAAAAATTAAGTTGAGTGCACCTTTATTATTTAACTCGCTCGCGTGTGGAACTGATTCTTTTCTATGGGCCAACTGGCCAAGCACGTGGAACTTTTTTATCATTCTAATGAAGGGTGATGGTGAACCTAAACCCAAACCTCTGCCTTCTCTGCTACCATAAATAATTAGGTAGTCACCTCATTCAAAAGTTTAAACTATTAGATTTTGTTTAATGCGGAAGTTTGAACTATTAGACAGATCACACGTGTTCACTTAAATATATCTTCAGCGAACTTTATATCCATGTTATAGCATTTGACTCACTTTTTGTTCTTGTCTCGTTTAGCATCTTTTGTTAGTTTTCAAGATTAAATACGGTTGAATGGATCATTAACTGCATTTCTGCACGTAAGCATACATATGGTTGCTAAAAGAAAAAAAAAAAAAGAAAATGAAAACCATGGACACTGTCTGCTACATTTTATTCTTCTACTGCTAGTGGCATATTCAATGGTTGAACCATCTAGAACACTGTTCCTATGCTACAACAACTACCTGGTTTTAAGCTACACATTCAAAGAAATTAACGACAATGAAAAGGATCGGTTACCATTGGCACAGTAAGAGGCTTCTTGTTAGCCAGCACCACACAACAACCAAAATCTACAACCTGGTTTAACACTCCAATAGTCTCAGCACTAGCTGAACAATCAACAAATGCTAAACCTGCCACAGTTTGAATTTCAATCAAAAGGAATCTGACTGTGAAACAACTCCCCAAAAGCTAACACCTTGATACCTGCATTATCTTACGCCTTCACGTACAAAGAATTTAAGCAAGTGTAAGAAATGTATAAGCAAGAATAAGATGTTTTTCGAATTCATCCCCTCCCGATAAACAAAAGAATTCCTTCCATACTAAAATAGACTAATTTACTCACTGCACTTCATACATTTGAGCCTAGATTGGACTAAACAGTCAAAGTAAATAAGCAAGGTCCGTAATCATGCATGCAGCTGAAGTCAACTACTATACTATACTCGTCAAAGCATTTAAAAGTCATGGGGAAGATTTAACAGTAGGAGCTAATGTACATAGCATTTAACCCATACAGCATAAAGTTAACAGCTACTCATTGTTACTAATCAAACTTCTCAAGTAGATTAGTCCTCCACCAGTAAAGAATAGACGACACTATAAGCAGGTATACGCTTTCCTTAACAAGCCTACCAACCACAACAATCCCAAAATAAATATCTTGGACATGACACAAACCTGTTGAATTTCCAAGAAGTCCAATATCAATTACTTTTTGTATAACTTCTGGACCAGAAAACACTTGACATGCACCTACATGTTGGAACAAAAAAAAAAGAATTCACCTTTTTGTCATTCTACAAATAAGCACACCAAATGACTTCAACAACAAAACCATAAAAAGGGTGAACTGCTACCAGAATTTGCAAGAGTCTGCAATGAAGAGCCATTGGATTTGACACGACAAACTTCAAGAAGAAATGAATCATCCAATTCTGCAGTGAGAACATCAGCAACAACCACCAAAGATTTGCTATCACACACACCCACAACTCGCAAATGCAACCCCTGTAAGTTTTTAGTATTATCCACAAAAACCCAACAAAAATAAACACTAATAACAATCAAAATTGACGATGAGTTTCTCAAATTGATAAAATGACAACACTTTTCATTACCTGTTTAGCGTGAAGAGATCGACAAGAAACAATGTGTTGAAACAATTGACGGCCAACTCCTCCACAACCCATCAGAAACACCGGTAAATTCTTCATCTTTTTGCTTTAACTTTTGGATTCTTCCACTTCCGTATGCCACTCTTCTTCGATTTCTCTCTCAAAGAATCTTGAAATGTCTCCTTTAATGGAGGATTTTGGGTTTAAGAGGAAAGTCTTCAGTGTGTACACTTTGGTTCTTAATGTTTTGTATGTGACACATCGGTCCAATTTTTTTTTCCGCACGGTTTGATTAGTTGGCGATGAACAAGTAAGAATTGCCTCAACCCAAATTGATGGAATTGGCCCTAAAAAAGTCATTCAGGTTCGTTATAGGTATCAATGGAAACATAAAAATAAAAAAATTAACTAAGTATCAAATCGACCAAATTGAACAAATGATAGGCTCTTTCTTAAGAGTTGAAGTAATCGTCACTCAATTGAATCTGATCGGTACAATCCGCATGCTTACCTACTTATCTTTCATTGGTAGTGGAATTAGTTACACTATGTCTCGATATTTATTACTTCTGATTTGAAATAATGTATTGCATCGTACAATATTTATTTGATGAATATAATTTTAGAACTGATTGCATCGTTTTAATAGTTATATCATATCACACATAATTGATATGAAGAATAAACTTACAAGAAAAGTAGAATACGGATAGAATAACCATAAAAAAGTAGAGTAAAATATAAAATAGAATTATTAAATAATAAGTAATGATAAAATGAGAAAAAAAAATAATATGTTATCAAACTAAATCGATTGTTACTTAAAATAAGACACATTACGTAATTTAGGTAGCAAGCATGGTATTTAAACTAATAAAATAGTACAGTACAATACAATAGATAAAAAATAATCCAAACAAGCTGTTTGTATTTACTTTTCTTGGCTTGTATATATTGATTATTGATAGTAAAATATTCATTATAATATGAATTAGACAAAATATTATATATTTATTAAATGGTTGGTGAGAGATTATTTAGGTTGATTACTTTTTTCTTAACAAACTGTTGACAAATGAGTGTTTTCAAAATGAATTATTAGTTAAATTATGGAAATTTTACACAAATCTCATAGTGTTAAGAGCTAATTATATTTTATCCTTGCTCTTTTCTATATTACAAAAATCTCTTAATTTGGTAGAATCCGGATGCATTCCAAAACGTTCCAATGTATCGCGTCTTGATTTCGAGTACAACATTCAACGTCCCGATACATATTCGACTAATACATCACATAAAGTGATGTATAGAGAATAAGAGAGAGTAGGATTTTGTAATTTTTCGAGTGGTAGAAAATTTTAGAAAATATGGTAAAATAAATTGTATATTTAGATAATTTTCTATTAAATTATTATTTTTTCAAATCAGTATTTACCTTTAGCTATTATAATGGGCTGGTTTTTGTCAACCATTGAATTCAAAGCCTAGCCCAATTTGATGGGCCTTCAACATGCTAATCCATTCCATCCATTTGCACATATTAGAGTAACTACATATATGTATGCAGTGGCGAATTTATGTACAAATTTTGGGTCACCCGAACCCGTACTCATTCGACTAAACTCAATATATTACTTCTATAATTATTAAATAATATATTAAATTAAAACTTGTTGAACCCGTTCTCAAGATGGCTTATCTTTAAAGCAATGGTACACTCGTTTTCTTGAAATCCTGAATTTGCCTCTGTATGTATGAGAAAATAATATACAAATTAGATCATATGCTAATAGGAATTAAGTGCATATTCTCATCTAATTAAATTTAGATTCGAAAACTAAACAATCAACGAAATATGAAATAATTAAAAGAAATCATCTTGTTGATCGATTACGTAGAAGAACTATAGAAAAAAGTACTAAGTGTAATTTGATGAAATTATAATACTCTATGCCAAACATCAAGGTCAACAAAATGCTCATCATCAACTAATATTCATCCATGGCGGGTTATGATTTTTATTAATATTATAAATAGAACCGGTTTCATATAAATTAAATTAAAAAGGCATAATACATAAATTGGACCCTAAACTTGACTTCAAATTTTAAGTATGACCTTTAACTTTCATAGTGCACAAGTAGACACTTTAACTATCCAATTCTTAAACAAAAAAACACGCGAATCCAACAGCCAAATTGTGTGATATACAAACGCGCCTACGTGGCTTATTGAGCCACTCAGTGGCTGCCACGTAATTAAAAAAATTACACGTATTTTATAATTAAAAAAAATTAAAATACAAAAGGGTAGGGTCGTATTTTCTTTTCCCAATTTGCTCGATTTTGACAAAAAAAATTAGAAGCCATTACATAAAAACGACCAGAAATTGTGCACAAAAAGAGGAAAAAAGCATGAGTACTAGAATTTGGAAGAAGAAGAAGAAAAATGGGATTTTGATTTGAAAAAAATAAAAATATATTTAAAAGGGATTCATTAAGGGTAAAATTGTCATTTCCGTTTTTTTTTTTTTACTATTGTGGGCCTCGAAAAATACCCCTGACGCGCCTGAATTGCGTCTCAATCACGCGTTATGCCAGGTTGGATTCGCGTGTTTTTTTGTTTAAGAATTGGATAGTTAAAGTGTCTACTTGTGCACTATGAAAGTTAGAGGTCATACTTAAAATTTGAAGTCAAGTTTAGGGTCCAATTTATGTATTATGCCAATTAAAAATATACTTAATTTAACGTCTAATTATTTTGATACAAGGAGAATTCTAGCTTATGTAATCCTATAGTTTCTACATAAAAATAATTCAATTTAGCTTTAAAGGTTAGTTAAATCTCAATGGACAAAAATTGCCAAAAACAAATTTGAACAATTGAAAATTAAAAATAACTACAAGTATGAAATAAGAAAAAATCATCTTGTTGGACAAATTAAAAAGATGAATAGAAAGAAGTACCAACACTAAATATAATTCAAGCTTAATATAATATTAAGAACACTATAATACTAATTATCAAGGTCAACAAGACGCTTATCATTAGCCAATATTTGTCCACAATAGGTTGATCTCAGTGTATGAAATCGAATTCCAGTCTTTTCTTGAAAGAAAGCTTTAATATCTCCAACTGTGTCATTACGTTGAACCTTAATATTAAATATACAACTCGTAAACTTGTTGCTCGATAATGGTTCATATCGAAGGATTAAGGTAGATCCTTTCTTCATTCCTAGAGAAACAAGAGTTTGAGGATTTCTTAAAACTGCACCCTCGTACAAGAGCTTCTGATTCTTAAAAGAAAATCCAGTTTGCTCTTGAATATAGGCTTTAACTGCAATAATACTATCATCCAGTGCAACCATTAAGGTATAAGAAATTCGACAATCTTTAGTAGTACCATCTATAGTGTACTTAGATCCAATCGCGTCTTTGTAAGTATCATCATGAATGATAATTTGTATTGTTCGACTCATTGACCAAGGATCTTTGACCATAGAGAACAACATAAGCATTTTCATAGATATTTGTGTTATCGGTGCGTATCGCAAAATTATTGTAGAAACATCTTTGATTCCTAATGCAAATAAAGTTTTTGCATCACTCAATTTTTCCCCATCCTTGCTCAAAAGCCTTTGTTTTTTAAAAGGAATATGTTTTTCCTCTTGAATGCATGCTTTAACTACAGCTATTGTATTTCCTGGATCAACCATTAAGGCAAAACGGTTTTGATATTCTTTAGTACCATCCATGTTGTCTTGAGCTCCAAACTTGGGTAAGAAACATTTTGATAATGAATACCGTTGAATAATATTTTGAGTGTCATCTTGAATGATAATTTGCATAAATCCACTTGCTGACCTTAGACGTACAAGACCTGTAAAGATAAAACTCAACATAAGCATGTATCAAAGCAAACTATAATATTTAGGACATTATAATTAAATAATTAAAAAAAAGTAGCATACTAGCAATGCAAAATCATAGAATTTTAATATAAAAATCAAAAGTGAAGAAAGTGAGAGGATACACTGTTTGCGTTTTGCATCCATAATGAAAATTAATTAACGTTGTTCTCTCTAATTAACCCCAAATCCCTATTTATAATATCATTAATTATAAGAAAAGGGGCCAAGATAATTATTGAAACGATTCAGAATCCCATAAATTTGGAAAAATTAATTCTATTATTTAAAAATAATTTTACTTTTCCTTTTTTTGAGTATAATTGTTGGTTTTTAATGGTTCAAGTACTACTATTTATTCATTTAATTAAGGAAAACACACAATAAAAGGAAATAAATCTCCTAAGAGTGGAAAATTGAATCCTGCAGACAAACAAAAAACGTGATAATTTCAATAATATATCATTATGCAATAATTATTTAAGATCTTAGGCAAAATTTTGTCAATATAAGTACATTTTGAGGTACCACATACTAACAAATTGTTATACATTTAGTATACCAAATATATAAATTGTATATACACAATACAATTGATACAAGTGATAACAATCAATTATACAAATAAGAATTTTTGTTATTATTCTTTGTTTATGATTTAACGGCTATAATAACAATCATGGAGCTATCACAATCAACTGATAAGCAAAAATACAAGTACATATTAATTTTGAATTCATACTTGAACTATAAATTTGTATTTTCAATCTTCATACTACTATGATCAATTGGATACATTTGTTGCTAGAGCCTACAGAGTATAATAATGATGCTCCGTTGATCTTTAAATCTAGAATTCTCCTATTATTATCTGGTATTTGTGTAAGAAATCCATTAAAAAAAGAATTGCCCAAAGGTACGGTCCACAATTTTAGTTATCATAATTTGGCCAAGACTTTCATTATTTACTCGAAATGACCTCATTCTTTACCTTATACCAAAATAAATTACTTCTTTTTTCTCCCACTCTTTCTCACCTCATATGTGTCTCTTCTAATATGATTAGCTTTGAATTAAATTTTAAGTTTGTTAGTTATTTAGATTGAATGTTGTTTCGATTGATTCTAAATAACAAGAGGAGTTCAAAATTAATATTATAAAAATATTACATAAAAAAATAATTAAATATATAGGAGTTTTAATTAAAACATACAATTTATATAATGTTTATTTAAAAGTTTGTGTAATAAAATAATATTAAAGTATTCAAAAAATGAATAGGTGTGATGAATAGTGTTACACCAAATTTGGTGTAACACTATTCACAAACCAAATTTGATGTAAAAATTGGTGTGGGTTGGAGCTCAAAACTCCAAATTTTACACCAAATATAGAATTTGATGTAAAATTTTGTGTTGGTTTGGAGATGGTCTTAACATAGAAATAACACAAGTAATAAGGTTGGGTTAGCTGTCAATTCTATAAGCTTAAAGCTGACACAACTGTAACAATTGGTGAACGCGGAAAAAAAGGTGAAGAGTTATTAATCAATGGCATTGCACTAAGTTGCTTTTGTCCATCTTATATTGATCTCTTTGATGATAAACAAACCTAATTTTAGCAATAAAGATTTTCACAAAAAAGGCAAAAGCAAATTTCTCTAAAGAAAGCATTATTCTCATACGCAACAAGGAACCTGATCAAGGGATCAAGTGTAGTTTTTTGTTGTAACCTGAGGTTAATGTCTTTTGTTCTAACTGTGTAAGATCTACTCCTATGCTATAATAATATATTGATAAGTTGAGTTGTAATCATCATTAAGTTGAGTTTATAGCTAGAGTTAGCTTTGTCGAGTTTTGAGTGAAGTCTATGTTAATTAGAGCTTAGTTATATAGTGGACACTGGACAATAAAGTCATTGTTTTGTTTTGTCTTGTAATAAAGTTGTTACGAAGAGAAGGGATTAAGGATTTAATTACTAAATTACAAGAGCTTATAATCTAAATTTAATTAGCGTGCTAATTAATAAAGTTATTATTATTAAAATCCTGTGAGCTAGATCGTGAATTTTTCTCCGAAGTTTCCTCGTAAACATCTTTTATTCTTTACTTTCAAGTGTTACTTTCTGCATAATTCATGATGGACTCATTCAAGTCATCAGACCCAAATCCATAACAAGAAAATATGAAGAATTGGAGACTACAAGGACCAAAATAGTAATTGAGGAAAAACAAACAATTCAGGAATACATGACACATCATTCAGATAACTAAACCTTAATTACTAATCCTGCCTTTCTTAATTTATTTTTGTTAGTTTTCTTTTTACTTCATTTAAAAAAAAATGTTCCATTCTTTTTTGAGATATTTAATATTACAAAATTATAAATTATTGTAATATATTTTATGTATATATAATTTAAGACCACAAAATTTTATTAATTTTCTCAAACTTCATATCAAGTTATAATCAGACAAAAAATTTAAAACAAAGGGAATACCACATATTTTTACCTTATTTATGTCTTTGTGATCAAGTTAGTAGTCAATTCGTTTTAAGAAGAATGATTTAGTTTGACTAGGAACGGAGTTTAAGAAAAGAAAAAAAAATTCAATCTTGTGGCTCAAAATTAAAGTTATGTCAAATGTATCAAAATGTCCTTTAATCTTGTTGCCTTAAACATATCACGTGAAAAATTAAAGTTAAAGTGTTGCCATAAAAGGACATGAGTCTTTTTTTTTTTTTGAAATAGAGGGATATAATTTAAACTGAAGTTTTATGAAAGAATAATTACTTATATCCAACCTTTGTTCCATCACAATGTAACAAAAGCTAAAGATATCTAGGAATAACATGGTTCATTTAAGATGTGTTTAAGGTAATAATAAAACAAAATGAAAAAAAATCATCGTACAACTCATGTTGCCCGCCAATTTCTTACACGCCACCAGTTTACTTAGCAACTATATAAGTAAACTCATACATTCAAAATTCATTATACGCTCAAAAAATTCAAAATTCAATCAGTTTGTAGAAATGGAATTACATGCTATCGTCTCCGACTTATTCAAAAATAAAATGTCTGAAATGATGGGTGAAATTCTGGCCGAACTTCCGACAGAGGATTCACTGCCGGTGGAGGACTCAACAGATTCATCAACAGAATCGTTGTCAAGTTGAATTTCAAATCCAAACAGCATAACAGATGCTCTTGAGTTGGAGAAATCAACCACAACTGGTGATGCATTTGATTTCTACCCAGCCACACAGACAGAAACAACTGATGAAACTGTGGTGTTTGGATCAAAGGACATTATCGATCCCGGTCCTCCTGTTTGTGATTCGGAGCTAGAGGAGATTGAGGCGGAGCAGGGAGAACTGGTTTGGGACTATGAGCCGGAAGAAGGGGAAAGACAAATTATCAATCTGGATAGGATTGAGGAACCGGCCAATCAACAGCTTAACACAGAGATTACTGAAGAACAACAGCTTAACGCAGATATTTTATCAGTTGTTGTAGGGCAGTGTTAAAAGAGATGGTTAACAGTTTTATTATACTTCCTGCAGAAGTAGCATTTGTTGTTGAGGATGATCTCAAGGTTATCTCGTGTTAGACAGGCCCGTGTAACATAGCTGCAGTTACTTGTGTCCTGGCAAGCAGGTCCAAAGCGCGTATCAAACAAATAGTATAAGAGATAAAAAGCAAAGAGGTACAATATCTGCACAAGCACAATCATGTCCTCCTCATATTATTCCGATTGCTCCTCCACCATCGAAGATAATATTGACTAATCCTCTTCTGTCGGCGCCATCACTCTTGAGATTTTATTTTGAAGAATAAATTGATGAATAAAATAAAGGTGAGTATTATTCTTTTAAATTCCGTTCATTAGCACATCATATTTCTCTAAGTAATTACCCGATAAAGTGGAATAACGACTATCTCAATCCGTAGTCAAGACACAAGATAAAGTCTCATATTAAATGATAAATTTATCAATAATTATTAACTAAAATTTTTTGACTTAACATTGAATAAGTAGAGTTTTCTTTGTCTGAATTTAAGGTTTAAAATTAGAATCATTTGGTTAAGGAACAGACTCAGTGCAATGTATATAACTAATGATATTCCAAGTATTCTTGATTCTCTTTTGATACATTTTAGCTTAGCAAAAGTGAGTACCTTGCTATAAGAAAGGTTATTTCCAATTAATAAAACGTTATCTATTTGTTGCAGTATAATGCATGGGTTCATATTTTAGAAAAAAATCTTATTGATAGATGACGAAATAGTTATTTATTTGTCGCAATGTAATACATTGGTTCTTATAATCAAAAATCATATTGATAGATGATGAACTTTAAGTAGTTTAATTAAAAATTCTAAAATATCACTTGAAATGAGATTAAGGGATAAAAAATTATATGTCTAAGTTAAAGTGTTAAAATAAGTTTTACTATTAAATTCGAGGTTGGTTTTATGTATTTTCTCTATAACAAACAATAAAACAACTTATTCTTAGAAATTATGAAATGTATATTATTTTTAATACACTAATCCCTTACCTTTTTTTTTTCCTTTCTAATTTTTCACTCAATGATCAAATACCTTATTAGGATCTTAATTTGGGTTCACCCATTGTTATGCTCTACAAATAGTTTGGTGTATCAGTCGAGATTTCTTTTGATCATATATATTTGAATTATAATTAAATTTCAAAAATAAAACAAATTATTTACTATAATAAATAAAAAATAATTTGATGATGTAAAAATTTCGTACACTCAGAAGTCAGAAGTGTATATAATTTATTGCAATTCTATATAACTCAGAGCAAACAAGAGGCAAATCTCAAGTTCTCAACAAATAATAGTAACAATTACATGTAGAGAAAAATCATAATAAAACATTACATTACAGAATTAAAATATTCAAATTAATCACCATGTCATCTATCGAATTTCTCAAATCAACAAAGATTTGAAAGTGGAAAACTAAAGATAATGAGAATTACAAAGTAGAAATTAATTCAATTCTAATACAATAATTTAATTTATTGGTGTCTCTACGAAGAATTAATTCCAAGAATTTGTGGTTAAACAGAAGGAATGCCTCAAAAGGTGTATCACACGAGTGTATCTCTCATAGACGAATATCGACTCAGTAGATAGTTGTGAAAAATATAATTCCCAAGCTTAGAACCAATTGCATCTTGAAAAATGTCATAATTGAAGCTGCATTATTTTTGTCCTCTGATATAGTAGGACTTGAAGCAAAACCTCCTAAAAACATAAAATAGGAAGAAAAAGAAATTAACAAATATATAATACTTTCATATGTTATTTTATGTGATAAAAGAGAGCCCTCTACGCAAAACATCTTATATTCACGCAAAGTATAGTGAAAAGGTTGTATTCGAAGGGATTGATGTAGACAATCTATTCTAATACAAATATTATTAACTGTTTTAATGATGACGTAAACACGTAACCTATAAATCATATAGAAAAACTTTATTGTTGCTCCAAATATCACCTTTTTCTATTTTATTTATATTATTACTCTTTGAATAATTGAACAATACGTGATAAATATATCAATAGATTAAAAAAAAAGATTTACCTATATATCACCAATGTAAGAAATATAAAGACACGATTTTAAAATTTTTAGTTATATATATATCACCAGCGTAAGAAATATAATTATTTTTCTTTTAATTATTGCAATTAATACTTTATAGAGAATAAATACAAATATAAAATTAATTAAGTACAAATATATTTACCAGGTGAAAGAGCTGAATCTTCACCATTTGCTATACCTAAAACAAAGAAATAAAGGTTAATTAGAAAAATATAATTAATTGTAACAAATATATAATATTTTTTGTGTCCTTCTTTACGTGACACTATTATTATTTAAAGAATCAAACAATACTTTGAAAACATGAAGAGATAAAAAGAGATGCCCACAACATGAATTTAATTGAGATCTTAATATTTTTAACCAAACGGCTAAATTAAAGTTATTTATAAATTATAACCATCATTGGTGTACTTTTTACTTTATAATAAATGTATAAAATTACTTTTCTTTAGTTGTAGCAATAATTTTTTGTGAATAAAAAATATAAATAAAATAAAAGTAATTAAGTAGGAATAAATAATTTTACCAGGTGACCCAACAGGAACTTCAGAACTTGTTGGAGCTGCAATTGGGATACCTATTGCTGTAAAACAAAACAAAAATAAATAAATTTATATCTACGAGAGAGATAATATTTTAAGACATAAATATGAGCAATATAATTAAATACTTCTCCTAATTAATGTGAGTATTTTTTTTTTCTTAAAGAGTGTAAATAAAAAAATATGATAAATACTTTTGAGACGTAGAGACTAAGAAAGTATTACTATTGTACTAACTAAATTAATTAAATTTAATAATGATATTTTTCAACAACAGAAATAAGATAAGAGTATAAATTGAATATTCAATGAGACTGCCAATGTTTAGTGATAGACTGTCTACTGAGACTTTAATGAGGCACAATAATTTTTTAGTTTTGTATTCAGCGTTCGATATTTGTATTTAGGATTCAATTAAGTTTGGATTCATGCATTACAAATTTCATTTTTGAGGATGATGCTCCTAATAATTTTTTTCTCATTTCTATAGATTTAAACCTGAAATTCCTTATTATTGATAAAAGAATTTCGAATCATTCCATCACAACTCATATTGATATTAATGGTTGTCCCTCTCACCTCTCAAAATTTAATGTCTTTGTTAAGAATTCGACAAGTTTCTAGCATTAATTGTAGAGGGGGTAGGTGGTGAAAATTTATGTGAATCGATGTTTTCATGTCATACTAATTTTGTTATAATTATAAATTAATTAAAGTAAAAATATTTTACTAATTAATTAACTTGTGATTTAGTGTTAAAGTGTGTGTGAGAATATTTATCCCTAGGAAGTATATACCTAAAAAGAATCAAAAAAATATTACTCTTCTCCTTCATTTTGGATTATGAAGATGTAAAAATATTTTATAAGAAGGGTGTACTCCGAGCATGAAGTGGGAGAGAAGTAATGTCATAATTAGGGTTTTGTTCGTATATTCATCGAACTAATATAAATATTAAATGCATATATATTTTATTGGGCTCCAGATTTCAAGGTTAGAATGAAACACCCCCAAACCCCCCCACCCCCCTCCCTCAAGAAAAATACAGCACCATTTAACAAATTAATTGTAACTATATATATTGAACGACTTTATTGTGAAATTTTCAAAAATATACCGTTCCTGATAAAATATTATGTCACATACCTCAATATGTATTTATATTATACAATACCTATACCTAGGGATAGTATTATACATACTATATCAGCTTTGTATAAAAATATATAATAGTATATGAAAGATGTTTTACACACAAATATATGAGCTAACTCGAATAACAAACTCAAAACATGATCTATACGTAAGTGAGACTATTGAGTACGAACAGACATAATCAGGTCTAAAGTGCGTATCGAACAAATAGTATGAGAGATAAAAGCAAAGAAGTACAATACCTGCACAAGTACTAACTGGTGGAGTTTCCAATTTGCAAATATTAGGAAGTTTTAATGCCTTATTGACATCAATTTGGATACCAATTTTATCAGGATTACCAAGTAATTGACACAAACAAATAGGGTTACTATCCAATAATCCAGCAAATGAAGGACAACATTCTTTATCTGGCTTAGTCAATTTACTATCTTGTTCAACATATGTCAAACAACTTGACATGTTCAATAACGCTGTCATACAATCCATCCCACCCGATGTCGCCGGCCCTGATGCAGTTGGCGATATCGACATCGATGGCGACTCTGCAGTTGTCATCGGTGGCATTGTTTGTGCCTCCGTGAACAGAGGCACAATCGTCGAAAATAGAGAGAGGAGGAGGAGGAGAGATGTGGTGGTTGAGGCCATATTGATTTTTGTGTGATAAAATTTTTGTGTAGAAATGACATAAATATAAAGATGTAATAAGTATATAGTAATAACTATACTATTATTATTATTCAGTGGGAAATGTGATATAGCTAACTTTTTAGGTAGCCCAAAAAAATTAAATTTTCCAATACCTACTACCAAACTATGTATTAAATTCTTATCATGTTTTTTTTCTTTTTATGTCCTTTATTTTAAGGTAATTGCACTTCTGATCCCTTGATTATTGATGAATATTGATTTTAGTCCTAAATTCTATTGGACATTGCTTTTAGAAAAAGGAAAAGTATATTCTCAAGTCAAACATATAACAAGCACAAAAACTTGTCTCTATCTAAAAAATCAAAGTTTCACAAATTATGTGCTTTTTTGGTCCACCTAAAGTGATCAATCAATGAAGTTCTTATGGTATAAACGGTGATTTTCTATTCCTTTTAATGTCGTAGTTATATCGCCGAGAGATGTGATGGGATGAATGAAATAAGTGACATAACAATTAAGATTTTTGTAAGAAAATATTCAAGTGATACCTAGCTTATAAAATACATTGAACTATATTTTTCAGTGAAAGATGTTAAGATGATTACTTCTGAACATATATAACTGACTCAGCTTTCAAATGAAATCCTCTCACGTTTAACTATTCAGAGGTCTCGAATTCAAGATGTGAAAGTATATTCTCAAGTCAAAACATATAACAAGCACAAAAGCTTGTCTCTATATAAAAAAAAAATAATAATAAACAAAAAATCAAAGTTTCACAAATTATGTGCTTTGTTGGTCCACTTAAATTGATCAATCAATGAAGTGTTCTTATGATATAAAGGGTCACTTCTATTCCCTCTAATGTTGTAGTTATATCACCGTGAGATGTGATGAGATAGATGGAATATGTGACGTAACGATTAAGATTTTTGTAAGGACTATTCAAGTGATATCTAACTTATAATATATATTGAATTGTATTTTTTGGTGAAAGATCTTCAGCTAATCACCTTCAAACATATATATCTGATTCAACTTTTAAATGAAATTTCAATAGTTATTATTCAGAGGTCTCAAGTACAAGACGTAAACATTAATTGATCAAGGAGAAAAAAGGAAATTTGTATATTACGTTATACGTACCCCTATGTACCACCCAACCATAAAAAGAAGAATATAATGTGCCATCATATGGGAAATTACGTAAGTGACATGACATGCACGTTAGAGAAATAAAGTTTCATACGCAAGAAAAGCTGGATTTCTTGGTAAATAATTTGTGCCCATCCCTCCACCATATTGAACCAAAATAGAAAGAACTAGCTTTTCAGTCTGGGCCTCATATTTCTCCTATATATCATGTTCGTATGGTAACGTGATGTTCTATGTGAATTCATGTTCGAAGGACGCAAAGTTCTAAAGAGGCTATTCTACTTTTTTGTCGATCAAGTCGTATTCACTTTTATTATCACTTTTGATACTTACAGTGTCACAGGGGTGAACATATGTCGGGTTTCTATTTTCATTTGATTTGATATATAATATACAATAATAACTCTATCTCGTCCCAAATAAATTTATAAAATATCTTCACTGATCATATCGTTTCATTTTAATTCATCTCACGTAGGTGTAAACCTACAATTGGATAAAAGAAAGCCAATTAATTCACACGCATGATCATTAGCTGTACAATTTGCCTATGCACCACAATATTTATCGTCCATATAATTAAGTGTATTTTAAGAAAGCTCGTGATTTAAAAACTCTAGTACTAGTAGTTAATTATTAATAGCAAGTCAACATCGATCATTAATTGACAATACAAATTATTGAGGAAAAAAACATAACAAATTTACAATTTATTTTTCATCCGATGTTCGATATTCATATTAAATTTTGATTAAATTTGATTTCACATGGAAAAATTTATAACGATCTCTAATAATGATGACTCCATAGTTGAGGCTTAAACATGAGATATCTGGTTAAAGACGGAGAAATACTTAATTATCACTTTACCAAGAACCATTATTTGTCAATTGTATATAGGTATTTGGTTGAAGAAGAAACACTCCCTTTAATTTATTGGCACCATGTGAAATAATATGTGGAATGGTCCACAAGGTTTTAATCCCACAAGTTATTGCAAGCTGGAAGTGAGTATATAATATAAAATATGCTTTTATAATAAAGAATTATAAGCAATCCCTTTGAAATCTTTAATTAAAGAAAAAAAGGATATAAAAAGAAAGACTAGAGAATGTGGAAGCATTTAATTTTGTTGGATGAAAATGTTGGGAGGTTGAGAAAACAATGAGTTATTCTTTTCATCACGAACGGATATGGTACAGTGGATGTGACTCTTTTTTTTCTAATCAAAGGTTTTAATTTCAAGTTCTAGATATGAAAATTCTTTATTATGGAGCGTTAACCTCGAATGAGCCCTACATGATGTAGTTTTGAATTAGTCAAACTTTAATACAAATATCAAACATCGAGGAAAAAAATGAGTCGGTTCTTTTTTTTCTTCTTTTATGTAGAGAAAGTATGGTCACATGAATGCTTTTTCCTGTTTATATGAAAAGGGGTTATATTTTGAACTAAGAATGTGGAAGCATTTAATTGTGTTAGTTGAAAAAATGGGAAATTATGAAAAAAATAGTCATGAAAAAATGGGAAATTATGAAAAAAAATAGTCAAATATGTCCAAATTAGTAGTATTATTTTTTTTGGAGATATATCTTTTTTGCCCCACCAATTATTAGTAAGTTCTGATTTTGATTATTATAATATCTGATTGAGTATATTGAACCTTTAGTTAGTTAATAAGTAGGAGTTAATGAGTTTGTTTTGGGAAGGATATTTTGGGGATTATAAAATATTAGGGATAAAATGGTAAAAATCTTGGTTAAATAAAAGATGGTACTTCTTATAAGCTAACTAATATATAACTCTATTTTTATTTTGGTGTATAAGCGCGCTAACTAATATATAACTCTAGGATTTTTTGGCGTATAAGCGAGCTAACTAATATATAACTCTAGATTTTTTGGTTGGTATTTTATCAAATGCTTAGATAAGTCAAAAAGTACTTGTAAGTTATAATTTGATCAAACCCACTTACAAGTTTACCTAAACACCCTTTATATACATGTTGGGTAAATTTCATAAATAGCCACTTTCCAAAACATAGTCACCGATAGAGTTTCAAATTTTACAAGTAAAATTCCAAGATATTGTCATTGTGGAACTCTTGTTGAATTTGAAACTCATACTATTTTTTGTTTTGGTTTCCCACCCGGTGTCCAGTACGCACATGGGAGCCCGACTAAATTCAAATTCACGCTAGGAAGTTCCACATTGGGGGGTAAAACGCTCTCTAACAAAGGCGACTTTGTACCCACTTGAAACCCAAGACTCTGGTTAAGGATAGAGTACTTACCATTCCACCACAACCCTTGTTGGAAAAGCGTGACTATTTTTCAAAGACATGACCGAAGAGTGATCAGTAAACATTATTTCTAATATATGGAGAGATCAAAGTTAGATCAAACTGAACATTTTATTATATACATTTTCCCAACCTAAGTTTGTTTCTCATCATTCAACATATTGCTGAGTACAAATGCTACACAATACACACTGGAAACTACTCTCAAGAATGAGAAAAAACAGTGTTAACTAGGCACTGAACTTGTGATTTTTAGTCAGTATGAAGAGGATTCCAATGCCTTAAAAGTGATTGGACGACAAATGGAAGGCAACGGATCCCCGGACCATGCTGAATTAGCCAGCAAGATATTCACAGCTTCAGTAGGATTGTATAAATCCCACCATACATGACTTGAAGCTCGGGGGCACGCCATATCAGGTGAAAGGCAGCCTTTTGTGCCGCCATATTCGCCTGTCCCACAGCAAGCATTCTTTGCATCCTCAAACCCTGCAAAAATTTTCACAGCAGGGTGAGATTTGTGTTATGACAAATCAAAACAAGAAAACTGAAAATGCGATAAAAAAATCCAAATTTTGAACAAGCAAAATAAGAACTAAGATGTGTTCTTTCTTTATCCGTTTAGGATCAGACACCTTGACGCAAGGATTATATCAAGAGAAAAAACAAAAACATAAGGAAAAAGGACTACAAAAGAGCACAAAGAAAGAGATGTGAAATTATTAATGAAGTTAACAAGGCATAGTGGAACAAACAAATCGTATGTGAAATATTGATTTGCTTCTTTTGAGTGAAGAAGGCAAATAAATGAACTATCTAAAGATATCGGCCCCCCAAACCCCACCTGTAGGATCACAATGCGTATGTTGTTGGCAAAGTTAAAGATATAAGCCAATATGCAATGAGAGAATAGTCTAACACTTCAAATAACGTATCCATCATTATAGAAACGACGTGCTGTCAAATTTGAGGCCTTTTCAAATAATCCTGACTGCAAGGGGCTTTAGATTGGTATGATCAAGTAAATGAAGAGTATCTACAATGTGATGCAAATAGAGATGTAGCAACCATCAAAAGATTATGCAGAAAGTGGTGTATGTTGTACTACTTCAATGGCTAAGCAAATTATGAGAAAGGCTATTAATTTGGGTAAAGTGTATGAAGCATTGATCATACCATAGGCTTGAGGATGAAAAATGAATTCCATCATTGCTCGATAGGTATCACAGAATATGACTTGAGCACCTTGCATTTTGATGTTAAGGTCGACAATCCTCTGCTCTAGCCTTGTATTGTATTCCAAAACTAGCAGGTTGACATCGTTCTCACAGCCCAATTTATTGCCGATGCTTGAATTGTACCTTATGCTCATTACACTCGGTGAACATCCCAAAGGCAGTATGCCCATGCATACTATCTTCCTAACATTTGCATCATAAAGATTCTGAATGACATTTATCATCTGGTCAACCAAAATATGGGTGAAATGTAGGCCATTGTATCCGGGACTTGTTGCAGATTCATCATCAACCAAGTAATTGATCAAATCATCTTTCCCGAATGACAGGTAGAAAAGGGAGGATTCAATTAGACTTTTTGCAGTATCTTGGCCGAGCTGAAGTTGCAGTAATTGTATGGTCTCAAATGCTTGGCGTAGTTGTTGGTTGAGGGACTGGTAGCTTCTACTTTTGGGGTACATGATGGTTGCTTGTGCAGCACCAAAGTTCACTCCATTTAGAAGATCTTCCATCGATCCATTCTGGCTGTAGAATGGTTTGACATATTGCAAGCCCATCTTCTTAGCTGCAGCAAACAAGTTAATTGTCATCAAAACTTCTGCGGTTTTAAGCTGAACTAGTATGGTACCAGGATAACTCAATATATCAAACGCTTTCAAACTGGAACATTTCTATGTGACATTATTACAACACATGACCGAAGTTCCAAGATATCATAGAGAAGCACAAATCTTGGATATGATATTCTTCTCAAACCAGGAGAGACATAACCAATTTCAACCTAAGCCACATATAGGAAAAGACATATAACTGTTTGTTTATCAAATTGGCCTATGGGCGGACTCGTTTGGCAACAGATTTTGGTTCCAAAATTAAAGTAATATTTGGAGATTGTTTCAAATAAGTGTTTGTTTATCAAATTGACTCATCATTTCAACTTCAAACTTGAAATACAGAATTTGAAGTTTGAAACACATGTTTTTAGGAGTTTTTCAAGTTCTTTTTAAGTTTTTACTCACAAAACGTCAAAACACACAACTTCAACTTCCAAATATCCTTTTCAAATATCAACCAAATCATGTCCAAACACCTAAAAACAACAACATACCCAGTGTAATCCCATAGGTGGGTTCTAGCCGTCTAGGGAGGATATCATGTATGCAGACCTTCCAAAAGAACCTCAACTCGAGTAATGCACATCAAAGCAGTTTAAAAACGAAAATACAGAAGTAACGATGACATAGCAAATAACAGAGAGAGCATTACTTAGCATTCACAAACCAAGTGAAAATGCCTTAAAACAGAAAAAATATTTTCCAGCATTTCTGCTGCTTCCATAGGCATAACAAGCACACCAAATTTACACATACCCATTTCAAGAAATAATAGTTAACCTAACCTCCTCTGCCCCACAACAGTAACAGAGCCAGAATTTTCATTAACACCCGAAGAAGACAATGGGATTCAACATAAATGGAAGTAATTTTAACCTTGAATATACGGTGTAATTTTCTGTCAAATGAACCCCCCCCCCCTAACACACACTGACACAATGAAGAACCAGAAAAGAAAACACTGGAAGTTCAATCATTTCTTGAAATTCTCATCACCATAGCTACACAAATCCCAAAAAGAATCACAGAGAAAGAACATACATACACCAAATAGATAAAGAAAGGCAACAACAGAGAGACAGAGAGAAAGTACCAAGAAGCTGAGGAAGAAGAGTTTGATCAGAGCCATTACAAGGGTTTAAAGATAGATTTTGGTGCAAAATAGGGTAAAAAGGAGTATTATCCCCACAATCAACAGAAGAATCACCCAAAATGTACATAGAAGTCACTGATGATGGCCACCCAGAAGTACCATTTGTAGACACAAACAATTCATCATTTCCCATACACAAATGCATCTTTAACAACAAACCCACATAGAAAATTGATCCAAGAACCCAACTTTTGCTCCCTAAAACCCACATTCTGAACCCCCAATAAGAAAAATGAATTTCTGGGTTCGTTTCTTCCTCCCTGTTTCTTGGAAATATCCCACCTTTAAGTATTTGTGGTAGAAGAAAATCGACACTCGTTTATGGCTACTAAACTGTTCTTTATGTGTGTTACTTTACTCGAGAATCTTTTTATTATTCTACGTCTTCGTAAGATAGGAATAAAGCCTGGCACTCTCTTCATATGAAATTATACGAAGTATGTTCACGCAATATCGAATCGGGTGAGTTTTTCTTTTTTTAATTTCAACTTATATATCTTGTTAAAATTGTGAATGTTTTGTTTATGTCAACTTTTTGTTTATTTGTTATATACAATTTTCAAGTATTACTTTTTAAAATTGATTGACATTGATATATGAAATTATATGAACAACGAGGGGAGCATTGCAGTAACGATAAAATGGTTTTGATATGGGCTATAACTCGGGGAGAGCTAGGAGACTAAAGAGATTCATATTTTGGAAACTATATAAGGTTAAAGTTTTTTTTTTTTTTTTGATACATGTATTAGATATTGAATTTTTATATTTACTGTTGAATTCCTTAATGAAAATTCTGACTAGATCAGTATCTTTAGATTGCATGTTTAAGTCGTAAAATAAGTCGATAATGCTTGTGTCAAAATAAGTTGTATATATCGTACCCCTTCTTGAGGTGCAACCCTTCTCCATACCCTACTTGAATTGTTGAACGTGAGATATTTCGTGCACGATTTGTATGGTAACCGGAGCAATCACATTGTTTGCATCTTATTTTAATTTTTTGTTTTATTGTTCTACAATCACATTTTGCTTCTTATTGTAATTATTGTTATCTTATTATTTTTGGAAGGTATTTTAATGTGGTTGTGGAAGCAAAATTTATGTGAACCACCTGTTTTTCCCCATAACAAAGAACATACATTTTGTATTTCTATTTCCCTTTTCCTGTACCAAATTTTTGACACATACTAAACGTACCTTAAAACTTATGATCTTAAACAAATCACAATACTTGTATAGTTATAGGAGACTGACAAAAACAAACTATTTCAAGACCCCCTCACTATTCTCCTTCCGCCAATACATTCAGCTTAAATGGAGAAACATGGTAAATAAGGATTCATATATACCAAAAGAACCCTATCTTGTTTGGGATTGACGCGTAGTTGTGAATCTGTCAATAATAATACACCAAAAGCAGCTGATATCTTTCACAGAGACACAGACATGATGAAATACACAATCACCATTTTACATATATAAAAGGTGTTCCAAACAACTTGGTTTTCAAAGTGAAGTTAGCCTTTTTGCCATTAAGCCTGCCATAGAGACGGAAGAAGTTCACACAAAACCGGACACAAGAAATTGGTCAATGCAAAAGATCAAGTTCTGCAGAATCTGCAAGATCACAAGCTCGCCATTCACCAGCTACAATTTTGAAGTTTCCATGTTGTGCTGACCAGATCTGGAAGAATGATCATTATAGCATGAAACCAATCCAGTTTCTTACCAGCAGTCGAGCATAGGACACAGTTAAGATGTGACCTACAACCCTTTTAATCGAATACTCCGAGGCAGCATCAGTCACTGAGCTTTTGCCAATGGAAAAGAAGTCAGAGATAATAACATTTCAACGGATGAAGACTTTGATTATACCAATGTCAAAGTAAGGTGTTAAAAAGCTGTCAGTAAACCAAAAGCAATGAAGACAGAACTAGTCTAAGACGCTCAAGGCTATTTTACAGAATGAATGGATTTGTTATAAACATGGTGCAAGAACTAGATGTGCCACTCTGTAACCAGTACTGGGGCAGGTATCACAAAAGTAAGCCGTCTGCCATGGTTCTCCATCACATAAAAACTAGCTTTTAAAGAATCACTGTATGTTAAAGTAAGAACAAGTATAGCAAGGCGACCAGGTCATATCAAGTTGAGCAACAAAGCAGATAATATCCCTGTATGTTACAAGCACCATCTTAGTGCTTGGCTGTTGACATTTATAATATCACTACTTACCAGTTCCATAAAAAAAACAAAGCAGAAAATAATCTGACCTTTTGATTGCCAGCATCAACGAAAAACTGGAATAGAGGTTGATCATATCAGAAAAGAAACATTTTTGCATTCTGAAAGTATCAAGAATTAAAATCGGTAAGCCCTTGTCAGTGACATAAGACACCACGAAATCAACCAAATAAGGAAAAGGTTGTCAAACGGAACAAGTTGTTCCTTCAATTTGAATACCAATGTAAATGAGAAACAGGTAAAACTACAGAAGACTTAAACTTTAAGATACACGTTTTGCATATGACAACGAGCTATGAGCAAAGCAGATTTAGGAGATATTGACAAACTGCAACAATTTCTAGGCCTTCAGCTTCCCAGTCACCCTGCGCTTGTTGCGCCAGCTGTTCCTATCACCATTCAATTGATTCTTCTTAGCAGCAACTGAGCACTGATCAGCGCGACTGCCTTTACCAGTCATTTCAGACTGAAGTTTACGCCTCCTCATTCTGTTCTCTAACCTTAATCCTCTTAATGCTCGAACTCTCTGCTCAACCTCCAAAGCTTCTGAGAAGTTCCAGATCCTAACAATGCCTTCTTCTCCAGCACATACAATACGATCAAGACCAACACCCACAGCAAACAGATTGCTCCCAAATCCATGTAACATTCTTTGAGGTGGCTCTACATTTTTAGACCTATTGTCAACCTTCGAAGGCTTCTCCATCACATAACTCCGATTCTTCCTCAACAGCTTTCTCACATCAATAAGTGAGAGTTTTCCATCACTGGAAGCTGAAACAAGCCAAGGGAACTCAAATGCAAGAGAATACACAGCACCTGAGTGAGGAATCCATGTAGCCACACGCCTGAGATGAAACTTATCATTTCTACTGATCTCGAACATGCATATAGCTCCATCTTCCCCTCCAGTGAACAAAAGCTTCCCTGTGTGACTTCGTGTCAAGGAAAAAGCATTTCCAGCATGAACATCGGTGACAATAGCAAGTTTTGATCCAATATTAGTGTCCCAGACATAAAGATCTGAGCCTGCAGCGCTCGCTACTGTTGTATCATGGGGAGCAAGGCTCCAAACCCAGTCGTTGTGCATTAGAACTTTCAGACATTTCAAAGAAGATCGATCCCAAACACGAATACTCATGTCCCACGAACCACTGTACATCTTATTCAAATCCAATGCAAGACATGCTATTGGTCCTTCATGTTCCCAAACTCTGAATTCCATGTTCTGCTTCTGAGGTGATCTAAGATCAAAGAGATGTGGATTTCCATCCTCTGCTCTCCAACCATGTATGAATCCATCTGTACCCCCGGCTATTAAGAGCCTCGAATCAGCCGCAACTGCACGAATAGTGCAGCCAAGAGGGCGAGATGATGCAATAGATAAACCTTCTTCCAAGTCCCACATTCGCACTATCTGATCATACCCTGAAGTAAACAGAAGTTTCTTTGAACACAAAACGGAAACAGTTCTAACAGCCTCAGTATGACCATACAATGTATCAATACTATAGCGTCCCATGAATGTTTTACTACGGAACTCCCTCTCCACGAAAAGCTCCTTCCACGACTTCTCATCTGCATGCTCTGCACCCACAGGTGCCAACAATATTGGCTGCCCCCACCTTTCACAATAGAACTCCTTCCACACATGGTGCTCCGAAGCAAGACAATACAATGATGCATTAACACACGAAACAACACCAAGCTCCTTCGGTTCTAAGCAATTAAGTATTTCTGAGATCAACGCCGGAGGGAGGTCAGTAATAGACCGACAATCAGGTAGGACCTCATTAACTGCGAGCAACTCCTCGCATTTCAAACTCAAACTACCACCTTTCCCATCCAATCTCCACAATGATTTTTGCTTCTCTGAGTCGAATATGAAACTCTTTGGGTTCTTTGAAGGTTCAATAAAACTAGTATCAACTTTTTCTCTGCAGGGGTAATCTACACAATCTATAGAACAATCTTCCAAACCAATCTTAGTACCTCTTTGGCATTCAAATTCCATAAAATTGGTTCCCCTAACCCTAAATATTCAACAGCAGAGCCCTATAAGAAATTTCAAGAATCAGCAGAAGTTGTACAAACCAATATTCCTAAAAAAAAAAAGAACAAGAAGAAAAAAGGCAAACTAACCACACCCCAGTTACAAAGACCACAAAGCAACAACAACATACCCAATGTATTCCCACAAGTGGAGTTTGGGGAGGGGAAAGTGTACACAAACGTTACCCCTACCTCGTAGAGGTAGAGAGGCCATTTCCAAAAGACTCTCGTCTCAAGTGCAGCAAATCAAAGTACTAACAAGAAAGGGCATACAACAGTAAAAGAAAGCGTGTCAATTAATAAAAGAAGTACAGAGCATCAAAGAAAAGAAACAATCACAGCGAAATAATGTGGTAACGGAAAGGAAAATACATATATAAGGCTAATACTATGACAAACACGGAGCTCCCAAGCTCCTACAAAGCCTAAATTTGTCAAAAAATGAGCCAAAGCTCAACTACCTACCAACCTTCTAACCTAATCTATGACCTCCATACCCTCATATCTATGGTCTTGTCCTTAATAAGCTGAACTTGCATCATATTATGTCTAATCACTTTTCCCAAAATAGTTATTCAACCTACCTCTACCTCTACCTCTCCTCGTACCCACTAAACAAGATAATAAAGGTAACCCAAAACTCAAGAGAAGTAAATACATGTATAAGGCTAAAACTATGACAAACATGGAGCTCCCAAGCTCCTACAAAGCCTAAATTTGTCGAAATCAACTACCGACTAACCTTCTAACCTAATGTGGCACCTCCATACCCTCATATCTATGGTCTTGTCCTGAATAAGCTGAAGTTGCGTCATATTCTGTCTAATCACTTTTCCCGAATAGTTCTTCAACCTACCTCTACCTCTCCTCATACCCACTAACCAAGACAAAAGAGGTAACCTAAAATTCAAGAATACAGACAGAACACCCTAAATAATGCAGAAACAAGAACCCCCAACAAGAAAATTACCTCCTAAAAACCCAAAAAGCGAAAAGTTCTCTTCTTTTTTTTTCCTTTTGTGGCAAAAGGAGTATAAACAGATCTAAATAACAAAAATACAACAATATTATAAACAAACAACAACAAAAATAAGGATCCAAGCTAATATAAATTGGCGAACAAAAGAAACAAGAAGTGAATACCTATAATAAAGAGGAAGAAGAACAATTGCTTCCGAATTTGCTTTGAAAATTTTAGGGATTCGAATTTGGGGGAAAATTTTTTTTGGTGAATTTGAGATATTAGGTGAGAGTACTTGCTGAGATTTATTTTGTGCCACTATTTAACTTTTGTCCCTTTAGTTATCAATCTCACTAAAAATATTTTTTTCGTTCATTTTTACTAAAAAAGTATATTTTCTTCACCTTATTTGTTATTTTTAGTATATATATATATATATATATGAAAAGTCATGTTTACCCTAACCTCCCGACCTCATTGTGTGGGATTACTTTAGTGATATTAATAGTTAATATTGATCTTTTTTTAAATTATTTTTCAAGCCTAAAATTGAGAATTAATTAATATGAACATTATGATAAAGTAACTATATCAATATCAATATTATTTCTAAAGAAGCATGTAAAGTCCAAAGTGAATAGAGGAGGTATTGGTTAATTTCTTTTTTTATAATCGTGGTGTTCGGGTCAGCTTATGCTCAACTCGTTTTATCCCACAGGATACATGTCACCTGCCACTAGCAATATGTATGAGGTAACCTTGTCTATTAAGGCTAAAACAAATAAAAAGAAATCACCAAATGTTTTTTTTTTCTTTTCTCTGCTGGAAATTAAACCTGATATCTTCTAGTGCTCAATCTACTTCATTAGTCACTTGGTGAATGAAATTGACTTCTGTTTTTCAAAACTGCGTCAAAGATACTACTCATGCCCTAAATTCCTTTCCTTCAAAACAAAAAACCATGAAGCTCTAAATATGGGCTTAAACCTTAAATCTTTTTTTTCTAAAAGAAAAACTTTGAAATCATAATCCCCTCTTTCCCAAAATTGTGTGAACAAGTGTCAACTAAAATCTTGAATTTCTTTTCCCCAAAAGAAAAACTCGTGCAACCATATTTTCTTTTCTAATTTTTTTTTTTTTTTTACGTTCAAGCTGAATGGTATAAATTATAAAAGAACTAAGTAATAGATACCGCATCTTTCACTTTTGGCTATTAAGTGAGGAATACTGTTTTGACTCTTCGTTATAACAAATTTTAGAATGTAGAGGTCTTCATGTTCTTGATTCACATATCTCTACACAGGCTTGGAAGGCTCGATCTCTAAGTCGCCAATCAAATATAATATCAAAAAGTGTTTTGAAAAAGTTCGGTTCGGTTCGATATTTTGATTTTTCGATATTTATGGTCAACCATACTTTCTTCTATTAGTTGTGTTGTCATGTTCATAAGACTATCACTAAGCAACTCATAAAATTGTATTACCTGCGCTTGTTTCTTGAGTCAAAATTGACTTACTATCTCAACTTCATCAAAATTATCTTCTTGCAGAAATTCACTTTCATCTTTTATTAGAGTTTCGTTCTGAATATCAACTAACTATGTAACTCACAGATCATTATAGATTTCAATCTCAGCCTGCATTTTTGTGAGTTTGCCTTATTTTGTGGCTCTATTGCATTATGCATTTTTCTTCCTTAACTGTTTTATCTTATCAATAAGTTGAACATCATGTTTCATATGCTCCACTTCATTACTCCTATCAACATCACAAACAATAGGAGAATCATAATATATGCTCGAAAATAGAGAATAATAGATCGACTTTTGTGCTAGTTCTTGCTCGAGCATGAAAGTTTCATTTCAGGAAAGGACGACGTACTATGATACTTCCGTCTTGTCGAGTCTTGCTTTGGTCTCTGGTTTGATGGTTGTAAGTGCTAAAAATCTAATACATTCCGTCATACAAGTAATATAGCGAATCTAGAGTCGGTTATTGTATTCACGATGACTTGTGATTAACTAGTTACTAAATTCAACTAATGCTAATTATTTATTCAAGTGATAAAATCTAAAGATATAATTATGATGTACTAAAATTTAAAGAAAATAAGTGATGAACTTCAACCAAGAATGAGCGAATTTTTATGTTATCAGTGATATGAAAAAGATGTAGGGGTTATGCATGCATATAAAGCAAATGATGTATTTTTTTTATTTTTTTTTAAAAAAAAGGAAGAAAAATGAAGAAAAGAGAGTCAAGAAAGAAAGAAGAAAAATGAAAAAAAGAGAATAAAAAACAAAGAATAGGAGGGGCCACATTATAAGAAACCAACAAAATCTATCTTATCCACCGTTTTAAAGCATATGATATTTATGAATAAAATATAAGAAGTTTTAATAAAAATAATATTCTTTCATTCAAATTTTACGCGCCCTTTTTAACACTAATTAATGTAGCAACTTAAATTGCACTTTCCTAATTATATGATCACATGACTATATGATTTATTGCATTTTTCTTCATTATATATTCACGTGATTATATACTCGATTACACTTTCCTTTTTAATTTAAACAAATCACCTCATGAAATACCTTTTAAAGTAATTATTGCTTAATTAAGTTACATGATATAATCACATAAATCCTATGATTTATCTAAATGTATTTTCTCCTTTACAACATTCCAAAAACAAGATATTTCAATGTATTGTTGTTTTTAGCTCTTTTTTTTATTGTAGACTTTGTATTATTACTTGCTGTATTTTTTTTTCACTGTCTCATTCTTTGTATTTGAATTTGTTGAACTTAAATCGAGAATCATTCAAAAACAGTCTCACTACTTTCACGAGATAGTGGTAAGATCAACGTACATTTTTGTTGTTGTATCATTGTATTTACTATTATTGGACTATGATAGTGCAAATTATTTTAACTTTAAATTGAATATTTTACTAGTTGATTTTATATTTAAAAAGTCATATTTGTTCATTTTAAAATTTTATTTACTTTTATTCAAGACGTAAATTATTTAATTTTTATTGAGATGTAGTTTTATTCTAATGTCATAAAAGGTTGTTTTATTTTTAAAATCAAAGTCTCATTATTATGGAGCTCACAATTTACTACGATTAGTTTAATTAATCAAGTGTTCTTACAAATCATTGATTACTAAATATGCCAAAAGATTGGGTGTTTAATTTAGTTAATAAGATAGTCCTAGTATAGACAATTAATTTACTAAGAACAAGATTTGAGTATCTATTATACCTAATGTATAAACCATGCAAGATCTCTCAGTAACCTCTTGTTGATATATCAAATGTCATTAAACATAGTTAAGAAAAAAATATCTATCTACAATAATAGTAATTCATCTTCTTGAATTGAGTCTTCACAATATTTTTTTCCTTGCGTGCTTATGCGGTTGTTTACGTTAACCTAAACCGATTAGAACCTATTTGCAGTTCTCAATTCTGATTGAACTAAAAACTTAATTTATTGATTACGTTAGGCTAGACCGATTAGAACATCTCTGCATTTCTCAATTCTAATTGAACTAAAAACTTAACCTACTTATAAAAGTTGAATACGTTATGCTAAACCGATTACAAAGTTTGGATTAAACTAAAAACTTAATTTATATATCTCGACTTTTAAAAAAATTAAAATAATGAATTCAACCAACTATATAAAGATACTATTTTTTTCTTTCAAATATTCAATGACAAGTAAAAACACTCACTTCTCACAAAATATGAAAATTGCTCAAGAATACACAAAATTAGAAGCTTAATCACCAAAGAACAGTGAATTCTGCTGTTGATTTCGAAGTTGTTTGGAATCAATGAGGTGTGGGAAGCGGTATTGGGATCAATGGGCACCGAATGAGAGAAACAACAAAAAAAAGTTGTAAGCTATATAGCTGTAACTGTTACTTTTCCATTGTTTGATTACTTGTTCAACTCAGCTATGAGCTCAAGAGATTGCTCTTTTGCTAATTTGGTTTTTAGTTCACCATTTTCTTGATTTCACATTGTGTTCTTTCCCTTGTTTTAAGAGCTTTTGACACCTCAAAAGGGGGGAGGTTCTAGACAAGTTTTGCCTATATAAGTTGAGTTGTGAATTGTGGGTGTTCAAGTTATAGTTGTGGGGTTCTTTTCTTTTTTGTGAATTTGGGGTTTCAAGCATTTTTGAGGTTCAATTCCATTGAATTTTTGGTTTTTTCAACTATTTAGTTTGTGGGTGTTTGTGTTTTCTTTTTTTTTGAAGGAACTGATCATCAGTGGTTTGGTCTAAGACAGCTTGTTAAGCTGTTGTTATTCAGGTATAAACCTAAAACGCTCAATTGGGGTTGTGAATGAAGTTTTATGGAAGATCAGTTTCTTTGAAGTTTAGCTTTCAGCTTGTTGTGTTGTATAAATGAGGTTTTCCATCTTGAGCTTGAATTATGCTTAGGCATTGTGTTTTTTTTGGTGTTAGATTTTATATCAAACCATTTTGAAGCTGAGTTTTGAGGTTTTGCTTTGTAAATTCATGTAGTGTTATAATGTTACCAGTTTCAAAAATAAATAAATCAGTTTTTTTAGCATTTTCTTTAAGATTTATGTTGTTCCTTTGTTGGTATACCTGAGGTTTTCACTCTTGGGCTTTGAATTAAGCTTAGGCATTGTGTTTTTTTGGTGTAAAATTTGATATCAAACCATTTTGAAGCTGAGTTTTGAGGTTTTGCTTTGTATATTCATGTTGTGTTTTCATGTTACGAGTTTCAAAAGAAAAAATCATGTTGTATTTTTAGCAATTTATGATGTTCCTTTGTTGGTATAACTGAGGTCTTCTATCTTGAGCTTTGAATTAAGCTGAGGCATTGTGTTTTCTTCATATGAGATTTGATACCAAACCATTTTGAAGCTGAGTTTTGAGGTTTTTCTTTGTAAAATCATGTTGTGTTTTTAGCATTTTCTTCTAGATTTATGTTGTTCCTTGTTGGTATAACTGAGATTTTCCTTCTTGAGTTTTTTTCTTGGGTGTTAGATATGATACCAAACCATTTTTAGGCTGAGTTTTGTGGTTTTTCTGTAAATTCATGTTGTGTTTTTAGCATTTTCTTTAAGATTTATGTTGTTCCTTGTTGGCATAACTGAGATTTTCCATCTTGAGCTTTGAGTTAAGCTGAGGCATTATGTTTTTTTTGGGTGTTACATTTGATACCAAACCATTTTGAAGCTGAGTTTTGAGGTTTTGCTTTGTAAATTCATGTTGTGTCATAATGATACCAGTTTCAAAAAAAATAAAAAAATCAGCTGACACATATTAGCCTCAAGACATTTTGTTCTCTAGATTCTCTTCTTTTTTCTTTTGCCCATTTGTTTTTTAGTTGAGCATTTTCTTGGTTCCACATTGTAGCTTTGTGTTCTTGAGAAGTTTGGTCAGATTCGTATGAGTTTTTCTTGTGGGTGTTGAAGTTGTAGCTGTGGGGTTCTTTACTTCTTTGTGAATTTGGGGTTTTAAGCATTTTCTTGGTTCAATTCGATTGAATTCTTGTTTTTTTCAACTATTTAGTTTGTGGGTGTTTGTATTTTGTTGTTTCTTGAAGGAACTGATCACCAGTGGTTTGGTCCAAGACATTGTCAGCAGCGTCTTCAGCTTTTGTTATTCAGGTAAAAACCTAAAATGCTTGACTGGGATTGAGATTAAAGTTTAATGGAAGCTCAGTTTCATTAAATTTTAGATTCAGCTTGTTGTGTTTATAGCATTTTCTTTAAGATTTATGTTGTTCCTTGTTGGTATAACTGAGATTTTCCATCTTGAGCTTTGAGTTGAGCTGAGGCATTGTGTTTTTCTTTGGTGTTCGATTTGATACCAAACCATTTTGAAGCTGAGTTTTAAGGTTTTACTATGTAAATTCATGTTGTGTTTTTATCATTTTCTTTAAGATCTATGATGTTCCTTTGTTGATACAACTGAGGTTTTCCATCTTGAGCTTTGAATTAAGCTGAGGCATTGTATTTTTTTGGTGTAAGATTTGATATCTGACCATTTGAAGCTGAGTTTTGAGGTTTTGCTTTGTAAATTCAGTTGTGTTTTTAGCATTTTCTTTAAGATTTATGTTGTTCCTTTGTTGGTATATCTGAGGTTTTCTATCTTTAACTTTGAATTAAGTTGAGGCATTGTACTTTTTTGGTGTTAGATTTAATACCAAACCATTTTGAAGCTGAGGTTTGAGGTTTACTCTGTAAATTCATGTTAAATTTGCATTTTTTAGCATTTCTTAAAGAGGCATTTGGCCGTGGGTTTCAAATACTTTTTACATTATGTGATATTTATGAAGTTGTATCCCCTTTTCAAACTGTTTGGCAAGCTTTATCTAAGCTGAGGGTCTATCGAAACAATCTCTCTATCTCAACGAGGTAGGGGTAAGGTATGCTTACACTCTACCCTCCCCAGGCCCCACTTGTGGGATTACACTAGATTATTTTTGGCCTCATGTAATTTGATCATGCATTGTCTCTTTCCAAATTATTTGGCATGCTTTATTTAAACCAAAGGTGGAAACAACCTCTCTATCTCTACGAGGTAGGGGTAAGGTCTTGTACACTCTACCACCCATACCCCACTTGTGGGATTACACTGGGTATGTTGTTGTTGTTGTTGGAATTTATGAAGTTGGAATTGTGTTTGGTTATACTTTTTTGCAAAGGAAAGAAAGAACACTTTCTTTTGGAATTTATGAAGATGGAGTTGGAAAGAAGGTTTGGAGCACTACTCCAAATTTGGAATCCAAACTCCAAGTTGGATTTGGAAATTTTATAACCAAACTCTGATTTTGAAATAAAGTGAAAACTATTCCCAAAAAAAAAATAAGTGAGTGTTCTTTAAAAGAAAAATCACTTGAGTTCTTCAGGTGCTGATTTTGAGGTTGATATATTTGCATTTTCTTTTTCAACAACTATGAAATTTAAAAGTATGTTAACTTGCTTTATGGTAGTCAGTAGATATCATTTCCGTTGTTGTATACAGGTCTCGACTCTCGACCAATGAGGTTTTCCTTGCAAATTTGAGATAATCATTTTCCTCTACGTTCCTTGTTTTATCCCCAAGAATGGGTTGTCGTCTTACTTAGTTGTTAGATCAGATAAGGAGCGGTTATAGATTTTCAAATGTTTGGTTTATCCGTGTCTGTTAAATTCAGAATAAGTTATCCATTTTTGTCGTTATCGTTATTTATCTTTTCCTTGTTGTCGTTTTCCAAAAATCTATTCTAAATCTCTTTATTGTCACCCACTTCTGATTGGATACTCGACTAGCTTTGTCATACTCATGAATGAGGTCACGCAATTCGGCACGTTGTTTTTATTACACCTTGACGTCGTAATTATCAATTTTATATCCCATTTCATCGGACGTTACATAGTGTATGACAACTGAATGTCTTGACAGGATGACTTCAGAAGTTGGCATAGATTCGACATCTGTTAAAGAAGCTAATGCTGGAAGAAATATAAGAGAAGGTAGCCTACTGAAAAAAGGTCCTTGGATTAAAGCAGAAGACGCGATTTTAATGGATTACGTCGCAAAGTATGGGCAGGGAAATTGGAGTTCTGTCCACAGGCTAACAGGACTTGCTCGCTGTGGGAAAAGTTGCCGTTTGCGGTGGGCAAATCACCTAAAACCAGATTTAAAGAAAGGTGCTTTCACTCAGGATGAAGAGGAACTCATAATTGAAATGCACGCTAAGATAGGAAACAAATGGGCGCGAATGGCTGCTGAGGTTTGCATCACGTCTCATTTACTTTTCCAGAAGCTACTTTATTGTTACAGACAAACTATATGAAATGATTAAAAGCTAAGAATGCTATGTGATATAAATCTTAACTATTCCCAGGGATATTAGTTACAGTTCAATATATAGTTTTGGTAAACAAAAATTTGTCGTTTTCTTTTATTACCATATAATTCTTGCTCTAACTCCCTACTTGGTTGCTGTATATAGATTCTGTATATAGACTTTAGTGTCATTTCTTGGTCAAAAGTCGGGGTCGGCTTCAAGAAAAAAATTGGTTTGGTATTTTCGGTAGACTGTTGTGATGGCGGGTGGCACTTTAGTTTAATTATATATCTTTCTTCAAAGTTATGTACTTTTGCACCGAAACATAGCAGAAGCTGGTGAGTGTCAGCGCACCCTTATGTCCCTTTATCTCTGAACGTAGGTCTGCCTCTAAAGTTTAGCCTCAACATACTAATATGTAATATTAGGTGTGGTTGGTAAGGTTCATACAGTGTTATCAAAAAGTCATTTAGTTATTGTTACACTTGCACTAGGTTTGGGTGGGAGTAACTATGAGATTTAGAGAACTATACTAGTTTTTGTTAACTCTTAATTTTCCTTAAAAGAAGATTTTTATCATTGTTGGAATGAGAGGGATCCGAATAAACCAGATATGGAGGATTCATCTTTTTTATATTTTTTTATATAGAGGATTCACATAGCGGGCTGTGAGTAGTTTGGATCAAGACCTATTTTTTGATTGGTTGGTTGGTTGTTAGTGATCCCTTGGCGAAGACCGGGACATGTTCTGATTCAAATGAATGGGGTAGATAGCCAGTATCATTTCCAGGCAAAAAAGAGAGAATGAAATTACGGAGTGCTACCTCTATCTGCTCTGTCTGTCCTTTCTTATCTTTTATAATATTCAGGCCCATTTTACTTCATCTGGATGTTGCTTTAATTGAACTCTTGCAGTATATGTTATGCAGTAAAAGATGGTGGTCTTATGTGTGGCGAAACTTGTATGCAAATCATATTGAATATTACTTTTCGTGGACTAAAAATGTGGACTCTCCTCTTTCTTTCAAAAGACTTAGTTGTATAGCTTTCATTTTCTGATACTGATTTTATGTTAACTTTCTCAATTTGAGTGGTTGGTAGCCATATGACACATTCTTCGAAGTCTATTATTTATTTTTTCATGGCCCTTCTACCGTCTCAGTTCCCTGGCCGCACAGACAATGATATAAAGAACTTCTGGAACACCAGACTAAAGAGACAACGGCGTGCAGAAAAACATATGCTCCCTCCATGTGTTTTTTCCCAGGAATTTAGTGAGGACAAACAAAATAAGGAGCTGGTCACATCATCCTCTGCAAATTCAGATCCTCATCTCTTGCCTATTAACAATGTTGAGATTCCAACTGCGGAAAACAGAAATTTTGAACCTAGTCAGCAGTTGTATCCTCCGGGGCTTCTTAATATTGGTTTTAGTAGCTTTCTTGATACTCCTGCAACTAGCTTACGTGATCAGGGTCTTAATTCTTCCTGGAATACTCATTCTGTCCGCTCAACAGTTCATTCATCCAAGCGTATACGAGGATCAGAATCCTGGTTCTCTGATCAAAATGTTGACCTTTCTCAATCTCACCATCAATATCAAAATGATTGTTCTTTGTTTACTCAATCCTTGGGGTTTTCTTCATTGTATACTCATAATCTGACATCGAATTATCACCCATCATCCGCCGGTGACATTCCTGGCATCCATGCCTCTTCTTCAGAGCCCAAATTGAAGGGTAAGCTGGAGCTCCCTTCATTCCAAACTCCGATAACGAGTTGGGATTCACCTTCCTCAGTTCCTTCAATTGAGTCCTCCAATACTTTTATTCGATCTCCTCCAAATGAGTATACTGATTCTTGCAGTCTGTCACCCCAAAGCAGTGATCTATTGCATGCCATACTTTATGGATCACACACACCCAACGCTTCAAGGAATAATTCACATCAAGAAACTTCTCATGATGTAGGTCCAGATTCTTGTCCTGTTCTCCGAGAGATTCAGTGGGGAACTAACCCTGATGCAATCACCCCTTCAGGTCATACTATTACATCGGTGTTTAGTGAATACACCCGTAGCAGTGGAGGTTCGTTGGAGGACCACCAGTCAATAGTGCCTTTGATGGGTGAGAATGGTTACTGAATTGACTTATCCTAATTATCTACACATTCACAAGTGTTTAAATGCTTATGTCATTTGATTTTTCTATGATTTTGAAGGATGCGATGTTAATCAAGAGATGGCTAACTTCACTCCCACTGCTGGCAACGATGATACATCAAACCACGATTTGTTTTCCGAGACTGATATGTACTTTTCTCCAACTGATTGGCCTCACGACAAAATGGAGTAAGAACCATACCAAATATGCGTTTGGGGTCTGCTCCTTTTTTATGGTTATAGCAGGGACTGCAAGAAAGTAGCTAACTGAGTAGCCACATTATCCGTTGGTGGACGTGATTGTTCTACCTCAACGAGAGCATGATTTCCAAACAAAATTTTGATAAAAATGTAACTTCCTCAGCTTACACGGCAATACAAGACAATTTTGTGTCCTCTGTAAACCTTTTCCCTTTTCTGTTGTAAGAACATTGGTCTTATTAGTTATAGCTTGTAAAACTGTTGGTCATCGTCAGTACTGCTGAAGCTGGTTTTGGATATAAAATTCAGTTTTGTTGTACTGAATTGATCAAATAGGTTTCACTGCTACATGAACTCAGTTCAAATGATAGCCAGCAAAAGTACAAATCAAAAATATTCGTCTCTAGCGACCCACGTAGTGGAGGAATATATATGATCCTACTACTCTTAACTATACCCACGTAATGGAGGAATAGATAGGACGTACTAAAAGTCTCGAATTCGAGCTCTAAGAATGAATAATGTCTTGGTGGGAAGCGCTTTATTGGACTTCACGTGGGTGAATTCAAATGGAAGCGGACATAACTCGACAAATTCGAATCAATCAGGACATCTGAGGCAGATACCGAAGATCGGGTGGCAAACTTAAAAAAAAAAAGATGTTTGTCTCTCCAGATATTCAGGTAGTTTTCACCAACGGGATGTGTTGGCTAACGGGCTAAGTAGAACAAGAAACTATTGTACACCCTAGTTTAAAATAAGAAGTTTTATATCGACAAAACAAAGGAGAGAAGTTGGGTATATAAGTAAACAAGTCTTACACACTAGTGACATGTTTCAAAACCATGCAGGCCTAGACCTGGGAGAACACAACATCACTAGCAAGGTGAACCAATACAAATGGTATAAAGTCACTCATGTTATGTGCCAAAGTTCAACTATGTTCAGGCAAATCCTAGTAAGGCAGGTGGACCAATACAAATGGTATCAAAGTCACTCATATGTCAATATTCTCGATGTGGGCCAGAGTTCATCTGAGTTTAGACAAATCTTGAGAAGGCAAAGCAAAACTCAGTGCTGAGTCTAGACAAATCATGCAATGGGACAAACCTCAGCTCAGCGAGGATGCTGAGTCCACACCTCGGCTTAAGATAAAAAGTCTCCCATCAACAAAACATAGACACTCTAACAACACAATCGGAACTCTAACTACTGATTATTCATGCAAAAGCCTACTTGTCATAATAACACGGGGTCAACACCAGAACTCGCTAATGTCACGAAAGTACACATTGGTGTATTTAGCAACTTTCAGGTTATACATTACACACACACGAGACGTTCATCAAAGATGTCACAGAAACCTAATGAACATTTACCTTTCTATTACTATTGTTGTAGTTTCCCAACATTTCCAGCACATCCCCCCCCCCCCCCCCCTCCCAATATACATGCAACAAATTTTAACAATTTCCTACATCTAAAATCAGGTCTTTTGCCTGATCCTCCTCCCGTTGGTATCACCACCGTCTGAAAGTTGTGCCCAAACACTTTTAGACTTCCCACCTCCACTGCTACTGTCATCCTCACAACCTGCCACAGTTTTAAGAAGCTCTGACTGAAGAGCAGGGCAATTTTCTTTAAGGTACTCAAAGCCATCTGATTGCATCACAGCTGCCAAAATACAAAGAAAGAATAGATGAATGGGAATCTGTAGTGTGAGAAAATTACAGAACACAACAGATCAATTTATTTATTTTTAAATGGGAACACAACAGGTAACAACAACAATAATAACTACACCTTAGTCTCATACAAGTAGGGATCGGCTATATGAATCCTCACTTAACAGATGCAAATTCAAAATATGTTACTTTTGGATGTAGTAAAAGTATTCAGAATCCAACTAAACTCTGACAGTAATCAGCCGTTAGCATAAGCAAGGAAATGTATAGCATTCATAACAACATTCAAATTAATAGCAATCTCTCATGCTGCAGCATAGCTTACTCAGAAGAGTTTAGGGGACTCAAAAATTATTTTCTGACTCCTGTAGAAACTTTTGAGAAGAGCTTCTGTAGAAACTTCTGATTCTCATAATCAGTCAGTTTCAATGGTTTATCAGAAAACTTGTTCGAGAACAAAAGTCAAAATCTACTTCCAAAAGATGCGGCCTTTATAGTTCCCACAAAAAGCACTAGAAACAGCACATTTAAAGTGTTTTTGGTATGGAGGAAAACATTTTATGTTTCCAATTTTCTCATGTTTGCTTGGTCAAAATATTTAAGAAAACACTTTCTCTAAGGAAAACAAGCTCCTTAGAAATGAAGAAAATGACTTCTCTAATGAAGGTAGAGAAAACAAGTTTTATAAGTGACATTCCAAGTTCATTGTCTCCTCCCCCATCCACCCAACATCACCAATCCACACCACCCCTTGACCATCCCACCCACCCCCGAACCCCCTCTCCCAATATTTTCCATGAAAAATAGTTTCACACCCCCTTAGATTTATATGTTGCACCCAACTACACAGGCCATAAGTTCATTTTTCCTTTCTGAATCAGTCAACAAGGATTGTAACTCTTTCAGTCTTTTCTACAGACATTTGACATCCCTTCACACTTGAGCCAAAAGGCTGCCTTGCTAAGTACCACACCTTTTGACTCTTAAGAGTGTATGGTTTTTTTAGTGGCTAAAGCTGTTTCAATATCTATATAAGATAATTCTTAGTTTCTGATTCTATCTTTACAAGAGATTTTGACTATATTGTATGACCATTAGCCGATTAGCGGCATCCTAACTACCAAAGCTGCTTGACATCTATATTTCTTGCTCTCTGTTAACTCTTATTAGAAACTACCTGAGACATACTTAGCATCAAGCCACAAACTGGCTGTGTATGAGCACCACAACCTAACAAGAGAGTTCAAATATCGCCGGTAGAAAACATATTGCAGCACTTCCAATTTCTAGAATTCTTTTGGGAGAAGGCCAACAAGAGAACAACACATCCACACATACATATGTTATCTTGTCATTTCAAGTTCATTTTCCATAAGCATGTAATTTCAGTGGTTAAAATCTATTATATAAGAGATGGAAGTCTATGACACACCAACCAAAACCACTCGTTCACTATATTGCAGTCAGCTAAATAGGGTCAAATTATTTTTAGAGAATCCTCAGCAACCACTATATGTATTCCAAAACTGTATAAGATCTAGCTCTTTAAGAGAGTCATTAACAATCACATTGCACTAAAACTAATTGCACATACTCGCTAAGTACCCAACAATTCTGTCAGAAAGTTTACGGTGGTTTGGCAATGAAATAATTTCCTATTAGTTAATGGAATGGTTTGTGATTTCCTATTTTGTTGTATCTTTGCTATGAGACATTAACCATGCGCAAGACTCCTCATCTTCTCATTATATAGTACTATTATGTTTGTCATTTGATGCACCACTGCTTCAGTCAACATTCCTTCTCAGATGTCATTGCCACCCACCTCCCTACCTCTTGCTACAGGTCCACTACAGGTAAACTACAATAAAGAGATAAAGAAAGAGGTAGGGAGGTGGGTGGCAATGACATTTGAGAAGGAATGTTGATTGAAGAAGTGGTGCATCAAATGACAAACATGATAGGACTATAAAACGAGAAGATGAGGAGTCTTGCGCATGGTCAATGTCTCATTGCAAAGATACAACAAAACATAGCATTTAAGTTTTTGTTCCAATCCAACATGTGAAGATACAAACAATTTAAATCTAAAAGCATGAGATATCCACAAAGAAGGGAACATGATGCAAATGCAAATATCTCGTACCAGAAAGATTTTCAGCAGCAAAACTTAGGCAAACTGATTTGAGCTCAGCGGTATGGTAACGATCTGCTAAAGCAAGAATTTGTGCAACAGAGTTGATAGAGATATCTTTGCAAAGATGAGACTCACACAACCTCCTCAGTCGTGTTAAATCATACCGATCAGCTGCTGATAACAATTTTGCTGTCAGAGTGTCAGATATACAGGGGGTAGTAGAAGAAGTTCTAGTTGCTTCTAGCTCTTCTTCTACAAGAGCATCTTTGTATATGAAGTGCAGCATAGCCTTGTACAAGAAAAATCCAAAGAGTAGTGAGTTAGAATTCCACTTCTAGTTTGAAAGAACTCTAATCTATTTATGGCAAAAGCAAATATGAAGAAACAATTACAGTCAGACAGATGGAGAAATATGATAATGATATGAAAAACAGATATACATTGAAAAAACAAGAAGAGATAGAGTTTCTAAGAGAAAATAGCCATAATAAGATAAAAGGAGATGCTCACTTTGAAGACCTCAGGTTCCATATCATTGACCACAATTTCCTGCGCATCGCCTTCATGCCCACACAAAAATTCAGTGTGGAATACAGGAGAACGAGCAGCCAATACCAACTTATGGGCATGAAACATTTCACCAGCCACATTGAAAATAACATCTGAAGCTTCCATATTTTCCAAAAGCATGCCAAAATGTGCTCCCATGTCCGGGTCTGGGACCTGAATTGTATGCAAGCTCGAACACTCTATTGTAGAGCGCACAACTCCAACAGTGCAATTAATCTTCAAGCAGTCATCCTTCAAATAATCTGAAGTCTCAAGCAATGCTCGTCTAAAAAACCGTTTGTATCCCCTATTAGCACACATATAAACTACTTCAGGAAAAGTCTTGAGTTGCAGCATAAAAGATTATAGCAAAAATAATATAAAAGTTTGCTCAAGCAGGCAAATCAGGATGCTATAAACAAGATTATTCTTCTTTTTTTCAAGTTCCTGTCAAAATGGAAAAGAATCTTTTTCCCATTACAGCTACAAAAACTTCTCTATTTAGCTATAAGGGATCACCAAAGTCTAGTATTTTCTTTGAGTTATTCAAAATTTTGTTTTTTTCAACAAATATACCAAAGGCATAACAACTGAACTTAAGCTGAGATACAACCCAGATAAGTTATTATTGGTATTTTGAGTACATATAGTCCACTAATGCTAGTTCTAACATCAAAACCATTGGTTTTTTGTCTAGATTTTTCAATTCTACCAAGACTCTCCCGAAGGTGAGAAATTTGTCTCACTGCAGTTTGAGAAGGGTGATGAATAATACCCATTAATTATCCTTACCCTAATATAAAACTTCCTAACCATAGTAAAAGAACTCGTAACAAACATCAGAGATAGTTTAAGCATAGCAACAACAATAAAGCCTTAAATACAAAATATCTTGTTTGCATGGATCCTTTGCTACCATTAAAATATGTTCTTTTTTTTTTTTTTTAAGACAAGAAAAACCCGCATCCGCTACCCTTTCGGTGCGCATAGGGTAAAACCCCCGCTCCTATGCAATAGCTCGCAAACCACATAAGAGAGGTAACCCACACTAGGCAAGTCTTAAAATATGTTCTTAGTCAAGTCTTCATTGATTCCGACGAAGTCTAGGTTTTTAGACAATATCTTCTAGAACTCAAGTATTTTAGATCTATTCTGTCCTCTTTTAGCACCTACAATCATCATAACATACCTATAAACCAGTCCATTTTTTTAATTCAATCCACCATAATATAGCACCTATGGACTGGTCCATATAAAAATCCACACAGGAATCAGGACATGCCCAAATCAACTGAGACAACCTAATCTTATTCTATCCATTCCATGTGCTACTTGCGCCAACAGTTTGACTCACATTACTAATTTTGTCAATAGTGTATGACGATGGAATCTATCTTTAGATGGTTGAGAAGGATTATGATGAACTGGTGTTATTTGGGCAAAGAATGGAGCAAAGACCGTACATTTTGCTATAGTGAAAATACTCTATCAAACAAATGGCATCTTCCACTCTTTTTTTGAGTCACAAGGATCACATCAAGGATGGTGAAGGAGACAATCACTACTTGATGAGTAGGAGGAACAGAAATGAGAATACGACAATTTGGAGGATTGCGCCTTTTTTTTTTTTTGATAATGAATTTGGAGGATTGTGTTATTAAGTATTTTTATTTTATGATTTGGGTTTGTGAAATACTCTGGTTCTGACCATTAAGAAAAACATCAATAACTGACTTGAAAAAGATATGATTTTTACATGGGGTTTATCTCTACCAATACCAACTCAGTACATCAGTAACTAGCTGTTGGGTTGTTAATAAGTTCTAGCAAATTCTGATGACTTGATTTAGATATAAAAATAAACAAAGCAATATTCATTTAATGGATTCTATTGCATATGCAAACCCAAACTGATTTACTTTCTCTAAAAGGAACAACTATATTTAGTTTAATTCTTCATTTGTCATGCCTATGGAAGTAAATTGGATACGAGCAAACACTAAGTTCAACAAAACTAGCTAAATTACCACATGCAGCCGCTAGACTTCAAGGTATATGGCCCGTTCTCAAGACGCCGATTGAAATGGCTATGAACCTCATGGTTTCCTTTACCACTCTGATCAACAAGAGTCAACTCAAACAAAGCCCTAACATCCGGTCCTTCACTAGCCAACGCAATGAATGCAGACACATGCATCGAATCTTCGGGATTCTTTCCATCAGGATAGAAGTAAATCGCCCACTGATGACCTCCGACGGTGAAAGAATCACTGGAAATGGATTTTCCGACACCCATTCCTTTAATCAACGAATAACCCTGGATCATGAAACGGTGTGACCCGTTAACCGTATCAGTCACAAAACGGGAGCTTGTCGGTGGAACTAACTCGCTGACGGTGATCTCATCGGGAACGTGAGTGATTGTTGGTACGTCTGACATTGCGAATTCTCCCTACACTCTAGAGCTTGATAAAAGGGGAATTCGTGGATTTTTTAGGGTTAAACACAGAAATTAAAGATGAAGAAACAATGGATTTGTAAGATTTTTCTTTGAATTTCAAATCTTTTTGGGGAGAATTTTTTGGTCCAAAAATGGAGGAGCGGAGAATTTTATTTTTTTTAGTTCTAAGAACATATAAATCTCAATTGAGAATTGGTACTTATAAGAATCTTGTTAAAAAATTAGTAGAAGGCTGACCCACCCACCCCAAAAAAGCAATTAGAGCCAATTAATATTTTTTAAACTATAATAGTATAACATAACTTATTGTCATAAAAAAAAATAGTATAACATAACTTATGTTTTACAAAGCAAAATTTCTACACATTATACAGTTAAAGACAAAAGTTCAATTAATAATCACAAATTATGACTTATAAGATCCAGGTACAACTCACGTCTGTTTACAATTCTCAAATTCCACTTCTATGGGAGCTACACCCTTTCTCAAACCTATCGAGCTCTTTCCGAACCTTCATCTCTCCTCAACGAAGTTATTGAAGTGATATAATTTAGATCCTGCTGTACTTTTGTTGATGAAGGCATAAGTTCAGTTTCAAACCCATAATGTTATGCCTTGAGAGACAATTTTGTCGGATAAGACAAAAGTTCTCTAAACTTGTACAAAATTAGACATTTTTTTGTATCAATTTATATGACACCCTTTTCTTTTTAATCCGTCTCAAAGAGAATGTCATACGTGCTTATTTGGCAACTATTTAATTGCATCGTTTCCATTTTATTCTTATTGGATCCCACTTAATATTTTATTGGGAAGAAAAATCAATTAAAAGTAGGGTAAACAACACAAATCCCACTAGCTTAGTACCTAATTGTCTCCCCTCACTTCAGTTTGCATATTTATGAATCCTACCATATTTTTCAGCTCGGATACATACATCTGTCGCGTCCAAATACATGTAGCAATAAGGGGGGATCACCAAAGTCCAGTATTTTCTTTATGTTATTCAAAATTTTGTTTTTACACCAAAAATCCAAAAGGAATTGAACTTTAGCTGAGATACAACCCAGATAAGTTATTATTGGATCTTTGGGTTGATACAGTCCACTAATGCTAGTTCTAGGTTTTTCAATTCTACCAATACTCTCCCAAAGGTGAGAAATTTGTCTCACTACAATGAGGTACTCTACCACTACCACTTGAGCTTCACATATACAATATATTTGAGTATGTATATGTATTTTATGAAGTTTATTTGAGATCATATGGAAGATTGGATGACCCCTAGATTAAGGGTTGGAAATGGCGGTAGATTGGTGGTTTGAGAAGGTGATGAATAATACCCACTAATTATCCTTACCCTAATATCAAACTCCCTAACCATGCTAAAAGAACTCGTAACAAACATCAGAGATAGTTTAAGTATACCAACAACAATTATGCCTCAAATACAAATTTTCTAGTAATTAAGATCTATTTGGTCTCTTTTAACACCTTCATTCATCATGATATCACACCTATAAACCGGTCCATTATTTAATTCAATCCATCATAACATAGCACCTATGGACCAGTCCATAAAAAATCCACACATGAATCAAGACATGCCCAAATAATCTGAGACAATCTAATCTTATTCTACCCACTCTATACTCTATATGCTACTTGCACCCAACAACTTGACTCACATTTCTAATTTTGTCAAATATTGTATAACGATGGAATCTATCATTAGAAAGTTGAGAAGAATCATGATGAGTTGGCGTTATTAATGGAGCAACGACGGTTATCACTTTTTGCTATAGTGCAAATAATATAACAAACATACGGCATCTTCTACTCTCATTCTTTGAGTTACACGGGTCACATCAAGGATGGCGAAGGAGACAATAACCAATTGGTGAGTAAAAGGAACAGAAACGAGAATACGATAATTAGGAGGATTATATTATTACGTCTTTTTATGATTTGGATTCATGAAATACTCTGGTTCTGACCATTAATAGAAACAACAATAACTGACTTGAAAAAGATATGATTTTTACATGGGGTTTTATCTCTACCTGATACCAACTAACTAGCTTTTGGGCTGTTAATAAGGTCTAACAAATTCTGATGACTTGATTTAGATATAAAAACAAACAAAACAATATTCATTCAATAGATTCTATTATGCATATGCAAACCCAAACTAATTTACTTTCTCGAAAACAAACAACTAAATAGTTTAATTCATCATTTGTCATGTCTATGGAAGTAAATTGATACAAGCAAAGCACAATGATCAACAAAACTAGTTAAATTACCACATGCTGCCGCGATACTTCAAGGTATACGGCCCGCTCTCAAGAGACCGATCGAAATGGCTATGAACCTTATGTTTCCCTTTACCACTCTGATCAATCAGAGTCAACTCAAACAAAGCCCTAACATCCATTCCTTCACTAGCTAACGCAATAAACACTGACACATACGCCGAATTATCCTCCGGATTCTTTCCATCGGGATAAAAGTAAATTGCCCACTGATGACCTCCGACGGTGAAAGTATCACTTGCGATATGTTTTCCGACACCCATCCCTTTAGCCAATGAATAACCAGAGATCACGAAACGGTGCGACCCGTTAACCGTATCAGTTACAGAACGAGAACTCGTCGGCGATGCTAACTCGCCGACGACGATCCTATCGGAAACATGAGTGATTGTTGGTAATTCTGACATTGCGAATTCAACAAACTATATAGTTCGATAAAAAGGGGAAATTCATAGATTTTTTAGGGTTAAACACAGAATTGAAGATGAAGAAACAATGGATTTGTAAGATTTTTTCTATGAATTTCAAATCTTTTTTGGGAGAATTTTTCTGTACAGAGATGGAAAAACTGAGATTTTTTGTTTTTTTCTTAATTCTAAGAACTTATATATAAATCTCAAATTGAGAATTTATGAATCATTGCAACTTATAAGAATGGAGTTAAAAGAAATGAGTTATAATGGTGACCCACCCCATCCATCCACCCCCACGCAAAAAAAAAAATTACACAATTTTTTTTATATATTATATGACAGAAAGTTATGTTTTACGAAGCAAAATTTATATGAATTATACTATTGGAAGAGGTGGAAGTTCAGTTCATAACTCATAAGTTATGTTTTACTAAGATAAAAGTAAATTAGTTCGTACTGTACTTATGTTGATGAAGGCGTAGGCTTAGTTTTAAAATGTATAAAGTTATGTTTTAAGAGGTAATTTTTATAGGATAAGATTAAACAGATGATGTAGAAGTGAAAATTTACGATGAGAACGATGAAAAGCATGGCATTTTTATCTGAAAAGTGGGTATATGAAATAGCAGATTGAATGGCACGTGTAGATGCACTTGGAAGGACGAAAGTACATCTGGCTAAAGCGGGTATGGGGTCTCAAGTCGCGCCAATTTCTAGCCGTTTTTACTATGAAGAATGCAAAACTAGATATTCTCTTTCTCTCAATTTATGTGTACCCTTTCGCTTTTGGTATGTCTCAAAAAGAAAATCGCATTTTTTTTTTATCTAGCAACTATTTAATGACATCATTTTCATTTTACTCGTATCAACTTTTATGGTGAATCCTACCCTCACCCCATCCCACCCAAAAAGAAATAATTTATACCTAATTTATATATTTTTTGTCATATAATATAGCATAAAGTTGTGTTTTACAAAACAAAATTTCTACGAATTACATAGATAAAGAGGCATTTGTTCAGTTCATCACTCATAAGTTATGTTTGTTGAGATATAGTAATTTAGTTTGAGTTGAACTTATGTTCAGAATAATGTAAAGTATTTATAGTGTTTTTATATCAGAAGTGATTATATGTAAAAAAAAAAAAAGACATAGGGCACGTATAGATGCACTAGAAAGGACGAGAGTACCCCTGGCTAAAGTACATATGGTGTCTTAAGACGTCTGCTTAGTTGCTTATACTAAGAAGAAAGCAAAATTGGATATTCTCTGTCACAATTTATGTGACACCTTTTCGTTTTTTATCTGTCTCAAAAAAGATTGTTTTCCTAATTTGACCACTATTTAATAACAACATTCTTATTTTACTCTTATCAAATTTCACGGTGACCTCCACCCCACCCCACTTCCCCCAAAAAAAATTCACCCGAGTTTTATAATTTTGTTATATTATACATAAAACGGAAAAGGGCCTAAAATGTCCTTTAACTATGCAAATTGGAACAAATTTACCCTTCTTCTATCTTTCGAGCCTAAAATGCCCTTGACATCAACCTTTAGGCTCTATTTTGCCCTTATCTTTAACAGCCTAAATAATAATATTAATTAGCAAATTCATTTATGACGTGTCACTATCCTATTGGCTATCCTAATAATTAATTAAACTAATTAAAAAAAACCAAACCCACCCAAAAGACCCACCCCATTAAAGTGATCTAAATCTTTAACCCATCTTTTATCCCCAATTCCTTTAAGGTAATGTTTACTGAAATTGTGCAATTGGATGTTTCCTACAGGTTGCTGGACATTAACTCCTCGTATAAGCAAGTGGTAAAGTTTTTGCCCTTTGAAGCTTAGATTTTAGTTTACTTTCCTTTTGTACTTCACCGGTTCGCCCATCTCTTAAGTATATATTTTTTTTAATCATTTTTCATCACTTCTATGATTTAAATTTCTTCAATGCTTTTGCTAATGAACTTTGCATTCCACTCAGATAACGTGGAATTCTCCTCTCAAGTCTCAATATCCCTTTGACAAGTTCGTCTGACCACCGGTTGAATGGAACCAGTGCTTATAAGTACTTTGTCTTGCGAGCACAGAAGATAGCTTTATCCCATGGATACGAAATTATCAACTGGTAAAAAGGACTTTCATTATGAGATTTCTAATAGTAAGGCAACGCTCTTTGTTGTAATTCTTTAGGTTAAAGGAATTGGGGATAAAAGATGGGTTAAAGATTTGGGTCACTTTAATGGGGTGGGTTTTTTGGGTGGGTTTGGTTTTTTTAAATTAGTTTAATTAATTATTAGGATAACCAATAGGATAGTGACACGTCATAAATGAATTTGCTAATTAATGTTATTATTTAGGCTGTTAAAGATAAGGGCAAAATAGAGCCTAAAGGTTGATGTCAAGGGCATTTTAGGCCCGAAAGGTAGAAGAAGGGTAAATTTGTTCCAATTTGCATAGTTAAAGGGCATTTTAGGCCCTTTTCCGTACATAAAATTATGTTATACAAAACAAATTTCTACGGATTATATAATTGGAGAGGCATAAGTTCACTTTATAACTCATAAGGCGTGTTTTATTAAGATATAATAATTTAGTTCGTGTTGAACTTGTGTTGAGATATAAAGTTATGTCTTTAGAAATAACTTTTATCGAATAAGATAAAACAGACTATAAAGAAGTGAAAAAATATGATGAGAATAATATAAAACATTCATGAAGTTTTTATCTGAGAAGTGGGTATATATAATAACAGACTGAAGGACACGTGTAATTGCACTTTTCATAAGTATCCCTGACTAAAATATATATGTCGTTCAAGACGTGTTTGTTTCTAGACATCTCAATTTATGTGACACCCTTTTATTTTTGCTTTGATGATGTATATCAATGTATATTCACTAACTTATTTGAATATATATTATAAATTTAGTATATATCCAACCAAGATGCATTGAGTATACACTCCAAATACAACAACTATATATTATAAAATGCATATTCAGTGCTATACAGTTTGGAGGATATACTTATGTTATTAAACGTGAATGAAATGTATATCAAAGTTAAATTTATAACTCAAAATGAAAAACAAAAAATTTACTCCAATTATATTGGTCGAGGTTACATGAAACTATTTGTTTCTTCCCTTTTTATTTCATTTTTAATTTTTTTTATTTATTTTAAAAGATCAATAATGCCTGCACAAAATGCGGACAAATCCATTAGTTTTGTTTTACTATACATAGAAATTGTTCAGTAATATACTATTGTTCTTTTGCAATTAATAACAGCTTAAGAACTACATTTTCTCCAAAATTAGTAACTAATGCTCATATATTTGCATAAAGTACGGACGAAGATAACCATCACACTATATCGATATATATTAATTTCAAGATACATTCAAAGTCCTCAATTGATTGCAACAATATAACTTGTGCCACAAGAAACAAAAGGCACAAAATAGTTAGTATTACAAGATGATTCCCAACCAGAACAAGATTATTATATTACAATTGATTAATTTATCTAAATTGTGATGACACCTACGCCTCAGAGTAGGCGAAACAAATCTTGTTAACACTGTTTTCCATCGTTAAGAAGCAACAATGAAATATTTCAATCGAGATAAAATATCGACAGAAATGTATCATCGAGAAACTCTTTAGGAGTCCAGCAGCCCATTCCTTCAATTGGGCCACTAGGCACGCTATGTATTTGGAGAAGGCATGCCAGATATAAGCCCACCAGGCCTTTACCTTTATGGAAAGCCCAATATTCCACCATATTGTTGCTCCAACTTGGGCTATAGTCCCATATTACTGAGCTCGGTTGGTTGGGTACGTAAACTTCCAACTTGTCGGTAGGGATTGGATTCTCTATCTTGTTGATCCTTTTCATTTTCCCTCATGCTACCTCAAATCATATATACCTATCTATTTATATCTATCTTCTATACTTCCTTAAAAAAACGAAGCCCCTAATTTAAATGTTAAAATGTTGTAATACCCTCAACTATTTGAAACGGTTATGACTTTTTTGATGGGTTGTGACTTTTCGAATTTTTGTGGCTTTTCTAAAGGGTTGTGACTATTCTGATGAGTTGTGACTTTTTCGAAAGGTTGCAACTTTTTTGATAAGGTATAATAAACACTTGTTCATACAACTCTTTGTTGTCTATAAATAGAGAGGTTTCCTCTCATTTTTAAACTATGAATTTTTTTAAAGTTTTCTACTACTTTTCTTCTTTTTAAATAACTCAAGTATAATTTGTAGTCATTGAGTGAGTTAGAGGTTCAACAAAATTTGAGGTTCCAATTACCACTATTCTTTTTTGACATACATGTCAAAGAAACATTTTGACGCGATTATTAATTGATTTTAAGTTACGTATATGTAGTTTGATATATACATGCAACACACATATCGAAAAACTAATTTACATGAAAAAGGGAAGGAACAATACAAATAAAACTATATCACCTTGCTTACTAGGAAGACCTGAGGTGAGCACTATATCAATGCACCACATGTGTTTCAAGGTGCTTAATGAAATATATGATCCTTATTCAAATATATATAATATATTTTTTTCGAAGTTATTAGATGTATGTGCAACTCATTTTTTTACGTGGTTTACTTTTATCCTCAACTCAACTAAAATATATTAAAAATTTAAGTATATTAAACAAATACAATAATATAAAATCACAATGAAATTAATGAACTAGAAAATCGTAGCAACAATTAGTTGTCATTTTTCTTATTTTATTAATTAATAGCACTATTTTAATTTATTTTTGTTTTATGATATGGAATGATGAGAGAGACGACACTTTGTGTGTTTATAAAATCATATTATAAAAGAAAAAATGATATAAAATATTCATTAAAGTGAGAAAAAACAATGTTTATTAGTTGTATTTTTTTAAAAAAAATAAAATTACTTTTGTCACATGTAAACAGTATACCCTCGGCCTATGGCATAAAATCCCAAACCAATCACGTGAAATCTTATTATACTCTCACGTGCTTCTTACTCTTTTGATTCCTAGCTCGATGATCGATATTTATTTTGAGATTCGATTAATTTGAATCGTTTTGAAAGTCTCATTTTGGGATATAGATGATTCAAATGTCTCAAATGCTATGGATTGATGTCCCGCAAGCAAGTAGTAAGGAGTATGTACGTGTTTTTTATGAGAATATCGAAAGAATCTATTGCAGCTTCACATAAGATAGCCAAAATACACTGTGTTAACTAGATTTTTCCATGATAACAATAATTTTCTTTAATCATGGTAAAATTAAATAATTTGAAAATAAACTCAAAATAATGTTATATATATATCATATGAAGTGTGGTAAATTGTCTCATATTAAAATCACGTTGTAACACATGCTTACATAAGCTCGATAAGAAATAGATAATTATATTCTATCGAACTTATGTTACATGTGCTATTACGTAATCTTTTTTTTAAAAAAATAATTTAAAGTCGTTACATAAAAACAATTAATAATTATTAAATTTATTCAAATTTTGAAAATGAATGCAAACAAACAAATAAGTCAATAAAATTAGCTAAACGCATTGGAAAAAACAAATAAGTCAAGACATTATTACTCTTTTCAAAGCATCCAAGAAGAACAATACAAAATTAAATATAAGCTATAATATAATTCGAACTACTTAATTATGTAATTATATAAATTAACAACTTCCATAAGTCAAGCTTGTATTATTGACTAGATAAAAATCAGATTCACATTGTATTAAAATTTGCAATATATAGTGATCATATTTAATCGAATAGAAAAGACTCAAATTTGTCTTGATCTACCGAATTTTGTATAAAATTATTCATCGTTCACTTTTTAAATCAAAAATATTATTAATAAAAAATTGAGAGCATTTTTATAAAAAAAATCTAATAAGTTGAAGATATTTTAAATCTTCTTTTGAATAAAAAAAGACATTTAACAAAAAATTAGTGACTTTTTGTAATATTTAGACGAAATTTTTAATGATCTTTAATAATTTTAATATAAGTTCATAAAATATTAAATTAAAATCCTAGTAATATTACTTAATACTTCAATAAATAAGTACTAAAGTACTTTACAAGAAAAGAGAGAATCTATAGCACCTTTAATTCCTAATATTGTGGCAAAAGAAAAATCATTTATGAGGATTTAATGAATGGTTTAGTAGTTATTGATTACTTAGTATACGTATTCGTGTGATACACGATACATCACGAATATTATAAAAAGTAATCACATTTTAACTTATTTATTAAGTATTAATGAAAAAGGCTTTGTAATTTGGCTAATTTATCCTTCATATATTAATTTTCGTATAACTTATACTAAACGATAGAGATATGAAATTCAATGTATAATGGTAAAATTACCATTCTTATTTTAATTTTTAAATGAGAAAATTCTCTATTTTCAATAACTTGATCAATTTTAGAATATTATTATGAACGATAAGTATCCTTTCATTCTAAATAAGAAGTTCCAAATTTAAATTTTAAGAATAAAATCATCTTTGATAAGAAGTGCTGGTTTTATCAGAATTTTCATATTTGAGCTTAGTTTAGTCGAATCCCAAAATTGATATTGCCACCGAATCAAAAACCAAGAAGAATAAATAATATTATGACAAAAAAATGTGCATTAAGCATTAGGTTGTTGTACCTTATTCTCTAAGGAATCATTTAGTGTGAGGAATAATATATAATAGTTCCAAAATAAAACGTAGAATTATTTCATCTCACATTTGGTTGGAGGTATTGAACAATCCTTTTATTATTTATCCCATCATTACTGTCATAGTAATGGAATAAATTAACATGATGAAATAACTTGTTCCTAACTAAACAATTCCTAATATTTATACAAAAAAAAAAGAAACAAAATAATAATTTGATGCACACAACATCTCGTGTTCATGCCGAACGTAAGGAAGGAAGAGATGTAATGTATTAAACAATATCGTTATTCCAAAAACCCGCTATCAATATTTGTACAAACCTATGAACCATATCCAAAATAACAATTGGATTTTTTCTTTTTTCACCATAGATTCATGTGAAGGGACCGACTGTGATTGGAAGAAAAGCTCAGCCCCCTTCCGCCCTCCCACCCCACTCCCCGACCCCTCATATACCTTTCACTGAGCTCTCATCAAATCTTCAAAAACCTGAAGAAAGTTTTGATTTTTTTTCATCTTTCCATTGATGTCTGATAGCTGCAATTCTCGTCATTTTTCATGGCTGATGAAATCTTGTTTCCCCAATAACCAACACCCACCACCCCACCACCCTACCCCCATCGGAATCACCACCATTTTACCCACCGGAACCACCATTGCTGAACTCCCAGATGACCTTCTTCTTGAATGTCTATCAAGGGTAACTCGTTCTTCACTCCCTTCTTTGCCTTTAGTCTGTTGTCGTTGGTCTCTGCTTCTTGATTCCCCCACTTTTCACCTTCTCCGGCACCGGCATAACCTTTTACGGCTTACCCTTTTCGCTGTTTCGGTTTCTGATGGAGCCCTTTGCACAGCTAGTTACAGATTGAACAATGATTGTTCATGGAAGATTTGTTCTTTTACACCGGCGAATGACCCTGTTTTTGAACATGGGTGTTTTTATTCTCTGTTCTCGCATTCTCGTTTATCGGTTATTGGGCGGAAAATCTACGTTATTGGAAGGAAGGCGATGCTCCGGTGTGATACCTGGACTGGTTTAGTAGTTCCAAGACAAGGGCCGGTTTTCCCGAGGAAGAAATTTGCTGCGGCGGTTGTGGGTGAGAAAATCTACGTCGCCGGAGGTTGTGCGAGAGCTGTGGCGGTGGAGGAGTATGACCCGACGAGTAATACATGGAGTGTGGTGGCGAAAGCTCCGAGGAAGAGGTATGGGTGCGTTGGGGCTTCAGTCGACGGCGTTTTCTACGTCATCGGAGGACTGAAGCTCGGAGGCGCGTCGGGAAATGAAATGCTGGTGGCGCGTGGAAGCCGTGCATCTGATGCAGCTCATGTTTACGCTAGCTCAATGGATTTATACGATACTGTTAATGGGGTTTGGTTAAAAACCCGATCTGTTCCCGGCGGCGGCTGTGTTGTGGCAGCATGTGCGACCGCCGGAGAAATCTATGTACTTTCCAGTCACGCAGTGGAGCTATCGTTCTGGAAGTTTAATGGGTCACGTAAAAGCACCGGATTCGGCGATTGGTGCAGGATAAAATCCCCGCCGTTGCCGGCGCAAGTGAGATTAGACAGTACGGTGAGATTCAGCTGCGTGGGGATCGGAGAGAAGGTGGTGTTAGTTCAAGTAAATGGTTGTATAGACGATTTGTTACGGCGGAGTGGGAGGATTGAGAGAGGGATGAAGGAGGGGTTGGTGTTGGTCTACGACTGTGTCGCCGGAGAATGGAGCCGTGCTGCCGATTTGCCGGAAGTCATTCGCCGATCAGCCTGCGTCTGTGTTGAGTGCTAAATACCACTATTATACTATTCACTAATCGAATTTATGATCAAAATTAAATTATTTGTTATTTATGATCAAAATTAAATTATTTGTTATTAAAATTTAAACTGTATCAGGTAAATTTTATATTTTGAGGGAAGTTCAAAAATATGTAGAACACAAAAAAAAAAAAATCTTTTGTTTTAATTGCTCTACTAATTGAGTTTACAAATCTTTTTTGATAAATATGATGTGTAATTTTGGGGAGTAAACTTGCTTTATTAAATAGAATTATGCCTTTTTTGCTTTATTGCAAATACTAAAAAAATATATGACAAACATGTTAAAGCTTGAACTTTATAATTTTTCTTTTGAAAATCAAAGTATTAATAATTAGAAAAATTGCACATTTCATGTTGTGCTTTTTCCAAAATATTTTGATTTGATAAATTAAAAGATATTTACAAGACAATGCATAATAACAATAATAATACATCATTACTAACTAATTTCATAAGTGTGATAGTGACAAATGGACTTTTTAGTGTTTACAATAATAATGCATCATTAATTCATTACTAACTAATTTCATAGTGTTTACTAATTAATGTTTGGCTATAGATTTCAAATATTTTCCTAGTTTAATTTTGTTTAGAATTTATGAAGTTGGAGTTGAAAATAAAATTATGTTTGGTTATACTTTTTGTATATGAGTAAACGAGCATTTTGTTTGGAATTATACAAATAGAATTCAAAAACATATTATATCAGTAATTTGATTTTCAAATTTGAAATTTAACTTCAAGTTATATTTAAAAATTTCATAATCAAACATTAATTTTAAAATACTATAACAACAACACAACAACATTATTACTATTGTAGTACTCCTGCAAATTGGAGATGAAAGACAATAGAGTATACACGTACCTTATCCTAACTTAAATATAAAAAAATTATTTTCATAAACCCTCGATTCAAGCAAATACAATTTAGAAAAAGAAGTAGGAGAAATATAAAAAATAACAAATTGTAAGATATCAATATTCAAGAGTGGAGTTAGGGTATAGGTCGCGACCTTGCTGAGTAACTTTAATTCAAAACTCTATATTCATCTTAAAAATTCATTGAATATATATATATATACAAACGAACACTAATTTTAAAATAAAATAAAATAAATATTTCGAAAAAAGCAAATATAGTTCTTATGCCAAACAAGTCCTTAAGTGACCCAAAACTCCTAAAACCCCAAGAACTGAGAAAAGCTATTCTCCATTTCTCCTTGTTCCCACTCTGCTATTCCTCCATCTTCCCCAAATCGAAAAACCCACGAAAACCCATTTTTGTGGAGGACCCAAATCGCCATTGTCGCAGCTAAAGAAGGTTACTTCATACCCATGGATTTTCAAGTGGTAGTTTTAGCAGGTGGCTTCTCAAAAAGCCTTGTTCCTCTTGTTTCAAAGGTACCCTTTTTCTTCCTTTGTTGTTTTGTTTATTCGCTTTAAGCTGTTACCCATTTTTTATTATTCTCATATAAGTGATTTTCCAAAGAAAAAAATATGATGTATGTGGAAAGAAATTTGCAGGATGTGCCAAAAGCTTTGCTTCCAGTGGCAAATCGGCCGGTGTTGTCTTATGTGTTGGAGCATTTTGAGGAAAACAATTTGAAGGATTTTATTGTTGTGAGTTTTAGCTTCCCGAAAAATGAGCACCCTATTTTGTTTTATGTTAATTATGTAAATTAGGGTTAGTTTATTGAATTGTGTGTTTGATTGTGGTGTTGGTTCAGGTTGTTGAAGGGGAAAGTGCTGCTCTTCTTGTTGGGGGTTGGATATCAAATGCTTATGTTGATCGATTGCACGTTGAGGTAATTCTTGGATCACAGTTCTGAAAAAATGTTTATCGGTGACTGAGAAGGCAAAGTGAAACTGTGAGGGAAAACTATGAGGAGGGAAATAAAAGCTGTAGTGTAATTGTTTCAGCTGTTTGACATATTAAATTAAGTGAGATTTGCAAATTGAAATTGCAGACATGATAGGTGATTCCATTAGCTATCTGCTCTACGAAAATGTGCTTAGTAGAGAAATAGTAATTAAGATGGTTAATAGCCTGGACACTGTTTGTTTCATGCTTCAATTTTTGTTTGGCATATAGCTGCAAGCTTATTAGTAGGTTCATCAGTATCCTCTCATGAGAAACATCAGGTTCTCCAGCTTTTAAGGCTTGGCAACTGATGAAATCGACCTGATAATTATGAAATGTTCTTGTGTGTAGTCTCAGGATGCTTCTTTCATGTGATTCCTTACATATCATTAATTGGATGACATGAGTCTTTCATAAGGATGACATTCATTGTTATTGAAGAGAAGGTGGTTTACTCTTATTGCAAAAATGGCCTCCTCTATATTAGTAATTCGGTAATTACTAGAAGTTATATCGAAACACCTACAGAAATTCCTGTTACCTTGTTGGCTCTCTTAGCTGTGAATTATTTCTACAAATCGGAAAGCATTAATATTATGTGAAAAGAGATGATACTGAAGTCTTATTGAATTTGGTTGACTAACAACATTCGAGATAACTTCTTGTGTAGGAGTTGTGGACTACACGAAGTTAGAAAAGTTTCATTATCGTTTGGGATTTAATTTTTTTTTCTTGACATAATCATTGACAATACTTTACACAATATTCTTACGATTCTCTTGACTTTCATCTATAATATAATCCGTCAGAATTATTCTACACAATATTGTTAGCAATTCTCCCAGCTTTTGATAATGATATAATGTTAAAAGTATTTTACACAATATTATAATAATTTTTTATGTTTAAACATGCCTTCTCAAACTGAAGGTGGTGAAGTAATTTTAGTTTGCTTATTTTAGAAACAAGAAATACTAAACAATCAATGGAACAGCAGGCAATCGCCTGAATAATATTGCCAGAGTAGTGAACAATCACCTAAAGAAAGGTAATGGTGGCCTCTTTTATCCGAAAAATCACTGGGCAAGTACATACAGAAAACAAAAATCTACTTTCAATTACCAGAAAAGGTGCGGTGATACAAATCTCTATGACATCATCAATGTAACATGAATTGGTTGTTGAAGACTTATTGAAGAAGTTTCTGACAAGTGACTAGCAAAATTACTGGAGAATTAGTGTGAAGAATGTCCAGAATGTTGGCTGGATGCGCAGAGCTGGAGAGATGATACCATAAGGGAGAGCATTAGAAGAGGCACAGTGGTGGTTGAAACGAACACTGGGAAAGGCATGGTATAGCAAATGTAGTTAGTTATAAAAAGAGTTGGTGGAAGAGTGGCAATAATAGATACCAGAATAGTTCCATGGTGCTAGAACAATCACAGGAGGTGTGTTCCTGCTGGAACAATCACTGCAAAGAGAAATGGTGCCACGGAAGGATTATCTTGCGAAGGAAGAAAACGTTGTTTAAACAGGCAGGTATTAGACTGGTTGTTGATAGTCAAAGTCATTTTCTGGAATTTAATACTGCTACTACAACAACAACAACTATGCCTCAATCCAAAACAAGTTGGGGTCGGCTATATGAATTCTCAAGGATCATGTTACTCCATATAAATTCATCTCAGGCCAATGATATTAATATAAAATTAATAGTAGTAAAACTGAAATAAAAAGTACTAGAAGTCATTATATTCTACTAACATCTATAATCTCGAAAAGGCTAATTAACTTCCAGAAAATTATAGAATGTAAAGTAAAAGTGCTAACATGACTAAACATATTCTCAATTAATAGGTATTACCTATATAGATTTTTTTCCCCATAGTGCTCAATTTTCGCCAAGTGTGCATGAATCCCAAGATATTATAGGTCCTTCAGGACAACTTCCTTGAGGTGATTTAGTTCTACCTAGTCACATCTACGGGTGGTGCATCTTGTTAGGTGAAGACATGAACAAACCATCTTAAGTGACCTATTATTTTATTATTCACGTGTGCTATCTGAACCTTCTCACATGAACAATACCTTCTCTTACTGTATTGGATGTTAAGAACATACTGAAGATCTCCTTCTGTAGGAGTTTGAGTTGTATGAAATAAGGTGGATTTCTAGTTCCACCTTATCAAAAAAAGGTGGATTTCTAGTTCTTAATATTCCAAGTTATTATGACCTAAACAATTAATCTTTTGACTATTCTACATAATATTTTTAATGATTGTCTTGATTATTGACAATAACGTAATAATTAATATACAATATTCATGATGATTCCAGTTGAAAATTTTGTGCCATTTTTGATGAGATACATATAATGACGATGTTGTCCATCTCCTTTATGTGTGGTTATAGATCATATTGTGCATAGTGAGATTTTAAGAATTCTTAATTGAAAACAATTGTATTGAAAATGGTCAATGGATGTAGAAGATTCGTAGTAAAGTCAGACTAATTTGTAATTACGACATAGTTGATGGATTAATTGATATGTAGTTGTACTCTGTATATGCTCAATTGATGTAGATGATTCATATAGTAGACTCAGACTGATTTGTAATTATGGCATAATTGATGGATTAATTGATATATAGTTGTACTATGCAAGTATGCATTGTGTAGCAAAGCATTCAGTAAAAACTGTAAACATGTAACATAGAGAGCAACAAGAAAGGATTTTATAGGAAATAGATATATTATAATTTATGGATGGGAAGAAGAGACAAATACAACACACTTAAAAGTAGAGAAGGATATAGGGGCGGACTGATCATCTACCGAGTGTCAAACCATGTGCCAATTGACCCTTGTGGATTTCTCTCTTATAAGAAGGGAAAAACAAGACTAATACAAGAGGACAAGAAGTCTTTTGGTCATCTAAACACTTAACAACAAAGAGAAGTGCTTTGGTAAATGAGAAAATTCATGTTTCTAGTGATCTGCAGTTTCTTTGCTAGTCTGCCAACTATACTCTCGAGACGCAGCATTACTGTTTTTGATAGGTTATGCAGCATTGCAATTGATTTATCGCTATAGGGAAGCAAGGAAACCAGCTTTGCCCATATCAGTTGTCATCAAATATACCAAGTTACTGGCAAGCTAGTAAGTACCTATGTTGCTTGGATCGTCCAAAATCCATTTTTTGCATCCATGTCGATCCGACAGGGTGTGGGTGTGGGTATGGTGTGGAGCAGGGGCGGACACACTTATATCTAGGGTTGTCATCTGACAGCTTCGTCGGAAAAGTTTAATAAATGTTTATATATCTGAAAAAATAGAATATGTTGAAGATATATATTATATATGACACCTCTTAATACAAAGGGTTCCCTGGCTCGCTGTTTGTGTGTCTTGCTAATTTGATCTTTGCTGAGTGTACTAACTTCTCTACAACAAATTCACACTATTTTTTCTAGATCTTTTGTAAGTGCCTCACCCCTTTGTGCTTAAAACTATTAAAGAAAATTGGGTTATGAGTTGAGGTTGAATCCATGATGCATTTCCTGGTTTGTACATATATATTTATTACTTACACAGTTGTCTGGTGCCTGAGCAGATACTGTCTTAATTCATAAAAAGAAAAGGATAAATGATGTGCTCGAGCCCTAGGTACTTCTTGAAGGAAGTGAGGAACCACTGCAATTTAGACATTATAGATATGAACTTCATATAGTTCCCTTGCACAAAATTTATTTTCCCTTTTCACTTTTTAACAAGAGACCAATGGTGCAATTTCAAATTTTGAGAATTTTTCTTATTGCATTTGCTGGAGTATGAAAATCTATTTGATGGTATACTGGTTATCTGCCATTTTCCAAAGTGAGCTACAGTTGTTTTGAAGATGTATATTTGCAGGTCCTACAATTTCCGGCAAGACCCATGCACTTCTTGTTAGAGAACTGACAAACTTTTTTTTTTCTCTCGCCGGACCTAACATCGTCTTTATGAGTTTCCTCTTTCTTAATGTTAAAGCTCTTAAACATTTGCATTTAAATATATATTTATTGGTCCCTTTTGACTGTTTTAAGCAGGATAAGTCTAGTAGTTTTACCATTAAAAAATTCACATGATATATCTTCTGCTCATCCTTATACTTGTTTTGCTCATGTTAACTTACTGCGATTGTTGCTATAAAGGACTTGTTTTGTTGTTACCTTGTCTTCAGGTTGCAGCAGTACCTGAGGATATCGGGACAGCTGGAGCTCTTAGGGCCATTGATCGCCACCTGACTGCAAAAGATATTTTGGTTGATATTCTAATTATTAAAGCTTTTCGACAAAGGAGCATGCTTCAGTGAGCTAATTAGTTTTGATTCTTATGCAGGTCGTGAGTGGTGATCTTATTTCTGATATTCCTCCTGGGGCAGTGGCAGCTGCTCATAGACGGCATGATGCTGCAGTGACTGCAATGCTTTGTTCTACTCCTATCAGTGGCCCATCAGAGTCAGGTTCCTCTGGTGGAAAGGACAAAGCGAAGAAACCGGCCCACCATAACATTATAGGACTGGACCCCACTAAACAATTTCTGTTGCATGTAGCTGCTGGTGAGACCCCTGCATATGCTTTTACATCCTTCATGCTTCAGTTGGTGTTATTCCCTTATTTGGCATCTTTGATATCCTCTAGGAGCTGAAGTTGAGAAAGATATTCGTGTCCAGAAGAGCATTCTCCGAGCAGTAGGCCAGGTAAATGATGCCAATCAGTATGACACGTATTGCTAATGGTATCACTAAGATATGAGTTTTTTATCTGATATGTTTTTCTTCTACTCATGTACTTTTCCTGTTGTCTGATTCCTGTTCACTAGAGAACTGAATAGGACAAGAGGGAAATAAGTGAAGGATTGATAGATTTGCTTGATGATGTTTCATCTCATCCTTGCAATCTGTAATTCAGCTTGGCCTTGGTAGTTATATTTTGGAATTTTAATATGATCTATTCTCTTTCATTTCTATATCTAATCCCTGAGTTATAAAGTTTTTTTTATACGATCACATGTATATCTACTATTGATTTTTACTTGTTAACCAACGTGAGATGCTGGCTTGCTGCTCTCTGTGAGAAACTTCTCTCTTTTTCTTTTTCTTTTTTTTTTTCACGTGAAAAAGTGATATTAGACCATTAAAAAAGCAGTGCACATGTGCAGATGCATCCAAATATTCAAGCTTCTATGTTATTTTTGGTGGAGTTCTCCTTCTCCATCTTATCCTTTTTCTTTGATCTGCAGATGGAGATTCGTGCTGATCTAATGGATGCTCATATGTATGCCTTCAAGAGGTTCGAGGTGTTTCTTTTTTATTTCAAGTGGTTTTTAGTTGATAATGTTTATCCTTTATGCTTGAATGTTCTCTATAATGAGTTTGTTTGAAAATGGTTGTCATCTCCACGCTTTTCTCTGTAGAACTGTTTTGCAAGAGGTTCTGAATAAGAAAGAAACTTTTCTGAGCTTGAGGCGTGATGTGTTGCCTTATCTTGTGAGGAGCCAGTTAGTAAGTCTCTTACAATGCATGATTTTTCCTGCCACATGTTAACTTTGTTTACTTACCATCTTAAGATTCTCCATGAGTTGATGATGTTAATTGTATTAGAGATCTGAATTATTACAAAATGGATCGGTAGCAGAAGAGAATGGGAATTCTAAGGGTGCTTCTGATAGTACAATTATGCTGTCACAACTGCTGACCAATGCTTCTACACAAAGTTTTCATGAGCTATACGCTTTGGGTCCTGATGGTTCTGCTCTGTCTCCAAGAAAAACTCACAAATGCTGTGTACATATTGCCAGCAAGAGCAATTACTGTGTTCGCTTAAACTCTATTCAAGCCTTCAGTGACATAAATCGAGATGTGAGATTTACTGCTTAACCTTGTATTTTTGCTTATATCTAGCAGATGTGTGTGCGTGTCTGTTTATGAGCTAGTTTACTTTCTCTATGATTTAGGTCATAGGTGATGCAAGTCACTTGTCAGGCTATTCTTTCTCCCCTCAGAACAACATCATTCATCCTACAGCCGAGCTAGGTTCAAAAACTACAGTGAGTTGCAATCTTTCTTTGGTGACATGCAGAATATTATGTTGCGCATGTTGTGTCATCTTTGTTTATTTATTTTCTTGCCAAGTGTCAAATAAAGAAGTTCATATTGCATCATATTCTTTCCTTTTGGTTTTAATTTGTTTTGTTGAATCTTTTTTTTTTTTATGGGTAATGTAAGAAATTTTGTTATGGTTAACTCATACTAAGTCAATGCTACGAAAAACATAGTTACAAATTTTGCAAGTTGTTGGATTTTGGTTTTCATGACTAAGGTATTAATCTGATTTAGGTTGGACCACATTGTGTGCTAGGAGAAGGTTCACAAATGGGTGACAAATGCAGCGTGAAAAAGTCCGTCATTGGCCGACATTGTCGGATCGGCTCGAATGTGAAGGTACAATTCATTCTTTATCTCTGATGAAAAGGGAAATAGTTAGTACTTACATTCCATTCACCGAACAATGACACCACCTCAGAAAATCCAGCTGCCACATACATTGCCTAGCTGGTTGTTAAGTCACTTGCTTCCTTCTGGCTTGTCCTTGCAGGTTGTCAACTCAGTCATAATGGACCATGTTACTATCGGAGATGGTTGTTCAATCCAAGGTTCTGTTGTTTGCAGTAATGTACAGCTCCAAGAACGTGTCGTACTGAGGGATTGCCAGGTGGATAGCTTTTCCTTTCACCTGAGTTTTTTTCGTATAATAAAAATACCAACAATATTATTATTGCTAGTATTAGTATTTTTGTTATTAATGAAGGGGAGCCTTGGAGCAATGGTAAAGCTGTCCTTGTGACCTATAGGTTACGGGTTCAACCCTTAGAATCAGCCACCAATGCTTGCGACAGGGCAGATGCCTACATTATACTTCATGAACTCGGGATGCTTGGTACTATTAGTTTTAGAATCTTGTGGGTGGGGGCGAGCGTAGTGGGATGAAGAAAGGATTACTGTCTGTTTCCTTTCGTTTCATGTTTTCAGTCTGCTTCATTTTTGCTCGTTTGATACAGGTTGGAGCAGGTTATGTGGTTTCATCAGGCAGTGAACATAAAGGAGAATCCTTAGCAAAGAAAGAGAAACAGTAATTACTTTTATCGGTAGCTTACAGTGTGATCAACGCGACACTGATCTCCATACGACTTTTGTTGCTTTGGCCTGCCAATGATATGCATACTCCATGGCAACAAAACAGAGCAAAGTCAATTTTGTTTGGCATTCTTGTTTTGGTTTAAGGTTTTTTACGTTTTTGAGTTTTTGTTGTTAGGATGAATTTGTTGTAGTATTTGATAATCAAAACTCGACACACTCCATTTGATATGAAAAAGTGACTACTGTTTATTTCCTTTAGAGGCTTCAATGATTATATCAAAATCTTGCTTTGTCATTTTTTCTTTTTGGCATTTTGAAAATGTTATAATCGTTTCGTAGCCCTCGTCTCCACCCCCACCCCCACCTCTACACTGAGACAGGAATCCGGGGGTGAGGAAGGGGTAGTATTGGCATTTGGCAATAATAGTTCGTATAACTGCGAAGGATTGTGGTGAAGTGGATATGATTTCTCCATCCTTGATCATCCGAAGTTTCACGTTTGAGTTCAAGAAATGAAAATAATTATGAAAATTATGATATGGAGCGCTTAGTTTGAAGTCCCAAAATGGATATCGAAAACGAAAAAGAAGAGGATTAGTTTGAATAGTGTGCAACTATGATAACAAAGTAAAAACTAAGCCATGTACTATGTAGATTGGAGGAAGTGAAGCTGTCTATGAAGCATTGCTTCTCCCCAGAGTTGTAATACTCGGCTTGTTACTACTTTGATTCAAAAGGTTCCATATTCCATATACATAGATGAAATGAGTGTTGAATCAGCAAACTTGTCATAGTTTTGCAAACTCAATTGTTTGCTTACCCTCATGGCCTTTACTGAAGAAATAATTGAAATAATCTGAATACACAACATGCTTATACAATGGTTTCTCTCCATTTTCTAGCACTTGTTTCAAAGGACCAAAAACTGCATCAGGTGCTGGATTCACAAATATGGGCACAGACACTCTGTTTCTACTGGCATTCACAATCACACGATGCTCGGCACTCTTGTACCTATCGTTGCTCATGATTTGAAGGACATCCCCAATATTGATCACGAGTGCCCCTTTGACTGGGGGCACATGAATCCAGCCATCACCTTTGGGCTCTCGCATGTAAAGGCCACCAACATTGTCTTGTAGGAGCATGGTGATCGAAGAAACATCAGCATGACGGCCAGCACCAGCAGTGAGCTCAGGACTCGGGCACATGGGGTAGTGAATGAGGTTAACGATCAACGTGCCCATAACAACAGATTTCATCGATTCATCAATCTGCTTAACATTTAGTTTTTCGAGCAACACCTCGAGAAGCTTTACTATAATAGGTTTAGCCCACTTCATGTACTCCAAAACCTGATCTCTGTAGAAGTAAAATGAAATTAGTCCAAAAAATGGTCTAGATAGATGTTGATATTCAGGAGTGGATCTACTTAATCGAGTATGAATTCCTATTCAGGGGTGGATCTACAGTATCGAGTATGGATCCCTAGGAAAATCGTCTAAAAAAGGACAGCTCAATGCACAAAGCATCCCGCATTAGCAAGGCCTGGGGAAGGGCCGCACCCCTAGGGGCGTAATGTAAACAACTTACCCTAATGCAAGCATTAGTGATTGCTTCCACGACTATAGGTCACACAGAGACAATTTTACCTTTGCTTGCTCCCCTTCGAACATGGTCCGAATAGATACTAATATTCAGAGGAGAATCTACAATATCAGTGGCAAAGAAAGGTATAAACTAGATATAGCCACTTAGATAAAAAATGCATATTTGTTTATGTTTATTTTTTCTTTCACGCACATGTTTGTTTATGCTTGGCCTTAGATCATTGAATGTAACTTAATACTTTCTCCACAAATGTGTAATAGTTCTCTCAACATTCTTAAGTAGACAATACTACTTATAAGGTTAAGTCACACTATAACTTGCAGCTTTTCCGAGCCTTGATAGACAGAATTATCCTATACTTATACTTAAAAGAGATGGAACTAGGATTTCGAGTTTATAAGTTCTATATTCTAGAAAAGGCTACTAGTTTGTGGTTGTGCCAACTCGGTAAGTAGAACTATAACTCGATCCCTGCATTATACTGATAGGAGATAGGAGGTGCCCGTGAAATTAATCGAGTTGCATACAAGCTCACGACTACCAAAAAAAAAAAAAAAAGACTAACTTGGAAACAGCAGGCCACAGCTTAGAGCTCTCATCATCATCACAATCATAGATATGAAAAAGATAATCTTTCCACTCCAAAACCTTCTCAGCTAAAGGGCTAAAACTGGTCTTCAATTGCACAGTATGAGTAGGTGAATTCTCTTTCAAATACTTCCTTCTTTCTTCAACAGACAATTCAAAGAACTTATGCCCAGCTTCAATCACATTTTCTAGAACTTCAATTGGGATTCCATGATTCACGATTTGAAAAAAACCCCATTTCTCAGCTGCATCACAGATCGATTCTGCAACTTTTGGGTCATCGAAATTTGAGAAATCGATAATGGGTATTGATTCTGAGGACAGAATTTGGGTAAAATCTAGCCTTTCTTCATGGGGTTGAATGAATTTTTGAGGAACAATTTCAAGACCCATTTGAGAAAGACCCTGTACGCCATTTCCTTTGTTTACTAGAAAATCAATGAGATCTGATGCTTCAGAAACTTCTGCAATTGACATTTTTGTTGCAGGAAGATATCAAATGTGATATGCAATTGAGACTTTTCTGGGAAGAAGGGAGAAAATATCTATATGGTTTATGGTTTGGTATTGTGTTCGGTACTCGTTTTGAATTGAAGTTGAATAAAAATTAATTTCAAATTTGAGATCTCTAGTTGAGTGACTATCCATCACAATCTTTGGTGATTGTAGTGTTGGGGGTTTTCGTTATCCATCTAGTATATGATATCTATATCAGCTTTAATTCCGTGATAAAAGAGCTTTGTTTTCAAACAGATTTGTCCATTCGTAATGGAGATCATATTGACGGAAATATAGGCCGATACGTCTCCGGCTTGTGTTTCAATGACGGGTAAGGCGGTCAAGCTATATGCGCCTCTCTGGTCTAATCGTTTAGCCGCTCTTTCTAAGTGACAGGAATGTAAATAGAAAACATACCATTGAAAGCAAATTCATTTCCAAACTCGAGAATTCTGATGATGAATCTTTGGCGATGATAGTGTTATTTAAGTAGATATTTTTTTTTCTCATTATGTATACGATATCACTTTGGAGCTAAAAGCGAATAATTTCAAACTTGAGATGTTGAGAGATTACCCATTATAATCTTTGGTGATTATAGTATCATTTAAATTGGAGGTTTTCTTTATCCATTATGTATCTAATACCCATTTTAGGAGTTAGCAAATACATTTCAAACTTTCGACTTATAGTTAATGATGGAGATAGTTATTATCCATCGTGATCTTTAGTTGTGTTAGCGTTATTTAAGTAAGTGTTTTTCTCATTCTATATTCGATATACGTTTTGAAGCTAAAGATGAGTTCATTTCAAATTGCGAGATTTTGACCTTTTTTCCTCATCTTATACCCATTACCTGTTTTGGGACCAAAGACAAACTTATTTCAAATTCGAAACTTTCAGTTAATAATTAATGCATAAGATAAGGTTATTATATATAAAAAAAAGATAAAAGGATTAAAATGGTAAAATTAAATCATAAGGAAAGGCAAGATAAAGGGGAAAAAAATAACATACACAATCACACCAAATTACTAGTTACATAAAATAACAGTTTCGTCATTACAATAACGGATTAATAATACAATAATAAGAAATTTAAAAATTAAAGCATCAAATTTTAACAAAATCTAGTGATGCTTTACCAGAAGGCCTCTTACCGAAGAAATAATTCCAATGATCAGAGAACAAAACATGTTTGTACACTGGTTTTTCTCCATCTTTGCTTTCTCGTGAAAGTACGGAAGAAGGTCGCTGAGGTAATGGACCAATGACACTATCAAAATTAGGATTTAGAAATAGCGGTACGGATATTCGAGCCCTGCTCGAATCAACGGCTGCACAATGCTCGATACTTTTGTATCGATCGTTGCTCAAGATCTGCAACAAGCTACCTATGTTAACCGCTAAAGCACCTTTGATAGGATTTACGAGGATCCAGTTATCGCCTTTAGTCCCTCGGACATATAGGCCTCCCGTGTTGTCCTGGAGAAGCAGAGTGATGCAGGACACGTCGCAATGTCGGCGACAACCAATGGTGATATTTGGATTTGGGCATGATGGATAGTAGTTTATGATGATAGCCATAGTTCCCATCAAGAGAGATTCTAAAGATTCATCAATTTCATTGACATTAAGTCCCTTCAATAGCACCTCTAACAACATTTTAGCAGGGGTGTAGCCCACTTTTGATACTTCAAGACTTGGTTCCTATAAATCAGTAACAAAGTTAGGAATTTCACTAAAAAAGTTTAAGATTTAATGGCAAGGTCAAGAATTTTGCTAAAAACATTCAGGATCTAAGGTCAAAGTAAGAAATTTCACGAAGAGTGTTCGAGAATTTATCAAAAACAACATTTTTACCCTACAAAGGCAAAAATAAAATATGCGTACATCCTACCCTTTCCATACTCTACTTGTGTGAGATTATACTGAATATATTATCTTATAAAGATAAATTTTCTCCAACATATGCAATATAATTTTGACTTTAAGTTATATACACCATTATAAAATTTAGAGATACTGGCCAAAAACACATTTGAAATATCACGTTTTTGCAAGTCTTCTATCTGAACTATCATCAACTAATTATCAAAACACACCTCTAAATTGATGAGTTAGTTTCCATGGCAAATTAAGTTGTCCATACACTTTTTGGCGATTGTATTCAAACACTTGGTCTAGTCAGTCTGGAAGTGTGTTCTCATAAAATCTTACCGTTAAGATACTGAACTCACGAAAAAGTAATACTTTAGGTATGTTTTTTTACTTACTTAGAACACGTGACCTATGAATTACACTGAACAGAAAGTTCAAAAAAGTTACTTGTTTGAGGAGGCCAAAGATTGCTCTCATTTTGTGGATTACAACCATGTCTTATACTATCCCTCCACTCCAAAACTTTCTCATCTTTCTCACCAAAAACACTCCAATACATCAAAACAGATTCATGTGCACCGACATTTTCTTTATAATACTTAACTTTTTCTTTAGCTGGCAATTCAAAGAATTTGTGTCCTGCTTCTTTCATGTCTTCAAGAACTTCAATTGGGATCCCATGATTGATGATTTGGAAGAAATCCCATTTGCTTGTTGCTTCTTGAATTGATTTTTCAACATTTAAATCATCAAAATTTGACAGATCAATTGTTGGGATCGATTCTTGATTGTCAATTTGGGATTTGTCTAGTCTTTGTTCTTTTGGTTGAATGCATTGATTTGGGATGATTTCAAGGCTTGTGTCTGCTATGCCTTTTAGTCCATTTGCTTTCTTGATTACAAAATCAAGTATGTCATCATTTGGTTTAACTTTTGAAGAAGACATTTGTGTGTTGAATTTTGATGAGTGTGTACTAAGGGAAGAAGGAAATTTTGGGATTTTTTAATGGTGGGTTTGAGAGGGGTGTGTATGGGGGAGAGGGAAGAAAGGGAAGGGGGTGGGGCGAACTATGAAATGATGAAAGATTGAATCATTACTTTAACATCTAAGGGTTATAAAGAAGTGATAAATATTTTTTCATCTTTGATCAAAAGTTTTGAATTCAAATTTTCTGAATAGAGAATCGTTTTTGTTAAAAAACATTTTACCTCTAAATATGAGATTTTTTTGTGCGAATTCAAATTTAATTGGACTCAATATGAATAATTTAAGTAGGCGTTTGAACATGAGTTTATTGAAATTTGAAAGGAAAAGTAAGTACGATTTGAAATTGAAGCTGAAAATGATATTTAAAAATTGAAATTGTGTTTGGACAAAAAATATAATTGACCATTTGATGAGTAAGAACTTGATTCTTTTTTTTCTTTGAATAATCCTAAAAAATATTTTTAAAATTTATAGCTTTCAAGTTTAAAATTATAGTGTCACATATGAATAATCAAAAGAACAAACTTACAATATTACAAACAAAAAGAAAGATACAAAATAATTTTATTACTATAAAGAAAAAGATAATTTGCTTTAGTCCATTTGCTTTCTTGATTACAAAATCAAATATGTCTCATTTGGTTCAAATTTTGAAGGAGGCATTTGTGTTGAATATTGATAAATGTGTACTAATGGAGGAAGGAAATTTGGGGTTTCTTTTATGGTTTGAGAGGGGAGGGGGGTTGGATAAGAAATGATGAAAGATTAAATCATTACTTCATCTCCGGTAATGAGAGGTTATGATTGAGTGGTAAATACTTTTTCAATTTTAATCTAATGTTTTGAATTCAATTTTTCTTGAAATAGAGTCGTTGTCTTTTTTTTTTTTTTTTTTTTAATGATGGGTTTTAGAGGGGTGTGTGTGTGGGGGGGGGGGGTTGACTATGAAATGATGAAAGATTGAATCATTCCTTCATCTAGCAACGAGGGGTTATGGTGGAGTGCTAAATATTCTTCATCTTTAATCAATCAAAGTCTTAGATTTGAATTTTCCTGAATACATAATCATCTTTGTTAGGAAGCGTTTTACCTCTCAATACGAGACTTTCTGATGCGAATTCAAATTTAGTTGGATTCAATATGAGTATTGAATAAAATCATTCCTTCTAATAATTCTTGCATTGATTTTTTATTTAGTGTTTCAATTTTTTTGTTTTTTTTTTTGTTTTATGCTTAATCAAACATTATCATCATAAGATAGTTATTTGGAAATTGATGAGGTGACCTTTTGATGTCCATATGCATGAATAATGAAATTTGTATATTATATCTATAAAAATTCTCAGTTAAAAATAGTACTACAATTAAAATTTTTTTGTAGTATTTATATAGTATTTGATAAATCAAATTATGAAAAAGTGACTTCAATGGCTTCAAAAAATCTTGCTTTATCGTTTCTTTTCTTTGGCATTTTGAATACGTTATAATCGTTCTGTCCCCCCACCACCAACACCCCAACCCAACCCACCTTGTCTGAGGCGCAAACCCCGAGGTGGGGAATGACTAGTATTGGCATTTGGCAATAATGTGTTACCCTTGTCCTTATATCATAATGTCCATATAATTTTTTTATAAATTCGTTAGAATAATTAAAATTATATCTTCATTCTATTATTTCAAGGGAGTGAGGGTGGGTGGTATATGGATAATATATTAACGATCTAACCAAAATTCTTGAATTAATTTCTTATTTAATGTATTAATTTTTCATCTTCTTCTAATTATGTTTAGTCAAACATCATTATCGTTAGGGGTGTTCGTGGTTCGGTTTGAATCGGTTATTGGTTAAAACCAAAATCAAATCAATGTAGTCAGTTTTTTAAATATCTAAAACCAAACCAAACTAAGCCAAAAAAATAACCGTCGATTTGGTTATTGATGGTTTGGTTCGGTTTGGTCTAGTTTTTCTGTTTTTTTCAGTTTGAAAGTAATAAATTTTTGAGGACATACGTATTATCTTGTTAGACACAACACCTAATACATGAAAAATTTACTGAAAAACTATTATTGGTTCAATTAAGCAATTAAACAATACTAAAGATATTATTACACGAACAAAGTGATTCAATTAAGAGAAGACGTAACTATCTTAATAAAGGTATGGTAGGTAAAAATTAATGTAATGAACTTTGATGGGCTAAAATTAATGTATTGGGCTTGAGAAAATGGTAATGTTAAAGATTTAAGTTACTTAAAATTTAACAAAATATTTATATTTTATTTATAAATAACATATAAATAATTATAAAATTTATATATATAATTTATCGTTTTAATTTGGTTATTTTTGCAGTTATTTTTTAGTAAAATCAAAATCAAACCAAATAATATCGATTTTTCAAAATTTAAAATTAAATCTAACTAAATCAAACTAAATATCAATTTTTTAATCAATTTAATTTAAATTATGAATTAATTTAATTTTTTAACCATAATCATAAACAACCCTAATTATCGTCATAAAAAGTAGCTTGGTGAGATGACTTCTTGGTGTCCATATGAATGAATTGTGATTTGTTTGAATAATATCCACATCTTTTGTCGGTTGTCATGAATTATTGAAAAATTAATGTAAGTGGGAATAGGAGGAGCTTCTGGTCAAGAGGTTAAATTTGTCATTCAACAATTTATCACTTTCTGTTGCCAGACAATGGTACGATTTCTATATTAGGGATGACAATAGGGTGAAGCGGATGCGGGTGGGGTGGATTTAAGGTTAAATAAGACGGGTTGAAGTGAGTTTTTTTAAAAATTAATGTGGGATGGGGTAGATACATGTTATTTTATGTGGGTTTAAACTTAATTTGAACTTTTTACATGTTATAAGAGTGATAAAATATTTATTAAGATAATTTCTTTAAAGTTACGAAAATATTCAAGATAGTAAATTGAAAATGGTTCAATAAAAGATAATACAATTTCTTACATGTTTCCCAATTGACCTCTAAATAATAAAATTTTAAGTCACTATCTTATTAAATTAGTACAACTTAATGAAAAAATGAATCTATTTTATAAATTTTATTTTTAATATTAAACTTAACTAGAACAAAAATATATTAAAAAAATTATGCGCGATGGGTTCATGTGGGGCATGTTTATACGGATGGATTAAAAATAAAAAAAATTGCTATGTAAAATAAAGCGGATTAAAAATTTTGCGGGTTAAGATCAACCCGCCCCGCCCCCATTGAATCAATTATTTGTGGATCTTCTTCTATTTCTTTTCTTTTTGCAATCTCTCTTTGTTTTGTTTCGTGACCCCCACCTCCCCCTACCTCGACACTGGGGCACGAATCTCGAGGTGGAGAAGGGCTATTTTCAAGTTTCAAGTTTAAGAAATTAAAATAATAATGATATGGAGTGCTTCCCTCTTTAATTAAAAATGTTCCATATTCAATATACATAAAATTATTAATAGTTTAAGAATAAAATTAATAATTTATATCAAATTTAAGAATATTTTAAATATTTTTATCGTTTTAAATTTAAAACTTCTGACTAATAATTGAGGTATTTTTATGGTAACAATGTAATTTAAGTACGCATTTGAACCTGAGTTTATTAAGATTTGAAAGGAAAAGTAAGATTTGAAATTGAAGCTAAAAATGATATTTAGAAATTTAAATTGTGTTTGGACAAAAAAATATATAATTGACCATTTGATCAGTAAAAGCTTGATTCTTTTTTTTTTTTTTAAATCCTAAAACCTATGAGCTATGAAATGACGAATGATTGAATCATTACTTTAGAATTCAGGGGTTATGATGAAGTGGTAAAATACTTTTTCAACTTTAATAAGTTGTTTTGGATTCAAATTTTCTGAATATAGAATCGACGTTGTTAAAAAATATTTTACCACTCAGTATGAGACTTTTTTATGCGAATTCAACTTTCATTGGACTCAATATGAATATCGAACCTCCGATGATAAAAAAATCAATCTTTCTTCTATTATTTCAAAGGATGGTGGGGGAGAGGGGCGGGGGGAGAAGGTGGGGTGGGGTATGAAATGATGGGAGATTGAATCATTCCTTCATCTAGCAACGAGAGATTATGATGAAGTGGCAAATATTTTTTATTTTTAATCAAATGTCTTGAATTCAAATTTTCCTTAATACAATTAGAGATTGATTTACTTCTCAATATAAGTCTTTTCGGCGCAAATTTAATTTTAGTTGAACTTAATATGAATATTGAATGATTAAAAAAAACATGCCTTCTATTATTTGAAGGGAGTGGGGGTGGAGGTACGTGGATGGTATATTAATGACCTAAACAAAATTTTTGAATTGTTTTTTATATAGTGTTTTAGATTTTTCTTTTCTTTTATGTTTAATCAAACATCATTACCATAAAGCATATCTTCTAGAATAACTATTTGGAAATTGGTGAGGTGACTTCTTGGTGTCATATGCATAAGTTATGGTTTGTTTGAATAACATCCACATCTTTTTGAAATTTGTATACTCTATTATATCCATAAAAAAATTATCAGTAAAAATCTTGCTTTGGCTTCTTTTTTTTTTTTTTTTTCATTCATTTCGAAAACATTTTATTCGTTTCGTCAGGCCAACCCCCACCTCCGACATTAAGGCCGGAATTCAGGAGTTGGGAAGGATATCAAGATTCACTTTTAGTTACTGACATTTGACAATCATGTGTTACCCTCTAGTCGAGAAATATGAGTATTCTAAAGAGTCTATATCCAATTTTCTTTTCTATCATAATTGCTCGGATTGTGGTGAAATAGATAAGATTTTTTTTATCCATAATCTGATGTTCTGGATTCGAGCTCAAGAAATGAAAATAATTATGATACTAAGCACATACCCTTTAATGGACTTATGAAGTGAAAATTTGGATTAGTTTGAAGTTCCAAAGTGGATATTGAAAACAAAAAAAAGACAGAGAAAAAACAGTAACACTATCACACCAAATTGATGGTTGCATAAAATAACACTTTTCGTTGTTACATAATAATGGATTTGACAATACAATAACATTAACATGAAAAAAAATTTGTAAATCAATGCATCAAATTTTAGCAAAATCTAGTGATGCTTTACCAGAAGGCCTCTTACTAAAGAAATAATCCCAATAATCAGAAAACAAGACTTGTTTGTACACTGGCATTTCTCCATCTTTTAGCATTTGTGGGAATGGACCAATGACACTGTCAAGGCTAGGATTCACAAATAGCGGTACAGATATTCGAGCCCTGCTTGAATCAACTGCTACACAATGCTCGATACTCTTGTATCGATCATTGCTCATGATTTGCAACGAGTCACCTATGTTAACCGCTAAGGCGCCTTTGATTGGATTTACATGGATCCAGTTATCGCCTTTAGTCCCTCGGACATACAGGCCTCCCGTGTCGTCTTGGAGGAGCAGAGTGATGCAGGACACGTCGCAGTGTCGGCGACAACCAATGGTGATACTTGGATTTGGGCATGGTGGATAGTAGTTTATGTTGATAGCCATAGTTCCCATCAAGAGAAGTTCTAAAGATTCATCAATTTCATTGACATTGAGACCCTTCAATAGTACCTCTAACAACTTTTTAGCAAGTGGTTTAGCCCACTTTTGATATTCCAAGGCTTGGTTCCTATAAACCAGTGACAAAGTCAGGATTTTGTTAAGAGCGTACGAAATTTAATGGCAATGTCAAGAATTTTGCTAAAAACATTCAAGATTTAATGTCAAAGTCAAAAATTTCATGAATAGTGTGAGATTATACTAAATATATTATCTTATAAAGATAAATTTTCTCCACCATATGCAATATAATTTTGACTTTTAAGTTATATACACCATTATAAAATTTAGAGATAATGACAAAAAATACACTTGAAATATCATATTTTGTAAGTCTTCAATCTGAACTATCATCAACTAATTATCAAAACACACCTCTCAATTAATGAGTCAGTTTCCATGTCAATGAAATTTTATAGGCAAATTAAGTTGTCCATACATTTTTTGGTCATGGTATTCAAACACTTGGTCTAGTCAGTTTCGAAGTGTGTTTTCATAAACATCTTACCGTTAAGATGTTGAAATCACGAAAAAAGTAATATTTTAGGTATGTTTTTTTACTTACTTAAGAACATGTGACATATAGATTACATTGAATAGGAAACCCAAAAAAGTTACCTTGTTTGAGGAGGCCAAAGATTGCTATCATTTTCTGGATTACAACCATGTTTTATACTATCCCTCCACTCCAAAACTTTCTCATCTTTATCACCAATAGCACTCCAATACAACAACACAGATTCATCAACACCAGCATTTTCTTTATAATACTTAACTTTTTCTTCTGCTGGCAATTCAAAGAATTTGTGTCCTGCTTCTTTCAAATCTTCAAGAACTTTAATTGGGATCCCATGATTGATTATTTGGAAGAAACCCCACTTGCTTGCTGCTTCTTGAATTGATTTTTCAACATTTAAATCATTAAAATTTGACAGATCAATTGTGGGGATTGATTCTTGATTGTCAATTTGGGATTTATCTAGTCTTTGTTCTTTTGGTTGAATGCATTGATTTGGGATAATTTCAAGGCTTGAGTCTACTATGCCTTTTAGTCCATTTGCTTTCTTGATTACAAAATCAAATATGTCATCATTTGGTTCAAATTTTGAAGAAGGCATTTGTGTTGAATATTGATGAGTGTATACTAATGAAAGAAGGAAATTTGTGTTGGGTTCGAAAGTGTAACAATTTGGGGGGGTTTTTATGGTGGGTTTGAGAGGGGTGTGGGGGGAGGGGGTTGGCTATGAAGTGATGAAAGATTGAATCATTCTTTCATCTAGGATTGGTATGGTGGAGTGGTAAATACTTTTCATCATTATCAAATGTCTTGGATTCGAATTTTCTTGAATACATATTCGTCTTTGTTAATTAGGGGAGCGTTTTACCACTTTTCGATGCGAATTCAAATTTAGTTGGACTCAATATGAATATTGAATAAAAATCATTCCTTCTAATAATTCTTGAATTGATCTTTTTATTTAGTATTTCAGTTTTTTTTTTTGTTTTTTTATTTTAATCAAACATCATCATCATAAAATAGTTATTTGGAAATTGGTGATGTGGCATCTTGATGTCCATATGCATGAATGATGAAATTTGTATATTATATCCATAAAAATTATCAGTTTAAAATAGTATAATTGAACTTTTTTTATTGTAGTATTTCCATAGTATTTGATAAATCAAATTATGAAAAAGTGACTAGTGTTTATTTTCCTTTAATTAGAGGCTTCAATGATTTTATAAAAAAAAATCTTGTTTTATCATTTTTATTCTTTGATATTTTGAAAACGTTATAATCGTTTTGTCTCCGCTCCACCCCACACCCCACGCACCTCGACACTAAAGTTTGTGGTGCGAATCCTGAAGTGGGGATTGGCTAGTATTGGCATTTGTCAAGAATGTGTTACCCTGTGTCACACATTTGAACACGTGCTTTATATATGTGTTTATATAATTTTTTATAAATTCATTAGAACAATTAAAATTATTTCAAGGGAGTGAGGGTGGGGTATATGGATGAGATATTAACGATCCAAACAAAATTTTTGAATTGATTTTTTATTTAATATTTTAATTTTTACTTCTTTTATGTATAGTCAAACATCATCATCATAAAAAGTAGCTTCGTGAGATGGCTTCTTGGTGTCCATATCGATGAATTGTGATTTGTTTGAATAACATCCACATCTTTGTTGTCGGTTGTCAATACAGTGGGAGTGAAAAAATTACATTAAAGGTTCTAAAAATTATAATAATTAATAACTTAAAATATTTTAATATTACAAAAAACATTTAATTAATTGTGTTAATTTCATTCATACAGCATAAATTAAAACAAATAAAGTAATATAGCACGAATTCCGATATCTAGTATATCTATAAAAATTATCAATAAAAATAGTACTATTGTAACACCTGTGGTTTCAAGATTATTTATTGTCTTACGTTGCAGGCTATGAGCCAAAGTGGAGAGTCCTCTTGTTTGTGGGTGTCTTTGTTTTCTTCTTTTTGTTTGCGTCTCCTTGTGTTGTTGTCTTCTATATAAAATTATACTAAGAATAAGAATATTAGCTAACTATTTTGAATTAATATAAGTAAAATCAAATAGCTAATCTAAAAATATACTTAAGAAACACTATCTTATTTATAAAACTAGAAACATGTATTTTGTTTGTAAATTTTATTTTCTTTTGAATAAATTGAAAATAAAACTTAGCCTAAAATGCTAAGTTTTCCCATGAAAACCAACGTGTTTAATCTCCACGTCATGAATATGGTATAGAGGGTACCTTTGGAAATGAATTCATGACGAGTAGAGGCACTTCAGACTCCAAACAATACCCTAAGAGTTTCACCATGTTTTGTTAAATGTGCAAAATAGGATTATTAAATCATAAGAAAAGGTAAGATAAAGAAAAAATAAATAAATAAATAACGGACAGGATCACACCAAATTGCAAGTTACATAAAATAACAGTTTTCATCATTACAATAACATATTTATGATACAAAAACATTAACATACAAGAAATTTTAAAATTAAAGCATCAAATTTTAGCAAAATCTAGTGATGCTTTACTAGAAGGCCTCTTAATGAAGCAATGATCCCAATAATCAGAGAACAAAATATGTTTGTACACTGGTTTTTCTCCATCTTTTAGCATTTGTGGGAATGGACCAATGACACTATCAAAACTAGGATTCACGAATAGCGGTACGGATATTCGAGCCCTGCTCAAATCAACCGCTACACAATGCTCGATACTTTTGTATCGATCATTGCTCATGATTTGCAATGAGTCACCTATATTAACCGCTAAGGCACCTTTGATAGGATTTACGTGAATCCAGTTGCCTTTAGTACCTCGGACATATAGGCCTCCTGTGTCGTCTTGGAGGAGCAAAGTTATGCAGTCCATGTCGCAGTGTCTACGAAAACCAATGGCGATACTTGGATTTGGGCATGGTGGATAGTAGTTGATGTTTATAGACATAGTTCCCATCAAAAGAAGTTCTAAAGATTCGTCAATTTCATTGACATTGAGACCCTTCAATAGCACCTCAAGCAATTTTTTAGCAGTGGTTTAGCCCACTTTTGATACTCCAAAACTTGGTTCCTATAAATCAATAACAAATTCAGGAATTTCGCTAAGAGCATTCAGAGTACAATGAGAAGGTCAAAAGTTTTTCTAATAATGCTCGAGATTCAATGTCAAAGTTAAGAATTTCACTAAGAATGTTTCGAGAGTCTATAAAAAAAACCTCCTTATGTTGCTAAAATAGAGGTAAAATCTGTGTATATCATACCCTCTCCATACTCTACTTGTGAGATTATACTAGATATGCAATAGTATAAAAGATAACTTTTCTCCTACATATACAATATACTTTTGATTTAAGTTATGAACACCATTATAAAATCTTGAGATAATTTTGTATTCAACCACTTAATCTAGTTAGTTTTTAATTATGTTTTGATAAATAGTTGGTGATAGTTCAGAAACGCAAACACCTTCGAAAAAGTAATACTACTTGAAAACCCGCGACCTATTGACTACACATAGTAGAAAACCCCAAAAAGTTACCTTGTTTGAGGAGGCCAAAGATTGCTATCATTTTGTGGATTACAACCATGTCTTATACTATCCCTCCACTCCAAAACTTTCTCATCTTTCTCACCAATAGCACTCCAAAACATCAACACAGATTCGCCAGGACTAACTTTTTCTTTATGATACTTAATTTTTTCTTTAGCTGGCAATTCAAAGAATTTGTGTGCCGCATCCTTCAAATCTTCAAGAACTTCAATTGGGATCCCATGATTGATGATTTGGAAGAAACCCCACTTGCTTGCTGCTTCTTGAATTGATTTTTCAACATTTAAATCATCAAAATTTGATAAATCAATTGTTGGGATTGATTCTTGATTGTCAATTTGGGACTGGTCTAGTCTTTGTTCTTTTGGTTGAATGCATTGATTTGGGATAATTTCAAGGTTTGTGTCTACTAGGCCTTTTAGTCCATTTGCTTTCTTGATTACAAAATCAAGTATGTCATCATTTGGTTCAAATTTTAAAGAAGACATTTGTGTTGATTCTTGATGAGTGTGTACTAATGGAAGAAGAAAATTTGAGGTTTTTTAATGGTGGGTTTGAGGGGGTGTGAGAGGGAGAGGGAGGGGGGGGGGGGGCGGAGGGGGGTTTGCTATGGAATGACTTAAGATTGAATCATTACTTCACCTAGCAACAAGGGGGTTATGATGGAGTGCTAAATATTTTTTTATTTTTAATCAAATATTTTAGATTTGAATTTTTCTGAATATAGAGTTGTCTCTATTAGAGTGTTTTACATCTTAGTATGAGATTTTTCTATGTGAATTCATATTTATTTGAACACAGTTTGAATCAAACACCATTATCATAAAATATATCTTCTAGAAATAGCTATTTGAAGATTGATGAGATGGCTTTTTGGTATCATATGCATGAATTGTGGTTTGTTTGAATAACATCCACATCTTTTTGAAATTCGTATACTCTATTATATCCATAAAAAGTTATTAGTAAAAATAGTACTACTATAATTTAATACTTTATTTCTCTTTTAATATTATGATTTTATAGCAATAAATTACTATGACAATTGAGAAGATTTGTTTGGGATATATATCAAATGCGTATTATTTTTTTTGGAATAAGTAGGAAAAAGTTTTTAAAAGTCTTATAAAAGCAGTACCACTTAAAATCTGTTGAAGAAAAAATTTCATTTGCTTGAGTGCATTTCCCTATACATTACTAAATCTTCTTCATGCTTGTGTTCTTCGTTTGCTAGAAAATCGGTCCATTAATTTGCCTCTCTCCAAACGTATTAGATAGTGTCAAATGTGAAATAATTAAATTTCACCAAATCCTCAAAATTCAAGAAATCACCAAATGCTCAGAATTCAAGAAATGTGAAATTATACACTAATTTATAATGGTTAAAAGATCGGAAACTACATTTTACAACATATCAACGTTGTTTTTTTAACGAGTTGAGCTAATAAATAAATGGATCAACGATCAGGCTAAACTTGGATGGATTTGGTGGATCATATTTTCATGAATAAGGTTTTGTTGTTAGGGTGAATTTTTTGTAGAAATTTACGTAGTATTTGATAATCAAAACTCGACATTTGATACTAGTTTTCGTCATTGAGAGACTACCAGCTATCACAATCTTTGATGATTGAGGGGTTTCGTCACCCTATATTTGATACCAGTCTTAGGAGTGAAAGTAAATTCGTTCCAAACTCGAAATCTATAGTTAATGACGGAGATAGTTACTACCGATCACGATCTTAGTAAATGATAAGCGTCATTTAAGTAGGTGTTTTTCCCCCTCATTTTGTATTCAGTATCCGCTTCAAAACTGAATGTAAATTTATTTCTAAATTCGAGATCTCTAATTGAAGGCGGAGATAATTACTACCCATCACGAGTACATGTTTTTTCTTATTCTATATTCGGTATCTGCTTTAAAGAAAGTACATTTTTTAAATTATAGAGTTCAAATTTAAAATTATCATAGTGTTACACATCAACAATTCAATGAATGAACTTACGTTATTCAGTGACGGACCCAAAATTTTATATAAGTGGGTTCAATCATAGGGTGATCGTCAATAGTGTAAGCAGCGTCGAGCAGAACAAATGATTTGTTCGTTGCGCTTTTATTTATTCTTTTTTGTTAATAATATAATACCAAAATAAAATATATAGTTTTTTTTAAAAAAAAAACTCGGCACTTTTTTATTTAACAGGGTTGAGGAATTTTTTTTTAATATAAAAAAATCTATTTACATTTAAAAATAGAAATAAAATTAGAGTTAACTAAGAAACCATATATAATCTCATCAAAATAACACATTTTAGCAAAAAATTATGGAAGGGACTACAAAAATTCAATTATAAATAATTAAATATAGAAGTAATATAGATTTAAGATTTTTATCGAGTTTGAGTAAGAAAACAAAATATACAACATAAAATTTAAAAATAAAATAAAATATATAGGTGATAAATTTATTAATGACCAGCCTATTGAATATGATTGGTCAATTCTTTTTTATAGGCCAATTTGGCTACTGAATATGAATACACAGTGATATTGAACCGGAAGCAGTAACATGCCACACTTTGTTCATGGTGGGTTCAAATATAATTATACTAATTTAACATTAATTCTCCTTATAAAATAATAAATTTTCCAACCAAGTGGGTTCAACACCTGGGTCCGCTCCAGATATTATTACAAAGAAAAAAAAATATGGGATAAAGTTATTATAAACAAAAAGTAGGATAAGTGTAAAATAAGATTATGAAATCATTAAAACAAAATAAGATAACAATACAACCACACTAACTCACAGGTTACATAATGAAATACTTTTTGTCATTACATAACAAAGAAATTTGTAAATTAAAACATCAAATTTTAACAAAATCTAGTGATGCTTTACCAGAGGGCCTCTTACTGAAGTAATGATCCCAATAATCAGAGAACAAAACATGTTTGTACACTGATTTTTCTCCATCTTTGAGTATTTGTGGGAATGGACCAATGACACTATCAGGGCTAGGTTTTACAAATAGCGGTACAGATATTCGAGCCCTGCTAGAATCAACTGCTACACAATGCTCGATACTCTTGTATCGATCGTTGCTCATGATCTGCAACGAGTTACCTATGTTAACCGCCAAGGCACCTTTGATAGGATTTACGTGAATCCAGTTATCGCCTTTAGTCCCTTGGATATATAGGCCTCCTGTGTCGTCCTGGAGGAGCAGAGTTATGCTGGAGATGTCGCAGTGTCTACGAAAACCAATGACGATACTTGGATTTGGACAAGGTGGATAGTAGTTTATGTTGATAGCCATATCTCCCATCAAGAGAGGTTCTAAAGATTCATCAATTTCATTGACATTGAGATCCTTCAATAGCACCTGAAGCAATTTTTTAACAAGTGGTATAGCCCACTTTTGATACTCCAAGACTTGGTTCCTGTAAATCAGTATCAAAGTCAGAAATTTCACTAAGAGTGCTCAAAATTTGATGGCAAGGTTAAGAATTTTGCTAATAATGTTCAAATGGCAATATCAAAATCATAAATTTTACTAAGAATGTTTCGAGAGTTTATAAAAACAACCTCTTTATGTAGCAAAGATAGATGTAAAGTCTACGTATATCCTACCCTCTCCGTACTCTACTTGTGAGATTATAGTGGATATGTAATCGTAAATAAGATATATATACACCTTTATAAAAAAAGTCTTGAGATCATGATAAAAAACACAACTGAAGTATCACGTTTTCATGAGTTTCCTTTCCTATATGGACTATCATCAAAATTACTTTGCCATTTGGACAAAATTCTATGGGCAAATTAAGTTGTGACGCACTATATTCAAACACTTGATCTAGTCAGTTTTGGAATATGTTTTGATAAATAGTTGGTGATAGTTCATAAACTCAAACACCTTATAGTAAAAGATATGAAACTTGCAAAAGTAATACTTGAAAACTTGTGACCTATAAATAACATGGAGCAGAAAATCCCAAAAAGTTACCTTGTTTGAGGAGGCCAAAGATTGCTATCATTTTGTGGATTACAACCATGTCTTATACCATCCCTCCACTCCAAAACTTTTTCATCTTTTTCACCAATAGCACTCCAAAACATCAACACAGATTCACTAGCATTATAGCTCTCTTTGTTATACTTAACTTTTTCTTCAGATGGCAATTCAAAGAATTTGTGTCCTGCTTCCTTTAAATCATCAAGAACTTCAATTGGGATGCCATGATTGATGATTTGGAAGAAACCCCACTTGCTTGCGGCTTCTTGAATTGATTTTTCAACACTTAAATCATCAAAATTTGACAAATCAATTGTTGGGATTGATTCTTGATTGTCAATTTGAGATTTTTCTAGTCTTTGGTCTTTTGGTTGAATACATTGATTTGGGATATTTTCAAGGCTTGTGTCTACTAGGCCTTTTAGTCCATTTGCTTTCTTGATTACAAAATCAAGTATGTCATCATTTGGTTCAAATTTTGATAAAGGCATTTGTGTTGAATCTTGATGAGTGTGTACTAATGAAAGAAAGAAATTTGGGGGTTTTTTTAGTGATGGGTTTGAGAGGGGTGTGTATGGGGGAGAGGAAAGAAAGGGAGTGGACTATGAAATGATGAAAGATTGAATCATTACTTTAACATTGATGGGTTATTATGAAGTGGTAAATACTTTTTTCGTCTTTAATCAAATGTTTTAGATTTAAATTTCTTGAATATAGAATTGACTTGGTTAAAAAACATTTTACCTCTTAATATAAGACTTTTTGGTGCGAATTCAAATTTCATTAGACTAACTCAATATGAATATCAAACCTTTGATGATAAAAAAAAAAAAAATCAATCCTCCTTCTATTATTTCAAGGGAGGGTGGGGCAAAAGGGGGCTGGCTATGAAATGATGGAAGATTGAATCATACTTTCATCTAGCAACGAGGGATTATGGTGAAGGGTAAATATTTTTCATTTTTAATCAAATGTTTTGTATTCGAATTTTTTCGAATACAATATTGTTCTTATTAGAGATTGTTTTACTTCTCAATATAGGACTTTTCGATGCAAATTCAATTTTAATCGGACTCAATATGAATATCAAATATCGAATGATTAAAAAAATCATTCCTTCTTCTATTATTTGAATGGAGTGGGGATAGGGTATGTGGATGATATATTAATGACTTGAACAAAATTCTTCAATTGATTTTTTATTTAGTATTTCGAATTTTATTTTTTATTTAATCAAACATCATTATCATAAAATAGCTATTTGAAAATTGGTGAGGTGGCTTCTTGATGTCCATGGATGAATTGTGGTTTGTAGATAACATCCAAAACTTTTTTGTCGGTTGTTATGAATGATGAATTTTGTATATTACATCCATAAAAATTATCAGTAAAAATAGATATAATTTAATTTTCTTATTTACTGTTCATAGTATAGCTTTTATAGCTATAAATTTGATGGAGACATATATCAAATGTGGATTATATTTTTTACTAAGTAGGAAAAAGCTTTAAAAAGTCTTTTAAAAGCACTACCACTTAAATCATTAGAAGAAAAAAATCCAAAATGTTTAGTGTCCTTCATTTCCTAGAAAATTCACGTATTGATTTGCCTCTCTAAATAAATGTGTTTGATAATGTCAAAAGTTAAATTATATGGAAAAAAATTGAACTATGCCAAATGCTCAAAATTCAAAAAATGTGGAATTATACACTAATTTATACAAGCTAAATTGTAAACAACAAAATAATAAGGGGAACTACATTCCGCAACATATCAGCCTAGTCTTTTAATGAGTTGAGCTAGTAAATAGACGAACCAATGACTAGGTCAAACTTGGATGGATTTGACGAATGAACCAATGACTAGGCCAAACTTGGATGGATTTGACGAATGAACCAATGACTAGGCCAAACTTGGACGGATTTGACGAATCATATTTTGATGAACTACATTCTGCAACATACAAGATAGGACACACAAATGCAGGCTTTACACAAGTAATGGATCACCGGGGACTATGAATTTGTAACATCATCCGACTATCCAAGCTCTGTTGTCCGGAGAATTCTCCGTTAGACATGAAGTTCGTGTTCATATTGATCGCGTAAAGGTCCAATGTTTGTTCTGTTAGTAGTCCAAGACTCTCCTCATCTTGACATTGTTGAGTTTTAGACCATGGATGTTTTGTTAACTTCCTTAGTCCTTCTAGCTCCATCGCTACTTCTTTCATCGTAGGCCTTTCTTCACTCGTTAACGTTAGACATCTCTTAGCGAGCTCAGCAACACCTTGACATTGCTCAAAACTTCCTTCTCGTAGCACGCGTGTCTCAAGTACTTGAAACAATCGGTTTTCCTTAATAGACCTAACGAAAAATGCAGCTAGATTTCTCTTGTCTTCGGATGCTGTAGTATCTAGTGGCATTCGCCCTGTTAAGAGCTCTGCAAGAACCACACCAAAACTATAAACATCGCTCTTTTCTGTCAATTGACTTGTGTGGAAGTATTCAGGATCTAAGTAACCTAAAGTTCCTTGAACCAATGTAGTCACTTGAGTTTGATCCAATGACACTAATCTAGAAGCCCCGAAATCTGATATTTTTGCAGTGTAATTCTCATCGAGTAGAATGTTTGTAGACTTCACATCTCGATGAATCACAGGTGTAGAAGCTGCAGAATGAAGATACGCGAGTGCACCAGCAGCTTCAGATGCTATTCTTAATCGATTTTCCCATGAAAACCAACGCGTTTGATCTCCACCATCATGAATATGGTAATAGAGTGTACCTTTGGAAATGTATTCATAGACTAGTAGAGGTACTTCAGACTCCAAACAACACCCCAAGAGTTTCACCACGTTTCGATGATTGACTTCTGAAAGAATGATCACTTCATTGATGAACAATTCTATTTGGCTGACGTCCATAGTTCTGGACTTTTTAATTGCAACTACACGTTTGTCCGGAAGGACACCTTTGTAAACGGTACCATAACCACCTCGGCCTAGGATACGATCCTCAGCATAGTTGTTGGTTGATTTCTCAAGTTCTGCTGCTGTAAAGATCTTAGCTGCACACTGCATACCACCTTCATTTGATCGGAGTTTCTGTGTGAGCATCAATCCACCATTTTTCTGAAAAAATGTTTCCCTGAGTCTTATGAGTCGTCTTCTTTTGATGCCTAAGTATATCCAAGTTGCACTGATGACCAAAGCCAGAAAGCCAAAGCACAAACCTGCAATGAAAGTGCAACTTTAGTATACTCTTTAACCGTTTTCATTTTATATGAAGGTGTTTGACTGGCCACAAAGTAGACGTACCAAGTGAGAGTTGAAGGATAGGTGACTTAGAGTTCTTAGGGATGCAACCGTGGCCGTCCTTTTTTCCATCACCAATCTGACCATGTGGACAAGTGCAGGTGTATCCTCCAGGAATGTTATTGCATATCCCATCACAAGGATTCTCGTTCTCGCATTCATTTATATCTGTCAATTAATCAAACATCAGAATGTAAAGAGGTTGTTTCTGATAGACCCTAGGCTCAAATGCAACACTAACCAACACGCATAACCTTGGCTCAAACCTTATTAAATAAGCACAAATAGTAGATTCCTAACCAATTTACGACAATTTCAAACTCGAACACAAAAAGTTCAAATCATGAATTCAGTCTTACCTATGCAACCTGGACTGATATAAGGGTTGCCCTGGTATCCCGGTTTGCAGCTGCAACGATAACCTCCGAGACCTGTCTTAGTATCTACACAAACACTATTTTCTCCACAAGCATAATCTACTGATTTCTTAGCCACAGTGCAACTACCATTGCCAATAACCCAATCAATCACCACAGGGACTTCCTCTATAACCTTGTTCCTGAAACTCAAATTTGACAAATCCGAGCTCTTGAAAATGAACTTATCAGGCTCACCAAGAAACACGTAGCCACAAGGGTTAAAAGAAGACACATTTGTATGGTTATTCAAACTCCTTGTTAGACTCACAAAACTCTTCAAACCTGTTGGGATTGAAGTCTGGCAACATCCAATTCCTGAGCAATATCCATCAATTATATCCTCTTTTTTCGCGCATAGTGAAATGCATCCACTAGTAAAGTTCCTCCCTTCATAGCCGAGAATGATAGCTAAGTCATCGCAGCCAACTACCATCAAACTATTGAGATCAGAGAAGGTGAAAGACGTCAATCCCAAGCTAAAGTTTATCGAGTCATCATTGATTAACGCCCCTGCTTGATCATAACACCTACTCCCAACATTGTTCTTAACAAGTATATGCTCATCTAGTAAATCAACCACTTCAATATCTTTGCCAGAAAGAAAAGCCTTTGGAGGATTGAACGAAACGTTGCAAGTGATATCGAATGAAGGATCAATCGAGCAGCCTGTTCCGTTACCAATACCAAAAGGAAATGGAACAGTTAAGCTACCACATTTGCTATCACAGCCAGGTTTGGTTATGGTAGTAGCATTAGCAATGGATTTTGCTGTGAATTGTAACGACGAAACTGAAAATAAGCTACATATTAGTATCATCAAGCGGAGTAAAGCCATGTTAAGAAGCATTTTTTGATTGAAACAGAACGATACACGTTACACAACGATTTTGAATCAGAAGAGAGATTTCAAGAAACGACAGACAAATCAATCAACCAAAGAACTTAGATATTGGTTAATGCACAATGTTTCAGTATTTATAGAGAGGGAATTGACTAGTTAAGAAGATGGAATAAGTCATCAATATTTGTTTTTTGTCAAATTTGAAAGTGATTTAGAAATGTTCGAACTTTTACCTACTATACATGGTTGAACCATTCAACTATATATTTGATACTTTCATATTAATAGTCCTCATACTTCCCTTGTTGGAAGTTTCTAAAAGAAAATTTGATGATCGTGGTGTTCGGGTCAGCTTTCGCGTACCTTGATTAATTTCACGAGATCTATGTCATCTTTCACCAGCAACAAATATCGGGTAATTCTATCCACTAAAGCTAAGACAGATACCAGAGCGACACTACAACAAATAAAGGATTTAGTGGCAATAATATAATACTTTGTATTTAAGTAAAGTCAAACTTTGTACTAATATGTTTAGTTTTAAATCTTAATACTATCTTTTGTATAAAAAAATATTTTGGTTGTTATATTATCACAATCATGGTCATTGCAAAGGGCTAACCATCGGTGGCCCCCTAAACTTGGTACCAATTTTCACTTAGACACCTTAACTAAGCTTTGTTCATTTTAGACACCTCATGTCATACTGCATTGTGTCATTTTAGCATTTTTTTAACAATCAGCCAAATATATAAGGTGTGTGTAACACACTCGTTGATGACGTGTCAAAGTGGTAAATTAAATAAAAACACGTGGCATATACATTAAAAATTATTTTTAAATAATGATATTTTAGTAGAATGAAGAAGTAGCCAAAAACTAAATAACATGTGGAATTTTTTACACAAATTTTTTTTTAAAAAAATAACCCAACCCCACCAAGTCATCTTCTCCGCCCCACCCACCCAGATCGTCTTCTCCACTATTCCCCCACCCACCCAGCGTCTTCTCCACCTCTGTCCACCCTAACCCCAACCCCTTCCCCACCCACATCGTCTTCTCCACCCCACCCATAGTCTTTTTCAAGACTTTCCATTGCCTTTATTCTTTGCGACAACATGAATCGTATCCCTTCTAATGTGTTGAAATTTATTTTTTTGTGAAATCCCTTCGTGTTGAAATTCGTTTTATTTGTCTGTTGCATCATCAAAACTATTTCTCCATGGAAGGAGTTCAAGTTTTGAGAGATGGTGGCTGAAAAATGAGGAAGAAAATGAAAAAAAAAATATATATATATTAAATGAGTCTTTCACGCGCTGGTATTGAGTGTATTACACTCACTATGCCATGTCGTAAAAAGTGTCAAAATGACACAACAGGGCATGACATGAGGTGTCTAAAATGAGCAAAGCTTAGTTAAAATGTCTTAGTGAAAATCAGTGCCAATTTAGGAGGCCAACAATGGATTAGGCCCAAATAAAATAAAGTTATATGACATTTCAAATAGTTTTTTAAGAAGTAATGTACTACCTTCATTTCATTTTACTTGACTTCTATATCAAAAATAGATGTAACAGTTTACTTGTCTACACCCCCCTTTCTACATCCCTAATAAATTACTGACCATTTTTCTCTGGCTTCAATTATTGAATTGAGAAAGTAATGAATTGATTCAATTTATCATTGTCTTCTTGTTGTTTGAAAAGTCTTACTTTTGGAATGAGAAAAAATCATAGTCACCCCTCCCACCCCACCCCCCACCACCACCATGAATGCCAGTTGTAGATTGTACCAATTATACATATTGATTGTGTAGTTAAGAGGGGTAGGTTTCTGGAATAAATTGATTAATGACAATTAAGTTTTATCATTTACTTTTGACACAACTTGTGTTGTCTTGGTCCTATGCTTTAGTCCTTTTCCACTACATTACATTAACCTAACAATCAATCTATAGAATAGAGCACATGGTTGCAGAACGGATGTTCTAACTCCGCTCAATTTAAGTATTATAGTTTGTTTGAGCACGAAATTTAAAAAATAAAAAGAAAATTTTAAAATTTATAATTAAAATAAAGATGTGTGTAGTTTTTCAAATTTTATAGTTTTAAACTTACAAGGTAGAATGTAGGAATTGGAAAACTTATTAAATATAGAAAGAAATACTCTTTTTTAAGACATATCAAAAAAGAAAAATAAGACACTTAAATCGAGTCCGAAGAAGTATATAAGTTCTAACATATTTATTTTGTTGAATCTTTACTTAATATTAATCAATTATTTGTTTTAATAAATGTTCACAATTCATCTCATTGTCTTGTGTTTTCATTTTAAGCCAACTGAGCATCTCCGCGACGAAATTAAATATTTGGATCGAATCATAATTCACATCGTCCATCTTGAACAAATAAGAGGCGTGGGCCACAGATTACACATTAATCGATGGATCACACAATAGAAAAAATGCACAACTAAAAGATGCATGATACTCTAACATGTGAAATATTCATCTTCATATGAGTTCGTTTATATTAGTCGTGACCAATAAGTCAAGAGCGGAATAATATATATCAATAGAAATAAAAAGATCAACGATGGAACAAAAAAAGAAATCTTACACAACGGACAATAAATTTAATTTTGTGAACAAGTTTTGTATTACGATATCCAACACTCCACTTCCTTGTGTTGGAATATTTTTTTATTTTTTTAATGGATGATTTAAGAACAAAATCTTAAATATATAAGTATTATAGATGTCCTTTTAATGACAAAAATAAACACATTGAGGAATTTATCTAAAGTAATATGAAGTTTTTGTAATATTTCCATAAACATTAAAAAAAAGTTGAGTATTGTAGAATGTCAATTATAGAGTAATTAAGCAATATTTTTACAACCAAAAGAGTGGATGAGGCTGCTCTTCTTTTAACTAGAAGTCTAGGGTTCGAGCGTCATATATCGGAATAGTCGAGCTCTAATGCGGACCCGAAAACTGGATAGAAAACAAAAAATTAAAAAAGTAATATTTTTATTAAAGATAATTGCAATTGAATATCTTTCTTCGAGGATCTAGTTTACAAAAATAGCAATTGCAATTTGAACTCATTAAATAACCAAAAAAAAAAAAACAAGTTAGGATAATTACTCGAATTCAAATTTATAAAATAGCTATTTGAAAATTGGTGAGGTGGCTTGTTGATGTCCATGGATGAATTGTGGTTTGTAGATAACATCCAAAACTTTTTTGTCGGTTGTTATGAATGATGAATTTTGTATATTACATCCATAAAAATTATCAGTAAAAATAGATATAATTTAATTTTCTTATTTGCTTCTCATAGTATAACTTTTATAGCTATAAATTTGATGGAGACATATATCAAATGTGGATTATATTTTTTTACTATGTAGGAAAAAGCTTTAAAAAGTCTTTTAAAAGCACTACCACTTAAATCATTAGAAGAAAAAAATCCAAATGTTTAGTGTCCTTCATCTGCTAGAAAATTTGCGTATTGATTTGCCTCTCTCTAAATAAATGTGTTTGATAATGTCAAAAGTTAAATTATACGGAAAAAAATTGAACTATGCCAAATGCTCAAAATTCAAAAAATGTGGAATTATACACTAATTAATACAAGTTAAATTGTAAACAACGAAATATTAAGGGGAACTACATTCTGCAACATATCAGCCTAGTCTTTTAATGAGTCGAACTAGTAAATAGACGAACCAATGACTAGGCCAAACTTGGACGGATTTGACGAATCATATTTTCATGAACTACGTTCTGCAACATACAAGTTAGGACACACAAATGCAGGCTTTACACAAGTAATGGATCACCGGGGACTATGAATTTGTAACATCATCCGACTATCCAAGCTCTGTTGTCCGGAGAATTCTCCGTTAGACATGAAGTTCGTGTTCATATTGATCGCGTAAAGGTCCAATGTTTGTTCTGTTAGTAGTCCAAGACTCTCCTCATCTTGACATTGTTGAGTTTTAGACCATGGATGTTTTGTAAACTTCCTTAGTCCTTCTAGCTCCATCGCTACTTCTTTCATCGTAGGCCTTTCTTCACTCGTTAACGTTAGACATCTCTTCGCGAGCTCAGCAACACCTTGACATTGCTCAAAACTTCCTTCTCGTAGCACGCGTGTCTCAAGTACTTGAAACAATCGGTTTTCCTTAATAGACCTAACGAAAAATGCAGCTAGATTTCTCTTGTCTTCGGATGCTGTAGTATCCAGTGGCATTCGCCCTGTTAAGAGCTCTGCAAGAACCACACCAAAACTATAAACATCGCTCTTTTCTGTCAATTGACTTGTGTGGAAGTATTCAGGATCTAAGTAACCTAAAGTTCCTTGAACCAATGTAGTCACTTGAGTTTGATCCAATGACACTAATCTAGAAGCCCCGAAATCTGATATTTTTGCAGTGTAATTCTCATCGAGTAGAATGTTTGTAGACTTCACATCTCGATGAATTACAGGTGTAGAAGCTGCAGAATGAAGATACGCGAGTGCACCAGCAGCTTCAGATGCTATTCTTAATCGATTTTCCCATGAAAACCAACGCGTTTGATCTCCACCATCATGAATATGGTAATAGAGTGTACCTTTGGAAATGTATTCATAGACTAGTAGAGGTACTTCAGACTCCAAACAACACCCCAAGAGTTTCACCACGTTTCGATGATTGACTTCTGAAAGAATGATCACTTCATTAATGAACAATTCTATTTGGCTGACGTCCATTGTTCTAGACTTTTTAATTGCAACTACACGTTTGTCCGGAAGGACACCTTTGTAAACGGTACCATAACCACCTCGGCCTAGGATACGATCCTCAGCATAGTTGTTGGTTGATTTCTCAAGTTCTGCTACTGTAAAGATCTTAGCTGCACACTGCATACCACCCTCATTTGATCGGAGTTTCTGTGTGAGCATCAATCCACCATTTTTCTGAAAAAACGTTTCCCTAAGTCTTATGAGTCGTCTTCTTTTGATGCCTAAGTATATCCAAGTTGCACTGATGACCAAAGCCAGAAAGCCAAAGCACAAACCTGCAATGAAAGTGCAACTTTAGTATACTCTCAACCGTTTTCATTTTATATGAAGGTGTTTGACTGGCCACAAAGTAGACGTACCGAGTGAGAGTTGAAGGATAGGTGACTTAGAGTTCTTAGGGATGCAACCGTGGCCGTCCTTTTTTCCATCACCAATCTGACCATGTGGACAAGTGCAGGTGTATCCTCCAGGAATGTTATTGCATATCCCATCACAAGGATTCTCGTTCTCGCATTCATTTATATCTGTCAATTAATCAAACATCAGAACGTAAAGAGGTTGTTTCTGATAGACCCTCGGTTCAAATATAACACTAACCAACACAAATAACCTTGGCTCAAACCTTACTAAATAAGCACAAATAATAGATTCCTAACCAAGTTACGACAATTTCAAACTCGAACACAAAAAGTTCAAATCATGAATTCAGTCTTACCTATGCAACCTGGACTGATATAAGGGTTACCCTGGTATCCCGGTTTGCAGCTGCAACGATAACCTCCGAGACCTGTCTTAGTATCTACACAAACACTATTTTCTCCACAAGCATAATCTACTGATTTCTTAGCCACAGTGCAACTACCATTGCCAATAACCCAATCAATCACCACAGGGACTTCCTCTATAACCTTGCTCCTGAAACTCGAATTTGACAAATCCGAGCTCTTGAAAATGAACTTGTCAGGCTCACCAAGAAACACGTAGCCACAAGGGTTAAAAGAAGACACATTTGTATGGTTATTCAAACTCCTTGTTAGACTCACAAAACTCTTCAAACCTGTTGGGATTGAAGTCTGGCAACATCCAATTCCTGAGCAATATCCATCAATTATATCCTCTTTTTTCGCGCATAGTGAAATGCATCCACTAGTAAAGTTCCTCCCTTCATAGCCGAGAATGATAGCTAAGTCATCGCAGCCAACTACCATCAAACTATTGAGATCAGAGAAGGAGAAAGACGTCGATCCCAAGCTAAAGTTTATCGAGTCATCATTGATCAACGCCCCTGCTTGATCATAACACCTACTCCCAACATTGTTCTTAACAAGTATATGCTCATCTAGTAAATCAGCCACTTCAATATCTTTGCCAGAAAGAAAAGCCTTTGGAGGATTGAACGAAACGTTGCAAGTGATATCGAATGAAGGATCAATCGAGCAGCCTGTTCCGTTACCAATACCAAAAGGAAATGGAACAGTTAAGCTCCCACATTTGCTATCACAGCCAGCTTTGGTTATGGTAGTAGCATTAGCAATGGATTTTGCTGTGAATTGTAACGACGAAACTGAAAATAAGCTACATATTAGTATCATCAAGTGGAGTAAAGCCATGTTAAGAAGCATTTTTTGATTGAAACAGAACAATACACGTTACACAACGATTTTGAATCAGAAGAGAGATTTCAAGAAACAACAGACAAGTCAATCAACCAAAGAACTTAGATATTGGTTAATGAACAATGTTTCAGTATTTATAGAGAGGGAATTGACTAGTTAAGAAGATGGAATAAGTCATCAACATTTGTTTTTTGTCAAATTTGAAAGTGTTTTAGAAATGCTCAAACTTTTACCCTGTATACATGGTTGAACCATTCAACTATATGTTTGATACTTTCATACTATTAGTCCTCATACTTCCCTTGTTGGAAGTTTCTAAAAGAAAATTTGATGATCGTGGTGTTCAGGTCAGCTTTTGCGCACCTTGACTAATTCCACGAGATATATGTCATCTTCTACCAACAACAAATACCAAGTAATTCTATCCACCAAAGCTAAGACAGATACCAGAGCTATACTACAACAAATAAAGGATTTAGCGGCAATAATATAATACCTGTATTCAAGTAAAGTCAAACTTTGTACTAATATGTTTAATTTTAAATCTTAATACTATCTTTTGTATAAAAAAATTATTTTGGTTGTTATATAATCACTATCATGGACATTGCAAATAAAATAAAGTTATTATAAAATATGACATTTCTAATAGTTTTTTAAGTAGTATAATAATACCTTCATTTCATTTTACTTGACTTCTATATCAAAAATAGATGTAACAGTTTACTTATCTATTTTTATAAATCAAGAGAGTTTTATTATTTTTTCTCATAACATCCTTAATGCTGTAATTATATAAAATAGTAGTATAGTTAAATTTAGAGTTTCAATACATTATTAATAAGACTGGTTTAGTAAAATAGACCTCTAATTTAACCTTTATTCGGGGGTTGGTAGGTCAAGTAATATGAAATAGAGGGAGTCAAAAAGAGCAACTACACAAAAAAGCCAAAAAAAAGTTCAACATTTGCTAAAAATACATAAATCTAATTTTGATTATATATACAATATAATTTTCTTAAGAAGGAGGTTCGAATGAACCCCTTCCTAGATATAAAAAGTAACACTAAGGATCAAGATTATCGAAATTAATTAAACTCAAATCCTATTATGCTCCATTTAGGAGAACATAAGAATATTAAAATCATATAATATATTCTCTTATATCAAAATCAACATAATTAATATATGTATAACTCTAATTTGTACTCAACCATAATTCTTGTGACCTTAGGGAATTGAGTGTAGACTTGGAGAATTAATATAAGAATATTATCTCCTTTAATTTTCTGCAATTTGCTTTTAATCTAAAGCTAGTGTAGTCAACTATTTGTTTTAATAAATGTTCAAAATTCATCTCACTGTCTTGTGTTTTCATTTTAAGCCAACTGAGCATCTCCGCGACGGAATTAAATATTTGAATCGAATCATCACACCTTCCATCTTGAACAAATAAGAGGCGAAAGGGCATAGATCGATAAGATCCAAGAAAAGAAAATACCTGCAACAGAATCGGAAGACCTTTAGTAGATTGTTTTTAGGTCCAAGCGGTGAATCTGGGCCATAGATTACACATTAATTGTTGGATCACACAATAGAAAAAATGCACAACTAAAAGAAGCATGATTCTCTTACATGTGAAATATTCATCTTCATATGAGTTTGGTTATATTAGTCGTGACCAATAAGTCGAGAGCGGAATAACATATATCGATAGAAATAAAAAGATCAGCGATGGAACGAAAAAAGAAATCTTACGACAACGGACAATAAATTTAATTTTGTGAACAAGTTTTGTGTTACGATATCCAACACTCCACTTCCTTGTGTTGGAATATTTTTTTATTTTTTTATGGATGATTTAAGAACAAAATCTTAAATATAAGTATTATAGATGTCCTTTTAATGACAAAAATAAACACATTGAGGAATTTATCTAAAGCAATATGAAGTTTTTGTAATATTTCCATAAACATTAAAAAAAAAGTTGAGTACTGTAGAATGTCAATTATAGAGTAATTAAGCAATATTTTTACAACCAAAAGAGTGGATGAGGCTGCTGTTCCCTTAACCAGAAGTCTAGGGTTCGAGCGTCGTATATTCGGAATAGTCGAGTTCTAATGCGGACCCGGAAATCGGATAGAAAACAAAAAATTAAAAAAGTAATATTTTTATTAAACATAATTGCAATTGAATATCTTTCTTTGATGATCTAGTTTACAAAATAGCAATTGCAATTTGAACTCATAAATAACCAAAAAGACAATGATCAAACGAGTTAGGATAATTATTCGAATTTAAATTCTGAATTCGTCTTTCCTCAAAAATTGTATATCTCAACCTAAAAATTTTTTTTTAAAATAAACTCATCTAAACCAACATGAATGAAAACTATGTGTTTTGTGGTTAAGACTAATTGTGATAATTAGTATACAAAGAACGGTTCCTTTTTTTCCTTATTTTTAAGTCCAAGTGTCAACCATTGAAAGAAGGTTGATTTTGATGGAATCATTTTTTTTAATTTCGTCATTTTTGGACTTTTCTTCATCTACCTTTAGGTAGGACTTGGTTCCAGGAATCCGCCTATATTAGGATTACTCGTTAATTTAAATTTGATAAATTCACCATTCTTATTATATACATATTTATATCATATTATAATATATGTACATGTCACAGCACGAGGAAAATTCACCCATACAACCATTGGAATGGATCAAATAATTAAGGTTTCAAAGATGCCAACCTTAGAGTTCGGCATGAAATTTGTTTTTCATTCGGTGTTCAGTATCAGTTATTAAAAAAATATTATTTTATTATTAAAAAATATTTAGTGTCTATATATACAGATATTTTGATTGAATTGGGTGAGAAAGGGGGAAATAGTGATGTATTTATATAGAAAAATTAGGAAATTTTTCACTATTTTACTAAAAATCGGTTTCCCGCGTCGTACATTTTTTTAATAAGATGATATTATTGAAATGAGTGGGAAAATCATATTTTATAACACAAATTTCTTAGTGAGTCGCGATGGGAAAAAACTTTGTTTCTAGGAGTGTACCCACTATGGGGCCGGAGTAATTCAGAGTCCAGTACGCAAATTCCACTTTGGGAGTAAAACACTCTCTACGAAAAGCAATTTTATTCTCATAGTTCAAGATCGCGCGAGATACTGATTAAGGAAAATAGAGAAAATGTTAATCTTTGGAATTAATCAAAACCACAAAATATTGTGTGCGTGTTGAATCCTCCAAAAGTAGCCATTGTTTTTTAATTCAAATAATCCCTCCTCTGCCTTCAGCTCTCGTATCATGTCATGCCATGAATCATAAGATGGGAAAGATCAGTAAATCATTGAAATCCGGTGCACTATGCTCAAGCTATGCGCGATTTCTGAGAAGGATCGGACCACAAGTGTCTATTGTATGCAGTCTTATCTTACATTTATGCAAAGAGGTTGTTTCCAGAACTCGAACATGTTACCAACCGGTTACACCAAGGCTTCCCTTTAAAAAAGATTCTTCACTTGATTGACCCATAAAAAAGAACCACACCCACACGTAAGAAAGCATCTTGAGGAAGTAATTAAGCAAATAAAGATGTGTTTTTGCTAACAACTTAACCTTTTAGATGAGATGGTCACATCGTCTATCAACCGACGCCCAAAACGATTACCATTTGCCTCAGAGTCCAAATTTTGACACAGAAGATACAGAGATCAGATCAGGAAACCAGAAGCAATTGAACTTCAAGTTGTTTCATCTTAAAGAATCACATACTGCAGCAACCATACAGCTAGCAGGCTGTGGTCAATGTAAAGTAGGAACTCAGAAAAAAGCTATTTCGTTCTCAATGATCATAGCAAGGATACCAAGACAAGAATAGTATAGTAACTAGAAACAGGATTATTTCTCTGTCGTCCTGCTTAGCAGCTTAGCCACAGTGAACATATATACATTATTTCCGAAAGACCCTTGGCTCAAGTAACACATAACAAAGAACATACATAAGTAAAGAAGACATAACATATAGTAGATGAAGCATTACAGAACGTTTGTTACGAAAAAAAGGAGATAACCAAAGCACAAGAAACAATCGATAGTAACAAAAATCGAAAGACAACTCCTTTTTCTAAACATGGTGGAGGATCAGCTTGCGCGTACCTCAGTTGATATCTTAGGACAACTGTTACCTCTCATCAATAGAGACTTATCGAACATTTAAGTTTTATAGCTATAGTTAATTACTACAGTCACATAGTCACAATTATTATCGCCAATCATTATTACAATCATCAATCACTATCAATAATCGTCATAACTAGTCATTACTATACATAATAATTGTCATTATCATTCACTACTATCATTTACTATCCTTATCGTCCACTACAATTATTAATTATAACCACCAATTACTATGATCGACAATTATTATTAATCACTACTAGTATACGTGCACGCACGATGTGCGATTATTTTACTTAAAAATTAAATAAAAAATTACACATTTAAAGAAGATAATGACAAAAATTAATATGATTTATGCGAAGTGTTCTTAGTACAAACAAAATTATATGTTCTACAATCTATATTGTAAAAATTATTAATAACATTTTTTTGTATGAAATCATTATGTTACTTTAGGTTTAAGCCAATATTATCCCTAATACTCTTTTTGTAAATATTGTTCTATTGTTCAATTAATTTTCCTCGCATAGCATTTTACATGTAATAGAAATAAAATTATATTAATTTGTATCCAAATATAAAAGAGATATTCTTTTTTTTTTTCAACATTTTTTCTTATTTAAAATCTACCGAACTGCTTTTTATATAATATGTGATAAGATGCTAAAATTTCATTCCACTTTATTTTCAATATAAAATTTGAGATTCTATTCAAATAATTTTAAAAATTTCCTATATGAAAATGTTGTTTCTTTTTACTTTTTGTTGTGTTGCTAGAAATTCTTTCATTATATAATTTTGTTTATTCCTAACTTTATCTATTAAGAATTGAGTTATATGTATTTTATATTGCATGATTTATTTATACATTATAATACTCTTTTTAGTTTGATTCTTTTTCTTTAGTGATATTTTTACTAACTTTTTATTTTTTATTTCATTTATAGTTCAAATAATGTCATTACTAAGTTGTGATTATGAAATAATAATTCTGTTACATATAAAAAAAAAATTGAGTTTTACCTTGGAAATTGAAATATCCATGTGATAATTTTGATTATTTTTATTTCAAATATGTTATTCGAGCATTTTGTATTTTTGTTGTTATATAGTACAATTTCAGTTACATGAACTTATCCATATAGTGATTTTTTTGATATTTCAAAATACTTTCTTATCTCAAATTTAAATGTTTATACTTTTACATTGAAATTATGTATTTATATATTTTTCATTTTCTTGTTCATATCTATTGATATTGTGCTAACAGTTATCATGTGTTCTTTTAAAAATAAAAAAATCGTTGTCCTTCTCTATTACTCATCTTCTAATATTATGTGGATAAATATATAACTTCTTACATTCAAAATTATACGAAATTCTTATTATATTTTTATTTCATTAATCAAAATTCTTTCATTATTTAAATTCAACAAATGTAATTTCAATTACTATATGTAATATAATCTCATCCAAATTAGAGAGTGAATGTAGCACATTAACCTTTATAATTAAAATTTAATAACCTTTTAGCATAACTTTTATTATCAACGAAGGATGGAGAATGAGGAAAGTACAATTTAAAAATAAATAAATAAATAAAGTAAAAGTTTATATCAATAATTACCTAAGGTATGACGACATCTTCATTTTCAAATCATCTCAAGTCTTTCATCTTCTCCGCAGGGGCGGAGCCAGAAAATTTAATAAGGAGATTCAAAATCTGAGAAGTAAGCACACGAACTAGTGGAAGGGGGTTCGACATCTATTATACATACCTAAAAAATAATTTTAACCATGTATAAATAGTAATATTTTTCGCCGAGGGCGGTCGGATGACCCCCTCATTATATGCTGCCTCTATCACTGCTTCTCCGTCAATATACATATTGATTTTATTCTTATTCATCATCATCATTATTTATATTAATTTTATTCTTGCAAAATGAAACACTTATTAAATCGTTAAAAGTATATGAAAACAACATAAATAAGAAATGTAAACTAAATTTAAATGGTAATTGTGTTTAGTATGTATATTCATCTAATAATCTAATAAATCACTTAAACAGTGACCATTTGAATTTAGCATAAAAACTGAACAGAGAAAGGCTAAACTATGAAAAAAGAAAATATTAGATGCCATGCAAAGTATTGAATTGACAAAACAATTACCATAGCAGTAATTTATGTACCAAAAATATTAAAAAGTGGCGTATATGGTCCATTATCATAAAATTCTTCCATTTCTTTATCGTTAGTTTCTTCTTCTTCCTCGTTGCACCGGAAAGATTGGTGGACCTTTCCCTTCAATCATAATCAACTAATTTTACATAAAATAATTAAGAAAGAGGGCATACAATTAAGAAATAAGGTATGCATACATACAATACACTACTATTTTGAAGAGTTGGTTTAAGAAGATGTGGATGGTAATGTAGTTAATAGTAATATTTTTCCACAGATATGACGCGCTATCACCTCTCCTATATATATATATCGATTATTATTTACTTTTTGGTGAAATTTCAATTTATAAGTTAAATAAACATTTTAAAAAAAATAATAAGAAATATAGAAAAAAGCTATATTAACTATGATAACTTTCTAATTTTTAAAATAATATATTTAACAAATATATAGGCATTTAAAAATAGAAAAGAGTTCTATTAACTGTGGTAACTTTCTACATTTTAATAGTTCATTAAAAAATTAGGCAGATAGCACTTTATTAGGAACAAACATATTCAATTTATTTAAATAGAAAAAAGAAGAGAGATACATTTAAAAAGAAAAAACTGTCTTTAATTTATTGTTTTTTAAGTGTTCTGTTTTTTCAATTATTATTTATTATTAAGAAAAAAGAATAGAGATACGTAAAAAAAAAAAATTAAAACTGTTTTTAATTTTTTTTTTTTTAATGTTTTGTTTTTTAAATTCTTATTTATTATTTAATATATCTATAAATTTTGTGTTGCTGACACATAGGCGCTATCACCTCTCCTATTATATATATATATATATATATATATATATATATATATATAGAATTATTTATTATTAAGAAAAAAGAAGAGAGATACGTAAAAAAAATTAAAACTGTTTTAAATTTTTCTTTTTGAATGTTTTGTTTTTTAAATTCTTATTTATTATTTAATATATATACAAATTTTGTGGTGCTGATACGTAGGCGCTATTACCTCTCCTATTATATATATATATATATATATATATATATATATATAGATTGTCAGTCATCGTCATATTTGATCACCCACAACCATCACCATTATCATTATCCTACAACTGCCACTTTCAACTGTCATATAATTGTTAAAAAAAAAGTTATTGATATAGTATAAATTAATCTGAATTTATTGATTTTAAATAAAAACGAGTTTGTACATTCAGGTGTTGGAAAAAAAAAACTACTTAGTATTCAAATCTTAACATAAAATTTTAATATTCAGATGCAGAGGTTTAAATTTTAACAAAATAAATGAGGTCATAAATAAGTTAACCACTCAAAATATAGGAATTACCTCATTTATTTATACGCATTACCTAGAATAAGTCATAAAATATCATACTTATTCCAATTGAAGTTGATATGTATAATTAAGAAATGTGATATAATTTATATGATTCAAGTGTTTACATAATAGACGCTTGACAACACGCGGTGAAACTTTTTCAAATTGTTCTCCTAAGTTAATAAAGAAATATCTAAGAATGTTAGTATCTAAGTTGGCAAATTCTGATACATCTCAGAACACTGACACTTTATTTAGAGGGTGCTTAGTTATTATTTCATAGCATATCGTATTGTGTTATATTGTATTGTTTTAATGAAACAATGTGTGGATAGATTGTATTCTTCTCCCTGTTACGTAATATTATATATCAATAATTTGAATGATAGGTCAAAAAGAAAAGTAGAGTACGAGATAGAAATACTATAAAAAAGTACGATAAATGACAAAATAAAATTATTAAATAACAAGTAAAAGACAAAATAAGAAGAAAATATAAAACGATGCGATAATACCAAATCAATCGTTACATAAAATAAAACTTTTCGTCTTGAGTAATGATGGATTTTAAACGATACGATATAATAAAATTTAATAAACAATCAAACATAATATTTAAATTAACAAATACATTGGGTAACAACCATCCAAACAAGGTGTAAATGTAACCTCCAACCTAGAATATATATTTCTGAATTAGAAGTTAGAAATTGTACATGTTTATCCTAAGATGTTTGTTGGTGAACAATACACAAGACTATAAATACAGATACCTAAGTCATAGCTAAAATAAAAACCTGAGCTTCATTCACAATGATGCCCTTTTTCCTTTTACATTTAAACTAAAATTCCTAAAAAAAGACTAGAAGAACAAGCCTGTCTACTTGTATGTGAGTTGTAACTGCTCTAAACACATTAGAATAACAATACCTATCCTTCTTCGTCGTAATCTTCCTCTTCCTCGTCTAACCCTTGGTTTAAGTTGGCCAATTGAATTGGATCGATGGCCATCTTTTCCATCTCGGACAGGGACCATCCAGGGATTTCGTCATGCTTCACTTCAGGAGGCGCTGGTGCTGGTGCTGGTGATGAAGGGACTTCAGATGGCATTGGTGTGGATTCCACACTCTCATTTAAGTCTATGTTGAGATCGAAGTTTCTAGCAGGTGCGACGACTTCTTGGGAGCATTTAGCAGCTGAAATGTTCTTTGAATCTACTGCTGGTTCTGCTACATAGTCTACCATTCTTTCATCATTTTGTTTTTGCTTCTCATCATCCTTTTGATGTGAAACATCAGCAGCAGGGTCTTCAAGTTTCTCATTGTGAACATTGAAGTCACCTTTATCTACTGCTCGTGCACCTCTACCACGGCCTCTACCCCTACCCCTACCTCGTCCCCTTCCAGTACCACTGTTGTTTGCAGTCTCATTCTGTGATTTCAACAAAAAAGGCACTATTATACAGGAAGCACAAATACATAGAAGAAATCGGATTACATACAACATTTGATGTAAACAGTTTGTAGCTTGGTCAATGTCTAAACAAATGGGCTATCTATGGAAAACCCAAATTTTAAAGGAATAGTTACTTAACCAGACAAACTAATACACTATTATAAAACACAGCGAGAGTTCAAAAAAAAAAAAAACCAAACACGTCCTGTATCAGTGATGCAACAGTTTATGAATTTTGATCTGTATCAGTGGTACAATAGTTTCTGAAATTCTCTCTGTATCAGTGATACAATAATTTGCCCTTTATTAGTGATGCAACAATTCGCTCCATATCTTATGTTGTATCACTGATACAGAGTGAATTTCAAAAACACTCTACATTAGGTAATTATCCAAAGTCCCGCTACGTTTAGTAATTATGCCTCAACCCATCCCTATTTCTGAAATTTTAATCAAGTTTAAACCCAACATTATCAAAAAGGAATAATCTCCATACCACATGATTCCTTTTGGTATCATCATCACTGTCATGATCATCTTCTTCAGCAACTTTCCTGAATCAGCAAACAGTCGGCCGTTAATGATACAAATTCACTGCCCCGAAACCCATCACAGGCAAGAAAAAAAAATCAAAGTACAATTTTCTAACCTTCTTTTGGTGGCCGATTCAGCACCAGCATCTGACCCGCCTAGATCAGGAACCCGGCTCACTACATCCTTGAGGAAATCAAACACATTAAAGTTCTGGATACAATGTTTCCTGTGAAGTAGAGGGACCAAGTTAGCTGATAACCAGAGAACTAATACAATGTGTAATATCATAACAGTAAATTAAACTTACAAATGGAAAGAATTCATTGTTTTTGCTCCTTTCTTGAGGGTGACCTCATATGTACGGTCACAAAGATCTTGCAGAAAGAGTTCAAGAGCTTTTGCTGAATATAAAGTTGACAAACACGAGTTAGGATAAACAAAACGAACCACACAAAAATAGATACCAAGAAGCAAAGGAATGAATACAGGTAAACAGATCTTAAATCAGTTGAACCAAATGCAAAAAGAAATTCATTGAAATAAAGGACTTACAGACTAAAAGAGGAACAGCCATCGCAATCTTCCCCACATCCTCATCAGCTTGCATAATCTTTTTAATCCGAGCCTGCAAACAAATGACAATGAGTTATTAGAACAGTTACAATCTTCGATTCAGCAACTTAATCAACGGAGACAATAACTTCATGTAACAATAGTCAATGAGACTAAGCAATTTCATTTCCGTCCAGATGTTAACATACATAACTTCTAAAAGCAATAGCAAGATCTAAATTTCAAACTCCAATCACCATAATTCTTACCTTGAAACAAACATCAGTACGACATACTGTTAAACCGTGAAATATACAGACTAGCAGACTGCACTAAATTACAGGCAATCCACAAAAAAACGTCAAATACACATTTGTTGCATGCATATGCCCATTTCCCACAATTAGTTTGTATTATAGTATTGGGGAGAGGTCAAGCATTGTCTAGTTTCCCATATCACTATTATTAACATCACTCTCCTACAATCTTGTTTTTCGATTTTATTATTACTTGTTGTTTCCAATGCTTCGGTTATCGTATTATTTGTTTTTGGCTTATCACTATTGGCTTTGTCTCATTATTTTTGGCATGGTTCTTCACTACTATATGTCCTTTTCATTCTGATTTTGATATGCTTTACAAGGTTGAAGTAAGGTTACATACACACCACCGAAGTAAGGTTACATACACACCACCCTCACGGACTCCACTTGTGGGATTACACTGAGTATGTTGTTGTTGCAACTACCAGTTCTAAATTCATGCATACCAACCTAACAAATACCCTCTCCAACCAGGTAAGTTCAACTCTTTATTACATGCACCCTGAATTAGAAACTTGCTTTAAAAATTAAATCGAAACATCAGACTTTCTCCATGGAACAAAGCTATTTAAATGCACTGCCTATGCGAATTTCAGTCATAGAACTACTTTTACAATTTGTACTTGCTCTGTCTAGGTGAATTTCAGTTATAGAACTAATTTTACAATTTGTACTTACTTTTCCCCAAATTGCCTCTCTACCTTCTCAAAGGTAGGAGTAAGGTCTGCATACACTATACCTTCCCTAAACTCCACTTGTGGGATTGCACTGTGTTTGTTATTGTTATTGTTGTTACTTACCTCTCCCGCAAAAAAAATACTACTTTTTGCAACTTCAAAGAACTGTTTTTGCTCTCAACACATAAGTAGAAGGTTAAAAAAATGCGGGCAAAGATATGGTCCAGTAACTATCACAAACAACTTACTATATGTTCAAAATATACCACATAGGACTGACGGCTTAGGCAGGATCAGATTTCTTCGTCTACTATTAAGACCTAACCACTGGATTTTCAAGAGAAAAAATCCATTCTTCATGTACCTCAACTCCAAGAAACAAGAAAACATGAGTTCTCTTTTCTTCTTTCTGCTTTCATTTGTGAGGCACCTCATCTAGTACTCAACCTTAACCTGTTTAATATCCAAACCAAACTAAGCAAATACACAGAGTAACATGAAAGCAAGGCAACCCCCACGAGCCCACCAAGAAGTCATACTCGAGCTCCACCTTTTCAACCAACAATAAAATGGTAGATACCAAACACATTGTTTTCTTTCTTTAGTTAGGCACCTCATCTAAAACTCAACCTATTTTAACATCCAACCAAACTAAGCAAATACACATTAACATGAAAACAAGGCAACTCCCAGGATCCAAACAAGAAGTCATACTCAAGCTCCACCTTTTCAACCAATAATAAAATAAGTACACATCCAAACCCAGCCATACCTTGAACCTTACAAATTTGACCATTCTATTCATTCAATAGCCTTACAATTATCACCCAAACATCAAAGCTCACAGTTTCATTCCCACAAAAAAAAAAAAAAAAACTAAAATGAGAACAAGGCAACTCCCAGGAGCCAAACAAGAAATCATATTCAAGCTACACCTTTTCACCCTACAATGAATACTGAATAGTTGACACACAAACTAGCTATACCTAGAACCTTACAAATTAGACGGTTGTATACATTCAATTGCCTTATAACTATCACCAAGACATCAAAGCTCAAAGCTTTATTCCCCCCTCCCCCCCCAAAAAAAGAGGAACTTACAAGTCTAAAAAGTTCCAAAGTTTCAAATTTACAAGCAACAAATAAATAGTAGACATCCAAACCCAGCCATACCTTGAAACTTAAGAATTTGACGATTCTATTCATTCAATAGCCTTATAACTATCACCAAAACATCAAAGCTCAAATCTTTATTCCCACAAAAACAGAACTAAAAGCTCCAAACTTTCAAATTTACAAGAACACCCAAAAACCTATATTTTTAACAAAAACCAAGAACACCCAAGGAAAAGAAACACCCATTCATACCTTTAACCTTACAAATTTATCAGTTCTACTCATTCAATAGCCTTACAACTACCACCAAAACATCAAAGCTCAAAGCTTTATCCCACAAAAAGCTCAAAACTGTTTAATAAACCAAAACCAAGAAAACCCCAGTTACTTTTTTCAATTCAACAACCAAAAAAGGGAGAAAAAAAACCCATATAAAACATAGAAAATCAAGAACACCCAAAACATAAAAAACCCAAATAAAAAAACTGAATAGAAAGGGGAAAGTGAAACTTACAGCAGGAAATCTGGTATCCAGCCTCTTCCTCATAGCTTCCAACAAATCAAAAACCCCAAATCACTCAAACCCTAGATTTATCAAACTTTTTTTTGCCCCTTTTTCACAGATAACCCGTGTATCTTACTATATATATCTATATATATATATATACAAAAAAAAACACTTATGAATTTCCCAAGAACCAAAAAATTCAAAACAAAAAAAAAAAAAAAAATACCCAGACCCAGAAAAATTCTCGAAATCCTTACGTCTTCTTCGGAGAAAAATATAAATATTAAAATAATATTAAAATAAAATTCTTAGCGGGATTCGTTATTCTCGGAGCATCTAATTTATTAACCAATAATATGCTTCCACGTGTGACTGACTGACATTTACTTTTCCATGATTGGTGAAAAGAAAAAGGTGTAAGTACACATGCGATGTATGGGATAGTTATCTCCTTTCTTTTTTTATTTTGTGGAGTTTTTTTATTTTATTTTTTTAATAAACAAAAATGGTGTTTGACTGGTCTCCAGGTATTTTTATTGCCGGTTTTTACTAGATCCATTGTTTACTTTGATGTGTCGAAAGATCCATCGATCGTGATCTCGATTAATTTAGATTAATGAAGCTTAATATTTGATCGTAAAAGAATATGAGAGAGTTGATTAGATGGTGTATATATTTATTTTTTTAATTTTTCAATATTTGGTACTTACATTATAGTTCAATTAAATATAAATTCACATCGAAAAGTGGCACATTGAGGGGTAAAGGCGTAAAGCACTCCCAAATATATAGTATATATTATATATGTTTAGCTCATTAAAGATATGATACTAGATGAGAGAGTGTGAACAGTTTGGATAGACGTTTATGAGTCATGGATTTGAGTAATTTAGATTTGTAATGTGTAATATTTGATTGAAAAGAATTATAGAGAGTTGGTTAGATAGTCTATCAAACATATTTAGCTCATCAAGAACGAAAAGCTTGATATGAGAGTGTGACGTAGAGATAGACATGATATGGTATATATCGAATTATCATACCATATCAAAAAATTTGATATCGTAATTTTTGGTATTATGGTATTTGATATGATATGTGGTATACATTTTAACTTTTTTGATATTTTAAAACAACATATCGAAATACCAAATATCATACCGAAGTGTATAGTTACATAAACAACATATACTAAATATTAATAGTTAATACTAACAAATATGGAGTTAATATTTCAGATGGTCACTCAACTTTGAATTGTTCACTTAGAAAGTCACTCAACTTTGAGTTGTTCTCTTAGAAAGTCACTCAACTTTGTTTTATAACTCAAAAATCACTCAACTATTGATGTTCACTTAGAAAGTCACTCAACTATTGATATTTCACTTAGAAAGTCACTCAATCAATTTAAATATATTTGTTCATAAAATTTTATTGAAATTTAATTTTTATGTTAAACTACTTTTTTAAAGAAATAATAAGATATTTATTTTAATTATTTTGTTAATCCAAATTATTTACTTATAATTTTTTGGAAAACGTACCGTAGCAATTGACCCAAAAAAAAAAACTTTCTCCGTTTTATCAATTATATAACTGGAATTAAATATGTTAAAAAATTATCCAAAAAAAGAAGAAGTTGGAATTGATAAGATGTACAATAAAAAATAAAGACGCACCACAGTACCATTTTTTTAAAAAAAAAGGTAAAAAGAAAAATTATACTTCAAAAAAATTTAATAAAATAATTAAAATAAGCGTCTTATTATTTTTTTTAAAAGAATAGTAATTTTTTTTGTATTTTACAAAATTTTAATGAAAAAATTAATTTAAATTAATTAGGTGACTTTTTAAGTAAAATATCAATAGTTACGTGACTTTTTAAGAAAACTATTAATAGTTGAGTGACTTGCGAAGTGAACAACTCAAAGTTGAGTGACTTTCTAAGTGAACTATTGAAAGTTGAGTGACCATATGAGATATTAACTCAACAAATATGCAACCTAGTATTATTATAGACTAAATGTTTAGAAGTTAAAACTTTAAATACTCTATTTGGTTGAAATGAATTTGAATGTAATTGATTAACAAAAAAAGTTGCTTGTATTTTCTTTTGAATATATATTTTTGTGTAATGTGTTAGCATGATACAATTGAGACCCTGTTCTGAATTGTCGAAGTCATAATACTCTATTATACAAGTATACATTAGTCGATATTGAACAAACTATGCTAACCGATTTACCATACCACAGAACTTCAAAACCAAATTCAAATAACAATACCAAATTAAATTGGTATGGTAATGGTATAATAGTTTTAAAAACAGAATACCAAAATTATGGTATCAAAATTTCAAAGGCACTAAATCCATGGTCTAACATACACGAAAAATAAAAAAATGCATAATTTCTAAAAGTTGGCCCCTAAATGCAAAAATATGCCTTAAAAATGGAGACTATACGTAATGCTCCCCCAACTCATTATAGAGGTCTTCATAAAATTTTTTTAGAAGAAGCTTTTGGGCACCATAAGGTGCCAATACCCATGAACTAACACATACGAAAAATCAAAAAAGTCGCATAATTTCTAAATGTTGGCCCCTAAATGAAAAATCATGCCTTAAAAAGTGGTGAGAATATATGTAATACTCCTCCAACTCATTACGGAGGTCCTCATAAAGTTTTTTCAGAAAAAACTTCAGGGCGCCATAAGACGTCAATATCCATGGGCTAACACACACGAAAAAACAAGAAAGTCGCTTAATTCCTAAAAGTTGGCCCCTAAATTCAAAAATATGCCTTAAAAAATAGTGAGACTATACGTAATGCTCCCTCAACTCATTACGAATGTCCTCATAATTTTTTTTAGAAAAAACCTTTTGGGTGCCATAAGGCGCTAATATTCATAAGCTAACTCACACGAAAAAAAAAAGTCGCATAATCTCTAAAAGTTGGCCCTGAAATGCAAAAATATGCTTCTAAAAGTTGGCCCTCAAATGCAAAAATATGCTTTAAAAAATTGTGAGACTACACGTAATGCTCCCCCAAATCATTACGGGTGTCCTCATAAAGTTTTTTTAAGAAAATCTTACAGGTGTCATAAGGTGTCAACATCCATGAGCTAACACACACGAAAAACCAAGAAAGTCACGTAATTTCTAAAGGTTGGCCACTAAATGCAAAAACATGTCTTAAAAAATTGTGAGACTATACATAAAGCTCCCCCAATTTATTATGGAGGTTCTCATAAAGTTTTTTCTAGAAAAACCTTCCGGTGCCATAAGTTGCATATATCCATGTGCTAACACACACAAGAAACCAAGAAAGGTGCGTAATTTCTTAAAGTTGGCCCATAAATGCAAAAATATATCTTAAAAACGATGAGATTATGTGAGATTATGTGTAATGTTCCCCCAACTCATTTTAAAGATCCTCATAAAGTTTTAAAACCTTCCGGGCATTATAAGTCGTCAATATCCATGGGCTAACACAAGAAAAATCAAGAAAGTCGCGTAATTCCTAAAAGTTGGCCCCTAAATACAAAAACATGACTTAAAAGTGGTGAGACTATACGTAATACTTCCCTCAACTCATTACAAAGGTCTACATAAAGTTTTCCAGAAAAACCTTCTAGGCGTCATAAGGCGCCTATATCAATGGGCTAACACAAACGAAAAATCAAGAAAATCGCGTAATTCCTAAAATTTGATCCCTCAAATTCAAAAACACGCCTTAAAAATGATGAGATTATACGTAATGTTTCCTCAACTCATTACGGAGGTCTTTGTAACGTTTTTTTCAGAAAAATCTTATAGGCTATAGGCGCCATAAGACGCCAAAATCCATGTGCTAACACACACGAAAAAATAACAAAAGTCGCATAATTTTTAGAAGTTAGCCCCTAAATGCAAAAATATGTCTTAAATATGATGAGACTATATGTAATGTTCCCCCAACTTATTATAGATGTCCTCCTAAAGTTTTTTCAGAAAAACCTTTCGAGCGCCATAAGGCGCCAATATCCATGAGCTAACACACTAAAAAAACAAAAAAAGTCGCGTAATTCCTAAAAGTTGTCCCCTAAATACAAAATATGCCAAAAAATGTGAGACTATACATAATGCTCCCCAACTCATTACGGAAGTCCTCATAAAGTTTTTTTCAGAAAATTCTTCCGAGCAGCATAAGGTGCCAATATCCATGGGCAAACATGCACTAAAAACAAAAAAAAATCGCCTAATTCTAAAAGTTGACCCCTAAATGCAAAAATATGCTTTAAAAATATGGTCAGACCATACGTAATGCCCCCAACTCACTATGGAGATCATCATAAAGTTTTTTTCAAAAAAACATTCTAGGCACCCTAAGGCGCCAATATCCATGGGCTAACACACACGAAAAAACAAAAAAATTGCGTAATTTTTAAAGTCGAACACTAAATGCAGAATATGTCTTAAAAATAGCCAACTCATTACGGAGGTCCTCATAAAATTTTTCAAGAAAAACCTTCTAGACGCCATAAGCGTCAATATCAATGGGCTAACACACGAAAAACCAAGAAAGACGTGTAATTCCTTAAAGGTTACCCCTAAATGCAAAAATATACCTTAAAAATGGTGAGGTTATATGTAATGTTCGTCCAACTTATTATGAATAGGGGGATCATTGATTTTTGAGTCTATCAAAGGTACACCTCAATATCAAAAAATAAAAAAAAATTATTAGCACGACTTCATTTTCATTTTCTACTAAAATACGTCTATATTAATTACACTATTACAAAAGTAAGTTTTAGCGATAATAAATTTACACATATCATTCTATCGCCATTCATACTACCACAAAAAAAAAAGTCATAATGCAATCACAAATAAATATCTCAATATCAAAAGAATTGTTAAAAAAGAAGCCTTTTCATTTTCATGCGACCCGTTTTGTTTTTTTGTTAAAGTTAGATTTTGCATCAATATTCAGAAGTATACTTACAAATCGGAGTACGATTTTGATTAACCTACTCTCTTATAAAACAAACCCCTACATAAAGCTAGGAATACATCAAGAATTAACTGTACAAAGATACATTATTTCCATTTTTGTTTGTCTAATTCTTACGCAATAAAAAAGTTTTTTGCCATGTCAATTTTTATTATAATATTAATTTTACGAGAAGTACCATGCATGATCGCCGCCGTCCTTTCTTTCTATCAGTTATTTAACAAGTTACTTCCACTTCTTGAACCCTAGAAAAATAGTAAGACCTAAGTTAAACAAGAAAATAGTAATAAAATTGTAAAAGTATTCGCATTTAAATAAATCCACCACCAATATCAAAATACCTCAATTAATTTCTTCGTCATCATCATTTATCAGTAATTCACAAATTACTTTTCAATTAGGCTCCACATTTATTTTTAAATATTGTATTTTTATATAAGAAGAATTAAAAGAATTATTTATAAAAATAGAGGGTTAAGAACTTATAAAGATATTAAATCCAAAATTTTACATTAATAATAAGAAGAAAAAAAAACTTAAGATGATATAAAGATGTAGTATCGAAATGTGGCAGAGATATATTTTTTGATTTTATTTTCATTCTTAAACCATTCTTCTTTTTAATTTTTAGTACGTCAATTTTTATTGTAGTATTAATTTTCATTGCTATTTTTTTTTTCTATTATTCTCACTTAGTAAGTCCCTCTCCTTTTTCCCAGTTCAATAGCCCAAAAAGGAAAATACTAAATTGAAAATAATAATAATAATAATAGATACTATAAAAGTATATATGTTTAAATAAATCTACCATCAACATCACAATACTTTCATTAATTTCTTTTTCATTACGATTTACTATTAATTCCAGAAATTATGTTTGGGTTTATGTTTTGCATTAATGTCCTATTTTTGTATTTCAAGAACTTCTTTTTTCTTTTTTTTTTTTTTTTTTTTTTTTTGCATACAATAGGATTAGAAGAATTAGAAAATGAAACATTGCGAGCTAGGGAAAAATATTGAATTTGAAATTTTAGATTGATAACGAAAAAAAAAAGAAAAGAATATGAAGATGAAAATCGAAAAGGTGACAAATATATTTATTTAGTTTTGTCTTTTCTTATTTTAATTTCATTCTTGTGCTCTACTTGTAGAAAAAAAATAATTACTATTATAATTTTTTATCGTGATATAAATTTTACGAGAAATACCATACATACATATTCTTCTTGAATTATATCCTGTATATATATTCATGTTTAAATAACTTTCTTTGAATCAATTTAAAAATAATTTATATCTTTCTATAAAAAAATATTTCCTTTTTAATCATCATTTATCATCGATTTCAAAAATCACTTTTCAGTTTCTAATTTCTGCTTCACACTCATTTTCTATTTTTGTATTTCAGAACACTTTTTGTATAGAAGGATTAAAAAGAAAGATATTAATTAGTCTAAAATTTAGATCAATAAAACAAGAAAAAGAAGAGAAAATATATTTAATGAAAAACTCTTCTTTTTTTTAAAAGGGAAAAAAAAAAACTTCATTTGGTTTTATCTCATTATTACTCATCTCTTCTTTTAAACACAATTTTCCATATTAATTTTTGTCCGGATATTAGTTTCACGTGAAGTATCATGTTATGCGTTATCTTTAACAAAGCTACTCCATTACTACAAACAAAAAAAAAATCAAATCCCTAGTTAACCAAATAAAAGAAGTCACGCATAAATACCTTGGATTAAAAACGTTTTCGAATAAAACCAAAAACTCTCTCCCTAAAAAACATGTTTTTCTCCCCCTCCCCTACGCCACCAACACCCCCTTCCCCTCCTCTCCCCCCCAAAAAATAAAAATAAAAATAAAAAAAATAAATAAATTGGTCTATATTACATATATCTTGTAATTATATTGCATTGTATTTCCTATTTGTATTTTCTCTCTCTATATATACAATTCTTACAAGCTCTCTTCTTTCTTACACCGCATTTTTCGCACAATTTTTCTTCATCTTCTTCAACACCCTTTTTCATCGATCGATCCGTCCTATTCAGGTATGTTTGCTTATCATTTCTCTTTTTTGAAGGTCTTGTTATGATCAATCTTTAATGGAGTTTTTTGATTCTGATGTTATGCTGAATTTTTTTTTTTTTTGGGTGTTTTTTGAATACCCATTTGGTTAATTTTATGAAATTGTTTACCTTTCAGTTTTTTTTTTTTTTTTTGTATGTATTGAATTTTTGTGTTTAGGGTTTGTTGTGGTAATGGAGGAATGGTTTGATTTATTGAATGAAGAGTGGAAGTTGTGTATAGAGGTGTATGAATTGGTTTTTTGTCAGCTGAAGAAATGGATGGGAGGAAGGGAGGGTTTGTGTGTGAAATGGGAATTTGAGAAGTGAAAAGGATTGAGCTTTCTGGTAGCTATAGTCATTTGAAAAAGATTGATTTTCATCTCTCTTTTATGGGGTCCTCTTTCTTTATGATAGTAAAATGATAAAGGGAATGTTGGTTTCCATGGTTAGATTGCTCATTTCTAGTAAGAATTTACCTATGGCAAGTCCAGGAATGTGTAGTGTTTGTAAACACTTGAGTTTTTTTCTCTTTGTGCACCTCAACTAGTTCCATGGGATACTTGTCACCTCCCACCAGCAGTAGGTTACTCTATCCACTAAGGCTTAAGACAAATATGGGAAGAAATCACCTCTCTTCCCATGGGATACCTGCACCTGCCACCTGCCACCTGCCACCAGACCGCACTTATGGGACTATATTGTGTCTTAGAGGTAGGCGGTAATCGGGAATTGAAAGTAGATACCTAATACTGAACTTTGAAAGTTTGGTTAGGTTAATCAAACTTTGGTATGGTAATTCAGTAATTACGTAGTGAAGGAATAGATGTTTTGACAAGATATGCTCATAATTTGTCCAAAATTCGACATGTTAGTTTTTAGAGAAAATAATGTATTGGAGTCAGATCTCCACTCTCAAGCCCTAATATTATGAATTTGTAGGCATAGGTCAATTAGGACATCTAAATCGCTCATTAATGTTATCCATATATACGGTAAACAATTCATTACGGGTGGGCGTTCAGCATTCGGTACGATATTCATATTCCGGTAATTCGGTGATCGATCATTAAAAGTAGATACCAATACTGTGGAGGTGGATAGATAATTTTGGAAAAAACATTAAAATACTTACAACTGCTGAAGGGCACAAAACCAATGGGTGGTAGAAACAAAACCACGGTTTTTTTATTGATGAAGTAGAAACAAAACCGATAGTACCAAACACTACAACCTTCTTTGTAAGTTTGATTACCTGGATGGATGTTCCTCTGCTAATTACCTATGTTGAGCCTTGGCTTTCCTGTTGGCGTAGCTCTTTCATATATTAATCTATATTTGCTTTACTTTGGCACTCTGATGTGGTGGTACTAGGATATCTTTTCTTGTTTTTTGACCACACTGTTACAGTATGCTTTCATCAATTATGACCATACTTCAACTAGCACCACATTTAGCAGGATTCTTTTTGGCATCTAATCATCTTCTCATCATGTTTATATAATTGATGAAAACATACTGTAATGACATATGTTCACAGTTTTTTATGTGCAAGTCGGTCATTTTCCTTTGCTCATGTGACTTTGGACAATGTTTTAGCCTATACCCCTTGAATTATCAATTATTTGAATCTTAGAACTTGTTTTTCTGATTACTATGAATTTTATATGGTCTGTTGAGATACCAATGTAGACATTTGCTAGTACATGGTTGGCTAGCTAAAACCTAACTTTTGTTCTACGCAAAGATCTTAAAATTGTTTAGCGATTAAGTGTTGTCCTTTCTCATTTGTAGTCATATCTTGTCTACAGTTGATAGGAGATGTCTGTCACCTAGAAAATGAAAGAATAAAATATTATTTGTCTTTGATGTTACTGTATATTTGGGATGGGTGCAGGCCTCTACTTATCAATCATTTCCTCTGATCCTGCATGTCTGAGAAATACTTCTCTCATCAAACTAGTCAAAAATTTGGGCAACTCGATATGTTTATTTTTGCTGATATCAGCTGGTTCAAATAGTTAAATAGCTTGGTTTTTGCTCCTAGTGATGCTTTAGAATTGACTTATGAAAAAATATTTGCTTTAGAATTATTGTCTGCTTGAAGTTGCATTAGTTGTTTGCTTACATAATCAGCTCCTAACTTTTGTAGGTCCTGGGATTAGAAGCTGCAGTGATGTCTCGAGCAGCCAGGTCCAAGTCAAAGGATAAAAAGGTGAGTAAAGAACCACCCAAAATTGCTTCAAAGCCTTCTAGTGCTAGTGGATACAATCCTCTTTTGGGGACATTCCAAACATTTGACCCAGCTCCCGTGACTGCAAATGCTGCTCTCCACGTCAGTGGTCGTTTCAGAAGCATTGATGAGATAGATGACCTTAGTGGGCACTCTCATGGAGCTGGTGGAGAATATGAAACTGTTTCCAATAATGGTAGCTGGTCTGGTGAGGAGGACCACAAAGAGAAAACGTCTAATCTTCCTCTCCGACAAGAGACCTCAGTTGGCACTGATAATGACAAGCGGGAAAAAATCCGTCAGAAAAATGAGAGGAAGCATCAACGCCAGAAGGAAAGACGAGCACAAGAGCTGCATGAGAAATGTAGTGGCTATCTCATGTCAAGAAAGCTTGAAACACTTGCTGGGCACTTTGTTGCTATGGGGTTCTCTTCAGAACAGGCAACTTTGTCTCTTATTCTGAATGAAGGCAAAGTAGAAGAATCAGTAGCATGGTTATTAGAAGGAGGCGAAGAAGCAAACAAATACGAGACACGAAGTGCTGATACTGAGGGTAATTTGAAAATTGACATATCAGAAGAGTTTGCTCGCATTGCGGACATGGAAATTAGATTTAATTGCTCCAAGCAGGATGTCGAAAGAGCAATAGTAACCTGTGAGGGCGATCTTGAGAGGGCTGAAGATATGTTGAGATCACAAAAGCAGGAGCCCCAGTCTGTGCTGCCCAAGCCAGAAGAAACTAGCCATCCTCCTACTATGGGCAACAACATGATACCAATTGGCGCCACCAAGAACTTAACAAGGATACCTGTTAAACCTTCATCATCTAGTACAATACCAGCAAAGACAGATGATAAAGAGTTCAATTATAGTAAAGTTGTTGCCCCGGTGAGGCCTTCTATGGATCCTGGGAGCAACAACATACCCTTGCTGGAAAGGACTGAGCCAAAATTGGACCGGGGCAAGGCACCTCAGGTGTCAGTACCTGTTGACAAAAGGTTTCCAGATCCCAGATCAAATCCTTCTGTTTCCTGTTCTTTGTCATCTTCTTTGCAGGTGTCTCTTCCACCCGCCAAGACAGAAGCTCATTATGTGGCTGTTGGAAATGAATTGAAGAATCTACCTGTAGGAACTGTGAGAGAACCAGTTATAGTCACGCAACAATCCCCGTCTGTCAATGCCAGGCACACTCCCACCTCAAATGTAAGCTCACTTCCAGAAACAGCAGAGCCGTTTTTTCCTATTAATATTGTTGGAACAGTGAGACCCAGTGGTATGAATCCACATATAACTGGCACAAGAAGCTTGATCACTAATGATGTCAGCTCTAACCACCAATTGTACAACCAACCTCATTATCAACAGCACCAACAACCAGAACAATTTGTTTCCATCTACGGGACACTCGAATCTCCAGGAACTAGCTGGGGAAATAATTTGTGCAGTTGGACAGGTGGTTCATCACAGACACAATTGGTTCCTGCAACTTCATCACTCGGACTCTTCTCCGGGTTGGGCACCCATGGTACTTATGGGCTGCCGTCTCCTGTTGACTGGAACAGCGGTGGTGGTACAGTTCTTCACCTAGATTACAAAAACATAGACTGGAGTTTAGATCACAGTTCGTCATCATCAGGAGCAGGTGGTATGTGGCGAACAACAAACTCTTTATTGGAACACTATAATCCTAAATATGATTCATTTTACCGTGGAATCGCTGCAAAGTCTACTTCAAAACCTGTTCTGACCAATGAGATTGGAGTTCCGAACCCCGGGTTGCAGGTTGGAGGAGTGAGTACAGCAGAGACATCGGTGACAGGTGGTTCTCGTGAGTGGACGTCTGCGGCAGGTGGTTTTCATCAGCAGACATCATCAGCGGTTGGTTTTCATCAGCAGACGTCTGCAGCAGGTGTTTTTCATCAGCAGACATCTGCAGCAGGTGGTTCTCGTCAGCAGACATCTGCAGCGGGTGGTTTTCATCAGCAGACAGCTGCAGCGGGTGGTTCTCGTCAGCAGACGTCTGTAGCAGGTGGTTCTCGTCAGCAAACGTCTGTGGTGGGTGGTTCCCATGAGTGGACGTCGGTGACGGGTGGTTATCATCACTGGACTTCTCCCTTTGAAGAGAGAGATCTTTTTAGCTTACCAAGGCAGTTTGTTTCTTCTCCCTCCCTGTAAAAAATAGGGGTAGAGGATTTGGGTGAATAAAAAACAAAGTGACGTGAAAAAGAGAATAGCAAAATGTTATTTATGTATGTTGGCTCTTATGATGCATTTACCCTCTTCATATTATGAAAAAAAAAGCATGCAATTGCTTGGTTTAATGCCTCTTTTCTCTTTCTCCCATCAAGTAAGTTCCTGCTAAATCAGTATTGTGGAGAAGTATTTTTTAGAAAAAATGTTTTATAATTTTCTTGAGTTGGTCAAAGTTTTTTGAAAATATTTTCTTTTGGAAAATAAAATTCTTATGAATGAAGTAGTGAAAGCGAGTGTCATTTCTCATTTTTTGTGTCTTCCTCATCCTCCAGTACATCTCATCTTTACCTGCTTCCCGTAGCTCTCACCCCCACTATCTACCTCATCTTGCATATTATTTGTTTAGATTATGCATAATCGTTTTTTAGAATATGCTTGTTTTTTAGAATATGCTTTTTGCTTGTGTGTCAAACACAAAAGAATAAATAAAATTTTACTTAATTTTCTTTAAAATGTTTTCTAAGAAAATATAGAATACATCTAATTAACAAAAAAATTAAAAATAATTTTAATTTATATTTACAGTCAAACATAATTTAATTTTTGAATACTTTTTTCACTTTGAAAATAAAAACCATTCTCCTCAAATTTCATAATTTTCATGGCCGGCCACAAACTAAATTAAAATAAAATAAAAATGACAAAAATCAATTTTATAGTTTGAAAACTACTCCAATTGAACCATGTACAAAGAGAAACCAAAGCACTCCAAATAAAGAAAAATCTTTCGTCTAACGCATGCAATAAATCTTGTTAATTTATCGTCATGTCAATTAAGTCAATGTATCTAAAGTTAAATTTATTTAGTGTAAATTCATAATTTTAATTAACGAACAATTTACTTATGCATTTGATATTTACACCAAATCACAATAATATGTCGTCATATCAATCAAGTCAACAAATTTAAAAGTTTCAAAATTACATAAATAATCTAAACGTACAAATTTACTTATTCCTCTGATGGATGCAATAAATCTTTGATGATTTATGATCATATCAATAAAAAATTGAACTATTCCAAACTAAACACAAATCTGAATTAACATACAAATTAACTTATTCCTTTGATGCATGCAATAAATCATGGTTATTTAGCGTCATGTCAATCACGTCAGCTTATAAATTGAACTGATTCAGACTAACTACAAAACCTAACTCCTTATAATCTAAATGCATATTACAAAAACATAACACTTAATTTGATTTCAGCTGATAATTATAACATTAAACTTTTAGGTGTGCACAAATAGATCTAAACTTGTATAAAATTGAACAAATATAGACGTTCATCCTATATGACAATTTTATATTCTACGTGTATTATGCCACGTAGGACACGTGTGTCGACTTGTTCAATTTTATACAAATTTAAATATTTACTTCTGTACAACCAAAATTAGAGGACATAATTATCAGCTGAAACTAAGTTGAGAGTCGTATTTATATAATATATCTAATCTAAATCATGTCAATCAAATCAACATATCTAACTCCGAACTGATTCAATTTTGAACTCTTACTAGCTCCGCCTCGAGACATATTATGTTGTTCTTATTGGTCCTTTTTTCTCATCCATTCAACCCAGAGGCGAATCTAGGATTTCAAGAAAATGGGTGCATCATTGCTTTAAAGATAAGCCATATTGAGAACGGGTTCAAAAACTTTTAATTTAATATATTCTTTAATAATTATAGAAGTAATATATCGAGTTTAGTCAGATGACTACGGGTTCGGGTGACCCAAAATTAGTACATAAATTCGCCATTTCAACCCAAAGCCAAAAAGAAACTGGCTCTGAGAGAGGGAGAGGAGAGGCAGTTGTAGAGCAGAAAAACCAAAGAAAAAAGAAGAAAAATCAAGAAAAGGGCAAACCCTCCACCCCTTACCCCTAAAAATGGCTTTTTCTTCATCATCTTCTTCTCTATTACTTCATTTCAAGCTTTCTATTCCTCATACTAAAAACCCATTTCATAGATTTTCTTCTAATTCTTGTTTGGTACCCACAAAGATTTTCCCCAAACGTTGTTCTAAAAGCTCAAAGTCATCAACTTTTTTCAAGTGTTATTCTCAAAGACAGTCCACTGAACAAAAAACTGAAGAAATTGAAGGAAAAAATGGGTATCAGAAACAAGTTTATGATTTTGAAAGACTTTTTTCTAACCTCAATCAAGCTACTTTGAAGAGAGAACCAGGTATTTCACTCTTTCAAGATTTGAACTTTGTGGTTTTGAATTGTAATTACAATGACCTTAAGTTGGTATTTAAGTTTTAAATAGAATTTTTGTACATATTTAACACTAATTTCCTTTTTAGTTAGTTCCGAAAAGAATGATATCTTAGTATATTTAGTACTCACTCCGTTTCTATTTGTTTGTCTAGTTTTGACTTGACATGAAGTTTAAGAAAGTAAAGAAGGTGTTTATAAACTAAATATTCGTAGAATATACTAAAATGCTCTATAATCTTGTGGCCATGTGAAAAGTTAGAATTAAGGAGCTCCGAAAAAATGAAAGAGACATTTTTTTTGCAACGGACTAAAAAGGAAAGTAATTATTTAACACATAAAGGATTTGCTCAAACTATACTGAGTTCTATTGAACATGTAACCTAAGCCTCCATCTGCCCCTGCAGTGATCAATGACATTTCCTTAAGTTAAATATTGAAACTTTTAGCTCAGGTAAAAATTATACTTTAGGAGGATCGTTTGGTTGCCATGTTAGTTATGCAATAATGCATGGATTGTTTAATGTGGTGAATAATAATGTAGGAATTTTAATGGGATGAATAACAAATCATGAAATGTTTTGTAGGATTACCTTATTTAAAGAAAATTTTGCCTTCAAATATTTCAGCACTTTAGTTGGATTGGTATTGGCACTGATGTTAAAGCCAAAAGCTGTGCTCTTTATGCTCGAAATGTAAAAGAAAAGTTCTTTTAGAATTTTTGTTTTATGGAGATCTTGATGTTTTATGTATTTTCTCTCCTCAATTCTCTAGGAAGTCTCAGCAGTGCCATTTTTCTTGTTGCTGGTACCACTGTATGTTTTCTCTCCCTTTCTTAATATGTGAACTATGCATGTGTATGTACTTTATTTATATATATGCGCATAGCATCATCCAAAAATTTATGTACATGTCAAAGCTGGTACTTCTGCACAGTCAACTTTCTGCTGCTTTTGAAACAACTGATCTTCTATCTGTCCCGAAATTGCTTTCCCTCTCTCAGGACATCATCATTTTCATGATATTCAATAAATCTCCAAATTTATGTTACTGAAATATAGTGTCCTATCCAGTGTTATTCTACCAGAAACTTCACTTTATTAAATATTAGTATAACTTTAAAGTCATGTATTTAGAAGTATGAGGAAGTAATGAAGCAACCTGTATGGCGGTATGGCCACTCATTTCTTAATACATTTTCCTGATTAAGGTGAAAGATTTTGATTGTTCTAAATTGAGTATGAGAAAGTAATGTGACTTGCACGAAGACGAAGAGGGTGGTGGCCAAATTTCAAAATATGAATACATGAGTTTTTCCTAGCTATGTACATTATTTGTATTTTGATTGTTCTAGAAATTTTCTTCTACGAATATCAACAATTTATGAGCATATTCTGATTGCTGATTCTTTCTCGGTTGGTATTGTATCACCTATGTTTTTACTCTTAATTAACATTAATGAAAGGACTAGCAGGAAAGTAACATCTTTGTGTCTTGAATAGGTAGGTGCAGGTATTCTTGCTATTCCTGCAGTCACACAAGAATCTGGATTTCTTGCCTCTGCAGTAGTTTGCATTATATGCTGGATTTATATGGTAATTGATTCAGCATTCTTTCTATTTTTGTCAGTTTTTTCATTTCCTTATCTGGTTTCTCAATAATCTGTGGAAAACCAGTCCACGTGTAAAAGTCGATTACTTAACTCTAGTTGCCCTTACGGTTTCTTCTATATAATAACCTCCACATAAATAGAATGTTATTGTTTATATTTCTGACAGCTACATCTTGTCTTTCCTCCATCCCATTCATAAACAAACCAGTCCTCAATTTTCTGCACTAATAAGATTCTTGGAAATCCAAAATGGTGCAGGTGGCGTCTGGACTACTTATTGCAGAAGTAAATGTGAAGACGATGTGTGAGCTTGGCTCAGGTGGTGTTTCATTGGTAAGATACTCTTTGATCTTCGCATAAACTTTTCCTTCTTCCTTATTCAAAAAAATGGTTTTATTAAATTACTCGAACAAGATGACATCTGTCATTATCCAATATTAAATTGGAAATAAGGATCGTATTTACATTTAAAATGTTTAAAATAAATGGTCTTATTTCACATTAGTTTCTTATGAACTTTTAAGGTAGTATCATCTATACTTCTCGTCATGCCTAGACTTTAGTTGAAGCTGTTTCCTCACTTCCTCTGGATGTGGTAGCCTTGCGAATCCGAGAAGCTTACTTTGCTTTTCAACTAATTCCATTCATTTCTTATATTAATGGGACATGGCTATTTCAGGTGTCAATGGCCAGGAGAACCTTAGGAAATACAGGAGTGCAAGTAGCTTGGTAGGTGATCTTACATTGTTCATGCTGCAAAAACTGGTTATCCTTATTTCTTAGATCCCAAAACTTTTCCAGTAAACACAAATCTTGTTACAATAATGATTTGTCGGCTGCCTTGAGAGAAAAAGGAAATAAAAGTGTAGTAGTTGCCATTTGATGGTATTGATTTTCATTGATGTATGTTAACCTATCATTAATTGATCTACCTTCCCTCCCAACGCAAAAACAATGTTTTCTTAGTTATTCGGGTCAAATCTTATTAGTTTTACATACACATAACCAGTCAGCAATAACATTTCCCATTTTAGTTTCATATCCGATCACTCCCTAAAACTTTTGATTTGAATAACTTGCTATCTGATAAAACTTTTTTCTAATGGCAGCTGGTCCTACATTTTCATCCATTACGCCCTTCTTGTTGCTTATGTGGCTCGTTCTTCAGATATATTGACAACCTTCACCGGGATTCCATTGTATGTTTAAATCTCCCTTCACAATTTTGATTGTATCATCAGTTTTATAATTTCTATGCATTAGTTGATGATGGTCTTAAAATATCTTTTCATCAGGTAATCATATAATTAATTGTTTAATAAGAAAAGTAAATACTATGTTTTGGTGAGTCCTAGGCTTTTACAATTCTCAAGAATTCAACTTCCAATAAATACTTCCCGAGAAATGGTTGATGCCTGTGTCAGTGTGGATTATGTCCTTGTGCTACCTCTGGTCTTGGAGGTTCTACCTGCATTGCAGCCTGCCAGTACTGAATATACTTGAGAGCAGACATTTTTGGAATTGCAAGTAACAACAACAACATACTTAGTATAATTCCATACGTGGGGTCTGGGAGGGTAGCGAGCACGCATACCTTACCCCTACCTTGGGGGTAAAGAGGCTGTTTCCGATTGCAAGTATCAGTAAATAAAAGGTTTGCTTGGAACTGGAATCAATTATTCCTCATATCCTTTTGCAATGTCTAAATCTAGGATCTAAACTTTGCTAATAGATTTATGGTTTTTTTTTGGTTTAAATGCTTTAAATTGAATTTGTCTTTGGTGTTTATTTGACATTACACAATCATGAGCTTCATTATGAAGGAAAATGATGAGATGGCCACATTTTATGCAACAGTTTTACATTCATTTCATAGACTGCAGTGTGATTTTCTTTTTAAATGGTGAAATTTACTTCCCGATAGGATCATTTGCAGTAGACAACTGATAATCATGTAGAGTTACTATTTCTTTCTAAATAGTCAAAACAAAAGGATGTCTTTGGGATGTTTTGTTATTCCTGTATGTGTTATTTAAAAGCACCATAAGTTTGGCATTAATTTATCACAGCTTCTTGGAGGATATTGTAAATCATTTCATATGATTTTTAGGTGTTGATGGCAGCATTATGATTGCAGATGGGAAACCGCGACCTTATTTTCACTGCTTCTTGGAGGGATTTGCTTCTCTGGAAGGTTCACATTGCTTTCTCATTTTTTGTTGATCAAGTTCCTCTTTTCTTATTATCATGATTAGTAACCCTTGTTAAAAACCAAAGACTATGAGTATGATTTACCTTTCAAGATAGTTTTGATCCATAAAGGTATAGGGACTCTTGTAAGAAGGTCTAAAAGAAATTGTCTACAAAATGAATTCTCTGACATGCTTTGATATTCATATGAAAGAATTTCTGTAATAAATTGTTTAATTTCAACTTGTACTGTTTGGTATGTGACCTTCCTGTGCTTTATGGCTTCTTAATTCTTTATTACATCCGATGAACTAATCTGGTCAAAAGATAAAACGACATATAAACAAATGAAGAAAAACTTCTTATTACCCCTAATCTTTTTCTTCCTTGTTCAAAGATAGGATGCCTTTCTGCTTAAACCAAGCACACTGTGTGTGAAAGTCAATTCATGGAAACCTATACTCTCTTTTGAACTGTTGGTAAAGGAAAACATTGCTAAATAATGACAAAGCAATATCGTGTGCCCCGGTGTTGTATTCTTCACAGTTGATCTTATCATTGTTCTCTTCGTCATGGAGGAATAATTCCTTCCCTTTTTGAATATGATACATGATTTTCATCTTTTGAAATTGTGTAAGTAACACATTTCCTAATTTTGTTCAGCCAGCGGACTATCGGGGCGGTAAACGGTGTCCTTGTGTTTGGTATCATTGCCTCTTTCACAGCTCTTGTGGTAATTTCCATTCTTGATCAATTAGAAAAAAGCTGTTATTATTATCTTTATGATTATTTACCTTTTTTGCATTTCCCTTTTACGCTGCAGTTATTGGTTCATTTGAGCTTCTTAACGCTTGAACATGTTCATCTTTGTTTCTTGTTTATATATGCTGTAGACATGATATTTTGTACTTCCTTTTTGATAAATTTATTTGAAACGACATTAATAGAATTTTTATTTGAGATATTCTATGAAATAGTAAATGGTTCTTGCCAACAGGCCTGTTTAATGGAAGTTCCTGAAGCTACACATGATGTTACATGTAAAAGAAGTGATAGCTTCACATGGCCACATTAATACGAACAATACAGTAATAGATGGTTGTTGGCTAAGATGAGCTTCTTAACAAACATGGTCTGCTTTATTTGTTGTTTATACTTGCTATGCACACGACGAAGGAGTCCATACATTCTGATACATCACATGCAGACCAGCAAAACAAGTTCTGGGAAATCTACATTAATAGAATGTTGATTATTCAGATGCTTGCATGAGATGGTAAATGTTCGTGTCGACAGATTTTCTCAATGGCAGGTCGTGAGGCTATGTTGTAACATGTAAAGGAATTAATAATTTCACATGGCATCATATTACCATGCGTATTACGTTGGTAGATGATTATTGGTCCATTTGAGCTTCTTAATGCTTAGACATGATCCCAATTATGTGTTTGTTTATTTATACTATACAGATGATAAAGGATTTAATACAATCTCATAAATCCTGTGATATCCTTTTTTGTATGGTTTGTATTGCTTTCCGTATTAGTTGCCATGTTTTCTTCATTGCCGTATTTCCTTGTTCACGACTATTTTGATTTGATGCACTTGAGACGAGAGTCTTTTGGAAACAACCTCTCTACCTCCATGATGTAGTGGTATGGTCTGTGCCTTACATGTGGGATTACGTTGGCTATGTTCTGTTGTTGTCGCATATCATGTGATACTTGAAAAACAAAAATGATTTAAATTTGATAACTTTAAAAAGTCAATGACAAACTTGTGCCATATATATCATATCTCAAAAACACCTGCAACAAGCTTAGCGTAAAACACTGGAAATGGCTGAGAGAGAATTATTAATATCCCATCTTTTATGCTTAAGGTTGTCGCCAGTGGAGACTTGCACTGGGAGGCTCTTCTGAAAGCTAATTTAGAAGCTGCTCCTCAAAGTATACCCATTATTGCACTTTCTTTTGTTTATCAGGTAGCACATTTTTTCAATCAACTCATATAGTCACCCTGGGATTGTGTGTCTTAAGTTAATAAATTGCCTTGTGTTCTCAGAATGTTGTACCTGTTCTCTGTACAAATCTTGAAGGGGACCTGTCAAAAGTAAGGTGATTATCAGTATTTTGCTTTCATTACTGCAGCATATAGTATAGACTTGACATACCTTATGAACACATAATTCTGAATCTATATTTCTTGTTCATTTAATAACATAATGTCACTCTTTATTTAATATGATGCATTTGATTGGACGCCTAAATTTTGGAAATAATTTGACTTGTATTTAAATCTTTATTGCTATGAGAAATCATTCACAACATTTTGAAAATTTGGTCAGTTTCCTTTGTATAGGATGTTTCACTCAATCCAGCTTTGCTTTATGTAAGAGTTAATGATTTAAAAAAAAAACACCTAAACTATCACCTTTTTGCAAGTTTCATACCTCAACTATCACTTCCTTTGTATTAAAACACACCTTGATGCTAAGTTGGCCTACACACGCCTATCGTCGATTGGGAACAAATATTTGGCCAACTCAACATTGAGGTGCGTTTTAATACTACGTGAGTGATAGTTGAGGTAGATAAAGAGAACAATGGGTAGATAAGATATGAAACTCGTGAAAAAATGATAGTTTAGGTGTGTTTTTGATCATTAACTCTTTATTTAACATCCTATCAGTATTTCAGGTAGTATTATACAGTTGGCTATTGCTACATTCTAAATAAATTGATGGTTATGGAACTGCAGGAGCGCTATCGTTTTTGGGACAGCAATTCCCCTTGCTCTATTTCTTGTTTGGGATGGAGTCATTTTGGGAACAATTACAACTCTTGGAACTGAAGCAGACAAGATTGCGGATCCACTACAACTGTTGCGGTCTACTAATGGAATCGTTGGGGTTGGTACTTATTTCAATGAGAAGCTATATTTCTTTATTGAAATTAAGTAATATAGTTAGGCACTGAGTTTTTCTCCTCTTATCTTAACATTGTGTTTGCAGCCAATAGTTGATATCTTTTCACTTCTGGCAATTGCTACTTCTTACATTGGATTCGTCTTGGGCCTTGTGGACTTCCTTGCTGACTGTGAGTGACTTAGCTCTGTAATTGTTTAATCTATGAAAACATGTACTGTTTTCAAGACTTCTCTTGTTAGTTAAATTTGGTTGCAGTTAGTTCTGCTGCGAACATTAGTCTTGCATAAAATCTTCTTTTTTGGATCACTATTTGTGGGACAGTTCTATTTTATACCGAATTTGTTCCCCATTTAGCTTCTCTTTGTGGAGTACGAATAAAAGTATGTCTCAAAAACTATATATTCTTTGTTACCGTTTCATAAACGTTTTTGAGCTAATTCCACCAGCAACATTATTACCTTGTACATTTCACTACATTATATAATCTGATCTGAGACTCTGAACACTGCAGTGAGTCTCAATTTTAGCTCTCTTTATGAGGTCTAACTTATGGTTTACTTTTGTTATTGAACTGCTGGCAGTGCTGAAACTCCCGTCGAGTCCTAACAGACCTCTGCCATACTTACTTACTTTGGTTCCTCCGCTGATACTTTCACTGCTAGATCCAGAAATATTCTTCAAAGCGTTGGATTTTGCTGGAACCTATGGAGGTATGGAGATTTTTACCTACAGTATTGCTTAATACCTCTTTGGGATGCGGCTATTATTCGGACTGTATGAACACGGAATACTCGTGCACCAGCTTCCCATTTTATTGCTCACCCTTAAATTTCATCTTCATTTTGGGACATACTTAGATGTGGTATCAATGTCCATCTAGACATTTATTCAATACCGATCTGAACAATTTATTTAATTCGTGTGTTTGCGTCTTTGTAGTTTTGGTGCTTTTTGGACTTCTTCCAGCTGCAATGTCCTGGTCAGACAGATATTCGAAATCAACTCAAACTCCAAACTTACCTCCGTTGGTTCCCGGAGGAAAGATCACCATTTTACTTGTTTTTGGAGGTGCAGCGTTTGTCATTCTTTCAGAAATAGTAGAGAACTTTGCACATACATAGTTGTTGACAATGGAGGTGATTATATTTATGCTGTATCCGCTCGACTCATCTCGAGTTACCACATTTCCCAGAATGTTTCTACAAAAGCTAGCTAATTTGCAGTGTATGAATTACTATTTGTAAATACTGTTGAAATTGTTGAGACTCTGATCAGGTAGATAGAAACAACTATGGAATAAAGTTCTCACAGATTGGATTCACCTTGTTGTATTCACTGAAATTATGAAAGAAAGTCATTGTCTACTATTTTGTTTTGTTCCAATATTAAATAAATAAACACAGCATAATACAAATCAATTCACTTGTATCTCACACGACATGTCTATTTGTTCAACTTTATATAGATTTGTATATCTACATATGCACACACAAAAAACCTAGGAAGTCAGCTAATTTTTCAAAGTTGACTCGTTAATGTAAAAAAATGTCTTTAAAAATGGTGGGACTATACGCAATGCTTTCCCAACTCATTACGGAATTCCGCATAAAAAATATTAAAAATAAGATTTGGGTGCTTCAAAACACCAGATCCATGGACAAATGCACACGAAAAATAAAAAAATCGGCTAATTCCTAAAAGTTGGCTCGCTAATGCGAAAATGTGCCTTGAAAATGGTGGGACTATACGCAATGCTTCCCCAACTAATTACGAAGATCTTCATAAAGTTTTTTCAGAAAAAATTAGAATTCTTCAAGGTGTCAGATTCATGTACTAGCACACGAAAACCAAAACCGATGACTAATTTCTAAAAGGTTGCTTGTAAATGCGAACATATGACTTAAAAATATGGTGGGATTGCACACAATGCTTCCCTGACTCATTATAGAGGTCCTCATAATGTTTTTTCATAAAAAAAAAAAAATTGAGTGCTCCAAGGCGCTAGATCTATGTGCTAACACACACAAAAAATAAAAAATTTGATTTTTTTTTCTAAAAGTTGGCTCGTAAATGCAAAAATATGTATTTAAAATGGTGGGATTATACACTACACTTCCCTAACTCATTATGGAGGTCATAATAAAGTTTTTTCAGAAAAATTTTGGGTTTTCCAAAACGCGAGGGCTAATATACACGAAAAAATAAGAAAGTCGGTTAATTTTTAAAATTTGGATCGTAAATGCGAAAATATGCCTTAAAAAAGTGGGACTATATGCAATGTTTCCCCAACCCATTACAGATGTCCTCATAAAGTTTTTTTAGAACAAAAAAATTTGGGTGCTTTAATGCGCCAAATTCATGGGCTTAACACACGAAAAATCAATAAAGGGGGCTAATTCTTAAATGTTGGCTCATAAATGTGAAAATATGTCTTAAAAATAGTGAAACTATACGTTATGCTCCCAAACTTGTTTTCTCAAATTTTTTTTGAGTGTTTCAAGGCTCTAGATTAATGGGGTAATCGACACGAAAAATCAAGAAAATCGACTAATTCCTAAAAGTTGGCTCGTAAATGCAAAAATATGTCTTAAAAATTCATGAGACTACACGCAATGTTTACCCAATTCATTACGAGGTCCTAATAAAGTTTTTTTAAAAAAAAAAATTGGTTGCTCCAAGACGTCAAATTCATGGGCTTATACACACGAAAAACCAAGAAAGTTGGCTAATTCCTAAAAGTTGGCTCGTAAATGCGAAAATATATCTTAAAACATGATGGGACTATACATAATGCTTCCCAAGGAATTCATAAGGTTTTTTCAGAAAAAAACTTTGGGTGCTCCAAGGCGTTCGATTCATGGCCTAATACACACGAAAAACCAAGAAAATCAACTAATTTCTAAAAGTTGGCTCGTAAATGCGAAAATATGTCTTAAAATGATGGGACTATACACAATGCTTTTTCAACTAATTACGAAGATCCTCATAATGCTTATTTAGAAAAAAATTTGGTGCTCCAAGGTGCCAGACCCATGGCTTAACACACGAAAATCAAGAAAGTCGGTTAATTCCTAAAAATTGGCTATTAAATGTGAAAAAATGTCTTAAAAAATGTTTAGCCTATACACAATGCTTCCTCAACTTATGAACGAGGCCCTCATAAAAAAAAATTAGAATTTTTTTTGGGTGCTCCAAGGAGCCAGATCCATAACACATGAAAATCGATAAAATCTGGTTTTTTCTAATTTGGGGCTCGTTTGAACTTGACAATGGACATGTTTGCCCCTTTGGACCAACTGACTCCATTAATAAGGTCGTAACGGACGCTCATAAAAAATTTCGACCAAAAAAATTTTAAAATCGTATCATCAAAAATATGTGGACTAGCACACAAAAATCGATAAAATCTGATTTTTTCTGCTTTGGGGCTAGTTTGAACTTGAAAAAGAGCATGTTTTCCCCTCGGGACTAACTGACGACATTAATAAGGTCGTAATGGACATCCATAAAAAATTTCGGCAAAAAAGTTTTGGAATCCTAAATCACCAAAAATTTGTGGACTATATAGCACACAAAAATCGATAAAATATAGTTTTTCCTACTTTAGGGATCATTTGAACTTGAAAATGAGCCCGTTTGCCCGTCGGGACCAACTGGCTCTATTAATAAGGTTGTAACGGTAAAAAAATTTTGAAATCATATTACCAAAAATCTGTGGACTGTATCACACGAAAATTGATAAAATGTGCTTTTTCCTGCTTTAGGGCTCGTTTGAACTTGAAAAAGGGCATGTTTGCCCCTCGGGACCAACTAACGGCATTAATAAGGTCATAACGGACGCCCATGAAATTTTTTGACAAAAAGACTTTTAAAATCCCGAATCACCAAAAATCTGTGAACTATAGCACACGAAAATCAGTAAAATATGATTTTTCCTTCTTTGAGGCTCGTTTGAACTTGAGAATTGGCGGTTTCCCCTCGGGACCAACTGGCTCCATTAATGAGGTCGTAACGGACGTCCATGAAAAATTTTGGCAAAAAAATTACGAAATTCTATCACAAAAAATTCGTAGACTATAGCATACGAAAATTGATAAAATCTAGTTTTTCCTGCTTTGGGGCTCATTTGAACTTGAAAAAGCGGTTTACCCCTTGGGACCAACTGACGACATTAATAAGGTCATAATGGATGTTTATGAAAAATTTCAGCAAAAAAGGTTTCGAAATTTTGAATCACCAAAAATCTATAAAATTTGGTTTTTCCTACTTTATGACTCATTTGAACTTGAAAATAAGCATGTTTGCCCTTCGAGATCAACTGACTTCATTAATAAGGTCGTACCAGACATCCGTGAAAAATTTTGGCAAAAAAAATTCGAAATCCTATCACCAAAAATCTGTGGACTATATCACACGAAAATCGATTAAATCTAATTTTTCCTGCTTTGAGGCACGTTTGAACTTGAAAAAGGGCCTATTTTCCCCTCGGGACTAACTGACAGTATTAATAAGGTCGTAACGTATGTCCATGAAAAATATCGACAAAAAAAGTTTTGAAATTCCGAATCACCAAAAATTCGTGGACTATAGCACACGAAAATTGGTAAAATTTGGTTTTTCTGCTTTAGGGCTCGTTTGAACTTGAAAATTGGCATGTTAGCCCCTCGGGACAATTATCTCTATTAATAAGGTCGTAATGGATGTCCATTAAAATTTCGGCAAAAAAAACTCTAGAAAACTATCAGCAAAACTTTGTGGAGTATAGCACATGAAAATCGATAAAATTTGGTTTTTCGTGCTTTGGGGCTCGTTTGAACTTGAAAAAGAGTCAGTTTACCCCTCGAGACCAACTAACGACATTAATAAGGTCGTAACGGACGTCCATGAAAATTTTTGGCAAAAAAGTTTCAAAATCCCGAATCACCAAAAATCTGTGGATTATAGCACACGAAATTGATAAAATTAAGGTTTTCCTTCATTGAGGCTCGTTTGAACTTGAAAATTTGCCCGTTTGCCCCTCCGGACCAGCTGACTCCATTAATAAGGTCGTAACGGGCACACATGAAAAATTTCAGCAACAACTTTTTTTGAAATCCTATCACCAAAAATCTGTGGATTATAGCACATGAAAATCGAAAAAATCTGTTTTTCTTGCTTTGGAGCGTTTTTGAACTTGAAAAAAGGGCATGTTTTCCCCTTGAAACCAACTGACAGCATTAATAAGGTCGTAACGGACGTCCATAATAAATTTCGACAAAAAAAGTTTTGAAATTCTGAATCACCAAAAATCTGTGGACTATAGTGCACGAAAATGGATAAAATTTGGTTTTTCCTGCTTTAGGGCTTGCTTGAACTTTAAAATGGGTTTGTTGGCCCCTCAAGACCAATTGGCTCGATTAATAAAGCCGTAACGTCCATGAAAAATTTTGACAAAAAAATTCTGGAATACTATCACTAAAATTTGTGATCTATAGCACAAGAAAATTGGTTAAATTTGGTTTTTCCTATTTTCGGGATTGTTTGAACTTAAAAAAGGGCATGTTTTCCCCTCGGGACCAACTGACGACATAAATAAGATCGTAACGGACATTCATGAAAAATTTGAAAAAAAATGTGCTGAAATCCTAAATCACCAAGAAATGGTGGACTATAGCACATGAAAATCGATTATATCTTGTTTTCCCTACTTTGGGGCTCGTTTGAACTTGAAGATGGGTCCGTTCGCCCCTCAGAACCAACTGGCTCCATTAATAAGGTTGTTACGGACGTTCATGAAAAATTTCGGTAAAAAAAAAATTTTGAAATCCAATTACCAAAAATTCGTGGACTATAGCACACGAAAAGCGATAAAATCTGGTTTTTCCTCTTTAGGGGCTCGTTTGAACTTGAAAAAGGGCTTGTTTACCCCTCGGGACCAACTGACGGCATTAATAAGGTCGTAACAGACTTCCATGAAAAATTTCGCAAAATATGTTTCGAAATCCCAAATCACCAAAAATTCATGGACTATAGCACACGAAAATGGGTAAAATCTAATTTTTTCTTGCTTTGGGGCTCGTTTGAACTTGAAAATGAGTCTGTTTGCCCCTCAGGACCAACTGACTCCATTAATAAGGTCGTAATGCACGTCCATGAAAAATTTTGGCGAGAAAAATTATGGAATCCTATTACCAAAAATTCATGGACTAGCACATGAAAATTGGTAAAATCTGGTTTTTCCTTTTTTAGGGTTCGTTTGAACTTGAAAAGAGTATGTTTGCCCCTCAGAACAAACTGACGACATTAATAAGGTCGTAACAAACATCCATGAAAAATTTTGGCAAAAAATGTTCTGGAATCCTAAATCACCAAAAATCTGTGGATTATCGCACACAAAAATTGGTAAAATTTAGTTTTCCCTGCTTTGGGGCTCTTTTGAACATGAAAGTGGGCCCTTTTGCCCCTCGGGACCAATTGACTCCATTAGTAAGGTCATAACAGACATTCATGAAAAAATTTTGTAATTCTATCACCGAAAATTCGTAGACTATAGCACACAAAAATTGGTAAAATCTGGTATTTCTTTCTTTGGAGCTCGTTTAAACTTAAAAAAGGGCCTATTTGCCCCTCGGGACTAAGTGACGACATTAATAAGGTCGTAATTGATATACAGGAAAAATTTCGTTAAAAAAAGTTTTGAAATCCCGAATCACAAAAAATTCGTGGATTATAGCACACGAAAATCTGTAAAATTTGGTTGTTCTCCGTTTGAACTTGAAAATGGGCCCGTTTGTCTCTCGGGAGCAACTGACTCCATTAATAAATTCGTAACGGACGTCCATGAAAAATTGCAGCAAAAAAAAAATCCATAATCCTATCATTGAAAATTCGTAGACTATAGCACACGAAAATTGATAAAATCTGGTATTTCCTTCTTTAGACGTTTGAACTTGAAAAAGGGCATGTTTTCCCCTCGGGACCAACTGACGACATTAATAAGGTTCTAACGGACGTCCATGAAAAATTTTGTTAAAAATAGTTTTGAAATCCCGAATCACCAAAAATCCATGGACTATAGCACACGAAAATCGGTAAAATCTGGTTTTTCTTGCTTTGGGGATGGTTTGAACTTGAAAATGGGTCTATTTGCCCTTCGGGACCAAATGGCTCCATTAATAAGGCCGTAATGGACGTCCATGAAAAATTTCAACAAAAAAAATAATGTACCACGAAATCTTGGCATATTTGATGCTTGAAAACTAAGGATTAATACTAGAATTTAGTGTATTTATGTGGATATGATGTGTTTGGTAGTGTTTGTACAGGTAAAACATGCGGACGTGAAAGAAGAAAGAAAAGAAGAAAATACAGAAAAATTGAAGCAAGTAAAGACCACGAACAGTCTCACGGGTCGTGGTCTTCACTACTGATCGTGAGTACCTTTCCAGTGAGCAGGCTTTGAGAAGATAAATTGTGGCAATGCCAAGTAAGGACCACAAGAGACCTGACGAACCGTGATACCTACAACGGGCAGTAAAAAAGCTCGTAAAGTTGAATCAGTGATCAGGCATCAAGGAGTTAAAATGAGAGTTGACCAAGTGAAGACCACGGGCACCTATACAGATCGTGATCATTGTCACGATTTGTGGTGTTGTCCATGGTGACTTTCCAATGTATAGGCATTGAAGACCACGAAGGGCTTCACGAACCATAGTGGCACTCGTGAAGCTGCGTGACAGATCAATTCTACTTCGAGTAAGACTCTTTTTAGTCACATTATTTGAATTAATTAGGTCGTTTTTTGTTTTTATCTCATCATATCTGAAACGAGCGACTAAGTTTTGAATACTTTTGACTTTGATTTTTATCGATTAACATTGAATCGATCTTGGAAGTTGGATTTTGATCTTCTAATACATACGAAAAATCAAGAAAGTCGACTAATTTCTAAATGTTGGCTCGTAAAATTGAAAATATGCCTTAAAAGTGGTGGGACTATACACAATGCTTCCACAACTCATTATGGAAATCCTAATAAAGTTTCTTTAGAAATAAAAAATTGGGTGCTCCAAAGCGTCAAATTCATGGGCTAATACACATAAAAAATCAAGGAACTCGACTAATTCCTAAAATTGGCTCATAAATGCGAAAATATGCCTAAAAATAATTGGACTTTACATAATGCTTCCCCAATTCATTACAAAGAACCTCATAAAAAATTTTCAGAATTTCTTTTTTGGTGTTTCAAGGCACCAAATATATGAGCCAATACACAAGAAAAACCAAGAAAGTCGATTAATACTTAAAAGTTGACTCATAAATGAAAAATCATGCCTTAAAAAATGGTGAAACTATACACAATACCTCCCCTAAATTAAAAAACATAAATGTCAGCTGAACTCAAGCTAAACAACATGTTTATGTATCACATACCTCTTTAGAAACACGAACTAACCCTTGTTCTATTGAACACTAGAACGCCAAACACAATGTAGAAGGCAAAGAATCCTACACAACAATATGATCAAATCCATCTCACTTAGTGTTATACATCACAGGATTGAGCTCCAATAGCCACAAGCCTCCAATGGACCCTGAACAAATCTCACAAGAAACAAAGCTTTCGTGACGATCTAAAGATATTCCTGGTAATCACAATAGAAGAGACTGTTAACCAAGAAAATGTTTCTCCGGTAACACCAGATGAACAACCTAATATTATTTTTGCATTGCTAGCTTATCATTTTCATATGGATGCTGAGACTGCAAATCGTACACATTGCAGTAAAAATGTTTAACCTGGCAGCACTCCAAGATCTGAATACCGATAATACACCTTAAAAACGAGCAGCATTCAAAGCTTTCTTACAGCTTGCAGAAACATCATATATACAGCAAGACCCCCAATCGTTGTCTCACTTTTAAATAGCAAACTTATCAATTGGTACAGTTAAACAGAATTCTACAATAAGTGACCAGCCAGAACGAAACATGTACGTAAGAGTAAACCTAGCATACAAAAACTAATCAACAGCCATTGCTTCAGGACCCATGGTAGCATCCTCTGATCCACTCTTGTTATGATCATCAACAACATTCCTCATCTCTTCGACCAAACTCCTTTGCTCTTCCTCTATTGTGTTCTGCAACTCATCAACCTGAAAAGGAAAAAAAAAGTTTTGAACATTCAGGAAAAGATTTGTGCCACTTTCACCAATTAAGGTTTTCTCTAATGCAGATGAAGTACTACTTGAAAAGTTCTATGTACCTACACAGTATTTCCAAACATGGGTAATCTCATATTCAAGTTTTAGCAGTGGTGTCAAAGACGAAAACCATAATAAAACCTAAGATCTGCTCAAACTAAAAGTGCACAAATTAGCATAGAAAAGCGTAAATTATAAGCAATAAGAATATATGTAATACAAGAAAAAAAAACTATAAAACACACAGAACAACAACAACAACAATGTACCCCATGAGATACCACAAGTGGGGCCTGGAGAGAGTGGGTGCACGCAAACCAATTAGATAAATAAAAGAAACACCAATTAGATAAATAAAGAATTTAAACTGAAGAGATTTGTCGAGGATATTACATGATTTATATTGATTAGGTTTCGGTTCAATTTGATTTATTGCTGTAACTATGCCGAGATTTGAGATGTGAAAGTTGTAACACGTGAAAAGCCACATTGAAGCTGCACCAAGTTGTGCAAAGAGCTGCATGGCTCCAACAAACCTTAGCCCAGTATCCTAATTGCCAAAATCCTGACTGTCAGTCGCCATGTGTCGATCAAGCTCGCCAAAGTTTGATTTATGAACCAGCAGATGATACAATTACACTTCTCCATTTGCTGAAGTTCATATCACACTCTCCTGGATGGCAACTCAACCCAATTATGATCCATCCTTTCTCACCCTCTGACACTACTACTAGCAATGTTAGCTAGTCTGATTGTTCATGTCAATGATAGGAATTTCTCAATTAAAGCAACATTTGGTAAACCACTTTGAGACCAAAACCTTGGGAAATTAAAGAACAGAAAATACCCTTGAACATGCAGGGAGGAAACTAGCTCTTAGAGAGTAAACACTTTGACACTCCTATAGATTCAAAGGTCAAGCTCATTCTAGATAGGCTTAACAATCATGGTGAATCATCTTCCATGCAAAAACAACAAAAATATTACCAGACATCACCAATCTTTTTCCTTGAAATATGGTGAGTATGAGAATTTTAGAAGTTACATGCTTCGACTTAATTCCACCAATGCATAGTATGTAATGAGCCAATCCTTACCAATTATAACATCATAGTCCTAAAAAGGAATTTCAATCAAGTCTTAAGACTTTGAACCATGAAGGGACAATCTCAATAAACCCGGTTACAATCACCTGATGACTCAAAAGGATGAGCAAACATATTTCACCTCTATGTTTTATCCCAACGCAAAAAACAAGTCTTAAAAATCCAGTTACTCAAATTTAACGATATAGGAAATTTTGCACAGTAACACCTCCTTGTTTTAGAATATGTCGAACATAGTTCTTGATTCTTAAAATTACATCATACCTCCACAAGATACTTCTTTTATTTGGTTGTTAGACTACCTCTACTGCTCACTGAGCATCCAGGTTTTGGTAAAAGCAAGTTCGCCACCAATCAACTAAGTATCCTAATATTTCTAGTGTCATAATTTATTTATTTTTTATAACTGTGGTCATTATTTTCTAACTAATAAGCACAGATTATACAAAAAAGAAATATTCTTTAAATAGAATTTTTAAATAACACAAAAATTTGGATTTCAAGAAAGAAGGATAACTTTACATAAATTAAAAAGTTGGCAATCATAACATTCTATGAAAATTGGGGTGTTTCATTGTCCCCCTTTTCTCACATACCATAATTCTTGGCATGTCACTCATACTACATCTTTTTAAAGTAGTCATGCACAATAGGTAGTTGTGCATAGCAAGCCTAATTTGGTAAATTAGACAAGAAGATAATAACATGCTATAATAGATTAGAGACATTGATAATGTGAAAGTTCCTTACGTTGTCGGTAAATAAAGTTAAATCTAACAAGAGAAGTCAAATACCAAGAACCTATCAAGAAAAAATTCAAAGCTAGGAAATAAAATCAATCAGTTTCTCTTTTCCTCTTCCTATGATTCTGTGCATTAGAATCTAAAGTATTTCATGTGTACACATACTTCCGTGCCTCTTGAGATTATGGGTGGGTGTTGGACAGTTCGGTTCGGTTTTGCAACAGTTCAACTTGGTTTTTTCGACTTCCTATTTTAGAAACCGAAACGTAATACCTTTGGTTTGGTCTCATCAGTTCGGTTTTTCCGTTTTAAGCCTGTCAAACTAAAAAGTGGGTCTCAGAATTAATCTAATTTATTTGGGATATTTTTTAGCAATACTCCCAGTTTTTTATTCAAGAAAAATAGCACAATATATCATAGCAGATATTGGCTAAGAAAATGAGACCAATTCAGAAATTAAACAAAAAGACCATTAGAAAAATGGAGACCAACATAAAAAAGAGATGTGTTGGTTTGGAAGTATGGATATATGCTGCGGAACTTGTGTAAGAACAGAAAAGGAATTAAGGAAGCATTAGACTTGTGCCTCTTCAGAATAAGAATCAGTTTTAAGCTAAGGGATAATGCTAAGGAAACCAAAATCATTAACGGAACGTAAGTTCACAGCAAGATACATACCACATGCAATAAAAGGGCAAACTGCTTTTTACGAAGGTCCAATGTCCTCGAACTAGCAGTGTTCTCTGCTTCCAACATAGCTATCTCTTTCTCAAGCTCTGTTATAACCTTCTGAGTTTCTGATCTTGGAGGCTGCATAGCAATCAACTTCCTGATAGCCTCACCCTCTTCTTTGTGCTTCCTTTCAACCTTGCTTTCTTCGAGTTGCCTCTTGAGATCTTCTATGTCAGCCTGAGCCTGTACAATTTGCTTGTTGATTTCACCTTTCAGTTCATTAAAATTCTCCTTTTCTCTAACATTTGCATCTATAACTGCTTTGCTCTTTAGGAGCGGAATCTCAAAAGTATCTAGCTCTTGCAAGAATGCTTTGGCAAGTCTTTCACAATCACTGTAGTTATCAGCTTCCTTCTCTATCTCCAAAGCAAAAGTCGTGAACTTCTTCTGAAGTTTCTTCAGAGGTGGTTCACCTCTGGTGGTGGTTGTTCGAGTCAGAAGTCTATGCTTAATAATTATATCGTCTTCAAGTGGGCCAAATGCATAATGTGATGCCACTGCCTCCCCCTTTCCAGCAAATTTCCTACCTTTTATCGACATTTATTTTGATTTGTCTATCCTGAAATAAACATATCTTACAGATTAGCATCCAATATATACTAGATCATGGGCAGAGACTTATAGCTTCCCTAGTCACCTCTGAAAGAGGTTAAATGGCTAGACAGCTGTTTCTTTATCTAGTGAAATCAGGATACTAAAGAAATACAAGTAATAATATTCTAAGAGGTTTGATATTATTTTACAAGTAATATTCCGTTTGTCCACAATTTATTTGACACATTTCCCTTTTTAGCTTGTCAATGGTATGTTTCTATATTTTTATTTTTATTTTTATTTTTTGAGAAAAGATATGTTTCTATATTTCTTTTATGACCGTGATGTCCGAATCATCTTTTGCACACCTCAACTAATTCCATGGGATACATGCCACCTCCCACCTGCCACCAGCAACAAGTATCAAATAACTCTGTCCACCAAGGCTTCACCTAGTGTATTTTGAAAACAACTTAACTTGAAATTTTTCAGTTTACCCCCTTAGTGAGATGATTTATAGTCACATAAATGTCATGATGTGTTTTATACCACAAATTTCAAAAGTCTTTATTTCATAAACTTTTGTGCAGAATCATTTCATTTTTGTAAATTTCTAATTGTTCCAAAGTCTAATAAACTGAATTAATCAAATTCAATCTTCTCATTGTATCTAGGAGTATTTATTCACTCGAAACTACTCGACTTCTGTTTCTACTTTCCCTAAGCAATAACAAGCTTAATCGGATTACAGGTGTTAGTGAAAAGATGAAATATAACTTAATTAAGAGAAATGTATGGCAGTAATTAGTCTAAAAGATGTCCAATCATAAGAAAGGAGAGAAAGAGAAAGAAGGATATACCTGATAATGAGAATTTGGAGTAGATGCCGGAACAAGTTTCGCCGGAAAAAATGTCGTCGTTGTCCGACCGGCGAAAGTAGAAGTCCCCGTTCTTCAATTTAGGGTTGTATTGAATATATTGTGTTCTTCAGCAATTGTAGTGAATATATATTGTATCATATTATATTGGCCTATTATATTTATATAATATGTTACATCAACAATTTGATGAAATGAGATTAAAAAAATTAAGACAACGATGCGATTATATCAAATTAATGTTACATAAAATGAGATTTTCCATCGTTATCTAAGAATGAATTTAAAGAATACATTATTAGATAATTTAAGATACAATTAAAACAAACATAATATTTAAAATAATGATGCAATACAACAATCAATTTGTTCACCAATTGTTAATTCGAATCCAATACCAATAAGTTGATAAACTTATTTTTGAGATTGAATTGTTTATTATGGTTATATTTTTACCATTATTTTTAGCTAGTAAATTTTTATACGATGGTCAAGATTTGTAATATAAATAAGATTTAAAACACTTTGCTTAAATCATATAAATTTGGTGGTTATTCTTTTTTAGACAATTTTAATACTTCCTATGTCTCAATTTATAAGATATAATTTAATTTCTCAATTTATGAGATATAATTTAATTTTAGAATGTCAAAACAAGAAAATATTTGATTATGGTTTATATATGTTCATTAAATACTTTTAATTGTTAATTAATGTGACTAATAGCACATTTTATATAACCTTGCAAAATTGTTTGTCTCAGACAATAAAACATGGTCTTCAAAGGGGCTGTTAAAGCAATAACAATGAACGAACTTGAATAAAAGTCAACTAATTTCACGAGATACCTATCCAACACAATACGAAGGAACTCCATCCACCAACGATTACTCAAACAAACCTCAACTAATTTCACGAAATACTATTCAACACAAGTATGAAGTCACTCTATCCACCAACAATTACTCAAACTAACCTAAACTAATTTCATGAGATACCTAGAAACAAAGGTACAAAGTAACTCTATCCACCACTTACGTCAATCATAAAACAACTTATTGCTTCTTTACACTGCCATTGTTATCCAATAGTTAACCTTTCAATCATCCCTCTCCCCACATAACTTGGAAAACAGATTGAGAACTCCAAAATTACTCATAAGACAAAAAAGCCAAAAAGAAAAGGTATAATGGATGATCATAATTCTCAGCTTCATATGCTTTCAGAGTAACATTTCCATTCTCATGACTAAACGCACTTGAACAAAAAGAGCGATAAATACTAGAAATAAAGTTTCAGAACAACTCAAAAACTAGCAAAAATACAGCCTGACAAGGCTCAATCCAGATAGAAAGTTCCATCTCGTGTTGACCTTAAATTTTGTTGAAGGCAACAATATCACAGCTCTGGACGTATTCGTTGATGGGCTCTTCTGTTAGGCGTTCCTCAATGAGGGTATCCACAGAGACAAGGTCATCGATGATGGTAAGCATGATCTGCAATTTCTTAATCCCATATCCAACTGGGACCAATTTGGCTGTCAGAGAGGCAAGAACAGCTAGTCAGTAACAAACTAAGATAATACAACAGTTTGAGCAATGGGTAAAGAGTGGAATAGATATAATAAGTCATACATGCTCCCCAGAGAAGCCCTTCCATCTGAACACCACGAACAGCCTCCTCCAGTTTCTTCATATCGGTTTCATCATCCCAAGGCTTAACGTCCATAAGAACAGATGACTTTCCACCTACAAAAGTACGGCAAGAACAGAATGAAGCAGATTAAAGATGTACTTGAGTAAACGAACATATTTTCTTTCTATAATCCAATTCTGAAATGTTTTTTTGTATTTTTCGAGAGTCAATTTCTTTCTTCACTTTTTTATACGTCATTCACATATAAAAGTAGTTGTGCATTGTATACGAAAGCAACTGAGAAGGAATGTCAATGCTCACTCTCTTTCTTCTTGGTAGATGCCTTAGCAGCCTCCCTTGATTCTGCTGCTGCCTTTTCCTCCTCTGTCTCTTCTCCAAAGAGATCAATATCATCATCGTCATCGTCATCAGCAGCAGGCTGCAAACATTTCATGTGTCAAACTACAATTGGACATAGAGAAAATCAAGATAATCAAATGTCCCCTACTATATGAATGAACAATTCCCACTATAACATCGCAATATAATAAAATAGATCAGTTGAGTACTATTGAGTAAGGGTGGTACGTCAAAGCCTTTAGTTATGCAGAACAAGCATGAGAAGGTTGATACAGAAATATAGCCAATTCAAAACATATCCAGTAACATCTATTTAGAATAACAAATGTGCGAGAGCACGTAGGATCATTACAAGGTAGCTTTCCGAAAAATACATTCAATTCAGTTTGATATATACGTTATTGAACTGCCTTGAAATTTACAAACCATTCAAGGTGGAATTCTGACCATTATGTTTTTGGTTTGGTGAATGTCACTGGCTACTAGGAAGCCACGGCACTACCTCACCCTTTATGCTCTTCTTTTTATTATCTTCCTCACAATTCAACACATCTTCAAAAAGTTTTAGTCGAAAGAGAGAAAGAGAAGGGGAAAAGAGATTTAAGTTGAGTTACTTGGTTAACAGCTTAAACAGAATAACAAAAACAATACAATTCACAGAGCTTTATTCCCACAACAGAGTGGAATATCACATAGACAACATTATATTTTATTTTTTTAAGTATCATATAGACAGTATTCACAACAATTTTTTTCAAGTCTTAAATTTTGTATTGATAAGTGGGCAGAAAACAATCATATAAACAAGTTAATAACACACTAAATACACTTTAAATATAAAAAACATCCCTAGAAAGTAATAGAACACATTTTACTCCCCTCAATTTCAATTTATTTGTATTACTTTCCTTTTTAGTTAGTTTCAAAAAGAATGCATCTTTCCTTTTTTAGCAACTCTTTAATTTTAACTTCCCACACGGCATGTCTTAGACAGCAAGATGAAAGGGCATTATGGTACATCTATATATATATTTTTAGTTTAAGACCACAAGATTAAAAAATAGTTTTGTACTTAAACTTTGTGCCATGTTGAAACCAAACAAATAAATTGAAACGGAGAGGGAAATTATTATTATAAAACCCAATTACACGGATACAAAATAGTGACAACCAAGGTTCTTGTAATAAAAGCAAATGCAAACATCTTAATAGATGAACCAAATTATTAACGATCTCCTCTACATAGTAATAAGCAAAACAAAAGTGGTCAATGTCAACAAATAAAACACTTCAACAGTATAGTATGTACCTTGGCAGCTTCCTTAGCGGGTGCAGCTTCAGCAGGAGCAGCTTGGCTTCCAAATCTCACACCAACAGCTTTCCCAGGAAAACTAAACACCAAGACCATCATTAATCACAAAAACAACAAAACCTCAACAAAGATTCTAACTTCCAAAGCAAAAAAAGTTGAAATATTAAAGAACAATATAAACAGTAGCATTAAGAAGAATAATCAAAGAGAGGTGTGGCTGCCAAATCTCACACACACAGCTCTCCCATGAAAACTAAGCTCCAAATTTCATCATCAATCACAACCACAACCAATAAAACCACTAAAGATTCCAACTTTCAAAGAAAAAACACTTGGAAAGCCAACGAACAATAGAAACAGTAGCATTAAAAAGCATATTCAACAAAAAGTCACCGCTGCCAACTCTAACACCTACAGCTTTCCTGGGAAAACTGAACTCCAAGCTCCAAATTGTAACACTTCACCAATCAACCGCAAGAGGAAAAGATCTTGTAAGATACTAGTTTATAATTCACACTCATAAATTTCCTCACAAATTTGAAAGTAAATCTCAATGGATCGAATGCTCAAAGCTGCAAGAATTTCCAGTTCTCTCAACCTTTCAAATTTCTCTAAGATAAGTACCTAGTTATTCAACTCTTCTCACATCTAAGATCCACAATTCATCATCATTCACAAAGACAACAAAAAAGGCACTAAAGATTATAGAGAAAATGATCTAAAACCCCTCCAACCTATACCCGAAATCCCAACAACACACTCCAACTTCACGGGTGACCTATCACCCCTGGACTATTTTAAAATGAACTAAATGACTCCTTAAATGCTGAGTTGGCACAGAGAGTGCAGTCACTCTCTTTGAGAGAGTGAGAAGAAAAAAACAAGTAAAAAGAATATTTTTATTATATTTTTGTTACAATTAAATAGTATTATATATTATTTATTTATTTTTATAAGCAAAATGATACCGTTTTAATGGAGGATATTTCCCTTTCACTTTGGAGAAGAAGAATCAGCAGTCCCAACCCCATCTTTGATGGATGATAAATTTTATATTTGTTAGAGAAACTCATCGAACGACCCGGCAATGAAGAGGAAATAATCACTGGAAAAGATGAATTTGCTGACAAATTCAAAAATTCATACTTGAGCTTCAAAGCTCTTTAACAATGGTTGTCCATGGATTTATATTTCGTCCTTCATTCGTCAATTTTTTAGTTCAAATCAATTGAATTAGATGTTTTCAAACTCAAGAACTCAACAATGGAATTCTCATAAAGGATTCAATTTAGTCTCTTCAGATTAGTAATTGCAAATGAAGATTTTCAAATTTAGATTCAAACCCAGAAACCCACATTTCTTTGTACGTCAATGGAGTTTTCTAGTTTTTGGCTCAAATCTTCACACCAAATTCGAAATCAATTAACAAGTAATGTGTAGATTCCATACACCAAACTTAATCACACTCATAGATTCACACAAATCCGACGAACACGATGGAGAACAATAAGTTTTTACTTCAAATTTTCAAAAATTAATAAAGCCAAGAAAACAATTGAATGATTTTGAGGCAAGTATTATAGCAATCTAAAATTTGATGGATTAATTTGTGTATATATGTTTACAAGTTTTAAAAGAAAAAGAAAACAAAAATAGAATAAAGATGAAAGAAAGAACTAAGAATATTAAAAAAAAAAAAAAAAAAAAACTGGCTGTGTGTGTCCACCACCGCAAGTTATGAATGTGGGCGTTCAATTTTAGGGTGTTATTTATTCCATTTAAAAATAGTTCAAGGGGGTAAGGTCCCTCTGAAGTATAAGTGTGTAGTTGCGATTTCGGATATAGGTTGGAGGGGGGGTTTTAGACCATTTTCTCAAGATTATAACTTCCAAAGCAAAAACACTAAACAAACTCAAAGAACAATATAATCAGTAGCATTAAAAAGTAGAATCAAATAAAAGCAATGACTATCAAATCTAGCACACCCCAACTTTTCCATAAAAATTAAACTCCAAGATTCATCATTCATCAAAAAGACAACAAAAACCCAACCAAAGATTCAATCTTCCAAAGAGAAAAAAAAATTGAAATAACCAAAGAACAATACAACCAGAAACATTAAGAAGAATAATCAACTATCAACTCCCACGCCCACAAGCGTTCCCAGGACAATTGAGCTTCAAAATTCATCAGTAATCACACAAACACACTAAAGAATCCAACTTTCACAACAAAACACTACCCAAATCAATAAAAACAGTACAAAAACAGCATAAAAAGACAATCTACCTTGAGGCAAGTTTTGCAGAAACAGCTTGGTACCATTTACTAGCATTGGGGTAAAGATCTGAACTGGGTTGTTCAGAAATTGCCCCATATACCTTAATATCATCCTTAGTCAGCTGATCTCTGCAAAAAACCCCATCAAAAAAATCAAAAAAAAAATCAAGAAAATAACACAGATTGTAAATCTGAAAAAAAAAAACTTACCCAGAAATATAAGTTTTTCCAGAAAGATGGTCATTAACAGACTTAAGACCCGCTTCAGTGTGAAGATTTGAGAAAATTACAGCCATTGTTGAAGAACTAAAAGAGGAGATTTGAGATTTGAGGCTGTAAGGTTTTGGTTGGCGAAAGAGAAGGCTTAACCGAATGAAAAAAAAGTGGAATTTATATATGAGGTAATTCAAGAAACCCTAGAGGCATATGCTTTTTTTTGAAAATCCATCAACTAAAATTGTTTATTTAAAAGAAATAGCCAAAAAAAAAAAAAAAAAAAGGAAATTAGAGATTAACATTTGTTTTCAAGTGATTACTTAAAAAAAAAAATTGATTCATAATATTATATTTTGTGAAAGAAAGATTTGTATTTAGCGTGAATAGATTATATATATATCGTGTGAAAGGATTATATTAAAGAATAATTAATTATTATTGTTGTTGATTAGTGATAGTTATAAAATTATGTGTTTATAAAAGTTTGTAATTATAAATCTTTTTAATATAAAAAGAACATGAAGATATGTGAGTTATCAATGCAGAGCCTAAGGATATTCTGTTTATTAATTATGGTTTACTCATTAACACCTTGTTTGTATGGTTGTTACTTGTTGTATTGTATTGTATTGTTAGTTTATATACAATGTTTATTTTAATTGTTACTTAAATTCTATTGTATCGTAGATAACAACGAAAAGACCGATTTTATGTAACGACTGGTTTGGTGTGATTGTGTCATTACCTTGATATTTTCGTCTCATTTTATCTTTATTTAATATTTAATAACCATATTTAATAATCATATTTAATAACCATATTTTTCTTATGATAAGGGAAACTCGTAGTCATTACCCTTTGGGTGCGCACATGGTAAAATCCATGCTCCTATGCAATAGCTTATAAACCACACAGGAAAGGTAACCCTGCACCAGGCAAGCCTGGTGCGACGAGCTCAACCCAGAAGGCAATCCGCTAAGGCAAGGGGTTTCGAAATTGAGACTTTTAACATGGAAGTCCCAAGCCCAAATCATTGGGCCACCACGAAGGTGATCATACCTTTTCATAATAGCTCTACCACGTATCCTACATTTCTTGTAGGTTCATCACTCAAATTATGAATGGGTGTCATTATGTAATGACGGAAAATAATACAATATATCCAAATATGGTTCATTAAAACAATATAGTACGATACAATACAATATAATATGACACAATACAATACATTATGAAACAATACATAACAACCATCCAAACAAAGTGTAAGTAATATTGTTTAAGAATTGAGAAAAAATGGATAGTTTTTACAACTTGTAATTTTACGAGGGGTGAAATACAATTTAAGATATTCAAATTGCATATCAAAAAAAGTCAACTTCAAATCAATCTGATTTTAAAATCATGTACGATTGAGATTATTTCAAATATTCTCTTAGCTTCAATTTATGTGTATGTTTAATTTATAGTCTATCTAAAAAATAATTTAATTTTTAATATTTGAAATTATTAATTTGGAGATTGGTTAATTTGAAGTTAAAATTTTATTTGAACATATAATTTAAATTTCATAAATTATATTTTTTCTTTAATAAAAAAAAATACCACAATTCATAAAAAGTAAAAACTATCAAAATATTACCAAATATGTGTGGCCGTTTGGAGAAGGAGGTAACTTTGGGTTTTGGAGAGGGAGACAATTTTGAAAGAATTACGTGTTTTTAATAAATATTGGTTGGTAAAATAGGGATTAAATTCAGTTTTTCCTTTTTAGTCTAAGAATTTTCTATAATATTTACTTTTTCTTTTCGTTAGAATTTACATTAATGACAAAATATTTAGTTTTTTTAGTTCGGCATCTATAAAATATTTAGTTACCTTTTAGTTTAGTACATATATGGAAAATAACTTATTTTTCTTATTTTATTCTCCTTATAAATAAGATGTAAATACAAAGAACAACTATTCATTCTTTACTTATTTTTTTTCTCAATCTTTTCTTTGATTCTATAAGAAAAGGTGTTCTCTAAAAAAGACGACTCAGGAACTTGCACACCTTTCTCTTATTCAGAATGAAGAACATTTGTATTTCTCTTCTAGTTTTGCTTCTTGTGGCTTTAGGTATATATGATTTATACAATTATTTGTTGTTCTTTGTCCTTTCGATTAATCTTTTTTCTTTATTACTATAACCAAGAGTGTGAAAAAATATTTTTGAATTTTTTTTCTTAATTTCTCGTGTTCTGTTGGTGAATACTTTGGATTTTTTTAGAAATGTAACTTTCTTCAAAATCTAAAAAATAACTTTCTTGATGAAAACAGGAAAAACAAATTTCAAAGGTAATATTACGTTTGTTCTCACCTTCTTACCCCCAACACCTCACCCCAAACCCACCTATGCTTGATTGGGATAATATTTTTTATTTACTTATCATATACAAGAAATCACTTATATTTCAAGAAATTTTGTAACCTATTTGTTGTGCTTAGAGTTTTAAGATACTTTTTCCAGAATCGATTTATTTGATAATTATAGTTTTAAACTTAGTCTATGCATATCTCTCGATTATTTTTTTTTATATATTTTTATGACAGTTGAAGCAAATGCACCGAAATACCCTCCATCAAATGAAGACAAGTGTGAAGCAATTTTTGAGAATTTTGGTTGTGTGGATTCATCAAATGAATGTGAAAAACATTGCATAGAATCATGTTATAAAGGTGTAGGTGATATTTATAGTTATTGTGATTTTGAAAAAAATTGCCATTGTCATCCTATGAGAGGTGCACCTTGTCCTCCTTTACCTAATTGTCCCTTAGTTACCAAAAAGAAAAATGTTACATCAATATTTTAATTTATTGATTAAATTATTAATGAGAATTATTTATCTATTTTTTTCCATTATTATATCAATAAAAAATCTCATAAGATATACTTGTTTTATGATTTTGAGTTGATTTGGTATTGAGAATTTGATTTTGATTATAGTTGATTTGATTTTAATAAAATAAGTTAAAAGTGAAATCAAATTGAACCAACATTATATAAATTTTATATTTTGAAATACTTGTTATAATGTAATTTGTAACTATTTATAATACATGTTTCTTAATATATTATTATAAGTTTGAATTTACAATTTTTTTATGATTCAGTAAGTCTTTGTAGAATTATAGCTCATAAATTTCTACTAACTCAAATCAAATCATATTATTTTCATAGATTTAAGTCTTGTTAGTTTGATTTGATTTATAAGCTTAAAATATAGAGAAATATAATTGATCTATGTTCAACTCACCCTTAGCTCCGCCCTAGACAATCTCAAAATTGCCTGATGTTATCATTCCTACTTTTATTCAAATATTGAATTATAAACTAGCGTATCATAGTGATGAAAATATGAGTGAATATGAACTCGTCGTTTGCCCAATTCATTTTGTCACCTAACCTACTTTTACATTATATAAAATATAAGTGTGTCAGATTATTGCTCATTTTATATTGACTCAATTTAAATTTTAAATCTATTCATATTTGATTCAGCCTCCATTTACCACCATTACATATAAAAACAAACATTGATTTCAAAATAAAACTTTAAATTTGAACATCATATTATTTGTATGAACACATAATAAAATTGTTTATTTAGACCAACATGAAATGTGGTGCACAGGTGGGAGTGTTTCACCCTTAACCAGAGGCCTCGGGTTCGAGTCCTGGTATGGAGAAAATTCTGTTGGGAGCGTCACCCCCGAATGGGCCCTACAGAGTACGATTCGGATTTAGTCGGCCCTCCAATGAGGGCACTGGGTGGGAAACCAAAAAAATAATAAAAAATTGTTTATTTAGAAGATTTTTTTTTTTTTTAAAAAAGGTGAGAATAAACGGAGGGAAGTCAATTTAATAATTAATATAGTCAGATTCGTAAATATACCAAATTAATTAAAATTTGGAATTAAATCATAAACGTACCTAAAGAAATATTATTTAAAATCTAAAACAACTTACCTTAAGAAGACTTTGACTCCATTTACAATTTTTATTATTCTTTCTTCTTTTGATTAACCTTTTAATTTAAAGTTATAACTAAATGTGTATTCGATAGAAGCAAAATATTTTTAAAAAAAATAAGTTTTTTTAGAATTTGGAAAATAATTTTTTTGGTGAAAATAGAAAAAATATAATTCAGAAGTGACATTATTGTCTTCTCCTCACTTCCAACACCTCAAATTTCAATATCGTCTCCGACCCACTTATTCATTAGAGACATATAAGATAATGTGATAATGAATACAATGTTTGTAGTAAGAGATCCAATATATATGAAGTGTGTCTATATCAAATTAAAAAAAAAAAATATTAATCATTTTATATTGATCTATTTTTAAATCGTTCATTTTTTATCCAGTTCACTCATTTATCACCACTACATATCATAAACAAATTTATTTCAAATTAAAACTACAAACGTAAATCTCAAATCATATGTCCGAACATCTAGTAAAGTTATTTATTTAGAAGAAATAGAAAAAGAGGGGGAAAATGAATAGGAAAACAAATTAAGGGGAAATTTAATTATAGTAGTCAAATTCATGAAAATGCCAAATTAATTAAAAGTTGCCAGAAAATATCAACTCACCTAAAGAAGATTATTTAATTTAAAACAATGTTCCTTGAAAATATTTTTAATTCCCATTATATAAAGCAAGATAATAATCATCTTTTACACGCCTTTATTTGCCTAAGAATGAAGATCATTTGTGCTTCTCTTCTAGTCTTACTGGTTGTGACTTCAGGTATTTATACAATTATTGTTACTCATTTTTCTTTAAAGTTACAATTAAGGGGTATTCGATATGAAAGAAAATATTGATTTATAAAAGATAAATATGTTTTTTTTTAAATCTAGAAAATGTCTTTTTTGATGGAAGCAGAAAAAAAATAACTTTCAAAAGCAATATTTTGATTTGATTATCTTTTCCCCACTCTCAAACACCATAAACTCCCTCTATCATCCCCGATCCATCCCCTAACCAACCCACGTCCTTTCGCCTCATCTCCACCTTCGTCCTATCCTGACCTCCCCACCCATCGATCATATATATCTGCTCACACATGTTATTGAGATAATATTTTCTATTTACTTATCAAAATCAGAAAATAATTTATTTTTCATAAAATATTTTTCGTGTAAAATATCTTTCTTTACATCAAACACATTAAAAAGAATCGATCTATCTAACACACCTAGATTTTTAGATATCTTTTTCGTATATGGAGCTCCTTTCATTTTCTTTTCTAACCACTTTTTCTAAGTTCTTGCCTAGATTGACAACACATAGAGTAAATTAAAATCAATGGATAAGATATAATTGATTAAAAATATATATCTAAATCATAGTCTAGATACTTTGGTGAATTAAATCTTAATAATTTATTTTAATTTACACAATCCAAGAAAGAACTTAGATAGACTAATGAGAAGAGAAATAGAAAGGAGTTGAATTCATATTTACGCGTTAAAGACATTTACAAAAATGTGATTAATAATGAGTATAATGGTTGCATACTAGAATCATTTAATAAATTATCACACACACACATATATATATATATAAAAGATGTGCCGATCTCAATCTTTTCAGCAACACAAATATCAAATAATTATGCCTATTAAAGTTTGAATATAACTATCAACTAGTGTTGAGTTGCCGAACATTTTTTATTTCAACTCTTTATGTTTTTTTTTTTTTTTTTTTTATGACAGTTAAAGCAAATGCATCAAAATATATACCTCCATCAAATGAAGACAAGTGTGAAGCAATTGTTGAGAATTTTGGTTGTGTGGATTCATCAAATGAATGTGAAAAACATTGTATAGAATCATGTTACAAAGGTGTTGGTGATATTTATAGTTATTGTGATGATACTAAAAATTGTCATTGTCATCCTATGAGAGGTGCTCCTTGTCCTCCTCTACCTAATTGCCCCTTAGTTACCAAAAAGAAAAATGTCACATCTATATTTTATTGATTAAATTATTAAAGAGAATTAAATATCGAAGAGAATTATCTGTTTAGTTTTTGCTTGAAATTTTTTACTATACTTTTTATTGTTATATTTCCTTTGTTTTTATATATTAGTTTGATTTGCTAAACTTGAGTCAAGAGTCTTTCGAAACAGTTTATAATATCTATCAAAATTAGGATAAGATTTGTACACTTTATTTTTTCAGACTCCATATATGAAATTTCGTTGAATATGTTATTATCGAACAACTCTTTCGCTATATCTCAATAGAATAATATCATGAAATATTATTTTCAACATTTCCTCTTTTCCCCTAGGGGAATAGAGGTGGATGCAACGTTTCTTCACCAAGTTCATCTAAGTTTAATATTTTCGATGTGTGTAAATTTATTTACATGCATAATAAACTGGCTAAAATTGTAACAAATGTTAAAGTTGATGTAGTTTTAAAAATGTATTGTGGTTCAGTTCTAAAAATTAAAAATTAGAGTTGTCAAATATGACCCCAAAAGTTGATGATCTATCTAACTTGTCCAAAATATTATGAATTTGGCACAACAAATTAATTCACTCTAAATTCAAACAAGCATTAGAAAATTTATTCATCCAAATTATAATATGTGGCACACAAGCCCACAACTCTAGCGTGAAAAGCATTTCCACAGTCCATTTCTTATCACTGAACCGTCAATCAATTTTGTAAGGAATTCACAAGTTAAAGTACATATATATTTATTTATTTTTCTAGTACAAATACAGGGCATACGGAATTCAAACAATTTATTCACTTAAAATTCAAACAATCGTGAACAAAGTTCATATAACATAGAAAATTAAAAATAGTACCGACAAACAACACATTATAACATAAAACTTAATTAAAATTATTGATTCCCTCTTTTCTTAGAGCTTATATGGTTTCAATGCTGCTTCAATTTCAGTTGTGTCACTGAAATAATATCCCAAATATTCTGTATATGAAAATGATTTGAATAATGGTGGATTGCTCTCATTTATAAGTAATTTTGCAGGTTCAATAATGCACTCAATTGGACTTATTAAGCTGCCCAATGATGTTCTATCAGATGTTGAATTTGTCACAACTCTATGCACTCCAGATGATAGCTTTCCATTTGTGACAACCTACACACAATCACATCGCAGTGACGTACGCAGAATTTTTCGTAAGCAATATTGATATTTATAAAAGTGAATAAATTAATAAGTCATGATGTCCTGTGTATAACTTGTGTATCATAAAGAAAAGCAAAATCAAATATCTCCATTCCAATTGATGTGGCAAAATTTGAATAGATACGAAATTTAAGAAAAGAAGAATGACTTTTCAAAAATATGGTGATCATAAACCCGTCATAACATTTATGTCATTATAAAAGAAAAGTTTAAATTAAATTATTTTAAAATTTAAAAAGTTAGTCATTCTTTTATATAACGGACTAAAAAATAAAATATTGCCACATAAGGAATGCACATGTATTTAACAACGAAGGTTTTATCCCCTTAACCAGATACTCAACTATTTTGATAAAGAGCACAAACACTAATTATAATAAACTTTTTTCTGACGTGAACCTGAATTAGTCGATTTAAAGTATGAAGTGTACAATACCTTTAGGATCAAACCATTGATGACAACAAGTGCACCAGGAATTGGTTCAACACCAAACCATTTTCCATCTTTTGCTCTCACATGCAAGCCACTTAGTTCTTGTTGAACCAAATTGAGAAGTGCACCATCACAATGTTCACCTATACCAATTGTTGAGTTTGGGTCAGGACATTGTGGGTAGTGATGGGTCACCATGAGTTGAGTTTGGCTAAGTTCCTGGGCCAAATACCCAACTTCAAGCCCAAGTCCTTCACACATTAAGTCCAAAATCCTTAAGCTCAATTTCCTTAGTTCCAATACATATTCACCTATCACTTCTCTGAAAATAAAACAAATAAAGCAAGATTGATATAAGGATTCTTTATATAAATAGCCAATCTGATTCACTATTTATTTTTTCTAACCAGTATACATAGATTAATACATGATTATACACATGCTACATGAGTTGTATCTATATCTTACATTCACATGCTATTTTTAGTTTAAATAATTGAGTGGAGCAGAAAATCTTAGCAGGTCAGTTGATTAGCTACCCAAACTAATGGTGGGGCAGCTAAGTTAATTATCCATTAATTAACATTTTTAATAAGAAATTTTCAACTATTTTACCCTAAGTAGTTGTAATAAGAGAAAAATTTCTTAGTATTTTTATGCCCAGATATTCAATCAGCTTTCGCGCACCTCAACTAATTCCACGGATACCTGTCACAAATAGGAAGAATTACCTAATGTTTTTTTTGTCTCCGTTGAGTTTAAACCTAAGATCTCAAGATTCTCAACCACTTTATTAAGTCACACCCTTGTGTGTTTTTCTTAGTTAATAATCACTTTTATTGAAACCGCATAATCAGTAATAACAAAAACATGTTTTGTGCTCGCAAAAATTTGATCAAACAGACTACAATTAGTCACACTTCAGTATGGATATCGAAAATCGACATAGTACAAGCAATGTATAAAATATACCTATATTTTTGTGGTTTTTCAGGCCAAGAATTGATGACATCTTGAGTGAGAGGATGACAACCATGTCCAAAAGTGTCTTTCCAAAAGACAGCATCCTTGACATTTTTAGTGTTTGAACCATTCTTGTTTGGTGTGTATTCTTTTTCAATGTAAAGCTTTGGCCTTTGGTCAATTGATGGTTCAAAATCACTTAAGCCCTCATCTTTCTCAAACAAATTTTTCTTTGTCTTCAATTGGCAACTTAAAGAACTCTTTGCAAACTGATAATGCATCAACCATTAGGGTTTCTGACACTCCATGGTTGATCACCTGTTATAGTGGGTAAAGTTCAGTTACATCAACGTGATAATGAGTTTATTGTGATCTAATGTGTAAAGTACAGTGACCATATGTTAAATTAATCCCAGAGGATCTTTTGATTATAAGATATAATAATTTCGAGATGAAACACATTGAATGAAGGATAGTAATTTCGATATGAGCAATCCTGAGATTAGCTATACCACAATTTTGGTTACCAAAAATTTTAACTAAATGACAAAAATGTCATTCACAAAAATAAAAATCTAACTAAATATATAACCTACTACTCTCTTGTTCCTAATTATTTGTCCACTTTTTCTTTTTTAGTTGTTCTTAATTACTTGTCCATTTTGACAAATCAAGAAAGGAAAAAAAAAATTATATCTATTATACCCTCAATTTATTACTTTGAAAAAATCTTAAGTTTTATAATAGGGGTAAAGTGGTAAACTCGCTATATCAATTATTGTTTTCTTAATAGGTGTGTTAATTCAAAAGCGAACAAGTAATTAGGAACAGAGGAAGTGTTATTGAATCTCGATATTGTAATCACCACATTATATTCCGGTATAACTTGTTTTCAAATAAAACGATCTCTAATTTCAGTATAACTTGTTCGCGAATCAAATGACTCCTAAAAGTGATAATAATTATATGATTGTCAAAAATAATCAATCGATATTAATCCCAATACAAATATCAGACAAAAAATTAGTCAAAGCTTCAAAACAAATCTTTGATATTTCAGATAGGAAAAGCGAACAAAAGAATATGAATTAACCTGAAAGAGACCAAAGTCAGCAGAAGCTTTGATGATTTGTTGAATAGATTGAGTTGAAGATTGTGATAAATCAATAACTGGAATATGTTTACCAATTGGTACATCTGCATTTACTCTTTTTTCTAATGGAACAACATATTTTTCTGGAATTGAGTTCACTTCTGATGACCAACTTGAAACTAGTGATGCCATTTAATTAATTACTTTAGACAATAATAATTGATTTGTGAGGCTCCAAAGGTTGTGCTATGGACTTATTTATAGTGATGATTGGTAGGGAATTGTCAAAGCTTGGTGGCAGATTTTGTCGGAAAAATAATGTCTATATACACATCTATTTCTTTCTTTGTTTTTCTTTTTTTTAAAAAATTTGTATGATATTTGCTATAAAGTTCGACTAATTCAGATTTACGTTGAAAAGTGTGATACCTCTTCTTAAGATACGAAGTCTTTATCAGCAAAATACATGAGATATGTTTAATATATAAGTAAGTAGGTCTTATCCTCTAATAACCGCATGTTTTAAAGTCGTACGGATCTAGGTTCAGGTCAATATCACTAATGGATTGGGCGTTACAAAAAGTCCTAATTTAAGGATAAAGCACTCTCTATATCAATAAAGACGGATTTTGAATCTAAACTTTCTGGATTCAAATTTTAAGATTTTTAACTTGAATGCATCGTATTTAAAAATTATGGGTTTATTATATCAACTATTCATTACATATATTAGTAATTTTTTGCACATAAATTATGCTCCTTGTTAAAAATATTAAGTTCAGATAAATTTAGTTGCTATAACGTAACATCCATCTGCCTCTACTAATTAATCGTACTTAAAATTTATACTCAAAATTTAAATTCAAAATCTTCGACGAGAAATGTAAAAAATATTATTACACCTACTCTTATAAGTTTTTGGTGGTATATACAATGATTATTATATATGCAACAGCAACACGTTAAATCTTCAGAACACTTTTTTAAAGAAAAAAATCAGACATAAATAATAATTTGTTATAATAAATAAATTAAAAAGAAATAATTGACTACAAGTTAATTATAATGAGGTCACAATTTTATTTTCTCTGTTTATTCAGGAAAAAAACACGAGGTCGTGTCGGAGATTATTAAATAAAGTCTTATTTTATTTATTACTTAGAAATAAATGTTTTCTACTGCGAAGTAATGAAAAATTTGTGCTATAAAGTAAGATTTTTCATCGAATCAGCTCACTGAAAAAAAATGCAAAAAACAGATTTTTGTTGAAATAGTAAATATTTTTCTAAATTTTTTGTATGAAAACAACATAGATACCAAACAAAAACTGCATGACTTACGTACATTAAATGATAGGCAAATATTATTTTTTTCCTTTCCTCACAAATTCAATCGAGGATTAGAGTAGAAGACTAGTAGGAAGTTAAGCGTTTTTTTTTAATTTCTCACTCCCGTACCTGCATTAGAGCCCAACTAAATCCGTTCATCTAAACATGTTAATTAATTATTTTAGTCTATTTTAACACTATAACAAAACAACTTTTAGCAACAATAAATATTATACTCATTAATAAAGAGTGCTAAAGCCTTTACTTACATTAGTTAATTACTATTAGATCCAATATCGCTATAGACTTTAGGGACATTTACAAAATAAAAGTGTTAATTACTGCTAAAAATACATATTTAGCAACAATTAAGCTATATCATTTTTGATGTAATGTAATCCAACTAAATTGATCTATATCTACATATTATTAGCTTTATTTTTTTTAGTTCAAGTACGTTTTCACTCATTATCATATCTAACAATATATTCAATATAATCTTATAAATGAGGTATGAAAAAGATAGAATATATCTAAATCTTGTCTCTATCTAATAAAAATAAATAAATTATTTTTAATAAATTCCCGACTAAAATAAATAAAAATAAAAAAATAATAGAAAGCACTAATAACAACATGATAATAAGATAAAATGGCATCGTACCTACTCTTGAATAATATCGAATTCACCTTATCATCCAAATAATGGCCTGTTCTAATAATTGTTGGAAAAAACATTATTTTATACCCCAAAAGATGTCCCTCCCATTGTGAATTCTGCCAAAAAGAAAATATAAGATAAAAAAGAAAATATTTGTCCTCACATACTGCTTTGGTGTAATTAGTCGTCGTTGATAAGTGAGACTTATTTTAATGATTGAGTATCTTCATTATTAATCGAATGGTTTTAGGTTCAAGTCATATTGAGAAAGTGAGAATAAATTGTTAATTTTTCTAATGGGTGGGAAAAAAAAGAGTTAGCAGCCATTGCATCATTATAAGTAGGGATGTAATAAAATAGAGCTATATTGACAAATATCGTTAGTTTTTTTTTCCTTCCTTTCATTTCGTTTGTCACTTTTCTACATATCTAGTATCTCAGATATATATGAATCACATAAGATACATACATATGCATATATCTAGTGTGATTCCCATATATTTGAGATATATAGACAGATCTCGCTTGCTTACCTGTTCTCGTTCGCTTTTCTCCCTAGTCCAATGTATTTAGGTGTATGTGACTTAAAATCTGATATGAAATTATTAATTAGTGATATAATGTTGTAAAACAAATTCGTCCATAATTTCATGATCCGTCTATTTGTATATTTTTAAACAGGTTAATAACTTATTTATTATTAATTGAAGTTATTTTGATCCACTTAATTTAGTCTTTGAAAATTGGGCTTATATACGTCTCATTAGGGGTGTGTATTCGGTTTGGTTTTGCACTATTTGGTTTGGATTTTTCGATTCTTAATTTTTTAAAAGTATAACCCAATTCGATCCAAAATAAATTTGGTTTGGTTTGATTTTCCTCTATTCGGTTTGACTTTTTTCGGTTTGGTTATTCGGTTATGTCAATAATTAATAACATAACCAAAGAAATAATATTTAATCCCTTAAATATACTTTCTAATATAATCCATAAGTAAAATTTAAAACACAATACATATAAGTATACCTATTATAGATGTAATTCAAACATAAAATATAAACGTAATCATCATGAAAGACAATAACCAAAAAGGGACAAAAGTGGTTAACTCCAACTTAATTCTAAGCCTAAACATTATATATATATATATATATATATATATATATATATATATATATATATATATAAAATTCATTTTTTTTTGTTTTTCTATTTTTATTTTTTAAAACCCGAAATCAAACCAAAAAACCAAACAAAGTAATTTATTGATTCAAAATCAATCCGAAAAACCAATAAACCAATCCAAATAAAAATTCTATTTGATTTGATTATTCGATTTAATCCGAATAGTGCACACCCTATGTCTCATGCTTTTTATTTTTTTAAAGAAAATCTTACCTCTGTCACTTAAAAAAGAAATTGATAAATATACTATATAGTAGATAAATGTTAAAGTTCACTTTCCTCTAAGAAATTGCTTAGATAATTATATTTATAGTAGATAAATGTTAAAGTTCACATTCCTCTACCCTTCGAGAAGGGTATGTAATATACATGAAAATTATTAAATTAAATATCATTAAATGTACTAATATACATGAAAATTATTAAATTAAATATGATTAAATATCCTACATTAACCGTATGAGATTTACATGAAAATAATTTTACGGAAGTAATTATTAAATTAAATATCCTACCTTGATTGAATTTCCAAAGTTCGAAGAGTTATTGTAGAGATGAATTACTCATGAATAATATCTCTTTTTAAATATATTTTCTTTTATATATTACAATATCTCAAAAGTATTTTATAATTCATTAATCTATAACTAGAAAATAAAAAGAGTCCAAAAAATCACGAGACACTATTAAAAAATAAATAGAAATTAGCAATGGATAAAATTTATAGCTAAACAATAAAATCATTGCTAATATTATTTAGCGGTGAATTAACAAGGAATTTCATAGCTAATTTCATTTTTCTCGAAGTGAGAAAATAAAAAATGAATATCAACACATTTTTATAATATACTGAATTACCTAAAGAAAAAATAAAAAATAAAAAAAACTACTTTTGCATCTAGTTTTTTCTATGAACAATTAGTCAGGAATATATTATATTTCCCTTTTAAGCTATACTGAAAAGATTGTGTTGTGATATTCATTAAATAACCACGTTAAAAAATTCTTTTCTTTTTGGTAAAATCATTTGTACCATATTTAACATGATTCTGGGTTGTGGTAGGATGATTCGGTCTCTCTCATCTTAATTAGAGGTTTTAGGTTTGAATTTTTGAGAACAAAAATAATAAAGTTGAAGGTGTTGTCCTCAAAAATGATTTTTAGCGGCTATAAATGTGCACATTAACAAGGGGTGATAAAACTTTTACCGACATTCGTTAATTGTTATTAGATTCAATGTCTCTATAAGCTTTAGGGACATTTACAAATAGTGTTAATTGTTACTAAAAATATATATTTAGCAGCAATTAAGTTATTGCCGCTAATTAATTATCCCTAAAGATAACTTTTGATGTTACTTGTAATACGTAAATTTAAATTTAATCGGATTCCACTGAGTAAGAAATAAAAAACAAACATGTTGCTCATGTCAAAATTAAACATTGATTCTTACAATATTTTTTAAAAGGAAAAATATTTTCTTAAATTTTTGTAAAAATATTTTTACTGTGTTTTATTCCGACTCAATCTTTTACCTAAATTGACATATTAAACAATGAGAAACCCACCAATATAAGTGAATAAATTAATAATAATAATAATAATAATAACTAGAAAAAAATTCATTGTTGGTTTTATGTTACGAATTTGACTTAAATGATAATAAAAATAAAAATTGTGAGTTTCATATTAAAACCTTAACTGTCCATTGTTTTTCTTTTACCTCTTTAAATTAACATTTTTTATTAAAACAAACCTTGATGCTGAGTTAATCAAATATTTGTTCTCAATCAATAACAGGCGTGTGTAGGTCAACTCAACATCGAGGTGTGTTTTAATACAAAGAGAGTGATAATTGAAATATCAAAATCTCGAAAATATGATAGTTTAAATAGATAAATAAGCAATGAATAATTAAAATATAAAACTCCCAAAATAAATAAATAAATTAGATGCTTGTTTTTTTTTTTTTAACCATTAACTCTAAAAGTTTATATATCCCTCCAATTTTAATTTTTAGGCTAAAATATATTTTTTCCCTCCCCTCTTAAGATTTGATTATTGATAAGTGATCTTAGAAATATAACTGTCCTTAGATTATTGATAGGTGATCTTAGAAATACAATAATAACTACTTAATTTTATTGGCAAATTTTATTTAGATATTTAAGTTATAATTATTGTTCTAATTAATCAACTGAACACATAATAAAGCATTCTTCTTATATATTTTCAATTTTTTCTGCGTGTATTCTCAAGTACTCATTACATATAAATTAATATGATCTCCTTACTTATATGTATTAACCTTAACAACCTGTAAAATCTAAGGTATGTTACAATTATGGCTGATGTTTATAATTAAAGAGATAACATAATATGTGATTAACTTAATTATCTAATAGACGTTTGAGAATACCTGCAAAAAAATAATCAAAATTTGTAGTAAAAGTGTCTAGTAAGAACGCTTCATCACATGCTCAAGTGCTCAATTGAAACAAATCGTAATTTAAGTATTTAAATGGAATTTTCTGAAAAGTTTAAGAAATTTAGCTATTTTTCTAGACTAATATAAGTAGTTTTTAAGTCTTATTAGAGTTTACTAACTTTGAAGATAGAGAAAGACTCTTTGTGTGAATTTATTTCCCTTCATTTGTATTTCTTAACTATATCCTTGTTATCTTATCTTGCTTGTTTGATTGCGGTTTAATTTATTGTTGTTGTATTTTGAACTATAACACACCTTTTAATTATATTCATTAATTTTAATTATATATGTTTGAGGTTTTACGATTTATTGAAACTAAAACATATAATAAAGATGAAGACATATTTTAATTGATTAACTTATTTACATAATGGATACTTGAATACACATTGAAAGATTCTTTTTCAAAATTTAACTAAAAAATGTGCCTAACAGATGTGTTTTATCATATGTTCACGCACTTAATTGGAACAAATTTAAGTATCTAAATGAAATTTACTCACAAATTTTAAGAGATTAAACATGTATTAAGCTAATTTAATTCATAGTATTAATTTATTCCTTTATTCATTTACTTATTAAAGGAATATAGATGACACTTTTAACTTTATACATTTTGTATTATTTGGTAGAACTCCTAAAATTTATTTCAATATTTAAGGGCAACTTGTATAAATTTCAGTAGTTTAAGAGTTAATTACTTAGATATACGCCAGTTTGCAATATGACGAATCTTATTAAATTTTGGTGTGTCAAGATACATGTAACTCAATATACATTGGGTCAAAATTAGGTACAATTTATTATAGATATATTGTATCCAAGTGGATTCACATGTATCTAAGATACATAGATAAATGTATCTCGCCTCCCTCGTATCTCGCTCGTCACTCTCATATCTCCCTTGCGTATCTGATATCACATATACAAGCGAATCACACTATCTAGATACTTGTATATAGTGTGTGTCTAATATGATTCACATGTATGTTAAATACATATATAGATCTTGATCGCTGGCTTGCCTCCCTCACCTTCTCCACATCTTGTTCGCTACTCTCATATCTAGTGTTCCAGATATATGTGAATCACACCAAATACATGTATATACTATGTTTCTAATGTGATTCACATGTATCTGATTTGAAATCTGATACGAAATTATTAAATAGTGAGATAAAATATAATTATTTTAAACTATAAAAAAATTTAGTAAATATGATAGGAATGTTTCTGTAATTAGGTAGTTTTTCTTTTATTTAACTTTTATTTTTTTTATGATTTTTACAGTTATATTGTTTTCTGATAAATAAAAAATACATAACTTAAAAATTCATAAGGTTTACGTTTCATGCTTCGAACTTCGAAGCTTACAGCTTATCCATACCTATATAAAACGTTTTGCCTTATCTTATGCTTTCACATTTTAAAACAATATGATATATATAACTTAGGCTATACAAAATAAAAAGTATCATAATATTTTGGAAAACTACATTAATAGACATCTTCACTATCATATATACTATTATTACCTATATATATCTTATACTTAGATACATGCAATTTTTGCTATCAGATACACAAAAATAGGGAGGGAGGAGAGCGAGATTGAGGAGAGAGGCGAGAGAGATTCATATGTATTCTAGATACATGCAAATCACACCAGATACACACTAGATACATGTATCTGTATATATCTGGAGCAAGTCACATATATTTGGATACCATATACATGGGAGAGTGGTGAGCGAGAGCGGAGAGAGGCGAGCGAGATTTGTTATGTATCTCATATACAGGCGAATCCACTTGAATACAATGTATCTAGAACAAATTATTTTACGCCTAATTCCTAAATTTGACCCGTATATCCGAGATACATGTATCTGGAGGTATCAAAATCTGATAAGATACGTAATATTACAAACTAGAGTGTATCTAAATAATTAGCTCCTAAACTAGTGGAATTTATGCAAGTTACCTATTATTTTTTGTAAGAAAAACTAGAAAAAAAAGAAGAAGACAGGTAGATATATAATCTATAGGGATTACATAGATAACCATTGCAGAATATATTAAGATAAAAAGAGTAGATGTTTCTCTATTATACATAACATAATATTAAATTAGAAAAAAAAATTGAGTCTGAGTTTATGGAAGGATTTTCTTGCATCTCTTCTTAATTATATTATTGAAACATATCTAAGGTTTTATGGTTTACTGAGGCTAACGAAAGATGATGATATATTTTAATTGGTTAATTTATTTACCTAATAAATACTTAAGAATATGTTAGAAGTTTTTTCAAGATTTGAATTGAAAGTATTTAATAAAAACGACTAATCGTATATTTTCTGATGCCCAATTAGAACAAACTCTCGATCAAATATTTATGTGAAGTTTATTGACAAGTTTAAGAAATTATTTATGTGTTAAGCCGATTCAATTTAGAGTACTAATATATTCCTTTAGTCATTTACTTATATGAGGTATAGATAACACTTTTTCCTAAGGTGATTTTTTTTCCTTAAAAAAATAATGTTTGGGTTGTTAGGATATCTGTAGCAAGGGTTTATTATGATACTTTATTTTATATATTTTTTGTATTACTTTGTCGAATTTCTAGTATTTATCTCAGTATATTTTTTAACATTTAAATTGTACTATTTCAATGTTTTTAATTGTTATATTTTTTTTTCTAATATATTAAAATTAGCATAATTTTTAAATCCATAGAATTTAGGTTCCACGCTCTAAAGCTCACGCAATGGTCAAACCTTTATAAAACGTATCGTCTCACCTTACACTTAATTCACCTTGTTAAAAGATTGTAGTATATTTAACTTAAACTATAAAAAAGAAAAAATACCATTAATAATAAAAAATCTACAAAAAGACATGTAGATATATACTCTATAATATATATATATATATATATATATATATATATATATATATATATGGGAGGGAAAAACATAATATTGGAGGGAAAAATGATTTTAAATGAGAAAAAAAAAACAGAAAAACATTAATATTCAGAAATTTTCGATGTTTGTCCTTGTGTGGGATAATTATACGGAGAGGAGATATATATTCTTGTTGGCACCAATATAATCCTACAGAATTTGACTCTTAGGAAATATTTTTTTTATAAGTATTTAACTTAATATATACTAGTATAATATAAGAATTTAAAATTTTAAATCAGTAGTTTCACTTTTTATTTTTATTCATAGTGATTAATTTGTAGTTGTCATTTATCCGACCTAATAGTATAATTTTCTTTTAAAAATATACATTAATATGCATAAGTAATTAAACAAGTGATCAGTTGAATACTCTTTATCAAAAAAATTGTAACTATTTATATAGAAATTATATAAAGTATAAAGATCAAAAAATATTTTTCATACGTATATATTAAATCTTGAATACAATTAACGAAATTTCTCTTGTCACCCACTCACTCTCGAGTTCGAGCCTTAAATATGTAAAAAAAATCTCGATAATGAATGGTTTCCCCTTTAATCTCTATAACGAGTCCTATATAGTGTAAATCTGAATTAGTCGCGCGTCCCATTATTAGTACCGGACACCAAGTAGGAAACCAAATAAAAAGGTTTTGTGTTAAGGATAAATATTCTTCTTTTATACGTCTTACAAAGTAGCTAATTTTCCGAGCTTGAATTTTGGGATGTGAATTTTCTATAAATGAAATTTCATTTTTCTTTCCATATTACTCGACTTTTTAATTATTTTTTTAATTAATATATATTTTTTTAATTCTATATTCCTACTCACTTACCATATTTTTTATGTCTCTTATACTCCCTTACTAACCTTTTTGTCTTCCCTTTTTCTTCTAGGGTTTCATTGCTTTCCTCTCCTTAAAGGATTTTCTTGATTTTAGCTCTTGCTTTCTTGATTTCTCAACTCCACACAAATGGAAGCTGAAGATGATCAAGAAAATAATGGATCTTGTGAAAAAGGTTTATCTTCAAGTAACTTTAAGGTGAAGATAGATCTTAAGCTCAAGAAAAACAAAGATGAAAGTTGCGGAGATGAGGATGTTCATGAAGAGAAAAACTTGTTGTCGATGAAGCAAAAGAAAGATCATATATGTTGTGAGTGTGGAAAAGAGTTTAGCTCAGGAAAAGCTTTAGGTGGACATATGAGTAGTGCCCATGTTCAAGCAAATCAAAGATTAGAAGAATCTTGGAAGAAAAAAAAATATTCGATAAAAAGATCAAGATTTGATGATTATGATGATGATGAAGAAGTTGTTCAAGAAGAAGAAGAGATAGGAGATGTGGTAGTAAGTTGTGAAATTTGTCATAAGAATTTTCCATCTAAGAAATCTTTATTTGGACATATGAGATGTCATCCTGATAGAGAATGGAGAGGTATGAAACCCCCTAGTAAAAAAATATTGAAAAATAAGGGTTTTCGAGCTAGTTTTCATGATGAGGATGTGAATGAGGGTTATGAGGATCGTTTTGCTAGTCTTCGAGATGAAGAAGAAGAAGAAGAAGGAGGAAATGATTTTAATGTGGTTGAACTACCTCCTTTGAAGGATTGGGGTGCGAAGGATAGACGAGGGAGATCCCCTCTCAAGAGGAGTGTAAGTAGTACTATATTGGATGATGATAAGGAGCTACATGACGCGGTTCAACAGCTTATAAGTTTAGTCAATGGAGACGTGAACAATAACAACAACAATAATAATAGGTCAGAGGTCATGATGAGTAGTAGCAATTCAGTTGGTAGTGCTCCAAAAGAAGCTACTTTTCGCGATTTGAAGGATAAATCTAAGAAAAAGGGGGTTGTTGATGATACTAAAGAAAAGAATCGCGAAGAAACCAAGAAGAGGAAGAGGGAGAAGGAGCTAGTCAAATTGGAACCGGTCCAGGACTTGGTCCCCAGCCTGGTTCTCAAGAAATCAGTGGAGGTCAAATACAAATGTAATGAGTGTGGGAGGATGTTCGCGACTCATCAAGCACTAGGTGGTCACAGATCGAGTCATAACAAGTTCAAGATCAGTATTGAGAACACGATCGATGAAATTAAGGGTAGTAATACTCAAGATCATGGTCAATTGGGAAATCAAGAAATCAATAATTATGGTAATAACATTATTATTAATGATCAATATGGATCTAATAATAATATTAATAATAATAATGTTCATAAGTGCAAATTTTGTGACAAGATTTTTCCTACTGGACAAGCACTTGGAGGTCATCAAAGGAGCCATTTGACAAATAATCAAGAAGAATCATCAAGTCAAAATGCAAGTAAAGTTCTTGATTTTGATCTTAATGAATTGCCTCATTTAGATGATGATACATTATTGTAATAGATAATAATAATAATAATAATCCAAAGTATGATCAAATTAGGTTTTTCTGTTTGGGAATTTTATTATATGGTTTTATTGAATCTTTAGGATGTTTACTTTTCCTTGAGAATTTCTCATTGATATATGTTATATGTAATTTCCTTTAATCATGTATAGTAGTTGATTTCTTTTGATTTTCTTTCTTTTTTAGTTCCTTATATTAAGTCTGTTAAAACGTTTTGAATTGGAAATTTGTATAAATAGGATAATTTAAGGTTGTTATTCAAATTTTGTCTTTGTTCAAGGAATTTGTGCAAAAATATTCTTGCTAGTTGAGAAAGAAAGAAAAAACTATGGTTTAACAAGTCTGGTAATTGGATGAGTCATAAATTTATTGTTTAGTAAAATGTTTCATTTTATTGTTGAGTTTAGTATAATGTTTCATTTTATCTATATTGTTTTTTTTTTTTCCATAAGTGCTTTCGTTGGATTGATAAATCTTGCATTGTTCGTCAGTTATGTCGGCTTTATTTTATTGCACACTTTACATATGATATTAAATTTGACACAATTTTCATTTTACCTATATTGTTAAATTTCTCAAAAATCTTACATAATTGACAAAACTTGCCTTGTTCAAAAGTTATGTCACACTGGTCGTATTTTTAATATAATTTTTCATTCTACCTATATTGTTAAATTGATTAGAAGTCTTGTTGGATTGACAAAACTTGCATTGTTCACAAGTTATATCGGTTTCAATTCAATCTTTCATTCTACTATACTATTGTACTGTTCCGAAGTCTTGCCATATTTACATAATCACAATTTTATTATATGGTTTTATTGAATCTTTAGGATGTTTACTTTACCTTAGGAATAGTAGAAATTTATTTCTCATTGATATAAGTTTCAAAGTCAGTTATATGTAATTTCCTTTAATCATATATAGTAGTTGATTTCTTTTGATTTTCTCTCTCTTTTTAGTACCTTGTATTAAGTCTGTTAAAATCAAGTCAAGAAAAAAAAAGATTTGAATGGGATGGATCATATAACTTTAACGGAATTTTTATCATCTTCATTATACCTATCTTGTTAAATTGCTCAATTTTATAGAATTGACAAAATTTGTATTGTTCACAAATTATGTCGACTTCAATACAAATATACAATCCTTCATTCTACTATTGTGTTGAATTGTTCACAAGTCTCACCATATTAACGTACACTTGATCACAAGTTATGTTGACAGGTCATATGATTTTAGTACAATCTTCATTCTCCTATCTTGTTAAATTGTTTATAAGTTTTGCAGCTTGACAATACTAATTGCTTGTATTGTTCAATTATTCACAAGTTCGATCAGACTAAAGAGACTTGGATACTATATATCTTTATCTATGTATATTGTTAATTGTTCACATGTTTCTATTTGGGAATTTTATTATATGGTTCTATTGAATCTTTAGGATGTTCACTTTTCCTAGTAGAAGTTTATTTCTTATTGATTCAAGTTTCAAAGGCAATTACATGTAATTCCTTTAATTAGTTGATTTTCTTTCTTTTTTTAGTTCCTTGTATTAAGCCTTGTAAAACTTAATTACAATGACTTTACTTATTTGACCTTATATATTATCCAAGTCAAGAAAAAAAAAACATGTTTCTAATTGGAAATTTGTATAAATAGTATAATTTAAGGTGGTTATTCAAATTTTGTCTTTGTTCAAGGAATTTGTGCAAAAATATTCTTGCAAGTTGAGAAAGAAAGAAAATAGTATGCTTTAACAAGTCTGGTTGGATGAGTCATAAATTTATTGTTTGGTAAAATGTTTCATTTTATTGATGATTTTAGTAAAATGTTTCATTTTATTTATATTTTTTTTTCATAAGTACTTGCATTGATAAATCTTGTCTCCTTCACAAGTTATATCGGCTTCGTTACACTCTATAGATCATATTAAATTTGACACAATCTTCATTCTATCTATCTATTTTGTTAAATTTCTCGAAAATCTTACATAATTGACATAAGTTGCCTCGTTCAAAAGTTATGTCACATGGATCATATTTTTAATATAATTTTTCATTCTACCTATATTGTTAAATTGTTCAGAAGTTTTGTTGGATTGACAAAACTTGCATCGTTCACAAGTTATGTCGGTTTCAAATCATTCTTTCATTCTACTATATATACGATTATATTGTTCCGAAGTTTTTGCCATATTTACATAATCATAATTTATATCGACATGCCATAATGATTTTAGCACAAACTTCATTCTACTAATATTGCTAAATTGTTCATTAATCTTACAAAATTGACAAAATTTGCCTAATAATTTAGTACAATTTTTCATTTTATCTGTATTGTGAAATTGTTCAAGAGTCTTATTGGATTGTCAACACTTGCACTCTTCACATGTTATGTCGACTTTGATACAATCCTTCATTCTACTATACTGTTAAATTGTTCACAAGTATCACCACATTTACACTTGTTCACAAGTTAAATGCTTTAGTACAAACTTCATTTTTACCTATTTTGTTAAATTGGTTATAAGTCTTGTGGATTGACAATACTAGTTGTTTTATTGTGCAATTGTTCGATTGATCGGACTAAAAAGACTTAAATATTATATATTGCTTTAATTGTTCACAAACTCTACGGGTTAAATTGCAACCTTAGTACAATTTCCATTCTACCCTATGCTGTTAAATTGTTCACAAGTCTTATCAGCTAACAAAAATTATTTATTCACAAGTTACACTAATGACCCAATTTGAATTCGTTTTAATTCTATCTATCTAGCTAAATTGTTTATTAATCTTGTCGGATTAACAAAAATGGCTTGTTGTAACAAATATTCAAGAAGCTTGACAATCCCAATTGATTAAGTCCTTTAATAAAATCTTTCATATTTTATTGTGTTGTTTTGAAAAATTGCGGTGAGTTCGATTAGATTGACAAAACTTGGATACTATATATCTTCATCCATATATCTTGTTAATTGTTTACAAGTTTTATTGGTTGAATTGTAACCTTAGTACAATCTTCATGACTTGTGAATAATTTAAATTGTTTACAAGTCTTATCGAATGACAAAATTTGGTTATTCACAAGTTATGCTAACAAATCGCTCTTAACCTGAGTATAATTTTCGTTCTACCTATCTTGTTAAACTGTTTATAAGTTTTATCGAATTGACAAATTAAAGTTGCTTCTTTGTTCACAAATTCTATCAGACAAACAAGACATATTTTTGCTTTACCTATCTTATTAAATTATTCCCAAATTTTGATGGATCGAAAAACTTGTATGTGTATACATCAGTGTGTTGCATTATTCACATGCATTTTCTCTTGTAGTAAATCCAGCTACACCATTCTTCCAAATAATTAGCAAGTATATACAATTTAATCTTTTTATAGTGACATTATTTATTCTGATATATTTTTTTATCATTAGAGAAAATATATAATATAACATAATATAAAAAATTGATTTCAGAAAAAACGCTCGACAAGCTGACAATTATAGAAGATGACTAGCATAAAAAAGTTAACTGTTATATATTCAAAATTCAATTTTAAAATTGAAATTCTCTTTCCTATAACGAAAAAAGTTTTCTTCCACAATTATTAATTTTCCTATGATTTTGAAAAATATAATCTTCCTTGATTTGAGCAAATCCTTAGCCATATCTTCCATAATATTTATCATAAATAAGTATAACAAATCTTAATAAGTTCTTGCCCCCTTGCTTGTACTCTTCTCTTTGAGATCCTTTTCTCTTTATTAATAAAACTAGCCCTAGGCACACCTTGTTTAGCGGAATTGCTTTAAAAAAAAATTCTTAATAAGTTCACTACACAAAATCATATTTTCATGTGGAAATTTTCAAAATTTAGGTTTATTTGCACTAAATATCTCTATATAATATTTTCCTCATATCTCTTCTTCACTGCTATTTTTCACTATTATATACGATTTTCATACCTACGTACTTTGAAATGCATTATTTGAGTTGAGAATCTATCGAAAACAATACTTTTACTTTCACAAGGTAGGGATAAGGTATATATATGTACATCATCCTCCCCAAACCTCACCCATTAAATTACACTGAATATGTTAGTGTTGTTGATTAAAAAAGAACAAAAAAAATTCAAACATTTATCTTTCGAGACTTGTAAGTAGGAAATGAACATAATTATTTAATTAAATATGCCAACTATTAGTAGTAACTTTCTTGCAATTTAAATATGTAGGTTATTTATAATTTTATTTAGTTATAACATTTTTCATATAAAAATTTCTCCTTTTTATTGCAGTTTTTAATTTAATTTTTTTAATTCAAAATGATACTATATATGATTAGTTAAATGAAGTTTCATATGTGTAGAATTTTCATAAAATAAAAAGTATAAATGTTTTTAAGAAATAGGAATAATATCCTAAGAGGTGTAAATATATGATTTTTTCATAGTTTATAAGGTTTAAATATTTGATTTAAAGTACACAAAGGGTCTATCTATAATTGAATCACAGTATAAGGATATCTAATAAGGATATCTAATGTAATTAACACCAAAATTCATTACAAGTAAATATTCTTTGATTAAAAATGAATCAAGTCAATATTGAGCTTTGATTATATTGATATTTATCATCAAATTAATATTACATTCGTTTCAAAATACTTGTCACGTTTTGAATAATGCTATAAAAATTAGGCCTAAAGAAAAATAGGAAAGATTAATTGTATCTCAACGAGCTAAAAGAATATAGGTATAATTATAAAATGGGTCTCCCATATAAAATAGTAATAAATTGATTGACTATACATCATTGGTTTGATTTGAGTTAATTTCACAATGACAGATAGAGTCTATTAAAGTCGAGGAAGTCCGACAGTTTTAATTAATTAAAAATCGATATAGAAAATTTTAAACTATTGTTGATTTTTCAGAAATATACATAAAAAATATAGCTACTTGGAGTCAAACTCAGATGACATTGAACCGATATATCACTCGATCACACATGCTCTTTTTAATGAAATATTTCTATCTTTTTAATTTATTCTTTTCAATAAAACTTTTGCACTTCAAAGCCTGATAAAGTCTCTCAGTTTTCATAAAAAAATAATAAAAACCAAGGAACACCATTGATTTTCTTTACAAAAAACAAAATTTTAAATTAGTTTTCACACATTTTTACGCGAAAAAAAAATTGTTGGATATCCATCAATAGGTCCATCAATTTTCTTTAAATTTTTAAATAAGTAAAACAATCAACAGACTCAATCGATTTCCCTTAGTTCTTTGAACCGACTAGGTCCGTCGATTTTCTTTGGTCGATTTTTATGCTTTGACTGAGCCACTGCATTCCACTTGAGCTTAGTTATAGTCAGTCTTCTCTATCACCCTTTTGAGTAGGGATGTGGTCAAGTAGGCCGAGAGTTTATCCAAATTTACTACACTTCGTTTTAAATTAACTATCATATTTTCTTTTAAAAAATTAAGTTAATTAATTTTAAAGCTTTTTTTTTTTTTTGCTAACTAGATATTTTTGAAACTAAATTGAATTATATTAATTTAATATTTTATAATTTTAAATTGTATGTTAAAAAATTATACACAAAGTACTATAACTTGTGATTTTTATCATGTCAGTTTAATAAAAAAGTATAACTTAGTCGAGGCTTATCAAAAATCGTCTCTCTATCTTTACAAAATAAGGATTAGGATATGTACGTATTAATTTTTTCGAATTCCACTAGATGGAATGTTATATATTGTGTTGTTGTTATTGTGAGGAAGTGAATGCGAGATTAAGTGTTGTGATGTCGATCGGGTAAATTAAATTTGGGTTGATGTTTTAATTTAGGAGAATTTTTTAATTTAACGGGTTTAATTAATGATGTGGTCCATTTTATCATTGACAATGTGGAAAAAAATTGTAATATTTCACCACACATGTATTGCAGTGAAATGATTCAAATCCATCCACCCTTAATTACAAGTCTCAAAATTTTACCTCTAGAGAATAAAAGAAACCATATTGAATCGCGCTTTTTAAGAATGCACAACTTCAAATTTAATCGTGCCCCAATACAAGACCGTCGAAAAAATTGCAAAAAATAAAAAATAAAATTTTTATGTACTATTTCATAACCTCAAGGGGCAAAATTGTCTTTTAACCCAACTTCATATACATAGTGAAGAAATACTGGATTACTGGAATCTCAATTCTTGTTTTCAGTGAGAGGAAAAAACAAATATACATGAAGATGATCATACCTGTACAAGAGCAAAAGAATCCAAAAAAATTTCAAAAAGTTTCAATCTTTTTTTGGGGTTTTCTCAAATTGTGTAAAGTTTTCAATTTGGGGTTTTCTAAAGGGAGGAAATCAAAACTTAAAGCGCACAAGATGAAGAAAATGGTGATGAAGAAGGAACTCTTTGTCATAACCCCTATATCAGGTTTTTTTATTCTTGTTTTTAGCTTGTTTATGAAATTGAATGATTGTTTTGGTACTTTTACTATTTTGGGCATCTTTGAAAATGCTCAAATTTTGCTTTTTTTGTTTGTTTGTTTGTTTATGAATAGAAATCTTTGTGATGGATCATGTTACCTTTGAGTTTAATTTGGTTAACTTTGTGGAGTTAAATTTGTCCAATTCTATGTGAGTGGAAGTGAAGTCAGGATTTTCGCTGAGGGGATTCAATATATAAAGAAAGTTTACACATGAAGAAGCCAAGAGGAGATAAGAGGAAGTTGCTCGAATGATAAGCACTCATCACTCTCAACCCTAACGTTGTGTCAACCCTAACGTTGTGAGTTCGAGTCGTGAAGGGTGCTAAAAAGTGTGGGAGCTCTTAGGAGGGGTAAATAAAGAAAGAAAAAGAAGAAGAAGCCAAGAGGATGCAACATCTATTATATGTACATTAAATCTTGATCTTGTATATATCAAGTATAATTTTCTAGCAAATGGGGTTTGTCTTGCGTCCCCTAGCTCTGCCCTTGTATGTTTGTGAGTGTTTCAGATGAACACCTCGAGTTCCTCTAGCTCCGCCCCCTGTTTGTGAGTGTATCCTGGTGCATTTATTATGGTATTGTTGTAAAATTGTTCATTTTGTTTTTGTCTTTGGTCTGTGATTTTTGCTATCTATTGTTCGGTTATGGGTAAGTAGGAATCTTGGAGAGATCATTAAAATGGTTTTGGTGATAGCTGAAACAAGTTCAGACTGATTATTCTTCTTGATTTTAGTTAATGTTTCAAAGAAAAAATACTAAACAATTTCTTTTCATCTGTCCAAGTCTTGGTGAACAGAGCTAACAGAGTTAGCTGCTTATAGGAGATAGCAGGTACCATGGAATTAGTCGAGGTATGTAAATGTCAAAATGGTTATCCTAGTTTTTTCCATCATATGCATATGAAGAATCAAGGGAGAACAAGAAAACGTTTGGGTTACATTAGATTGATTTGTGGCTTGTACATGTTGGAAGTTTCTTATATTGTTTTCTCCCTTTATTGATGCTAGTAAGAAGTTCAGATTCCAAAAAGGGATTAGGGGCCCGACCCAGCAAACATGCCCACACTCCACAAAGAGGAAGTAGTAGTGTGCATTAGTTTGTCACGTAAATATGTGTGCAAATCAACTCTTGAGCTATAACTTTAATCAGATAAGATATTCCCTCTTAGGCTCAAACACAAACCACTAAGTTCTTGATTATGAGCAATAGTTGAACACTTAAAAAAGCTCCAGAACAGCAGAGCCAATTGTACTACATCCCCAATTTCTGCTGTTTTCCATGGAAAAGTTTGTTATGTTGCAAAATATTAGGTGAAACTAGTTTTCTAGAATATGTTATGATATTGATGGACATTTGAATAAGTAGTGGTTTTGAGAAGATAAAAGTGAGGAAAGACTCATTGAATTGGCAGTTAACAATGTCAAAGGGGACCGTAACAACTTGGTATTAGAGATAGGAGTTATGGCAGATCTAACCTAGCAACAATTGATACTATTGTGACTTTGTTCCAAGAAGAATGCACAATTAATCTAGCAAGACAGGAAGCCGTAAGTGCTCACTTGGATGCACTCAGGAAGGATTTAGCAAATTCAGGCAGATGTTGAAGCAATTGAAAATGGTAGTCATAATTGAGGTTGGAAGGCAAAGCAGTGGTTTTGGCTGCAGGTTCGGGATCAGAAACTATTGGGAATTTCATGATTCCTAAATATACAAAGTTGGATTTTTCACGATTTCGTGGCCACAAGGACCCCTTGGGATGGCTAAACAGGTTCAAACATTTCTTTTGACACCGGCAAGTACCCAAAGAAGAAAGAATTGGTCTTGCTTCCTTCATTTGAAGAAATTGCATCTGGTTTCTTCAATTAGAGAAAGATATGCCTCAATGCTCTTGGGATGAGTTCAAACGTCGATGCAACCTTCATTTTGGACCAGCAATTAGACGTCAAAAGTTGGGAGAAATGGCTAAGTTACGCCAAATTGGATCTATGGCAGATTACGAAGAAAGGTTTGAGCAATTGGTTTCGCTGCTGGTACCCTTACACAAGTGCAAAAAATTGAACTTTACATTAGTAGTCTTGCTGATTACATAGCTATTGATATAGAATTGCATAATCCTCCAAATTTGGCTATGGTGATGGGTATTTCCAAACTTTATGAACGCAAGAACAATCCCTTTGTTCGCAATAGTTAGATGTCTGTAGATCAAAGACATCGGATTTCTCACCTCAACAACCCACTATATTTGTGAAGAAATTGACCAGATCTGAAATGGATGAAATGCGGTTTGAGGGACTTTGTCTCAACTGTGACGAACTATTCCCCCGAGGCCAAGAGTGCAAGAAATTATTCTGGATTGATTTCATTGACGATGAGGAAGATTTGCTGAAAAAGGGACTGCTGAGGGCATTCAGGCTTTAATAACGCGTACAAAGATAAAAGAAAGAAAAATCCTGGTTGAGGTGGTGCTTAACATCATGAAAGGGGGTTCATAATATAAGAGTTTCGAGTAACATAAAATAAGTGAAGTTCTCCAATTGTTGAAATTCTTAAAACATATTAGTGATCCTCATGACTTTTCTAGTTATACCATAGAATTAAGGGTTGTTTGTTGCTTTGCAGCTGTCATAGATTCAGTTGTGAATCAAATGCAGGAAATTATCAAAGCTAGTAGAAGAAAAGGAAGCTCCAAACTAAGATCCATAACTGATCAAGCAAGTAGAGTCATAGGTGGAACTCCAAATACTGGTTGCAGAAGATCAATAGGTGGAACTCCAAATACTGCTTTCTGCTAAGCAAATACTCTTGAGACATAGAAGAGTTTTCAAAATTAGACATGCAGATTTATTCGTTGGTTGTGATCTTGATGCCAATATGATATACCATAAGTATCCCGTTTCTAAGTAGGATGACATGATTTATTATCATTCCATAATCACGTACCTTCTTAAGATGTGCCAATAGTTTTGTATAATCTCCATTAGTAACTGATTACTACCATTTAATTTCCATATTATTTTGGTATCCCAGATCTCGTCCTAAATCAAATAGTATCGACTCCTTTCCCAAAAGGGATGCTTATCAAAAAGTTGCCACTCAAGATTTTCCTTTTTAAATTTATAAATTATCTTAAATATTAAGTTGTCGTGGAAGAATCTACTAAGCGGGTGGCTTTTGATACCTCCTCCATATAAACATAAATTTAACTTGTGTCTAATCATATGTTATGTTTATGATAACAATGATATTCATGTGTTTACCTTTGGGCTTAGCTCATGTAAGTTAATACACCTCGCTCTTCAGCTTCATAGTATTTTCCACAAGTATTTTAGCGGTACAATCATGAAGAGTGTACTTCTCCTTTCCTGGTGTTTTGAAGGGATTCATAAGAAGATAATTTTGATTACCCTATTTTTTTTTTAAAAAAATATTGTGGATGAGCCTTTGCGGAAATGTTGGCCAGTCAAAAACTCTTATGTTCAGAAGATGCGGGTTGCAGAAATATTATTATTGAGATGAATGTGTGGACATACTAGAAGCGATATGATCAAAAATGAGGAGGAATGAGGATTTCCGAGACAAGGTGGGAGATGCCTCCATTGTGGACAAGACGATGAAAGCAAGCCTAGGATGGTTTGGGCATGTGATGAGGAGAAGTGCAGAAGCCCCAGTGAGGAGGTGCGAGAGGTTGGATGTAGTGGGTAAGAGGAGAGGTAGAGGTAGGCTGAAGGACTATTGGGGAGAGAGGTGATTGGATAGGATATGACACAGCTCCAACTTATCGAGGACATGACCCATATAGGAGGGTGTGGAGGTCACGGATTAGGATAGAAGGATAGAGGGTAGTGGCGTGTCGTTAGTTGTAGTAATTTCCTTATTTTTGTAGTGTTTTGCTTTTGATTTCCTTTATCATATGTGTTTTTTGTGCTTTAGTTATCGCACTATGTTGTTGTTATTGTTCTTTTGACTACCTGATATGTTTTCTTCACGATCATTTTTCTTCCTTTTATACCTACCCTCCTAGACCCCACTTGTGCGATTTCATTAGTAATGTTGTTGTGTATACATAAATACCTACTTTTACAGAGAGACCACGGGTTCACATGCTCCATGTTTTAGCCTATAAATTCGCCCTTGCTTGTAACCTAAGTTGCTCGCACTCTCCAAAAATGAGGCCGTACCTGTGTCGGATCCTCTAAAAATACCCTATTTTTGGAGGATCCGACACACACCCGTCAACATTTTGGAAGAATCCGAGCAACATAGCCTGTAACCCATTCGAAACCCATAATCTTCCTTCACTTTCCTTACAGATCCTCTATGCATTTTGCTAGCAAAGAGGAATCTTATATTTATTTCCATATTTTCCCCAAATTCTAAAAGAATTCAAAATGGAGTCCATGGCGTTTTTCCTCTAGTCTGGAGTTCCTGCTATTTGACAGTTCACGGAGCTGTTTTCCCTCTGATCCGTCGTTCCCCGTGCGTTCTCCCTTTGATCTGTTGTTTCCTGTGTGATCTCCCTCTGATCTGTTGTTCCCTGTGCGTTCTCCCTCTGATCTGTTGTTCCCCATGCATTCTTCCTCTGATCTGTCGTTCCCCGTGCGTTCTTCCTCTGATCTGTCGTTCCCTGTGCGTTCTCCCTCTGATTGGTCGTTCCCCGTGCATTCTCCCTCTGATATGTCGTTCCCCGTGTGTTCTCCCTCTGATATGTCGTTCCCCATGTGTTCTCCCTCGTGATCTTTCGTTCCTTGATCTGGAGTTCCTGCTATTTGACAGTTCACGGAGCCTTTCTCCCTCTGATCTGTCGTTCCCCATACGTTCTCCTTCTGATCTGCCGTTCCCCGTGCGTTCTTCCTCCGATCTGTCGTTCCCCATGAGTTCTCCCTCTGATATGTCATTCCCCGTGAGTTCTCCCTTTGATCTGTCATTTCCCATGCGTTCCCCCTTTGATATGTCATTCCCCGTGCGTTCTCCCTCTGATCTGTCGTTCCGTCTATTTGACAGTCCACGGAGAATTTCTCCCTCTGATCTGTCATTCCTTCTATTTGACAGTTCATGGAGGCGGGAAGAACGTCATGGCTCAACAGCTGAATCAAGTGTAGAAGCTACTTGAGTGCGCTTTCCCTCTGATCTGTCATTCCTTCTATTTGACAGTCCATGGAGGCATTCTCCCTCTGATCTGTCATTCCTTCTATTTTCCAGTTCACGGAGGCAGGAAGACCGCCGTGGCTCAACAGCATAATCAACTGTAGCTGGTTATACCAGGGCCCTGTTTTGTTTGGATAATTATACCTGGTGTGCTGATTCAGCTATTTTCTTTAATCTGAATCTGGCTATTGTGGAAAAAACAGTTTTTTGGGTAATTTGATCCAAGCAGTTTAGTGCATACTGCTTACGTTGAAAATGTCCTGCAGCAGCTCATTAATGTGGTTTTAGTTTCGATCCTTTTTTGTCATGGTGAGTGTACATTCACTATCATGCTTGGTAATTGGCAAACTATGCGATCTTACTTTCTATTTTTGGACTTCACCTTCAAAATTTTGTTGAATTTAGCAGGGTTACAGAACAAACATTTTCATTTCCTGTTTATTTTCACTTTTATATGATACGTATCATTAATTCGTTTGTGTTAAATATGCATTAATGAGAGGTTTTTGGCAGGTTGAATCCGGACTATATTTCTCAGCCAAGGTTTTAACAACTTTTGACAAGGAAGATCATCTGCAGCAATCATCTTTGTCATCTCTATCATTAAGTTTTATTCCCAGTCAAGAAGATTTGATAATGCTTCTCCGAAATTGTTCTTTTGTTTCTGTTAGAGAATCAACGGGAACAGGAATCTTTTCGAAGTCCTACTTCTATATCCTTTTCATCCCTCAATTCAGGACTGATGCCTAAAAGAAGCAGAAATGGTTATATTCTTTTCCTTCCTTTTTTTATCATCCCAATTACTGTTATTTTCTCTTTTCTTTTACATTTACTTATATAGACTGATTATTTGGTTCAGTTATTGAGCCACGGCGTTCTTCCCGCCTCTGTGAACTGGAAAATAGAAGGAATGACAGATCAGAGGGAGAATGCCTCCGTGGACTGTCAAATAGAAGGAATGACAGATCAGAGGGAGAGCGCACTCAAGTAGCTTCTACACTTGACTCAGCTGTTGAGCCACAGCATTTTTCCCGCCTCTGTGAACTATCAAATAGAAGGAATGACAGATCAGAGGGAGAAAGTCGCTGTGGACTGTCAAATAGATGGAACAACAGATCAGAGGGAAAACGCACGGGGGATTACATATCAAATGGAGAACGCATGGGAAACAACACATCAAAGGGAGAACGCACGGGGAATGACATATCAGAGGGAGAACTCATGGGGAACGACAGATCGGAGGGTGAACGCATGGGGAACGACAGATCAGAAGGAGAACGTATGGGGAACGACAGATCAGAGGGAGAACGGCTCCGTGAACTGTCAAATAGCAGGAACTCCAGATCAAGGAACGACATATCAGAGGGAGAATGCATGGGGAACAACGTAGCAGAGGGAGAATGCACGGGGAACTACATATCAGAGGGAGAACGCATGGGGAATGACCGATCAGAGGAAGAATGCACGGGGAATGACCGATCAGAGGAAGAATGCACGGGGAACGACAGATCAGAGGGAGAACGGCTCCGTGAACTGTCAAATAGCAGGAACTCCAGATCAGAGGGAGAATGCCTCCATGGACTGTCAAATAGAAGGAATGCCAGATCAGAGGGAGAATGCACGGGGAACGGCATATCAGAGGGAGAACGCACGGGGAACGACATAGTAGAGGGAGAATGTGCGGGAAACGACAGATCAGAGGGAGAACGCATGGGGAACGACAGATCAAAGGGAAAACAGCTCCGTGAACTGTCAAATAGCATGAACTCCAGATCAGAGGGAGAACGCCTCCGTGGACCGTCAAAAAGATGGAACAACAGATCAGAGGGAGAATGCCTCCGTGAACTGTCAAATAGAATGAACTCCAGATCAGAGGGAAAGTTAAACTCGATCAACTTTGACTGTTACCTGGAGTAAGTTTGTGATTTTGTGTACTAAATTATGCAATTTGGTTATATGTTTTCCAGTTTCTGTTTTGAACATATCTTTTTGGGATAATGTAGGAATATATGGAGGAAACTACCAGAGGATAAGAAAAATTCATTTGCATGCCTCGACTCCATGTGGGTTTCCTCATACAGAAACAAACAGTATGAGTCTAAGGTGTTGAGATGGATTAAGAACAAAGACATATTCTTGAAAAAATATGTTTTTGTTCCCATCGTTCTCTGGTATGTGTTTCTGATTTTTTATCTGGCTTTGCCAGAGTTGCATATCATTTGAGGTTGTGCTTTGTAGACTGAGATGTCATTCATCAGGGGTCATTGGTGTCTTTTGATCTTTTGCCATCTCGGTGAAAGTCTGGAGTCAGAATCAACAACTCCCTGTATGTTGTTGCTGGATTCGTTGCAGATAGCAGACTCCTCGCGATTTGCACCTGAGATAAGAAAGTGTTTTCCTCGACCAACATCCTACCTTATGATTTTGGTTTTGCTAGTTATTTTGCTGTTTATGCTTTGTTTTGTTCGATTTGTAGATTTGTTTCCAGCATATTCAACAATGAAGAGAGGCCAGAGAGCAAGCAGCTGATCAAGAAAATCCCACTATTGGTTCCTCAGGTCACGATACTTTTCACTCTTGATTCTGATGTTACTTACTATGCGTGTTTAAACACATTATGCAATTATCGACTTGATGTAAACATTCAATACGATGGTCTCTCATTTAGAACGACTTGAACGTTTTAGGTACCGCAACAGAGAAATGCTACTGACTGTGGTAAATTTGTTTTGTACTACATTAGCCTTTTCCTAGAGAATGCTCCAGAAACTTTTAGCATTTCAGAAGGCTACCCTTACTTTGTGAGTACTTTGTCAAACTATTTAGATAATCAAATAAATAGAAGTATTCCCTCACACACTTAACACGGTATCCGAGCAGACAAAGGTCCTGAATTTGAGTCTCATCACCACCCAAAAAGTATTTCTGCATGCTTGTCTCTTGAAAAAATAATCAAGCCAGCACGTGAGGGGGCGCGTTGAAGACATAATTGAATAAATAAAAGTGTCCCCTCTCTTAACAGTTTAAACTTTTAGACGATATGGTTGTGCTCTTCAACAATCTTTATATCAGGAAATCCTCTAATCCTGATAATCTTTTATATTTTATAGATGAAGGAAGACTGGTTTACTCATGACCAGTTAGAAAGCTTTTGGCAGGACCTGCAGACTGTGAACAAGAACTCATTATCTGCTGATGGAAACTCCTCAGATTCAGATGATGTTATATGTTTAGACTAAGAGGGGCATTTAGATTGTTTTTCTTACAAATATATGATACTACTCCAAGAGGAGCCTTGAAACAACGATGGGTTTCGTCGTTGTGTGACCTTATAGGTCCAAACTTATTTGAGACTGAGACATAGTTGTTATTATTGTGACCTATGGGTCACAGATTTGAGCTGTGGAATCAGCTACGGATGCTTACATCATGGTAGGCTGACAATGTTACACCTTTAGATCTTTACCGATTCCTATATGAACTCGGGATGCTTCGTGCACTAGATTGCTATTTAAAAAAATAGATACAATTGAAAGGACATGTAACTATGTCTCATTTGGATATTTAATTTTTTCAACTATAGTTATGCCTCAATTCCAAACAAGTTAAACTTCGACTATATGAAATGTTTTCTCATTTACCCTCAACTAATATTATCAACATAATAAGTTACTTTCAAGATAAGATTAGAACCATGACATGTACCTAACTCACACATCACGTGCACGGTTCTAGTTACCACTAGATCAAAGCTCTTGCAAGTATTTTGCAATTTTCTTCAACAAACATGGAAGCATGAATCAGTGATCATCGCGGGATCAATAGTGTGATCGTATCATATCAGAAGAAGAAATTAAGCCAACAGCAACAGATAGACTAAGAATACAACAACTACATTGTTTGTATGCTTTATTGTAATACTACAAAAGAAATTCAATCAACAGCAACAGAAATCTCTAGGTATCACACATGCTATTCTTGATTGTGCTTGCAATCATCAGTAGACTAATTTGGAGTTTAAGCAAGAACCAGAGATCTGGTTCAGGCCAAGTTTCCCTCCAGGCAATGAATTAGTATTAACATGAAGATTTCTCTAGTACTAGTCAATCATCAATCCAGACCAAACAAGCAGAAGAAGAAATGGTAAAGAAGCCATAGAAAATAGATTGAGGGAACAAGTAAACCAGGCATTGTGGAAATTTGATGAGCATTGTCAAACTTGATGTTGTACTTCATGGTCATGTTATGGTACATCACTCCCCAGTACTGATGCACTGTTTCACCACCATCAGAGCTCAAGTTGTTCTTCTTCGAATTCGATTCAGGCCCGTCGTCAAACAACTGGTAAATGTAAGCCTGAGCAGCACCTTCCTTCCTGAGTGGAGTTCCAAGGCCAGATTTCAAATGCGAAATCAGTCCTTGTAAGTATTTCTCAGCGTACATCTGACTCTCCTCTGCATTCATATGCTCATCATTACTTGGCCACCCTGTTTCCGTCAAAATCAGGGGAACATTCTCGTAGCCTGAAACCGCCATTGCAGCAATTACAGCATCAACCATCATATCAAACAGATTATGATACCGAACACCTGTAACAACATCATCACGGAAGTTAAATGGACCTTCCTGGAACAAAGCGAAACTAATCGGAATTTCTCCATGGAGTCGATACACATTGTACGGATACACATTCATTAACAGAGATGAATTCGTTTCCTCCAAAAACTCAAGTACAGGTCTGATAACAAGCGAGTTGACAGGCTCTTGGAACTCAGCTGAAGACGGAGGAAACGCCGTCGTAATCACGTTGATGAAGGAGAAAGTAGTAGAAACTGAAACAGTACGGATTCCCAAATCAATAAGCGCGTGGTGTAAGTTTTGCATAGCAGGGACTAAGGCAGTGGTAGGATCAGAAACTCCGGGACCGCCGGTGGAAGAGATAACGTCGGAACCGACTGAAATGAGTGAAATCCGAGCACGAGGATGAAACGGAAGTACATTGTTGTAAACCCAAAGAGTAGCAGCTGAGCGATTAGCAGCGAAGCCTCCGACGAGGTAATTTGGTACTGTGAGGAGGAGGGAGATATTGGAGTAGGAAAATGCTCGGATTAAAGTTGGACTCGGATTAAGGAGGCGTACGGCGGGGATATTGAGAGATTGAAGTGCCGTAACGACATGCTCAGGCGGTGGAGAGTTGTCAACGGAGGCGGAGTAGGTGAAGCCGATGGTAGTAGTGGTGGTGGTGCCGGTGGCTTTTACGGCGGTGGGAGGGAGGATTCCGGTTAAGAGAGAGAGAATGAACAGAGAGAAAAGCACAGTTCTCGAGGGAAGCATCATGAAAATAACACTGCCTTGAACTAACTAACTAACTTCTTTTTTAGATTTTTCTATTCTTATATACGTCCGTCTTTAATTATTTCATTAATAGAAAAAAAATAAAACAATTTTCGTAAAAAATATTTTTTGTATTTTATATTTTAAAAGTGCAATTACTATGCTTCCATACAAAAAAAATGATAGCTCGATGCATGAAAAGAATACTACCAAGACTCGAGGAGGAATTATTTGACAAATTCATAACTTAAACTTATATCTTATATCATACAAACACAAATAAACCGTTGCTCCAACGCTTCCCGTGTCAAGATGAAATTACTATGAATCATTTGGATATTTAAGAGGTCTCTTTATTTCTCTATAATATAATATGTTATATTTTCTTTATTTTTGGTGCTTAAAAGGGAAAAAAAGAAGTGAAACTGAGGATATTACAAGGATGACTGTTGCAAAATTCAAGCAGTTATAACATCATAATTTTATTTAATAATTTTGAAGGCTAGTACATTTTATACAATAAGCTAATAAGAAAATTAAAGATACACAAAGCTAATTATAATAAGCTCTTTTTTTCAACAATAGAATACAAGTCGTTTGGTTCATGGAATGAGATAGGATATTTCAGAATTAAGTTTGAAACTAAATTTATACTTCGTTGAGTTACCTCGATCAAACAAAGTATAAATTCAATTACAAATTTAATTTTAACTGTAATCTCGGAATAACTTAATCCCCAAACCAAAACGATCCCAAAGAGAACATTCTTTGGATCAAAGGATTATGCATCGGTCTCTCTTTCGGCCTTTTCTTCCATTGCTCTGTGAAATTGGTTTCACACTTCTACTTTGTACCATCTTCATTCGCCTCCTATAGTCAATATATAAATAGCAAATTTAAACCATGTAGCTTAAGAAAAAAATTACAATCTTTTTTAAAAAACATTGGGTGTATAGTAAAAACCAAATGTGAATTGAGGAGTTAAAATATTTATCGTATTTTAATTAAAAGGAAGTTAAAACTAAAGATAATTAAGAATTAATTTATGTCTACAAAAAGATATTTTGACCAATATAGACTCTCTCCCTATATATATAGGATATTTTTTCTATAAAGAATATTCAATTGACCACCATATATTTTATGTACGTACGCCACTATTTGCACATCAAAAATTATTTTATGATCAATGATGCACTATTCGAAATTCAGTAGATAATGGATAACTCCTCTATTTATTGTAACTTAAATGCAATAATTATAATTATATCTCATTTCCAAACAAGTGAATAAATCTTCATTAATTATGTTTTCTCATTTACCTCAACGTCATTGTCATACCAAAAAATAAATGTGAGAAAATAAGTATTACTGGACTTTTATTTGAGATAATTTCAAACCATAAAGTGTATCTAACTCACATATCACATGCACGTGTTTAATTACCACTGGATCAATAGTTCTTTCTAAATATGGACAGAAAAAAATTTCCATTTCAAAGATTTTCTCTAATTTTTTTATTTAAAAATCATGTGTTCTATTTTTATTATTATTGATATTCTGTAAATAAATAAAATTAAAAAATATCCCCCCCCCCACCACCACCCCCCCCCCCCAAAAAAAAAAAGAGGAGAACCTAACTAAAAGGGAATAACATCCATTTATTCCAAAAAGTAGTGAAAATCCAATTAGTTATGCGTTGATATTAAGCTAAACTGAATAAAATCATACTTTTTTTTGTTGTAAAGATCTTATCACTTTATCAGATACCTTGCAATAATTAACTATGCCTCCATCCGAAAAAATTAATCGAAAATGATAGCTCGATGCAAAAAAAATCTCACTTTAATGGAAGGCTCAAGGAAGAACCACTACAAAAAAGTTAATGCAAACAACCAGCTTGACTCAAACATCAAGAACTTCCGTGTAAACGTATGATTCAAAGAAAGGCCGCAACCCAAGAAGTGTGATATATGTAGCTTTACTAATGCAAACATTAATGATTGATTTCACAACGTGAATTGGTGACCTACATACCATACGAAGATAACTAAATCATTGCTCCAACGCTCCCTTCCTCGGAATTAGATTCTATACACCTTGAAATTGCACTTGGACAGAGGAAATTTGTTTGAAAAGAAGGAAAGAGGAAGAGATTAGAAAGAAGATAAAAGGGGAAGAGAATTATGGAAGTGATATCAGTAGATGGCATATAAAATGTTTTATGATATCGTCAAGCGAGAAAGAAAGCTAGAAGCAGGCGGATACAAGTGGTGATGATCACTGCTAGCGACTTTGGCAGACGATTTTGAACTTCATTTCGCGACCTTTCACTTCATGAAACCATAGCTTTCGAGACTGAGGAACAATGGGCTCAACCTCCTATCCTTCTTCACTTGCGCAGTAGACTTGGATCGCTTGGCACAAGGGTCGAATTTGTGCCCTACGACACAAGTCCATCAAAACTCAAAACTTCTTAGACCATAAAGAGCAAGTAAACACGAGTTAAAAAGGCAAAGCAAACAAATGCAAGAATATGAAATACCAATGAAATTACTCAATCAAAAGGTTTCAAAAAAGTACATTCAAAGTCCCTAATTGTAGAAAGGTTTGAATACCAAATGTTGAAGAGTTACTAACAACCAAACTACTAAAATGGGAATAGAGCAGAAAAGCATATACCAAAGAACAGCACTACAAAACAATGCAAATAGGAGAACAGGCAAGCACCAAAACAAAGCTAATAATGTCAAAGAACACATCCTAACCGGAAACAGAAACCTCATCAAACTTATCTGCCGTTCCTTTTTTTTTCCCTTTTATGTTGTACTTCCAATTTTAAAGATTAAGATGAGTTGATCAATTCTCACTTGGCCATCATGACCTTGACGAACTCGTCATAGTTGATCTGTCCATCACCATCCACGTCAGCTTCGCGAATCATCTCATCAACCTCTTCATCTGTAAGCTTCTCACCTAGGTTAGTCATGACATGGCGAAGCTCAGCAGCAGAGATAAAGCCATTCTGATCCTTGTCAAACACTCTAAAAGCTTCCTTGAGCTCCTCCTCGGAATCAGTGTCCTTCATCTTGCGAGCCATCAGGTTAAGGAATTCAGGGAAGTCAATGGTCCCATTCCCATCAGCATCAACTTCATTGATCATGTCTTGAAGCTCAGCCTCAGTTGGGTTCTGCCCCAATGACCGCATCACGGTTCCAAGCTCCTTAGTTGTGATGCAACCTGCAGCACAGTTGCACATAGTTATTGGACATGTTAAGTTTTAAGAGCTTACAAGTTACGAACACATACAACTAGCAATTCACATCTCCCCCCCCCCCCCCCCCTCTTTTTGGTTCTTCTTTATGTATAGATGGGAAAAGGCTTCAACAACAATACGGAAGCCTCAATCCCAAACAAGTTGGGACCGGTTACCTCACTCCTCCATTCAGAGTGTAAGAAAAGGAGAAACAGAAACACAAGTTTCATCACAATACAGTTAACCATCATTAATAAGAATTCTAGGCGTCGATCTCCAGATATAAGAAGCCAATGAATGATCCCAACAATGAGGAATACAGTTAACCATCATTAATAAGAATTCTACACATCAATCTCCAGATATAAGGAAAATCAAATGGAAACTCATTTCCAAACAGAACAGAAATAAAATTGGCAAAATCACTTGAATTCCATTCATCAAAAAGCATCAACTATTTCAAAAGGCAGCAGCTACTCATATTCCAGTAATTACTCTTGCTACCGCTATATTTTACTTATTACTGCTATATTCCAATGGCATACTACCAGCCAGTGGATGTTTATAGTTACATACATATAATTACAAACTTGGGTTTTTCTCAACCACATCTATAGACTTGAACGCACTTTACCTCCCGTGATAAAGCAATGAATGGAAGGTTGTGAAACCCACCATCACAAACACATTAACACATTGAATAAATGGAGATAATCCATCAAGAAATAAAGTCAAAGATATCATGATAAACTAGGTAAATCCACAAATAGAAAAAAAAGGCAATTGACTTATATAACTTGATATAATCAAGAAAAATGCAACATCCAAAACACTCTTTTCAAAACTTGCCAAACAAATAAATTCCCTAACTACCAAGAAATATCAGCCAAAGAATTCAACACATTGACCCAAAATCTAGAAGCCACCAATTTCTTTTGCACCCAAGGGTATCGCCTAGTTGTCATTTGTCAATGCAGTGAGTTGGTTCAAATCCCAGCGGATGTAAAAACAATAGGTGATTTCTTCCCACTTAACCAGCACTTGTGGCGGAGGTAAAAAGTACCTAATGAATTAGTCGAAGTGCGTGCAAACTAACCCAATACCACCATTATCAAAAGAAAAAAAGGATCTAGAAGTCACCAGCTTCACAATGGATCCATCAAAAACCAAACCCAAACACAAATTGAAACTACGCAGCTAAAGAAACAGCATGTCCGAGGATCAAACACCGAATCCCAGAATTTCCCCGTAATGAACACAAATCTCATAATTTGCACATCAATATCAAATCATGTATCAAAACAACTGCCAATCCAAATTCTAGAGGCTACCAGTTTATCATAAACCCATCTTCATTTCCATTTCTATCTAAACATCATAACAAAGAATTAAACACAAAATCGAACAATATTCCCTTAATAAACAAAAACTCTTATCAGTAACACATCAGCATCAAATCATAGATCACAGCACTGTCAATCGAAAGCAACATTAACCAAAAGAATTCAACACACTGGACTCAGAATCCGTCAGTTTCACAAATAAATTCAGCAGATCAAATCCAAACACAAAAATTGAAACTACCCAACACGGAACACAACAATTAGCAGCACATCAACATCAAATCATAGATCAAAACACTGTTCAACAAATTGGACGATAAAAAATGAAAAACTCAACGATTGGATCTGAGGTAAAAACAAAAGTTATAAAAGGGAAAAAGTAGAGACCATCTCCATCCTTGTCGAATAGGCTAAAAGCTTCTTTGAACTCCGAGATCTGATCGTCAGTGAGCTGATCCGCCATTATCGATTAATTCACAGAGCTTTTTTTTTTTTTTAGTGTGTGTGTGAGAAAATGGAGAAGGCAAAGAGGTGTTATTATACTGGTCCAAAAATTCCTAAAGGGTACATAGTGGGTGGCAAAGCACCTTATTCTTTTTTCCTTTTTGACTCAAAATTACTCATCTAGTCAAGAAAGGAATAATTCGCAATCCAGAGTTTTCGAGTTCGAGCCTTAATGATAGAATTGTACGTGATATTTCGGATGCAAGTGAAAATTTATTTGAACCACAATGGACCGAATAACAACAAGAATACTGAAAGAAGAATTTGATTCAACTCCACATAAATCGTATTCAGCACTTGCTTGCTTGTCTTCTCTTTTAACAACAATGTTCTGATAGTTATCAAGTAATTGTCGTAAACGGAATCTTGACAAGTAGAATTGTATTGTACATGACATTTTGGATGCAAGTAAGAATTTATTTGAACCATAACGGATTAGATAACAACGAGAACACCGAAAAGGAATCTGATTCAGCTCCACATAAATCACGCTTAGTCATTCTCCTACTTTCTCTTTAACAACGATGTTCATATAGTTATCATGTAATTGTCGTAAACGGAAAATTAAGAAGCAAAATAGTATTGTACGTGACATTTTGGATGCAAGTAAGAATTTATTTGAACCACAACGGATCAGATAACAACGAGAACACTGAAAAGAGAATCTGATTCAACTCCACACAAATCACGCTTAGCCACTCTCCTACTTTCTCTTTAACAACGATGTTCTAATAGTCATGTAACTATCGTAAATGGATTTTTAAAGAAGCAAAAGATAATTATAATGTTGCAATGGTCAAAAGGACGTTCGAGTTAAGATATATATATTATGCGCAATATAAAAATAAATCGACTTGATATCATTGTTTTCAATTGAACAACGATTCGACACGATTGACAAATAAGCCGATGTTAGTAGAAGGTTTGATTCAACAAACAACAAGGTTGAGAAATCAAAATAAATAATTTGGTTTGGTAGATTATAATTCAAATATTAAATAGGTGACCATAAATTTCAAATATTTTTCATTTTTTTGAATAAAATTTATAAAGTTTAAATTGAATATACAGTTGTGATTGGTTATACTAGATGATTAAATAGAACAATTTTCTCTAACAAGGCACACGAAGACAACTCCAAAATTCCCCTTCCAATAAATTGTTGGTAACTATTCCAAAAATTCTAATTCTATTTTGTCCAAATGCAACGAGCTTTAACCCAGTAGGCAAACTCCTTGCTTTCGTTGGCAAGGGATTTTGAACTAGAGTACATAGAAGTCCCAAGCCCAAACCACTACAACCCCAAAGGGTCAATGCTTGTAGATCTTTTTCAAAATCACGATATTAACAAGAAGCAATTTCATAAGTGACTCTATTAACATCATTTCCTACGAAAGGCGACTCCATTCCTGGAACTATGATATTCTCCTTGCCACCTTACAAAGGAAATATTTATCCAAAAAAGACTAATATGCCAACTTTTGCATACACTGAATCAACTCCATTTACATCCTTGTTTGAGAATGAACAAAATTCCCAGGGCCTTCAAAAAATAAGGACAGGAGGGAGAACTATGAAGTATCACAAAAATAAGAAACAAAAAGTTCCGCGGCTATGCAGAAAATTCACAAGATGATCCGCGTCTACGTTTGCTTTCCAGTATGATATACCGACTTCTTTATAAAATGGAGTCCATGATTTCAGTCTTCACCACAACATACATCATATACGTGTTCCAGTGGCTGTCTTTGAGTGATTAATCGGTAAAAGTTGGACTGGAAGTGCATCACTTCTTAACTAGATTCACCTACCCGTGCAAGAAACTCAGTATCGTTCCAAGGTTTGAAGGCTCCTGCATTAGTGAGATTCTAGCAAAACACCAAATGAGAAAGTACGTTACTAAAACTTGTCTATAAACATCTAAGATGCAATAAATAGAACAATAATAACAACTATGTCTCAGTCCTAGAACAAGTTGGGGTCGGCTATATGAATCTCAGTTCTTCATTTAAGCTCATTTTATATTATCATCATACATGCAATAAATAGAACATAGTGAAAAAACAGGTTGCCGACTAAAAAGTAGAATGGGAATTAAATCATTGATTGCTCCTCCTGAAATTCCGTTTACTAGCTAAATGGGATCAATACTCATATAACTCGCAAGTCCTCATATTCAACCAGTATATGAACATGACAATTTCAGTATTTCGGCAGCTTAAACAGGAAGAAGTCGTCAATCACCAAAATAGTCTTGATTATGTGAATCACATAAACATTTAAACTTAGGTCACTGCAGAACAAGGACAAGATGCAAAAGAGTCACGACGTTTCGTCGTCTCATATTAACACATTGAGTGCTTCTCTGAAACTTAGTTCTAATTATAACGACAAAAAAATCCTTATAAATTACTGAAATTGATCACTTGGAGAAAAAAAAAATCAAAGACGGTGAAGGCATGAAACTAGCATTTGCTACAAAAGCACAACTCATAATATGCCCCCTTTTATATCTTTGGCTAGTTCTGAATTCGTTATCGATTTAATTCTTACCTATTTTAGTAAAACTGCATAGGAAACTAGCTCAAACAAGACTTAAACAGAACGATAGCTACTTCTCATAAAGTGAGGTAATCAGGCACTTGTTGATTGCCCCCTGATCAAATCAACATCATTCTTTTTTGGCATAATATATGGATGGACAGTTAACTTCACCTCAACTGGCAATTGGACACTCCAACTTAAAGGATGTACATCTAGACACATCAATTCATCTCCACTGTCAGTTGAGAATTCCAACTTACAAAATGATCATTTAGACACCTCCAAAATTTATGGATCATGTGAGTGTCGGCTGTCCACGAGACAAAACAAGGACGAGTTGAGGTGTTTAGACTTTAGATGTGCATGCTCAAAGTTGGATTGTTTAGTTGACAGTTGAGGCAAAGTTTTATGCCTTTTTCTTCTTTCTTTCTTTTTTGGATAAAGTATCAACATCATCTTCTTTTGTTAATGATGTTAATAAAATCATTGCAATGTAACTTATTTTTTCCAGAATTCAAATTCAAACTACAACAACATGCCCAGTATAGCCTCACAATTGGGGGTTTGGAGAGAGTGGGTGTACGCAGACCTTACCCCTACCTACATGAGGTAGAAAGGTTGTTTCTAATAGACTCCCGGCTCAAGAAAAACATTTTTTCTGGACAACTAGAAAGAAAATGCTATGATGAAAATCAAATTCGAACTAGAAATTAGTTTCTGATATAGCTTTAAACCTTGTATTTAAACATAGATCCATACAACAATATCTTGTGACCAACAACCTTCTTTAATTGATTAGCAATAGATGGACATACACATATCCAAGCACAAGCCGAACGAAAACCATCAATCTGTTCTCCATAAATAGGGCTGAGATGAGCCACTCACCTGTAACCAAAATGAAAAGCCACGCATGATCTTCAACTTCTTCCTCTCGTTATTACCAACTTCTTTAAGCCTTTCCTTAAGATCTACAGTATAAATAAATTGAAAAGATGTACTATTATGTAAATGGTGAATAGTGTAACTACAGTGAAAATTCAGCCACAAATTTGAATGACTTCATAGTACCCAAACTGCCAAGAACTCAGAGAGAGGTGAAGTTGAAGATTGTCATTGATATACAGCAGCTATGAATACATCAAACTTGCAAAAGAAGAAAACAAGAAAATCACCTAGCTCAATTAATGTTTCTAGCAATCGACAATCCCTAATTTCCCAAAATATCAAAGAACAACTAGTTCACATTTCTAGCAATAGACAATCCCAAATTTCCCAAAATTACAAAGAACAACTAGCTCTCAACACTGAGCTTCCATTGTTTCATTGGGCAAGCTGTTCTTATGGAAACATGAATTATTTTGGTTAAAGGAACAGTGTGATGCAACTTAAATATAATCTGGTTCCTTCGTGATTTCTATGATTTCAGGTTCCTATTCCCAAGAGAAAAAAGAGGCCGATGAGTTCTTGGTGGGCATACAAACGAAAATAATTTTCAAATGCTGTTTTAGTACTGCTAGAGTTTCGATCTGTGGTGCACTATTTACAAATAGTCAACTTCTCATATAGTCTATTAGTGATATCCTAGATGGTAAACTTCTTCATAAAACGTAGGAAACAGAAGATTTCGTAAGTTTAAAATGGAAATTTTAAGATGACTCCAAAGTACAATATCACATTGTTCCATTTTTCTTGAGTGGTAAGATGGCACACAAATTTTGGTTGAGAGGAATAAAATTTTGAATAGATTTCCTGATAAAATCCATTTGGAGCATTATATCAATATTAAAACCTAGCGACGTGACATTGATGGTTCATAACATGGGTGTAATTCCATAGTTGGAGAAAGATATAAGTATAAATTCAACAGTATACAGATTTTGTGAAAGCTTTTCCTTTTTTTTGTTTGCCATCACTAAGTTTCCCTGAGATGGTGCATATTAATGACCTAGAAGTCCTCCAGCCTGACGGAAATTGGCTTCAAATGTAATATAGGGTGAAAAAATTCCCATATCTTTTGTGAAGATTTTCTAAGAACGAGGATCTCACTGTAGGAGAAGTACAAAACTTTGCGAGAAACAAACAATTTGAAAAAAGGATTCTTAGTTTCTTACTGTTCGTAGTTCATGATTTTCTCTATTTCTTTTTCTTTCCATAATTAATTCACAAATTAGCAAACTGTCTTAAACATCACTTAGCAATTGACCTCCTCATACTTGGGAGGTTGCAACACAAATAGACAAATTCATAATTTTTTTAAAGAAGGAATAGGCAAATAAATTTATTTTTTTGTAGAAGTATGAAGCAATACTAAAAATAATTTTACATCTTGCTTGGAGCTACTAGTCAGCAGTCAACCTAAATTACTAATTATGCTATGGCCTATGGATGGTATTAATGACCAGGGTTCCATGAAACTTAAAGCCAACCAGTGTTATCAAAAGTGAAAAGCGCAAAAAAGCTCTAAGGTCCTTTGGAGCTTTAAGTGCAAATAAAACATGGCCTTTAAATGAAAAAAGGCGCAAATGGAGAAAATTCAAATATATATATGTTTAGTCCAAAACTAATAATTATAAGCATGAATAACAAATATATAGACAAAGAAATTTTGATTTTTTTTTTTTTACCCTAGAGTGAAATATCAGTTGTTTAGTGTCCTACGATGACACATTCAGTGAGGCAAAGCACCACATGTTTTGAGCCTTTGTACTACGTAAAATCTTAAAACATTTTTGCGTTATTATTTTGCCTTGACAGCATACTTTAGAGAAACTAGCAAGACATTCAAAGATGATATCAGAGACTGCAAAATTAAAGTGTTTTAAGATATAAGAAGGAAATTACTCCAAGCATTTTGAGCTCAATGACAGGTGAGGACCATTACCCAAATATTTACTAATGTTTGAGAGGGCATTAATTCACCAGAACAACAGGTTATATATTAGACATACACAACAGAAACCAATCAAAGGTGCAGTGGTACCAAAACTTTGAAACCACCGGAAATCGTATTATCAATGAAAATGCAATTTACAGGATGTTGAACTTACCTGTATAGTACTCCAGATATGATTTTCCCATTTTTGTAGTCTTGTAAGACTTCACTCCCCCTCTACGCGATTCCATATTCCTTTCCACTGGTTTTTGATCATTGACATATGTCCATAGTTCTTTGTACTCCTTTGGATTGTAAGGCTTCTTCAGAAGATCCGTGACTTTCTTCCTGAACTCAGACGGCTCACATTTCTGTTGATATACATCCTTGACCTTAGTATACATTGAAGCTCATTCACATAGAAGCATCACGAAGAACTATTTCCACAGACTTCAAACTAACAAACAGAGCAGGTAAGGACTAAAGGTAAAATAGGGAGGAGAAACAAAGGACAGAAGAGTAAAATAGGGAGGAGAAACAAAGGACGGAAGACACTCTAGTGGTCTTTTGCAGAAAAAGCTGTAAAGTTAAAGCTTCAACCTTCTTGAGCATATCATTACTGTCATAAAGGATTTCAAGGTCATCATCAGTAGCTTCATACTTAATATTGCAACCGCTTCTTAACGAGGCTTTCATGCCCCATTTTTCACATTGAAGATTCTCCAGGAGTAACACATAATCTTCACCTACATCAGATGCTTTTTCTTTGTCTATGACATGAACTAGTTTACTCCCTTTTTCCATCATCTTCTCCTCACACGACTTTATCTTAGTCTCACACTTCCCCTGCCTCTTGGATGCACCACATTTCCCCGTGCTAAGCTTCCGGCTCATATTCCCATTGTTTCTCTGAGAAGTAGGATCGGAAGGCTCAAATATCACATCCATGCCTCCCATGGATCTATTGCTATCATACTTGGGATCAGTCCTTGGAAATCTCCGATTTTTTAGCTCATCTTTGCTACATATATTGAGTGAGATTTCCTTATCCACAGCATCCTTTTGCGTCTCCATATCTTTCTGTTTTTTACAACAGAAACATTTGCACCCATTATTACACTCACTCTCTTTTTCATACTTTATGGACACAGGAAACTCATCCTTTCTATTGAGGTTAAGGATATATGACCTCCCATCACGCTTAGCATTAGCCAAAAATATCTTGTACTGCGGGTCAGTTTCATCCCCATCCTCAACCTTAACCTCATCATAGCTGACGTCATTTCCATGTTCATTTGTGTATGACTGGGAATTTATATCATAGTTGTAGAGTAGCTTCAAAAACTCAACATAATCTTCATCAGCATTCTCTAATCTTGAAATCTTTTGCATGAGATTGTCACTAATCTTTACTTCACCGGAATATTTTGCTCTCTTTCTGTTTCCACGTCTTGCTTCATAATCATCATCATAATTCCTCAACCCTGGTCGCCCCATAATAATGGAATTCAGCTCACAACAAAAATTCACTGCTATTTCACCTCAATTCCCCTCATTCATAGACATAGAGATAAGAGTAAAAAACTTCATAAATTTCACCATCTACATGAAGTGCAAGTATTTTTTCTGAAAAGTCCAGCTGCTAGAAAACAAAAGGAATAGTCAATGACCATGAAAAACATATCATAAAAAATGGAAAGAATAAAATCAATGTCCAAGGACCCAAAATCCATGAGAACAAAAAAAAATTAGAATCCAAGAACTCATGTATGTACATACATATATAGTTATATATATAATCCAGCATTAGATGGTATGCCATATGTATTGGGACTCTGTAGGGATATTTCCAAATACACTACAAACTTTCTCAAAGTTGAACACACTTGCACTAGATATATACGGACACAATGTGTCTACTAAATATTCGTACCTAAATAAATCAAAGCTTCTTTTTTTAAGAGGGGTTCAGATCAACATGTGCACGCCTCAACTATTCCTTCAAGTATCTACTACCTTCCACCAAGCACCAACACAGGTATCGACTAACACTAAATTGTGGTATCCCATGGTTTTCGCCAACTTCACTGACAGCTAGGCTACATGTAAGTTTGTCAATAATACTTCAAAAGACTTTTCATTCAAGGTTCATATACACGAGCCATAAAAAAAAAAAAAAAAAAAAAACTAAAATCCAAGAAATCAAGTTGTATAGAATTTTTTATTTATTTTTTTATAACTGTCGTGTACGGGCCAGCTTTCGGGCACCTCGACTAATTCCACGGATACCTGTCACCTCCCACCTACACCCGGTACAAGGTAACTCTGTTCACCAAGGCTAGGACAAACTCAAGATGTATAGAATGCCCAAAAGAAAATGAAAAAAAAAAATCTATTTTCTTTCCATACTTAAGGTTGATGTGTTTTACATCAATCGAAAATAGTCTTTCTACCTTTTCAAGAGAGGGCTAAGACTACGTAAACACCACACTCCCCACCCGTGAGATTACATTGGGTTTGTTGTTGTTGTTTATAAAATTTAACTATCATGGTAATCTTGTCATCGAACAGGGAAAAGGGTTGTGCTAAGGGGGACCTAAAATTACAATTTTAGATACAAAGATCAAATTTTTTAAACATATATATAAACATATAACAAAAAAAAAACACATGGGTATAAACAAGAATCAAATGTATACCATGTGGTGACAAAAAAAAAACAGACAAATGCACACTCAATCGTGAACAAGACCAAGAAATAAACTCAAGAATCCAACAAAAAGGGCTTTTAGTAAAGAAAAAGAAATGTGAAAATTTTACCTGCAATAAGAGAAAAGAGAAAATACCCACAATAAGTTTTCTCTGTGTTGTCGGAAGAAGAAGTGAAGGAAGAAAAAAAAAATGCTTTAATGGTGAAACGGAGCACTTGTTCCTATGGAAAGCCGTCTTTCTTTTTTTTTTTGCTCCAAGCATCTTTTCATTCGAAGATTTCGAGATTCAAATAACTCTATCAAATTTTTTTTATAAATTTATTTGACTTTTGAAAAATAAAAAATGTCATGTGGATTGAGACACAGGGAGTACTAACCTTTTTTTTTCTTATTCTTGGTCTGTATCCACGTTGAAATCCGATTAAATTTAGATTCGCAACAATTTGGCTTTTCATTATTATTCTTTTTTTTGTTTTTCAACCATTGTTTGGTATCCACATTGGAGCCTCGTGTCGATTTTTGTTGCAAACGTCTTTTCATTACTTTGTTCTTCGCTCTCTAACAAAAATAATTTTGTATCAGAGGACTCGAACTAAAGACTCTTAATATTAAGAATGAATGAGTATTTACCACTCCAAAACAATCTTGTTGGTCTTTTCATTATTGTTCGTCACTTCTTTTCTCCTTTTTTAAAAAAAAACTAGGGCTAGGCATTCCATATTTCGGTTCGATTTTGGATTTTTTCTTTTGTTTTTTTCGATTTTCGATTTTTGTACAACGTGTACCGAATACCAAATCAAAATAATTCAATTCGATTTGGTTTTTATTATTTCGATTCGGTTTATGTTATTTCGATTTATGTTGTTTGGAAAAAATTATTTCACAATAAATTCACACACTAACTAGTAACAAAAATAAAAATAAAAAGAAAAATAAATAAAAAAAGAAATATTCATTTTGAAACTAGAAACTGAAAAGATCGGCTGCTGTGTTGCGGCTGCCTGCTGGTCGACTGGTGGCTGTTGCGTGCTACTGTTGGTCGCCGGTCGCCGGTCGCCGGAACTCAGTCGCTGCTGCTGTAGTCTGTAGACATGGGAATGTGGGAAGAGGGATGGCCACAGCCTTTGGGAACTGTAAAGTGGAAAACAGAAGACCTACTTTTGTTTTTTATTTTAAATTATATTTAATATTAATATATATTATAATATAATATATTTCAGTAAATCGAAATATCGAATTACATACCAAAAATCGAATTGAAATATCAAAAAATACCAAAATATATACTGAACCGAAATACTAAAATAATTTGGTTCGGTTCGATTTTTTGATGTTTGCCCACCCCTATTTAAAACTATATGTTTATGAGATTATATTGAATACGTTGCTATTGTTATTGTTACCTAGCTTGATTTGGTGTGAAGGATAGTAAGAGTATATCTATATTAGTAGGTACATATTGATTTGTTGTCGATTCTAGTAGTCGTAGTGTTACTAATGTTTCTTGTTACTTCTATTTTTATTATATTATGTTGTTTCAATGTAGTTTGATTATAATATTATTTTGTTTTAGTATTGATTTGCTACTTTTTGTTATTGTATTATTGCATGTTGTTTTCTTTAATTTCATTATTTATTTTTTTCGATTGTGTGTGTATTTATAATTTGACGTAGAAGGAGCATTTTATTCTCCTTAAATCTCACATTATGCAACAATAATGGGTAATTATTGTTGTATTCGCTAAAAATTAATAACTACACCTTGTTTCTAATAGACTTTCGGTTCAACAAAAAAACATGTTCAAAAGTAATCCTAAAAAATAATAGAAGTACACGAAATAATATATAGTAATTAAAAAAATAGTAACTGAACAAAATTACAATAAAATAATACGATAGTTGAGATAATAACAGAAATTAAGTACCAAACTAATTACACGACCAATAATGCGATTACCAGAAAAAATATTTTGAATCAATAGTAATAAAAAAATAAAATAATTACACAACCAAAAATGCGATTATCGGAAATTTTTTTAAAATCAAAAGTAATAAAAAATAACACGACAATTGAGGTACAAAAATTAACAGATAGTAACAAAAGGTAAAGGACAAAAAGTTACACGACCAACAACAAAAATATTAGCGTAAATGACTAGCAAGACTATGCATGATTACCTACTACTTATTATTACTATTAGTGAGAAAATGACTATAAAATAAAAGATAGGGAATCGAAATATAATACTATGAAGTTATGGTAAAATAAATAAATTGCAATAGTCATATTTGGCAAATTATCAGCAATTTTATTTTCTTTATTTTATGTGTGTTAATAATTGTATTACCAACTCCAAGCCATTAATAATTGTTCATTAATACTGAGTTAAGTATGTTGATTTGCCATTAAAGTTATTTATTCTTTTAAATTTTGAAACGTTTGTTATGATTGTCCCAATTTTGGATTTTTATTTTCATTCTTATATATATCATCATAATATTTATTTTTCACTACAATGTATTTAATACCAGAAATTTATGAAATTAAAGGAAAATAATCATATAGTTATTGTAATTTTTTGTTGTTTATTTGTTTTTATTATCTTATTTACTAGCATATTTACATAATAATATAATTTTGTCATTAGCTTGTCAATTAGTTTAGTATTCTTAGCCATTATTTTCTTACCCTTAAAATATTTTTTGTTTGTTCAATTTTATTCCTTTTTTTCACATTCTTTACTAGTCTAAATTTATGAATAGTGCTTAATGTATACTATTTATTTTCTTTATTTTTAAAATTAGATATCAACACTTTAGCACTATTAATGATATCCAATCGTTTTTCAAAAAGAAAAAAGATTTTTCTCAACCATTTGAGTTCGAGTTTTGTAATTCACATTGTTATCGTTATATAAACGTTTACCCATTAGAGAAAATCAACATTACAATCGAAATATATGAATATTACGATTCCTCTCTTCAAAGTAAAAATATATGTTTACATATAAAAATAAAATATATGTCGTTCATGAAAATATTTATTAAGTTGCTTTATTTGATATAAATATCATACATGAATAAGTAATTACCATCTGTAACATTCCTTTATTGTTTCTTTTACCTGTTCTAGTTTTTCTAATATAAAATTTTCCTTGTCAAAATTACTAGTTCATACCATTTTGAGATATTTGAAAATTCACGATTAGTATAATTAATAAAAATATCCTCAAAGAAGCAAATGACAATATCTAGGAAATACATATCGATTTATTCTGTGCCAGCCAATCGCTATAGTAACAACACAAAGCATTATCTAGAGTGGTGACTGGCATAAAGCGTCTATAGGTGGCTTTTTAAGTCCCTCGTCAAATCTCAGGGCTTAGCAGCAATTGAACAAGTGGGGAATGTTGTGGTGAACCAGAGGTAGATCTGGATATTTATCGAGTCGTAAAACCAAATTGGTATCAATACCCAAATTAAAGCATCGATGCATAACAATAATAACACCATTAGGTATCTAGGGGAGTAAGCATCAATTAACTCTGTGCCAGCCAACAGCCATAGTAATAATACAAAGCATTATCCAAAGTGATGATTGACATAAAGCGTCTATAAGTGGTTTTTTAAGTCCACCATCACATCCCATGGCTTAGCAACAATCGTACAAGTGAGGAATGTTGGGGTGAACCAGAAAATGTTGAGTAGAGCTGGATATTTATCGAGTAGTCGAAAGAAATTGACATCAATACCCAAATTAAAGCATCTATGCATAACATTTAGTAAAAGTTGGAGAAAAAATTCAGAAATTATCACCATTAACATTAAGTATCAAAATTCAAAAAAATGGACCTGAGAACTATTCGAATACATAGAGAAGAAAACTTCAGCTGATCAATCTTCTCAAAGCTAATAATCCATCCATGTCTCAGTTTAAGCTACAAGTGTACTTGCTGTGGTAGATTCACTGTAAAATAATGAAAACATTCACAATCAGCAAAAACGATAATTTATAAATAGAACGCCAAAGTATAATAGTATGATCAATTCACTGAACGGATTCAAAATATAAGTAAACACACAAAGAAGATGAGGAGATTCAACATCTATTTTATATACATAAAAAAAATTGTTTAGACCTAGTATCTACCAACATTGTCAAAGGCATGCTTAAAGTGCGCTTAAGCCCTAAAGTGAGGCTCGAAACATGCGGAGCGCTTCATCTCACTTAATGTGAGTTTAGTGTCATCATCAAGGTTCTTAAGGTGATTTCTTGCCAATGAGCACCTTCTGAAGAGATGCCACTAAACAACTGATATTTTCACTTTATCATAGTTTTTTTTATCATAGTTTTTTCTTATTTCAAATTATTTGCCGATATATTTGTCATTCATGAATTATTAGTCTTGGATTAAAATATAAATTTGTAGTTTGTCTCCCTTTGCACCTTTTTTCATTAAGCTCTCGCTTTATTTGTGCTTAAGCCTCAACAGGTCTTAGAGCTTTTTTGCTTTTGATATCATGGTATCTAACTTGTAATTTTGGCAAAGGGGGCGCGGACAAACCACCATTGTGCCCCTAGTTAAGGGACCCATGTATGTAGTTAAGGCTTTCTTGAATAGGAGATGATAGAATTTTGGCATGACGCTATTAATGAAAAAGGGTTTTTCATATTAATTAGCCAATAACAAACAACTACTCTCTAAAGGTCCGAAAACACTTCTAACAAAAAGCACTTCTCAAAGTAGATTATGAACCTTGCCAAACAGGCCATGAGCAGTCTTGAGTTAGTGCAAGCTGGCTCCTGAAGAAAAGGTATTGATGAGAGTGTGGAGACTACGAAAAGGGCTACTTGGACTATAGTTAAGCGGTCTTGAGGGAATAAGGGGAACTTGGCTGTGGTAACTTACAGCCAAAGTATAATGAAATAGTGAAATTTTATGAACAAGTCATATCAAAAGTTTACGAGTAACAACAAAGAGGTTTTAACCCAAGTATGCAAATCAAACCCAATGACTAGTTTTTTCCAGAGTGGAACTCTAAGGTAGAACAAATCAGCATCAAACTATAGCAACATGTCAATAAATGTTTCGTCTTCAAATTGGTACCAGAAGCATTACTAGAAAACCAACGTTTTAGCTCGACTCTTTAAAAAAAAAAGTCCTTATCAGGATGAATAAGAACTGACTAAAAGGTATCTCATATGGAATAGTAAGATAGGAATACAGCAAAGAAAGCAATGTTTCAGCTTTATTCTTCAAAAAGATCCTTTCCATGTGGAACAAATATGCACCATAACTAGTGAATCATAATTTAGAAGCCATTCATGTCGATCTATTCCTTTTCTTTTCTTAAGGTTCACCCAAACAATCCAATCCCTTAATCATATAGCAAACATAAGCCACAAAGAATCACACAACCACAAAAATTAAAGATTAATATTTCTGAAAATAACGGACCCCAGAAGCAACCAAACCACAGAATAGGGGGAAATGCAAAGTCACATTGTTAGGAGTGAAAGAGAGCGACTTACTATTTCCAGACAGGTGGAAGCTTCTTAGTCTTCTTGTAATAACGAGCAAGGCGGTGAATCCTACTCTCCACCAAAATCAAGCGGAACTTGGAATCCTTGTCCTTTCTGTTCCTCTCCAAATGCTTCCTGATGGCAACTGCCTTCTTAATAAGGTGGTATAGATCCTCCGGGATCTCAGGAGCAAGTCCTATCCAATTGTCAAAAAAAAAATACATATATTAAATCAACCAACTGCTCATTAATTCCAAACTAAACAGTGAATTATCGATATATTCCATACTATTGGGGCACATTTCCTTCTAATTGATATATTAAACCAAATTTTATTTAAATCTAACTACAATTGAATTTCTAGCAGCATTGATGAGCTGGAAAAATATAATAAAATACCGTGAGCTTTGAGGATACGCAAAATCTTGCTCCCGGTGACACTCTTGACTTGAGCAATTCCATGAGAATCACGAAGAATCACACCAATTTGTGAAGGTGTCAATCCTTTTTTCGCAAACTTGCAGATATTGTCCTCAACCTAAAATTATAAAAACACAATCATTCATATATTTGATCTTAACATCTATTTGTCCGTTGTTCCTATATGAAGATGTACACATTAACAGCTTGTTTGGATGATTGTTACCGAAACACAACCATTCATTTATTGATCTAATATCTATTTGTTCGTTGTTCCTATGTAAAGATGTACACATTAACAGCTTGTTTGGATGGCTGTTACCTGTTGAATTATATTGTTAATTAAAATACAATGATTGTTTGATTGTTATTTAAAGTTTATTGTATTGTATCGTTAAATCCATCGTTACCTAATGATGAAATGTACCCATTTTATGTAACGATTAATTTGGTATGATCGCATTATTAACTTATTTTTTCTTCTTATTTTATCTTTATTTATATCTAATAGTCTTATTTTATCTTCTTTTACCAATTCTTTTGAATGAAGCATCTTCTAAGCAGAATCACTTGCTCACTATTTATACACCTTAATGACTCATTTGGACATTTCACTATTTAAACCCTATCTTTTTATAATAACTCTAGCCCGTGCCCTACCTTTCTTATAAGTAGGTACTTCAAATTGCACACGTATGCCATTATGTAACCACGGAAAACTATACAATCTACCTAAAAGTTGTATTCATCAATACAATATGACACAATATATTATGAAAAGATATGTAACAATCATTCAATCAAAGCATAAGGGACTGTTTGGACATATAAAGTTTATTGCTTATACATTGAAGTGAACTCTTTTCACTAATAAAACTTCTACATTCCAGATACACAAATTCAATTTTCCAATATACTTTTTTAACTTATTTTAAATACTAAAATTTTCAAATATCACCAAATTCATGTCCAAACGCCAATTAAAAACAGAAGGGAAAAAAAAAACAAGAGTAGATAATTTACATCTGGAGCGGAGATCTTAAGCCAACTGGGAGGAGTTCTCTTGTAAGGAAGAGCCGACGCTGAGATACCCTTACTAAAACCCAACAACCAAAAATGGTGAAAAAAATAATTATTTTGCTTCGAAGTAGAAGTATGGAGAAAATACTCACCCGCGACTGTGCATACGACCCATGGCGAAGATTACAGTGAGCTCACTGAACTGTGTTGCTCAAAGCGTAGCTTCGGTCGGTTGAAGGAAGTTAACAAACCCCAAAAGGTTGCTTCTTCTAGGGTTTATGGGAGTTGTCGGTATTTTGGGCTTCAATTTTGCTGAAAGGATTGGGCCGTTAAATTCTGGGTCTGGCTTCTTTAGATATCCAATGGGTCATTTGCACTTTTGTTCCTATTTTGTGTTGATTTTTAATTTATGGAAATAACAAATCATTTTTTTCGCGAAACGTAACTTTATGCTTTTTGTATAGTATAACTTATGCTTCATCAGACATAAATTAAATCACAATCTTAACAACACGCTGTCAAATCGTGCAAGTCTAGATCAAAAACTGATAATATGCTTCGTGCTCTTTTAGGAGTCATTCAGATTGAAATGACACTAGGTAATCCCTAGTAATTGGGTGATTTACAAAAAAGTAACTTTAAAAGTGGATGATATTGAACTTTTAACCTTGCTTTGCTTCATAGGCAAAATTTATAATTTAACAAATTTGGCTTTTCAAGTTTGAAGATCTCGTTATTTGACAAGTGAGCGTTTCAAAAGTTCAAGATCATTTATTTCTGATGTCATTAGGCGTAATTCCCTGGCTGTAGTATCCACAATGTATAATATACTATTTGGTTTCTATAAATTATTTAAATACTAACCGATTTTTGATAGAGCTGTCAAAATGGGCTTGGCCCGCTAGGCCGGCCCAACCCAACCCTTGAATTAAGTGGGGTTGGGCCTAATTTTTTTGGCTCATTTAGGAACGAGGCTTTTTAGCCCAGTCTCATTTGGCCCGCTAGCCTCGTAGGCCCAATCTGGATGCCTCAGAGGCAAGCCTGTGGACTGTGAATATTTAAAAATATTTTTATATATAATTTCAGTAGTGTCTTATTTATAAAGTTTTTATCAATAAATATTTTTAAAAATAAAAAATTAAGTCTTTTAAACTAGCTAGTTTTTTGTGGCAGGAATAGTGGAATGATCAACATTTTCCCGCTAAATCTTACGTTGACTATTATGTATTTTTGTTGTATTCATCGAAATGTATGATTCATAAATGTATTTTTGTAAGTATTCACCAAAGTGGTGATTCATAAATGAAAATTTATATGTATTGATGTCGTGTTCATAAACGTCAACGTTCGATACGCTTAGATACTCTTTCTAAGAGAGTAATATTGTTCCTTTTTTGGTTGAACCCGTGACCCGCTTAGGACTGGGTTGAACTGCTATTTTATAGGCCCTTTAATTAAAAGGGCTAGCCCGTCCCAACCCATTTAACTCTCTAACCCGTTAGGGTTGGGTTGGGGTGGGCCAATCAATTTTGACAGCTCTAATTTTTGACAAATTTCTGGACTTGCTGCTACTTCTTTCTTGAAGGTTTGAACTTTGAACTCCTATTTTGACAGTTAGATTTTGTTCAAGTAGTAATAAGATGATTGTAATATTTGTATAGCACCAACTGAGTGCAAATTGTCACCCTTTAGCATTCCCAGCAACAACATACCCAGTATAATCTCATAAATAGGATTTGAGGAAGGTACTGCATACGCAATCATTACCCCTACCTTGAGGGTAGAGATGCTTTTTTTCCGATAGACCTTCACTCAAGTAAAAACAGTTCAAAAAACAACCATTTAGCATACACTAGCAGAAATAATACTATCAAAGCATACTGTTCTTGCTAGTTCGATTGATGTTACATGAAAATTACTCCATAAATACACATAAAAATTCATCACTACAAGAAGTAAAAGCATTGACGCGCTGAGTTAGAGATACATGGCATCTGAACTATACATAACTGGTTTAACATTGCAAGAAGTGATTGTATACCACATACCCGGATATAATCCGAACATTTGAACAATGAATTGTTCCATGACAGTGCAAGGGGAAAATACAATAAAATCGACGATTAGCAAAATGGCTAATGAAAGATACACTTAAAACAACAAAGGCAAAGCTACCAAGGGCAAAGTTAGGTCCTGTTTCTTGGTATTGAGTAATTTAGCCAAAGATGCAAATCTCCTGCATGTAAGAAATAAGCGAAGTCAGTAAAATTAAAAACATTTAACTGAATCCTGTTACTGATCAAAACTAAGCACAATTGATGTCATCTCTTCTAACTTCTTGCTCCTGCGTCTTAACATCAGCAAATAACTTATTTCCATCCCGCCTCAAGTTTATTCTTAGAGTTAAATGTATTAGACTACACTACGTAAAGGTCATGATTCCCAAACCTCCCAGTGGTCAAGTTAAGCAATTTGGAGGCAGCATTTACTCGACTATAACTATGTAAAGTTATCTGTCTTACAATTTGTCCATTTCTCAAAACTCAAGTTATCTTTGACTTTTTTTATAAGCCAGCTTTCTTGTACCTTGACCATACCACAGGGTATTTGTTATCTATCGGGCAATTCTATCTATCAAGGGTTAGGTAGATGGGAAAGAAATCATCAAGCGTTCTTTGCTTTTGCTAGGGTTTGAATTGTGGTCTTCCATGATTAAAATCTCAATTTATATACCACTAGGTCACACCCTTAAGTGTTTATAAGTTATCTTTAATTTTATTTTTTAATAACGGAGGTATCCAAGTCATCACGTGAGCACCTCAACTGTAAGCAAAAATATAAAGGAATAACAGTGGTGTTTAGGTTTAACTGAAATGGTCATTTATAGAGTCTCTAATAATTTTTCTTTTCAAAGATGCAATTCAAGGGATCTGCGGCAGAAAATTGGTTATATCCTTTTAATTCTACTTTCTATTCTCTATCGTTGCTTCTTATATTTTTGTTTTTGCCAATGCATTTTTCAAGTCATTTTAGTGAGTGCTTACTAAGTCGATTATTCATCATTTAAATGAACATGCTTTCTCAAAAAATGAAGTTGCATATGTATTAAGAAGAACATGCTTTCTCAAAAAAAAAGGTATTAAGAACATCATTCTAGCTTCATTTAACACAGTCACATGAGTGGAAAAAACAACGATGCAACTCGTAGGATGAAGCTAATCTCTCCCTTTTCCAAATTGATTAAAATGCATAACCACGGAAGATCCAAATTGATGCTTATCATTTATTTTTTTTGATAAGTTAATGCTTAGCCCTATTCTCATTCATTCTGAATGCACCAAAAAGCTATCTGAAAATCACCAATTATGGTGAGGATCACCCTTCTTAGCTGTTTCTCACAACATTACTCTGCAGCAACTATTCACCACCCACATTCCTCAAATAGCCATTCAATATTGTGCCCACCCCACTTGTCATTGTGCACTTACCTTAGATGAGTTTTTTTAGAATATCAACCATCAAAAGATGAAAAACCAAGATTTTCCCCAAAAAGGCTTGACACAAAATATTTTTCAACATGAAATATAAATACGAAACATGTGGCCAAAGGCGGATCCAAGATTCCAAATTTATGGGATCTAAATTTTATAACGATGACTTCAATTGGTAATAATTGTGCTCTAAATTTAATATGTACACATATTTAATGAATTTTTCAACACAAATGCACTATTTGAACAAAAGCCACTTGATTCAACTGAACCCGTATCCGGGCTTCTATCTCTACCTGTGCATGCAGCAACTGCAACTAATCTTCAATCCTTTAGGGGGATGTATATAGCTCCAACCGGAAAACAAAAAGGGGGCCGGGTTAAAAAGGAGTGAAGATGCACTATTCTACCTAGTTATACCAAACCACGTACATTATAAAACTTGCACTTGTAGTTCAGCATAACCTTGATCATGTCAAGTTGAGCTCAAGCTCATGTAGTTGCCACAGTTTTTCTCTCTTTCTAGGATATCGGTGGTGTTAGAGCTAGCTAGCATGATTCTTGACTATTCTACCAAGTACATGCATCATCCAACCAACTATACCACTTATTTCCTCTATCTCTTTGCTTTCCAAATATAAAATTGCAAAGTAGGCATCAACACACAACAAAGTTCTTGAATTTGGCGCGTTGGTTCAGCATTCAGTTTTCAACAAAGGTCTTGAATTTGGCGCGTTGGTTCAGCATTCAGTTTTTTTGTTTGAGGTCGGATGCTCGAACCTCAACCCAAGTATATTTTTACAAAATATAACATGCTACTTACTTAAGATTGTGGCTAAGTAGTATTGAGCCCAAGAGCTCTTCCAGCTTAAGCCTAGTCTAAACCAATGGGTCAAGGATAACTCCTTACTTTCTTCAACAAATATCGACGTTACTAGCTGAAAATTCTGCCTAGGCCACTGATTGTAACGAGTACATCGAATTCTGAATTTACAAAAACTTGTATATATATGGAACTACTGAAAATGATATGAATAACAAGCTAAAATAAAATATTTGATAAGCCACTGCAAATATGAAAATTTTCACGAGAGTTTGATCGAAGCAACTCACATGCAAAAATCACTTGGCAACCATCCTAGCAATGAAATCCTCATACCGGATCTTACCATCGGATCCAGCATCAACTTCTCGGATCCACTCATCAAATTCCGAAGGCTCAAGCTTCTCACCAATACTAGTTAAAATATGCTTTAGATCCGAAACGACAACGTAACCTGTACCGTCTTTATCAAGTACCTTGAACGCATCGCGTAATTGGCGATCAAATGGCTCCGGCTTTAGATGTTTCGACATGAGTTCCATAAACCGATTGAAATCGAACGGCGATGTGAGTTTTTCCTCGGCGATTATTGATTTGAGTTGAGCTTGAGTCGGATTACCTCCGAGTGAACGCATTAGGATACCTAGCTCCGACGGTGAGATTTTTCCGTCGCCGTCGGTGTCGAAGAGAGTAAATGCCTCCTTCATGGAGGAGATTTGATCGTTGCTCAGATCTTTCCCCATTGTGCTCTTCGCCTTCTCTGTCTTTCTCTATTTCTTTTCTTCTTGTGGATTTTGTCACATGAAATGGGGATCTAAACTTGTGATTATATAAACTTGAGGGGTGTTTAGCTAATTTATTCAAAGTTCAAAGAAATTATTAGAAAAAGTTGAGTTTTATAGTTCAATTTTCATTCTATTTTTATCCAACTAAACTTCACCCCAATAAATAATATCAGGGATATGTCGGTGTAATCTCACAAATAAAATTAAAAAAAAATAACGGAGATTTATTTTTATTTTGTAAGTAGAAAAGTTGGTTAGATAGATCTCTAGTTTGAGAAAAAACATAAAAAGTAGGTTGGAGAAAGAAATACAAAAATAAAAAAGCCACAATAAAATATTAAAATTTAGCATGACAAATTTTTGGAAAAAAATAGAACATTAATTACAAAATAATATTATAATCAAAATAGAAGAAACAATATAGCAACAAAAATCAAAGATTGAAGAATAATTAACAATATGATCAACTAGCCCTCTAACCTTAGAATATGTCATTTATAGTTTCTAATCTAAAATCATATCGATAAATCAAGTTGCATCAATATTTCTTCAACCTCCTCAACTTCTCTTGAAATTATTCATATCCAACCTTACACCTCTGCATTAGGACATGTGTATCTCCCGTTCCCATTCTCAAATCGTCTCACTTTTGTTTTCTAACCTCTTATCTTTTATTAAGGCTATTTAGTACTATCTAATTAGATATCAAAATTTCACAATCCAAACACCTTATAATAAAGTTTTTTCTTCTTCTTTTACCTCTCCTTGATAACTCACAACTCATATTTTATATTTTTAGTGAAAATATTTTTTATCTTAAAAAGTGATTATTTTGTAATTTTATTTGAAATTTATCCCCCAACCTCCAAAATTTCAGAAAAAAACAGAAGTTAGGATAATAAAACCCGCGGAGAGTAGGCGGTATTCAGATCGGTGCAATTCCGCTTGCTCCGTCGTAGGGGCAACGGCAATGGCAAATACAGCAGAAGAAGGAGGGACAGGATAATGGGGAATGCGTATTGTATATTCTGCGGATGTATAGAACAAGCGAGTGTAGGTGTGGTGGAGAAATGGGGACGTTTCGATAGGCTTGCAGAACCAGGGCTCCATTTTTTCAATCCATTGGCTGGTGAACGTCTTTCTGGAATTCTCTCAACTAGGATCTGTTCTCTTGATGTTAAAATCGAGACGAAAACCAAAGTAAGAGCAGACTTACCATGCCAATTTCTGATTATTAATTTTTAATTTGTGTTTTTTCATGTCTAACGTATGTTTCGTTTTGTGATCTATGCTCTTATCATGTTTTAGTCGGTCAGTCTCTGTTAAATATTGCACTTTATAGCGTAGTGGTTAGTAAAGTGGATTGAGAAACATGAGGTCTCACGTTCAAATTCGAGTAGAAGCAATAACACTAGTTGAATTTGATCATATATATACTAGCTTTGATGAATAGAGTTACCTGGTACCTGTATTTGGTGTGAGGTAGATGATGCTTGTGGAATGAGTCGAGGTACCTGCGTACCAGCCTGGACATCATGATTATTGGGGCTCTAGTTGCTTAGAAAAGAGTTGCCTGATGCATGAAGCTTCCTGCATTCATGTAGGGTTTGGGGAAGGGGAAATGGGGAATTTATATTGCGCATTCTGTGGATGCATAGAATAAGAGAACGTAGGTGTGGTGGAGAAATGGGGTCGCTTCGATAGGCTAGCCGAACTGGGGCTCCATTTCTTCAATCCCTTGGCTGGTGAATGCCTTTCTGGAATTCTCTCAATTAGGACCTGCTCTCTTGATGTCGAAATTGAGACTAAAACCAGCGTAAGAGAGCTTACAATGCTAATAATTCCTGATTTTTCATTGGGCTTTTATTTCATGTCTAATGTATGTTTTCTTTTACCATTTGTGTTTAATGATCAAACCATATGTATTTCCTATTGTATTTTGCTCTCTCTCATGTTTCAGTCGGTCCGTCTCTATTAAATTTTGGGGCATTGGTTATCCAAAGGGGTGGTTTAGTGGTCAATGGAGTAGGTTGAGAACCATGAGGTCCCACATTCACCGGTGGAGGCAAAAGCACTAGGTGAGTTTTGTCCATCTGTCCAAGCTTTGGTGGATGAAATTACATGTTACCTATGATAGTGAGAGGTAGCATTGCAATTAGTCAAGGTGCAGGCACGGACACCACTATCATCAAAACATAATAGTTGGGGGTTTGGTTGCATAAAAAAAGACAGTCACTGGTATGCGAAATATCCCGCGTTCATGCAGGGTGCTGAAGAGCCAACCCCAAGGACGTGTAATGTAGGCAGCCTACGCTATCACAAGCATCAATGTCTAATCACCACCCTTTGGTTGCATGAAGAGTGGTAAAATTTTTAGATTATGTATTTTAATGGTGGTATTGTGAGGTCTCTGTGAGCTTATTATTGTCTTTTCTATGAAGCTACTGTTCTTGTAGTACTTAGGTAATTTGGTAAAAAGTAGTTGACATGATGGATGATGAAAAATTATATTTTAGGAACTTTAGATAAAAATGAGCGATTCTTTTCTTTCTTCGGAGAACTTTGACTGATATGAAATTTTCAGGACAATGTTTTTGTTCAAATGCTGTGCTCAATCCAATATAGAGTAATCAGGGAAAACGCTGATGATGCTTTCTACGAGTTGCAAAATCCAAGGGAACAGATTCAGGCTTATGTATTTGATGGTAATTTGCTGTGTTACGCATCCCTTTTTATATGGCATAATCTTGAGTATTTCGTCTGCTATTTTGATGACACACATCTCTTTCGATGTTCCCTATATCTGTTCTAGTTGTTCGAGCCCATGTACCGAAATTGAATTTGGACGAGCTTTTCGAACAGAAGGATGAAGTTGCTAAGGCCGTCCTGGAGGAACTTGAGAAGGTAATTTCATGCTCTGTGGATCCTTCTAAGCTCAACTGAATATTTTGACTCTTAGGTGAATAGAAACTCTAAACTTTATTATCTATGCAAGGAGAAATGACTCAGGACAGGTTAGGCACAAGGAAAATAATGTTACTCCAAAACAAGCCTGTATACACACTATGACCATTCTGCATTTCCTTTTTTTCCCCAATGTGGAGGTGCATTACATCATCTTATATTGCTGTCCTCTTCCAATTTTATGGTTTAGTAGCCTGCTTAATAGGATCTTCTGCCTAATATTTTTGGGATTGTTTTTTGCTTTCTCAAATTTGTTCTTCTTTTAGGATTGACGCACAGTTGAATGATAGATTTATTAGTGATAAAGGAAATGTCTCTGCTGCTTATATTTGTGTTTTTCTTTTCTACATGTATTTTCTGAAAATCAAAGTCCAAACTTTTGGAATAAGGCTTCAAATGCCATTAAAATTTAAACAGGAAATGAAAAAGTTTAGATCCATCGGATGACTCGTCTTGGATCATTGGCACGTGCTTGCTTGATGAGATCTGTTCATGCAAGTGTCTCTCAATTGAGGATATCCATGTAGTAGACTGCGATTCAGTAGAAAATAATTATTTGAAGTACTCCACAAATTCTTGGGTTTTCTTTCAGCACTTCTCCCGTTTCTAAATTATTATTTATTTATTTCTTCCTCCTATGATATAGATTTTCATTGGGCTATATTCACAATTCAGGCGAAGGTGCTTCGCATTTCAAGTGTTGCACTTCCATAGAATTGTTTCTGTTGTCACCAATATTGAAAGGGAAATATGCTGTTTATTTTTGCTTGCTCTTTTGGTACTTGACAATTTTGCATTGTAGAGCCAAAAAGGTCATGAAATTCCCACTCTATATAATAGAAATTTGTGTTCCTTTTCAAGATATATCCTGATGTTAGTGTGTCTGTCAGGTGATGGGAGCATATGGATACAATATTGAGCACATACTGATGGTTGACATTATTCCCGATTCCTCTGTACGGACAGCAATGAATGAGATAAATGCAGGTAATGGAATGCTCCTAGTGTTGCAAATGAACACAATATCTAGTTTAAACAATTTTAACACACCCTAATTCAAAAGGAGTTTTTCCCAACCTCTTCAGTAGGTATAAAATGGTTTGTTGGTTATATATACTTGAGTATTTGCTCTTTCGAAGTTCTGTCATATATCGGAATATAATCGTGTGGTGCTGATAACGAATGCATCTGGTGTGTGGGAAGAAAGATTTTTATATTTATGCCATTTCTGAAAGCACTTTATGAATTTATGATAAAGATGGGCAAACATATTTGGAAAATTTCAAGTGTTGATAACTTCGATATAAAGAGTGCCTCCAAGCTATGTTGCCATACTCTCCAAAAATGATGCCGCACCCATGTCAGATCCTCCAAAATGCACTGCTATTGGAGGATTCGACACACGGCCTTCGATGAGCAACATAGCTTCCAAGTAGTTGTTGTGTTGATCATGCAGACAAACTGTTCTTTGCTCTAATGTGTACTCTTCTCCTTTGCATGTTGTATGTTGTATTGTAGCTCAAAGAATGCAGCTTGCTAGCGTATACAAGGGAGAAGCAGAAAAGATTCTCCAAGTTAAGAAAGCAGAAGCCGAGGCGGAAGCCAAGTATTTAGGAGGCGTTGGAGTCGCTAGGCAGAGGCAGGCGATTACGGATGGGTTGAGAGAGAACATATTGAATTTCTCTCACAACGTGGAAGGCACCTCAGCTAAAGAAGTGATGGATCTCATAATGATCACACAGTACTTTGATACAATCAAAGAACTTGGAAATTCTTCAAAAAACACCACTGTTTTCTTACCACATGGTCCTGGTCATGTTCGAGACATCGGTCAGCAAATACGCAACGGGATGATGGAGGCAGCCAGTGCACAACATGTCAACACTGAATAGTTCTTTTGGTTCCTCAGTATATGTTTCACTTGCCTCTGGGCAAAGACTAAATAAAGCTGCTTCGTTCGATGTTTGTTTGGATGGATCATCTTCGTTACCCGTTAGCTGTGATATTTTCAGGATGTTATAAGTTATATCATGTGTATATGGAAAGTGAAATTTGAGGATAGTCGAGTTTTTGGAGTAACATACCCTCTGAACTCTTCAAACCCCACTTCTGAAATTACACGGGATATGTTGTTGATATGTGCTTCTATGCCATTTTCACCATGTCTTCTTTTTATTCATTACTCGATGTAGTCCCTTAATTTCCAACTTTTTTGGGGTGCAAAATTGAGCTCTTTGACTTGTACATACCCTCGTTGTTGAGTTAGCCAAATATTTGTTCCTATTTGACAACAAGTACGTATGCCAACTCTATATCGAGTTGTGTGGAAACGAAATGCAAAAACAAGAATAAGTCCAACAGCCATATCAGGCTTGGACTATTCAAAATTGTCAACAGATGTTTGACATCCTTCAAAAGCTGCATATTTTTGAAGGATCCGACATGGGTCCATCAACATTTTTGGAGAGTCGTCGTCCTAACAATATTGGTGTTCCATCATGTTGTACTAATCAAGGGACAAGTACTAGCAAATTCAGTTACTTTTTGTATCTACACATTACTTCTCAACCATAGCAACAAAAATATATAAACTGCTATACAAAAGACGGAAAGTATTTAATTAACAATCAATTTCGTCTATAGTTGAGTTGGTATCTAACTTGTATGACAACTTACTAGATATCTGTTCTCTGAAGGTAAAACTCAAGCCGACTCTCCTCAAAGGAATACTCAATCTCCTCCTCCACATGGGTGTTTTCAATGAGCTTCGAATTGTAAGGTGTAACAACAGCAGGACCTGGTGTTGTCGTCTGCATTGGAACAGATACGGTTGATGGAGTAGAAGGCACGGGAATTGGCATTGCTTTAGCAGGAGTTCTGTTCTCTTCTTCATAAGTAGAAATTGACTTTACAGGAGTGGAGACTGGTGTAGTATGGTTACTTAGTGGGGTCTTTATCATCGTTTCACTATGTTTTCTGTTCATATCTCCCAATATATTTGTTGCATTGGACTTAGAAGAACCTTTGGAAGAAATGGGCGAGAAAGGCTTCCGCATTACTGCTGTCTCAACTTCTGAACCATTTAGTGCACTGATGGGCTGCTTTTTCAAAGGAAGTTCATCTATACCCAAACCTCCTCTCCTCCCTAAGCAAAGAAGCATAACAAGATTAAATTGAATAAGGGGTAGTACACTTGAATTCTTTAATATAATTAAAGAAAGCTTGTTAGAATTCACAAACAGCATTATGCATCTGGACAAAAGATGAATGTCAAGACTTTTTCCCGGGCCGAATTTCCAGAGGAATGAGTTCTAAAAAATATTTCATGAGAGGTGAGGAGAAGATTACCTGCTGATAAAGCTCCAATTCCATCATCGGTAGGATTATTAAATTGGTCAAGTTGATGAAAGTGCTCGGACTTCTTTGCTTGACGTGTGTTTGGGGTAGCTTTAGTGGAATGAGGGAGTTCAGTTTTACAAGTGTGCTGCATTGTTCCTCCTAGCGAAAGCCTTCTATTGCTCGGAGCACCACTGCATGACAATTTAGGACCTTTTTTGGCACTTTGGTTCTTCATAGGGCTGGGTTTTGAGCCATAAAGAGACTCTTGTTCTGCCATTAACTGTCCCTGAAGTTTCTTCTGGTCCTGAGATGAGATGAATCGCGTGCAAGTTAATGGCTTCCCATAATAGAAAAGATATATAGTCAACCAAAAGGCAGTTGAGAGTTCATACCCTTTGCTTCTTACGTTCTAGCTCCTTTTCTTCACGCAAGATGGTATACTCTTCAAGCATAGAGAGGAGAGGAATCTAACAAAAAAGAAACAACCACTTTAGGGAGATCTACATGTATGGAACCTTACACCTCAACATTATCATATCTTAAAAAGTAAGCTACAAAATGCTTACCCCATCATAAGAGAATTGAGTTCCTCTCTCGTTTTCCCAAGCTTTTGTTTTTGAGGCCAATGCCTCCACCATTGCTGTTGAACAACATTAATTTATTTCATTCATTCACCATTAAATATCATTCTCTAACCTTTATATGGAACAAATATGCATTAACAAAAGGAAAGGAAATTAATAGAAACCTGGAAGTTTATTAACCAAAGCACGAGCTTTCTCAGCACGCTTTAGAGTTAGGTGGGTGCCTCGTCCAGCATTGTAGCGATTTTCATCCTAGACAATAAATCAAGGTAATGAATAAGCATTTAGGCCTATTTCATGGAACATGTAAATGCCAGTTGAAAGAAAAACAAACCCTGTTATACTCCTCAAGCCAACACTCCTCTTCACATGCAGCGATCCATTTCTCGACTCTGTCTAGAATGTCTTTCCTGCTAAAAGCTTCCTCTTTAACTTGAGCTATTTGGAGTTCAATTTGTTCAAGGACAGCATCAGCATCATCGACAGCTCCTTTTCAGAGATATGAACAAAGAAGAGCATATAACTAATCTCATAACAAGGACGTAGTAATCAATTGAATTTCTATGTGATTACTACTTAAATACCAGATTCAATTGCTTCAATAGCTATATTCATTGCACTGTCTGAATCATCAACCATATGTGTTTTTCTGTAGATCTCCTCTAGTTCTGACTTCTTCTTGAGAACAAGCTCCTTCATTTTGCTTGCTTTCAATTCCTCCAAACGACCCACTTCTTCCTCAACCTTGATAGTAAAAAATCCATCATATTCAGGCCAAAAGAAGAATTTTTCAAAGTCAAGCAGAATGATCACAAAGATACTATACTCACATAAGTAATGAATTCCATAGACAACATGTTAGGCTCTGTTATCTCATGTTCTTTGGCAGCTATTTTACATGTGACATTCTGAAACATCTGTTGCTCTTCAATAGGTGTATCCATCAAATTCCATAGTTCCAACATGGACGTAGTAAGATCTTGCAGCTGCAAAATCCAGAAGGTCATCAATGTCTAAGGAGTGAAAAAAAACGCTAGGTAACTCAAGAAGAATTTACTCAACCGCATACCCGCTGCATCCTTTGTAACTTAACTTCTTGTAGTCTTTGTATTGTAGCTGCTAAATTTTGGATGGTATCATCACAAATGTTCTTAGCTTCTTCTGATTCCCCAAGACTTGGATCAACCTCATTGATAGTATGTTTGAAATCCATGCCAAGAACCGAGCATAGTGAATTTAAGGTACCTAAGTGATTCAGAACCTGTTTCAAACGTTCACTCTGCCAAAAAAAGAGAATAAATAGTCTAAGTCAAAGGACGGGGTCGGAGAACAATTGGCTTGATGTGATAGAAAAATTGTTAACCTTTTCTTTTTGAAGTGTGTGCAGTTCCGTATGCAATTCTTCAAGTTTTCGTAATGATAAATCACTTTCATCCACTACCAAGCTTGCAGAAGTAAACCTATAGATTTCATTCTTAATCTTCGTTATCTGCTTCATAACTTCAATGAATTGATTCTTTCTATCGGATTTCCTCTTCCGCATCTCCTCAAGTTCTGGAAGAACAGCCCTAAGTTCCGCCTTCAAACCTCCTTGGCTCTTGTCAGACTGAATACAATATATTCATTAAATAAATCCTTACCTGATCTAGTGGAAGGTAAATGAAAACCTTACTTTAAATATGTTTATATAGAGTATTCAAATTCAACTTTTTCTGTATATTCTAGAATATAAGAGGAGCCTGGCTTGGTCATCTTAATAGTTAATACTGTTGCAAGAATAAAGCCAACCTGCACTAGTCCAATACAGTTTATTTTTCTATTTACAGATAAGGCCACTGTGATATGATTATTTCATACAACACAAGCACACATTGAAAACTGTAAAGGTAATTGACTAAATCATTCCTAACCTGTTTGATATGCACTGGTCGCTCCCCCATTGCAGAACAGATAGCTGCAAGCTCTGCTTCAGAATCAGCGATTGCCTGCCTTAGTTGAGCTCTGCTTTTGTTTGCTTGGTCCACTTTACGTCTATACACTTCTAGACATTCTCTTTCAATCTCAAATAGCATTCTGTCCCTCTCAGTATCACATTCCCCAACTTCATCCCATATAATCTTTAAAAACAAAAAAGCAAGAATTAGACAATGGACATGCTATCCATCATGAAATAATCAAGAAGATAACATATGACAAGTAAAGAAAGATACATGAAGAGAAGGGCAGGTCCCACTAAATAAATTATGAACAAGTTAGTGGCATTATATTCATGAAAATTACCTGCAGTTCATGTAGCAACAACCCACATGTTGTTTCCGTTTGCAGGAGTGGATCATTTTGAGGAGTTGACATATCAAAGATATTTCAACCACCAAATAAGAGAAATTCTTACAAGATTATCTTCGAAGAAACAATGTATAATCTGAAATCAAAGTGAGCAATTTCACTCGTCATCAACTGTAACATTAGTCATAAACAGCACTGCAGCCTGGAATGTAAAGAAGCAATTGTTATGATGAATGATCAAGGAAGTAACAATTTTGTAATGTCCTTCTAATGTCTTATCTTCAAAAGAACGTGCCTAGTCCCAATATTTTTCACCTAAGAAACAATTTCAAAAGATATAACTCTCCTAAATTTTTTTAAAAAAAAGACTCCACCTTCCATTCTCATACTCACTAATAATAGTTCAATTTTTTAGCTACAGTCAAGTTTATAATCTATAGAATTCTTTTAAGTTCTTGAAATATCAAACATCTACTTCTCAAACTTATTAACATTAACTAAGTGCTCACTCGAACAAGCTAATTCAAATGCTTAGATTTCAGATCACCAAAAATTGAAACTGGCCATTGGGATAATTGCAATGATTCTTCAGATTTTAAGCAATATTCAACTTTATAATTAAATGATCAAGAGAATTCTTAAGTTCTAGAGAAATCAAATGAGTATCTATTCCTCTAACTTATTAAAATAATTAAGTTCTCAGTGCTCACTTGAACAAATTGATCAAATGCTTAATTTTCAGATTGCCGAAACTTGAAACTTGTCATTGGATAATCAAAAGGATTCTCCAAATGACTTGAAACTTACTAAGTTCTTATCAAGTTCTTATTAAGCTCTTTATTTTTGGTGTAAAGAGGAAGGGATAGAAGAAGCTGCACAAATTTTGGATTTTATAGGCACTTTGTAATCTATTAGCCTCTTTTTTTTCTCTTGTTGGAAACCAATTTTTGGAGGTCTCCGGCATATCTTTAATGCTGAGGAATACAACATTATCTTTCTCAAAAAAAAGTACTGAAAACTCGTAGGTAGTGTGCTACAGCTTCTGACCTTAATCTCTCCCTTTATTAAGTGAAATCCATATTCATGGGCCACTAACACATTGAAACAAATGGAAAAATTGTGTGTTAAATTATCAAAAAAATTGTGGAGACAGTGCTCTGAAATCCAAAGTTCATACTTCAGCACTGAAAATGAGTTCTGAAAAATCGTAGACAATGATAGCATTACAGCTTTTATAGCCTTTATGCTTTTTTCCTTTACTTAATGAAATGCATGTTAGTAGGCCATTAACACATCAAAACAAATGAAAAAATGCGTATGAACTTATCAAAAAATTAAGGAGACACTACTTCGGAATTCATAATTCATATAGAAAACTCGCAGAAAATGATAGGGTTACAGCTATTATAGCCTTAATCTCTGATTATTTTTTTTCCCTATTTTCAATTGAAATGCATATAAGTAGGCCATTAACACATTGAAACAAATGAAAAATTAAGTATTAAGTTGTCAAAAAACCTTCAGCACTGAAAATGAGTAATCGAAACTTGTACACAATGCTAGCGTTACAGCTATTATGGCCTCAGTCTCTGATTTTTTTTCCTTTTTCCAATTGAAATGTGTAAAGATATGACATCTGAGCCTAACTCAACCCCAAAAGCTAGCTCACGAGGGCAAGATTGCCCAAGTCCATATAAGCAAATCGCCAATTCATTCCCAAACTAATACGAGACTCTAATAAAATGCATATTAGTAGGTCATTAACACATTGAAACAAATGAAAAATTGTGTATTAACTTGTCAAAAAACCTTAAGCATTGAAAATGAGTAATGAAAACTTGCAGACAATGATAGCATTACAACTTTCATGGACCTAATCTCTCTTCTTTCATTTTCTTAATGAAATGCATATTAGTAGGCCATCAACACATCGAAACAAATGAAAAAATTGCATATTAACTAGTCAAAAAATAGTGGAGACACAGCTTGAGAATTCGTAATTTGTACTTGACCAATGAAAACTTGTAGATGCATAGCTTTACAGCTTATTTCTTAAGTGAAATGCATATTAGTAGGCCATTAACACATCAAAACCAAATCAAAACTTGCATATTAACTAGTAAAAAAATTGCGGAGACACAGCTTGAGAATTCATAAATTCATACTTCTACAATGAAAACTCAGATATAGCTTTGCAGCTTCTTTTTCGAAAGTGAAATGCATATTAATAGGCCAGTAGCACATCGAAACAATTGAAAAAATGCTAACAAAATTGTGTAAAAACTGTAGAGGCACAGCTTGGGAATTCATAATTCGTACTTGAGCAATGAAACATGTGGACAAAGGGATAGCTCTACAACATTTTTTTTCTAAAGTGAAATGCATATTAATAGGCCATAAACACATTGAACAATAGAAAAAAGGTACAAAACTGTATAAAAGCTGTGGAGACACAGCTTGAGAATTCATAATTCACATTTGAGCAATGAAAACACGTAGACAAAGCAGATAGCTCTACAACTTTTTTTTCTAAAGTGAAATGCATATTAATAGGCCAGTAGTACATCCAAACAATTGAAAAAATGCTTACAAAATTGTGTAAAAACTGTGGAGACACGGCCTGACAATTCATAATTCGTACTTGAGCAATGAAAACACCTATACAACGGCGATAACTCTACAAATTTTTTTTCTGAAGTGAAATGCATATTAATAGGCCATAAAACACATCGAAACAATTGAAAATGGTACAAAACAGTGTAAAAATTGTGGAGACACAGCTTGAAATTCATAATACGTACTTGAGCAATGAAAACTTGTAGAAGACGGCGATAGCTCTACAGCTTCTTCTTTTTTTCTAACGTGAAATGCATACTAATAGGCCACAAACACATCGGAACAAACGAAAAAAAACGTACAAAATTGTGGAGACAAAGCTCCGAAATTCATAATTTGTGACTTCAGCACGGAAAATGATTTTTAAAAAATAATAAAAAAGCGAGAAAGAGGAAAACTCACAACAGTATATTCTCGCCGGAAAAAGAGAAATCGCCGGAGGAGTTTCCGGCAGCAGAGAGAGATGATGATCTTGTCTCTTTAACAAGTAATTTTGAAATTTGAAAATTTGGGGTTTTCCTGATTTGGCGTCAATTATTAAAAGTGAAATAAATAATAATGGAAAGAAACAAAAGAACGGATGTTGTGGAACTGGGCTTTATGAGTGAGAAATCCACAAAAACCAAAATGTTTTTTCTTGGGCCTTGGCTATGGAGTTGGGCCCAACCTAGCCCAATTAAGCAGTTACCCCTCGACCCTCGTCTCAATTTATGTGATAGTATTTGAATTAGGAAAACTATATAATTGGACATACTCCACTACCATATATATTATTATTAACTATACTTCCAAAATATTACATATCTCATCATTAATTAAGAATTTTCTACCATATACTGAGGAGAATATATCTACATACATGTATTTTTGCTACCAAATACACTAAATAGGGAGAGAGGCGAGCAAGATCAAGGGGAAAGCAAGCGAGATTTGTTATTCCAGATACATATGAGAGCGGCGAGCGAGATTTGTTATGTATCTCGAATACATGTGAATCCACTTATATATAACGTATCTATAACAAATTACACTTAATTTTGACACTATGTGTATCCCAAAATACATGTATCTAAATGTAACTAGACATATCAAATCTAATAAAATACGTAATATTGTAAACTAAAGTATATCTAATTAACACCTAAACTAGTGAAATTTATGTAAATTCCTATTTGAATTTGACACAACTCAAAAAAAAAAAAAAAAAAACGACTTTTAAAATTTATGATTTAAAATAAATCTTAAATAATGTAAAAGAAATTTTAAAGATAAAAGTTATTTCTAATTAGAATAAACGTCTGAAATTCAAAGTGTGGCTTATTGCTCAAGTGCAAGCAAAACTTCTAACATTTTTTCTGAAAAAACTTTCAATTTTCACATTGTACCTCATCCTTTTGATGATACATTATTTTAATTTGTTCTTTTGCATTCGAGAATTAGCCAAATTAAATAAACTTTATGGGAACAACAATAACTTACCCAACGCAATCTCACCAAGAGAGATTAGTGTGCAATAAAATCCCTGACTTAGCAAACTTTTAGATCGTCCGACACACACCCATTGACATTTTCTAAGAGACAAATAACATAGAAGGAAAATGATATACCCAGTAACGAATGATGAAGGCCTAAAGCGGGGTCATAACAATCTCAACTATGTATTAACTGAGCTATTTTTCCGAATTGTCTATCAAAAAACTCAGACGTTATAGATTGTCCAGTCTCAGCTGTCTACCTTACAGACACAGAAAACTGGTTGAAGATGGACCGAAAGTAAAATTATATCAATGTCCACAGTAGCAACGGCAGTTGATCGATGAATGATGCAACAAACAAGTCATGTGTGGCTCATTCATGAGCCTATCTATTAGGAAACTGGGTCAGCATTGTGCCATCCTTTGGTGCAAGGTGGTATGGTCATGAACTCATCAAATTCTTTGACATGAACATCACAGCATTTCCACTGCAAATTCATTGGACAACCAGAAAACATGAGATTCTCCGATAGTGCTCTTTGAATTTTTATAAACACGGAAACTATCACAGAAGCATAACTTGGCACCAAAGAGATTTAACAAGATCAGTATCAATTCATCAACTTACTCCTTTCATCCGGTCATGGAAGATAGCAGGGCCAGGATGGTAACTACAAGCAGTGTCGTGATTTTCCTTTTCTGTAAAGGTCTTACCGCAGCTCTTGTTTTTACAAATTTGGGCCTCATTTATATCAAGTTTCTTTTTCACTGGAGCTGGATGGTCTTGCCGTACAACTGTATTGCTCTCAGAAGGTACAGATGTTACTGTATTTGATGCTTTTGGAATTGCTTCTCTGGGTTGTGAACCTTAAATGAAACATGATAGCACGAGAACTGATCAGAGTCGGCACTAAAAGCAAAAGAGTCCCTAAAATGGGAGTAGAAAAAGGCAGAGTAAAATGAAAACACACTTTTTCCTCATTATTAACCTACTAGGAAGCCACAACTGAGAAGCTTGTGTTCAGCATCTATAGAATGAACAGCCTCCCCTGCTACCTTTCAGCTTTGCTAAACTCAACTAGAAGTCTAGAATTGTCCTAGTCTTCCAAATTATAATGTTAGATGAAGTTAGAAAATGGAAGACTTACCATGATCAGAACAAAAGAATCCCTGGTGGCATCTAGGACAGGCTTCTTTCGGTGATGCATTGGTCATAGGAGCTGGTACACGCACCGGCACAGGAATTGCTTTATTTTTGGTAGCAGATGGTGTTGCGATCACTGGTTTTTCTGCTGTGTGCTTTCCTGTCTTACACCTGCAAGAATGAACTTCAATATTACAAATAGACACAGAAGAAATTACATGTTTTAGCTCGAAATTAGTAATCTCAGGTAAAGTTCCATTTCATCTCAGTCAAACAAATCAAGCAAATTATGAAGAGAAAAAAAGAGGGCAGTCCACTGCATCCATTCAGGGTCCGGGAAGGTTCGCATCACAAGCAAACTATAGAAGTGTTTCATAAATCTTTCTAAACTAGAGATAAGGAGACAAGGATTGATCAGGTAGTCAATATCTTCCCTAGCAAGAACGCCATTCGCTCATTACCTATCCAAAAGAAAAAGTATGTTCTTCTCTCATTGTTTGGAAGAATAAGGGGATAAAAGGAACCACCAATCTGTGACAGACGGAAACGAGTTTTTTCTTGATCACTTAACAAGGAAAGTGGAGGCAATAAAAATTAATAAATGACCCTGCAAAATACCTCCTTAAACTATTGAAAGTGATAATGCAGGGCAAAAGCTCCCTGCATATTCCACCATAACATCCCCTGAATCTCGAAAAGCAACAAAGGGTTTTCTAATTTTCCCATATTTGGTTGGTCAAAATATTTTGGAGAACATTTTCTCTAGGAAAACAAGTTCCTAAAAATGAAGAAAATAACTTCCTGATGAAAGTGAGGGAAAAAAAGTTCACAAGGGACATTCCAAGTTTGCTGTCTCCTTTCCAAATTCCAACCACCAACGCCCCCAAGCCCCACCTCTTGACCATCCCAATCCACGCCACCCCCTGAACCCCTACTCCTCACCTCATCCCACCCCCATAGGGGTTTGCTAGAATACATACAAATGCTCTTGGGAAAATATTTTTTATTTACTTCCCAAACACTAGAAAATAAGTTAGAAACCCACTTATTTTTCAAGAAAACATTTTCCTTCATACCAAACGCACTCAAAGAAACTGAAAAGTCAATACAAAATTGACAACTAATCTTCAACTAGAAGTGTCTGAAATGCTTTCAGCTAGGCTATCATTATAAAGCAATGAGTTACAGTAATAAACTAACATATTATTATGTAAGATAGTCATTTCAATCTAGTCATCTTACAAATTCAACTCTGAAAAGAACTTCTCTGACCACGTTCTTTTATTGGATTCTCCAAATCTTTCAAAGAAGAGATGCTTTTTCTAACACCTCAAGACTTCAATTTGTTACCTCTCACTTGCGCAGACATCAAGTAAATCTGCCCATCAAGGTTTAAAGTAGGAACAATTCACCTAGTATCACCTCAGTTGGATATAACATGTAATACATGATACATGCGATAGATGATAATATACCACCTCAGAAAGGATGATCTGTAAACAATTTCTAGTCCAATGATTTGATTGTCACCTATAACCATATTCAAATCTTCACTAATACTTCAAGGGGAGCTTACCAGTTTCAACATATTCTAGCAAACAGAAATAGTACTACTATCTGGCACAAAAGTTTCAAGTAAAATAAGGAAAAGCGTAAGTTACCCACCCAGGAATTTCAAGAAATAAACTGAAATCATGACTTTTTTTCTTGCAACAACTCCACTGCTTCATTCCATCATGAAATAAAGGCTGCAAACATGAACTTTGATGATTAGCTGGGTGTTTTAGAAGTTATGGTATCTGGAATGCAAGATAAGAAATCAGACAATTTATTTTACTTACACCCTGATGCCAAAAGATCCAGCAAGTGCATTCACGTCCAGAACGGTCCGTGCAAAAGAAAAACAAACATGTCAACAGATGTTTAGAAGGTAAGGCATAATGATAAGAATCAGGTTACCAGAATAAACAAGAAAATAATGCGGAAGCGAAATTATAAAGATTAAAGACAGAAATTGAAAGATATGTGAAATTCAAGAATAAAATCCCCAATTTCAAAATAAAGTGCTAAGAACCCTAATTGATCTTAGTATTCAAAATTAGCGGATTAAGACTAATTATGATACTAATAGAATCAATTCAAAAACTTAGATCAAAAGTGATCTAGACCCATATTACGAAGAAGAGAAACCTCTCAAATAATATTAATCATGTCTCTATTAAAATAATAAAATCAACCCCTATATATAGGGAAAACCTATCCCAAATAGAATAGGATTTAAATCCTACTTTTATGAAAACTTTAAACTAGGAAAACTTTAAACTAGGAAACTTTAAACTAGGAAATCATGAAAACTTGAAACTAGGAAACTTTTTAAACTAGGAAAACTTTTAACTAGTAAACTTTTTAAAATAGGAACTTTAGACTTTAAGCGTTCAGCTTTTTGGACTCTTTTATTGGGCTTGTGGCCCAATCTTCTTTCTTTTGGGCTTGAATTTGGACACATCTTTCGTGATAAACATATTCTTGATTTTGTATTGAAGACTGTCAACTTTAGTACAAGTAGGCTGACGTGGATGCTATCACATAACTAGTGTTCAACTGAATGGGAATGCAACATTAATCTAATACTTAAGATGACAATTATATAGTCTCAGTAGATTCCTGCCTTGGTCTATATATTCCAAGTGACAACCATATTTTTACATGTATCTGCAGTAAATTCACCAGTCCTGTGTTGACAGTTTTTTCTGATCTGTAAGCAAAAGGACAATCTGCTGATTCTTGATAAAGTAAACAGGGTTTTCTTAGGTGACAAGATTGCTTGGATATTAGCCAGATATTACATTCTATAGCTATATCTGTGCAACAGGATTGTACATGTACATGCATCTTATTTCTTAATTTGTTTTTTTTGCTTTGGTGGGTGGTCATCGGTGACTTGATAAGTTCTAAAATATAGAAATATTGTTGATAAAAAATTGTCTCATCGTATAGATACTGGTGGGCATCAAAGGGACTGGTGGTGGAATGGAGAAGTCATAGGAAAGGTAAATGCAAAGAAGGTTGCATACGCAAAGTTGGTGGAAACTGGAAAGTAAGGGTGAGAAAGAAAAATGGATGAATAGGGAAAGGTATAAGGTGGTAAGGAAGGAGGCTAAGTTAGTGGTTACAGCAGCGAAAACGATAGTTTTTGAACGCTTGCATGTGGAATCAGAGGACAAGGGCGGGGACAAAAGTTATATAGGCTAGCCAAAGCGAGACTCGAGAGAGAGTAGGGCCCGTGACCTGGACCAAGTGAAGTGCATTAAGGATGGGGATGCAAAGTACGGATGGAGGAGACACGCATTAGACGGAGATGACAGGCGTACTTCCATAAACTCTATGGAGTGGGGAACAAAGGCATTGTGCTGGGGATTTGGAGCACTAGGGCAGCAGGCGTCACGATTGTGGGTATTATAGGCATATAAATGTTGAGGAGGTTGAGGGTGTTACTCATAGTATGCGTAGGGGTAGAACGACTGGGCCAAACGAGATTCCAGATTAAATTATGTGTGTATGCCGTTTAAGCTAACAGAACAGTAGAAAATGGGAAAAAAAGAAAACCCCACATCCTAAAAGGGTTTTTCACTATGAACTTTGGAGAGATTAACACTTGAGTGTATACTGGTACATGAACGTATTCCAGTTCAAATTCTATAGCTATGCCATTCTTAAGCTAACAGAACAACATGAAGCTGGAAAAGAAAAACCCCACATTCCAAAAGGGATTTTCACGATTAAGTTTGAAGATATTAACACTGAAGAGATCACTAAATTCATGGAACGTATTCCCAGCTCAAATTCAATTGCTATGCCATTTCTAAGCTAACAGAAATACATGAAGCTGGAAAAGAAAAACCCCACATCCCAAGAGGGATTTTCATAATGAAGTTTGAAGAGATTAACACTGAAGTGAATACTGAATACATGAAGCTATTCCAGCTCAAGCTCTAACCTATGTCGTTTAAACTGACAAAACAGCAAGAAGTGAGGATAAGAAAAACCCACATTCCTAACGAATATTCATGATGAAGTTTGAAGAGATTAACACTGGATTGAATATATGAACCTATTCCAGCTCAAATTCTATACCCATGTAATTTAAGCTATCAGAACAGCAAGAACGGTAAAAGCAAACAAATCCCATATCCCAAAAGGGATTTTCACAATGAAGTTTCAAGAGATTTTCACTGAAGTGAATGCACAATAAATGAACCTACTCCAGCTCAAATTCTATACTCACGTCATTTAAGCTATCAGAACAGCAAGAATGGTAAAAACAAACAAACCCCACATCCCTAAAAGGGATTTTTCACAATGAAGTTTCAACAGATTATCACTGACGTTAATGCAAAATAATACATGAACCTACTCCATCTCAAACTCTAAACCCATATCATTTAAGCTATCAGAACAACAAGAATGGTAAAAGCGAACAAACCCCACATCCCAAAAAGGGATTTTCACAATGAAGTTTCAAGAGATTAACACTGAAGTGACTACTGAATACATGAATCAATTCCAGCTCCAATTATATACCCATGTCATTTAAGCTATCAGAACAACAAGAATGGTAAAAGCAAACAATCCCCACATCCCAAAAAGGGATTATTCACAATGAACTTTCAACAGATTATCACTGAAGTGAATGCAAAATACATGAACCTACTCCAGCTCACACTCTATACCCATGTCATTTAAGCTATCAGAACAACAAGAATGGTAAAAGCAAACAAACCCCACATCCCAAAAAGGGATTTATCACAATGAACTTTCAAGTCACTGAAGTTAATGCAAAATACATGAACCTACTTCAGCTCAAATGCTATACCCATGAGCAATCAGAACAACAAGAACGGTAAAAGCAAACAAACCCCACATCCCAAAAAGGGATTTCAAGAATGAGAGGTCAAGAGATAAACACTAAAGTGAATACAACGAATCAACCAACAAACAAAAAAGCAATTGAATCAGAAAGATTAAATGCGGTGCGAGACAAACGGAATCGTGATAAGTGCATGAGCCTTCAGGATTATCATCCTCAGTGAAGGTAGCGTTGCAACCGATCCTCTGACATCGAAGTCTCTCCATTGCTGATTCTCTAGAAACTACTGTAACTCTGACACTAGAAAAAGCTGATTGCTAAGTCTTTACATATTCTTTTCTTTTACCCCAAATTAATTTCTTGGAATCTGGGTTTTCCCAATACTCTCCTGGCCCATCTAATTGTTTTTCCTTTTGTGAAGGCAAAAATTTAAAGCTCGCGTTGGAGTTGCTCGGATGGTATAGTCCCTTTCAATTTTAAGATTATGCGTTCGAGTCACAAATAGCAAACGTGAGAGCTTAAGGAATAATTTTTTTTAAAAAAATAACAATAACTTTTTAGCTAATAGATAAAAATCTATTTGGATTATACTTTATTTTGTTTCAATTTATTTATTTTATATTTTTTAATTTGCTTAAAGAACAATATTTTTTTTCTATTTTCGTAATATATTTTTTAATTTCTCATTCAGTAACTGGTATCTATATTGGAGTTCGATTAAATTTGAATTTATGTTGAAAATTTTCACATTAAGAAATAAAGTGCTCCCTGACAAAAAGCAATTCTGTATATTTTGACAATAGTTAATGCAAGTCACATGACATGTTTAAATTCATAAAATTAAAGGATATATGTATAGGAGAAATTCTTTTGGCCAAAATATTTGGCCAGGTAAAATAACATATTTCACACTATATTATTTTATCTTTTTGAACATTTTTACCATTTAAACTTTAATATCTTTTAATTTAAAAATGAAAAAAAGATTAATTTATTTTAAAATTAAAAAAATATTATATACTTTTTAAATTTCTGGCCAAAATTTCTGGTCATTTAGCATAACTATATATATATAAAATTTAAAATTACAAGGTCCAAAATCAATATTTTAACCGGGAAGTAGCACTTTTCAGATTATTTAGTAATTTATTTATTTATCTCGCATTAAAATAACACACAAATTAATAAGGAGATTTTTTTTACCCCATGGAGTAAATTATTTTCTCATTTTAGGTATGACAAAGAGTGGGCCTCTTTTTTTCCCATAGTGACATCTATAATTTTATCCAGTGTTCATCTCAATATGGTCCATGTTTTTGTGAAGAACCAACAAACAAATAATCATAGGCAACATCCTTGAGAACCAATTCTTTTTTTTAACCAAATGAAATGAACTCAAAGTCTTAGTTTGATTGGAAATAAGTTATCCCAGGATAAATTATCCTGGGGTTAGCTATTTTGGAATAATTTATCTCACCATATATATGGGATAACTTAACTCATCACTATAATATAAATGGTGGGATAAGTTATCCCAAACATGGCAACCAAACAACATAAAAAAAATTTAACCCATCACTATTATTTTTAATTCCTCACACTAAACAAGCCTGTATCACATGAAGTTTTGTATCCCATGACTCAATGCATAAGGCGGTGTGGGAAGAGCAATGATGGTAGAGGGTGACATCGTAGCGTCTCCTTCGTGCAAGCGTTTAAATATGACAAAATCTCTTCTGGAGATTAAAGTGACGAGGTCGCAAAGAGTTTTGGAACTCAGTGCAAGTATTCATTGAATTTATTGTCAAAAGCTGATCTTTCTGCAAGCAAACCGAAATAAGATATAAAATTAGCCTCAAATGCAGGAGAGCTATTGGATGACCCATCAAGTCGAAAGATTCAATAATAATTTTTCATTGGTTGTTATAACCTTTGTAATTTTTCATCATGGTTTCTGAGTTTTTCAAGAATTTTACTAGTTTTTCACATTTGAAAACATGTACAACCAAAAGACGCTACAAGTACAAACACCATATTCCTTTATCGTATGAATGAATCTGCCGCCAAAAGTTCAAGAAAATCTAAATTTAACATAACTATATATTACCAAATAACATCAAATTAATTTCTCTATATCAATCATTTTATTTGAAGGGGGTTTTAGAACAACAGTAAAGTTGTCTTCATATGACCTACAAGTCATGTGTTCGAGATGGGACAGTTGTCAATAATGTTTACATTAGAGTAGAGTGACTACATCACACCCATTGGACATTTGTATCAGAGTAGACTATCTACATCACATTTATTAGGTGCAAAACGAAGTGCTGAACTAGATTAACACAAACTAAAATCAATTTAAACAAGAAAGATTCAGAAACTATATATTTCAAAGTATTTACAAGTCATTAGAATTTTCAGAAATGATATTTCACATGCAAGGAATAAGAGAGTAAGAATTTGATAATTTTGGACTGGATGATCTACCTCATTGAGAAGCAGCAAGTCTCTTATTCCAATGAACTTAAACAGTGATAAAATCTGCTATCAACTTCTGCCATCCACATCGAACCCAGCTCCGGTCCAACCAGGTCCTTGTGAACCTAGGCCTTTGGGAATTATACCGATTCCTTTTCCTCTTCCTTGTAAATTGATTTTCTTCTTAGCTCTTGTTTCATCAAGAGAATGCGATTGGTTTTGTCCATTTTCTGCTGCGCCACTTCTAGCATTTCCTTCTTTCAATGTATTTCCAGATGATCCGCTCAACGATTCTTGTGTATCCTTTACTGAGGAAACATCTTGAGCCATACTGTTTTGTACAGATCCCACAGGACTTTGGTCCTAAGACCACACATGAAAAAAGCCATGGGCATTGGTTAGGAAGTCATATTAAGCACGGAATGAAACAAGCATTATATCACCGGAGTGTGCCATTTTATCCATATCGTCCAAATAAGATTCAAAAGTAGAAAAAGAGCAATACAAGAAACTCTACAATTCATATCCTTGATAGCTAAAATTTTCAGTCAAAATTTGTAGTTTCTTGTTTAGGTACATGTAGCAATATTACTGTCTGGCATATATTCTGCTCATACTCATATGGATATCGTTGCTCAGGTTCTAAAACACCTTACAAGTGGGATAGCAATCTACAAGCAAATAAATATGGTAATAAGAATATGTGGCTGAAAAGGTGGGAAAACATGTATCTATACAGGCAAGGCATAGTGCAGATTTCAGCAACCAAATGATAATAATTTTATGGCTGCCACGGCACTGCAGTACAGAGTACTGACGTTAAAATTAATAAGTGAATGGTGACAACAAAGGAAAAGGAGGAGAAAGAAGGAAAGACGCATTCGACATTCAAACAGAATTCCGAAATACTTCACAAATTAAAAAGTGATTGTTAGTTGCCAGCAGAATCAAGCCAAGTATTCAGCCCCATATCCACGAAAGCTATTTTTCAAATTGTGAAAGTCAGAGGTGAGATTACCAAATAATGTGTTCCATTTCCCAAATGTTTCTCACCATATTCTCCTTTTGCAAGATTGTTCTATAAGCAACCTTATAATGAATCAACCAGTTGGTTACTGCACATGACTGCTTGTTATGCTGGACATTAGAATTGGTCAAAGACATAATTACTGAGAGCACCAATAACTTAAGACGACAGAAGGTTAACATCAGTTTGTGTACCCCACTCTTTCATGCACAGATAAGGAATATCCAGAAAGAAATACTATATAACAGCATAAAAAGAGATCCATCTGGAAAAAGAAAAGGATAAAAAGCATCCACAAACATACTGAAAACCTAATAGAATTCCGAAATGCATATACAATACACAGATATGAAAGAATTCTTACAGAGGCAGTGGATTCTCTACTTGGATTCAAAGCTTCCAGCCGTTTTTTCAGTTCCTCCAATCTAACAAGCTGACTGTTACTACTTTCCAGAACCTACAAAAGAGAATCTGATTTCAGAAATATTCACACAACCTACAACTACAAATGTAATAGTACAGAAGAAAAAATACCAGACTATTCATATCCTCACAAAGCTTTTGCTTAATCGCCTCCTCGTCCTTAACAGCCTGTGATGTTGCTTCCCAAGCCTGGAAGTCATTATCAGTTTTTTGATAAGTATGCCACATAAGCAATGGACATTCCATTACAATTTCTTAAGCTGAGCACTTGATTTTGCTGTTCCCTGTCTCACGTTAGAGCCTTTTTTTATTTCTTCTGTCTGTTTCTTAGACTGTTGAAAACATATTATGGGAGCAAAAACACATTACAAGAGAAGTAATGCTCTCATTAGACTGATTATAAAACGACATGGTGTGGTGGGAAATTACTGCATCCCAAAAAAAGGTGACAGGATGAACCTCAGAAAAAAATCATCCATTACCTTTGATATAATTTGCTTGGGAATGAATTAGTTCATACTTCTAAAAGTTACTATAAACTTCTTCTTCACACTTCCAATACTAGAAGTCTAGGTTTTCTAATTCAAACTAAGACACTTAATAGGAACGGTGGGGGTAAATAAAAAGACCAATCCAAACTCTTAGGATAGGTGACCCTACAAAAATTAGAAAAGACTTCCTTAAACTTGTCTTCCTACACTAATTATGTGCCCAAAAACTAATCCTACTATTGTCCTCAACCTTAAAAGAGATATGTCCACAAAAAATTTCCCACAGCTTCATGATACTCCTCCATAGACCACACCCAAACAAAGTTACAATGTTTCTAGTCCTCTTGGCAAGAAAATTATCCCTTCTAATGGATTTTTGTTTTTCTTTATTGTTGGATGACATCATATCTTCTTTCTTCTCCGTCCCTTCAACCACACACATCGTAAATATTATGTAAGCTCATCTATCTCAGACAAGATCCATGAGATATCAGTACTAACATTTTCTTTAGTGGTACATATGGATATCACACATCCAAGGGAGAGATATATGTAAAAAGAGAAGTCATGTTACTCCAAGGCATATGCTTTGACAAAGAGATAATTAACTCCCTTTAATGGTAGAAAAATTGGAATTGGAGCCTTTGATCTGTTGAAATAAAACATAAAGAGATAGAGAGAGGCAGGGGGCAGGGGGCGGGGGGGGGGGGGGGACAGTTAGACAAACCTTTCGTGCTTGTTCTTCCTTCAGCTTAGCAACACGGATTCTCTCTGTTGACATTTCTATTTTCTGTCTCATGAGTTCAAGTGCTGAAGGAGAAGAGGAAGCACTTAAATCAACTATCGTGTCAAGAGATACAAGTGTTCAACGAAGTAGCATTGACAAGTCACAAACCTGCTTTTTTGGGGCCAGCAGTAAGCTTCATCTCCATTGACAGGTTTGCGAATTCCTTTTCGACATCACGGATCTTGGAATAATTTTCAGCAATATATCTAGAAGGATATTACAGAACAGAGAAAATTATTATGCATATGAAACTTGGGAAGGTCATCTGATGGGGAAAAGCGGTCTGATGCAGGAGACAACATAAATGCATGCTTACACCTCCATTACTTCTGTAGAAACTTAAGCCTCCATTCAAGCATTCAATTCCAAATAATTACCTCTGGCAATGTGTTCACCAGAAAAATGAAACTAGAACATATAGGCAAGGTGCACACAAGCTAGTACATGGACTCAACATTGGCATAACATCCAGAAATTTACTAAACAAAGATCTGCAGAATGAAAAAGAGTACCCTATGCATGGAAACAAATTTTACTAGAAAAAATCCCTCCACTATAATGTTTTCATTTGGCAAAATGAATGACTATTCTTTTATCCCAACTTCAATTTGTAAGGTATACGAAGAAAAAATTTGAGATTGAAAGTGACCAAAGATACTCGTTTTTCATGACTATTCTTTTATCACAACTTCAATTTGTTTGAAAGATCTCTAATCTGTTAAAAGTCAATGGAAAATCTCCAATTTGTTAATTTAATATTGAAATTTTAAATATCCCAGAACGAAAGTTATTTCAAAGAAACAGTCATAGATATACCATACGTACTATTTATATATAATTTTTTTTGATGACCGTGGTGTCCGAACCAACTTTCGCACACCTCAACTAATTCCACGGGATACCTGCCACCAGCAACAGGTACAAGGTAACTCTAACTCTGTCCACTAAGGCTAGGACAAATGGGATGAATCACCTATTGTTTTAAACCATACTATTCTATCCAATATAGTGATTTATTTAATAGTTTCTGTTTAAATATCAACCAATGTATTCACTATTTGAAACTACATAAAAATAGACGATTTATTTGTAAATTGCTCCCAAGATTTCTATTCCCTAACTGTGAATAATTGCCCAATCAAACCCTGTGAATTATTATGGTCATCAGAATTCATTACTATATCCTGGTATATGCTAAATCACCTTATTTTCTCTCAAATTTCTTAAGTTGGATTACATGGTGTCTGACCCAATTTGCACGCTATTTTCTCCCAGTTTCTTACCCATACTCCTATAAATCAAATTTAACTTTTTTGTTTCCTAATCATCTCTTGCCGTGTACTCCAAAGTGAGGGCATACTTTGCTTTGTTAACCTTGCATTTTATTTTATTTTTGAAATTGATGTTAACCTTGCATTCTTGGTAAACCTTTTTCGATTGTACTAGTATCCAAAGATCCTACATTCGAATGAGATAAGTCCAAATATAGCAATGTATACAAATAGTTTATATCATGGATCCCAACTAGTTTAAGGGTAGTTGGTTGATTGATTGACTAGATTTTCCATTTCTTGTTCTTTTTAAAATTACAGAAGACCAAAACCAACGTTTTTTGGTATGTAAATAATTGCATTTACTACTAAGTGAGAGCTTTACAAATCAAGAAAAGAAAAACCAGGCAAATAGAACTACCACTACTGCACAAGGATGGCCACACAATCCATGCCCTTCATACCTTCCCTATTCTCAACATTCAATACTTCAACTATTCTATGCTTCACACACTTTGCTGCTAATTGATCTATTTACCAGTATCTAATCAATAGAGTGGAATTCATAGAAATGAACCCAATCCAGTTGAGATTAAGCATTAGCTGAATGATTGATCAACTTAGTATCAAAAGAATCAAACAATGTGTACTTCAGAAAATCCAAAGAAGCAGTTACTAACTCTCGAGGGAAGATAATTAAGTAAATTTCAGTAAAATGCAATAGAAATAAGCAATGTTGAATTTAAAAGTCAACTTACTTTCTCAATTGAAGCTGTTCTTCTTCAATTATCTGTAACAACCACGAACACGAGAATCAAACAATGCGTATAATCACATTTTCCGAAATCAAACACAAAATCAGAGAAAATACCTTTTCAGTGTAAGCAATCACCGGTGATTCTCTGGCGATTCCATCTGGTCCAATCTCCGGTAACATCGCATGATTTGGATTTGAATTAGCATTTGTCGCCATTGATCTAACAATTTGGTTTCAGTACAAAAACTATTCACGGCGGCGGAGTTCTATATAGTCGTGAAAAAAGTTCGCTAAATGGCGATCGTGTCGGCGACGTTTTCGCGGCGGCACTTGCCGTTAACTGTGGGCAGAGCCGATGACCCGATTTTCTGATTTCACGTTGACTTTTTTTAACAAAAAAAATATTATTCTACCATATATTTACTTATTCTAATGTTGGGGTTTCGAAAATCGAATAAAATCGAGAAAAAAAATATAATTTTGTTGGTTTAATGTCGTTTTGATTTTAATTTAAAATTAATAATTTAATAATTTTAATTTCAAGTAAAAAAATAATTGAAAAATCGAACAAAGCGATTATGTAAATATCTAATCAAAAATTATAAGTGTGCATAGATGTATGAATATCACATTTGTTCTCTATTCTATCGGGAACCGTTGATTTCTTGGTATATTATATACATGCATTTACGATTCACGTAATAATATTGATATTCTTGAAAGATGTTTTATTTCTTCATAATTTATTATATAAAATAAGAAGTAAACGAGAAATAGGGTCTTCCCGTCTTGAACCCTCTCTAATTTGAAAAGGAATTGTCTTGTATTGAAGAGAATACCAATTAATAAAACATATCTAAAATTCATGTTCAGTTGAATTTCACAAAATCTCATTCTCGTCTTAAAAATTACATAAATAAAATCATAAAAGTCTTGCTATAAATTTTGGGCTTTTAGCCATATCTAACTTCAAAATAACATTCGTGTTATCATTGAGTTTGCATATGTCTTAGTGTAATTTCTTGAGAACAACATATTTTGATAATGCATCTCATTTTAATAAAACCACTCTGATTTCCACTAACCAAGTTAAAAAATGAAAATTTTACACAAATCTTATAGTGTTAAGAGCTAATTATATCTTATTCCTATTTTTTTTTTTGAATCGCAAAAATCCCTTAAATTTGGTGAAATCCGGATACATCCCAAAACGTCTTGATAGATTGTGTCCCTGTTCTGGATACATCGTTCAACGTCTCGATACACCTCATCTCGATTTCACGTCTCGATAAATCATGTCCCTGTTTTGGATACATCGTTCAATGTCTCAATGCACCTCATCTTGATTTCAGATACATCACTCAACGTCCCGGTATATCACGTAAAGTGATGTATTCAACTGATATATTGCGTAAAGTGATGTACCTGACAGATACATTAAGTAAAGTGATGTATCCAAGAACAGGAGAGAGTAAGAATTTTTATAATTTTTTCAAATGGTAGAAAATTTTAAAAATATGAAAAAATAAGTTATATATTTAGATAATTTTTTCTTAAAAAATAGCTTAGTCAACCTTTAGTTATTAGTTAGGCAATTTAGCTAAGATTTTACTTTTTACATTGCAACAAACTAATGGGCCTAATATCATAGAAATGTTGAGGGGATGCTACCTTAAGGTAACATCACAATAAAACCTTGGTTAATATCAAGGCCCATAATGCCCAAAAGAGCTATTGCCTATTAGGGTCCATAAAGTACTCAACAACTTAAACAATGTCTTGTTGCTACAACAAAAGAGATATTAAAGACCTCATTTGTTTATATTAAGATTAAGACGCCTGAATCTGAATACATATTTAAATATTAAGATTATTCATTTACTCAACATCTGAATGTATAAAAAATAATAAATATAAAATTAAAAAAAATACTAAATTAATCTAATATTATATCAATAAAATATTTTGAAATTTTATATGGTAATTGATTTGAATTTGTAGGAATCTCACATACTAATAACTAGTAAAAATAGAAGTTTTTCCACACGGTTCATTGAGAATTTGTGCTATAAAATATCATTTTTCTTACTAATTTTCTATCGAATTATAACAATAGAAAAAAAACACAGTGGTTAACAAATTATCACTGAAATAGTGGAGAGCTTTCTAATTTTTTCATATAAAATATTACTATTTTTTTCCACCAATTTAATCAAAATATCTTATGAAAATAAACACCGAACATTTTCTGATAATTGGAAAATAGTAATATTTTAGTGGTGCCAGAAATAATTTTATTGATATAGTTATTGTCAACCAACATAGCATAATAATTTTCAATTCACGCTTTTGAAAACTTTATTATTAATATATCACCAAAGGTATTCATATAGGGACTCAATTTAGAAGCATTAGATACTAGATATACAAATTCTTCCTCCCTTTTGGCGCTTTAGATACTAGATATACTAATTCTTTTTTTATTGGAAATCATAAACTTCAAAATTATGATTCGCCGAGTCATGACTGAATTAGAATTGTCTCATATACAACAACCATCCTGTCCTTGTGATTATAAGAGACTTGATTTGCCGATCTCTGAAATGACTTGAATTAACAAATGTACAAGTCGAAACTTGATTAACGAATTAAATGCATCATTTTTTCATGAACTAATTTTATCTTAAGATTAACATTAGGGCACTTTCATCTTCTTCTTTTTAATAGCATGACATGAGCACGTTAGAAGCAGATGGTGTATGTTTCCACTTAGGTGGTGAAGTGAATCCAGAAATATAACGTAAGTAGTTTGGAATGTTGTCAACTTGGAAGGTAGATTATTATTATCATTATAATATTATTATTACTGTGTGTATATATGGAGTACTACAATGAATTTTAATTAATTGTCTTTATGTTTGGTCCATTACAACATATTATTGTACGTGCATGTATTTATTGGACCATATGTATTTATAGAGTTAGGTCCTTGCATGCTATGCAAAATGGTACTATTTGTTTGGTCTCTTTTTGGATTTTTTCTGAATTGGTTGATATTTGAGAAAAAAATAAATTTGAAGTTAAATTTAAAAGGGGTATTTAAAAGTTAAAGTTGTGTTTGAGGATTAAAACATAGTTGAAGTTTATGTATTTTGAATATTTAAGTTGTGTATAAACATAAAAACACGATTGAAGTTATGTGTGACCATGATCTGAGTATGTGAAAGTTGAGACTGCGTTTGAACATGACAATAAAGTAAAAGATTGTTGAGCGTAAACTTGAAAAAAATAATCCTAAAATCTATATTTTCAAATTTCATATTACAATCTTGAATTTAAAATAATATAATGGATCAATTTGATAAGTAAATACTTATGTGAAATAATCTTCGAATATTAATTTTAAAAGAGAAATTGTTATAAAAGCAAATTTCTCTATTGAATTTTCAGCTAGCTATCTAGAAATTGAATTATCTTATCTATCAAATGAAACCATTTATTCTGCAGTATAATTTATCATAAATCCACTGATTTATATTAATTAGTACGATAACCTAAAGTAGAGAAGAAAAATACGAAATATTTGCTACGATACCTATGGAGAAATATGTATTCATCGTTTGTTTTCTTCTGATTATTCATATTAATTACCATAATCAACATCGAAGGTAGAATTTTCATCAAAAGACTCTATTACAATAAAAAAACGGTGCTTGTATGAAGGGCGCGTCATAAGAAATTAAGCTTGAAGCTTTCACCTTACCAACAATCTGAAAGTTGATAATTGTTACTCATACTTATTATAGTCTTATATACAATGTGATTTTGCGATGCCATCGACTTCTCTAGATATCTCTACCTATGTGTGCAATTGGTAGGTGTAGGTCCTCATTACCACATGTATGTAAACTATATAGTTTGTGTCCCCATTCATTATTTGAACTTTGTGTGTATTTATAGGTGAAAAGTATTCTAAAATTTCCGACATAACAAAGTGATATATCTTTAGCACATGATCATACATCAAACATGAACTAATTAATAATGTGTCAAGGGTGTCTCCTTGGAGCTTTCTATTTGAATTTGTTCACTTGTAGCTTTCTATTCACGAGACATCTCGAATATTTCATAAACTTTGTAATATTCACAAAGAGATCAAAATATATCACTTTTCCTATCAAATACTTCAAGATCGACAAATCATCATAGTTCGAAAAATATGGCACTAACGATTCTTAAATCACATAGAAATCTTAAGAGAGAAGAATTAAGGAGTCAACAGTTTTGTAATAGAATTCTTCTTTCTTATTTATTTTGTAATTGCAGTATATCTTCTTGAAAATTAAATTTGGTCGAAACAAATTGGTTGGTGCAAAAAGGGACATATTTGAAAGGAAAATAACTATGAAAACGTTGAAAGATAAATAGAAGACAAAGACATTATTATAAAACACATGGCAAACATGATTAGATTAAGCACGATTGAAGATACATGTTTATTTGTTTTGGCCACCAGTGAGGATTTAGGAGATGCTTTATTTTAGATTGTGTTGGAGTGTTTAGGTAGAAAATACAAGCAAATTTGTGTTATTGACAAGTCGAACTAATAATGTGTGTGAAAAGGTTCTTCCTTTGCTATCAAAGAATGTGATGCAGCGAATGAGGTTGATGTTGTTTTTTTTTTTTTAACTAGAGGTCTTAGGGGTTGGGTATAAATTTTTTTTTTTGATGGGGAGTGCTTCCCCCCCCCCCCCCCCCCCCCCGATTGAAACTCTACGCGGCGTGAATTCAAAATAATTGGAATTCAATATAAATATTGAACACCAAGTAAAAAACTAAAAGAAAAAGTTTGTTCCTCTTTTGTGTGAAGGGTATTGCATAAGATCCAATAAAATGTTAAAGCAAAAGATAAGGAACGGTGGGGGGGTCGGGGGATAAATTATTTTTTGGAGGATCCATAGTGTTCACAATGGGTTTTGGTTGAATTCAAATATATATATATATAAAGTTAAATATTAAATTCGATTTCCTAAAATTTTAAAGTTAAATACTGAATTCGTCATTCTATAGAAATAGGAGTTGATCCACAGTATAAATTATGCTTAAGTCAAATCTAATAATTTTGATCTAAACTCTATATATGTATTAAAAGTCTAGTAGAGACATATAAATATTAAATTTAAAATTTGGTTAATAATATTTGAGGTTATTGTCATCTTAGAATTTTAAATTCATAAAGTTTATATCGTGAATTTATCCCTACGCGTAAATGGGGGCGAATCCATAGCGTAAGCGATGAGTTGGCCAAACCTAGCTATTATATATTTGGCATAAATCTCATCTACGTGTTAAAAATCTATTTAATATATACAAATATTGAACTTCAAATTCATTTATTAGTGTTTGAGGTCATGATCTTAAAGTGCTGAACCCATAAAAATTAAATTCTAAATTCATTCTTTTTAAAAGAAATGAGTGGATTTAGTAGAGCTAAGTTCGGTCGAACTCAATATATAGTTTTGACCTATATACTCTATCATTTTTATTTATAGGTGTGGGTTAACAAATTTACAAAATATGTATATTTATTTATTGAGATCCAATTATTAATATTGAGATTGTTATTCTAAAATATCTATATTGATAAATTTAAAATTTTGAATCTGCTTCTTTCGAGGGGAGTGGAGAAACTTTTGAAAGCATTTTGTCCTTCTAACAAATCTTTCTTTAAGTTCTTATCTCAATCAAAATAAGATAGTCTTTGCTCCCCATTTTGATAAAATCAAAGTTCTTGAGGAGACCCACCATTGAATTATGATGATGATGGATAAAGAAAGAGTTTGATCTTGAAGTGAAATTGTATCTTGTCCAAATTTGAAGACAATGGCACACATATGAAGTTATAAAATAGTTGCAATTGGAGAACTACTTCACGTGTTAGTTTTCAATGAAATTTTGCTCTTTGGGAACAATTTTTTTCTCCACATCATTATGGGTTGTGGTGGGATGTTGGTTAGGGACGTAGCTATGTTATTGTCAAGGTATCTAATTGAACACTCTCTTTCGAAAAATAATATCGTATATATAATCTCTTTCGAAAAATAATATCGTATATATAAGTACAAATAATATATGAAATGATTAAATAACATATTCTGGACATCCTTGATAGAACAAAATGTTGTAGCTCATTGATTTTGGATGTCTTGAAACAGTTGGTGCTCACTTTGGACACCCTCCGTAAAATTCCTGGCTCCGCCACTGGTTGTGGTTCCTCCATTCGTAACTAGACGTCTCATGTTCGAGCTACGCTTGAGTACGAAAAATTATGTTAAGAGCGTTGCCTCTAGAATGAGTCTTGCAATGTGTGATCCAGATATAATCGAAATTCAATACGGATACCGACCACTAGATTGAAAAACTAATAAAACAAAACAAAACTCTTTTAGCCCCACATTTTTGTCATCAATGGCATATATAATTGGTGAATGGTGACCATTCCACTATCATGTTAGTTGCCTTCATTGATGGAACTTGTTACCTCACGCTGACCCCCACCTGAATTTTGTATGTTGCTATATTTGGATATCATTTCTTGATAATGGAAATATATATATTTGGCTATGTCAGTTCATGTGATACGAACACTAAAGGGTGTTTTTGGAACGAAGGAAAATATTTTTCAATGTTATTCATGTTCGACTGACTTAAATGTTTTGAAAAAAATTATAGTCAAGAAATTTTTGAGGACTAGTCAGGGTACAGTTCAAAACTTGAAGAATAATGAATCATTTCGCTAGCTGCTCTTCTGCACTAAAATAATGGACCTTTGTTGTAAGTATGTCTAATTTCTGAGGGTGATTAATTGAAGACACGATCCAAAACTTGATAGATAGCGGGTTCTGTCTCTATTCTCCTCTACTTAAATACTAGACCTTCATTAGTTGCAATGTTCAAATTCGTAGCATACATCTAAGTCACGTATTATATATTGGACTCTTACCACTCAATCAAAATCTTGCCCGGAGTGATTTTCTAAATTTCGTCGTCTTTTTATGATGCTGACTTGATTCGGCTTAGTTCTTGATATTCAAGTTAAATAGTAGTACAAATTGACTATATGTTAACTCATGTGAAACTAATATTGAACGAACACAACAAAATATAATCAATAAATTTTCGACGGTCATTTGAGGGCACGTCTTGAAACTTGTTAGATAAAGACTCTTCTTTTAATATATTTTTCATCATTTAAATACTAGACTTTCATCCGTTGCAATAGTCAAACTCGTAACTTGCATCTAATGCATGTATGACACGTTGGACTTTTAACACTCCACCAAAAAATTTCCCGCCAAAATATTCTGAATATTGTCATTTTTTCATGATGTTGACTAGACTCTGCTTAGTGTGTGATGTCAAGTTAAATAATGCAACATTATCAATCTTTTTTACTCCTTTTTTTTTTTTTTTAAGAAAACAATTGTATTTGATTTAATTAAAATTTGTCAAGTTCATGTTGAAATTGGACAAAAACCAAATGGCCACTAAATTTATAACATATTGTTATATACATGAAAGTGATGAATGTGTGTTGTTGTGGATAATGGAAGAATTCAAAAATAGAAGCAAGCTAAGAAAGATATGTCCATAAGATGTCACGATACTTTCTATTTTTGTTACTTGATTATGTGTTAAACATATGCTACTATTCCAAATTTGTAGGGGCCTACATTGCCTCTCCATAATGTCAATATTTATTAAGTGAATAAATTACAAGGATCACAAGTGGTGTCATTTTTATATTTAAAATGAATTATATATATATATTTATCTAGTAAAATATTTTGATAAAAAGATGTTCGTGACACCACATGAGGTAAGGTATGTCTGTCTTCTACGGAAGAATATTGTGAACTTTTCATTCTTAACTATAGGTTTCGAGTTCACTGAATTTTTCCTTTTTTGATAGTTATATATGAAACACAATATGAGTTAATCGCGCTAAATAATAATGATATTGCTTAAAAAGAAACTATAAATCCAATAATAATTCCCCCACCCCACCCCACCCCACACCCACAAAATACAATACTCAATAATGTTGTATGACTCAAACAAATTGTGTTCAAAGCTCTACCACATGACATTCTTTCAACAAGAGAAAGTAATTATTTTTCTAGAGAAACTCAAGTTAGTGTGTTATTAGACACATTGAAATACACAGCATAATGCAATAACACAAGTGGGTGCCAGACTCTACTAACTCCCAAAGTCAACTTAAAACAAAAAAAGAAATAGAAAGAAAAAAAAGTGGATGATTCCATTTTAGTCAAGTAGATTATGTTTGGTGTTGTGTTTGTGCTTCATTGATAGGTTCCATAATCAAAGATGTATCATCTAATTCTTAATAGTTGCAAACTATTTTTGAATCTCACACAAATAGTGTCTATATACATGAATATATATATATATAGTTTGAATAATTGAGTGAACAAGTATTCACTACTAAACTATTGTCTCATTGAAATTTCTTAGTGAAAAATGTCTGGTGATTATTTTCAAAGATATTTTAATTACATCAATGCAAAAAGAAAAAAATAATAGTGTTTTCACATGAAAAAATTAGGAGATTTTTCACTTTTTCAGCAAGAATCAATTTTCATGCATAGCTGATTCAATAAGCAAGAATTTGTTTCCATGCACCATGTGTTTTCCAGTTAGCTGATTCAGTAAAAATGAATGAAAAAATTATATCGAAATCACAAATTTCTTATTAATTTGCAAAGGGAAAAACTTTTATTTCTAGCCGTGATTTAGATTAATTCTTCAACTTTTTTACATCAACTCACAATGTAGACCTGCTAGTAATCCCAACATCAAGAGTACTATTCTTGGACCAAAAGTTAGTCATTAAAGACTATTCCCCATTACCCCAACAGAAGTAGGTGGGGTGTGCTCTAGAACTGTCTAGTTTTAGGCCTGACTAAGCTTAGAATATATATACAATATCATCAACATATACGAATAATGAACAACTTTACCTTTTCTCAAGATACACAATTATGACAAGTCATTGGTCCTCGCATGGAACTCAAACCCAAACAGTTAGCATACCGAAACGTGGTACCCGATCCCAATGTTATGTCGGAACGTGGCAACCGATTCCATATTTATGCCGGAACGTGACAACCGATCCCATTCATCTATCTCATTTACAACAAGTGTGATCAACATTGCAACATTCATACATATACAAATATCATAATGAAGCAAGAACAAACATACATCACACAATTATAGAATCACAACCATCACCTACCTCAAAACAAGCTTGAAACCCTAAGAAACTTGATCCTTCCCTTTCCAAATTCGTTCCGCTTGTTCTTGGTCTACAAACAATCAATATAATACGGAAATCAATAAACAATCACTAATTACCCGGATTACTAACAATTCTAACAACCCTAGATCATACCCATGATCTCAAAATATCCAAAATAGGGTTGTTTCTACCATATAATCTAGATCAAAACCCTCACCCATCGATAATTACCCATTCTATTACGCTCTACAGATCGAAAAACGGATTCGGAGAGTGAAAAACTTACCTTTAGCCTCAAGAATGGTGGAAAACTATTAGGAGTCGCCTGAGGTTCGTTCCTTGGCTCTAAAAGTTGAAAAGTGTGTAATAAGGTCGTTTAGGGGTTTATTAACGATCTTAAGTCGCATCGAGCACGCCACAGAGGCCCTCATCCCGTTGTAGCGGCCCCACCAAAGCGGCAAAATCCAGCGCCAAAGCGGCTGGAACGAAACAGAGAGCTATTTTGAGGATTCCAAAATCCCTATTTCACAACACAACTCTAACCAACGACGCTCAGAAAATACCTTTAGCGTTAAAATTGATTTTGGGAGTTCTACTCGCCCGAATTCAATTCTGTAAAATTGTACGGATTCCTTAACGAGTTATCTAACTACTCATGCCATCAAAATAAAAAATGATTCACCCGATTGTTATCAGATTTCCCTACACCTCAAAGACTCCGATTTCGTCCAAATCTGGACTAGGTTGGGAAAATTCAAATACTATGAAAAAGTTTTTCGGCTCTAAATTTTCTCCCGTTGGCTTTTCTATAACGACGAGAACAGGTGGTTACAGTAAATATGTTAAACTGCCGACTGAGAAACTTAATTATCAATTAATGGACGTTTATAATTGGATTATCGATTTAGATGATAAACTCATTTCGAAGTAAGAGAGTAATACTATTTTTTTTCTTTTTAAATTTCTTACAATATTTTTCCTTGAAAATATCTACTAAACAAGTAAACATATTAATCAACAAAAAAGGATCAAAGATATTATATATATATATATATATATATATATATATATATATATATATATATATATATTAATTAAATTTAATATATCTTATTAGGTTATTGATTTAATCATTAAAGAAAATCAAAAACTACTAACTGAATTGATAGACCAAATAAAATACAAATAGTGTCTACGTTTTTGTTTAGTCGATAACCGAATATTGATCAATAAATTAGTAACATTTTGTCAATTTGATTTATCGACTATTTTTTTTTTTTTTGCCACTAAAATTTCATATATCTATTATTATGACAAGTAATTTATCTTAATTTCAATGATATAAATTTAATATTCTAAAAAAAATATATCTATAGATATTCTTTTGAATGATCAGACATTACGTGCTTGGTTCACTAAAACCCCATTAGTGTCGTCTTACTTTGTTTAACTTTTTCGGTCCATACACGTTTTTGAACTGCTAATTATAAGAGAGGCACAATTATGAGCATCTCCGTTTTAAAAAATAAAATAAAATACACAAAATGTCTATTGATTTACACGTTTGCATTATTTGGATTCTTGTGTCTATTTTCTTATACAAAATCAATACTCAATAAGATATAAATTTAAAACTCTTTTAATTTCAATCATTTAATTAAAAAATAATGACCAAAAACATATTTTAACTTATTAGTTATTATATATTTGTGAATCTTAGCTATCGAATATTTATATTTATAAAAAACACTTGTATTTGTTATTTGTTCCTTGTTTCTATATGATATCATTCAGGTAGAAAAAGAGAATAGTTGAGATATATTTTAATATATAAATGATGATAATTCAGGTTGAGAGATTTATAGTACATAAAATGGGATGGATGATGTAATAAAATTCATACCATTAAATTATATAAGTTATATAGAAATTTCATTCTTGAATCGAGATTTTATTGGAAATAACGTTTTACCTTATAAAGATAAGGTATTTATACATCTTACCTCTCCAAACTCCATTATAAAATTATATTAAATATATTATTATTATTATGCTAGAATTTCAAATTATAACACGTAATGTTTAAATTCTGAATTCGCAACGAAGAGAGTAGATATATAAGCATAGCCTCTAAGATGTAGAGTCCCATCAAAAGAAATGACAAAGCACACTATTGGGAATCACTTTCCTATCAAACATGTACAAAAGACAAAATAAGTTGTGGACCAAAATGTAATTTTAAACATTTATAAGCCCTTCTAAGCAAAGTAGTCAATTTTTGGAATTATTATTTTATTTTTTGTGCTAATGACACCATGAAAAAAGGCCTATTTAAGATTCCAAATTTTGTTTAACTTATCACTCCCTTTATCTCTTACTACTACTATTATTTTCTACATCTTTGTTTTCCCTCACTACTATCAAAGATCAAGAAAAATTTATAAGTTACATGCAACATAATGGCAATTGATTGTATGATCACAAGAAATAACAACATGACATCCAAAGAAGATCAAGAAAATGATATCATCAAAACAAATAAGTCATTGAGTTTTGATGCATCTTTGATGAAAAATGAGTCGAACATACCAAGCCAATTCATATGGCCAGACCATGAGAAGCCAAATTGTGCTAGTGTTACTAGAGAACTACAAGTCCCACTTATAGACCTAAGTGGGGTACTTTCAAATGACCCTATTGAAATCAAGAAAGCAACTAGACTTGTTAATGAAGCATGTACAAAACATGGTTTTTTCTTAGTAACTAATCATGGGGTTGACACAAATCTCATAAAAAAGGCCCATGTTTACATAGACAAGTTCTTTGAATTGCCACTTTGTGAGAAGCAAAAAGCACAAAGGAGGGTTGGTGAACATTGTGGTTATGCTAGTAGCTTTATTGGAAGGTTTTCATCTAAGTTGCCTTGGAAAGAAACACTCTCTTTTCAATACTCTGATGATGAAGGCTCATCACACATAGTTGAAGATTATTTTCAAAGGACATTGGGTGAAAAATTTAGTCATATTGGGTAAGAATTAATGCAAAACTATGTTTTAGTAACACTCTTTATTTTTTAGCATGTTACAAAAGTATCGACTAACTTTTTATATTTGAAAACTCTAAACTTTAACTTCATATATCCTTTAACTTATTTTTATTGTCATAGAAATGTCATGTTATATTTAAAATAATTTAAGGGTACTTTGGTATGTGTCAAGAATCTATTGTTCTTTCTCATAGTTCATTACCATAACACTTTTTACTTTTCAGACTAATTATAAATAATGACATCTTTTATATTTTAAATTTTCTTATTTTATTCTTAATAAAATAGTTACAGTCATAAAAATGTCATGTCATATTTAAAACAATAAATTTTAACGATATTTTTGATAGTATGTACAAGTCAATCTTACAACACTCTTTACATTTTAGTTTGATTTGAAAAGAATGGTGCACCCCCTTTTCTATATTGGATAATTCTTTAACTTCTAAGTTTTATGCTACCCTTAATGATATACTTTTATAGTCATGAAAATATCATGTCATGTTTAAAACATCAAATTCCAAAAATAAGTTTAGCAGTATATGCCAAAAATATCATCGTTCTTTCTTAAATCCCGTGTCAAGTTAAAATCATCAAATAAAATGAAAAGTTTTCCCCTCTCATCAATTATATTAATTGATCTTTTTGTTTTGTTTTTATAGAAAGATTTATCAGGAATATTGCAATGTCATGAGCGCCCTTTCTCTAGGGATCATGGAACTTTTGGGATTGAGCCTTGGTGTGAGCAAGAACCACTTCAAAGAATTCTTTCAAGAAAATGAGTCCATAATGAGACTAAATTACTATCCACCATGTCAAAAACCAGAACTCACTTTAGGGACAGGGCCTCATTGTGATCCCACATCATTAACCATTCTCCATCAAGATAGTGTTGGTGGGCTTCAAGTTTTTGTGGACAATGAGTGGCACTCCATCACTCCAAATTTCAATGCTTTTGTTGTCAACATAGGCGACACATTCATGGTAACAAATTTTCAACATGCCCCTTCACGTACTAATATTGAGATTAGAAGTCTTGATTATTGCTCGTACGTATAATGATATCAGATTAAAGTATGTGATCATCATATCTAAAAATATATTCTCTAGTTTTCTGATGATGAGATGCATTACAAAAAAAGTGAAATTGCATTCCCCTCTCATTAATATGAGGTTTTTCAATAAAAAATTGTCTAAAATATTTCTGAAAAGTCAATTTTTGATAGAAATTTATCAAAAAATCACGTTTTTTTAGTAGTGACGATGAACAACACTTTCACGATAACATGATGACTTTAGTTACTCTTGTCATGCACCTAGTTGAATACACATATTTCCCATGGAACTTATTCCTACGATATCAATAAGCTCGTCAAAATTGATCTCGATGAATATAATTTTCATTGAAAATCACAAATTATTAATGACATTCTGACAAGAACGTCAATTGAAAATTCATGAATTTCTAGTAGTGATGCATGCACACCTAGCTAGTTGAATTTTAGTCCAAATGTTCATACATATATACTCATTTACTAATTGGACTTTCCCTAATTATTTGCAGGCACTATCAAATGGAAGATATAAAAGTTGCTTGCATAGAGCGTTGGTAAATAACAAAATACCTAGGAAATCACTTGCATTTTTTCTTTGTCCCAAGAAAGATAAGGTGGTGACCCCACCAATTGAATTGGTGGATTCCAACAATCCAAGAATTTATCCAGATTTCACATGGCCAACCTTATTAGAATTTACACAAAAGCAATATAGAGCTGATATGAACACTCTACAAACTTTCTCAAATTGGCTTAAAAAATCACAACCTTAACTATCTCCTCAATAAACATCTTTATAACCTTGTTGTACGTGTTTTGATGAGGACATAGTAATGGAACATTATGGGGGGGGGGGGGGGGGGGGGGCGTAGTAGTGGTATGAATGATCAATTTTGTAATTTATTTGACTCATGAATGAATACATAATAAAGAATTGCACTTGCTTTCATTCATATTCTATTTGATAATTAATCAATTAACAGACAAACAAGAACACATGCAAAAAAAAATTAGAAAATCTGAACCGATCATGTCTAATTAAAATAATACTTTATTAGGAGTTAAGATATTCAATTAAAATAAGACTTATTCATTCAAATGTCTTAAAGAAATTGCTGATAAATTTAAGAAATAGATTATATATTAAGTCTATGTTATATTTGTGGTATAAGTGTCAAAAAGATCCAAAGAGGAATGAATCATTTAGGAAATAATATATAGTAGTAGAAAATAGAAATTGTACTCTATACGAGGAAGAATCCATTAGTCGTAGAGTGGTACAAGAAATTGACAATTCTTTCAATATTTTAAAATGTGGATTTTTGTGCAAGTGTATGGTATGTCTGGTTTTATTTTATTTTATTTCATTTATTTATAATTAGGAATTATTTTACATCTGCAAATTTGGAATTTTGTGACTTCATGAAAAATGCCAAAAGAACACTTAGGGCATTGTCTTGCTCCTTGTCTTTGTATGGAGCAACACTCCTTCTTTCCCTATCATGATAGGGATCGTTTTTCTTTTTAATATATTTATAATGTATATTTATATTAATTAAAAACTTTAAGTGGGTCTTTGAACAAATAAATATAGTCCAACAATGTAACACGTCTTTTATAATATTTGTGAACAATGAAGTCAAAAAATTTATTTAGAAATTTGATAATTTATTATATATATAACATAATTTTTCAACGAAGTAGAAACTATAAAGCACTATTTAGACATAGATGAACCTTTATTGCCATTTGACATAGCTAAAAACGACAAATCCCTCTTTGTTTGTATGGCATGTTATTTGTGCCAATGTCACTATTGCATGTTTAATTAACTATAAACATTCTGAATTTGAATCCTAAAAATAAAATTGATTGAGACTCATGTTTCGGAAGATAAAATTAAGAGAATTCAAAATTTGAAAATAATTTTTTTTTAGTCCCATATCTAAACGATGATAGAAGTAAAAATATTAATTTATCATAATACATGTATAATTAAATAGTAAAATGTCCGTTAACTCTACAAATTTTTTGAATATTCATAAGCAAATATTATAGACTTACATGACAAAAAGAACAACCAGTCGTTAAAACAAAAAAATGATTTAAAAAAAATTCAGAATTCGGTCTTGTAGTATTATTTTTGTTGTGTTATGAATTATTATGTATACTAGTAAAAATAATCAGGCCAAACAAAGACAATAATTCTATGATGACTGTACAACAACAATAATATGTTGAATGCCGTTTTATAAGTGAAATTTGAGGAGAGTAAAATACATATAAATTTTATTTTTATTTTTAAAAATAGAGAAATTGTTTTTGATAGACCTCGAGTTAAAAAACAAGTCGTTACTAGAAACAAATATTTTTTCCATTGCGAATCAGTTAAAATTTTGTATTATAGAATATGATTTCCCCCCTAATTCTCCACTAAACCATCTCACAAGAAAAATACATAATAGAAAATAAATTCCCAGTAAAATAGCAAAAAATATTTATGAATAATTTTTTTTTTTTTTAAAAATATATATATATATATATATATATTCCTACCATTAATTATATTACGGTGAAAAAATTAAAAAAATTTAACATCAAGGCAACATGAGTTGATAAAAAACTCCCACACCTTAATAAAAAATGAATACAGGCTAAAAGAGCTTTAGGAATAAAAGCAATATATTCTATTCTTAAACGATTCAATAATGAAAATTACAAAGTCATCGATCATGATCATGATTGGGTACTAAAAGCCGTTAACGAAATTGATTATTCTATTAATTTTATCTGCCAAAATCCATTTTTACAGTTAAATTTTGAAAAATAGGTTTTTTCTTTTGTAAGGTTTATTAAATTGTTTTTATTTGGGATAAAATATTCGTCAAATATATAATTTTTATTTAATTCTTTATAATTTATTATCATTTAAACTTTTTTCCTTTTTATCTCAATATATTTTCTTATCATAAATGCTGAACTACTGTGAGACCTTCTATAAGTTTTAGGTTGATTAGTTATATACATATACACACGTATACTTTTGACCATCTTGGGACAAAGTTCCTAATTACTTTATTAAAGTAGTGGTTTTAGTTATCACAGATGACGTGGATAATCTTTATAATTATCTTCTTACATTTTTCTTAATTTGTCTTTTCTTCCAACATTTTATTTTGATAATGAAATGAAATTATTCATATATAATTAAGGAAAAGGACAAAATTGTTTGTAATAATTAAAGGAAAAAAGGACAAATATACTCCGAACTATCGTAAATAATATGCAAATACCATTTGTCATACTTTTGGGATATTAGTGTTCTTGCCGTCCAAAAACGAGCATATATACTTTTTATACTAATGGACATACACGTGTCATAATCTTATCCATCGATCCGATATTTATTGACGGATAAGATTGCGCCATGTGTTCCTATTTAGTTTTCCATTAGAGTGAAAGGCATTTATGCTCTAGTTTTTAGACCAGCACCAATATCCCAAAAATATAATAGAAGGTATCTGCATACCATTTACGATCGAATATATTTGTCCTTTTTCCCTTAATTAAAACAAGAACACTAACTCCTATATGGCTATATCTCTTAATTTGTCTTGGCTAGAATTGGGATTTGACACGTTGTTTTTATATAATTATTTTTTTAAAAAAAACTATAGTATTAATTTTCTAATGAACTTTTTTTTTTTTTCATGAAAGCAACTAAATTGTAGTTTGTGGTGTCAACCTTTTATTTCAGTTTTGTTTTATTATTAATTGCTATATCAAATTAAGTGCAGGAATATGACTGGAGTCTCTTCATGTAAAGTTTGTCATCGATTGTTTATTGGACAAGAAATAATACAAAAATGTTGCTTTCTATCAATTTTTTTTGTCGGGATATCTCACAAATTTAATCTTATCTATATTTGGAGCTACTTTTAAAATAGTTTGATGCAATGCAACAGAAGCTCATGTAAATTGTGGGATCTTTTATTTTAGTGTAACAATAATAGAACGTAATAAAATGTTCCGATCGCTTAACATAAGAAACATAAATTTGTTGTGTGTTGTTGTAGAGGGTGAAAGGGATTATCTTTTGGATTCTTTTTGGTATTTTTAATACTAAACACTAATTCAACAAATCTGATAAATATTTATTTTTGTCGTTTTATCAATTTTAATCATGTAGAAATTGGCTATACATTTGTTATACACGAATTCTATACTAGCAACAACTAGAATCTATTATAGTTAAGCGAATAAATATAAATTTAATGGCTGACTGAAAAAGTTACAGATTTTTTTTTCCTTTTTAATTTCCACTACCTTAACATGCTTTTGTCTTGAGGCGTAATTTTAGTCAATGAATTTATGTCATGTGGTGTAATTTATGCCACTCAATTTATGCCTTAGACATAACTTGTAGCGCTGCACTTATTCTCTTGTCATAATTTGGGCATAATTACTTTTGCATTCAGACATAACTTGAGCACACCATAACATGTACCTTGTGCCAATAAACTTACATTTGAGATATTTTCGTGCATTTTTTTTGTTGCTTAAAGCTCTTAAAGGTAAAAACTAAAAACTATAATTTTAAAAAACACAAATTTAAGAGCACCATCAAATAGGAGCATTTATGCGAATGACTCCAAAATAAACAATCCAATAGACCTACAAGTAAAGACCAAGAGGCCTAGTTGTATGTAGCCCAACAATATTTATGCTTAAAACTAAAATTTTGGCTCAAATAAGTGCTTTAGAAGAGTTGCCAAAGGTTAGGATTCTCCCCTAGTGAATTCACTATTGGCCTGTTATTTGAAATCAAGTTATAATCTCAAAATTATTTTTAAGAAATATTTTGATAAACCCTCAACTTAAAAGAGTGTGAAGATCTACTTCTTTTTCTTTTCTATTTACTTCGAACTCCATCGAAAAGTGAAAATAAAAAATATGAGATTATCTCATATTTTCTTAGTTTCAATATTTTTTTTTTCATGGTGAAATTTAACTTCTAAAAGTTCATACTCCAAGAAAATGTTTTGAAATTCACATATAAGGAGTTTTGAATCCACATTGGATGTAATTTTTCTATTTTAAACAGGCTAAAAAAAATATAACATAAATTCGAACGGAGAAATTGTACTTACAAAATGCAATATATGTGATTTAGAGATTTTTTTTTTTTTTAAAAAAAAAAAACAAATTTGATGATTTATGAGGGTAAAATTTTCAGCTTTGAGTTTGGCATCCTGAACTTTTACATGATAAAAAAGTAGAGATACTATAAGCAAGCTCTACTTCAAAGTGAAGCTGTGAAGGTACCAAATCCTTCGTAGTAAATCAAAGACATTGATTAGTTGACGCAAATCAAATTTCAAATTAAATGCAAAAAGAATTTTGAGGGATTTGATTTATATATGAAATAATGTATGGATCAAGAAACAAATCAACATGAAAATATTATCATTTTTGCATAAAAGCAAAAGAGAAATAAGATTAGGAGAAATTACATATAGATGTTGAAACATTTATGAAAGTATTTATGATTTAATTTTTTATTATTATTTTGTTCAATCTATTAATATTTGGATGTTCGACTTAAAATTATTTGGTAGATTCGAAAAAATTAGACGTAAAAAAGAAGCTCGATATATTGTAGATTTTCGAGAGAAGTATTGAACACACTTCAAAATTTGACATAAATTATTAGTTTTGTCCTGAACTATTGACAATTTTAAAAACACTCCTCTACTTGACTAACTAAATTTAGATATACCAATGATTTCCCACATGACATAACAAGTGGTTTCAAACTCTTGTAGGAGCATATGACTCTTATTAAAATATCGAAAAAGTGTTGAAAACACCCTAAATTTGACAAGAATTAGGAATGTATTTCATTCATGTTGAAAGATTATATGTGTATCTAAGTTTAGTTAATCAAGTAATGAATGGTTTCAAGACTATCATTCGGAGATGAAATAATAATTTGTGTCAAATTTAGAAGTGTTTTCAATACTTCTTATTTTCATTTTTGAATTTTGGTTGAAAGATTTTTTTTTTCTTTTTTTCTTTTTTTCATAAAGATATCAAAAGTTATATTAATTTTAAATTAGGTATAAAAACTAAAATTACAAACATTCAAACAAGTTGTAGGGTTCCAAATTGCAAATACCCAGTAAGTCGACAAATCTTAATCGCCGGCTGCTACCGCTGCTGCTCAGAGCCGCCACGTCACTGCTTCCGCCGGTTTCCGCTTCGCCTGACGCTGCTCATTCGTCTTCTTCGTTGCACTCACTAAGGTAAACATCACTGAAATTGTATGTGCAATCCATTAGTGCTTTTTTGTCTATTTTTCAAATAGAGGGAAGGGTTAAAAACATAAGTATTTAGTTTTTTAGAGTTTCATCCTAAATGAATAGGTGTGCGAATTTCCTACCTAGAAATATCACCAACTTATAGTTGAGGTATGTTTTGAAATAGTTTGAAGTGTGTTTTGATAAATTATAGATGATAGTTTCAATAGGAAATTGGCACACCTTATAGTTCATGTATGAAACTAGAAAATCAGAATATTAATTTATACCATGACTATATATATATATATATACACTTTGATGCTATCAAGCATTAAAGGTTCATTAGCTATAGTTCAAGTATGAAACTCGAAATAATTAAAAGTATGTTGATAAATTATCGATGATAGTTTCAATAGGAAACCAACACACCTTATAGGTCAGGTATGAAACTCACGCATACCTATAGTTTAGGTATGAAACTCGAAATAGTTAGAAGTGTGTTTTGATAAATTATCGATGATAGGAAACTGACACACCTTATAGTTCAGGTATGAAACAAACTAGAAAATCAAATATTAATACTTCCTCTGTCCATAATTACTTGTCCACTTTTGAATTGGACACACCTATTAAGAAAATAATTATTGACATAGTGAGTTTACTATTTTACCCCTATTAATTATGAAGTGGATGAATTAAAAATTTAAGATTTTCAAAAAATTTACCTTTTTCAAAGTAATTAATTGAGGGTATAATAGGTAAAAAAATTTGTCCTTTCTTGATTTGTCAAAATGGACAAGTAATTAGGGACAACTATAAAAGGAAAAATGGACAAGTAATTAGGGACAGAGGGAGTATATACCATGACTATATATATACACACTCTAATAATATTAACCATTAAAGGTGCATTAGTAGTTAAAAAGGGAGGTACGAAAGTAAGAGGTAGTGCTTGTAAATAATTTTTCTTTTTTGCTACAAGTGTTCTTTTTCCTTAATTTTTTTCTTATTTGGATCGGGTCAAAAATCCCTTAAATATATGATATGTATAGTTATAATATTTTTCACAAATGATTATTTAATATATATTTTATATTATTAAATTATACATAATCATAAAAAAATAGTATTATTTGTCGTAAACACAAAGCATTGAAAAACTTTGATGAGAAAAAAAATGAAAATAAAAAGGGATAAAACCAAAAACAAAAAAAAAACTATAATCTTATATAGGTTTAGTTCCTTAAGGCCATTGAAACTCTTCTGTATTTGTTCAAGAAAACAGTTTCTCTTAGTAACGGTTTAACCTTTTGGAGATTTAGGTTAAACCCTTTGCTTCAATTCCTCCAATTTACAGGATGGGAAAGAAATCAGGAAAGTTCAAGAAGAAGGAAAACAACCCTCCAAAGAAATCAAAAATTGATTTTTACAATGAAGATGATGATATGATGAATGATGCTATTGATGCCTGTAAGTTCTTCCCTTTTATAAACTCTATCTACTTATCTTTTTATCAAAGTTAACATAAGATACAAAAACCCTAGACCCCATTTATGGGATTATACTTAGTATTTTGTTGTTGTACCATTAGATACAAGAATATATATGCAAAAAAATGGTTTTCTTAGAGAAAAATTTACTTTTTTGAGTCCATGGATGGAGAGAGAGTATTAGAGCAAAGATTGAGCTAGTATTTTGAGTTTATGGATTCTAAATCTTAAAAAAATGCAGTTTTATAAGGTTTGAGCCAAACTTATTGAATTTTGCTGAACCTGTAGGCAAAGCTATAGCTGGGCGAGGGGGGCGAGGGAGTGTGTTATAAAAAAAATGTTTTTACATGTTAAAGAATTTATCTGTTACTAATCTTTTTGGTTGATTTGTAGTTCATGAAAAGAGAGATATCATTCCACTGAATGTTAATGAAGATTCTGCAGAGTCGGATGAGGATAATGAGCATCCTGTGTATGATCTTAAGGTGATAATGAGTTTTCTTTTGCAACTTTTATCTTCATACTGAAGGCTTATAAACTCTATTAAGAAATTAGAGTACTAATTTGATGTAAAGCAAGTCAACTAATTACTCAAGGTTGGGGAACTGTTTCCTTTGTATAGGAGGATGAAGATGACGAGGATGAAGATGACGACTTTGATGATGCTGAACTTACTGGCCTTGGTGCTAAAAGTATGCAATTAAATTCGAACTTGTGACTGCCTTTTGTTATTGAAATGAAATACTTTAGTTGAATTGCCTTTCCTGTTTGTTTGTTATGAAATTCTTCTCTGATATTCCCTTTTAGTGCTTCTGAAGGCAACATAGAGCATAAGATTGGTTTAGATTTATTTAAGGAGTTTCCTCTCCCAAAAAAAGGAAAAGAAAAAGAAAAAAAAAGCAGAATAGAAATATAGCAGCCGTTTACTCTCATTAAGATTTTGAAAATGCATGTGGGGTGGTGGTGAGAGGAATTCCTAGTGTTTGATTATTGAATTGAGGCTAATTAGACCGGAGACTAAATATTAATGGTGTGTTCGAACTGTGTAATATTGCACGAAGCTCAGTAGGTCCAACCACTAAGTTACTATCTCTACTGTGGCTCCTAGTTCTAAAGTTTCTCTGAACTGAGCTTCTACACATAGATGACAGAAGGAAGACTCCTTCCATACTTATTTGTTTAATTAATAAGCAAATTTGTTTCCTTCGGGTTCTAGCTTTTACATTTCTTTTGGTTCTTGATCTATTAATATATGCCTCTTTTTTGCCATATTTCCTTGGCTCTTCTGTCTTTTAATATATAATTTTTTCGAGTACCTATTTTGCTTTAGTTGCAAGGACACAGAAATATTTACAAGCTACTATGGGTGGGGTTGAGGATGAAATGCATGATGAAGCTGAACAGGAGAATGAAGAGACGTCTCTGTGGGGAAGAGGAAAGATTATTTATTATCAAAATAAAGAGGTAGTATTTCACCTAATTATTTGCTTAACTTTTATTCTTTTATGACATAATTATATACGGCACGCTTGGAGAAACCAATACTTTACTGGCTTTAGAGACAACAATATGATGTCAGAGGATTATCCTCTCCTTACTGTTTCAACAGTACCTGTAGGCTGTAACATAGTTCTTCGATCATGTCGTCATTTGCATGCAATACTTGATGTCACTTGAACATTTTTGTTTGTTAGAATGTTGAAGAGTCAAGTGATGAGGACCTTATTGCCGAGGAGGAGGCAGAGGTATTGAGAATGCAGCAGAAAAAAGCTAAATCCCTATCTGCAGCGGATTTTGGGATTGAAGATGATGAACTCACATTTGAGGTGACAAATTCAATTTATATACAATGTTCATTTGATGATTTTTTCTTATATTTTGAGGTTGGAAGTGGAATCTTATGGGTAACATTGCAGGAAATTTTGGTCCAAGGAAAACCTGGATCAGCAGTTTCTGCAGATGGAGAAGCCAAAAATGAAACTGGCACTGCTTATGAGGAAGTGCAGAAGGATTTGAATGCTTTGACAAAAGAAGAGCAAATGGATGTTGTCTATAGGTGAGCTTCTGTGTCCAGAATATGCTAATTTCAGGGCAAAATGTTGCTTCTTTTAAGTTCTATTGCCTGTCATTGTCGATGATGTTATGTAATGTATCATGATAATATCAGTATAGGAAAAGGGAGGCACATAAGTTACAATTAAATAGATATCAGTAAATTCTCAATAATTGGGAAAGCAAAATAGAAGAGAAAAAGGCAGGTGATGAACTAAGTTTTCCTACAGAATAGTTTATACTTAATTTTACAGCTAAAGGTTGTGGAAGTTGACAACAACAACAATAACAACATACCTACTATAGTCCCACAAGTGGGGTCTGGGAAGGGTAGGATGTACACAAACCTTACACCTACCTTTGTTGTGGAAGTTGACAAAAGAACAAAAACTCTATGTATTGCTCAGTTCAAACTCCAATATGACAATGATAGTTGAGGACCCATTTCTGCAATATCCTAATTTGACCATTTAAAAATGGATCATGGTATGTTAGTGTCAGAGGTTTTAGTAGGAAGTTCTGATAGTTGGCAGCTGTCCCTCTTACATGTCTAAGCTGCACGGAGATGGCGGACTTCAGGATATTGAATACCATGCTAAGTAGAGAAGCTTACTGATGAAGATAAGGAAATTGGATCTCAATGACACTTTTTTGATAATGCAACTCATAATCGTGCAATAGAAGAAAGCCAGAAGGAGCGTGCCTTGTATCACATTGTTATCAATGGCTTCACATTTTTTATGAGGAAGTTGATTTTATGTCTAGGAAGTACAATTTATTATCGAGGCAAAGTGGTAGGTCAAGAGTACAATGCCAGAAGATCTTGAGAAGTGGGGCCACTGGATGTTAGTAACCACTGCATCTATTTTCTTAAATGTGCCTCATAAGCTTTTATTTGTATTAAGATCATGTAGAACAAGGAGAAAAGTAGGCTTGTGGGTTGCAATTGAGTCACAGGATCAAGATGTAGTATTCAAGGGTAGTTGTCTCAGGTTCAAACCCCAACAAAGGCAAAACACTAGGTAATTTGATTTCTTCCCATCTGTCTTGGTGGACAGGGTTAACCAGTATCTCTGTTGGCGGGAGGTAGCATGTACCCCGTAAAATTTCCCAGACACCATGCTTATTAAAAGGAGTAGTCAAATGTAGCTGGCTATACGGAGGCATGGGAGTCAGGGAGCTACTTCAGAGGTGTCGATGTGTTCATTTCAACAAGGAAGAACGAAATGGAGCTTTCACAAGATCTGAGGATTTACTATGGAGTTCAGTCCATGATATATAGATGAGATTACCAAATATCTAGTTATCCCCTGGACGAGATCACTAAATATGTAGTTAGCCCCCTGTCCAAATTTATTGTACAGGATCAGAAGTGTTCAGTTGAAATGTCCGTCCGTCACGGCACAATGGCCTTATTTTATGGAATTCTACATTGCATGCTTGTGATTTTCGAATCAAAAGTAAGAATCTTCGATGTGTGTTGTCTGCTTCTAATGTCATTGGCTAGATATTGTCTGGTAGGTTGCTAACATTTACTTTTGCAGGTTATATGATGCTTCTGACTTGTTTCTCAATGAATTAAAAAAGTTGTGCGTCTGATCTATGATCTTCTTGTGATTACAGTTCTGCACCTGAATTGGTTGGTTTGCTGTCTGAGCTTGGTGAAGCGCTTGAGCAGCTCGATAACAAAGTTAATCCCCTATTCCACAAGGTATGTGCATTGGAAATTCCACTAACTACAGGTCGGTCGCTATTAACGCTATTCAAACCTGAGTCTGCTGTGGAAGATACTAGTCTAACTGCGTATTGGCGTTCTCGCCAAAAGCCAAATTCTATTTACATTGTGAAATCCACACATACATTTTAGACCTGCTTGGCTGTGGTTCCCTTTAAACAGTTTTGGGGTTCTTCGGTGACAGTCTTTGTAGTTAGTTACTTGGGCTCTGTTACTGATATAAAGATGCTCAGCTGAAAGGATGAAATAATGAAGGTTTAGAAATGATTGGTTGGGTAAGTGTAACTGACAATTTTAGTTAAAACAGTGAGAGTTGACTCATATAACAATGGAATTAGTCATTCTTCTAGTTAGAAACTGAATACAGTTTTGGTAATATTGCACCTGTCAGCATTTAACTTCTGTTTTTCTCTATTAAGATTAATGGAAAGAATATGATAAAAGGCGAGATGCACTACATTGAGGTGAAGAAGCTGCTTCTGCTGTCATATTGCCAAGCTATATCTTTCTACCTTCTTCTCAAATCTGAGGGGCAGCCAGTGCGTGATCATCCAGTCATTTCACGCCTTGTGGAGATCAAGAATCTGTTGAATAAGGTTACAACTCATATCATAGGATTCAAACAACAAAACATGGCCAAATTACTGCTTGCCAGTTTTGTTAATTCTGTTAATGATGACATCGTTTGCCGGAAAATCAGTCACTGGTTTATGTGGTATATGCATAATTGATGAGATAAGACTGCTTTATCTAATCTTTGATGTATATGCCAAGTGAATTGTGTTCACATACACATGTTGAAAACATTTATTTGCCGACCACCTCATATGGTAATCAGCAGACTTTCAATATAAAGGTATTACCATTAGCTGTTAAAAATGGAAAAGGTGAAGACATAGTGTAGTTATTTTGCTCATGGAAAAAGCTAGAGGACACTTTATTATCTAGTTGATACTTATAAAATATATCTATATGTTTGATAAGGTTTCAATTCTTTAACTCACCCTCCTTGTATCTATGCTACTCTGTCTGCATATGGGCTGTTTCTTCTTTAGTTTAGTGTAAAAAGTATCTTAGTGCAAATCTGAACTTGTTTATTCATCCATCATCAGCTTCTTCCTCCCTTTCCCTTTTCTATATGGAGCTTGATGAAGTCGAATCCAACATCAAAGTGCTTTTTCATTATTGAGTTTAGCCGTGTGAATTCTTTAAGTGTAAATTGCATCACCCAGATAAGGTTTATTTTGATTTTTCATGACATGTTTTTCAATTCTATATATGTATGTATAATAAACGAACAACTTTTTTGATGTTGTACAAGGACTATACATCATGCCTTCTATCCAGTAATTGCTTAATCATCTATACATCCTGGATATTATGTATGCACCAAATATCTATCGATCATCAATCAACAACACCCCAATTCTAATCTAGTTGAGGGCTTAAGGTCTAGTTATGAATTCTCTGTACTGATTCTGCTCTATTGGGTTCCCTTCATTCCCAAACATACAAAAAATAGAACCTCGATCTGCAGTTCAAACAACTCGTTTCCACTACATTAGAAGCTCTATGATGTCTTTCTCACCTTGTGTCCCCCATGACTGCATGTGAATAACTTCCTATGCTTCCTTTCTTGCCCCTCTATTATCCTTTCCACCAAAAAAACATTTAGCATTAAATTCCATACTGCTGTCACAAATATTCAGCTCTAACAAATGGATTAAATTTCTTTGGTTGTTCTACTGTTCCACAGAAAATGTAAAGGACAACCCTTTTTTCCTCTTCTGCAGTTTTCTGTAAATAGACATGAAGGCCACTTATTCCTACCACCCTTTACTGAATCGTCATTTCCGTACCCAAGTATCCTTCCTTTATCTTTCATGTTGTTTTGCAAAACAGTTAAAACCCTTAGTATCCTACTCTTGCCTTTTTTTCTCTTATCTTGTTACCATGACATTCGGGTCAGCTTGTGCACATCTCGACTAACTCCACAGATACCTGCACACCTTGTCCACTTCATTAACCACTAGGCCAAACCCTTTGGTGCCTCTTGCATATTTATTCCAAGTGAATACCCCATAAAAATATTCTCCAGCCTTCTTCTTAATTTGTTTGATAAATATATCCATCTAGCATTGCTAGCTAAACTCATTTGTCAAATAAGTTAAATACTGGATTTCCGTGGGAGGACTCTGTAATTCTTTAATCAAATTTTCTTGAGTCTTAGAGAATTTGAAGTGGAAATAGTATGCTAACTGATCATAACCTAACGTATCAAATTTGTTAATCATGTACTGATTAAACATTTTTAGCTTGTTTAGATGCTAAATGATGTTACCAAATAGTTGCTAAGTCCTCTCCTTGTTCTTTTGCTTTATTTGATTCTTGGCTAGCTTCATTGCGTATACCCTGCTCCTCTCTTCCTATCTTTATAGGTGTTAACAAATTAATTTTTGCAGATGAAAGAACTTGATGGATATCTTCCTTCTAAACTAGAAGACTTGTTACACAAAAATGTTGATAATGTAACTGGTGTAAAGTTGGCGGGAAGGAACTTGGATTCTGAATCTTTACCCATTTCTGACAAGCCTTCTGTGGTATCAACTGATATTCAAGAAGCAGAGGTAATTTTCAGTTTGATTAATCTTATTTTGTTGCTAAAAGCGTCATTTTTTGTCCTTTTATGGGCTGATTTTGAATTAAAACCTTTTGTTGTTTTTACTGAGCAGCTCTGTAAAATTTAGTCTAATTTTTTCCTTTGTTTTAGCCTCTTGAAGCTGAGTTGGCGGAGGCAAATGGTTTAAACAGTCAACGGAAAAAAGAATCAAAACGCAAACGCCAGGTAAATGGTGTATTATGTATCTAAGCACACCTCTGTTTTGCTTATCAACCATCAGCAGGCAAGTCCACTGTCACTGTTACAATACGAATCAAGTGTCACCAGACTTGTGCCAGTGTCATTGTCATTTTTATGTGAGAAAAGACATAAATTTCCCCTTGAACTTGTCCCGAAAAGTCAGTTACATGCTTAAACTATCATAGTAACCTATTACACACTTATACTATTCAAAAGTGAATTTTCTTACCCCCTAAAACTGACATGGCAAAAAAAATAAAACAAAATAAAAAATAGGCGCGTCAGTTTGAAAATAAAGTTAAAAAAAAAAGTTAGAATCCTCTTTTCTACCCTCTCCCCCCACACCTCTTCTTCTTCACATCGCACCCTTTGTCTTCTTCTTCTTCTTCATTCTTTTTTTTTATCACACTTCTTTATTTTTTTATCACTATCTAAAAGCAAAATTTTTTTATTAGCAATTAGGTTAATTCCCATAGATTTGTTAGTGAATAATTGTATTTTATCTAGAAAAGTTTCGGTTGATTGTTTCTATCTCTTTCATTTTTTTTTTTATATCAATTTTTGGGTTTGGTGGTGATAGCAACTTTATGGGTTTGGTGGCGATGGGTGGTGGGTGGCAAAAATTAAAATAGGTAATTGAAGGTGGTGAAAAAATGATATTGATAATGGTGGTGGTGATATTTGGTGTTGGGTGACAAAGAAGAAGAAGAATCGAAGGCGATATAGTGGCGGTGAAGAACAAAATCAATAGTGAAGGTGGGGCCGGATATGATTTTCCGATGAAATGAGAATTGAAAATGGGTGGGATTTAGTGATGAAGAAGATATAATTATTAAAGAATTAAAATAATTAATTAGGGATTTATTAGAGTAAAATATAGTTAATAAAAGAAAAGTTAATTAATAAAGGAAACAAAATAAAAAATTATAATTTATGACATGGCGCTGATGTGGTAGCGAGTGTAATACACCACATAATGTGAGAGTGGTGTTACACGTCTCAGGGTGGTAATAAATTCACTTTTGAATAGTAAAGGTGTGTAATAGGTCACCATGATAGTTTAAGCGTACAACTGACTTTTCAGGACAAGTTCAAGGGGGAATCTATGCCTTTTCCCTTTTTATTTCTAGCAACTCTTTCACCCATGTTCCTATATGTTGCAAGATCACCAGATCTCTTCTTTTTTTTACCAGTAAGATGCAGATCAAATTAACTAACATAAAGAATTGTGGCAGGATGATCAAGTTGGTATCCAAAGCATGGAAATGTTAAAAGTGAGAGCTTCCCTTGAGCAAAAATTGAAGCAGACAGGTGTTTTAAGTTCCATTGCACGGAAAAATGAAAAACAAAACAAGCGCTCACGACTTCTGAATGGGTATCAATTTGCTTCGCAATTTATTTCTCCATCTACCTCTTTTGTTAGTCAACATAAATTAATGCAATCATGTCACTAATGGGAAGTCTAATGAATTATATGCAGGCTGTTGGCAACTCCTGATGATTTTGATGATGATGCCGTTGGTGCTGAAGATGATCGTGAGACACGAAGTTTAAACAAGCTGTCTAGGCTTCTAACTCCTCAAGTACCAAGATCCAAGGTGTGGATCACAACTGCTTTAATTCTGTCTTCATTTTGTTTATTTTCTTGTAAATAAATATCCTATGTCTTTTATGTGAGACTGTGAGTGTATGCAACTGCATTGAGATTGATTCTCTGAACTTATGGTATTTAACAGTCTTTTCAACTTCTGTCTCTGTGGATGGCTCTCTTTCGCTATAGAGTTTCCTTCTTTTGCTTTATTGGGGAACCACTCCTTACTACGAATTTCTCCATTCCCAGAGCTCGAACTTGACTACTACATGTGTGTATTTTGCTTCTGTTAAAGTGGACTTCTGTTGGTTATTTTTCCTGCATGGAATCTTTTTCTGCTTTCAAAATTCGTCTAGTATGTCTCCTGTGATTTAACCTAATTAGATGTATTATAATAAGTTTTGTTCCTTTTGGAAGATAATTTCTGGTGATGATGATTTACCTAAACGAGATGACATTGGAGAAAGGAGAAGAAAGCATGAACTGAGAGTTCTAGCCGGTGCTGGAGTTGAACCTACTGATGATGTCAACGATGAGCCTGGTGACCATGCAAGAAATGATGTTGCTTCTTCTGACGACAGTGAAATGGACTCAGATATGGAATTCTACAGAGAAGCCGAAAAACAACATTCAGCTAAGCTTGCTGCTAAAGAAAAGATGTATTCCAGGTTAGACTCAATATGTTTTAAGATTATTAAAGCAAGCATGCTAAACTTCTTTCATGTGAAAAATTTCGAGAATGCCTCGACAATATGGATTATTATGTATATCCTTTTAAGTCCTGCAATTGTTTCAATTAATTCACCACAATTTGCCACTGTAGATCCCTAGCTATGCTGTCAACGCCAGAAACCGTTGTGGATGGGAAGCGCCAGATAAATTACCAGGTATGACATATCAGCTTTGCTGCCTATTGTAATCATGACATTCCTTTTTCTTTCACTAAACTCAGCGTTTCCTTATTTTCTAGATGGAGAAAAACAGAGGCCTTACTCGTAATCGTAAGAAGCAAGATAAAAATCCAAGGAAGAAATACAGGGTAAGTGGGTTGTGCTTGAAAGAACCAGTTCCCTTATATAACAATGTTAACATACTGTGTGTCTACTCTCTCTCAGGGGAAACATGAAAAGGCTCAGAAACGTAGGGAAGGACAAGTTCAGAAAATTAAGAAACCAAGTGGTCCTTATGGTGGAGAAACTACAGGAATTAATGTTGGTATTAGTCGAAGTATCCGATTTAAGGGGTAAGTCATGTGATGTGTGGTTAGACACACGTCCAAGTTCAAATGCTTCCACAGACAAGCTTAGTATTCAAGTGGAGAAGGGTAGAGCTACCCATTATTCACCGAGTTTCAAACCTTGCATCACACTGGCCCTCGGGAATTTCTCGGTTATGAGTAAAAGGTTTAAAGAGTTGATATTCTCTTTTTGTTGTTAAAATTAGTCTTTCCTTCTTCCTTTCCAATTTTGTCACCCTTGGAAGAGGGGAGTGGAAAGACATATATATTAGATGGAATGTGAACTGACATATATATTAGATGGAATGTGAACTGCTTCTGTTTCTTTTAAGCTTTTTAATTGCCTATGTTCTGTTGGTGTCAACTTGCATACTTTTGTAATGGCTAGCTTATAATTTTCTTGTTTTCTATCATGAGCTATATATCAAAACACTTCTTGAAGTTGATTAGACCATGTATTTGACTACAATCGTCAAAAAGTGCATGACAACTTAATTTATTCATAAAATTTCGTCCATATAACAATTGACTCATTAATTTCAAGATGTGTTATGATTAATAATTATTGATAATTCAAATTAAAACATGCAAATACCAGATAGTTTAGGTAGAAAATTTACAAAAAAAAAAATGATACTTCTAGTATATTTTTCACCATAATCTTTTAATTATTTACATGGAGTGCCATTTAGTGCCATTTTTAAATTATAAAAGAGAGTATGCATCACACATCATCCGAGTAATAAGGCAAATATACTTTGATAAATAGTTGATGATAATTAAGATAGGAAATGTGCCTGAATACTTCACTAGCTAGAATGAAATAGACATATGACACCATATTTTGATCTTGTAATACTAGCAAATTTTCTGGTAACAGCTCGTGTTCAAGTGGAAAAGAGAGGGAAAACAACTCTTATGGTAACAATTTGTGTTCGATTTCTCCATGGAGAGTAAGGAAAACAAGTTCCTTGTATTTCACATTGATTGTCTTCTCAATCCTCCATCCTCATCACAAATAGTATATGCTTAAATTATATGCAAACACTTTTATATATTATTTCTGCTTACAAAACACGCAAAATCAAGTTTAAAAACAAACATATTTTTTGTGAAAAAAAAAACAATTTTTAACACATTTGGTTAAAATTTAGTAACTCCACAAAGACATGTCAATATCATGAGGTTCCAAGCCATATATACATTGAGGAGGAGGTAGCATTAGCCCTTCGGCCATATTCACAAGTAATTCCGGCATGTAGAAAATGGCCTCTTCATCCATGAACAACTCATTATATTCCGTAAACTTTGGAACGACGATGTCTTGTATGACTTGTTCATCAATGGTAACTTCCTCGGAGTTTTCTCCCTCCGAGGATTTTGAAGGGAAAAATGCTTCGGTGGCTGCCTTGGCGGCCACTGAAGCAGGAATAGGTAACCTCCAAGTTGAGTCAATGAGATATTGTGTGATCATTTGGTCATCATTAATGATACCTTCCTCAGAGTAATTTTCTCCCTCTGAGGATTCTGAATGGCAAAATGCTTCAGCGGTCACCTTTTGAATATGCTTGGCGGCTGCTGAAGCAGGGATGGATAGCCTCCAAGTCGAGTCGACTTCCTTAGAGTATTCTCCCTGAGGATTCTGACTTGCAAAATGCCTCAGCTGCTTCAGCAGCAACCTTTTGAATACCATTGGCTGCTGCTGAAGCAGGGATGGCCAACCTCCAACCTGAGTCAACAACATAATGATCATCATTATTAACAACAACTTCCTCATAGTTTTCTCTCTCCAAGGATTCTGACACCCGAAACGCCTTAGCTGCTTCAGCAGCGGCCTTCTGAATATCCTTGGCAGTTGCTGAAGCAGGTACAGGCAACCTCCAAGCCGAGTCAGCAAAATTCAAACAAGCTGACTGGCCTTTAAGTGCCATGACGGCCACGTCATGAGCTCTTGCCGCCATTTCTGCATTGGGAAACGTGCCAAGCCATATTCTCGACTTTTTACCAGGTACTCTCACTTCACTAACCCACTTTTCGAAATTCTTCCACCTCACTCCCCTATAAACTGGGTGTCTAGTTTCGCAAAACTTCTTCCTACCTCCACGTCTTTTTGGGATTTTCGAAGCTAGTAACTGCATGACTTCTTCATTACTAATATTATCAAACATAGTTGATGAGGTAGTAGTTGGTATAACTAGAGGAAGTGGATCAATATACAAGTTACCAAGAATGTCCATTCTTGAAAATAATGAAAGCGGAAATTAAAGTGTTTATATGATAACTGAGTACTATAATATATATAAATATATAGCTTACGGTTGAGACACGAAGGAACACGGAGGGTTAGCAGGAGACAGGTTGCTAATAAGTACTATGGGGCCTCCAACGAGTATACATTCATTTGTACTCCATGTTTGACTTGACATATTTAAAAGAGAACATATTTAAAAGAGAATTTTTTGTTAGTGTTAATTACATTTTATTTATACTTTTTTTTTTTAGATTACAAAAATTTTCTAAATTTGGTGGAATTTCGGATACATCCCAAAACATTTCGATACATCGCATCTTGATTTCGAATACATCGCTCAACATCAGATACATCGTGTCTCGATTTTGAATACATCACACAACGTTTCGATACATCGTGTACGTTCGAATACGTCGCGTAAAGTGATGTATTAGTAAATAGGAGCAAGTAGAAATTTTTGTAATTTTTTGCAAATGGTAGGGAGTTTTAGAAAATATGGTAAAATAACTCATGTATTTAGATAATTTTTCTTGCTTATAATTAACTCAATCCGTCTAATCCATTCATGTTTGGGCGGGTTATGAATCTGCATATCCATTTATTAGCTCAAGTTCATTCCAGTCCAACTCATTTCAACTCATTAAAATTGGGTTAAAGCTCAAATTGACTCACGCGAAATTTTATCAAAATATTTTTTATTCGATATGTTATATAATAATAATTTACTAGGTACTAAAAATTTATGAAAGAATAAATAAAGCAATTAAATTGGATAGGTGAGTTATAACACACATTTTAGCTTATTTTCAACTCAATCCATTTCAAACTCAAGTAACTTTTGAGAATTGGGTGGGTTAATAACCTGTCTATTTACTAACTCAATCCATTTTGATTCACATAAATTTAGCTCAACATGCCCATTTGACACCTCTAAATGTTTGAATTAGTAATGCTATAATATTAGTTATGTTGAGATTATTTCTTAGCAATATATGTTTGGTGTATTAAAAATAATATGCATTGCATGATTTCTAAAAAAAATAGATTTGTTTACATACCCTCCACAAATATGATAAAAAGAACATGAAAAAGATTTTGAGGGGCATGCATTAAAATCTTTGCATTACTATTACTATAGATTTTCATGTATTAGTTATTTATAACTTAATACTCCCTCCATTCATTTTTAATCGTCACATATTTTTACTTATACATAATTCAGAATGTATTAAGGCATCCATTTTCACACCCTAAAACCTCTACTTTGAACAAATGAATGAATGGGAATATCATCGAGAAATGTGACGAGATGAATAAGTAAAATAAATATTTTAAAATAAAAAAATTAATCGAATCAATAAACAACACCAAATGAGAGGGTCAGTATTATTATGGTTTCCCGAGGAAGTGTGTAAAATGTGCTATCAATTATATTTTTCATTCATTTTTATTTATTCTTGTATTAAATTTTGCATGTATCTTAAGAAATAATGATTAATATAAATATTTTATTATTAGATCTTGAAAAATGATTTGTAAAATAAGTAATTAATGCTAGCTGAGTGTAAAATAGAAAAAAATAATTATTACTATCTTTTATTTAATAAAAGTGATAAGTAAAAATGAAAATTTATTTTTGAAATATTGGACAAGTAAAATTAAACAGATCGGAGATGTATATGTTATGAAGTTGGAAATTGGATTTTTTAAGTTTGCTACTCCCTCTGTTCCATGTTAGTTTTCTACCATATTATAAATACATTAATTATTCCAAATTACTTGACATTACAAAATCAAAATAAAATTAATTATTTTTTCTCATTAGACTAACAATTTATTTTTGAAAGTGTAAATAAATTTGCCAGGTTAGAAGCTTGATCTTTTTTTAAAAAAATGGATAATGATTTTGAGAACCTATTTGGAGGAGCTTGTTGAATTTTGACCTATTATCTTTTGGGATATAGTGCAAAGTTGTATATATAGATCTGTCTTTCTTTGTTTAGGTTGAACTCTTTTGTCTATTTATATAAAATAATTGATATCAGAATAGACCGATCAACAATAAAAACTTTAAATTAATCAAATCAATAAATTTCGAACGTCAAAATTAAAAGACAGAGGGAAGAAAAGGGTCACTTTTTTCTACTATTGCCCCACGGTAAAGTGTGTACAATGTGCTACTAATTATTTTCATGAGTAATTATTTTCATTTTTCTTATTTTCTTCAAATGTCCCCTTCAATGGACTTAACTTTTATTTATTTTTCAACGTTCATAGACTTATTAATAGTAGGAATTTGATTAGGTCTCTTTCATTTTCTATAGTTTGTTGACTAAATTATTCTAAATTTCCATGTAACACGATTTTTTTAAAAAAAATTATGTTTGATATTTACTTTGAATTCCACTATTTCAAAGTCACGTAAAATAATTTTTTTACTTTGAGAGATAAGGATATGACAGTAACATTATTACAGTTTAACGTGAAATACTCAAACTTGTTATATGTTAGAAATTATATATATGATATAATGTGTTACACATATAGTTATGAGATTTTTATATATGAATAATCAATTGGAGTTACCACATACTTCTTTGGTCGATATATATAAATTATACATTAAATTTATATAGTTATACACACATTATATATGGATTATGCAAAATTATGGCATACTCCAATTGAACGTCTAAATAGGTCATAAAATATTTATATTAGACACTTTTAACTCAAATTTTGTAAAAATAAATAATTTTTTGTGCATTTTCATACGTCCAATGTGTATATAATTAATAACATAAAATATGTTTTATCTTTTAATTATACATATCAATATTAATTGGAAAAAGCTTGAGTTTTACGACTTATTGAGTCAAATGCTTACAATTGAAAAAACTTACATATTTTAGATTAACTTATCTATATAATGGACGCGTGAGGATGCGTGCAAAAGTTTTTTAAAATTTCAATTGGAAGTATCTAATAAGAACACTCTATCGTGTGTTAAGGTGCTCAATTGAAACATGACGTAGTTCGACTATTTAAATGATATTTACTGACAAGTTTACGGGACAATCATTATATTCAAAATGAAAAAAAATTTAATCAGGTCACTCATGTGGGTCAATCAAGATCTATATAAATAAAATAATTAATATGATGTAATATTTTAAAAAAAAAAGAAAAAGGAAAACAATGGTTACGAACACACTACAAGAAATCATAATTGTTGTCACTAAATATTAGCTTTTGTGATTGCATTATAAATGGTCTCTATTTTAAGTTTCACCATTATATTCTTGAATGATGTTTCGATTAAGAGTTACTATTTTTATAAGTGTTATTTTCCTAACTGTTTTATATCTTTTAGTAATTATTAGTGGAGATTCAATCTCACTATGATATAATCCAAGGCTAATTTCAAATATATACAATAAATTTATTAGTTTACAATAAATATAAGCGTTTTTTATTTATATAAAAAATAGTCAAAAATCGTAGAAAGTAGTTACTCACTACATAATATAGCTTGTCAAAAAGTCATAAAAATGATACATTGACTATACAATATATCTCACATATACATGAGTTATACATTGACTATACATTATGATGCGCTCAAAAAGCTTAATATAGTTTAACTATCCATTAAGTATATAAAGACTATAACTACTATTCAATCTCGATCAACTGAAAATCACATCTAAACAATACCAAATTTTACAGCTTGTTGAATCTAATACTGTAATTAGAAAACTGTTACATATTTTAAATGATTAACTTATCTATATAATGGACGCTTGAGAACGCGCATAGAAGTTTTCAAAATTTCAATTGAAAGTATAGTAAAAACACTCTATATGTGTGTTAAGACATGCTGAATTAAAACATGACTTAGGTCAACTATCTAAATGGCATCTGCTGGCAAGTTTACAAGGCTATCTATGTATTCAACATGAAAAAAAATTGAATCAGGTCATTCATGTGGGTCAATTCAAATCAACTTAAATAGAATAAGCATTATGTATTTATCATATATTTTATATTGTCTCTATTTTGAGTTTCACTATTTTATTCTTGATTGTTTCTATTAAGACTTACTATTTTATAATTGTTCATCTTCCTCACTATTTTATATATTTTAAGTAATCATCAATGGAGATTAAAATCCACTATAATTGTAACACATTGCTATTTGAAAAAAAATTAGAATTAGAAAGAAACTATTTTTGGAAAGATTAAATTTGAAATTTTGGTAATTTATGCTAAGTATGAGTTTTGGGTCAACTTCAAACTACCATAACTCTCAGTAAAGGATGAGTTAGGTGGGCTATAAGATATAACATGAAAGGTCTTGGAATCATTTTTCAAACGCCACCGAGTTTGCTAATTTTCGAGCTCGGTTTTAAGAGGGGTATTTTGGTCTTTTTCTTATCCAATTAAGTTATTTCATTTTTAGTAATTAATTAAGGGTCTAAACTGAATTGGTTCAGTTTACGCACTCAAATTTCACACTAGGATTTTTAGAGAAAGAACTCAAGAGGAGAAAAGGTCAAGATTTTGTCAAGTTCTTGAAGGTTTCGTTGCGGATTTCGCCAAGGATTGATCCCTAAAAGGTATGTGAGCTCACATAGCGTTGGTTCGTTCACCCACGTGCCAATCATGTCAATTTTAGCGTATTTCTGTCCTAAAAAGTTGAAGATTTGATGTTCTTAAGTTGTGTTCTTGAAATTGCCTTTATTCTTGAATTTGGTTGGGATTGATGAATTTCTTGAGATAGTCTTATCGATTTTAAGAGTTGTTTTGAGTTAGATTCTTGGGTACATGTATTAGGTAACCGAATCTAAAGAGAAATTGACAAAAAGAATTGAATTTAGTTGAATTAAGATCAGAAAACAAGTTCAAAAATTCTTCGAGGTTGCCTAGGGGAGGTCTTGCGTGGCGCGCCCCAGATCTGCCAGAGGGGCTAGGGCAGCGCGCCAGCAGTGCGCCACAAAGTAGTCTCTGAACTTTAGGGATTGCCCCGCTCCAGCATTGTACCAGAGTCGCTTGCCCCCACTCGTTTTCCGTCGTTTAGCCCATCTGAGTCCTTCTAAAGTGTACTAATACTTTTTATCGATTTTAACTACTCTAAATGACTTCTAAACATCTAGAAATCATCCATAAACATGAATCATAACCTTGAATCCATAAATTCAAATTCAAGGAAAGTTAAGAGCCAAGTCTAAAAAGTTCTTAGAGTCTTTTCAAAAGTCTTTTACAAATATTTTAAACTTATTTTAAGACTTGAACATTTAGTTGAGTAAGAGTAAGAGAGTTCATTTTCTTAAAAGATTATATGGGACCTAAGTATTCCCAAAGATTAAATGTTTTCATATCTAAACAAGAGAGGAAACAACAATTTCGAAGAGAGCTTTTGAGCTAGTTTTTGAGTAATAATCTCAAACCACAGAAAAAGAGTGGGAGTAGTATTGAGCACCGATATGAGGACGAGTTCATAATAACTCAAGTCTCCATAAATCATGTAGCTAACGTGGGTAGAAATTATCATACTTTTTAAATGATTTCTTAATGCTTTTAAACATAGCTTAGTGTATCCACTTAGTTGAGCCGTTCTATATCCCCGCAAGTTAATTATAAGAAAGTTCTGACAGCGTGGGCGAGACACTATATCATCACATAGTTTATAGTGATGGTTATCTGTTAGAGAATATCCCAAAATGAATTTATTTTTGTATTTTTATATACAACTGAGATATTATTGTATTTTCAATACTTTGAGATGTTATCCACTGTTTTAAATGCTTTATATAAACTACATCTTTATTGTTGTTTATTTCTGCATTGAGTTGAGTAAAGCTGAGGTAAGAGTTTCTTTTAGATTCTAGTTCAAGCGCATGTGTTGTTTAGATTTTTCCTCACATGCTCGTACATTCAATGTACTGATGCCATTTGGCTTGCATCATTTTATGATGCAGATACAAGTGACCAGGATCAGCATCCAGTGCTTCATTGATCCAGTTGAGCATTTCAGAGTCTTTTGGTGAGCCTCCTTGCTTTTCGGAGGATCCCTTTTTATTGCTTTGTTGTTTCAGTTGTTTGGATGATTGAGTGTCTTGTCCCGACATGCCTCAAAGAATTAGAGGCTTCATAGACAGTTAGACATCAATAGTTCATTAGTCTTATGCATTTCAATTGTTTTGATTGTAAGACTTGAGTTGCCTTAATGGCCAATTGTATGTTTCTTTACAACCTTGTAGTTGTTTCATGAATTTATCTTAGTAAGTCAGGCCAAAGGTTCGCTTGGGGCCAACAATGATTCTCCAGTGTCAGTCCAGCCGAGAGTGTAGGCTCGGAGGGTGACAATAATATACTCTATAACGAATCATCAGTATAACTATTGATTGGTCCTCTTTTCGTATAACTCAAAACAATTTTTGATTAGTTGAAGAGTCTAAAGCTCTACCAAAAGAATATTTTCCTTCAAAATATAATTACTCTCTTTTGTACAGTGAATAAGCTGAAAACTTAAAATATTTTTTTGTCTTAATTATCTCTACATTAACCTCAAAATATAAATACAATACAATTCTTTTCGTCCACTTCTAATCTCTTTTCACTATTCAATACAAGGAAGAATACATCCTTTATATAGGTGTAGAATTTATTCACACACCAATGTAGATAATCATTTGAGGAATAGTTGGGGCAATTAATAAAAGACAACGAGAAGAACATGTCACTGTGGCTACATTAGTTATAATAAAACTTATATATATTTAATTATTTTCATTTATTTATTTGTAAAATATTCATTTCCCTCTCCACTTTATTTTTTAAATATTTTTGACTTTTCATTTTAAATTATTTTGAAGAAATTATGTATATTTTATAATAACAAAATCTTTTTTAAAAAAACATATGTCATTTTATTTTTAACGTTTTTTAAAAATATTTTATATGATTTTCTTCACTTATTTTTACATCCATCTGAGATTAAATTATTTTAAGTAGAAGACATTTGGAAGTAATATAAAACCAAATCAAAAGGAGAGACAAAAGAAAATAAAATGAATAAATACAATCAATAATAATAAAGAAAAAGATAGAGAAAAAACAATGAATAAAGTTTTAAAAAAAATTAAATATAAGGCAATTTTTTTTAAGAAAATCCTTGTAGTAACTTAATTTAAATACAAGATAAAGAAAATAACAAGATTTTTTATAAAGGAATTAAAAGATTTTTTTTTATATAAAAACAATATATATCTATGATATATTTAATATTTACAACTAAAAAGAAAGGGTAAAGAATGTTACATCTCCGATCCAATTAACTAGTCACATGCTGTAAATCGCATGTATCAAATGCGATTTATGCATTAAAATAAAGCATATCTATTGCGACGACATTTCTTATTGGTTCAATTTATGGCCACCAAAGTATTATCTTCCTTTTTTTGATTTTTTATTGGGAAGCGTTGGAGCCTAGCTAAATTTAAATTTGCCTAGGAAATCTCACGTTAGTAGGTAAAGTGCTGCCAAAGTACTACTTTTTGCTATTGCATTATATGTTGTCTCTATATTCAGTTTCATTATAATATTTTATTAATTTTATTAGAATATGAAAAATACTATTTTTATAATTGTTTATCTTCTTCACTAATTTGATTGCATAATTTTATTTTTAAAAATACGTTAAGTAATTATTAATGGAGATTCAAGTCCACTATGACATAATCTACCTCAACATGACAACCAAACTCCACTTTTGCTGTTGCCAGGTGGAATGATTCATTCAACCTCGGTATCAGCAACCAAGACACCCTTTTCCATGGAATGAATCTTCAAATCATCATCTTCAAACCATGACTCTGATCATGATTTTCAGTTGACTTTATCTTAGGTGACAAGGACAGGAGAACACTTCACAAAATGCGTATGACAACATCGTATAATTCACAAAATTTCAAATTGGTTAAAGCTTCACCAAAAGAACTCTTTCCTTCGGCATATAGTTTCTCTTTTTTATAGCAAATAGGTTGGAGACTTAGATTTATTTTCCTTGTTTCAACTATCTCTTTCGCTACACTAACCTCAATAAATAAATAAAATATACGTTGTACTTTTCATCCACTTCTAATCTCTTTTCACTATTCAAACCAGGTAAAAAACATCCTTGATACAAATGTATAATTTTTGAGGATTAGTGGAGCAATTAATAGGAGATAACGAGGAGAACATATTATTATTACATGAGTTACAATAGATCATGACACAACTTTCTACACTTTATGCCTACTAATTATCGAGCATTTAATATTTTAATTTCTAATATTAAAATGCATAATAATACCAACACAGTTTATATTTAAATATATATATATATATATATATATATATTTGACATATAACTTTTTGTGTCCAGACGTAATTAGGAAAGGGTTGCTATTAAATACTCAGCCTAATTAGTCCAAAGAACTATTGTGATTTGAATGGTATACAATTGACTGATTTGTGGAATTTAATACTGTAATATTTATTCATACTTTGTATATATAATAATAATAAAATTCACTAAATATTTAAAAATATAAATCAATTATTATTATTATTATTATTATTATTATTATTATTATTACCACCTTGCATATCTATTAATAAAAACTTTACTAAGTATTTTTTAAATATTTAAATATGATCCATAGTTTGCATCAAATTTAACTTGTGAATTTGGTAGACTTAAGGATGGTTTAGTATCAGAATGAGATAAATAAAGTTATTTCCATAAATAGAGATATTTTATGAAATTAATTGTCCACATATAAAATATAATAATTGATTCCATCATTATGGAATAAATGATAGGATAAATAATCTCAGAACTAATAATTAATATTCTTAACTAAATAAAGATAAAATAATCTTACATTTTATTCTAAAATTATCATCCTCATTCCTCATACCAAACAAACTCGTTTGATAGGTGAAATAAGACATAAATAATCTCGAGATTCATTTTAAGATGAGTTCATCCCATATTTAATTGAAGTAAAATCATAGGATAACTATCAAAAGTAAAATAACAATTTCGAAATAACTAATCTCCATATTACTTATTCTTCAGCCAAACAAGCCAAATTATTAATTTTTGAGAAAAGTCAAGGATAGTTTATACACAAAGATAAGGGCATTTTTGGCATTTTTCCGTTGCTTTGGTATAGTGCACAAGTTTTGGCCGGAGATGGATAATCAGCCCCCCACCGCCACAGTACGACTGGATTTATCAACCCATCTCCGAGCAGAAAATATGGATTTTTCATCAATATGGATTCACTAATGGTGTAATTTTGGTTTGTTATCGATCATATAGCTATGTATTATTCATTTGATATGATTCTAGCAGCTTTGCAGAAGCAGTGTTTCGTTATGTTCCATTGCTTTCCGAGTTTGGTCCTGACTCTCGAAATTTGAACGGTGCCACAAAATTAAAAAGGTTTTACTTCATGTAGTACTTTTTCTTGTAATATCAATATTGTATTCATCAGAACAGTACAGACGATAGTTAACAAGAAGGTGTTACTGTTACTATTGGTTTAATTGAGATTTTATTCGACATTGTCTCCTGTGGTTTGATCATTGATGGTTATATTCTATTTATGAAGTTGTTAGGTTTTGTTTTACCTATTTAATTTGTAGAATTGATTCTCTTTGAAGGTGATCTAAGATGAGATATTAGAGATTTTGTAATGAGATTTGGGGTTGATGCTTATATTCTTTTCACCACAATTAAGTTTTTGATAATTTCAGCTCCATAATACTTGCCCGTTTCTCAATTCAATGTATTATGCAACAACACTTCTTACACTGTCAATCAAGCATGTTAATATGATCTCTCTACTTGAAGGTCGAAGCAAATTCATCAACTTGTTGAGTTATCTCATTTTTTATGTAGAGGATGTTGTAAGCTGGGACACGGAGATTATTTCATGTATGAAAACTGTAAATCTTATCTTGCGGAAACAATGACATCTGATAGACTGCTTCTTCGTTAGAATCTATTATAAGCATCTTGCTTGCGGTATAATCCCCACCAGTTTTTTTGATCTAAAGAGATGATTATTTTTCCACTGCTGACCATGTAGTCAAGTCATTCTTTGGATTTTTTTTCCTTTTATGGCCCAGTTGCTTTTGTGGTGTTGGATTGCTTCATGTTGTCCCACCTTCTCACTTCTATCTTCCCAAAATAGATGATGCTCCTAAACATGTTAACTCTGTCCACTCTGTTGCTTCAATTGCTGCAGTGTTCATGGAAGACATCGGGCACACGTTTGATGATGATGATCTCAAGCAACCTTATTACAACATGTTTTCTCTGATGGGGACTGGGTTCTTTGGTTCTGTTGGTTGCATTATAAACTTCGGTATGTACTAAGCACTAACATTTTTCTTGTGTGGTTACACACGTCTATAGATTACACTGTATCAAAATTCTATAATGTCAAGAGGGGGGGGGGGGGGGCTCAAACTGCTCTAGCACTATTTCCTAGGAGAACTCTATATTTGATGAAGTGAAGTAATATATGAACGATGATCCTCGTGACTTCTATATATATGGATTGACCTTCTGGTCTCATATGTGATGCAATAAGAGTTAATTGATGATCTTGTTTTCACTGTCTACATTTTAGAACGGATGAACAACACTAACCATAAGGGGTTGTATGGTATAGGGGATGGGGAATTAGATATCCCACTGAGATAACTTAGCCCATCATTGGAGTACAAATGGTGGGATAATCCAGGGACTAACTAATACCCCTAACCAAATGCAGGATAAAATAATTGTGCATTTTATCTCGGGATTATTTTCCCTTGTCCCTTGTATCAAATAACCTCTAAGTGGGATGTGTAACAACATTTTTCTAATTGCACCAAAATTAAGGTTTCATCCATTAGAACTTCACTATTAGAATGAATCTACAATTGTACACCAAGTTATCAAAGTAATCTTTAGCTGTAAATTTGAATGCAAGATAACCCATACATGGTGATTTGGTTACTAGAGAATCTGCATTATAGGATTTTCTGCGCCAGTTAGGTTCTTTCAAAGAATAAATGTGACTGATTAGATGTTGAGCTTTGTTAGATTGTGATTGACTGGATTTTGTGGTCAAAGGTTATCCCATGTGACCCTTAACAACAGTCTGACAGTCCTTCACACCTACCTTAGGTCGAGTTGTATCATCTCAGCACAAAAAATGCTATTCATATGACAGTTTGTGCCTTGAAATTTCACACTTCAAGAAATTGGTCGATTTTTGATTGCCTTCGATGGACCAAGAAGCTGTCAAGGCATCGACATATGCATCAACTAAAAGTCGTCTAAAAGTTAATTTTCTTGATTTCTAATGTGATTTGTTTTTCGATTGAAAGGGCATTGCAATCCATCAAAGATTGTTTGCACCATTTTGTAGGAAGATGTTTTAGAGGACATTTCCTTCTCTGTTGGTAGGAATATGTCTGTCAAAATTCTTGACAAATAAAAGATTTTTAGGGCTTCCATCAGTCGAATTAATTTTAGTTGAAGACCTGACTGTCAGAAGACTATTTCATAGTTCATTACGTTTTGGCAGGTCGGTCGTTGGGAGCTCGACTTCTAATAAAGGAAAATATTTGTACTTGTGAGTGATTTTTGGTAGTGTTTTTTTTTTTTTTTTTTTTTGGTTTCCTATCCTGTGTCCGGTACCCACATTGGAGCTCGCCTATTCCGGATTTGCACTGTGTAGGGCCCCATTCGAGGGGAAGCGCTCCCTACCAAGGATTTTTCCATACCTAGGGCTCGAACCCAAGACCTTTGATTAAGAGAGGAGCAACACCATCCACTGCACCACATCCTTTGCTCGAGTTTCTCCATTTAGATCTAACGATCTTTCCCCCTGTCCCCATCAACATTGCTGCACACCACTCCTCTCTTGTGGTTGCCACTAGCTAGTAAATCTCCCTTCCCCTGCTGATGATCCTTTTCCTTTTTGTCTCCTTTTTTATTTATTGATACATTTATGATATACTTATGTTTTTTCAAATATTATGTTAGTTTGGCCAATATTATTATTGGAACATGCTTGTTCTAGTTTCAGTATTGCATAAGATCCAAACGAGATCAACTTTCTATAATGGTTGGTTGACATATATCAGATTGAGTATCAACGTTTGAATATAGATTTGTTGGTCATCTCAATAAAGTTGCATTGCTGAGGTGGGTTGACGAAATGCAAATTCAATAAACTGTTGTGATGTTATCTAATTCATTATAGCTATCGAAAGATGCAACACTGTAGTTACGAAAGCCTTGTAATGTCTTATTTGTCAACATTGCTTTCTCTAAAGGGGGGTTTGTTGACTTTAGCTTAGAAATTTGGTTTGCATTGTCTATTGCACTTTCAGAAGTACAGGTGGAGCCCTGCATGTAATATTATCTTGTCGATATTTATGTTAACATTTTTTAAATCAAAGTTTAAACATTTTTTAAATCAAAATTTAAGTTATATAAAATATATTCTTTTAAAAAAGTGGGCTGGGCTGGCGTGGGCTGCAGCCTGCATAATGATGGGCTGGGCTGACTGATTTTTGGCCCACCAAAATAATGAGCCAGCCCGGCCTGACTCGTAAAATCAAAGCCTGTATGGGTTATCCCGAATGGACTTAATCGGCCCATATTGACAGCTCTATCTATAAATTTTTCCCTTTCTTGCTCTGAACAAAACCATCTACAACACGCGGCGATTGTCATTATTCAGTTTGACCTAATAGATCTTCATTTACATTAACAGGTTAAATCTTTGCCGCAGATTCAAACCTTGCTTACCAATGGAAGTTGAGACACATATGTCTTTCAGAACTGCTGAAAAAATCAGCATTTTGGTGGTGGATGATGATGCCACGTATCTTCCGGTTGTTGCTGGGCTACTCAAGAAATGCAATTACCAAGGTACTTATACCAAATCTTTGGTGATGTCTTTGTCGTCTTCTTTTTTCATTTCCTATTTGGTGTGGATTCTGGAATGCAATGATTGCTTTTTTCTTCCCCTAATTTGATAGATCCTTGAGTTGAAAGTGGTAAACTTTAGATCTTCAAGTAGCATGATGTATGAATTCAAATTACCTATCGAATGTACCAAAATTGTTTATACTTCCTTTTTAGGAATAAGAAATGGAACAATTAATTTTAGGTTCCACTTTACTTTGTTATTACTTTGCTAGATCTTCTTTGGATCCGATGTGTGTTTGACTTGATGAAGAATGAAAGAGGAATCACACGACAGACCACTTTTTGAACATAGTTGCTCTCAGTCCTTTTTATTGTTGGTGAAAGATGTAGAGGAGTCATCAATAGATTGGTTGAAATGTTCTCAGATTATCAATATAGGCCTTGGCCCTTGCCCACCCTTCTCAAACTCCCCTACTTCACCAATTTCTATTGAACTTATGATATTGTGAGAATTATCAAATCAAAATTTCTTTTTTCTTTTTTCTTTTTCGGTTTGTAGTAAGAATTTTTGTATAAGAACTACGCGAAGCAGAAAAAATAATTTAATGAATCTGATAAGAACATTAAGTGTATCTGTATTTATGAAATTATCTTTACTATAACCACAATAATAGATCTTACATCAGCATATGTATGGAAAAAGTAGTTCCCTTGTTTTGGCTAATAATACTAATGTCAGAGCTTTATAAGCAACGTAGTGTAGGATATTGGTATTTGGATTTTAAAATGTTTCTATATGGAATGTTTGTCATTTCCCCTTCATAATACATCTAATCAATAAACTACTTTGGTTTTTCTCCAGTCGTGACTGTCAAATATCCAATAGATGCTTTGTCTAAACTTAAGATCAAAGGCGACTCTTTTGATCTCGTTGTCACTGGTGTGCACAAGTCTGATATGAATGGCTTTGAACTTCAACAAGTGATAACCCAAGCATTTGAAATACCTGTTTTATGTGAGTTGATTTCTTCTTCTTCTTTTTTTCTGATTTTTTTTCTCCGTAAAATGTTCAGTGTTCTATTCATTGGTTGTTAGAGACAAGTTTATGATTTAAACTTATGTACTAAATGCCAGCAATGTCAGCTGACGACAAGGAAGGTACAATCTTTGAAGGACTAAAGGGTGTATCAGTCGATGATCAAAGAGATCAAGGGCTGTGCACAGCGTTGCAGGTGAAGAGAGGTAAAAAACCTGTTCCTGCAAAATCTGCAGTGAAACTGGGGAAACAGGGCAAAGATAACAGTGTCCATTTTGTTCTACCAACAAAGTCTCAGATTATATGGACAGAGTCACTTCACAACACATTCCTGGAAGCCATTAGAAACATTGGGTTTGACAGTAAGTTGTTGTTGCTAGTATATTCACATTATTGTTGCTAACGTATTCACATTATTGAGGTGTCTAACAGAAAGGAATGTTAAATTGCCAATAATTTGTTACATCAATTTTCATGCAGAAGCTGTGCCAAAGAAGATTCATGAACACATGAAAGTCCCTGGATTAACTAGAGAAAATGTCGCCAGTCATTGGCAGGTCTACTTCTAAATACATATGTTTAACTATTATTGCTATGGTTTTCACATATAAAATAGTTGAAGTAATGTTTGATTTCTGTATTACTTTGCTTGAACTAGTGCATACTCTTGTAGAATAAGATAACTCAGATTTTCGTATTTGTTTTACTTTAATTATTAAGATATTCTTGATTCTTGACTATCTATATGCAATATTAATCATCAATTAGTTTTCGTCTTTAGAATCTTACTTTGATTTTTATATAATGACAACATAACACTCATTATTGATGGATTCTTCCTGCTAGCTTTGGCTTCATAGCTATTCTATTGATGGATTATTGTATTTATCAACGTATGATCACCTCAGGGCTCATCTCTTCTGTTGGATGACTCTCAGATTCCTTTCTTGCCAAATAAAGCTATGTTGCTCAGATTCTCCAAAATGTCGTCGCATCCTCCAAAAATGCATTACTTTTGGAGGATCTGACACACACCCATCGACATTTTTAAAGTGTCCAAGAAACATAGAACTAAAGTAAATGCTGCCTTTCAATACTGTTCTACATACTGTTGTAAGACACTCCATGATCTCAATCTGTTCTTTGCTTGAAAAGCCCTTTTCAACTCTCAATTGATAGTGATTGAATAGGAGACTATTGTAAGACATTCCATGATCCACCCTATGAACTTCTCTGGAAAGTTCAGGGCCGTGAGAACCTGCTCCGTAAATTCCTGCTCCACTGAATCATATGTCTTCTGCATATCCACCTTGACCATGCTTCTTGGAGACATCCCTTTTCTTCCATACCTTTTGATCATGACTTAGTATTATGCTATCTGAGACATGACTTCCTTTGGTCTTGTAGTGATCATCTTTGATATAATTTTGTATAGGATAGTGCAACAGGATAAAGGTCTGAATTCTCTTACATTGGTTGGATTTCTTTACTTTTGGTATGAGTTTCACACTGGTACAATTCACAGGTTTGTAAAGTTTCTGTTTTCTGAAAAACTCCAGTACTGCATCTTTATTTTTTCTCCAATTATTGACCATGTCTTTTTGAAGAATAAGGCATTAAATCCATCATGTCCTGGGGTTTTTTATGTATTCTATTCCTTTTAGTGCTTGGAGAACCCCTCTAATTTACTATTCAAAATGTGTCCCTCTTTGACGACATTGGATTGAATAGCAGGGATCCTGATGGCTGCATTTGTCTTTGACTTAGTACTTCTATAAATTGCTTCCTTTAGCAACTTTGTTTGCTGATGACAGAATTGCTGACTCTAAATCATCATTACAAAAACTTAGGTAGCACTTTTAATTTGTTCTGTCCTAATCATCGGTTCCTCCATTCATTTCAAGAAATTTGTTCTAACTTTGCAGAAATATCGTATTTACTTGCGCCGAGTTACTGATGCAAGCTCTAGTATCCAAGTTCCTGACATAAACTTAGCCAGTAGGGCTAATCAATCGACCATTGCATCTGGAACGCTTGGTAAACATAGACAATTTCATCAAGAGAATTTTGGAGTGCAGTCTAGTGTCCCCAGCATATTGATTCACACTACAGGTTATCGGACAGGCGGTCTGCAACATTTTAAGAATAAGTACGTATGATTCACCTAATAACCACTTCTTCAGGCATTAATCTTAGATGAAAGCTATATCTATATTTGTTAATGATGTTTTCAGGGGGAAAGAAGTTGATGTTGTGCTTGATCCAGTTCGTAACTTTTCTGTCTTTCACAACGTTAGTGCTATCAAAAGTGTTATCGGACAAGGCATTGGTAATCTTAGTGCTTCTTCCATGAATCAAGGGAATGATCAACCTCATCAGGTATATACTTTTTGAGCATTTTTCTTTATTCTTTACAATTGTGCAATCAAAAGTAAAAACTATATTCTTCCTTATTGTCTGATAATCATGTATTTTCGAATTTCGAGTTTGAACTTGATCTTCTCTCAATTTTAAAGTAGATATGGAACGATTTAAGAATACTATTTACAGATCAACCTTTTTTTTAATGAAGTAAAGAGTTGTCATTGAAAACCATCAGTAAGATGCTATGTGAGCAAAAAGGTACAAAAGTGGGTTAGCTCCATTACAATAAAGTCTAAACTAAAACCAAGGAGTTCACAAAGTCCAAAAAACTGTCAATACTATTTACGGTGGAGTTATAGTACCAACTGAACAAATGAACTAGACATCTAGATTTCAGTGAGTGAGTTGGAGTTAAAATCCCATCAAAGCACCTGCAGTTCCTCTCATTCTAGACGCACCAAAAAATTACTGCTGGAATCCTTCTCCAGATCTTCTTGATGGATTTGTCAACTCTTCAAAAAGTCCAACTTGTGAAAACATCCTTGGTAGAATGTGGAATGACCCACTGTAGCCTGAAAATAAACAGAAAAAAACTCCAGATACTGCTGCAAATGGGCTAGGTAGAAGCAGATGATTGACACTTGCTGAATCCTATAGGCACATATTGCATCTATTGACTAAGGCAGTTTTTCCTATATTGAGATTGTCCTGTGTTAGAGATGCTTCATTTAAAGCAATCCAGGTGAGGCAGGTGACCTTTGGAGTTGTTTTGAACTTCCAGACATGCTTCCAAGGCCACTTGTCAATCATACCATTTTGAGAGCACATGATATTGTAGTTGTCCTTGACTGTAAACTGCCCATTTATGGAGTTCCCCCATACCATTCTGTCTCGGTGCTGTCCTTCAATTGTGTACTGTTTCAGAGTGGCTAATAATGTGAGGAGATCATTTAGTTCCCGGTTCCTTCTGAATAGAGGGCTCCAAGAATTATCCATCTCTGTATGACATATGACTCTAGGTCTTTATTGGTTTCTATCAGGGGTAGTCCGGGGTATGAGTCTTTAAGAGCATTGTTGCCAAGCCATTTATCCTTCCAGAATTTTGTTTGAGATTCATTGCCACTTTATAGGAGATATTCTTGAAAAAGCCTGCTTGGTGGCTACTAAAATGTTTTCATAGGCCAACTACCTTTTTCTTTCTCCATATAAAATAAAATGTTTCCATTGCCCAACTCCATGAATTCCTGTGTCTTTTTTAGGACACCAATGACTGTGGGTTCCAAACTTGTCATCAATTACCGTCCTCCATAGTGTTGTATCTTCATGACCATATCTCCATAACCATTTCATTAGCACGCTCTTGTTGTGTAGACTCAAATTTTTTATTCCAAGATCCCCTTGTGATTTTGGCTGAGTGACTTTGACCTACTTTACCAATGAAAACTTGTGAGTCTGACAATTACCCTCCCATAGGCCATAAGAAAATCCTCCATTTGTCTATCTGCTTCAACACTCCACTAGGAATAGGGTATAGTGAAAACTGAAATGAAGTATGTGGGAATGCTACCAAGGACTGTGATTGCCAAGTTGCCAATCTCCTTTCAACCTTTTCTATGACACCATTCCAAACTCCAGGAGATTTTAGTTTTGCACCCAAAGGAAGACCAAGAAAGCTAGTAGGGAATGAATTTGAATTTAGAGATCTAGATATTACATCATAAAATTAATGCAACTTAAATTTTTCTCAGAGTTGAATATGCTTGTTGAAGCTCATAATTGATCCTCATAACTATTTGGGGATGATCCTTTTTATAATATTTACTTTTCACATCATCACCATGTATGTAGCAAAACAATGAAGATGAGGCACATGTCAACTTTGATGGTGGTTTTAATCAGGATATGGAGAAGGAGGACTATTTGCAATGATTTAATCAAATACCATTCAAGGCAAGTTTCTTTTTCATCATCCATATAAAGAATATGAGTGTTGCAATGTATTGGTTTGCTCATTGTAGGTTCTCATTTGCACATACAATTTATAATTAACAAGTACTATCATATTTCATTGTTCATTGAAAACTCACCAATGCTTAGAATCAATTTGTTTTAAAAAGAAAGTGATACTTACCTGGACAGGGTCAATGGGCGATCATGAAGGCCCATGGTCTAGGCTGGTGACCTCCATTGCACTTTGGAAGGGTGCCCGCCTAAGGTCAGCCCTAGTGGTTGACCCTACGTCATAATGAAAAAAAAAGAATAAAAGAAAGTGATAGATCAGCCGAACTATAGCTTGATGACAAGAATTTAAAGTCGTTATGCATTTTTGCATCTATTCTCCTTGTACTTGAGAATATTTCTAATCCTGGACTTTGCACCATATAACTGGATGTATTTAAATCCTAAATCTCTTTTTGCAAATGACCAACTTATAGCTTGTTTGGCCAAAGCTTGTGGAGGCAAAAATTGCTTATTTTTATAGAATTTTGAGGTGCTTGACCAAACTTTTAAGGGAAATTATAATGTTTTTGAGGAGGATTCACTTTTGAAAGTTTGACCAAACACAAATTGCTGCTCCATTATTGGGAAAAGTGTTTTTCATATTGATTAGCCAACATTGTTACATTCTAGGGGAACTATTTTTGAAAACACCTTGGCAAAAGTACACTAAAAACGTAGAAATTTACTTAATCTTGGAGGTTGACGTATCTCAACTCCATAATGTCCTATCATATCCTTCTTTTGTTAAATTTATTTAGAAATGATTCACACAGGCAATGCTGACCCAAGGTTGATGGGGAGTTTGGTCAGACCTACTACTCAGGTATTAATTCTTTAGTTTTAGTTAATTTCATTTCAAACATTGAATTTATGAATTATTAGATGTCAAATGTACACTAACTATAAATTTTCTGTTACATTTTTTTCAGCAACCTAAGGGAAGGTGATTTTTTTTTGGATTTGGTGCGTACTTCAAGTTTCCCACAAAGGTAGGGTAAAAGTCTGCGTACATCTTACCCTTCCAGGCTCTACTTGTGGGATTGCGCTTGATATGGTGTTGTTTTCTTCAAGTCCTTTTGAAGATGAGCAAAACACAATTAGTTCAATAGGATAAATATTTAAGTGACAGTTTTATAGCAACAAAAACTGTTGGTGCTAGAGACAAATCAATGTTTTGCTTGATGTACTTCTTTTTATGGTACTTTTGGGATTATGATATGTTCCAACTTCTCAGAAATTGATTCATTAAATTTTAATGAATCAATATATTACATTTTGCTTAAGATAGTATGTCATTTTCATTTGATTTTCTGTATTCGTTTTGAGGTTAGAGTAATTTGGGTTCATGTCATGAAGTCTCAATTTGGGATAAATACGACTTCATATAAGGGCTCGAACGCGAAATCCTTTAATTAATAATGGAGGGTATCCACGATCCCATCATAACACTTGGTTATATATGATATTAAATCAAAATTCGTTTCTAAAAAATGATAGTAGTAGACTAGGAGTGAGTTTGCATTCTGGATCCTTTTACTTAACTCTTTGCCAATTCAAGTATGAGTTTCGTTGAGCTTAACGGTTTAATTGCTAAAGAGTCAAGCAGATAAGTTTAGAATACAAAGTCATAAGTAAAAGGATTTAGAATACAAAATCATACAAATAGAATGATATGTCCATCTGATTATTTCGCCTCCAAATTATATCGTATGGTGTACAATCTTAAATCTCATGTGTTCATTATAATATTATCATAAAAATAGAATAAAAATTATATAATAAACTTTTCATTTTACCTTTAATAATAAATTTTACAACCGTATGACACATTAAAATTACATTATTTTTTAAAAAAGAGTAAATTTTAGGTTTAGCAAACATAAAAATCATATTTGTATGCTATAATTATAGTTTGTATAATTGCGTTGTTTTCTATGCCTATTAATATGTATATTTTGGTATACATATACATAAAAAATATGTATTTGGAGCTATTTGTATATTTTGATATATAAATGGGTCTTGCTTTTGTATATTTCGTTATACAAATGAGCCCTGCATTTGTATATTTCGGTCTGTTTGTATATTTGGGATGACAAAAAAATGGAATATTTGCCGCTAATTAAAAATAAGAGAAACTATGACTATACCATTTAATTTAAATTAATAATTTGCTATTTTATATAATTTTCCTTTAAAAAATAATCTATAACTTCATTTTTCAACTAAATATATTCGATAAAATAAGACGAAAATTATAGCTTATAAAATTATTACAAGAAGGGTATTTTGGTCAATAAAAAAACTCGCCGCTGCTGTTTATAACACTGTAAGATAGCGTCAAAAAAGATATTTTCACTCAGCCTCGAAGCTATCGCTGTACTTCACGATTTCTTCAACTTTCGAAAGAGGTAACAATTCTTCATCGCTCTCTAATTTATCAATCAGATCTTCTAATTTATACTGTTTTTTTTCTCAGATCTGTTTTAATTTTGTAGATATCAGTAAAGTATATAGGGAAATGTTGAATCTGAGTTTTTTTTTTTTTTTTTATCATCAAGGTTTATATTCTATGTGGAGGAATGAAATTTTTAGTTGTTGGTTAGTTTGGTTATAAATGATTTTAAAAAAAAAACAAAATTAAGGTTTTTGTTGAGGATCTGTAATTTTTAGGTTAGGAAATTGATTTGTTTGTGTTGGTGTTAAGATTAGAAAGTGAAGGGTTTGATGCCTAAACGTAAAAATGAAACTGAAGGTTGTAGATTAGGGTTGTTAAAGTTGACCATGGGGTGTTTCAACCTACTCAAATGTTAATGGGTTTGACGAATGATGTATTCAGTTATGGGTAAGCAAGTGTGCGGCCTTATGGTCAATTAAGTGGGAGGAGAACCCTAGGTATCATGTTCGGCAAAAGATACTACTTGGTGATTTCTTTTCCTCTTTATGCCTTGGTGAGGTAGCTGGTACTTGGTGGAATAGTTGAGGTTTGCGTAGGTAGCTTGGTCACCACTGTCATTGAAAAAAGAGAGGTTTGTCAGCTTTGTCTGCTAGCATTTTGGTGCTTGATTTCCGCACAAGAAGATGGAGTGTAACTTTAAGGTTTTAGCATGACATGAGGATATATTAGGTGGAGCACCCAAGTGTGTGTCCTAGTAGTCAATGAAGTGGAATGAGAGCTATGAGATTTTAGGCTCAAAATCCCAACAGAGATAAAAAATACTAGGTCGTTTCTTTCCATATGCTCTAGCATTGGTGGACAATTTCTAGTATCTTTGGCTGATGGGAGGTGGCGGTTATCCCGTGGAATTAGTTGAGGTGCGCAAAAACTAGCCCAGACACCATGAGTATAAAAAATGGAGAGGAAATATTTAGGTGGAAGAAAAAACAATTTCTTTTAAGCATGTTGTGTGTGGAGAGACTTGTGTGTCGTATAGATATAAGTGCAAGAATTAGAGAAACACTAAGTCTATGTTAACATGCAAATTATTTAGTACCATGTTCAAATTGATCAAATCCATCTTAAAGGATTCATAAGGTTGATCCTAAATAAGGTCAAAATACTTGAAGAAAAGCAATAGGTTCAAAATCAACTAGTAGTCCATTGTGCCCTATCTTTAGCTACACTAAATTGTTTTCAAGAAATTGTAGGTCTCTAAAGGTAATTTCTGTTTATGTGATTTTTAGGTCTCGCATATCCTTTTAACACCTTTGCTCATCGTAATATATCACCTAGCCACCGGTGCATTTGTAGGATGTGACCAAACAACTCAAGTGATATTCTCTCATTTTACAACTCAAGTGATATTCTCTCATTTTATCCTCAGGCGTGCTACTTGCATCATATGGCAAATGTGTCCATTTTTAATCTTATCTAATCTTGTATGATTGCAACATTCATCTTGTTGATATGTTGGAATCTAGCGGTCCAACATTCACTACCAGATAACATTGCCGGTCTTATAACTTTTCTCAAGGACTTACCCTTCACATCGGTCATCCTGCTATCTCATAATGCTTTGGTAGCGTTTCTCCATTTGAATCATTCGATTGTAATTGTACAAGTATCATCTCCCTCTGTCATTCCATTCTCTTGAAACAATAACCATATATATCTAAATTGTCCTTGGAAAAGCCACAGTTCCTGAACTCTTTGGCTATGTTAACTTTTGAAACAAGTAATTGTACTACATTAGAAGTACAGAATGCTATATCTATTTATTGATTGTCTTAAGCGTTTGGTACTAAGTTAGCATTTTAAGTGGAACATATTAGCAATTATTATGCTAAATTGTCAAACAATTTATCGTGTTTACTTTACTAATTATATTATTACTAGTATAAAGAAACAAGTACTTAAAAGGAGGCACAATGTTTCTTGCGTGGTTTACTTATGATGTGTGTGTGGCTCTTGTTGTACCTGTACTGATGAAGTGCATTATGCTTGCTGGAGTTGGACTAAATTAATTTGTTTCTCTTCCCTGATCACGAGTAATTTTCTTGTCTGATCTCAGGGTGGAAAGAGTCTTGAGATCTTCTACTCAGGTGGGATGAGGCCAATTTTCTGTGGGAATGTTGAGTATAATGCCAGACAGTCAGAGTTGGAGAGGCTTTTCAGAAGATATGGAAAAGTGGATAGAGTGGATATGAAATCTGGTAAGCCTCGAAAGTCTTGGTTTTATGTGTTATTTCTTACTTGATATTGTGCTATCTATTTGGAGGTGATGATTGGTCTTCTGGTTGGGTTTACTTTGTGTCCAGAACTATCTATCCACATCGACCTTTCTTGTCCTGAATCTCATTCCTACAAGATTATACATGTTACCTATAGCAAAAAAAGTTTTTTATGTGAGATGAATTGGTTATATGGCTAACGAACTTCAATCAGAGCTTTCCTGCTGTGGTGGTCTTATATCTCCCGCATTCTCTCTCTCTCTCTCTATATATATATAATATATATTTTTTTTCTTTTTACTTTGTGAATTTAATATATGATCCTCCTATATTGCGGGTGAGTTTGGATCATGCATCTAATCATCCTCCAGCGAGGTGCCTGAATAGACCGTTTAGTAGGATGCTGGAAATTTTCACTTCCAGTGGTCAGGACAGTTTTTATTTGAGAGTTTTACCTCCGTGCAACTGCAAAACTGAGGCATGAACTGAGTTGTGCAAAGTGATTGTTCCACCCATTGCTCACACGTTGACATACAGTACACCATGTTGTATTGAATCTGAGAATGATAGTTCTGATATAACTTATTACCTGGTAAGCTTCGTCTAGGTTCTATGATGTCTCTGTCTCTAGATATTTTGATAACTAGCAAGCAGTAAAGCTGATGTGGTGGCGAAGCAGTTGATTCATGATGGCAAATCTTGACGTACTTGGCAGTTCATTTTCTTCGGAGTATTGATGATTCTAGAGTTTCAGAAGTCCTCACTGGCACTTATCCGATAGTTTCAACTGTCGAAGGACTTGAATAACTGAAATTTGGTCTGCTTTGGGACACCGTGATCATTCTTCACATTGTGACTGCATTGGGCCGAAGATCTGTTCAGATCATTCGACTCAATAACAGAAGATGTCTAGCTTTTTATGGGTGTTAGGATATGTTTACAAAGAAGTGTTTTTAAGTATGAACCACCATACTCAATTATTCTTTGGCGCAGGATAACATTGCAATGTCCATACTATCATGGCTGATGGATGGAGTCTCATTTCATTTCCTAGCTGTGACAAGTGTTCTCTTCTTGTCTCCAAGAAGAGCTCTCTGATCCATCATGGCATCACAATCATATGTTTTCCTCCGTCATTATTGCTTTCCAATCCAGAATTTTCCCCAGCCTTCATTTTACAGACTAGTCACAACTCACAATGCCGACCTCGATGCTGAGGCAGCAGATAAAATGGAGAAGGCACTTTCTTTACATTGTTCCCTCATGTGACATGCACCTTTACTTGAAATCTGTTAGTCCACCACCAAAGGTCTGTTGCTGATTTTACTCGTAAAAAATTTATAGATTTGACAGAGTGGTTTTATAATTGAGATGTTAAGTCAAGATGGTTTACATCTTTGTTGGATTTCTTCTATATTTTAATACTGAAGAATATTTCACTGGAGTCTTGTTCTCATTTTGCTTTAAGTTTTTATTTAATCTATGTTGTTTCTTGGGGGTGGGTTTCAGGTTTTGCTTTTGTGTACATGGATGATGAAAGAGATGCAGAGGATGCTATTCGCGGACTTGACCGTATAGAATTTGGCAGAAAGGGACGCAGACTTCGCATTGAATGGTCAAAGGTAATCCTTTTTTTGGTCCAGAAATCCATCTCTCCCCTTAAAAAATCCTCAAATTCACTAGGGTTCTCAAATGGCTATGATGCAGGAAGAGCGTAATGGTAGGAGGCCAGAGACTTCAAGGAAATCTTCATCTAGTGTCAAACCTTCAAAAACTTTGTTTGTCATAAATTTTGATCCATATAGTACTAGGAGCAGGGATATAGAGAGGCACTTTGATCCATATGGAAAAATACTCAATATAAGGATTAGAAGGAATTTTGCATTTGTTCAATATGAAACTCAGGAGGATGCTACTAGAGCCTTGGATGCTACAAACATGAGGTATTTTCTTGATGATTTGTTGTAATGTGGTTATTTTGATGAAACTTTTTCGTAGTTTTCCACTTCCATAATTGACCATTGTGTGTTGTTTGTCTTTTTCTTTCTGATGCAGTAAACTGATGGATCAAGTCATTACAGTTGAATATGCAAATAAAGATGATGATGACAGGAGAAATGGGTTTAGCCCTGATAGAAACCGCGATAGGGGTCTTAAGAGAGGTTATGACCGAGGCCGATCTCGGAGTCCTTATGGAAGAGAGAGGGGGAGTCCTGATTATGGTCGTGGACGGGCCCGTAGCCCAAGTCCAATCCGTCAAGGTAGGTCAAGCCCTGATTATGGTCGTCGCCCTAGTCCAAATCCCAATCATAGGGAAAGGGATTCTGAGTATGGCAGTGGCCGTAGTCCAAACATGAGAAAGGAGAGGAACCCTGATCATGGAAATGGCCATAGCCCAAACCCTCGAAGGCTGAGAGCCGGTTCTGAAAATGGTGAGGTGCACAGTCCACCAGAGGAAGGACTTCTGGAATCTGGCCCTAGTCCCCCTAGGGTGGGAAGGAGAGGGAAATATAGCCCCGATGATTATCGTGGCCGTAGCCGTAGCCCAAGGTCTAAACCTGAAGAAATAGGTAGTCCTAGATATGCTGCAGCAGAAAGTCCTCTTCCAGAACGACACAGGAGGTTCGCAGCTTATTCACTCTTTTTCTTTTTTAGCTCTCGCTTATCTATGCTCTACGATACAGTTGCAACAAATTACTCTCTTGCTTTATAAGCTCATATTATTTTGTTTACACTGCAGCCTTTCACCTCCAACTCGAGAAAGATCCCACTCCTAATTTGCTCGGTATCAGCCTCTGACAGTCAGATTTGGCGGGGACGGTCACATTGCTAGTAGTGGGTGCTGTAGCAGTATGCTTTTAAGTTGCTGGAGCCTCAAAATTCCATTGTCTGTTTTTGCGATCATATGTTCAAAATTCCAGTCACTATTGTATGGGCTTTTTGACAATTTGTTCTTAATAGACTTGCTACTGTATTAGGTTACTCTGTTTTAAAGTTGAAAACTCCTTGGTAAGACTTGGCTTTAGTTGGGCTGATGAACTATCTAGAATATCATATTCTCAGAATATGTACTGAAGATGATGGGTTATTTGCACTTCTGCCCTTATTTTGTGTTGGTCTTTAATTTTTATTTCTTCATCACAAAAAAAAAAAAAATCGCAAGACAATTTATATTTTCATATCATAATATTTACAAGTTTTGCCTTGGCATGACTGCAGTTTTTAAGGTGCTTATGCCTATAGTAGGGCATAAGTTTGGTCAAAATTAAAGATCAGTCCCCTTTTTGGCTGTGTACTTGAAAAATAGTCATTATTGATGCACGAATCTTGATGGTCATGTTTTTAATCGAATATTTAAGAGGGACTTTAATTTAATCAATATTTGTCCCTTAACTTGAATTATATTTTAAGCAAAGAAGTAACCATCAATTATTTGAATCGTCAAAAGTTAGTTGGGTTAATATATTGAGTTTTGGGATAAATCCAATCGATCATGTTGTACTATTAGGTTATTTAGCTTAATTTTAAGGAATTTTATATATTGTATAGCCATTAATAGCTGACAAATGTATTCTATTGTATAGTCGTTCATCAAAATAATAGTTAATAAATGTGTTATATTGTATAGCCGTTAATCAAAATAAGAGCGAAAAATGTATTATTTGGTTATATATGATATTAAATCCAATACTTCCTCCATTTGGTTGTGACATTTTTTTTAATTCATTTCTAAACAATGATAGTAGTAGACTATGAGTGAGTTTGCATTTTGGATTCTTTTACTTAACTCTTTGTCAATTCAAGTATGAGTTTTGTTGAGCTTAACGGTTTAATTGCTAAAGAGTCGAGTAGAAAATTTTAGAATACAAAGTCACAAGTAAAAGGATTTAGAATACAAAGTCATACAAGTAGAATAATATGTCCATCCGATTATTTCACCGCCAAATTATATCGTATGGTGTACTATCTTAAATCTCATGTGTTCATTATAATATTATCGTCTAAAATAGAATAAAAATTATATAATTAACTTTTCATTTTACCTTTAATAATAAATTTTACAATCGTATGACACATTAAAATTACATTATTTTTTAAAAAAGAGTAAATTTTAGGTTTAACAAACATAAAAATCATATTTGTATGCTATATCTATAGTTTGTATAATTGCGTTCCATATCAAACTTTATGTTTGCTATGCCTATTAATATGTATATTTCAGTATACATATACATAAAAAATATGTATTTGGATCTATTTGTATATTTTGGTATACAAATGGTCCTGCTTTTGTATATTTCAATATACAAATGGGTCCTGTTTTTGTATATTTTGGTATACAATTGAGTCCTACATTTGTATGTTTCGGTCTATTTGTATATTTCGGTATACAAATGAGTCTTGCATTTATATATTTCGATATGTAAATGGAGCCTGCATTTGTATATTTCGGTCTATTTGTATATTTGAAATGACAAAAAAATAGAATGTTTGTCGCGAATTAAAAATAAAGAAACTATGGCTATAACATTTAATTTGAATTAATAGTTTGTTATTTCATATAAATTTCCTTTAAAAAATAATCTTTAACTTCATTTTTCAACTAAATATATTCGATAAAATAAGACGAAAATTATATGTTACAAAATTATTACAAGAAGGGTATTTTGGTCAATAAAAAAACTCGCCGCTGCTGTTTATAACACTGTAAGATACCGTCAAAAAGGATATTTTCACTCAGCCTCCGAAGCTCTCGCTGTACTTCACGATTTCTTCAACTTTCGAAAGAGGTAACAATTCTTCATCGCTCTCTAATTTATCAATCAGATCTTCTAATTTATACTATTTTTTCTCAGATCTGTTTTAATTTTGTAGAAATCAGTAAAGTATATAGGGAAATGTTGAATCTGAGCTTTTTTTTTATTTTTTTATTTTTTATCATCAAGGTTTATATTCTATGTGGAGGAATGAAATTTTTAGTTGTTGGTTAGTTTGGTTATAAATGATTTAAAAAAAACAAACTTACGGTTTATGTTGAAGATCTGTAATTTTTAGGTTAGGAAATTGATTTGTTTGTGTTGGTGTTAAGATTAGAAAGTGAAGGGTTTTGATGCCTAAACGTATCTGTATTCCTACTTTGCACATTGAATTGCGATATTCAAACAATACAGATAAGTTTGTCGAAAAAGAATTGTTCTTTATTCTTTTTTGCTTTAACCGGTTATTTGTATTAGTGAACTTAGCAAGATGAGTGCTAGACCTTTCTAGGGTCCTGTATTTGTAACTTTGAAAGATATTTCTGAGTTAATGTATGTAGTTAAATAGAATGTCATGTTCGGGAAGACATATTGTGTTGCCTTTTTCAATATCTCTTTGGGAGATTGAAGCTTTGCCCCTTTTAAATGAGTACTAGCTGTTGAATTAATTGACTGAAAGTCCACAAGGTGGGAGTAGGGGACGTGCTTAGTGAAACATGGAGATGTCAGGTGCACATCCTATACTAGTTACAAGTGATAAGAATCTTGTGGTAGGCTTAGACTGGAGATTTGTGCTTGTTGGAGGTAGCAGGCTGCTTGATGGATTAGTCGAGCTGTCAAGATGTCATGCAGACTTGACCTGAACCATTGTTGTCAAGGAAGAAAACATTTGACTTAAATTGAGTGTTTACTTGCATTTAGTCTCGTTAAGTTGGCATTGGCTTTTTTTGTATGCCGGCTAGTACGTATTCTTCTGTTTTAACTATTGCATTGTGTTATATGCTACTATTGTTGGGGTTCTTCCTTACTCCTCCCAATCTTTGTACCGCAAAGTTCTCAACTTCTTTTACTCTAGCGAAATCAAATTGTTGAGATGAGAAAAGACAGGCCAGCTGTTGCAAGTTCAAGTAAAATAAGATTCGATGACTCTGATGAACATGAATCTTCATCTGAAGATGAGGAGGAGAAGGGAATAGAGGAGGAGCTTGCTGATGTGACCTTTGAAGAATTGCAGAGAGCACGGTCTGATGGGTCGGCTACAGTGTATAGGAAGCTTAATTCGGAAGGAAAAAGTAGTCGAGCTAACAAGAACAGGCCAATGGAGATGAGTAGCAAAAAGCCAGTAAGCCGATTTAGGGAAATTATCCAAGTTCCTAAAAAGGTGGCTCGTGACCCTCGCTTTGAGTCTTTAAATGGCCAGGTTGATGAAGAAGGGTTCAAAAAGAGATACAATTTCCTTTATGAGGATAATCTTCCAGCAGAAAAAGAGGATCTGAAGAAACAGATGAGGAAATCAAATGACCCAGAAGAGAGAAATGAACTGAAAATTCGTGTTTCTTGGATTGACAAACAATTGAAATTGGCAGGAGTGAAGCACACTGAGAGAGAGATTCTGGCAGAGCACAAGAAGAAAGAGAGGGAAGCTGCTAAGCAAGGAAAACAACCTTACTATCTCAAAAAATCTGAAATTCAGAAGCGCAAACTTATTGAGAAATACAAGTCACTCAAAGCAGCTGGCAAACTGGAATCATATATTGAGAAGAAAAGGCGCAAGAATGCTGCGAAAGACCACAGATTCTTGCCATATCGGCGTCCTGGTGTGCAAGAAAACTAGTGAAATGACACGTTTGTATGCTGTAGCAAATTTGTTTGCTTGGTTTTCTCCTCAACAAATATGTAGAGAGCTTGCTTTTTAAGCATGACCATGTGCCTTTTCTTTTGTTATCGTTCAGCTGATTTTTATGGACTTATAGTGGCTATATTTGCTGTATTCAGAGCCTGGACAGAGATGATTAAATTATATTATTCACCCATGACAATACAATCGAGCGGTCCGTCCTTCAAGTGACTCATTTTGTCTATTGTTGAATAGTTACTCTTTAATAGAAACAAGTTTGTCCGTGATTAGTCGGGCTACATCCATATATTTTTATGGACTACTGTACTATTTTATTACTTTGTTTTTTTACTTAATAAATGTATAAATGCCAAACCCCCATTTTGTTACTTCCTCTTCTTGATTCATTTTTGGGGTTTCTGGCTTTCTCTTTCTCTTGACCACTAATGGCACCAAGTTCTTGAATCAATGAAAGTTGGATGCTTTTGTTGGATTAAGGAAAGGTGCTTTGGCTGTGAATCTCAATAGGGTTGTAAAGGTTTGATTTTTTTGATCTGTTTGAGTGGTTTTGTGGGATTTTCATTTTTACTATACTTGTATGATTGAACCCTTCTTGGAGAACCATCTTTTTACTCTTTTGAGTGAGAGTTGTTAGCTGTAATTTTTTCTTTGTTAATCTGGAAATTGGGAGAAAGAGAGAAAGAAGCCCTTTTGCTAGATTTCCTTTGTGAAATCTTGAAAGTTCTTCAATTTGGTATCTTTTTCTGGTAATGCTAATTGAAGATTTGGGAATGGCTACTTTGGTACCTGGTGTTCTATTGAAGCTTCTTCAGCATATGAACACAGATGTGAAAGTTGCTGGTGAGCATAGGTCATCTCTGTTGCAAGTGGTTAGCATTGTGCCAGCATTAGCAGGTGGGGAGCTTTTTCCTAACCAAGGGTTCTACCTAAAGGTATCAGATTCTTCTCATGCTACTTATGTATCTTTGCCTGATGAACATGATGATCTTATTCTTAGTGATAAGATTCAACTGGGTCAGTTCATTCATGTTGAGAGGCTTGAAGCTGCCTCACCTGTGCCTATACTTAGAGGGGTTAGGCCTGTCCCTGGACGACACCCTTGTGTTGGAACTCCCGAAGATATAGTAGCAACTCATTCTTTAGGCTTCCTAAATAACAATGGTAATCTGTCTCCTGGTTCAAAATCGTGAGATAAAACTAAGTCTACTTAAAAGGAGGCACAATGTTTCTCGCGTGGTTTACTTATGATGTGTGTGTGGCTCTTGTTGTACCTGTACTGATGAAGTACATTATGTTTGCTGGAGTTGGACTAAATTAATTTGTTTCTCTTCCCTGATCACGAGTAATTTTCTTGTCTGATCTCAGGGTGGAAAGAGTCTTGATATCTTCTACTCAGGTGGGATGAGGCCAATTTTCTGTGGGAATGTTGAGTATAATGCCAGACAGTCAGAGTTGGAGAGGCTTTTCAGAAGATATGGGAAAGTGGATAGAGTGGATATGAAATCTGGTAAGCCTCGAAAGTCTTGGTTTTATGTGTTATTTCTTACTTGATATTGTGCTATCTATTTGGAGGTGCTGATTGGTCTTCTGGTTGGGTTTACTTGGTGTCCAGAACTATCTATCCCCATCGACCTTTCTTGTTCTGAATCTCATTCCTACAAGATTATACATGTTTCCTATACCCAAAAAAGTTTTTATGTGAGATGAATTGGTTATATGGCTAACGAACTTCAATTAGTGCTTTCCTGCTGTGGTGGTCTTATTTCTCCCTCTCTCTCTCTCTCTCTCTATATATATATATATATTTTTTTTTTTTATTTTTTTTCTTTTTACTTTGTGAATTTAATATATGATCCTCCTATATTGTGGGTGAGTTTGGATCATGCATCTAATCATCCTCCAGCAAGGGGCCTGAATAGACCGTTTAGTTGGATGCTGGAAATTTTCACTTCCAGTGGTCAGGACAGTTTTTATTTGAGAGTTTTACCTCCATGCAACTGCAAAACTGAGGCATGAACTGAGTTGTGCAAAGTGACTGTTCCACCCATTGCTCACGCGTTGACATACAGTACACCATGTTGTATCGAATCTGAGAATGATAGTTCTGATATAACTTATTACCTGGTAAGCTTTGTCTAGGTTCTATGATGTCTGTGGCTCTAGTTATTTTGATAACTAGCAAGCAGTAAAGCTGATGTGGTGGCGAAGCAGTTGATTCATGATGGCAAATCTTGACGTACTTGGCAGTTCATTTTCTTCGGAGTATTGATGATTCTAGAGTTTCAGAAGTCCTCACTGGCACTTATCCGATAGTTTCAACTGTTGGGTTAATATATTGAGTTTTGGGATAAATCCAATCGATCATGTCATACTATTAGGTTATTTAGCTTAATTTTAAGGAATTTTATATATTGTATAGCCATTAATAGTTGACAAATGTATTCTATTGTATAGTCGTTCATCAAAATAATAGTTAATAAATGTGTTATATTGTATAGCCGTCAATCAAAATAAGAGCGAAAAATGTATTATTTCATGAATATCTTTCATTCATCTATTGGTCTAAAAATATCATTAATCTATTTACCCCCTCAAGAATACCTCTTAAAATAGAACTCAACAAACAATAATGTGAAAGCATTACATTGTCCTTTTCCCATAGATACTATTATTTTTTTTATATTATAGTTGAGAAATTCAGAAAGGGTTACACAAGAATTAATAATTTCTTCACTTGCAATAATTTTAGTAAGCTCCAATGCAATATTTCTCTTCCTCATCATGAACATGATGATGATCATCAAGAGGAGTAGCAAATTGGAGAAGGTTCTTGTCTTGTTCAAAAATGGACATTTGTTGTTCATTCAAGTTGATAAACACTTCAATTCCTTTACTTTGATCATGTGTATTCATCAAGTATAACACATTGTTAAATGGAGCACTTGCCATGCTTGCTCTACTTGGCCTCCCCCATCCAAAATCCAAATCTTGATATGGCATGTTACATATGCTACTACAACGATACACATCATGACATGAACTCTTCTAAAGATACGATTGAGCATCCTCTATTCCTATATTAACTTTATTTGTGTATTCCAACATTTTTGATATCCATGTGTTGTCTTTGAAATTATCTTTGTTTGAAAGCTCGAGTTTGGACTTTCTTATATCAGATACTAACTTTGGTAACCTAAGGTCTTCTAGGTTATATGTTGGTGTGGAGAACGCGGTGAGAATATTTCCTATTGTGGTGGTTGATTGTATTGAAGGTGGAATTGTTTTTGGTAAATCTGATACCAAGACCAATTGAGACGAAGAATCATTACTACTATTACCAGTATTTGATAAGTTTGCACCTGCAGTTGCTGCACATTTGTAAAACAGTGCACTTACAACCTCAGTTGTTGTTGGATTTTGAACTGTTGATGATTTATCAGAAGAGATGAAAGCTTTGAGATTTCTTATCTTGGATTCAGATAAGAAAAACCTCTTTTCAATGTCGATACTATCTTGTGTATTTGGCTCAACCATAACCGGAAAATCTAGAGGACCATCAGGTCTTGATGGCATTAATGAATCTTAGACATAATAAGGGGCACATGTTAATTCTCCATTTGGATATTTTCGAGTTAACGTAGCCCAATCCTTTAGAAAGAAGAACACACTACGTGCATCACCCACCTTATGTGACATGCAGCTACTGACTGTATTCCTCCACACTCAAAGTGGCTAAGTTGAGCTACGCTCAAACAACCACCATCATGTGCTGGAGGAACATTCCTCCAAGGTAGTCCTAGAGGAAATGCTAAGTTTGGGTGATGAACGACTTGGTCCATATGACAATTAACTTCAACTTCGAAGAACTCAGCCCCAGTGTTATCACAATGAATGGTGGCGTTGTCACTTAAATTTCCAACCCACGGTTGATGATATGATATTGCTTTTGAAAATGAGTTCCCAAGAAGCTTAGAGAGGTGTTTTGGGTAAAATAAGACAATAGGGATATAAAAATTACCCATACATTGATCAAGAAGGGAAAGTTTGTGTATTCTTTGAGTTGATGGGGTGGGTAAAAAAGGTTTCACAATTTTCTTGGAGATTGTTGATATCAATCTTGAAAAATTAGCCATATTTAATTTTGCATGCAAAATTTAAAATTTCTCACTTGTGAACTTGTCGTTCTTAGTCTTTTGCTAACTATTACTATTATATATAAATAGACACTAAATACACCAACCATTTAATATAATATATGTATGTATAGACATAGAACACCAACCTTTAATACTATCAAAAACTTGAAACAAAACTTATCTCTCCTTTTTCTTAACAAAAAAGAGTCAAAAGTCTATGTGAAATTAATGGTCAAATTTGGACTACCATACTATATCTTTTTTTTTTTTTTTAAGTCATCACATGCAGGTATACCATTTCTTATTTCAAGGTTAGGTGGATGAACAATCTATACTCTTCGTTCATTTTTATTTGTTCACATTTAAATTAATATATTTATATATAATAATTTTATTATATTATTTAATTAGTTTTTTTAATAAAATACTATATTATCCTATTATTTTTAGCCATCTCACTCAATGAGAGATAAATTGAAAATAATTATTTAATAATTATAATATAAATATATATAAAATAATAAATTAACTTTGATTTTTAAACTTAGATATTTATTTTTAGTATAGTTAACACGTAAAAAGTGGACGGAGAGAGGGTATAAACATTGCCGCAAATTTGATTTCTTAATTCAATTTCAAATTTATAAATTCAACCATCCTTTAAATAATGTGTAAACTTAACTTTTTCTATTTTTTTTTATTGTTTCTTTTTGCGTATTTTCAACGTGATATGATATAATACGAGGTAATAGTACGTGTGCTGATGTGCATATAAAATATACTATAAATACTGCAAAAAAGTTGAACATATTAAAAACCTTATATTTGCTTTAATTATCAGTGTAAAATTATCCACGCTTCGCGCGGAAATTTAATATCACAAAATTTATAAAATAATACTTAAAATCTATCACTCATTAAAACTAAAATACTTTATTGTCTTACATACAAGATTACGTAGTAAGGTACATTAATAACGTAAAAACAATTATAATTATAATATCTTATAATTTATCCTTCAATCAATCATTTTTAATTTGATTTTATAATTTATTCTTTTGCTTCCAGGAAGTGTTACTATTTGGTATTTTTGGAAAATTAGATGAACATCAACATGAAATATTAAATTTTTTAATAAATAATCTTTATCTGTACTAACATATACTTATATACAATAACTTTACATAAACATAAACAACAAAGTTTAAAAACATGTACTGAAAAACAACAATTGATATCATAATTAAGCATATATTAATGACTGTAAAAAAAATATATCAGAATCTATAATAATAGAATAAAATAGAAAGGAAAAAATTGAGCCCACTGAATGCACAATGCCCCCTTAAGGAAATTATTTCCATCTAGTACCCGAGGTTTAAAGGAATAGATACTCTCATGATGGAACGATTTTATTTACAAGTGTATTGATACGAAAACAATGATGTCAGTGAGCCACTCAACAGGAGTAAAGTACATGAATATTTAATTGTGCAGAAAAAGAAGAAGACGTTTAGAATTTTCGTTGTTTTAAAATGAGAGGAAATCTCTCTCTCTATATATATACAATAAAGGGTAGTGTGAATAAATGTTTATTTGTGCCTTATCAGAAATTTCACAACTCTTTCGAAAAGGTATAACCTTTCATAAAAGTAATAATTTTTCATAAAAGGGACAACTATTCATAAAAGTTGCAACTCTTCATAAAAGTAACAACTTTCATAAAAATCACATTTTTTTCATGAAAGGAGAAGACTATTTTTGGAAATAAGTAAATTTAAACGGAAATTCTAGCTTGTGGTGGCGCCATGTATGCGGGCCTAGGGTTGTCTTTTATATAAATATATATGATATATGATTTCCTTTATATTATGGTGGTGTCCAACAATAATAAATTATTATTGTATGCATTCGCGGAGCTAGAACTTTCACGAAGGGTGTTCAAAAATTATATAAGCAAAAAAAAAAAAGTTGATGAATGGATGCACTGAAAAATTCAAAATGTTCCAAAATTTTAAAAATCAAATCGTATGATATGTATCTTTAATATTTGTGTTTAATTTAAATATGAAGCAAATGAAAACAGAAAAAAAAAAATAGAGGGAGGGAGGGGGCGGGGGAGGGGGGCTCAACTTAAAATGAAAGAAATAAAAAATCAAATTCATTGAAAAATCAATTAGCTTTATTAGATTTTTAATTTATAAATTTCTAAGAAATTTACTAACTATTATTAATTTATAGGTTTTTAAGAAATTTACTAACTATTATTTAAGAAATAATTAAATATGAGTTCTTTAAAAAATGATTATAAAGGATTTAGTAGGTGCAGGTATTCGAACCTGCGCGTCTAGGCTCCACGAGAGAGCCTCTGGCCGTTGAGCCAGTATAGCTTATTGTGTCAAGGTGATCCAAAGTATTAAATTTAACCATTTTAAATAGCATTTTACTTGAATTTTGGGACGACTAGTGTCCACACCCTCAACATATTGTAGCTCCGCTCCTAAATTTGATTGTCAAAGTCAAGAAAAATTGAGTAAATTATAACCCAGTGAAGAGGGAGACAGCTAAGCTGTGGAAATTGCTATCTTTTTGGAAAGAGAACAAACGTTGTTTCTCTTTTCTTTCTTTGACCAAAGAGATAGCTATTGCAAATTAAGAACACAGTCAGTATACTCCTACCATATTGTTTGCATATTGCTCTAATATTCAACAGGTAAATTTTATCTAGCAAAAATAGACAACCATCTTTAATTTTTGCCATTCTTTGATTCTTTGTTTTGTTTTGCAGATTTCAGAAATGGATATTGGCTTAGCAGTTGGTGGTGCATTTCTCTCTTCAGTCCTGCAAGTCCTATTCGATAGGCTTGCTCCTCAGGGCGAGCTGCTGAAGATGTTTCGAAGGGACAAGCATGATCTTCGGATTTTAAAGAAGCTGAGGATGACTTTGCTCAGTCTTCAGGCTGTACTAAGTGATGCAGAGAATAAGCAAGCATCAAATCCATACGTGAGTCAGTGGCTTAATGAGCTTCAACATGCTGTGGACAGTGCAGAGAATTTAATTGAAGAAGTCAATTATGAAGTTTTGAGACTAAAGGTGGAAGGTGATCAGTGTCAAAATCTTGGAGAAACACGTCACCCGCAGGCAAGTCACCTCAGCTTGTCCTTGAGTGATGGTTTTTTTCTTAACATAAAGGATAAGTTGGAAGACAACATTGAAACATTGGAGGAGTTGCAAAAGCAAATTGGCTTCCTTGACCTGAAATCGTGTCTTGATTCAGGTAAACAAGAAACTAGAAGACCTTCAACTTCTTTGGTTGATGAATCTGATATCTTTGGTAGGCAAAATGAAGTAGAGGAATTGATAGGCCGTTTATTGTCTGGGGATGCAAATGGGAAAAATTTGACTGTACTTCCTATTGTTGGAATGGGGGGCGTTGGCAAGACTACACTTGCTAAAGCTGTTTACAATGATGAGAAGGTAAAAGACCATTTTGATTTGAAAGCTTGGATCTGTGTGTCTGAACCATATGATGCTGTCAGAATAACAAAAGAGCTACTTCAAGAAATTAGATCATTTGACTGTATGATTAATAACACCCTTAATCAACTTCAGATCGAATTGAAGGAAAGCTTGAAAGGCAAAAAGTTTCTTATTGTTTTAGATGATGTCTGGAATGATAACTATGATGAGTGGGATGACTTGAGAAATACATTTGTACAAGGAGATATAGGAAGCAAGATCATTGTGACGACACGTAAGGAGAGTGTTGCCTTGATGATGGGTTGTGGGGAAATGAATGTGGGCACTCTCTCTAGTGAAGTCTCTTGGGCTCTATTCAAACGGCATTCATTAGAAAACAGGGAACCTGAGGAACATACAAAACTTGAAGAGATCGGAAAACAAATTGCACACAAGTGCAAAGGATTGCCTTTAGCTCTAAAGGCAATTGCTGGTATTTTACGCTCCAAATCCGAGGTGGATGAGTGGAAAGACATTTTAAGAAGTGAAATATGGGAGCTGCCAAGTCGTTCGAATGGAATCTTACCAGCATTGATGTTGAGCTACAATGATCTTCCTGCACATTTGAAGCGGTGTTTTGCTTTTTGTGCAATATATCCGAAAGATTATCTATTTTGCAAAGAACAAGTTATTCACCTGTGGATTGCTAATGGTATTGTACAGCAGTTGGATTCAGGTAACCAATTCTTTGTCGAGTTGAGATCAAGAACATTGTTTGAAAGGGTCCGAGAGTCTTCTGAATGGAATCCGGGGGAATTCTTAATGCATGACCTTGTCAATGATTTGGCCCAAATTGCGTCTTCAAATCTGTGTATCAGGTTGGAAGACATCAAAGCATCTCATATGTTGGAGCGAACTCGACACTTGTCATATTCAATGGGTGATGGTGATTTTGGTAAACTGAAAACCCTCAACAAATTGGAGCAATTGAGAACATTGCTTCCCATCAATATCCAGCGGTGTTTATGCCGTCTAAGCAAAAGGGGGCTGCATGACATATTGCCAAGACTAACATCCCTAAGGGCACTATCACTATCTCATTATAAGATTGAGGAGTTGCCGAATGACTTGTTTATCAAATTTAAGCACCTAAGATTTTTGGACCTTTCTTCGACAAAGATAAAAAAGTTGCCAGATTCAATTTGTGTACTATACAACTTAGAGACACTTCTCTTGTCACATTGTAGTTATCTTAAGGAGCTACCTCTGCAGATGGAAAAATTGATCAACTTGCATCACCTTGACATTAGCAAAGCTCAGTTGAAGACACCTCTACATCTGAGCAAGTTGAAAAATCTCCATGTGCTAGTGGGAGCTAAATTTTTTCTTACTGGTTCCAGTGGTTTGAGAATTGAAGATTTGGGTGAACTACATAACTTATATGGATCTCTATCAATTATAGAGTTGCAAAATGTGATTGATAGAAGGGAAGCTCATGAAGCATACATGAGGGAAAAGGAACATGTTGAAAAGTTATCATTGGAGTGGAGTGTAAGTATTGCCAACAATTCACAAAATGAAAGAGACATACTTGATGAGCTACAACCAAATACAAACATAAAAGAACTCCAAATCACTGGATATAGAGGGACAAAATTTCCAAATTGGCTAGCTGATCATTCATTTCATAAGCTAATGGACTTGTCTCTTAGCGACTGCAAGGACTGTGATTCCTTGCCAGCGCTAGGACAGCTTCCTTCTTTGAAATTCCTCACCATTAGAGGGATGCATCAAATAACAGAGGTGAGTGAAGAGTTCTATGGTAGTTTGTCCTCCAAAAAGCCATTTAACTCCCTTGAGAAGCTTGGCTTTGCAGAGATGCCGGAGTGGAAGCAGTGGCATGTACTGGGTAACGGAGAATTTCCTATACTTGAAGAACTTTGGATTAATGGTTGCCCAAAGTTGATTGGGAAGTTGCCTGAAAATCTTCCTTCTCTGACAAGACTGAGAATTTCAAAATGCCCTGAATTCAGTTTGGAGGCACCTATCCAACTTTCAAATTTAAAAGAGTTTAAAGTTGTTGGTTGTCCTAAGGTTGGAGTTCTTTTTGATGATGCTCAACTGTTTACATCTCAACTTGAGGGAATGAAGCAGATTGTTGAATTATCTATTACTGATTGCCACTCTCTTACCTCCTTACCTATTAGCATTCTGCCAATTACTTTGAAAAAAATAGAGATACATCGTTGCGGGAAATTGAAATTGCAGATGCCAGTTAGCGGATGTTGTAACATGTTTCTGGAGAATTTGCAACTGCATGAATGTGATTCTATAGATGATATATCACCTGAGCTGGTCCCAAGAGCACGTTCTTTGAGGGTAGAGCAATACTGCAACCCAAGGCTTTTGATTCCTTCTGGGACGGAAGAACTTTGTATTTCTTTATGTGAAAATCTTGAAATACTTATAGTGGCATGTGGCACTCAGATTACATCATTGGATATTTACAACTGCGTGAAGCTGAAGTCACTGCCTGAGCATATGCAGGAACTTCTTCCATTTCTTAAGGAACTGACACTGGATAAATGTCCAGAAATAGTGTCCTTTCCTGAAGGAGGATTGCCCTTCAATTTACAAGTCCTTTGGATCAATAATTGCAAGAAACTGGTGAATCGACGCAATGAGTGGCGTTTACAGAGACTCCCCTCTCTCAGACAGTTAGGGATCAGCCATGATGGCAGTGACGAAGAGGTTCTTGCTGGTGAAAACTTTGAGTTGCCTTGTTCTATTCGATCTCTTTACATATCCAATCTGAAAACATTAAGCAGCCAACTTCTCAAAAGCCTCACCTCTCTTGAATCTCTATGTGTTAATAATTTACCTCAAATGCAATCACTGCTGGAAGAAGGGCTTCCCGTGTCTCTTTCTGAGCTAGAATTATATTTCCATCACGAACTCCATTCGCTACCGACCGAAGGTCTTCGGCGCCTCAAGTGGCTTCAAAGTTTAGCAATTTTTCGCTGTCCTAATCTCCAATCTCTTGCCAGATTGGGGATGCCCTCCTCACTCTCTGAGCTGGTCATTATTGATTGCCCTAGTCTCCGATCTCTTCCAGTAAATGGGATGCCCTCTTCCATCTCTACACTAACGATTTACAAATGCCCATTGCTCAAACCTCTCCTAGAATTTGACAAGGGAGAATACTGGCAAAAAATTGCTCATATTTCCACCATAAATATTGATGGAGAATTCCAGTAATGGTACTCTAGATAAATGTAAGTTTATTCTTTCTTCTTCTTTTTTTAAATTTTTGTTTACTTCTCTTTGCTTGCTTGTTAATTCAATATCTTGCTTCTATCATTTAAGGCTTGTAATATCGCATTGATTTCAAGTTTGATGCTACTGCATTTGATAGTATACACTGAGCTTTTGTAAGTATTTGAATCTTTAGCACAATTGCTTTTGTGTTTGTGTGTATATAAACCGAAAAAACTGAAACTGAAAGCCTGACTAACGTTTACTTGTTTGAAAAATTGATGTGTCTATGCATATTCGGTGAACTGACCAAATTTGGTGCTTATCCCTCACCCACAGTACCCAGATCAATGTAAAGCAGTGTCTGCCATCTTTACATGTCATGCATCTATTGATTAATGGTCACTACATCTGATATCCTAAAAACTTCTTCTTTCATTTTTTTCTATCGCATATTAATGTTTCTTAGTACAAGTAATCTTATAGAGGGATTCCGGGCCTCTGCAACTCCTCAAACACGTGGCCACTTTTCTCAATGTAACACTACAGCAACACTTTCCTCACAGATACTCCTACTATTTCCTTCAATTCTCTCCCAATCTAATATCCAACTTCATATAATTAATAGCCAAATATATACTAGTGTGACAAGACTTGTGCAGTTCTGATTAAGCATGTTCATTGGCATCGGAACTTAGGTCACAGACTTACAGCTTGTCCTGTTACTCGGAAAGAGGTGTAATCTGCTCCTTCAAACCTTTCCTCCAGCAGATATCAATGACTAGAAAATGAGTTCCTGAGAGTTTCCAATGGATCGGATGGCATCATATTTCAGTGATTGAAAACACATTGTGGGAAGGCTTTCCCTGAAGTAGCAGCTGTTAAACTATACGAGAAACCGAATGACTCGATAAAAGGAAGGTATGCCTTGATGTCCTAAAGAGTGGTTCCAAGCCTCTGCAACTCCTCAAACATGTGTCCATGTTTCTCGTTCAGAACACTGTAGATGCCACCAAGTGAATCTCGAAGAGGTAAACAGGCTCGAACAAATGAGGCTTGGCAGTGAGTTGAGAAACATAAATAGCCTACTGGAAACCAGCAACGACAGAATCCTTAATTTCAATCAGGTACTGGACTCCCTCAAACATATCAAGTCCTACCGAGGATCCAATGTCTAGAATTTCTCCCAAAAGTAAGTCGGAGTGCTCTTCCTTTCAAGCCTTCTGCCTGGTGGATCTACATACCCTGAGAATAGAAGCTAGAGAACCCAAGTCTGAGCCTAAGGCTGTTTTCTAAGCCTTCTATAGTTTTAACCCAAAAGGTGAAACATTAATGAGGAATGACTTCTTATTCATGTGAAGGGATCTATTAACATATCTGTGTATGATGATGTCACAAGATCATGTACACAATACAAGTTAGGATTTTATCTCAGATTTCAATATTATTTTCCATATTCCTGTCATCAATAAAAAAAAATATATATGATAGAAAGATAACTTAATGGAAAAGGAAACAATAAATCACATGATAAACCAATACAATCAAATCTCTCTATAATAACGTTATTTGTGAAGATTTTTTTTTACTGTTATAGTGAAATATTGTTGTAGATCTAACATATAACATAACATAATACGAAAAAAATAGTGAAAGTGATGATCAAATCGTGTGTATGTTATTAAGGAATACCTGTGATGGTTAAAACGAATGACGCTCTGACTGATGTAAGAACTCTTTTTATCTCAGTAGCTTTTTATTTTTCGTTATTTCTCTTTGCTTGTTTGTTGATTATTTTCCTTTATTAAATTGTTGTGTGCAGTGTGCAGTGTGTAGCGTCTATTGCACTGTGAAGTCGAGGAATCATCTTCAGATCAGGATGATTTTGATGTTCGATGCAAAAAAGAAGGTGAAAAAATATTTCTATTTGAGTGGAAATACTGTAAATGAAATCTGGTATAGGTAACAATTAAAATAGTTTGCTCCATGAAGTTGATAGCTTAATGTAATAATAATCAACTTGTGATCTTTTACCATGCACATATATGTTATCTTGAAGCTATTTCGTCTTTAGGAAATTTATCTCAATAGCAATTCATGTATTCTTGTTTCATATCTCACTCTTTATTCTTACTTGAAGATTTTACTTCATGTATTGCTTGAACTTCTATCTTAGTAGCAATTTCGTGTTCCCAAGCCTTGTATATTGTACAGTTCAATCTTGATTCGCTTACGTAATTGCTTGCAGTAGAAGGATTAGCCAGCCTGTGGATTTGATGCTACTAGTTTAATGCTTGGCTGTATTAACATCAAATTGTTCTACCAAGTTCATCAGCTTAATAGTTTTCATTTGATTGGACTACTTCCAGGTTTTCTTCCAACATATGAGAGGAGTATTGCTTAAAAATGCTATTTCCTTTTTTCGAGTGAGTTGTGAAAGGTACTTTCTCTTTTCATTTATCAAACTGAGAATGAAATATTGAGCAAACTTTTGTACAAGGAGTTTCTCCTATAGCTTGTTAAGATCGTTTCTATTTATTTCTGTTCTGTCAGCATTCAACAAAGTACAATGTTCGATTCACCAGTTTCTCTGCTCCATTTTGAGATGATTTGGCAAGATACAATGTCATTTCCTCATCGAGATTCTTTCAGTAATAGCTGAAGTTTGCCACCAGAACCAATGCTAGAATTCCTTCCATCTCTCGAAAGAATGGTAGGCATTTCATTCTCAGAAAAAGGGATATTTTTTATGTATAATACTCTGATGGTTCTTGTTCACTGCTCCAGCTGCACTTCAAAATTGTGTAGACATGTTAACCGCAAGATTTCCTTCCAGCTGTATGTCTAAAATGTGCTCCTCAAAAACTGCTTAAAACATTTGGCTTGAAATGCTGAACCTGCATTTAGACCAGCAGTGTTACAAGGTCAAGTTGGTATGTCCAGATGGTATTGTCCACGAGTTTGGTAATACTCCCATCCTCTATATTGCTCTGTTGTGCGCGAGTTTGAAGCATTAGATGGAAGTTTATTTTGTATACATATATTAAAAGTGATATTATTTCAAGTTATGCCTGTGATCTTAGTTAAGGTGAAGCAGCAAATATTGCTATATGTGTTGTCCTTAAAAATTAGTTTAGTATAATTACGAAAGACAAAGTTGGACCTTTTTATAATGACGTACATTTTTTGGCTGCTATAATGAAATGATTGTTATTGTTACGCGCCATAATAACATTTAGATCTTAATTGACCGTTATTGAAAAAAAAATATGCAAGAAGTAATTTTCCTCCAACTTTTTATGTTATAGAAGAAAACAAAATGCTTAAAAGGGCTCATATGTATTTGATTTTAACAAATAAAGAGAAAATTATAAAAGGAACACTTTTTTAAAATCATTAATTTCAAGAAAAAAAAAAAATATCCTACGGAAAGAAAACAACTATAAAGCTAATGCTACTTGAATGTAGAGACCAATTAGTAGGAAATCAAATGACTTTTTTTTAAAATAAATTAAAATGTTGAAAACAAGACAATTGTAGTGGTTAAATTTCAACTTCAAAGAGGCACCTTCTATGAAAATTTATTTTAAAAACAATTTGTTATATACTACGTTCTTAATTGAAAACTTGTTATTTTTTCTAATCCAAGCCAAGCTGCCTTGTAATATAATACTTATCATAGTCAATCCCTAGTAGTGTTTATATATATATATATAAAATTTTGTCTCATTCACCATCAATCAAATATGTTATAATATATGTAGTTAAAAAAGGCATGTTTACCATGATATGCGTGTCTACTTCAATTTTATACAAGTTTTATTTTTGTACACATCTAATGTTGGAGAAAATAAATATTAGCTAAAACCAAATTAAATGACATGCTTATGTAAATGTCATTTTAATATTATAATCTTAGCAAATTGTGGAGACCAAAAAAGTAATTAGTACGTATGAAGGTCAAAGAATCAGGATCTAATTAACTTTCCCCTATGTAATGCTTCTGAATGGTCAAAATCCATGTAAAGTCTACAAGAAAAAAAAATAAAATAAATAACAAAATAGTGCAATAATTGAAACACAATAAACAATCGATGGTGATTAAATACTTTGAACTTTACTATTTTAATTACAAATAGATAAGTGTGATATGCTACCCTATATAAGTGCGGAAGGACATGTCCTTTCATTCTTTGGTTACCTTTAGTGCAGATATTCACTGACTTATCATATCCATCAAAACTATTTGTGTACAATCCCATAACGATCTCCCAAAGGAGAGGGAACAGATATCATTTTTAGGAAAACATTTTGCGCTTGTTTCAAGCATTCAATTTTGTGTTCGTTATTCATATTATCATATCTTCATTCTTCATATAATTTTATGTTCTTGGTATATATTTTCAACAGTTTTTAGGTTTTGTAGATGTTGACATTTATGTTACTGTATTAAAGTTTTGTATGAAAGAGATATGGTATCTCAGATACCATATATGGCAAGAAAATAATTTAAACAGTTTGTTGGAATGTCTCTGTCATATTACCAGCATTGATGTTGAGTGTTGGATTTTAAGCATTTTAATATTACTTTAAAAATGAGGAGTGATAGAGAGTTTAGTTGTACGACATTGTTGGGTTATTGTATCCTGGAGGGGACAAGTCAAGAGTTATACTACTTGATTGATGTAGATTATGCCACAGTAAGCTTGAATCTCCTGGAAGAGAGCGAGGTATTTGTGAAATTTTAGTGCCCAACTGGAAGTCTCAGTTCAAGCAAAAGCGACGAGTTGTGCAAAACAGGCAGTCAACAAAACTTACTTGTCTGCATATTGCTCTAGGTAAAAGAAAACTCTAAGTCGAGAAAATCTTAACGTAGAAACATTAATCATCTCCAAATTCATAATCATTTTGTGATTCTTTGTTTTGCAGGTTTCCGAAATGGATATTGGCTTTGCTGTTGGTGGTGCATTTCTCTCTTCAGCTTTGAATGTTCTCTTTGATAGGCTTGCTCCTAACGGTGAGCTGATGAAGATGTTTCAGAGGGACAAGCATGATGTTCGGCTTTTAAAGAAGCTGAGGATGACTTTGCTTGGTCTTCAGGCTGTGCTAAGTGATGCAGAGAACAAGCAGACATCAAATCCATATGTGAGTCAGTGGCTTAGTGAGCTTCGAGATGCTGTGGATGGTGCTGAAAACATAATAGAAGAAGTCAACTATGAAGCTCTGAGGCTTAAGATGGAAGGTCAGCATCAAAATCTCGCAGAAACGATCAACAAGCAAGTTATTAACATAAAGGAGAAGTTGGAAGACACCATTGAAACATTGGAGGAGTTGGAAAAGCAAATTGGTCTCCTTGATCTAACAAAGTATCTTGATTCAGGTAAACAAGAAAAAAGGACATTTTCAACTTCTGTGGTTGATGAATCTGATATCTTTGGCAGACAGAATGAAATAGAGGAATTGATTGACCGTTTATTGTCAGACGATGCAAATGGAAAAAATCTTACTGTAGTTCCTATTGTAGGAATGGGGGGTGTTGGCAAGACAACACTTGCTAAAGCTGTTTACAATGATGAGAAAGTGAAAAACCATTTTAACTTGAAAGCTTGGTTTTGTGTATCTGAACCATATGACGCTCTCAGAATAACAAAAGGGTTACTTCAAGAAATTGGCTCATTTGACTCGAAGGCTGATAGCAATCTTAATCAGCTACAGGTCAAATTGAAGGAAATCCTAAAGGGAAAAAGGTTTCTTATTGTCCTAGATGATATGTGGAATGATAACTATAATGAGTGGGATGACTTGAGAAATCCTTTTGTAAAAGGAGATGTAGGAAGTAAGATCATTGTGACAACACGTAAAGAAAGTGTTACCTTGGTGATGGGTAAGGAGCAAATTAGCATGGGAATTTTGTCTAGTGAAGTTTCTTGGTCTTTATTTAAAAGACATGCATTTGAATACATGGATCCTGAGGAACAACGAGAACTTAAAAAGGTCGGAAAACAAATTGTAGCTAAGTGCAAAGGACTGCCTTTAGCTCTGAAGACGCTTGCTGGCATGTTACGCTCCAAATCAGAGGTTGAAGGGTGGAAACGTATTTTGAGAAGTGAAATGTGGGAGCTGCCAGATAATGACATATTACCAGCGTTGATGTTGAGCTACAATGATCTTCCCGCACATTTAAAGCAATGCTTTTCTTATTGTGCAATATTTCCCAAAGATCCATTTCGGAAAGAACAAGTCATTCAACTATGGATTGCTAATGGTCTATTAAAGGGGTTGCAAAAAGATGAAACTATTGAAGACTTAGGCAACCTATACTTTCTCGAGTTGAGATCAAGATCACTTTTCGAAAGGGTCCCAGAGTCTTCTAAAAGGAATGAAGAGGAATTCTTAATGCATGACCTTGTCAATGATTTGGCCCAAGTTGCATCTTCAAAACTTTGTATCAGGTTGGAAGATAACGAAGGATCTCATATGTTGGAAAAATGTCGACACCTGTCATATTCATTGGGAGATGGTGTCTTTGAGAAGTTGAAACCACTCTACAAATCAAAGCAGCTGAGGACATTGCTTCCAATCAATATCCAGCGTGGGTACTCATTTCCTTTAAGCAAGAGGGTATTGTATAACATATTGCCAAGACTAACATCCTTAAGGGCTTTATCATTGTCTCATTATCGGATTAAGGAGTTGCCAAATGACTTGTTTATTACATTAAAACTCCTAAGAATTTTGGACCTTTCTCAGACGGCGATAAGAAAGTTACCAGATTCCATATGTGCATTGTATAACTTGGAGATACTTCTCTTGTCTTCTTGTATATATCTTCAGGAGTTACCGCTGCATATGGAAAAGTTGATCAACTTGCGTCACCTTGACACTACTGGCACTTCTCTCTTGAAGATGCCACTGCATCCAAGCAAGTTGAAAAACCTCCATGTGCTAGTAGGATTTAAGTTTATTCTAGGTGGCTGCAATGATTTAAGAATGGTAGATTTAGGTGAACTACGCAATTTGCATGGATCTATATCAGTTCTAGAGTTGCAAAATGTGGTTGATAGAAGGGAAGCTCTGAACGCAAACATGACGAAAAAGGAACATGTTGAGATATTATCGTTGGAGTGGAGTGAGAGTATTGCTGACAGTTCACAAACTGAAGGAGACATACTCGATAAACTACAACCAAATACAAACATAAAGGAACTGGAAATTGCTGGATATAGAGGGACAAAATTTCCGAATTGGATGGCTGATCATTCATTTCTTAAGCTGGTGGGAATGTCTCTTAGCAATTGCAACAACTGTGCTTCCTTGCCAGCACTAGGACAACTTCCTTCTTTGAAATTCCTTACCGTTAGAGGGATGCATCGAATAACAGAAGTGAGTGAAGAGTTCTACGGTACGTTGTCATCCAAAAAGCCATTTAACTCTCTTGAGAAGCTTGAATTTGCAGAGATGCCGGAGTGGAAGCAGTGGCATGTACTGGGGAAGGGAGAGTTCCCTGCACTTCATGACTTTTTAATTGAAGATTGCCCCAATCTGATTGGGAAGTTGCCTGAAAAACTTTGCTCTCTGAGAGGATTGAGAATTTCAAAATGTCCTGAACTAAGTCCGGAGACACCTATCCAACTTTCAAATTTGAAAGAGTTTAAAGTTGTAGCCTCTCCTAAAGTTGGAGTTCTTTTTGATGATGCTCAACTGTTTACATCTCAACTTCAGGGAATGAAACAGATTGTTGAATTATGTATTCATGATTGTCACTCTCTTACCTTCTTACCGATTAGCATTCTTCCGAGTACCTTGAAGAAAATAGAGATACATCATTGCAGGAAACTGAAATTGGAGGCGTCAGTGATTTCTAGAGGAGATTGTAACATGTTTCTGGAGAATTTGGTAATATATGGATGTGATTCTATAGATGATATATCACCAGAGTTTGTCCCAAGATCACACTATTTGAGTGTAAACAGGTGCCCCAACCTTACTAGGCTTTTGATTCCTACTGAGACTGGAAAACTCTATATTTGGCATTGTAAGAATCTTGAAATACTTTCAGTGGCATCTGGAACTCAGACGATGTTGCGTAATTTGAGTATTCGTGACTGTGAGAAGCTGAAGTGGCTGCCAGAATGTGTGCAGGAACTCATTCCATCTCTTAAGGAACTAGAACTATGGTTTTGTACAGAGATAGTGTCCTTTCCTGAAGGAGGATTGCCCTTCAATTTACAAGTCCTTCGGATCCACTATTGTAAGAAACTGGTGAATGCGCGAAAGGAGTGGCATTTACAGAGACTCCCCTGTCTCAGAGAGTTAACCATCCTACATGACGGCAGTGACCTTGCTGGTGAAAAATGGGAGTTGCCTTGCTCTATTCGAAGGCTGACCTTATCCAATCTGAAAGCATTAAGCAGCCAACTTTTCAAAAGTCTTACCTCCCTTGAATATTTATCTACTGGTTACTCACTTCAAATTCAGTCACTGCTGGAAGAAGGACTTCCCACCTCTCTTTCTCGTCTAACATTATTTGGCAAACATGAGCTCCATTCCCTACCGATTGAAGGTCTACGACAACTCACTTCACTTCGGGATCTATTCATCTCTTCATGTGCTCAACTCCAATCTATTCCAGAATCAGCACTGCCCTCCTCCCTCTCTGAGCTGACCATCCAGAATTGCCATAAACTCCAATACCTTCCGGTAAAAGGGATGCCCACTTCAATCTCTACACTATCTATTTACGACTGTCCATTGCTCAAACCACTCCTTGAATTTGACAAAGGAGAATACTGGCCAAAAATTGCTCATATTTCCACCATAAATATTGATGGGGAATACCAATAATGGTGTGAAGTGGTGTCCACCTCTGGACCATCATCTGCCTTGGGACAACAAACTTTGCTAACTGAGAGTAGGGATTGCTTTAAGCCTCACCCTTTGGGTTGATGGTTAATCTGGTATGCACAATTACTTAAATGGATACTTATTTAAGGCATGTTATAGATATATATCGCGTTGATTTCAAGTTTAATGTGACTACATTAGATAGCAAATACTGAACTTCTGTCAGTATTTGGATCTTTAGCACAATAGCTTTTGTGGTTGTGTCACGTGTGTATAAAAACCGAAAAACTGAAACTAAAAACCTGACTAACCTATACTTGTTTGTAATTGATGTAGTCTATTGCATACTTGGTGAATTGACCAAATTTGGTGCTTATCCCTCACCCACACTCAGATTGATCAGACCCTTAGCTTTTGGATTGATGATCACTTCATCTGGTATGCCCATGATATCCTTTGAATTGACCAAGTTTGATTCATAATCCCAGTCTTGAGTTTTCATCTGTCTATTGAAGGACATGCTTTATTCATCTTGAAATGTTCAAACAATTTGTGAAATCACTAGGAAGAACACGAATGTTCACAAAAATGAAATGTCTATGAGGTAGCTTTTGTTCTTCTATGTGCATCTATTGGTATTTTTGAAAAGTCCGAGCAAGATTGGTTATACACAAGTACAGTCTAGTGAACTGCAGATGGCTCTGTCCAACATCAAGAGGAAGCACCAGCCTCAATTCACATAATTATAATACACTCTACCTTTTTATGTCTCACTATATTCAAGTGATATTTTCGGTCACTCAATTGACACGACAATATTTTATCATTAAAAATAATCTCTCTACGTTCATAAGGTAGGAGTCAGATTTGAGTACACATCACCCTCTTCATTCGTCTCGCTTTAATTAAAATGAATACTCATATGACTAGTGTTCCTATGGAATAAACTCGAACTCGAGATTTTTAATCAGAAATCAACAAATGTTTTCCATAGAACATCTTCTTGCAATCTTCTTTAGTCAGGGTACTCATGATTCACTATAGCAAGTATGATGTTGTGTAGCGTTGATTGATTTCAAATTTGACAGCAAATACTAAGGGATTTTTTCAGTGTTTGTTTCTTTAACACAGAGTCAAAAACAACATTTCTTTAATGTTTGATGTAGATATTGATTTATTGATTATTAATTATATTATTGACTCAATTATCAAGTTAATCATTAAGATTTTTTTTAAAAAAATCAATAACTGAAAAATAACATCTACCATACACATGAATTGACAACTTACCGATAACCTAATAACATTTTCTTGATTTAAACAACCCTACTTAAAATATTGTGATATTTCCATCTTATAAACAAATTTAATATCATCTTATAAACAAAATTAATTTATGACCCACTTATACTAGGTGGCAAAAACATTGCCCAGCAAGCTCTTCGAATTGAAGCTACTTTTTTTAAAAAATAAATAAAAATACTTTAGCTATAATAATAAAAACTAGTAGGTACTTCAAAATTCATAAATAGAAATTATCAAGAGGACAAATAAACAGAGACGAAAGGAGAAAAACTAATTTGTTCTTATTCACAAAAAGACAGCAAGGACGCCGTAACACATACAAAATGAACAAAAAGCTTCAAAATAAATCTAAGCAAATCCCATCATCATGTCATTGCCTAAGCTCTTAATCACTTCTGGTATCTTCATCACATCCTTCATCTTCTCCTTCACTTTTCCCTTCTCTCCTCTTTCTCCCTCTTCCTCCTCCCCCTTTGGATCCATCGGCTCCGAGGGAGCAACCGACGCTGACGGCAAAATTACCGCCTCACGCTGAGCATCCAAAATCTTCCGTAACCTCTCTTCACTAACACCAAATGCAGCTGCAAATTCAGGTCCTCTCATGCTCTGAAGTATCGAATTCTGACCCACCAAGAACTGTGGCATGTTCTTCCTTGCTGTCGTCGTGAATCCAAAGAACTCGAACGGTCCTGTTCTTGATGCAATTTGGCAGAAGGGGAAGTACCTTGGCACCCAGAATACATCTCCTTCGTTTACTATAGCGTTCATTGCTAATGTCCCGTTTGGATACACGATTTGGATGCTGCCACTTCCTCTCAACACTATTCCATACTCTGTTGCTGTTGGATTAATGTGTGGTGCCATCATAGCTCCCTACATGTAAAAACATAGTAGTACTATGTAAAGACTTATAGCTTAGTTCAGGAATCCTAACAAAAAAATCAAAATCCATAAATATTGGACCTAGGATATGAAGAAACTCAACAACGTGGCATCTACGATTCAAACTCGTGACCTAAAGCAAAGTTTTGAACCCTAAACACTACATTTACCATACCACTAAACATAAAGCTCCCTTATCTTGAGGGGGATTCCAAATAGTTTACTTGTATACAAAAATAAATGTTCCTGTTTGTCCGTCGCACTATATAGCTGTGACAATTTTCGCAAGGAAAGAATTCAGTTGCATTCCCTTCATGCAACTTAGCCTCCACCATAGGTTATAGTGGATCAAGTTCAGTTTAGCGATCACAAACTGTGGTGGATAAAGTTCAGTGATCACAGGCGCTATAGTGGATAAAGTTAAGTGACCACAGGCGCTATAGTGGATAAAGTTTAGTGATCACACGTGGAACCAACAATATTAACCCTATGAGAACAATAAACATGGATCAGACATCATATTTTATAAGAATGGTGTATGGTGTAGGTGAGTTACCGCTGAAAGATTGACGAGGTAGACGCCGATGTCAGAGTGTTTCAATGGAGAATACTCAGATCGATCCAAGGCCAAGCTCCATCCATAATCATTCTTGTAATCTGGCTTCCTATCGAACAGGTTGTAGGAATCTGGACCTTTGCCGCTGCCTCTACGTCCTTCATCGCCTTTCTTTCTTTTGTTTCCTTCATGACCAAAAAGATTATTCATGAACTTCCTCAAAGACCATGTTGGCTGTTGCTCCCTTTCCTCATCTTCTTCTTCAAAACTAGCTTCTTCCTCCAAATGCACTACTCTCTTTAGGTGATCATGTCTCTGGTGCTGCTCAAGATTCAAGAAATTGACCCATATGCTTGGTCTAGGAGACTGAGTAGTGTTCAGAGGTACAATTGCACCAGAAAGTTGTCTTGTCAAGATCTCACTCACTTCTTCTGAAGATACCTGTCATGTGTTAAACACATCTTGAAATTAACTACTTGTTTCCTTTGATAAATATACTTCGAATATTCTACTCAAGGTTCTCAATTGAACCCACCGGATTTTTAAAGTTACGAGTTCATATCTATCATTCTTTGCATTCTTAATACGACGACAACAACATAACCAATGTAATCGCACAAGTTAGTTTGGGGAGGATAGTGTACCAATCCTTACCCCTACCTATTTTTTTTTTAATAACTCAAAAGGGGGATGCAACACAAGGTAAACCCCTACCTCTGGGAGATGTTTCCTAAAGACACCGTCACAGAAATTCATTACATTTTTAGTGAAAATTTAAAATGTTCCACAGTCAAAAGTACTAAGTTAACAGATTAACAGTAAACTCTACTTATAAGTTATCATCACTTACATTGAATGCTGTTGATAATGTAAGAGAGTCAAATCCACTAAGAATAGACGTTGGATAGATTCCACCACCAATGAAGAAAGACTGCAAAGAAACTTGTTAATTGTAACTCACAAAATTCAGTCTAAAGACAATTTCTTTCATCAAAGATCCAATTTTTTTAACAAGAAATTGTGAAAAGGTACCTGAAAACCATACAATCCTAAGGTGTTGGAGTTGCTAATGCTGCAAATGATATGAAGTCTTTGCCCTTCAGCTGGATTAACCAGATAAAAAGCAGATCCTGCACGAATGCTGTATACATCTCCTTCCTTCAATCGCCTTTCAGTATAGTCATCCTTGTAGATATGCCCAATTCTTGTTTCCCCTGCAGTCTCAACACACTTGATTCATTTCTCCAACTATTTTTCTTACTAAAAAAGAAACAATCTTACAAGAACCATGAAAAATCCTCTATTTAATGACAACTCTTTGGAGCAAGAATAAGAGTTGTCATTGTCATGTTACAAGCACATCACGAGTTCAAACAGTGAAAACAACCTATTACTTATTACATAAATGCAAGATAAAATTGAGTAAGATAAACCCAATGTGGTCTGATCCTTCACATACATAGAAGGATATGCTTTAAGGGATAGGTTCAATTAAAACCATTAATTTTATATTTAGATCATACATATATGTGAGAATCATGAACATTAGTGAAAATTCAATTTGATCTCATGTTTTCCTTTAATAACTACACACTGGGGATGGGAAGTGAAACACAAGGAGCTCACGGTGAACTTTGGGTAAAAATTGAGATAGTCAACTAACTCAGACTCCAACAATGTCCCAAGAAAATTGACAACCAACACTAAACCTTGAATTTGCCAGCTCATGAGTACACAAATTGCTCCTTTATTAATTATACAAGAACAAAACCAAGAAAAAGCTGAAAACTTCACCTCATGTTTCTAAAGAATTCAAACCTCTAAAAATTCAGATAGCCAACTAACTCGACTCATATAATTTCCCAAGAAAATTGACAACCAACACTAAAACTTGAATTTACCAGCTCATGAGTACACAAGATTGCTCCTTTCTTATTAATACAAGAGCCATAAGAACAAAACCAAGTAAAAGCTGAGAACTTCACTTCATGTTTTCATGAGAATTCGAACCAGTGAAAATTCTGATAGCCAACCAACTCTAGCCCCTGATAATTTCCCAAGAAAATTAACAACCAACACTAAATCATGAATTTGCCAGCTCATGAGTAGACAAGATTGCTCCTTCTTTATCATACAAGAACCATAAGAACAAAACCAAGAAAAAGTAAAAAACTTTACCTCTACGAACAAGGAGGGTAAGATGAGCATTCAAATACTGAGGGATGAAAAGAGCATTAGGTTCCATGGTGATAAAACCAACATGCATTGGACTTTGAAATATAGAAGCCCCACCACCACCAAATCCACCCTTGCTCACAACTCTCATAACTCCAGCATCAGTCCTCACTATCTCCTTTGAATCATGCAACAAAAACAACCCTTCTCCCCATTTTTCCTCTACTTCCACTTCATAAGAAGTACCAACAGAGACCACTACTAGTAGCAATAAGATCAAAAGAAACTTTCTGTAACTTCCCATTATTAACACTTAACAAAAACAGATTTGTTTTTTTTCTCTGCTTCTCAAATGGTGTTGGAAAATTGCAGGGGATTTGAAAGAGTTTATGTAGAGGGAAGAGAAGGACTTTAGTCGAACAGATGGCGTGCATGCAAGACTTGAAGAATTTGCTGGCATAGCTTTGTTTCTTCTTCAACATTTTTGTAAGCAAAAATTTGGAAATGTTGCCACGAGTTCTCTAAGATACTGTACAAATTGAGCTTTTGTCCGTTTACCACTAGAAATTTATATATTTAATCAAAAATGGAGATTTAAAGAAACAAAAAATTATCTTTATTTTTTTTAGTTTTTCATTCGGTATTTATTATCAAGCTGCTAAGCCATACTGTAAAAATGTGGGATAGAATGGTGGAGATATGGGTGCGACGGAATATGTGTATTATCAAAATTGATTTGATTTTAGGAAGAAGACATAAGTATCTCTCGATTATGACCGAAATCTCAAAAATATATCTTAACTAAACTAAAGTTTTATGACTTCAAATTCATTTTTTTTTTTAATTTTATACACCTTTTGACTCACATGGCATAATCTGTGACTCCACATAGTTGAGGCGCGTGAGAGGAGTCCGGATGCCACATAAGCCAAGAATGTGTACAAAACTAAAAAAAAATGGGTTCGGAGGTAATAAGACTTTAGTTTAGTTAAGGTATGCCATTGAAATTTCTATCATATAGTCTAGAGGGTATTTGTGTCTTTATCTCTTGATTTTATGCTAGGATGTTCAATTACATAAGCAATTCATTTCGTAAGGAGATTGATAGAGTAATATAGAGAGAGAAAGACTTACTTATATATATATATATATATATATACGGTGTTTACCGATTGGATTTTTTTCGTATTATTCACACCTTTAAATATGACATGTGTGTATATATATATATATATATATATATATATATATATATATATATATATATATTTCTTTTCACAAATGATTAATTTTTTTATATTATTAAATTATATATAATCATAAAAGATTAATATTATTTGTTGTAAACACGAAGCAATGAAAAGCTTTGGCCTTTGTGGAGAAAAAAGAAAACAAAATAAAAAGGGAGAAACACAAAATTAATATTTAACCATATGCATTTTGTGTATTAATATTAATTATTTATTAACCATAATAAATTGAGAATTATTATATATAAAAAAAGACATAGCAATTCAGTAATTATTTTAAGTATAGTTATCCTATGTGTGAATAAATATTTTCCATCACTTCTATTATTCTGGTTTGAGGGTATTTTTTAATTTATTAAAAAAAAAAAAAAAAAAAAAAAAGCTCTCAGCTCGTAGCCGCCGCTACTCTTCACTTTCCTTAAGGCCATTGAAACGATTCTGTATTTGTTTCAGAAAACAGTTTCTCTTGATAAAGATTTAACCTTTTGGGGTTTTAGCTTAAACCCTTTGCTTCAATTTCTCCAATATACAGAATGGGAAAGAAATCAGGGAAGTTCAAGAAGAAGGAAAACAACTCTTCAAAGAAATCAAAAAGTGATTTTTACAATGAAGATGATGATATGATGAATGATGATATTGATGTCTGTAAGTTTTTCCCTTTTATAAACTCTATTTACTTATCTTTTTAGCAAAGTTAGCATAAGATACGAACATTTCAGACCCCATTTGTGGGATTATACTTAGTATGTTGTTGTTGTAGCATTAGATATAAGAATATATATGCAAAAGTGGTTCTTTTTAGAGAGAAATTTACTTTTTTGAGTTCATGGATGGAGGGAGAGCATTAGAGCAAAGATTGAGCTAGTATTTTGAGTTTTTATGGATTCTAAATTTTAAGTGGAGTTTTAAATACAAATAGGCGGTTTAAGCCAAGCCTATTGGTTCTGCTGAACCTATTGGCAAATCTATAGCTCCTTGAGGGTGAGGGCTAGGGGTGAGGGACCAGTATGAGCACAAGAGAGAGGGAGTGTTAGAAAAAAAATGTTTTTTTATGTTAAAGAATTTATCTGTTACTGATCTATTTGGTTGATTGTAGTTCATGAAAAGAGAGATATCATTCCACTGAATGTTAATGAAGATTCTGCAGAGTCGGATGAGGATAATGAGCATCCCGTGTATGATCTTAAGGTGATATTGGTTTTTCTTTTGCAATTTTTATCTTCATACTGAAGTCTTATAAACTGTCTTAAGAGATTAGAGCACTAATTTGATGTAAAGCAAGCCAACTAATTACTCAAGGTTGGGGAACTGTTTCAATTGTGTAGGAGGATGAAGATGAGGAGGATGAAGATGACGACTTTGATGATGCTGAACTTACTGGCCTTGGTGCTAAAAGTATGCAATTAAATTCGAACTTGTGACTGCCTTTTGTTATTGAAATGAAATACTTTAGTTGAATTGCCTATCCTGTTTGCTTTTTTGAAATTCTTCTCTGATATTCCCTTTTAGTGCTTCTTGAGGCAACATAGAGCATAAGATTGGTTTATATTTATTTAAGGAGTTTCCTCTCTCAAAAAAAGGAAACCAAAAAGAAGAAAAAGCAGAAGAGAAATATAGCAGCTTTTACTATTTTAACTTCTCATTAAGATTTTGCAAATGCATGTGGGGTGGTGGTGAGAAGAATTCCTAGTGTTTGATTATTGAATGTGGATAATTAGGCCGGAGACTAAATATTAATGGTGTGTTTGAACTGTGTAATATTGCATGAAGCTCAGTAGGTCTAACCACTAAGTTACTATTTCTACTGTGGCTCCTAGTTTTTAAGTTTCTCTGAACTGAGCTTCTACACATAGATGGCAGAAGGAAGACCCCTTTCATACTCGTATATTTGTTGAATTAATAAGCTAATTTGTTTTGTTCCAATTCTGGCTTTTACATTTCTTTTGGTTCTTGATCTCTTAATATATGCCTCTTTTTTGCCGTATTTCCTTGGATCTTCTGCTTGGGGCAGTCTTTTAATGTATAATTTTTGAGTACCTATTTTTGCTTTAGTTGCAAGGACACAGAAATATTTACAAGCTACTGTGGGTGGGGTTGAGGATGAAATGCATGATGAAGCTGAGCAGGAGAAAGAAGAGACGTCTCTGTGGGGAAGAAGAAAGGATAGTTATTATCAAAATAAAGAGGTAGCATTTCACCTAATTATTTGCTTCACTTTTATTCTTTTATGACATAATTATATACGGTACGCTTGGAGAAACTAGTACTTTACTGGCTTTAAAAATAACAATGTGATGTCAGAGGATTATCCTGTCCTTACTGTTTCAACAGTACCTGTAGGCTGTAACATAGTTCTTCGATCATGTCGTCATTTGCATGCAATACTTGATCTCGCTTGAACATTTTTGTTTGTTAGAATGTTGAAGAGTCAAGTGATGAGGACCTTATTGCCGAGGAGGAGGCAGAGGTATTGAGAATGCAGCAGAAAAAAGCTAAATCCTTATCTGCCGCAGATTTTGGTATTGAAGATGATGAACTCACATTTGAGGTGAGAAATTCAATTTATATACAGTGTTTATTAGATTTTTTTTCTTATATTTTGAGGTTGGAAGTGGAATCTTATGGGTAACATTGCAGGAAATTTTGATCCAAGGAAAACCTGGATCAGCAGTTTCTGCAGATGAAGAAGCTAAAAATGAAACCGGTACTGCTTATGAGGAAGTGCAGAAGGATTTAAATGCTTTGACAAAAGAAGAGCAAATGGATGTTGTCTATAGGTGAGCTTCTCTGTCCTGCATATACTAGTTTCAGGGCAAAATGTTGCTTCTTTTAAGTCCTATTGCCTGTCATGGTCGACAATGTTATGTAATTTCACCAAGCATCATGATAATATCAGTATAGGAAAAGGGAGGCACATAACTTACAATTAAATAGATATCAGTACATTCTCAATAATCGGGAAAACAAAATAGAAGAGAAAAGGCAGGTGGTGAACTACGTTTTCCTACAGAATAGTATATGCTTAATTTATGGCTAAAGGTTGTGGAAGTTGACAACAACAACAATAACAACATACCTAGTGTAGTCCCAGAAGTGGGGTCTTGGGAGGGTAGGATGTACGCGGACCTTACCCCTACCTTTGTTGTGGATGTTGACCATAAAACAAAACTCTATGTGTTGCTCAGTTCAGACTCCAATATGACAATGATATTTGAGGACCCATTCCTGCAATATCCTCAATTTGACCATTTAAAAATGGATCATGATATGTTAGTGTCAGAGGTTTCAGTAGAAAGTTCCAATTGTTAGCAGCTGTCCCTGTTAGATGTCTGATCTGCATGGCGATGGCAGACTTCAGGATATTGAATACCATGCTAAGCAGAGAAGCTTTATGATGTAGATAAGGAAATTGGATCTGAGTGACACATTTTTGATAATGCATTGTGGGGGACTCATGATCGTGCAATAGAAGAAATCCAGAAGGTGCATGCCTTGTATCACATTGTTATCAATGGCTTCACATTGTTTATGTGGAAGTTGATTCTATGTCTAGGAAGTACAATTTATTATTGCGGCAAAGTGGCAGGTCAAGAGTGCAATGCCAGAAGATCTTGAGAAGTGGGCCACTGGATGTTAGTAACCACTGCATCTATTTTCTTAAATGTGCCTCGTTAGTTTTTTTTTGTATTTAGATCATGTAGAAAAAGGAGACAAGTGGCTTGTGGGTCGCAATTGAGTCACAAGATCAAGATGTTGTTAGAGTATTCTAGGGTAGTTGGCTCAGGTTCAAACCCCAACAAAGGCAAAAACACTAGGTAATTTGATTTCTTCCCATCTGTCTTGGTGGACAGGGTTACCTAATACCTATGTTGGCAGGAGATAGTATGTACCCTGTGAAATTTCCTGGACACCATGGTTATTAAAAGTAGTCAAAGGTAGCTAGCTATACGGAGGCATGGGAGTCAGGGAACTACTTCAGAGGTGTCGATGTGTTCACTTCAACCAGGGAGAACGAAATGGAGCTCACACAAGATCTGAGGATTCACTTTGGAGTTCAGTCCATGATATATAGATGATACTACCAAATATCTAGTTATCCCCTGGACGAGGTCAGTAAATATCTAGTTAGCGCCCTGTCCGAATTGATTGTACAGGCTCAGAAATGTTCAGTTGAAATGTCCGTCCGTTATGGCTCAGTGACCTTCTTTTATGGAATTCTACATTGCATGCTTGTGATTAATTCAAATCAAAAGTAAGAATCTTTGATGTGTGTGTGTGCTTCTACTGTCATTGGCTAGATATTATCTGGTAGGTTGCTAACATTTACTTTTGCAGGTTATATGATTCTTCTAACTCGTTTTTCAATAAATTTAAAAAGTTATACTTCTGATCTATGATCTTCTTGTGATTACAGTTCTGCACCTGAATTGGTTGGCTTGCTGTCTGAGCTTGGTGAATCGCTTGAGCACCTCGATAACAAAGTTAATCCCCTATTCAACAAGGTATGTGCATTGGAAATTCCACTAACTAAAGGCAGTCACTATTATGCTATTCAAACATGAGGGTGCTGTGGAAGATACTTGTCTAACTGCTTCACGGTGTTATCGCCAGATGCCTAATTTTATTTACATTGTGAAATTCACACGTACATTTTAGAACTGCTTGGTTGTGGTTCCCTTAAACAGTTTTGGGCTTCTTGGTGACAAAATCTTTGTAGTTACTCAGGCTCTGTTACTGATATAAAGATGCTCAGCTGAAAGGATGAAATAATGAAGGTTTAGAAATGATTGGTTGGGGTAGTGTAACTGACAAGTATAGTTAAAACAGTGAGAGTTGACTCATATAACAATGGAATTAGTCATTCTCCTAGTTAGAAACTGAATGCAGTTTTTGGTAATATTACACCTGTCAGCAATTAACTTCCATTTTTCTCTATTAAGATTAAGGGAAAGAATATGATAAAAGGCGGGATGCACTACATTGAGGTGAAGAGGCTGCTGCTGCTGTCATATTGCCAAGCTATAACTTTCTACCTTCTTCTCAAATCTGAGGGGCAGCCAGTGCGTGATCATCCAGTCATTTCACGCCTTGTGGAGATCAAGAATCTGTTGAATAAGGTTACAACTCTTATCAAACAACGAATCATGGCCAAATTACTGCTTGCCAATTTTTGTTAATTCTGTTAATGAAGACATTATTTACTGGAAAATCAGTCACTTGATTATATGGTATATGCATAATTGATGAGATAAGACTGCTTTATCTAATCTTTGAGATATATGCTAATCAAATTGTGTTCACATACACATGTTGAAAACATTTACTTGCCGACCACCTCATATGGTAATATCAGCAGACTTTCATTATAAAGGTACTACCACTAACTTGTAAAAATGGAAAAGGTTAACACAAACTATAATTAGTGTAGTTATTTAGCTCATGGAAATAACTAGAGGACACTTTATTATCTAGTTGATACTTATGAAATTTATCTATATGTTTGACAAAGGTTTCAGTTCTTTAACTCACCCTCCTTGTAAAAGTCTATGTTACTCTGTCTGCATCTGGGCGGTTTCTTCTTTAGTTTAGTGTAAAAAGTATCTTAGTGCTAATCTGAACTTGTTTATTCGTCCATCGGCAGCTTCTTCCTCCCTTGCCCTTTTCTATATGAAGCTTGATGAAATCGACTCCAACATCAAAGTGCTTTTTCATTACTGTATTTAGCAGTGTGAATCTTTAGGTGTAAATTGCATCTCCCAGATAAGGTTTATTTTGTTTTTTCATGATATGTTTTTAAATTCAATATATGTTTGTGTTAATAAGTGAACAACTCTTTTGATGGAGTTTGGGAAATACCTACAAGGACTATACACCAAGCCTTCTATACAGTAATTGATTAATCACTATACACCCAAGATATTATGTTTGTACCAAATATCTACCGATCATCATCTAGTTGAGGGCTTAAGGTCTAGTTATGAATTCTCTGTATTGATGCTGCTCTATTGGGTCCCCTTCATTCCCAAACATACAAAAAATAGAACCTCGATCTGCAGTTCAAACAACTCTTTTCCACTACATTAGAAGCTCTATGATGTCTTTCTCAGTTCTCACCTTGTGTCCCACATGACCTCATCTGGATAGCTTCCTATGCTTCCTTTCCTGCCCCTCTATTATCCTTTCTCCCAAAAAACATTCAGCACTGAATTCCACACTGCTGTCACAGATATTCAGCTCTAATAATGGATTAAATTTCTTTGGTGTTCTGCTGTTCCACAGAATATGGATAGGACAACCCCTTTTTTCCTCTTCTGCAGTTATCTGTAAATAGACATGAAGGTCACTTATTCCTACCACCCTTAACTGAATCGTCATTTCTGTACCCAAGTATCCTTCCTTTATCTTTCATGTTATTTTGCAAAACAGTTAAAACCCTTAGTATCCGACTCTTGCCTTTTTTTTTTTTCTTATCTTGTAACCATGGCATTTGGGTCAGCTTGTGCACACCTCGACTAACTCCACGGATGCCTGCTACCTCCCACCAACACAAGTACCAGGTAATACTGTTCATCAAGGCTTAGACAAAGAGGAAGATATCAGTCAATCACCTAGTTTTTTGCCTCGCTGGTAGTTGAACTCGAGACCTCAAGTTCTCATGGTTCTCAATCCACTTCATTAACCACTAGGCCAAACCCCCCAGGTGCCTCTTGCATAATTATTCTAAGTGAATACCCCATAAAAATATTCTCCGGCCTTCTTAATTTGTGTGATAAGTATATCTGTCTGTCCATAGCTAGCTAAACTTATTTGTCAAATAAGTTAAATACGTGGATTTCCGTGGAAGGATTCTGTAATTCTTTAATCAAGTTTTCTTGAGTCTTGGAGAATTTGAAGTGGAAATAGTATGCTAACTGATCATAACCTAACGTATCAAATTTGTCAATCATGTACTGAGTTAACATTTTTAGCTTGTTTAGATACTAAATGATGTTGCCAAATAGTTGCCAAGTCCTCTCCTTGTTCTTCTGCTTTATTTGATTCTTGGCTAGCTTCATTGCATATACCCTGCTCCTCTCTTTCTATTTTTACAGGTGTTAACAAATTGATTTTTGCAGATGAAAGAACTTGACGGATATCTTCCTTCTAAACTAGAAGACTTGGTACACAAGGATGTTGATAATATAACTGGTGTAAAGTTGGCGGGAAGGAGCTTGGATTCTGAATCTCTCCCCATTAGTGACAAGCCTTCTGGGGTATCAACTGATATTCAAGAAGCAGAGGTAATTTTCAGTTTGATTCATCTTATTTTGTTTCTCCAAGCGTAATTTTTTTCCTTCTTTTATGGGCTGATTTTGAATGAAAACCATTTGTTGTTTTTACTGAGCAACTCTGTAAAATTTAATCTAATTTTTTCCATTGTTTTAGCCTCATGAAGCTGAGTTGGCGGAGGCAAATGGTTTGAACAGTCAACGGAAAAAGGAATCAAAACGCAAACGCCAGGTAAATGGTGTATGTATCTAAGCACACCTCTGTTTTGCTTATCAACCATCAGCAGGCGTGTCCACTGTCACTGTTACAATACAAATCAAGTGTCACCAGACTAGTGCCAGTGTCATTGTCATTTTTATTTCTAGCAACTCTTTCATCCATGTTCCTATCTGTTGCAAGATCACCAGATCTATTCTTTTGTTACCAGTAACATGTAGATCAAATTAACTAACGTTAAAGAATTATGGCAGGATGATCAAGTTGGTATCCAAAGCATGGAAATGTTAAAAGTGAGAGCTTCCCTTGAGGAAAAATTGAAGCAGACAGGTGTCTTAAATTCCATTGCACGGAAAAATGAAAAACAAAACAAGCGCTCACGACTACTGAATGGGTATCAATTTGCTTCACAATTTATTGCTCCACCTACCTCTTCTGTTAGTCTACATAGCTTAATGCAAACATGAAATCATTGATGGGAAGTGCAATGAATTATATGCAGGATGTTGGCAACTCCTGATGATTTTGATGATGATGCCATGGGTGCTGAAGATGATCGTGAGACACGAAGTTTAAACAAGCTGTCTAGGCTTCTAACTTCTCAAGTAGCAAGACCCAAGGTGTGGATCACAAATGCTTTAATTCTGTCTTCATTTTGTTGATTTTCTTGTAAATAAATGTCTTTTATTTGAGTGTATGCAACTGCATTGAGATTGATTTTCTGAACTTGTGGAATATGACAGTCTTTTCAACTTCTGTCTCTGTGGATGGCTCTCTTCCGTTATAGAGTTGCCTCCTTTTCCTTTATTGGTGGTCACTCTAATTGTTTTCCCTTATTCCTCCTTGCTTCTCTTATAGCAATTCCCAAGTATTTGGAAAAAAAAAAAAAAAGGAAACCTTCTTTGACCTTGATATTTATTAATGGCCAATTGATTTGTGACGGAGCGAGTATATCTTTGCACGTATTTCCAGGAAGTTGCATCTTTAGATATTGCGATTGAATGAGGTTGTAATTTGTGTTATTTGAGTCATATTTTAGCACCATTTTGACTGGATGCTATTGTTAAGTTTTTAGCTCCAGTGTGCTTATCAGAGTGACTACAACTGTGTTTCTACTGTTTGATGTCTCAGTTTTCTAATTTGTGGCATATAGGATTATTTTGAAGCCTTCACATTGGCACATGTTGTGTTTAGCTGCTCTTCATTTTCGGGTTCCAACAATCTCTTCTTTTTTTTTTTGTTTGATAAAGTAAGGTATCACTGATAATAACAAGGCCTACTTGGCTGTATACACGAGATATACCAAACACATAGAAACCTACAAATATGGTTCTCTCCAAAAGACACCCAATCCTCTATACAAACAAGAACATGGGTGCACCAAAAGACAATGAGGGATAGGAGACTATTTCTCAATTTAGCAAAGCTCATCCGCACCCCTTCAAAAGCTCTCCTATTTCACTCTTTCCAAATGCTAAGAGCTAGAGGAGTAACATTCCATGCATTGTGCCTTCTTTCTCCTAGCTCCTCTCTTCCAGCTAACATCAACTCCTTATGGATCTTGGCATTTCCCAAGTGATGCCAAACCATGTAAACATATCCTCCCATAACCTCGTGGCTAATTTACAATGTAATGGAATACGGTCCACGTCCTCACCAGCATCCTTACATAAGAAACATCAGCTCATGTAGACAACCTTTCGCTTTCTAAGGTTCTTTGCCGTCAAAATCACCCCTCACAAATATCTGTATTACAAGATCAAAGAAATACAGTGTGGTTGAATAATTATGCAAGCAGTTACTGCTGACAATATTAAGGTACTGCAAACTTTGTTTTGTTACACACACTTCTTCTCCTTTCCTGTTTCCTCGGTATTATATTCATATATGTGTGTACATCTATTCCCTTTTTTGCTTTATCAAAAAAACAGATATATGGATATATTTATGCTTAATCACTTGGTATTTGAAACCAATCGGTAATAACTTAGGGGGGCATTAAAGGGGGAAGCACTCCTTAATAGGAATTTCTCCATTCCCAGAGCTCAAACTTGACGACTACATGTGTCATGTGTGTGTATTTTGCTTCTGTTTAAGTGGACTTCTGTTAAATCATTTTCCTTGCATGGAATCTTTTTCTGCTTTCAAAATTCATCTAGTATGTCTCCTGTGATTTAACCTAATTAGATGTATTATAATAAGTCTTTTTCCTTTTGGAAGATAATTTCTGGTGATGATGATTTACCTAAACGAGATGACATTGGAGAAAGGAGAAGAAAGCATGAACTGAGAGTTCTAGCCGGAGCCGGAGTTGAACCTACTGATGATGTCAACGATGAGCCTGGTGACCATGCAAGCGATGATGTTGCTACTTCTGACGGCAGTGAAATGGACTCAGATATGGAATTCTACAGAGAAGTCGAAAAACAACATTCAGCTAAGCTTGCTGCTAAAGAAAAGATGTATTCCAGGTTAGACTCAAAATGTTTTAAGATTGTTAAAGCAAGCATGCTAAACTTCTTTCATGTGAAAGATTTCGAGAATGCATCGACAATGTGGATTATTATGTATATCCTTTAAAGTCCGGCAATTGTTTCACTTAATTCACCACAATTTGCCACTGTAGATCCCCAGCTATGCTCTCAACGCCAGAAACCGTTGTGGATGGGAAGCGCCAGATAAATTACCAGGTATGACATATCAGCTTTGCTGCCAATTGCAATCATGACATTCCTTTTTCTTTCACTAAACTCGGTGTTTCCTTATTTTTTAGATGGAGAAAAACAGAGGCCTTACTCGTAATCGTAAGAAGCAAGATAAAAATCCAAGGAAGAAATACAGGGTAAGTGGCTAAAGCAGAATTACTTGTGCTTGAAAGAACCAGTTCCCTTATATAACAATGTTGACCAACTCTGTGTCTACTTCTGTCTCTCAGGGGAAACATGAAAAGGCTCAGAAACGTAGGGAAGGACAAGTTCAGAAAATTAAGAAACCAAGTGGTCCTTATGGTGGGGAAACTACAGGAATTAATGTTGGTATTAGTCGAAGTATCCGATTTAAGGGATAAAAATCTCGTAATATGTGGTTTAAGCACACGTCTCAAAAGTTCAAGTGCTCGATTGACAAAAGCTTAGTATTTAAGTGGAGAATGGTAAAATTGTGTACCCGTTATTCACCGAGTTCTTAACCTTGCATCACACTGGCCCTCCGGAATTTCTCGGTTATGAGTAAAAGGTGTAAGAGTTGATATTCTCTTTTTTCAAGAAGTCCACTTTTTCTTCCTTCCAATTTTGTCACCCTTGGAAGAGAGGAGTGGAAAGTCTATGTTGTATTGGTCTCAACTTGCATAGTTTTGTAATGGCTAGCTTATAATTTTCTTGTTTTCACTTTCTATTTAGATTCTATAAAGCAATGCTTGCAATTAAATTGATTTCGAATGGGGGATATGTTTGTCTAAGTTGGTTTGAATATCACGGTTATAAAAAAAAAATGAGCTAAGAGTTGGGATGGGCTATCTATTTTTTTTTAGTTTAATTTCAGAACTATCATGAGCTTAATTTATGCATAATATTTCGTCCATATGGTACTTGACTCATTAATTTTGAAGTGAGTTATAATTAGTACTTAGTGATAATTCAAACTAAAAACACAAATATCAAATTGTTTAGATAGGTCATTCGCAAAAACGTAATACTTTAGAATGTTTTTATCATAATCTTTTATTTTTCAATTAATTTTATAAATTATTTGTATGGAGTGCCATTTAGTGTCATATATATTTTGATCATAATCTTTTATTTTTCATAAATAATTACAGCTCATAGCCACTTCATTAAGGCTGATAGATTTCACTTTACTGATACTATTTTAGAGGGTTTCTTTTTCATACCTATTTAAACTCGATTAATTCAAATATTTATCGATCAATTATTTTAGAGAATTTCTTTTTCATACCTATTTAAACTCAATTCATTCAAACAGATAAAACTTGATTTTCCTTTTAATACTACTTATTCGTTTTTCCATTTTTAAAACCTTTACTAAACTGATATGGTAATCGTATAGTAGTCATTGGAAAAAGAAAGGAAAAGTCAAATTACTTTTAAATACCAAATTAATTTAAATTTAATAGGATTTTTATCCGACTCAATAATTCCTATAAATAGGGATTTGTTTTTTTTTTTTTTTTTTTCAGAAAAAGGCCAAACACAGTTTTTCGATATGCACCAGTGATTGCAGAACTATCCGTCAGAATGCTTTTGATGTCGTTTATTGTTAAAGATCCATGGTTACTCAGTCGAACAATCGAAATTGTTATTCATGATGATACTTACAATAATATGAATTACATATCATTCCGTATCAAAATCAAAAGTCTATATTACCGGTATGCACTATTATTCAAGGTACTACTAAGGATTGTCGCGTTTCTTATACCATAATGGTTGGGCCTGAATATACTATAGCTGCTGTTAAAGCATTCATTCAAGAGAAATCGGGATTATATTTTAACAAACAAAAGCTTCTTTTGAATGAGAGTGGATCAGTTTTAAAAGACAACGCGCAAACTCTTTCTTCTTTAGGAATAAGAAAAGCTTCTGCCTCTATCCTTCGATATGCATTTCCTGTGTACAAAGTAGTGGGTTTAAAGCCTGGTGACAAAGTGTTTAAGCTGAGGGTAAAGCCTCGTAACACTGTTGGTGATGTTAAAGCTGGCATTCAAAAAAAGACTGATATTCCTTTGAAGGAAATTACCTGCAGTGGACGAACATTAGCAGACCATGAACTCATGGCTGACCTTGATATTTAGTCTTTAATTTATCTGTTTTTATTTCATTTTTTGGGTCTTTGAATTTAATGATCTAAGATTCATATGTATATACTTATTATTACATTCGACTGCGAACAGTCTACCCTCTCCCGATCCTACTTTTTTACTACAACACTAGGTAGGTGGTATGTTGTTGTTGGTTAATTGGGATGCCATTGAATCAAGCAAAGATGACACTCATTGAAATTGATCAAAATACAATATTTTAAATCCTAATGAATGAACTAGTTAACGGTCAATTCTGATCATGAGGATGCTATTTATTTCAAATGTTGACCTGAGATTCAAATGTGGATCTGAGCTTAGCAACATATAACTTATAACTTATATAAGCTAAGCTCTTGGTGGCGCTAGTAAGAAAGACATTTGGATACTATTTCATAGTCATATGAATCTAACAATAGGCATACATTGCAGCAATGCATGTGCCGTCCCTGGTGGAAAAATGAGCTAAAAATGTCGTATAAGTTTTCAATTAAAAAAAGGACAAGTAGGCCCATTTACTTTTTCTCTACTTTTTAAATTTTTAATATTAATAAAAAGACTAAACTAATAACATCTTTCATAGTTATCTAAACAACTACTAAAATTGTTTGGACAACTAGTTGTTGGACGACTAAAGAAGTTGTCCCCACAACTACAACAGTTATTGGACAAAAATGTAAAAGTTAAAAGCTTAAGACTATTGAGAAAATATATTTTAACCTAATTAATATTATATGTCACTTCTACCCAATTTTCAAGACTTGAAGGATTCCTATCTAATTAACTAACTAGTTTGTTCCTTTTAATAGATCTGTTTAAACTACTTGTGAGTTACTTGCTTGAGCTACTCGTAACTTGTAAGTTATGTATTTGAGTTTATGAATATATTTTTAGGAATTAAAACTTGTTAAGAAATGTTATAGCAATATACTTAAATCATGTAATAACGATTTACATAAATCAGGTTCTCTATTATAGTGCAAATTTCATCTCTGGTTTGTTCACACTGTTTTAGATGCCAACAAATTTTGAGTACACCACTATCGAACCTTTATTTTAAATAGATGCTACAAACAACTAATAGGTAAAATGAGTTTTCCAAAAGAGAAGTAATTTGAAGTAAAATGAGTCTTCTAAAAAAGAAGTAACTGATATTACAACAATACATAGAAATCATATTTTATTTTTCATCACTGATTTGTCTACACTTCTTTATATGACGACTTAGCTTTATAACAAGTTCTATGTACGTCACTATCAAACTTTTATTTAAATAAATGTTACAAAAATCTCTCTAAGTAAAATGAGTCTTTTCAAAAGAGATGTAATTGATGATGAAGTCATGAAACAAAGCCAAAGCAAAAGCTCAAGAGTTCATTCTATTTCTAGTTGATAAACTGAAATGAAAGACATCAGAACACTTCCCATCCTTGAAGAATGGGAATAAAGAAGATGTTTTAAGATTAAGAAAAGAAAATAGAGAAATGAATGCAGATATCATTGTCCACATTGTGCATGGTATTTGTCTTTATTCCCGATAAATATTTTGATGATATGACTTTTGGAGAATTTTTGGCGTAATCTTTATGGAACTTTCTGCAGGGTGTTGGGGGAGTAGTATCTAAAGTCTCACCATTTTCAAAGTCCATTTTAGGCATATAGGGGACTACAAACATTATGCGATTTTCTTAGTTTTTCATGTGTGTTAATTCATGAATATTTTTGGTGTTATAATTTTGGAACAATTTTTTACGAGTGACAACTGACTCATTGATTTCATGTTGTGTTATGACTTATGATTAATTATTAGTGATAATTTAAATTAAAAAAATAAAAATATCAAACAGATTAGATAGAAAATTCACAAGAAGTGACATGGAGTGTCATTTAGTGCCATTTTTAAATTAAAAAAGAGAGTATACGTCAATCATCATACATCATCAAATTAATAAGGTAAATATATTTTGATACACAGTTAATGATAATTAAGATAGAAACAAAACTATTCCCTGTGCCTAATGACTTGTTGGCTTTTTCTTTTTTAATTGTGCCTATTTATTTGTTTACTTTGATAAATCAAGAAGGGACAATTTTTTTTTTATCTATTATATTTTTGATTAATTATATTGAAAAAAGTAGAACTTCTTTTTAATTCATCCACTTTATTATTAATAGGGCAAAATGATAAACTCATTATGTCAATTTTTTTTAATAAGTGTGTCAATTTAAAAATGAACAGCTAATTAAGACAAAAGAGTAATAATTTAAATGGTAAAATCATAAAAATATAATAGTTTAGATGTATTTTTGACGGTATTTCTTTTTTAAATTTTGAATCATTCTTTTGAAATTTAGTTGACGGATGTTCATAAAAAAGAAAAAAATTAAACTCCATTATCTCACGATCCTCCATTTGTGCCGTTCCCAACGGTCACATGCCGGCCCACTCGCCGGAAATGACTGAGCCACGATCGCCGATTAACACCCCTCCTGAAGAAGTACAAACATCGCAAAACCCTAACAACATAGTTTCCGAGATTCCATTAGAAATCATCAGTGAAGAAGAAATGGCGATAATTGAAGCTGCCTTTGCAGCCACGCGATCTCTGGTTAAGTCACCGTTAAGTGCTTCTTTATCGCCGGCGCATGTCCAGAACAACGTTAGGTCGATACAGTCGATTACTCTGTTATCAAAACGGAGTTTATCGAGTTGTTCTTCGCAAAGTGATTCGTTAGTGGTTGATGTAGAAGATTCTGGAAGGTTAATGAGTAGTCAGAAGAGGAATAGAGTTGTCGCTTCGTTGTTGAGTCGGTATCGGAGGAAAAGAGGATTGGCTGTTACTGATATTACTGCTACAGTATGAATTTCGAAACTTTATACTTCCTATGTACCAATTTATGTGACATTTTTTTTGTGATTCTGTAAAATTGCAACTTATAGTACTTTTGTACAGCTAATCCAATTTAGCTTCAAAGATTAGTTAAATTGACTCTCATGAAAAAGTGAAAAGTGCCACATAAATTGTGATAGAGGGAAATACAATTTGGTGTGGTAATGTTTACAAGTTGGTGTGTTTTGATGTTGTAGTTTGAAAAGCTGTGGTTTCCTGATGTTCCATGTTTGAATGTTTAGAGGAATTTTGAATTGCTTGCTGAATTGTTGCTTTGAACATGAGGGCTTATTATCATCAGACCTCCTATTTTATGTGACTTTATTTGAATGATTAAATAGTTTAAGATATTAATTTGACTTCCTTTCTTAGAGTGGTATAGTGGACAAAAAACTCGAAGTAAAAGTGTGAAAGTTAATTTGATAGAGTTCAACTATTGAATAGCCTAATGAACTTGAATTATTGAAGTTGTGAATTATCAAGTCATCTTGGCACAAATAGATATGGTTGGGCATGTTATTTTAATTGTTTCACAGACAGACTTGAGTATTGAGATGGAGCGGGCTGAAGTAAGATTACTCAGTCTGATTCATTATTAAGTTCTAGGATGTAGTATGATGTTTAGTGCAAAAGGTGTATATCATTATAGAATCGCTTGAGATATTGCATGAGGCTGCAAGGTTTTGAATCTAGACCAGACTAATGGTGTATTAAACTTTTAACTGGTTCATTGTGCATCTACTGCAGTGAGAAGGGGCTTTTGTAACATGTCCAGATTTTGTTGTTGAATCCATTGACCATGTAGAAGAAATAAAAATGATGTTCTCTCTAACAACTTAAGTTTTTAGATGGGATGGTTACATAATTCACCCAATATTAGAGGAGGAAGAGGTCTGGATTTGAGTCTAACCATCACTCATTATCAAAAGGAATTTTCAGGTGCTTCCCACAAAAATCAGGCATACACATGAGAAGGCATGTTGAAGACATAATTAAGTAAATAAAAGTGGTGTTTTTCTAACAACTTAAAATTTTTTTAGATGAGATGGTCACACAATTCAACATACCATGTGTCTCAGTTTCAGTATTTCTCAGTAACAACTCTGATTTTTCTGTTCTTTCGGTCTCAGGAAGCAGATCAGTGCCGTTGAGCATTGACCAATATGAGTTGCTGGACTTATTCAAAATCTTGAACTTGTAGTTTTAATTTAGTTTATTTGGTTTCTCTTCAATACCCTACATAGATACAGTACTGGGATAGAACTATTCTATATATTTTATTTGAGAGTTTGGCTAGTTAATGGAAGTACTCGCTTGAGCTTCTCTAATGTAAACGTTCTTTTTTATCATATTCTTGTGTTCTGCATTTGTTTTGTTTATATTTGCAAGTCGTTGTGCGAGGAGAAAGTTCCCCTAAAACATGATTTTACTGATTGTTGATCCTCATAATCGCAAGTTGCCTTCAGGAATGGTGTGAAAAAAAGATGGAGTATACTCTTCTTTGTGGCAAACCAGAAAAGACCAAAGCTATGAAAGCTGGTAGCAGTCGCCATGAAGCACTCGAAGAAGAGGTATTCCCTATAGAGAGTTTAGTCATCCATTTATTTTATATTTTAACTATCTCAGTTTGAGTGATTGAGGCAGAAGTAATTTGACAGGACATATATTTCGTATTGTTCTGTATGTCCATTTGAGGGAGATGAAGAGATAATATCAAGACTCATGCCAAATTCCAAAATGTTTCTCAGATTTCCTGTTCTTACCTTACTCGGAGTTTAAATGTGTGCAGGTGATCAAAAAGGTAAAAGTTCGTGTTGACTCAGCTGAAGATGTATGGGCATTAAAGTTCTTAAATTTCATAGTTGGTGCCAATCAATTGTTATTTGACGGATTGACACGTGAATTACCCTTGTAAGTCTCTTTTTCATCTTTTGATTGCTCATAATAATTCTTTAATATTCCTAGAAGTAAGTAAGTTGATAATTCCACATCAACCATCAATTGTAGCTAATGAGCTTATTTACTGTGTTTCTATAAACCTTTTTTGTTAATCAAAGAGAGGTGTTCACATATTTAAGTGTCATGTACAAACTTTATGACCCAATAATGAAACACCTTGATGCTTTAATCTCAATTAAGAAGATGGTGGAGGTGTAAGAGTCACCACTATTTGATTCACTACTTTCACTTTTCATCAACTTAAAACTTTTGATCTACCGACTAGATTAGTTTGCTTTGTTGCAGGACCCAAAATAGAAAAATAAGTGTCTTATGTCTAACAACTTAAACTTAAGCAATCACGCAATAAAACATACTATCAGATTAAGCGAAGGTTTTCAAGTCTCACTGCTATCTATTTATTAAAAATATTTTTCACGTGTTTGGGAAAAGAAAAAGAATCAAGCCTACACGTTAGGACGCATGCTAGCAGGTTAAGCAAAACAAATGTGTTCTTGTCCAGTTGTTTTCCTGTAAAGTACACATTTGTCCCCACTCGTAAACACCTATTGACACCTGCGCTTGTGCATATAAGGCATTACTACATTTCCATCCAAAGTTGTTTGTGATTGAATGCATATCCTCTCACTAATCCACCTCAACCTTTACTTCTGTACATGGTAGATAGAGTTTCCTTGTTAACAAGTTCACTGATTCCTGCAAAGTAGAAAGAAATTATGAAATATTCTTTATGATTTGCATCCTCATTAGCTGCTGAGCTAGTTCATTTGGTTCATCAGAGTAGGTTTTGCTGAAGGTGTATGGATGGTGGGAGTTATTGATGAGATACGAATGCCGGACGGACAAAGTGATGCACATCCAGTGTTAGTTGACACAAAAACACGAGCAGAAGCTAGCCTTCCTCGTGAACCACAACGGAGGAATGGAAGGTATAGTTTTGCACTGAATGTTGAACAGTAAAGAAACTTTAATATGGTGCAGAGAGATGCAACATATCTAAATTTCTTTACTATTCTAAATATATTTACGGGTACAAAATCTGATGAACTGATGCCCTTCTATGGCAGGCTTCAGCTAATGTGCTACAAGCATTTGTGGGATAGCTTGGTAGCTGATGACTTCCCCTCCGGGCAGTTCTTTGAGTTCTTCTCTCTGAATCCTAATCACGTTTTATCTGCACAAGTCAGAGAAAGTACTGCTAAATGTGGTTTCGCTGCTGAGGTATCACCCAAGAAGAAAAAACAAAGAATGATAAGTTTTTTAGGATTATACTATGTCGAAAAAGATAAGTAGAAATGGTACATAATTTGAAGATGTTGTAGGATCATGAACCAAGAAGCCAAGCTACCTTTTCCATGCATGTGGAATATCATGAGCCCAAAGCAGACAATTTGTTTGGCTCCTAAGCAAACTCTTAATATTTGGCTTCCAGTTGGCAGTTGGTTGAAGGCATAAATTTGAGTTCTCTTAGGATCTTCTCTTAGGATCTAACTTCTCTTTTCTATTTCTAAAAAAATTTACTTGTTTGGGACTGAGGTGTTACTGTTGTATTTCTCTCAATTTTCCCTTGCTGAGAAGCCTTTTCTTCATCCGTCTTCCCAATGTGATCAAGACTAGAACCAGAGGTTTCAATGAACATGATGATTAATTATATCAGGATAAAAAATAGTTACAACTTTACTTCAGGGGAAAATGACTAAAAAGAGTTTGTGGCTGGGGATGGGGGTTCTAAGTTTTTCACAACACAACTGAATAGATGTCTATTTTATTGTGGATCTTGTAGATTCATCTTGGTTTCCTGCTATCAGAATTTTGCTGATGTTTTTAGCCTTTGGAAATATTTTTGTTTATGTCTTGTGTCGGTTCACATCCAACTCTTGGTTGTTAATGCAGACTCTCACTGATATGTTGAGGTACTCTCGTAATACTTGGTGCATGCTTCCACCAGCACATGAGAAACTATTGTTGAGGTGAGTTGGAATTTCATATACTATGCATAATCCAAACCAAACAGGTTCAAGAAAGTTCATTTGCTGAAAGCTTCATTTCATGCATTAGAAGACACACTTCTACATATTAGATGTTAGTAAATCTTTTGGATTCTCTTTTCTGCAGGTATGAATTTCAAGCAGATCAATCATTGCTTGGTGAAGATCAGTTTGAGTATGATATTGACTGGGTAAAGGGCCAAATAAAGTGTTCGTTAGAGGTATGGCGAGGAGACAGAGAAGCCAGTTACACCCCTGAAGATGAGCGATGGAAATGCTGGTCTTGCAAGTTTGCTTCTGAATGTCCAGCCAGCAATTCTTGCTCTCCAAGAAGAAAGGACACTGAAGCCTAACTGGTACGTTTGGCAGATTGCATTGGTAGTGTAAAATTCATTTACACTGTTCGTGAATACAACTTAAAACTCTTTAATAAACTTGGCGTTACACGAAGAAGCCAAGCAGTATCTATTAGTATTACTCCTAGCTGTAGGTACATTCTGAACCTGAAAATTCATTGTTGTACCATTTCTTTTTTCTTTTCCATTGTATGTAAATTCATTTTATGTTGTAATTGTTATTGAACCTAGTGTCAAAGCTATTGACATGATCTCACAGTGAACCATAACAAATGTATTGTTAATACTCACGTTCTCGTCTCATACTTCATTTGGTGTAAAATAACATATTAATTTCCGTATAAGTTTTATTTAAATTAGTAAGCATTCTCAAAAGAAGCAAAGACGACTCCCCTGACTAAGCCATGAGAGATGGGCATACAGGCGTCCAACCAGGCCATGGGGGGTGTACCCACAGACATACCTCGATACACAGACTATGAGATTTTACACGTAGTCTAATAGTTGGCAACAAATGCCAACTAGCGTCAGTGATCGCCTACTAGCCATGAGATGGCATACAAGCGTCCAACCAGACCTTACAAGAGCCCTGGGGGATGTACCTACAGACATACCTCGATACACAGACTACGAGATTTTACATGTGGTCTAACAGTTGGCTACAAATGCCAACAAGTGCCTCACCTATAGTAGGCCATCTTGTGACTTACTGATAGTATTACAAAAATAAGAAAGAAGTTATATAAAGATATCACCTACGGCAAATCCTAAGTATTACACATATAGATATAGAGGTGGCACTCTAGGTGAAACCAAATAAAGAAATCGAAAAAGAATCTCAAAAGTACTTATCAGCGAATGCTTAGAACTTCAGTTCAAATCTCAGAATAATCACATCAAAGAAATGTTGTTTTAACTGTTGTGACAAAACCTCTGTATTTGCTATCAAATGCAGTCACGTCAACGCGATACAACATCATGCTTTCTAGGGGTGAATCATGAGTACCCTGCCCAAAGATGATAGCAGGAAGATGCACAACTGCAACTGGTTTTTCCGATAACTTGCAAACCTCATTTTAAGCAGCTCTAATACTTCACCTAGTGACCATCAGTCCAAATGTTGAGGGTTAAAGCAATCCTAAGTCGGTCCGTGCCTTTGCACAGACATGTAGATGCATACGCTCTGTTAGCAAAGTTTGTGTCTCATGGTCAATTCACCAAGCAGTGATAGACTACATCGATTCCTTTGGACCCTTTATCTCTGCGGAAGAAATAAGAAATAGGGAACAAAGACAAACAGCTTTCATGATGGCGAATAAGCCAAACAGGCATAGACTGCAAGTTGAGGATGAACATTAATATTACATTAAGAAAAGAGAGGCTATGGAAGAGTCATATTAGTCAAGTAAGATGAAGAGTATGATTCATAACAAGAATATATGAATTGCTATTGAGATGAATTTCCCAAGGCAATAAACATATACATGCATGGTAAATGATTTCTAGTTCATTAATGTTACATTGAGCTATCAACTTTCTGGAGCAAATTATTTCTACTCCTGCTTATACCAGATTTCATCATCTACGCTTTGCGCTGCTCAAATATTTAACCAAGCAAAAGGAATCAACAAGAAAGCAAAGGAAAGTGCAAAAATAAGAAGCTTACTGAGGAAAAAGAATAACTTACATCTATTTCCTTTTAATATTACAGGTACTCCCCATCAATATATATGGTGGGAATTTGAGAAATATTTGGCCAGTATTTCCCCTTGTCAAATTCTAGGAGTGGTTTGAGAAATGGGCAGTCGTGAATAGATAGTGTAAATATGGAAGGGGGCATCCCTGATTCTGGAAGAGATTGAAGATTAAGGCAAGAACGGATCTCTAGACGTTGAAGCCATGTGAGGTGCAAAGACCTTGAGTTGATGGTGAATGGAGATCATGAAGGTCATATAAATATAGCTCAGAAAGAGAGGAGGGAAGCCCTTCTTCCAGCAGTGACTGAATTTGAGGTAAATTAACAGCATATAGAGATTTAAGAGAGGTGAGGCTTTTGAGAAATTGGCTGCTTAATGTTTTCAGATTGGATATGGCAAGAGATCGAATAGTGCAAGGCAACTCCCAATTCTTATCAGCAAGAATCTCTTCGTCACTGCCATCATGGTAAATGCTTAACCCTGTGAGACAGGGAAGTCTCTGTAAATGCCACTCCTTTCAGCCATTCACCAGTTTCTTACAGTTACCGATCCAAAGTTCTTGTAAATTGAAGGGCAATCCTCCTTCAGGAAATGACTCTATTCCTGGACATTTATTCAGTGACAGTTCCTTAAGAGATGGAAGGATTTCCTGCATATGCTCTGGCAGCGACTTCAGCTTCTTGCAGTCGCGGATGTGCAATGACCTCATCTGAGTCTCACATGCTACTGAAAGTATCTCAAGATTCTTACAATCACTAATAAAGAGATTTTCAGTCCCAGTAGGAATCAGAAGCCTTGTAAGATTGCAGCAACTACTTCCAATCAAAGAGAGTGCTCTTGGGACTAACTCAGGTGATATATCATCTATAGAATCACATCCACGTAGATGCAATATCTCGAGAAATATGTTAGAAATCATCTCACTAACTGGTGCCTCCAATTTCAGTTTCTCGCAACGATATATATGTATTCTCTTCAAGGTACTAGGCAGAATGCTAATAGGTAAGGAGGTAAGAGAGTGACAATCAGTAACTACTAATTTAACAATCTGCTTCATTCCCTGAAGTTGAGATGTAAACACTTCAGCATTAGAACCAACAATTTCAAACTCTTTTAATTCAAAAAAAGGAGTTTCAGGAAACTTCTGGATCAACTTGGGGCAATCTTTAATTGAAAGGCCCTGAAGTGCAGGGAACTCTCCCTTCCCCAGTACACACCACTTCTCCAACTCCGGCATATCTGCAAATTTAAGATTCTCAAGAGAATTAAAAGGCTTTCTAGAAGACGAACTGGAATTCTTTGGTCACTTCTGTTATTCGATGCATCCCTCTAATGGCAAGGAATTTCAAAGAAGGAAGCTGTCCCAGTGCTGGCAAGGAATCACAGTCCTTGCAGTTGCTAAGAGATAATTCCACAAGCTTAAGAAATGAATGGTCAGAGAGCCAGTTTGGAAGTTTTGTCCCTCTATAGCCAGTGATGCGGAGTTATTTTATGTTTGAATTTGGACGTAGCTCATCAAGTATGTCTCTTTCAATTTGTGAATTGTTGGCAATACTTCCCCTCCACTCCAACGATAACTTTTCAACATGTTCCTTTTCCTTTATATTTGCCTTCAGAGCTTCCGTTCTATCAACCACATTTTGCAACTCTAGAATTGATTGAGATCCATACAAGTTATATACTTCACCCAAATCCCCAATTCTCAAACTACTGCAAGGAGTAAGAAGAAACTAGGCTCCAACTAGCATATAAAGGCTTTTCAACTTGCTCAGATGTAGCGGCATCTTAAAGAGAGAAGTGCCACTAATATCAAGGCGACACAAATTGATCAGCTTTACCATCTGCAGTGGTAACTCCTGAAGATAATCACAATGTGACAGGATAAGTGTCTCTAAATTATACAATACACAAATTGAATCTGGCAACATATTTATAGTTGTCCAAGAGAGGTCCAAAAATCTATGAAGTTCTAACTTGATAAACAAGTCATTTGGCAACTTCTTTATCTGATAATGAGACAATGATAGTGCCCTCAAAGATGTTAGTCTTGATAATCTATTATGCAGCACCCTCTTGCTTAGCTGTGAGAAGTTATTTCCCTGGATATTGATTGGAAGCAATGTCCTCAGCTGCTCTGAGTTACCGAGTGGTTTCAACTTTCCTAAGTCACCAACTCCCATTGAATATGACAGGTGTCTACTTTTTTCCAACATGTGAAATCCTTTGTTATCTTCCAACCTGATACAAAGTTTTGAAGATCCAATTTGGGCCAAATCATTAACAAGGTCATGCATTAAAAATTTCTGTGTGTTCCCTTGAGATGACTTTGTAACCCTTTTGAATAATGATCTTGATCTCAACTCGAGAAAGTACAGGTTGCCTAAATCTTCTATTGTTTCATCTTTTTGCAATCCCTGTACTAGACCATTGGCATTCCACAATTGAATGACTTGTTCTTTCTGAAATGGATAATCTTTGGGAAATATTGCACAATAAGAAAAACATCGCTTTAAATGTACGGGAAGATCATTGTAGCTCAACTTCAACGCTGCTAAAATGTCATTGTTTGGAAGCTCCCATATTTCACTTCTCAAAGTACGTTTCCACCCTTCAACTTCTGATTTGGAGTGTAACATGCCAGCGAGCGTCTTTAGAGCCAAGGGCAATCCATTGCACTTAGTTGCAATTTCTTTCCCAACCACTTGAAGTTCTGGATGCATCTTAGGATCTATGGTTTCAAATGCATGTCTTTTGAATAAAGACCAAGAGACTTCACTAGACAAAATGTCCATGCTAATTTTCTCATCATCCATCATCGAGGCAACATTTCCCTTCGTGTCGTCACAATGATCATACTCCCTACATCTCCTTGTACGAAAAAATTTCTCAAGTCATCCCACTCATTATAGTTGTCATTCCACACATCATCTAGGACAATAAGAAACTTTTTGTTCTTTAAGCTTTCTTTCAATTTAACTTGAAGTTGATTCAAATTGTTATCAACCATTAAGCCAAATTCTTGAAGTAACTCCTTTGTTATTCTGAGAGCATCATATGGTTCGGACACACAAATCCAAGCTTTGAAATCAAAATGTGTATTCACACTCTCATCATTGTAAATGGCTTTAGCAAATGTTGTCTTGCCAATGCCAGCATTTCCAACAATAGGAATTACTGTCAATTTTCTACTATTTGCATCATCAGATGTTAAACGGCCCACCAATTCCTCTATTTCATTCTGCCTGCCAAAGATTTCAGACTCAACAACCACAGAAGTTGAAGATTCCCTTTTTTCTTGTTTACCCGAATCAAGATATTTTTTTAGATCAAGGCGACCAATTTACTTTTCAACTCCTCCTATGTTTCAACAGTGTCTTCCAACTTCTCCTTTATGTTAAGAAAAAAATCATCGCTCAAGCACAGGTTGCGGTCACTTACCTGCGAGTTGCTTGTTTCTCCGTGATCTTGATGCTGACCCTCCACCTTAAGCCTCAGAGCTTCATAGTTGACTTCTTCTATCAAGTTTTCAGCACCATCCACAGCATCTCGAAGCTCGCTAAGCCACTGACTCACATATGGATTTGATGCTTGCTTATTCTCAGCATCACTTAGCACAGCCTGAAGACCAACCAAAGTCATCCTCAGCTTCTTTAACACTCGAACATCAAGCCTATGCTTCTGAAACATCTTGAGAAGCTCACCTTGAGGAGCAGGCCTATCAAAGAGAACATTCAAAGCTGAAGAGAGAAATGCCCCACCAACTGCTAAGCCAATCTCCATTTCTCAAACCTGCAAAACAAAGAATCACACAAACTGATTAAGAATTTGGAGATGCTTAATGTTTCTATATTAAGATTTTCTCAACTTAGAGCTTTCTCTTACCTATTAATGTTTCTCGCTTTTGCTTGAGCTGAGGCTTCTAATTTGGCACGAAAATTTCACCAAGTATAAACTATTCAAAGGCAATGCCACAATTTATTTGTTAACTAACTGATTATGTTAATGGGAAAAGGGTCTGAAAAATACTTTAACTTTGACCAAAATTATTGTTACGATATCAAATTTTATCGAAGACCTTTTACCTTTGCACTATTTAATAATATATTTTAAAGGTATATATGTGTCCACATAGACACGTTACTATTTATAATTATGCAATATTTATGATGTTCATATGGGCACATATATACATTTAAAATACACCATTAAATAGTATAGGGGTAAAAGGTCATTTCCAAAATTTGATATCGTTACAGCATTATTGATCAAAGTTCGAATATATTTAAGATTTTTCTCCATATCTTAATTAGATGATTTACATTTACTAGTAATAGTTAACCCATCAGAAGGAGTCAATGTTCACACCTTCTCAAGTAGAAATAATGGTGGACTTCATTTAAAAGAAAAGAAATAAACATTGCCTTTGTAACCTTGAAAGCAAAGTAGGTGCTCTGACTTGTTTGCCTCGTCATAGGATCCGACTCCTCTCACCTTCTCCTTTTATTCATTTTCCTCAAATTTTGTTTGGATTGAAAACACATGACCTATAATAAATTTAATGGCTAACGTTTAATTGACCAAAGTGAGTTCCTAACTATGGCTTAGATGTTACCTTATATATTTGATTCTAAAAATTCTTGTAATAATAAAACACTAACTATTTATAAAAAAAAAAAAAAAACTAATAAAGTAAAAAGATGACAATATGAAAGTTGCAATATGGAAGAAAATTGAAAAATATCATCAAACTACTATCAATTTAATAATTAGATACCATCAAAATTCACAACATGAAATTAGAAAGAAAAACAAAAACACGATATTAGTTGGTTTGAAAGTTCTAAATTGCAAAAAAAGTAATAATAAACAATATTTATTTGGTTTCAAACTCCTAAATTTTAAGAAAATAACTAAATTACTATTTTCAAAGATTAAAAGAAAATAAATGTCTATTTTATCTTTTAATATAATATAGATAAATAAATTAAAATATTCTTTCTTTTGTCCCTCTACCTACTGATGTGGATTTTCCTTAGTAAGATTTTAATATGAATATCAATTTATTTATGTAGGTTTCAAATATCAAACAAAATTAAATAAATAAACTAATTAGAGTATATTCTGTTTATACCCTCATTAATTGGAATTTTGTCTACTTATTTTACCACTATTTTCTGTGAACACATTTATTACCATGGCGCACAATAGCAGTAGCAGGAGAAGACCTAACATACTGATCACCGGAACGCCGGGCACCGGGAAAACAACGACGTCGTCTGCACTGGCGGAGGCGACGCAGCTCCGGCATATCAACATCGGCGAACTGGTGAAAGAGAAGAAGTTACACGACGGATGGGACGATACCTTGGACTGTTACATCATCAATGAAGACCTCGTAAGTCTTCTAATGAAAAATACTAAATTCTAGTTCTTAATCTAAGGACGGAAAGTTCCGATTTTTATTTTGATTTGGCTTCAATTCAATAGAAGAATTAAAATGTCAAACGAATTCGCTGTTTCTATTATTTATTTTCAATTTTCGTATTGGTGTTGCTGTTCGTTTCATTCTTATAGAGTGGCAATTGATTGTTGCTGTTCAAGTTTTTTTTTTGGGTTTGTTCGAGTTTTGAGCTGTACAACAGTACGAGTAGAAGGGCAGTCCGAAGCAGGAATGCCGCACTACAAAAGTTTATTGTATGAAAGGCCTTACCTGCATCTGTTTACACGGCTTGAACCCGTGACTCGTGATCACATGACAACAATTTTACCAGTTATGTCAAGGCTCCCTTTCAGTAGTACATGTAGCTCATCCATAAAAGATAAAATGGGAAAGGCCGTGTGAGATAGTTTGGCCATGTCCTATTTTGACCTTTTAAGTTTAGAGGATTTAAAGCTTAAGAGTTAAGGTATACTTAAAATCACATCGACTGATCAGTTGTCTCAAGAGAAAACTGTAACTTCATTTTTGAAGACTAGTGTGTCCAAATTGGTTTTAAGAAATGAAATGGTGTTTTTAACTGGACCTTCATTTAAGCTATAATTGGTTTCAAAGTAATAAAATTTCATTCATGGAGTATAGGTCATTATCCCTTTGGATCAGGTGGTCCAATTTAAGTTATGGTAGTTGTTTTTTCTTCATTACTTCCCTTCCGGTTGTTTAATGCTGTAAAAGGTATTTGGTAATGCCCCCAGACATCATAACATATAACTGGTGGAGGGAAGTGACAGGAAAAATAGGGAAGTTAAAAAACCCTCTGACAAGTTAAGGAAGGAGATTAGATGGCCGAATGTGGGATAAACTATGATAATTGAAGATTAGCAGTAAAAATGAGAACTTCTGTTGGGACAGTAGTGCATTGGTATAAATTTCTCTATTTCTTTGGTAATACATGGTTTGCAACCGATATGCTTGCTTTCTGTATTAACACGTTACTTATCAAACAAAATAATGAAGAAAGGATAAGGTACATCAGATTTCTCTGTCACAGAAAACAGAGAATTTTTGTGGATTTCTCTGTCACAGAAAACAGAGAATTTTTGTGTGTTACTGGTGCAGTTTGAGCTTTTGCAGCATCTACCCTCTGGATGTTCTTCCCTATTTGCCTCACACTCGTTACCACTTTCGGAATATAGTTTACCAATTACTCCAGCTTTGATCTTTTCATCTAGTCACCCCACCATATCCTATCCAACTGATAGGAAATCAAATGAATGCTCTTTGCCAATTACGATACAGCTGCTTGATGAAACTTCTACATAGTTGGTGTTTTGCAAATAATTTATGTTCATATTGCTCCAATGTGGTTAGCTGGTATCGTCACTGTTGCAGAGACACTAAAACTGCACTTGTTATCTCTGCTTTTATTGCTTTGAGTTCTAAATTTATTCTGTACTAATGCAATCAAAAGCTATTTGCCAGTTCTAAAAGAGACTTGACCTTGTATTTCCTACAATTAACGATGAAGAAATATGATTTGGTGGCTGCTGTAGGTATGTGATGAGCTTGAGGACATGATGGAAGCGGGTGGAAACATTGTTGATCATCATGGTTGTGATTTCTTTCCTGAACGTTGGTTTGACAGGGTGGTGGTTCTTCAAACCGACAATACTGTCTTGTATGATAGATTAAGTAGAAGGTACACTATCAATTGACATCTTTTTTGTCTCTCATATATTCCTCTCTAGTGTTGCTCACACAGATCCGCTTTGGCTTGCTTGACTGTCCCAGGGGCTACACAGGTCAAAAGCTCACCAATAATATCGAATGCGAAATATTTCAAATTCTGCTGGAAGAGGCAAAAGACAGTTATCCAGAGGATATAGTAGTGGCACTGAGAAGTGATTCTGTTGATGATATTAGCAAAAATGTGGAGATGATGTCCAATTGGATCGGTAGCTGGAACCCGGTCGTGTGATTGAAATATCACAAGTGAATTTCCCATTGCTTAGTTATTATTTTGTTGTGCTCAAATAATTGTTTTATTTTTTGGTGGTTTTGGCTATTTGATGAAGCTACCCCTTTATATAACAGATTCTGCAGAAATGCATTATTGTGCTTTTCATTAATCATTCATTTCTGTACTACCAAGTACCAAGTTTCTCCAAAAAGTTAAATGTTTGAACAGTGATTAGCACTACTACAATCAATCTTTTAATGATAGTTTTTTGCAGATTCACACATAATTTTGTTCAGATGAGTACCGTCTGTTAACACCACACTTGCAATTAAACGGTATTGAGTATGTCTCAATAGATAATGAATCTGGAACAACGAAGATTCCGATTTCAACTTGCATAGCTTTTGCTGAACAAATGCAAACGCACCATCAGGAATGACACACAAGTCGCAACGAGTACATCAAACAAGGGTAGAAAATGGTGTGCTTTATTCAAGAAATGCTATCGGGGATTTCCAAAAGCCCACGACTTAAGACCTTTATTGCCTCAACATCGTTACATTTTCTCTAGATCTAATTCTATCCTGCAACTGCAAGACCGCTATCCAGCCAAAGCGCATGATCCTACAAAATTGTTCCTACAACTCAGGAGAATCATTACATAATATTCACTTAGAACCCATGTAGGGTTCACATTATGTAAATCCACACAAGTAGAGTTCAAAAGAATTCGAGAGTGCCAGTTATAGTGATTGGTGGATTTATATCAATGCGTGTAGCCTTCCCTTGGGAAAGTAAATGTGGTAGTGTATTGGCATCTTTGGCTGTAGCTCCTGCCCCAGTCCATATTGTGACATGGGGCCATGGGTTTTTAGAATTGACCTTTTCACCTTCAACAGAGCCAGGCTCAGCTTCTAGGGCAGCCAATTTATCAGAGAACAACAAAGCAGCTACGTCTACTGGCACCTTTTGGTGAAGAAAGGAACCGTAATTGGCAACAGCAGTGACACCGTGACTCCTCTTGTGAGCCAGGGTCAAATGGGCCTTCTGAATGCAGCTCTCCATGCTTTTGTCCTGCAAGAAATCACCAACCTTTGGATCTTTCTTGGCAAGCTGTCCACAAAATAATGAGAAGAATGAGATAACATAGTTGAGTGCCTTTATGCAACTCTATAATTCCTCTCCTTGGTCCCTTCACTGTTCATCCAAAGAATTTTTAAACAAAATGCAGAAATTTCAGATGATCGGAAATCATTAAAGATTGGAAGGCCAAAAGCGCGAAAACAGTCTATCTCTTTTTTTTTTTTTTTCTCGGATAAAGAAATTGTCAATAGAAAGAAAAAGAAGGCAACAAACAAATAAACAAGAATTACTATCAGTCTCTTAAACCAGCCAAGAAATTAATCCAGCCACAAGGAATTATATGTATTGTGCATGAACTAACAAGTACGATAAGAAGAAAGACCACTAACTACAACCATCAAGACATAAAATCTCCAGCCATCAAGACTCCATAATTATAAATTTGCATCATTCACTTACATCATTCAGAAGACCTAGAATTTCTGGAACTGGCAGGCTGATAGCGGCAAACACAATGGATCCTAGCTTCCTCTTCTCAGAAGAAGGCACTGCATATTCTCCCCTCGCAATAGCTTTCAGTTGTTCAAGGACTTCTTTAACAGCAAATTCAAATGGAACCTGAAATAGAACTTCGCAGAATCACTCCAAAGCTCTCCTACCACATTGTGATAACTTTCTTTAGAGCTGTCACTACTCTCTCTGTTCACACTGAGCCAGGGGGTTTCGAGGGGTTGCTGATCATGGATTACTGAACCATCCAACAAACCCCTCCGACTAGAAAGGCATTGCTAATGCAGCACTTATGATCTTCTTTGGCATACTAGCTCATTTAAGGAAAAGTAATTCATTCTTTTTCTACAAACATGACTTCCTACTTGAAACCACTCTTCCCCCCCAAATCCCTGCATCCTTCCCATGTCAAAGATACATAGAGAAAAAAACACATTTATGCAAACAGTGCAGGTAAAATAGCTGGAAATGTTACATGGACTCATAATGAGTATACATAAATCCTATTGGGGTGTGCCTAAGTATCTACTATGGGCACATCAAAATTTGTTACAGATATATAGTGTATTTGAAGTAACCGTGTGAACTACTCCAGTAGCATACAATTCCTACACAGGTATGACGTTTCAAATAAAGTATGCATGTACTGCCGCTACATGTCATGGCTAACATTTGAAGTAAAGGACTAGTTTAACATTATAGCAATTTAAATTGTATTTCCAGTGGAAAGTAAGATCAGATATTACATGCCTTGGGAGATCTAAAGGGACTGCGCTAAGCTGCACAAGCTTACCTGTATTGAATTGAGATAGTCTGCATTTCCAAGTAGAATATCCCTCAATTGCTTCTCCCATTTAACCCACTCTTTTACATATGTCCCTTTTGTAGACTCCAATCTACCAGAGAGAAAATCACACACAAGGAAAAACAATTATCAGTCACAATCAATTGAAAACATGCCTACCTTAAAACATTTTTCATGGAGTGAAAAGTTATATATATAAGATGGTGACCTAAGCTTCTTTTTTTTTTTTCATGAACATATCACTCAAATACACAAAAATAGAACCTTGTCAACGTGTAACTAAACATCAGACTTTCTTGTCCTCCAATTACCAAATATAACTAGAAAAATGACATGATTTTGCTAGAAAAAAGCCAGTCATACCGATATATATACCCCCAACCCCAACCCAAACTTTTGGTAAGTGGAGATCTTTTCTTTTATTGTACATGGTTGAGAAAAGACATCTTAAGCCCAAAAGAAAAGATATATAAGTTGTTTGGAACCCTATTTTAACATGCAGAGAAAATGCAATTCATATTCATATTGCAGTTAATTTGGTACAGCACATATATGTGGATACAAAGTTATTACTAGGCAACCTAACACAACAAGAGCAGAATTATATATCCAAAGAGTAAAAAGGAGTTTCATAGCTCTAGATCATGCTCAAATTTATGCAGTAGAGTCAAGACACTGGAAATCAATGAATATATCAGAGTTTCATTAATGCTTTCACAGCCTATAAGAGCCCCCTCATATCAATCTTTTCCCAACTATATGATGCTGGAAAGTTACATGCCACTACAAATCATAGAACCCTCAGCCCTAAATTTCATTACACAGATCAATCACAAATCTTAGCTAACTTTGAACCATTCAATCCATCCTAAAAGTTGACACCAAAACAGTAATTACAAGATAAACAACAAAATAGAAGGGGTTGACAATTTCAACCAAAGAGAAGGAGTAGAAAATTCTTGAACTAAAGAATCAAAACTGACCTTCCATGTTTGTTTGTATGAAGCCTGTACAGATTGATTCCCTCCTCAACAATAGACCTCATAGAATCCGGAAGAGGAGACCTTCATATGATCATAAACAATATCAGAAGCAAGTTAAGCAAATAGAACTAGGGAAGACCTACATGTCGTAGAATCGAGACACTTCCAAACTATACAGGTCAAATACCAAATACTGCCCCACAGCAATGGCAACAGAGAGAAGACATTAATAACATTAAGGATAAAAACCATCTGACGTGATAGATATCTGTGCAACTACTACCTGTGGCATGCTGTTGGTTGCATTACTATCAATCAGTTATATCACTGAAACCTCTAGTTGTCTAACTTCCTCTAGGTTGAATATTTTGGACCAAGTAGCTTTGCTGTAATTAGCATACATGTATTCAGAACTCCAGCTTTATAAAAAACAATTGGATTTATAGACAACACCCACTTTTTTCTTTTCTTTTCCTTATTTTTCTTCCCCCTTTTTCCTTTTTTGGTCACAAAGAAAACAAGGTTACAAGTATTGGAGTTTGTTTTCAAAATTGTGGAAGGCTGTTTTATTTAATGAATGCATTAGAATTTAAGCTTAACTAAATTAGATCTATCTTCACTCTAGTTAATGAAAATTAGCGACCAGGTGAAAGCACATACAATTGGCTACACTGAAATCATACTTGCTAATTGGATGCCAGTTAGACACGTGTCAAACAAGAATATGTGATGACACTATACAGGACCTTTGCATCATCATGTCTTAGTTAGACAACAACAATTGTTGTCCTCCTTACCATCTTGCTTGAAAATAGAATTTTAGAAAAAAAAAAATCATTTTCTTCTGAGTAAATGACTTATGATCAAACAAATACGTCAATATCGAACAACCTACCCCTAAATTGGAAAAGACTTCACTAATGGATGAAGACATTCAATGTTTGGGGTTACTAGTTTAGCTCTTAAACCACTTTAGATACTTCACAAATGTTCATCAATATGTTGAACGACTTTAGTTTGTTGTTAATCAAGAAATACAAGGAATAAACCTTTCAAGTCTTCTATTTGAAATTCAAAGAAAATTACGAGTACTTTCTCAAGTTCAGCAACATTATGTACACTTCCACTAGCTTAAGAAATAATACCAACACCCTCTTGTTCTAAATTGAATTACAAATACCAAAGGAGTAACAAAGATTATGGAGAAGATTCAGCTAATCAAACCCAACGTCATAATATAGCCTACTAATTATTTACTCTTCCTATTCCTCCAATTTTTTTTTTTGAAACTGGTAACTTTAGTCTATATATCCACAGGTATACTACAACAAAAGTATAGTTCCCCTTCAAAAGTGTTACAACTTATAAATAGTCTTAGTCTAAACTGCTGCTGTAAACAATCTAGCACATCAAAGATGTCTTCTGTCCTAGTTAATATATCTTGTTTACACCAAAAATAGAAAAGAGCTAAGCAGTCCATCTTGATCTTCTGTAAGCTATTCTGCCAATTTTCAAAACTCCTGTTGTTTCTCTCTTTCCAGATTGTCCACCAAATACAGGGACAAGTTTCCATCTCTTCTCCTTGTCAGAAGCATTGCCATCTCTATTCCAGCTGCTCAGGACTCCTTTAATGCTCCCTGGTTTCTCCCATCTTATCCCCTTTAGACAGATGAACATTCTCCATAATTGTTCCGTCCATGTACAATGCAAGAAAAGATGGTTAATTGTCTCAGCATGTTCTTCACATAAAGTACATCTAGAAGCCAACAGATAGCCTCTTTTCTTTAGATTTTCATGAGTCAAAACCGCTTCTTTTGTCAATAACCACTTGAAGCAGTTTACTTTGTAGTGTACTTTTGGTTTCCAGATGCTCTTCCATGGCCATTCCATCTCCTGTCCAGCATTCTTGTTGAGTTCCTTATAAATTGAATTTACTGAGAATTGACCTTTGGTGTCATTTTGCCAAACTAATAAGTCCTTTTTGGTGAGGTTGCTGAAAGAGCCTACTGAATCTTGAAATTCTGCCACTTTGTCTATCTCCCAATCCTGAACGTTCCTCCTTAAGAACAAATTCCATCCTTGTCCAGTCCACAGTGTAGCCACAGTGGCCTGTTGATGTTGGCATAAAATGAACAATTCAGGACGCAACTGTTTCATAGGGACAGACCCATTCCACTTATCCTCCCAGAAGGATGTTTTTGACCCATCTCCCACTTCTACCTTGGTCCTGTGATATAGCACTGGCCATAGATTTCTGATTGCCCTCCATACAGTGCATTTATATGGAGTACTTATCATTTTAGTCATCCACTTATCTTCCATGCCATATTTTGCTGTGATGACCTCTTTCCAGAGCATGTTATCTTCATTTGCAAACTTCCACAACCACTTCATCATTAGACTCTGGTTTTGTTTCCTCAGATTTCTTATGCCTAGGCCTCTTGTATTTTTACTCACAATCAGTTCCTTCCATTTAACAAGATGAAACTTCTTATCTTCACTGCCTTGCCATAAGTTCTTCTAAGAGCATCAATGCTATTAGATACATTGGCAGGCATAGGAAAGACTGACATCATATAAGAGGGTAATGCATCCATCACACTGTTAATTAAAGTCAATCTTCCTCCCAAGGACAAGAACTGACTCTTCCAGTTGGTGGGTCTCTTTTCACATTTCTCCAGGACCCCTTCCATATGCCTTTGGACTTGCTTTTAGCTCCCAAAGGCATACCTAGGTAAGTAGTTGGAAGCTCCCCAACCTTACCTCCTAGTGTTCTGGCCAGAACTTCTGTATTAAACACACTATTGATAGGATAGATGAAGCTTTTCCCCCCGTTTATGTGGAGACCAGAGACAGCTTCAAAAATGACAAAAATAACCCTCAAAATCAGGATTTGTTTTGTCTCAGCTTCACAAAAAACCAATGTGTCATCTGCATATTGTAGATGAGTTATCTCCAAACTAGAGAGTTCTCCTGCTTGGAACCCCTTGATCCACCCCTTTCCCTTTGCTGTTTTAATAAGGTTACTCATTCCTTCCATAGCTAAGATGAATAAAAATGGGGAAAGAGGATCCCCCTGTCTCAAGCCTCGCTGGGAAGAGAAAAAGCCAATGGGTACTCTATTCACAAGTATAGAGAACCTGACAGTGCCAATACAATGTTTATCCATCTTATCCACCTGGCCCCAAAACCCATTCTTTCCAGCACCTTCGCCACCTTTTTCTTTTTACAAATTCTCACAAAATCTCTCTTTAACATTATCTTTCAAGATGCTCTCATGGAAGACAAAACTTAAACGTGACTTTGGTGAAAAATGAAGTAGTCGACTCCCAAAACCAAAAAGGGAGAACTAGTAAAGTATGTAAATGGACCTTAATAGGACATACAACCATGTGACCTAAAGTTTCTGAACTTTTTAATGCTAAAGATGGATTCAAGATGGGTGGTGGAAGTGGATCGTGTTTTTCATATCCATCATTAGAATTCCAATCACAAAGCATTATAATCCATGTGATCCTTTGGCATCTCAAGTGATTGAGTCACGGGTATCATCTCTTAAGACTTCTCATCTTAGTGAAAATGTTGACTACAGTGATGGACTGAGCTGTGGTAGATGGTTACTTGGGACCTATGTTGCTTGGACTCCTCAAAAATGTATTTTTGAAGGATCCGACACGGGTGCTGCAACATATTTGGAGAGTCCGAGTAACTTAGCTTGGGACTGAGCTGTGGTAGATGGTTACTTGAGGGGCTTTTCTGAAACTACAAGGGACAATGTACAGTGAAGGTTTCATATCTCGGGTTCGCAGACAATACTTAAGTTCTCTGTGATGCACACATTAATCAGTTGATTATTTTCTACACAATTTCATTTGGTTCCAGCATCGTCGGGGCCTCAAAACAACCTCAGAAAATGTCAGATCATTGTTAGTGAAGTGGACAATATTGAGAATTGATACAAATGCTCAATTCCAGGATTAATGCTCTCCCTACTGTTTTTCTCGGTTTTACTGTTACACACTTAAACAATAAAGAATCAACATGAAACACGATAATTAAAAGAGATAAGAAGAGGTAAGCAGATAGTAGAAGAACTACTTGTCTTAAGGAGAAGGAAGCATTAACAAGAAAGTACATTGTAGAGTATCCAATTCCTCACACACTTCATGTCATATACTACTGTCAGAAGAAACCCTCGTCTTGAGGGAAAGGAAGAATTGACAAGAGTACATGATTGAGTATCCCCACACACTTCATGTGTTACTTCATGCACATACCACTGTCATGGGTAAATTGAGAACCCTCCAAAGGGTTTTCTTATGACACGTAGCAGACAAGAACCTTTAAGTTTTCATCAAGGCCTGTTAGTAAGGAGCATACTCTACAAAGCGAGGTGATAGTAGAAGTGTAGAATTGTGAAAGAGGGATGGAGAAGTAAACATGTCATACTTCACTTGGGTGCGGTCTTAGGAGGAATATATTAAAGGATCGGTAGATTTCAGTAGCAAAGGCAACATCACTTTCAGGGCAAGACATATAAGCTGAATCTTGATTTGGAATCACAAGTGGTGGAGAGCACAGTAGAAACTACAATTCCCAGATTACAATATCTCAAGCTTGAGCCAAAAGGAGATGACATCACAACCGATCCATGGGACATAAGGAGGAGTTCTCTGGGACAAAATTCAGGATTTAGAAGTGATTCCAAGGCCAAATTAAAAAAAAAAAAAAAAAAAAAAAAACACCTAAGTTTACGAGTGTATTTTTCCTTGGACATGATCTAGTTGTTGTTTATAGCCAAAACCTAGCAAGGAGCCTCGTCGATCTAATTTTCATTTGCTGCATGGTAAACAAGAGAAGAAGAGTTGCGCATGATGTATTCGTTCTTGGATACAATGTAGTCATTGCCAATGGACATCATCTTAGTAAGGGCATCACAAATCATTTTCATAAACTAAGTAGGGTGCTAAACAAGAGAAAATTAACCATAAATCACCCAAAAGTCCTAAACTACTGTTTTCCACTAGTCTATTAGCAGAGTATAGCAACCAAACGAGGAAACAGCCCAATATTCACTGTCATTTAACTCAGATATATAACAAAAGCAAAGATGAAGTTAAGAGGAGACAGAAACATAAGGAGACAAATAGCATATAAAAATACAATACTGTAAAATAAGAGGAAAGGAGAGATCTATTTATGACTTGATGACTTGTAGAAAATGTACTTATAGGTGTCAAATACGACACTTATGATACTTGTCCTATGTGGGACACTAATACATATTTTCACGTGTCTGTTGTGACTAACTCCAAGCTAACTGTTTAAGTGTGTGACCATACCATCTAAGAACTTAATCTGCATAATTATATCTTCAGCAAGCACCCCCTCACAAAGCACGTCGAAATTCTTCCACGACAACGGGCGATGATGACACTAGAACTCGAGATCCTCTATCTGCTCTCTATTGAATTTGTGTGACCATCTCATTTAAAAGCTTAAGCTATTGGAGGAAACACACTTTTATTTGCTTTGTAATGTCTTCAACAAATATGATATGGGGATCCAACACTAACACTATCTTTATATCAGAGAAATCCTAAAGGACCAACTGGTACACGATTCATAATTTGGTGGATTATGACAAAAGTTCGAACTCCAATCTAACATAACCAACTAAAAGAGGAAGTAAAAGGCCACTTAAACCCATAATGATGTGTGTGTGTGTGTGTGTGTGTGTGTGGGGGGGGGGGGGGGGGGGGGGGTGTTCAGAAGAAAGATATCTCACTAACCTTTCAGGTTTCAGTAGAGGAATTCTGACAACCGATCCAAAACGTTCAATAAGCTCACTCTCGAACTCCTGACGGTTCTGAGTGGAAGTGTACCAACAGAGTCAGATACAAATGGCTTATATATTTACTTTTTAAGACTAACAAAATACGGGATAAGAAACTCAGATAATCTTGTTAGCTGAATGAATCAGATGCAAATAACTTATATATTTACTTTTTAAGACTAAGAAAATACGGGATAAGAACTCAGATAATCTTGTTAGCTGAATGAATCAGATGCAAATAACTTATATATTTACTTTTTAAGACTAAGAAAATACGGGATAAGAACTCAGATAATCTTGTTAGCTGAATAAGACTTTGTACCTTTCCATCATAAAGGTGATAAAACATTAACATCACATATCCAGCATTTGCAGATGACTTGTCAAGATTTCCCTGCAGGATCAAGCAGAAAAGAGAGGACTAAGGCATCAACATCCAAGTTGAATGGAGTAAATGGGTGAAGAGCATTTAACAAGGACAGGGTAACGTGAAGAATTAAGTACCGGATGATTAACACGTTGAAGTACTCGGAATATAAAAACCGCCAGTGCGTCAATAGAGAATGGATTGATTTCAGTTCCTGCATGATTAATTACACGGTTATTAAGACCCCATTTAGTGCACACATAGATGAGTATGATACAAGGAAAAAAGCAAATGAACTTTCTAACAAGCAATTCTTACTAGCAGGATCAACATCACCAACCATACAGAAAGGTAATGTCAAACATCATTTGTGCAAGCACCATTAAGCATATTAGCCTACGATTGTTCTCCAAGAAACAAAAGCATATAACAAGATGATACAGAGTTTCACCACTCTTAAGTGAAAGATAACACAACTGCAATGCCAGGAGTGTAGGTGGGAAGTATCTGTCTAATCTCAAAACATACAAAAAGATGATGAGGGTTCACCACTATAAGTTAAACAGACAAGACAACTGCAAAGTCAGAGTTCCACCTGAATCGGACATAATTTTTCACTTGGCAAGAAACAAGAATTGTCAACAACACAAATCGCATTGTAAGAAATGCAAAATAAAGCCATTGGGTGAACAACCAAATCAATTGCCCCAGCTTTTTCACCCCAGATTATTAAAACCTATGTTGCTCTGACTCTCTAAAACTGCTGCCGCACCCGTGTCGGATCCTCCAAAATGCACTGCTTTTGGAGGATCTTACAAGCACCCAGTTACATTTTTAAAAAGTATCATAGATCAAAACAGAAACTAAAAAGGAACTATCTATATACCTTCTGAATCAGGTATGACTGGAATAGCAGATGCTTTGGTGCTTAGGCACATGTTCTCAATCTGCATAGATGAGAATAAAACCCGGTGAGGCGATGAAGCACTACTAGTACATCTTAAGTTATTTCTGAAAAAAAAAAGTCCTAAAACTCAAGTTCTTTATATACATTCCACGTCACTCTAAAACTAGAAGATGCATTCTGTGGCATTATAAGTAGAACGCTAAGTAGAGAGAACTGATGCTACAAATAGACTGTTTAATATCAAGATCTGAAACACTACCACTGCTCTTATGTTAATTTGGAACTGAAAATAACCTTAAAAAGGGTTGTATATGAAAAATTCTACAGAGGCTTTGTACTACTCAGGGAACAGTTAAAACTTACCTGTTTCCATACTTCCTCATTTGGTGCATTCTTGTCAGCAAGCATGATCGAGTAAGGTTTTCTTCGACGTTCATCAGCAACTTTTTGCCAATATCTACCTATTAATATGATGGACATACAGAGATCAAACTTTATTATCTGAGAGAATGTTAAGTTCTTCAAGCAAGGAAAAGAGGCAGAGTATTACTCTCTCCATTTCAATTTAGATATCTTACTTTGACTAGGCACAAAATTTAGGAAAATAACAGAGACTTTTGAATCTTGTCGTCTTAAACTAAAGATGTGTGCATTGTACCAAAATCCATTTGAATCTTGTGAACAAGCCATGTAGAATGTTGGAATCAGAGATTTACGAAATATACAAAGAGGCATTCTTTTTTAAACAAATTAGAAATGAAACTTAGACACCTAGAATTAAACGGAGGAAGTAATATAAGTTTCAGGTGTCATATGTTTGTGGCAAGAAAGAACATGATGACAATGCATTTAGTTCTAAGTACAACTTTTGTCAATTGGTTCCAACCTAAATTAAAGAGCAAATGCTTGTCAGAACAACTAATCGATACTCCCTGTCCCAATAATATACAAAACTCCTTTCCTTTATGGGATGTCGCAGAATCTTTAATGCCCTTCTATTTCTATACAACTTGCACAACTTCTAAGAATTCAATTTCATTAAAACTATTTCAAAAAAAAAATTAAAATTGTGATGTCGTTGTTTCAATTAACTAACCTCCAACCATTACTTTAAAGATATCTTTCCACTATCACTGCTCTGATATACAAGGAAAATCCTAAACCTTGTGCTTGTGAGGTTGTCAAACACCATCATACAGGACGAGATGAAGTGAGTAAATGATATGCCGACAACAACCTAAAGGCACAAGATACATGGACATGCAAAAATAAAATTCCTTTGTAAATAAGGAACATACAAAATGATGTTGAAAAGCACCTCATACCTTTGATAAGATCACCCATTAAACTATGAATTGGTCGATCATCTCCAAGCCCTCCTGGAGCATTCAATATTTCCTTACAAAGTGCAGATTTAGCACAACCTGGTATTCCTGCAATTCAGCATTGCATGTCAAAAAGAATGCTTACTTCAATAGTTGCAGGAGGTTCTAGAAGAGGTTCATTACATATAGAATACATACAAGACTTCACATATAGTATACAATCTGAATATCCAAAACCAGTTCAATCTTACCTGGAAAGAAAACAATGAGACCCTCATTCTTTGCGACCATGTCTTTGGTGGAAATATTAGGGCTTGAAGGAGCAATATCTTTCGTCGGCTCAAGATCACCCTCTACATCTTCTCCTTCAACAATAGCCATGAAATCTTCAACTTTGACAAAATTTCCAGCAGATCCTATCAATGCCTGATTTTGTGGACTACGCTTTGCATATTGTTCAAGGAAGGGCTCAGCTTCACTTAGGTATGTGGATGATGACAATGATTTGTTCCCATATTTTCTGCGTATATATACTGCCCTGAAAATTAGTTCATGTAAGATGCTGCACTGGGAAATTAAAAGTGACTCATCGTAGAAAATCATAAGCCCATTTAGTATTACCATTCATCAAGCATCTTGCTGAGTTCTCGTTGCTTGGCTGCTGAAGTATTCCAAATTTTCATTTGCCTAGATCAATCATATTGTTATAGAGATCATTATACTATAGAATCTATCCTTCAGAATTGATAAGACAGTGCGGCCAAAATATCATTATCATTCTCTCATTTTGAGAGGAAATGTACTAGAAACATGTCCTTGTATCACTGAATTAGGCAGGCCATAAAAATACAAGCTTGAGAATGTAAGAATACAGACATTTGTTAGATAACCTCAAACTTGTGTGAGAAGAACAACTACTAAAAAATATTTAGCTCTAGATTCAAAGTAGTTACACTTAACAGACAGTACCTATAAGAACTGAAAACTAGTAATTCGACAATAGTTTAATAGGTTAATAGATTCAATGAATATATCACTTTTTTTTATCAAGTGTCTTTTCAAAACCATAATTTGAAAGCTGATAATGATAAATCATTATGAGCATCTCAGACAACTTAGATAATTCATAACAACTGTAGCACAGCATTATATGACAACAAACACCTCCTTAGAGAATTATTAAGATGTGGCTGGAACAACATATAATTAAATTATGTCGACTACAATGTAGCCGCAGCTCCTTATTGAAAAAAGTGTAAACACAAACACAATGCATATGAAGACATCAAGGAGTTCAACGAGAACTTGTCCATTGAAGAACAAAGAACCAACCAGATAAACCTTACCTCAGGTAATAAGCCTTATATGCAGAAGGGCCTTCTTTGAAAAGAGTCGGCAAGCCATTACGGATCAAAAAAGTTCTCAACTGCACAGTAAACAAATATTAAGATGCAATTTCTCAGATCAACACGTGATAAATTTCAAAGCAACATTCTAACTAACTATGTTCCAAATTTAGATCTTATTAAGTGGAAAAATAACTGCGTATCATATACTTCACCAAAAAAAAAGGAGGTTTCCACTGCAGTCACTTTCACTATTTTAATTCAATTTGCAAGCTCAAGCTCAACATATAAAGAACCTCACAGAAAAAGTGTTAAGCGCATCAAAGTACCAGCTATGAACTCTGTATCACATCCCTTCCTTGAATTTTTTTTGTTCGAAAGGTAACATATTTATATAATAATAAACTACACAAAGGGTGTAATAATCACCCATAATTACAAGATAAATAAAGGGAAAAACAACTCCTAATCCTTTTGTCTTCTCACAAGGATTCTAACAACAACATACCAAGTGTAATCCCACAAGTTGTTTGAAATAGACCCTCAACTCAAATATTCACAAGGATTCTAGTACATCATAAATAGATCCGGGATCTTCTAAAAATTCTTGTTTACACCACACACTTTTCTTTGCTTCGATTCCACAAAAATATCCTTTCACCTTGTCCAAATTCTTTTTCACACGGCAGAATGGGAAATAAGGACATAACATAGCTGGCAGATTGAACAGGTTGTAAAAAGGCTCCATAGCAGTCTTGGTACTGTGCAGTGCATACAAATAGATTCTTGCAATTTTCAGATAGTGGGGTTCCGTTATTCAAAACCTACATCTATATAGCCATCTTTGTACAAATTCTTTATAACAAAACCAGAAGATTATCCTTTCTTAACATAATTGATGTAGTATCACCGAAGGATTTTTTTAAAATAAAATTAAGCAGCAGGCTCGATATCTGGTGGGCTGGTGGCTCTCCCAATTCCTTAGATTTTAGCCTTACAGACATACTCTATCCCCACAAACTTTGATTTCTCATGAGAGGGTGAAAGGATCCTAAAAGCAACATCTATCGATCCCTAGTCCGTGTCGTTTATGGTTAAATCTAGGACGGTATCTCGCCATCTTCTAGAGGCAAACATTGGTTCCAGTATCAAATAAGCTTATTGTTTGGTTATAATTGGTAAGAACGAAATAATGGGCACTTATTTCATGCACTGCTCTATTCTGCAAGATGCATGCATCAAAGAAATGAAATAGATTTAAAAGATAACCCGAACTTGAAAAGGTATGCCCCTAGTAGCAGCAAAACAACCAGTTCCAACTCACCAACAGGCAAGAGTGACATGAAATCTCTGTGAATGAAAGCTTATCTAGAAGCTGCATTACCTTATAAGGAAGGAATTTCATCTTGACCATCAGATTTGCATCTTCATCAGCTAAACTGCTGTCCTCTTCCTCATTTTTCACCACTTGATTGCTACTTCCTGCCATTTCGGCAGTTTTCTTCTCATTGACCTTGAATAAATCCAGGTCCACAAAAAAGCCTGTGAACAGCTACATCAGCATCTCAGGGTGCAAAAGAGGATGCGATGAGTAAGGAGGGAGGGAGGCTCTCACTGAGTGGAGACCACCCTTTTCTAATGAACATAACAGAAGATAGCAGGTGAAGACTGGAACTCAAAGATCTATAGGGGAGCACTACTAGATCATTCAGAAGGGACATGACTATGTAACTTTTTGTGTTCCCACAAAAGAAAACTTTCAAAATGGTCTTGAGTCAATTTCATATGACTTTTTAAATACCATAACTTTGTTCTCAAATAGGAGTAACAGAAGTTTCACCTCAAGCACCAGCAAGAAACCACTAATTTACTCCTAGAAGAGGAAGAATTAAAGCTGAAGAATACACACACACACACACACACATTATATGAAACTTCTTATTTTATTTTATTTAGTATGAAGATGACATGAAATGAGCTTAAATGGAGAAGTGGGGATCCATATAGCCGACCCCAACATGTTTGGGACTGAAGTGTTGTGTTGTTTGGTTGCTTGTACTAAAAATGGGATATATAGGGAAAGATTTAAAATATGTATTTATATCTGAACTTACTAAATTTAAAGGAAAAGATAAAGGTTAATTTTTTTATATTTTGATGTTTAGTCCATATATTGTTATCCATGTTTTATTAGGTATAAAATGATACCAATTGACAATTGGTGTACTAAATTATACATGATTAGCTATGCAGGACTCAAAGACCAACCAAAGACTTGAGTTCAATGTTATACATGATTAGACAAACCTGGTGTCTTACTTCAAAGCTATAGGCTTTACCAGTTAGCAAGGTTAAAGGTTATACAAGTTAGCAGCTAACAGATAATATTTTGGCTGAGAGTAATAAATGAGCAAATATTACCTCGATACAAAGGCCACAGTCCTGGTTGGTGTCTGACATGAAAAGAATTATTTTAATCAAGAAAATCACACAAGATAAGTACCAAAACCCAAAAGCTAAACATCAGAAAAATTCTGTTGAAATAGTTAAAAATAGACCTCATCTCTTTCTGGTACCGGCGGAAGCCTGAATCACTATGTACATGGATGACCATTTTGAAAGGCAGGTTGTCACTCGATAAATCATTAATTTTATGGAAGTTATAGTAACACTTGAAAGCAGCAGGAAAGCGTTTTTCCCTCATCAAACGAACCATTTCCTGAAGATGAATATATCCCAAATGAATAATGATGATTAACAAAGTTGAGACTAAAGAAATAACTAAAATCTTTTTTTTTTTTTTTAAACAGGTAACTTTGTATATTACTACAGCAGTACATAGGCAGTACTGAGCCATATTTACAAGAAGATCATCAAATCCAGCTAGCTGATCCTAAATTGAGTCTAGTACATCAATTAGGGAGATAGTGTCATTGGAGTATAATTGATTACACAAAAAACACAGTAGCAACAAGCAATTAAGCTTGACTTTTTGAATGCTGTTTTCTATACTATCAAAACATCTGGAATTCCTCTCCTTCCATATTGCCCACCAAATGCTAGTAGGGACAATTCTCCATCTCTCTTTATTGCCCACCAAAGAGATAACTAAAATCTTACAACTATCTATCAGGTCCTTCAAGAAAAAGTCACAAAACAGTTAAGCCACACACCAAAGACTAATCCACGTAGTTCCATGAGCACAATCAGAATATCTGTATATTTTCCAAACAATAAGGGGTGTGTGTGGGGTGGGGACGGTGGCAAAAGCCAAAAGCAATGACAAAAGACGGGACCAGTTTAGCCAGAGAGAAGAAGAAACCAAAAAATTTTCATGTATGAAATAAAAGATGCATATAATTAGTGAACGTCATAATTATTGTCCCTGAAAACCATGTTCAACCGCTTAGAGAGATGGGAAGATGATGTCAAGAAACGGGCCCATTAATTTACTTTTGGGAAGTTATTCGTTTATCCCTTCCTGTTAATTTGTACAGCTAAAAGAAAGTAAAATATTGCTTCCCATCTGGCAATCATTCATTTTCACCTCTACCAAGCAAGGTGTAAGATAGATAATCAGACATATACATAGATTCAAAAGACATCTAAACTAGGGAGCAAAAGCAAAGGAAAATTAAAACATCAACACCATATTTACAACATAATTGTACTCCTCCCTTAGTTAAATTGGTTGATGTGCTTCCCTTTTTTGATTGTAATCAAAGCTCACTTTCTCAATGGAACACTCCACCAAAAGGACAATAAAAACCTGTGTTTTCCACTTTTGCTCCTTCATGACACCAAAAAACTAACAACTAATCACACTCTGGGTACCCCTACCCTAAAATGGTTTGCAATATAAAACTCAAGTCAAATTAAACCACAACACATTTTAAGAAGGGTGAACATCAAAGTAAAGATATGGGATTTTGCGACAGGAAAACATGAAATACGAAGTCGGGTATTTGAAATCTATTGAGTGTGCCACAAATTCCAAACCAGCTTAATTTCCTTGTTACACAACATTTCCTTCTAGGGGATAGTTATTCTCACTTTCTCATGTCTCCAAAATTACTTGAATTGCAGTGTTTCCCCATGTTCCCACTACTGTTACTAAACACCACAAGAATGCCAGGGACCAAGCAAAAGTTGCAGTTGCAGTATAATATTGTCCTCTAAAACCGAAACAAAACACAAGGGTATTCTATGAGTATCTAGATTCGGGTGTTACATGTTAATCAAAAATACTGTAACCTCTTTAAAATTGATACTTCCACTATTATAACTTCCCTTAAGGATGTATTATTTCCCTCAGTTTCTTTTATAATTAAAATAATCACCTTCATAATAAACTCTGGTGAATTTTTCTCACGCATCTTCCATTTTGAATTTTATCTCCTATACTACAATTTATTTCTCCTACACTACCAAGGTTTATGTATTCATACTTCATCTGCTCTAGTAAAAGATACACAACTAGGTGAAGAAGAAGTCAATGGTGAATATCTGTTTGCTCCCCTCTTCAATCAATTTTAGCCTAATCAATAATTGTTATGATGAATCACACATGGGAGAGATATGAAATCTCTGTCAACATGAAGCAATTAGCAATGATCATCGTGAAAGCAATTATGCTAAAATGAGGTTTTGTTGAGCATGCTACAAAAAGAGGGTGATCTGATAAGTTGATAATTAGGGAAGAAAAACTAGGGTAAATATACGACTAGGTAGCAAATTAGCTAGCTCCTCTTTCTGAAAACCGGTACCACTATAAGAAGATTGTAGTAACATATAAGAAGAAACTAATTTGGTTAGGTCGACTATCAAGAAATAAACAACCAACAGTAACATCAACAGATTAATTAGGAGATATTTTAAATGAATCACTTCAGAAAATTTCCCAAACCTGTAATTTTCCTGTAGAAAAATCAGCAGGATGTGATTGTAGGAACTTTGACACAACAGATCGATCAGCATTTCTTGAATGTGAGCCGGAATCATCATCTCCAAACCAGTCCAAATAATTCGGGCAGAAAGCCGTGCCAGCACTCTGAAGAAGTGCCTTTATTTGCTGCACATAGAAGAGAACTAGAGTTTGGTACTTTGGTTACATGAAACTACTCTTTGCTGCTGAATCACATCGACAATTACCTGCTTTTCTGATCTATTTGCAGCGCAAATTTCACGTAGCGTAGGTCCCAAGTCCAAACCCTCTGGAAAAGGCAAAAACACTTGGAATCAAAAGGAGTAATAAACCCAATTGTCTCACAACTACAATGCCTGAATCCCAGTTGAATTGGGGTATGAATCCTCATTGACTATGTCTCTCCATTAAGGCTTAGACCAATATTATACAAAATAAAATAAAAATAAAAAGCACTAGGAGCTCTTTAAATTTCTGGCAGGATTTATCCACTAATTCCCTTAAGTTTTCCCGTCAAAGGACCTATCTTCCAAATATCTAGCAAAATATAACATATTGATTCACATCAAGGACACACAAAAGTAGAAAAAGATAAAAAGCACACACAACCAAAGAAAATTGAAAGAGCTGAACTTGTGGTAGCTGCCTCACAGGAATTATTCGAGAGGGGATATTTCTATTTACTTGGTACGTCTTCTTTCTTAGTTCATCTGATGCCTTAGTCCACTTGAGCCACTTCAACATTGATATCATGCATTTGTTCGAGCAGTTGATGAAGCATATTTTAGATGTGCTTCAAATATATTCATGGTTCAATTTGGGGGTGTATTACAGGAGACTAAGAAGATACATTTCAAAACTCGGTCACAAGGTGATGTGGGTCACTCATATTGTCATTTAGGCTTCTTTAACCATTCAATCGCACCACGAATAAAACAATCTTCTTACTACTCCATGGAAGCATACAAATAAAATATGTTTACCCCAACAAATAATGGTAGAGTATTTAGTACGATCATATAAGAAAAGATCAGCTTACCACCCTCTAATGGAGGAGGAGGAAAATCCCTCAGAACCCGCTCCATATGCTCTGAGCTCTCACGTTTTACAATGCGTGCCACGAGGCCCTCCAAAATTTCACCCTGCACTTTTATATGGTCTTTTGATCCTGAACATCAAACCAAAGAATGTAGGAGAAAAACACTACTTCAAGGACGAGTACAAACAACATAAACAAATAATGCAGAGGCAAGTGAAGATATTAAAAAGAAAAACTAATACAAGATATCCAAAATGCAATTGCAAATATACAGATAATAGCATGAAGAAATGGCTATTTTAAGATTGTCATTTCACTTCCCGAAAGGATGTAAGCTTTTAGCAGCAATCAAAGCTTAGAAGCACATGAAGCATTTTGCTTTTAGCAACACGACAATGCTCTAATTAAAATGCTCTTAGAGATGCGTAAAGGAAACAGACAAATGAAACTACTCACTGAAAGAAGTAAAAAGAAAAGATGCTGAGTCGTGACAATTGTCTGTAGTTGGAGAATGAATCTGGCGACATACCCAGAGGGCAAGAATGGATGATAGAGATAAGGCATTTAGGCAAGAATGGATGATAGAGATAAGGCATTTAAAAAGTAAAAGAGGGTGAAGGGAGAATCTAAGAAGGTAATATGAAAATTCAGGGTAAAACCTTAGACGAGTTGTACCAAAAGCAAAGGCCTCGAGATATAAAAAGTAAATGTATGAGCTAGCACAACAAAGAGATAAATTCGCACTAGACCTTCTTTGTTGCATTCATTTTTTTCTTTCAATAAGGTGATTGTTGTACTAAATATTAGTGTATGCAAGAGGTATACAACAGAAGAAAATCTAGACAAAAAACATAATTCTCTAAAAATAGTACCCCCAACCATGTAGAGTAACTGGAAACACCTCAGGCGTGCTATGAAAATTCACGAAAACAAGAAAGGTCTTCTAATTTCTACAGAAAAAATTCCGTTTTTTTCTTTCTCTACCTTTTGAAAGCCCAGAAAAGAAACAAATATTTGAAGGCACTTGGGCTCCATAGGCATGCCAGAAGAGATCCAAAACTATATCCCCACTATCTGCATGTAACTTAGTAATAGACAGGTAAACAATCCACCTCTTCTTCCTCCTCTTACACATATAATATATGATATCTTACTCATATTCCCATATGCAAGAAGAGAACGTCATATAAAATGCTTCATTTTCCTTGACGTACTCATTATTAGTGGGTGTGACAAGACTAAAGGCCTTCACAGAGGTTCCTCAAATACACGGGAACTTAACAAAGTTTTGAAGTACAAGTATAAACACCCAACACATAACAAGTCGATAGACGAATCTATTCTCATAAAGAATAGTTCACTACACAGCCAGCCACGTATAGGAAACAATATCCTCAAAGCGTTATGGTAAAGAAAAAACTGTTCGCTCTGTTTATTACGCCTCTATGTGGTCCAATTTGAATAACTTTTGGTTGGAATTCTTAAATCACCAATCTTACAAATGTCTTGTAAGCTGCATAAACCTTTAAAAGATCCTCTATCCTCTACTTTGTGTAGATGTAGTAGTGCAATAATCATCGGTCTCTAGTTTGATATAATTAGAATAGTTATGCCTTAAATAGTCGAATATTTAGGAGGTCTTGGCCACACCAAACCATGTTCCACAACTTCATGCCCTTTTTTTAATAATATTTTTCACCTTCCATCAAAATGATCCCCTCCATGACCCTCCTCTGTAATACATCCTAATGTCTTCTCTTCTCGCCCACCTACTTGAATTCTGTATTATTATTATTTTTTTGATAAGGTAAGATTTGTATAGATTCCAAAGCCAATGAGGTGATAATTACAAGCTACATCTAGATTTATTTAGCAAAAAATCTAAAGAGACTCTAGAAACTGTAGTAGAGCCCTTGTATTTACTATAAACTTGAAGTCTGTATTTATTTGTGGTCACTATCCTGCATAGTGCTTCTTTACCAGTGAATCTTCATATCCACATTCGAGTCCCCTCAAATCTTACTCTTGGTCCCCTTACTTTCATAGGAGATGTGTTCTCCTTTAGTTTTTTTTTTTTTTTTTTTTTAAACAAATTTATACCACTAGACAGGGCGTCTAGCGGCCTTTCATTAATAGTAAGACAAAAACCTCAACGTGAATAAGTACTGCTGTAGATGCTGTGATTAAGAAGGGTCACATAAGACTTAATAGAGACGCACTATGCAAGATACTGCCAAGTTAAGTTGGCAAAATTTCCTTGACATAATGTGATCTCCTTTAGTAAGTAATGAAATTTTCATCTCGGCATTTGTTTCCAGAAAATGTTCCATTTTGAAGCCTCTCAAGTTTCTTGTTGTAACCATAGATACTTGATGAAGATAACATATAACAAGGAGGATTAAAGTGTATCCGAATGACACCTTCAAGAAAATATAGTACCACCCCACTAAACATTTCTTCGACCTTCTCAAATAAGCAAATGTGATTTCTGCAATTATATACTCACTCAATTTGTGTGATGCTTTCCGTCGTCATGATTTCATACTTTGTTAATTGATCTTCAAACAGATATTCTATGATGAGTGACACTTGCCTCAACTATTGCATCTGGAAATTATTGCATCACTGAACATAAATGTATCACTGACAAACAGAAAATACGAGATTCCAACACTCTCATTCTTCTTCATTATGTCAAGGAAATTTTGCCAACTTAACTTGGCAGTATCTTGCATAGTGTGTCTCTATTAAGTCTTATGTGACACTGCTTAATCACAGCACTCTACAGCAGTGATTTCCTTGGTCAATTATGGGTGCCATGACGACAATTTGGTATATGAAGGACTTTGGAATATGCATGGCACTGTTTCCAACCAAACTCTTCCTCCAGATTACTTAAATATAAGTTACTTCAATACTTAAAAAAACGTTTCCTTCTCTAAAAGTGCAGCAACATACATAAGTGTATAACTACAACTTTATATCCTGATGATCATCTGACATCTTTTTAACTACAACTTTACATAATGACGTTCATCTGACATCTTTTTTAACTACTTGCTCAACTTTTTTACGAGTTCAAACTAATGTCTCAAGCAATTCTGCAGCACTCTTAGTTAAATTACATTATCTCAGTGGAGGGAGGGTAAAAAAGAATACACTCATACGGCAAACCACCTAACCAAAACAATTAGAGTCACACAAAAGATAACCAACCAAGTGAAATAAGCTGAACAATTTAAATAGTGTTTTGCACAATGCTAAACTTACCAGGTACAGAAATATCAGCAACTTCAGCAAGAGCCTGGCAGACGGAGGTTGCTGTACCTTCCTCACAGAGTGCATCAAACGCAGCAAAGAAGGAAGTAACTGATTTCCTTCACTCGGAAACCAAGGGATCTTTCAGAAATAGACAGTTTCTCATACTCCAATAAAACAGAAACATACCCAAATTTTATGTGTTCTTTTTAATGGAAAGGAGGCAATGTGAAACAACCACCAATGAAATTGACACTGAGAGCAAGCAAATGGATAAACAACCATCTTCAATAGTAAGAAAGCAATTCAGAATGGGTACTAGAGTTGCCACATGACATAGCTTTTCACAGAAGCCAACGAGAAACACGGCACTACAGCCTGTTATCTTAAGTATATTTTGTCAACATTGACGACCATTGCACAGGTATCCATTTATGGGAACGAGAAGTCTGCTGAGACCTTAAAATCAGAAGAAATTTGCTGCATTCAGTAGGTGCGGGAATTCCATACTTTTCTTGAGCTTCTATCTAAGTAGAGAATACCACAGATGACGCATAACACCTCGAAGTAGGCAGACTGAAACAGTTTCTTCTACTCAGTGAACTCATTCTACCAAAGAATATTGAGGACGGAAATTATGAGCACAATTTACTAAGGCAGTGGTTTCTTAGAGCTCCCACAGTTTATTTTGTGGGGGGATTGGTTGGCCAGTGAGAGAAATTATCATTAAAGCAGAGAATTAGAGAAACATGAAAATAATTATTGACATGGCAAATGGTGTGGGAATAACTTGGATCTGGTTTGTAGAGAATCATATCTTTGTGAAGCACTTTCTACTTCTAATATACTATTTGTATGCCAGATCATCTCATCTATATCAATAAAATAACGACCCTATAAAAAAGATTTGAAACCACAGCAACATGACGTGGTTAGGTTAACCTTGAAGGTTGAATGAAATTCTAGTTACAAGCACCTGTGACATATGTCCCTGAACAGTGTTGCAAACTGAGAGAAAAGGAAGTTTACTCCTCATACTAGTAAAACACTAAAGGATATACCAGATAACCCAATATAGAAGACCATGTTCCCACTACAGATTTAACAAGAATCTGAAGACAATCTGCATCTTGATATCTTTAAATGTATGTCCTTAGGTATACAACACTTCCAGCATATTTCTTGGGAAAAAAAAATGTATGTCCTTTAAAAGTCTGGTGTACTGCTAACTTCCATTTCTTATAGTCTAAAATATATGTACTCTTAATTTGTGATTTGTCTTGATGGACTTGTGTCAAATGAGTGCAACATAGACATGGCTACTTCGTCCGAGTCCTTTAAAAGGCACCAAAAACTACTAAAATTTGAAGTACCCGTATCTGAACAGCCATATAACATAGCATAAAGATAGATCCATAACCAGTATCAACAGCATAAAGCCATCATGCTGCATGGGGCTGTTGATCAGCCAATAGTCTCACAGCTTTGTTCTTATGCCACTCACAGTCAACCCCGTACAGGGCCTCAATGTGAGATACCTGGCTAGCCAACTCCTATTGTAAACCTGCTGCTATGAGGTTATAAATTCTGCTCTTTTGGGAAACTAGCAAGTATTCATAGACCTACTCCTCCTCTGCCCTACTGTTTACATTGCTATACTACAAAAAAGATCCATGTCTATAGCAACCATACTTCAAGTCTTCAACTACTTATTATCCTCAATATTTTTGTTTTTTGCAGCTGCTAGATAACCTTCAATGTCCTGCTAACTTCTTTACAATATTCCTGCCACAAGTCAGTTCCATATTGCTGTACTTTCACTGCCAAACTAAAGGTCATAAACCCAATGGCTGCTTGTATCAACTGTGACGCAAGTATTTTCCACAATAAGAATGAAACCAGAACACACTTAAACGCATACCTTGTTGAGAACAGCCATACATGATTTGTTGGTAATCTCCATTCCCTGCAGAAAGCAATTACATCGGGAGTTGAATAGAAATTCGGTTTTCCACTTCCCAACTCCGTGACAGCAGTCACAACGGCTGTTCAAAGAATGATCAGAAAAAGTATCAGCAAAAGGTGGCAAATCTGATAAATGTCGCAAGCCGCAACAGTCAATTACAAACACATGACCATGAACAACCATGTCAACAAACAAGTACATTTTGGAAAATCAGAATGCGGTACTCAGACTGTACATAAATCCACGTTCTCATGTAACATCCAAAACTATGAAGGATTCTCCTACACAGCAAGCACCTACAGATCCTTAAGTTGTGAAAGTTCAACACAACTAATATTTTCATCTCATAAGACCAACACATAGTCGAGAGCCAGTTTCACCCAAAAAGATAGTCAAGTACCCTTTTGAAAGGCTGAAGAGCACCAATGGTGTGGCCTAGTGGTCAATGAAGTGGGTTGTGGAGCATGAGGCCTCAGGTTCAAATCCTACCGGAAGAAAAAAAAAAACTAGGTGATTTCTTTCCATCTCTCTCAGCCTTGGGGGATAGAGTTACTCGATACTTGTGCTAGTGGGAGGTAACATGTACCCATGAAATTAGTCGATGTGTGAGAAAGGGTGCAGGCTGGCTCGGACACCACGGTTATCAGAAAAAAAGAAGAAGAAGAAGAAGACTGAAGACCATTTGAAACCAAGACATATGACCACTCTCTTTTTTGAAACTGCAAATATTTTTTATTTTTTTATTGAAACTGAAGACATATGACCACTTTCAAGGATATACTTTCATGGAGTTGTTAGGCTGCCTCTGACACCTTACCATAATCATCTTGTGGGCGTTGTCCGTGGTCCCCCAACACCGCCGTGACCAACTCCATTGATATACACATGCGATTGCGCTGCAACAACCAAGGTTTATTAATTTGGATCTTCTATAAGAAGTCATAGCAAGAGTTTTTTCATAATGGTTTTGCACTAGAGTAACAAAATGTAGAGTGAAAAATGAAACATGATGCAAAAGAGTAAAATTAACACCAGTTGTCAATGAAATGGATAATTCTCTGACAATTGGCATAACATCCTGGTAATATTCTCAGAGTGCTTGTTCCAATAAAGTGATATCATCTTAACAGTGATTGTAGATTGTATGCAACCTAGTCAACCACACTAAAGAGATGATCGCACCAATAAAATGATTGCACTATCAAAATTTAAAATATAGGGAACCAAAACTATTCCCAGAATCTAGTGCAAGATCTACTCTCTGCAGCTGCTCACACATAGAGGTTTACCAAATCTCATGAACTTTTTAAAGTCTCATCTCAAACTCCTTTATTTTTTTAATTCTCAAATAACCATCATTTCCTAGTAATCAAGTTCCGTGGCATTTTCAATGATTTTACAGAGTAACATAGTTAGGTAAAATCCTGGAAAAGGCAGTTTGATTCTGGTCTAGACAGAGTTTAAAAATTTGAATTTGTTTAAGAAATGAATTGAGTGCTCAACTCCTAGTTAGGCATTTGAATATGTCCCTGTGTAGACTAATTCTCAAGCTTCTTCGTTTAATAACCGGAGAAAATTTATGAGGGGAAATAGTCACAATTTGAAAATCAATGGATAATGGGTCTGCCCGTATACCCCTCTTCACTTAAATAACACTCTTTTGTCAGTGGGCAAATCTGGTTACCACTGACAAAAGCCCTGGGGGTAACTAATTCCACTTCTTGTGATCAAAAAAGAGGAGATGGTTGCCAACTTGATATTCACTCCGACAAGCATGGGAATGCTTTCAGGCTTTACATGTTATCAAATACTGCGGTCTTCTTTTTCTTTTTGTTCTTTTTTCTCATACAAAACTAGGTTTTTTCCAATCCTAATTCCACCTCGCTTATCACTGCATACCCTATTCATGCTCAAAGTTTTCCACACCAGCTATTACCCAAAAGCACTTCGATCCAACAATTTTCTATCCTTTACCCATATTCCATGGCATTTGAACCATGGAGGATGTGTTTTCCATCAACTAAGAAACTATCTTCCTACCTTCACCCAAAATATTGGTTTCACTTTCTTCCTCTCGATCAAACAAACTCTTTCAACCTTTCCCCTTTTGTGTCAACCCTGCAGATCCGAGGCTTGTTAAGGAGTACTAGATGATCACCAGGATTCATTTTACGAAAACTATCAGTTGTTTGGGTTATATGGATTCATCTACACACGGACAATTGTGCTTAAATGATGGTGGATGTGTAGAAATTTTTTCTGCCCATTATGACAGAAACCCTAGACTTCCATTCCAGTCTTTGGCAGCAGATCCTTTTTAATCTAATTTTATGACTATTACTTTTTGCTTAATTAAGGAAAAACAGGGTTGGACACTCCATCTGATCTAAACAATAGATACGCATATAATTTGTAATCAGTCAGCGAATCCAATTAATTCTGCACATCAAACAGAATAAAGGCCAGAAAGAAAAAGGACAGAACAAGAGAGGAGATCAGGAAAGACGAGAAATTCGAGGGACAAAATCTACCACAAGTAAAAACAAAAGGAAGAAAAAAGTAGAAATCACTCCAGTAATAGTCAGATAAAGAGGATATTCAAGTGCATGAGGTTGAACAAAGCTGAAGTTTTTGAAAATAAACTAATCGCCAAATTTATTTTCTCTTGATAAACTACACCAAGTCTTCCTTGAAACTGTACAGCAGCAAGCTCTTTTAGTTCACACTATATTTATCATTGATGAGTTTCTTCAGACTCATTCATGATCAGAAAACATTGAAGTGAAAGAATCAGCAATGTTTATAAAGAAAGTACTATGAATTCTCCTACATAGGGACTAATATTTAGTTCAATACCTCAAGAAACTCGTTGAACTCTGCTTGCTTCTTACTTGCTTGAGTACCCCATGTCTCACGAAACATCCGTCCAAGAACAAAGACACCAACGGCAGTATAGCTACAAAATGAAAATATTACAGCAAGCCTTAGTTGAGACTCAAAGAGTTTAACCACCATAATGATTGCCAGGTAATAGATGATCCAACTATATAGAAGGCCAGGGAAGTGTAGAATGGATGATTTTGCTGTAAATGGTACCACAGGCTATGTTGTTCAGACTCGTCAAAATGTTGCCGCACCCATGTCGGTCCTCCAAAAATGCATTACTTTTGGAGGATCCAATATGCACCCAGGGAAGCATTTTGAAGAGTCCAAGCGACATAGCCTGCAGGCCTACATCATTCTCTGCACAACATAAGAAGCATCAGTGCACAATATAAACCATCCAGAATGTAGTTGATCAGTTATCACACTTCAAAGCAGAAGATGAATGTCTTATTAAAGTCACTCTCAAGCTCCATTGTTTTTTAACAATAGCACAGCCATGACTCAACAAAATTGTTTGAAGCAACAACCACTGAGCGTACAATTAAGAGTACCAAAAAACAATAGTTACACCAATAATCTTTGAATACAAAACATGGTGGCATGCAAGTATTCAACTACTTGTTTCTTTTAAACCATGTTTATCATACTAACAAAGAAATACATAAGAGGGGAACATAGACCCTACCTCCTATAGCTAGGATACAGTATAGAGGGCAACAAAAAATATGGAGAAACTTATGGAAGAGTCCAGCCCCAACCAAAGTAAAATGCTTTACCTGGTTGGTGGTTAAAAGAGCATGCCTGACACAAGAAGTTTTGAAGAAAACGGGGGCCATTATAGTTTCCAGGTGCATCTTATGCAATGAGAAATGTTAGTCATCTGTTTTACACTGCACTTTTACAGCACAGCTTTGGTCTCTATTTCTCAACATAACAGAGACAACTTGGATTATGTTGGAGCATACTGCAGATTTGCTTAGCTGCTGGATGAAAAGAGGAGGCACCAAAGTCAAAAGAAGTGGTGGAGGATCATACCACAATGCATCTGGTCGACAGTTTGGAGAGAGAGAAATGGGAGGTATTATGAAGATAGACCCAATTCCATTCAGAAAGTTAATCGGTATTGTATAATATTTTTCTAGTTTTGGTGTAAAGAAGTAGGTTTAGAGGATATAGATCATTTTGCAGATCTCGGTAAGTATCTTCTTCTCTATTTTACTTTATTTTTATGTAACACTTTTTCATGGTGCCCAGCATGTCCTCAATGCTAAGGAATACACATTTACCAGTTTCAAAAAAATAGAAGCTGTTTAAACCAAAAAAATATGCCGTAATCCTAAGCAAAACATACATATTCCCGAAGCTATTCTTGGCATATGCTCCACCCTCATTCCCAGCATACATAAAAAGAGATCCAGAATGCTTAAGAGAGACCTGAACAAAAACAAGCTCCCGCATAAGCAGCATAAAAAACACCAATAAGAAACAAGTTTTAAAAATTGAAGAAAGGAATACAAAAAAAGATTATGACACGATAACCCCAGCTAGAACAACGACCAAGGTAGTGAAAAATGGTGCCTTCATCTTATAAAAATCTAACTTTCTAAAGTGATGGAGGACCGAGAATTGTAAGGTTAACTTAACTCAAAATCAGACCTGTTCAAGGAAAATGTACCTTCCCGATAAAAAGAATAAACGGAAATTAAATTAGCATATATCAAAAGCCAAACAAGCTTGAGTCCTACCTCCACCGTAGCCAAGCCTTTGGAGACCATCTCTATCATCCTTGTCCTAACCTGAAAAACCATACTACCATTCTTGAATTTCCGCTTTTTAAGTGTCATGAACCACAGAGGAAGAGAAGTTGGAGAGATCACTACCTCCTGATCTGATTTCTCATTCTCAAATTTTGGGTAGAAAGTGGCCCTTATTTGGGCTCTCGAGAATGTGGAGCTATCTACAGTAAAATTTTCCAATAAACTACCCTTGAATAATTTGCTTAAAAGAGCACTTTTTTGTTCATTTGATGTTTTTTCAGCTTCAATCTTTGGGGCTCCAGACACTGTTCCATATGATTTGGGTTTCCAAATGACTTTTTGATGCTGCACCGGTGACTGGGGTGCTAATCCAACGCTGCCAAACTGAAGAGATGTGACTGGAATACTAGACTGGGCACCGCTTTCAGTAATATCCAAGGAACTTAGACGGTCGGTAATGGCTTCAGTAGTTGCAGCAGATACAGGTTCGACATTTGAAGACGAGCCTGGTACCCTATTGGAACTTGGCCTCGCTTGCCATTTTTTTTCTTTATAACCACCCCTTCTCTGTAAATCAGAAAATTAAGGTGATTAAACTAGATCCAAATTTTAGATGCACTTACAGACACATATTATGACAAAAAAGGTAGAAAAAGATTGACAGAATGCATACTCCACAACTATCTTAGTCCCACCTTATTAACTAAACTACAAACATAAGTGTAGTGGCACAAGAAGCTCACATATGTAAGGTGGTGTGATGATGTCAAAAGAGAAACAGTTATGAAAAACAAAAGATTTGACACAATTGCGATGGTTTGAAACTCCTCAAGGAAGTAGCAAGATTTAGATAAAATCAGCTAACCAAATATAAAAGCGGGATTTCTAGCTGTGGTGATCATATAAGCACAAAACATAAGCAAAGCTTCAAAACAGAACACACTGCACACTGGTGTTTAACTTTCCTTCCTAGTTAGCCAGTAGTTATATCACTTCCATTTTCAAGAAACTATTGGATTTCTTAATGAAAAATATTAACACATAACGAGACAACAACAATTACCCCTGCCCAAATTAGTTGGGTCAGCTATACCAATCCTCAATATATGTCCCTCTCAATTTGCATTCACAGAAATAGAAATGCTTAAAATTTAACCAAAAAGATAATAATGGCAACATCCAAGATTAATAGTTAAGGAAACTACAGCAATTTACCACTCAATCCTGAACTAATTGAATCAGCTATACCAATCCCTAATTATTATTTTTTATGACAAAGGAACCCGCAACCACTACCCTTTGAGTGCGTACAAGGTAAATCCCGCTCTTGTGCAATAGCTTGCAAACTACACATGAGAGGTAAACTGCACTAGGCAAGCCCCCTTCGACGAGATTAACCCTTTCCATTTGCATTTGAGGAATTCGAATATTTTAAATTCAACCAAAAAGATCATAGTGACAACGCCAAAGATTATCACAGACTCGTTCTTTTAGAATGCAATCTCAAAATTGGACATTCAGAAGCATACCCAAAAACCAAAGTCAAAAACAAAAAGGACAATATACCAATAGTACTCCCTCTGTCCCTCCCTTGAAAAAAACCGTACCCAAAAACTCAATAAAGAAGGTCAATATACCAATATCAAAACTTGATCACTAACCTAACAAATGTGATACTCCCTCTGTCCCTCCTCCCAATTTATGTGGAGGAAATCATTTTTTTTATGATGCAATCTCAAAATTAAACATTCAGAACCAGGGCGGAGCCACCTTGTACGAAGGGATTCGTCCGAACCCCCTTCAGCGGAAAATTATATTATTTAAATATTTTTTTACGTATTTATTAGATGTCGAACCCCCTTCGGCTACTTTGTGTGTCTATTTCTACAGATTTTGAACCCCCCTTATTGAAAATCCGAACTCCGCCACCGTAATCAGAACCAATATACCAATATCAAAACTTACATCAATGACCCAATAAATATATAAAACCATACTCTCTTCATTCCAATTTACACAACATTTTTCATTTCTCAAGATTCAAAACTGGGTGAACTTCAACCAAACATTTAAAATGTAATTCTTCCATCACATTAACATGAGTATATTCACATCTTATAATACTTTTCGTATAATTTCTTAACATCTGAGTCAACTCTCAATAAGAAAGAGTAATAACATACCTGATTGTTTGGCATGAGTGAAGAGAATAGCGAGGTACTGTATGTGAGGCAACGAGATTGAAAGCGAAAGAAGATTCTAGAAGGGAAAAATGAGGAAGAAGAAGAAGAAGAGAGATTGTGAGGGAGATGGAGTTTAGCAGTGAAAGAGTAAACGATCCTATTCAAAACCGACATTCAGTGCTATAGAAAAGGAAGACTCTACTGTTGTATTATATATGAGGCGAGAAATTTCAGGGGAAACCGGAACAGTGACAACCGCCTTGAGGCAGTCTCCAATTGAGTTCCATATATGGACAATACAATAAATTTATAGCTGGTGCAGACCACATTCACGTTCTCGAGTTTGAGAGCTGAGTATAAAGAAAATCTTTTTATATCATTCTAAATTGGATTATTTTGTATGTGATTTGGATTAAGTCGAGTTTTGATGGGATCTCTGTGGCATACACTAGATGGGAAATAAAAAATAAAATAGATGTTGGACTTTTATTTTTAGAGTAAATGGTAAAAAAAAAAAAATATAACTTTTTAATTTTAATTTTTTACCAATATGCTTAAGAGTTAAGACAGGGAAATTAAAAAAATTATTTTTATATATTTGATATACTTTTGATTAAAACCGTGGATTTAAAAGTTTTTTTTATTTTTTTAAATAAGATAAACAAGTTGAAATAGAGGAAGTATATACTTGATTTTGATTTTATACAAAAGTTGTTTGTTTTTTATTTTCGATGGCTTTTATATAATATATTTTTCTATTTTTACACGTAAAAGATGTTAATTATTTTCTTTTATTTTAATTTATAATTAATCATAAGAGATTTTTTTTTCACGAAAGTAATTTTCATTAAATTTAGTGAAAATTAATTGAACTAAATTACCCACTAAACCTAAAACTTCCCGACCTTGTTATTTTTTCGTCCATTACTTTTCATATTTTCATACGGAAGGATTATAATCGTCTTATCTTTGTTCTTTAAATTTTTAATTTTTTAAAAAGCGATTTTATCAGTTTCAGAAGAGACTAGTGATTCATTTGCTAGAAAAAAGAAAGAGACGTGAAGTAGTAAGTAATTTTAATGATTTTAAATTTTCTCTCACGACTATAATATAATTTGATAATTATGAATTTTACGCATGAAAAGAGTTTGGAAAATTCTCTTCATAATTTTGTTTTTTTTGGTTATAATTGCCAATGAAAAAGAGAATTTATATTTACATTCTTTACCTGATGTGAAATTTGTGTTTCAACTCATGTTGCAATTTATGAAGTTTATAACATGAGTTGCTTCAAGGATTTATCATTATTTTAGTTGATTCATTCTTGTGTGTGAATGTGGCATGTTTTCATCATTCACCAATAAAATTTAGCTTTGTTTTAGTTGACTCATTCTCTTCTTCTTTTACCGTCCGACCCACATTAGAGTTCGATGAAATCCAAATTCACATCGAAAAATTCTACATTAGAATAAATCGCTCTCAAAGGTAACTCCGTATCCAAGAAGACTCGAACCTTCTAATATCAGCCAAGGAAAATAATAGTTTTTCAACATTCAGTACACCATAATTAGGAACAGTGGAAATAATGTCTTTTATTCCAAACTTTCTTGGACATTTTTAATACAAAAATGTTAAAAAGGAGAAATAAAAATGAAAAATATGTATATGTAAACAGAACCCAGCCTAATCAAAATATAATGAGAGACTCATCTTTATAGCTGTGATCTTGTAACAATAATAAGTAGATCAGACACTACATAAAATTGTATTAAAAACTGATCTTTCCTGTAACTATTTCCTCCTAGGTAATCTATGCTTCGTATTATTCACAAAGCTAGGAAGGAACTACAATGTCCATATAGATAATGGACAGTTGGACGATCTTCGCGGCCAAGCTAGTCGATGTAGTCCTCTTTATCAGGATTAACTACACTAGATACATTTTCTTCATCAGTGGCAACATCACCCAGAATAGTATCTTGGGTCTCTCCATCATCATTTTGGATGGGAGATTGATCTGGTTCTGGTTCTGGGGTAAGAGGTCCTTGAGGATTTCCAAAAACAGTGCTGATTATGTGTCTATGGCATTCATCGCAAAAGTAAAAATAAGTAAAATGACCCTCGTATAAGAGCCTATGTACCATTGCATCTGGTAGGACTCGCTGCAAGAAATCACTTGTGGATGGCGGTACCACCATATCTTCCATTCCCTGATAAAATTTCGAAATTTTAGCTACTTTACACATGTTGTTCGTAAATATGTTCATAAATCATGAGGAATTATCTTGAATAAGGGGAACGAAAACAGGTAAAGGAGATGTGAACTAACCTGCCATACATGTATTTGACCAAGAAATCCAGTCAAGATTTCTTCTGTTTGACCAAATAGAGATTTAATCCAATGCATAATACCCTTTCCAGGGCGTTTCCTCTGCACTTTGAGGTCTGCAGGGCTAAAACCCCAATTTGAAACCTGTAAGACAGCTTCCTCTACAAATGGTTTTGCATTCTTTTGTCGAACAGATTCTTCTACATCTCTCTGCCAGAACTTTTCAAACAATGGATGCTCCAGCAAAGCTTTATCCTGGAAAGGTTAATCATTATGTCGATTAGGCAATGTTGATCTGGGAAAATAAATGTGCCAAAGCCAATCAACCTCCACAGAATCTCTTACAATACAAAGTTGTTTTTAACTATAAATGAAGGGGTAAACAGCATTTTAGTGATTTGATTTCTCTTTTTTAACTTTATTTCATTCATGAATCTTTCTTAATAATAAGATGTGCACAATCAATTTAGTGGTGTTACTCTTGTAACACTATTTTATAGTTGTTGGTCAAGAATCAAGGTTACTCACTCTTATTCCAAGCGACAAGGCAAGCCGTGTTTCGATCTGGCAATGGACTCCACTAAGGAAGCTTCTACGGTAAAAGTAAGGAAGTAATCTTGGAAACTTCCTAGCTAATATATACATGTTTTTCTTCTTTGTTGTCCATTTCTTCCACATTTTACTCTTCTCCTCCTTGGTCATTCTTGGTTCATATGGATTAACCATTGGAGCGACCATGACGGCACCTGCAAATTCACTGAGGAATTAGATACAACTTAGATACAACTGAGAGAATATGAACCGAACCTAAATTTTGTTTTGCATGTTGAGTGAAATAGAATAAAGTATAATGGGGCATCTGAAATCTTTGCCATAAATCTCAGGTGCAATTTAGTGTTTGAAGAACCCTAAGGACACAGAATCAAGAAAGAGCATCAACAGTATCATCATGAGGCCTTCTTTTATCCACTGTAGAAGACTGGTGACCTTACCAATTGCAAAAGTATGTTTTAGCCTTTGGCCTTCGTGGCACTTCTCTTAATGAGCATTATGTTAGTTGCAGTGTATCACTCATTTGGCAGGATTCATAGACTTTGTCAATACTTCTTATTCTTTGGCAATTTTTGTTGTGTCCATTTTCCCCTGAGAAGATGCTATAGAGTTGTAAAGTTTCGGACTCTCCATGATAAACAACAAACACGTTGACTGTGACAGGTTGACAGCAGCCAGCTAGGTGGCTAGAATGATTTCTCTAAAGAATCTTGCATGTGAACTAGAGAGGGAAATGGCAAACAATTTGTAAAAACAAAGAAAAAGACCATCTTACCTGCAATCCTGTCAGGGATGTATCTAAGGGCGGCCCAAGCATGCATGCATCCATCTGAGAATCCCACCACCCAGAATTTGTCAGTAACATTGACAGCATAGGATAAGTGTAGCATATCCATGGCTGATGACTCAAGGTTCCTGGAAGGATGAGGATCGCTTTCTCCAAATCCTGGAAGATCATACGTTACCAAGCGAATACCATATTCTTGCAGTAGAGAAGTCATAATGCCAGGTATTCCTGCTTGTTTTGGGGATCAAACACACACCATTAATGCATATGCAATAGCTTGTATAAACGACTTGCCAAAATTAACCACTTTAATCTATGCTTGTTCGAGGTGCAACCGAGAAGATGAAGATGGATACATAGAATTGATTGGAAAGGTTTAACGGTTAATAATTAGTACGATACCTGCAAGCCGGGACGAGACGAAAGAATGCGGAGCAATCATAGAAAATCTAGCCAGCTCAGCAGGAACACCCTGCTGCTGATAAGCCAAATGTCTACCGTCTGGGAGCAAAATTCGACTAGCACTTGGAGGATGTATACACACTTTCTTGACCGATGTAGTTGGATATATATTATCATTACTTGCAATAAGCACTGTAGATTAGCCTTTATCAGTAATTGTATAAGTAAAGGTGTAGAAAGGGAGAACATGAGCAACCAGTCTGAAGAAAATGGGGGCATTTGCAAACATAGGTGAGTTGATCAACAATTAAAGGGTACCAAATTATCAACCCACTCGGTAATCAAATTTTCACAAATTCATGTGGAACAGCGAGAGGAACTAAATATTTTTTTTTTGTTCTCTAGCAATTACTGCCAACATTCTAGTCCTGAAACCTTGTGAAGCTCAATCAGTAATCATGCACATTATTTCAAGCCACGTCGTATGTATTAATGGTTGTAGCACGTCAATCTGCCAATTTTCCCCTCCATATGCTCTGGTGTTAAAAGCTGAAAGGAAAAGCTGTGGATGATTGATTTATGCAGACAAGCGTTTCTCCATCCACATATATCAGACTCATGACCATAGTTCCTACAGATTGTTGATCAATATCTTTCCTTTTCTGTCCCTTTTATAACAACCTACTTTGTTAATCAACCATAGTAGATTGGAGTTAAGTCCTTGTATCCTACAGTGACTACAATCAGAGCAACGGTTTTCTAAATCTACAGTCAGAGATACAACCCTCTAAACCATCTCACAACTGAATAACGTAGTTTCTGAAATTCTAATCAGCAAAGACTAACAAAAGTCAAATGAGATAAATCAATTCTCTAAGGTGAGAAAATGTGAAATATGTTTTTTCCATGTTATCAGCCTTCAGAATTCAAGAAGCAGCATGGTTTTCTAAATGCACTCTTAATAAATCTTGTTTTTCGCACCAACGTAGTTAACAATGAGCTAGAAAAGCCCAGCACAACCACTAAAGATTCAAACTTGTAACATTACGATTCCAACTGTGGCCAGAATTTGTCCTTAGGACCAATGTAACAAGTCCTAGAACCATTTCAGATCCAAAATGACAACATAACTAAAGCAAAATCATGTTGCACAGCCTAACTAACTTCAAACCAACCTCATCTATAAGAAATATGTGATTGAAATAAAAATTTCCCTAGTTGAAGAGAATATACAACAACAACAGCAGCATACCCAATGTAATCTCACAAGTGGAGTCTGGGAAGGTAGATTGTATGCAAATCTTACCTCTTCCATGCTCAAAAGAAATATTTCTATGACATCAACTAGCAAGATACAGCGCAAATGAAGCAACATATAGTAATATACATTGGAGAATAAGAGACTACACAACTACTAAGTAATAGTACTACTATTAAGGAGAAGAGCAGGACTCTATATTACTTCAAAAATCAAAATTATTTGAAATTTTGTAAGCTCTTTAAAGCAGAGAAAGTTCACCAAAATGCATCCTACATTCCCTTAAGGATAGAAGCTAAAATCACAGTACCTGCAGAAGCAAGAAAAAGAACAAAAAATATCACACTCCAAGCATGTGCCGGATCGCGATCTTCCGGCAAATATTCATTCAAAAAACTCAATCTCCGGCAAACTTTACAACACAGCGGTCCAACTTTCCTCACAAGTATCGAATCCTCTCTAATCACACTCTGCTTCAATACATCCCTCACTCCCTTCCCAAACTCCACACTCATCTCCGCAAATCCTTTAGCAAACTCCACCGCATGAAATTTCCAGTTCTCACCATCCTTACCTTTCACGTCCGCCCCCGCTGGCCCACCTCCGTAACCACCTCCCACTGCAGAATACCTCGAATTATACCGAATCTCAGTATCACCGACTACGCTACCTGTACCTTCTCTCCATGACGACGACGACTCGTTGACTTCTGACATTACAAAAAAAAAAAAAAACTTCACCAACTAAACTGTGAGCTTCCTCTCTCGTCCTATTCACTTTCTCTCACTATACTACACATACTACTGCACATATGCATAGATTCCTCTGTATGAATGAGCAAAAAATGTATATATATTTTTCACTTTTATCTATCTATTGAGAGAAATGGAGTAAGCTTTTCTTCTGGATTTTGTTTTCGCCATTGATGATGAAAAACTTTCCAAGTTTTATTATGTAGAAGAAAATTGGGTAGGGATCAAAGTGTAATTAGAGGAAAATAGAAGGGGTAGTAGGTAGAAGAGAATGATGGGATAAAGGGCTGAGATTAAGCCACGTAAGGAAGAACGGCATAAGAAGAAAGTGGAGTAGAGTGAGGTGGTGATTGTTGTGGGGAGTGGGGTCGTTGGTGGGGACGTGTGGTTTTTTGTTTGTTTTCATTGAGAGTTGAAAGAGTAACCAAAGTTAGGTAGTAGAACTCGATTAAATTTAAATTTGTTCATTGTAAAAAAAAAATTGGGAGCGATATTTTATTTCAAAGAAATTTTACAAATAGCCATTAAAATAACTTAATTAGGTTACATAACTATAGTTTGCTAGTTGCGATTTGTAATTATATGTTAGAGGAAGGAGAGAGACGAATTGTATTTATATATCTGTCATATAATTATATATGTGTAATTTGTATTTGTTTATGCATAAGAAAGGAGAGAGGAAGAGAGGAGAGAAGTGCACGTAATTATAGCTAAAAAGAGGTTGTGAGTGGTAACTAATTCAAACTATAGTTATGTTAGCTAATTAATTAATATATGTTTGATTGTCCGCATAGTTTTTCCCTCAAATGCAAGATTTTTGAATTAAGGATTGAGGATCTCAATTATTATACTACAATTCATATTGTTTGATAAATATTGTTATTGTGTTTTCGTATAATATAATGCATTACCACACACATAAATTTAATTTGAGTTGATAAATAAGCATTTTAATTTTGATAGTGCACATCCAAACATCTCAACTTGATGTTAACTAACAAGTGAATTCTACAAGTCATTTGCACTATGTCTCATAAACACTCTATGATAATATATAAATTATAAAGGCTTTGAAATAATCATTTTATAAGTTTAAATATTTTAATTAATACGATAAAGACGAATTAAGGTCTCTAAATATGTAATTTTCGAAATTGAAATATTATAACCATGGAAAAATAGTATGGTCACCTCCATGCTATTGTGTGAAGAAAGAGGATCATCAAAGTATTACCATAAATGCTTAAATTTTTTCTGAAAGGAAAATATAATTTTCTTTCATATTTGGTTTATTCTTTTCCTAGAGGAAAAGTTTGGAGATCTATAAATTGAAGATCTCTATTCTCATAGCATAACAACAATAACATTCACAATGTAGTCATTTACAGAGTCTTGTTTATGGGGAGATTATCTCATAAACATCGTTATGTTTTTTTAATATTAGTTTTACCATATGTAGGTCGTTGACCAAACCATATCAATAATATGTTTTTAGGATACTTTTATTTGTCTTTGATTTGTTAATCATATGATTTGCAAATTATAAGTTTCTGCATGACGCCCTAATCACCCTTTCGAATTGAACAAGTGGTATCAGAGCACATGGTTCAATGATCCAATATTGGTTCAACAAGATTAAAGAAAGGTTCAAGTGGTTTCAATCAATTTGCAACAAATTTGATGATAATGAAGATTTTTGTCAAGCTACATGTGGAGAAGAAGTTTCAACCATATTTCAACATATATGTTGCTGCAATTTTTAAAAATAAAAATGAAATATTTTTAAACCATTTTTAACCCGTATATTTTAAATTTAATTTTTAACCATGACAGGCAACAATGATGAAGACTATGTGAAGAACAAAGATTATCATGCAATTGAAGAAGGTGAATCAAGTTTTGTCAAGAAAATCCAGCCAAAAGGGGAGATTTGTTAGGATTTTGCCCTAATTTTCTTTCCTTGTTTGAAGTTTATTTTTTTCATTAAAAAAAAAGTCAAAGTATTACCATAAATGCTTGAATTTTGTTTTTGAAAGGAAAATATAATTTTCTTCAATATTTGATTTATTCTTTTCCTAGAGGAAAAGTTTGGAGATCTATAAATTGAAGATATTTATTCTTATAGCATGACAACAATAACATTCACAATGTAGTCATTTAGAGAATTTTGTTTATGGGAAAATTTTCTCCTAAACATCTTTATGTTTTTTTAATATTAGTTTTACCATATGTAGGTCGTTTGACCAAACCATATCAATAATATGTTTTTAGGATACTTTTATTTGTCGCCTGATTTGTTAATCATATGATTTGCAAATTATAAACTTCCGCATGACGCCCTAATCACCCTTCAAAACCAAATAAGTTTTTTTAAAAAAAAAAATCATATTAAAAACATATTATTAACATAGTTTGTTCAAGCGACCTACCTATTATAAAACTAATATTGAAAAACATAAATATGTTTAGGAGAAAATCTCTCTATAAACAAGACTCTCTAAATAACTACATTGTGAATGTTATTGTTATTATGCTATGAGAATATGGATCTTCAATTTATAGATCTCCAAACTTTTCCTCTAGGGAAACAATAAATCAAATATGGAAGAAAATTATATTTTCCTTTCAGAAAAATTCAAGCATTTATGGTAATACTTTGACTTTTCTTTAAGAAAAAAATAAACTTCAAACTAGAAAAGAATCAGGGTAAAATCCTAACACATGCCCCACCAAAACCATTCCTCCCAGCGTCCTAAAATGAGTCGAAGCATGTGGATTTGTATTTTTATTTGACTAATGAACTAAATTATCCCTAAGTTAGAAGTGTTATGCATTAGTTATATACTTTATCGGATATTAAGGTATGTATCATTAATATAGTAAATTTTTAGGTATTAGTAACACAAGAGGATTTAATGCATGAATTAGTTTGGTTAGAGACTTAATTATCCCTCAAAATCCTTTTTACGAATTTCCACCATGATTGTTAAGGATATCATGGTAAATAAATACGTTTATGTCATGCATGTTATTTTTAATACACCAAATCAAATAAAGTATAAGTAATAATCTATGTATAATAATACAAACATGCATAACTAATACTTCCTATATCCTATTTATTTGTCCCTTTTTTGACTTGACACAACCTATTAAGAAAATAAATTTGACATAACAAGCTTACTATTTTACCCCTATTAATTGATAGAATCCCAAAATCAATTTACTTATTAATTGAGGATATCATAGATTAAAAAAAAAATTGTATTTTCTTAATTTGTCAAAAATAACAAGTAAAAAGGGACCCAGGAAGTACAAGCATTAGTATTGCAAGCATAATGTATTAGCATGATTAAAGACATAATTATCCCTCGAAACATTTTCTACATCTTTTCTACGATATTTGTGGATTGGAGTTTATAAATATATTATTTTAAAAAAAAAAATGAAATAATACATATTATTTTTAAAATATCAATCAAATAATACATTATTAGAAAATAATATCTAAAGAAATATTATAAATATAATTAATAACTAATATATATATATATATAAAATATTATTCTTATACATCTTATCGAACGGCCATATATATATATATATATATATATATATATATATATGGGTGAAATTATTAAAAAAAACAGTTGCAATAATGAAAATGAAAGTGGCGCATGCTGAAAAAATTGGAATGTATATTGTAAAGAATGTTAACTTTTGAGGAGTAAAATGAAAATAATAATTAGAGAATGAAGAAAAAGAAGTGCACTTTTTTTTTTATATAAAAAATAAAACATAAAAAGGAGAATAATTGAAAAAAAAAAATGCACGTGGAATCTAATACCCATGATATAATAATTGGCCCCCCAAAAATGAATTATATTAGGTGGTGGAGTGGTCCAGCATAAGTGATGCCGAACAGACTGTAAATAACCATTACATTAAATCTAACAACTCATTTTGATATACCAATAAATACTTTCACACAAATCATGTGAAGTAAAAGAATGATGAAAAGATTACGAAATGTGGTGGAGTAGATGTGACTGTTTCTATCTTAATAAGATGTTTTGGATTTAAACTCTAAATATAGAACAACTCTTGGTAGGAAGCACTTTCTTTCGAATGAAGTGTGACTTCAGATATAATCGAGCTTTAATGCAGATACTAAATATCGAATGAGAAGTCTTTTAAAAAGAAGAAGAAAAAGAAATCGTGAATAAATGAATCATGAATCTAACTCAATTTCAAAAATTAATTCATGTATATTAAAAGACGATCTAAACCTTTTTTCGTCCCACATCAGAAAATTCAATATTCCACCTTATTCTTAAGATTGGATATCTGAAAAGTAGATAATTTATTATGAAGCTCAATATTGATAACAATAATTGAGTAAGCTCTGCTTCAAGACGATATAAGAAGACCAGCCATCCTTTTTTTTTCCATCCCATATGAATTCTTCTAACAAAATTTTGTAATTTTATACGCATCACATGAATTTGGTAAGGGGATATTATTTTTGTATGAAAAAAATAATCAGTCACTAAAAATGTTTTTTAAGAAACAAATTTTCTATTTTTTTTTTTTTAAAAGGAAAAAACATGACTTACTTCACTTACTAATGTCACTCATTAATTCTAGACATGATAAAATGGTAAGCTTTGTCCTCATATAGGGGAGAAGTTGTACTAGTATGGTTTGGCCAAAAAATAAATATAGTATAGTCTCTATCCTAAGCTAAGATAATCACTTTGATGAGTCAACCTAGGCCCTAGCTATTTGAAGTTTGAAGAAAAAAATTAGAAGAATTAATTATACCTTTATATCTATGTCCTTTCCATACGGGCCTTAGGAATGTAGAAACTTGTTGGCTATTGAAATTATCCTAATTTTTTTTAAGGGAAACTAAGTTGACTTAATGTAGAGCCAAGGATTCAACATCCCAATCTGATTAGAAGAAAGTTTCAATTCGAAGTGTGGGCTACTAATACTAAGAAAGGTCCATTTCCACCTTTGAAGCAAAAAGATTTGATAGGTTGGTCAATTAGAGCCGATTGTTTCCTTCATTTCGTCCTTAATTAAGATTTCGTTGTTTCAAATTTGAGCATGATGTATAAAGTCATTTATTTTTTATTTTTTTTAAAAAGAAGAATATTTTACTCCTAAAAGTAGATTTCTTATCTTTTTGTATTCGCAAAATAAATTAAAAAATATACTAAAAGCATTTATATATTAGGCAACTACTGGGGCTACTAGTGAACCCTACTGTCATTTACTAACATATTGCAATCCTATCAAAAGGCTATTTCATCTTTTGGCAAATTCTCTACTAAAAAAATAACCTTTTGAGACAAGCAAGCCAGAAATAGGAAAATAGAGACTGCCATCAACAAAGACCACTAAATAAAATTCCACAAAAATGTTGAGAAATCGCGGTCAGAAAAAAGACTTGAATACACACTGAATGGTGAGCATTTCAGTATCGAAGAATTCTAGATTTCTTCAGTAATGGAATTATGATAAACTTATCCACTCAAGATATCTTTTGTCTCCAACCAGAGCCAAAGTACATTGTAGCAGTCCACATTCTTCAAAATACGCCAGTAAATGAAATGAAAAAACAATTGTTTCTTTCCTTTTATTCCTAAATAACAGATGAACTCACCGAATCCAACCCCACAGGAGGATCCAGAAAACATCTCATGAAGCCAATTAGTAGCCCCAGTAATCATTTCGAATTTCATCATCAAATTTCTTCTTTAACTCAGGATGCTTCGCAAAGTATTCTTCTGCTGTCATGGTACTGAGTTTTTTCTGTAAATGAAAACAGAGCTACACTTGAATATGCATATTGAGGAAGAGAAAAATTAAATTGATGTGTTTACTGGATATAAAGGAAATGAAGGGGCAACTCTGCATCACCTTCAACTCTTGGACCTCAGCAACTTCCTTTTCTAATCTTTCAGACTCCTTGAGAGATTGCTTCTCAGCTTCTTTCAGTTCCACCAACTGCAGTTTTGTCCAACTAATTTCATTAAACAATTACTGGAACATGAAACTTCTATATTTTTGAAACATGAAAATTCAATTTAGCATCAACACTTTTAGAACATGCACACAACATAAGCGGACACAAACATAGATCCTGTTGCAAGTACGAAATCTGATGACAACCAATAAAAATATTTACATTTGAAACATGTAATTCACAAGATGATTCTTGTAGGATGAGTTGTTATCACTTAGTTAAATACCTTAAACTTGCTTTGCCTTTTGTTCCATTTAGGGGCAGTTGAATGCCTCTGTGTGTGGCTGACTACAGCCTACTCATCTTAGAGAGAATCAAATTAGCACAAAAGTATTCAGTTCAGAGTAGTGTTCAATTGATAGGACTCTATCTTACAACTTTCTATAACAATGGTGAATTCAAATTAGCACAAAAGTAAGGGTTCAGTTCTCAGTATTGTTCAATTGATAGGACTCTTATCTTACAACCTTTTTTTTATAATAGTGGTACCTTGGCTTAACTTGGTGCACTTCGACTATTCTACAAGGCACCTGCTATCTCCCCACCAGGACAGGTACCTAGCAACTGTGTCCATCAAGACTTATCCCTTAACAGTGGGTGCATTTTGTTCTTTCTTACTCACTACTATTTTAGAACGAAGTCAATCATACAACTAACTATTCCACTAGTATATCAACAGAGATACAATAATTAGGAAACAGAAGAAATTACAAGACCAAACTATCAGGGAGGGGAGTAGTAACATGATTTCCCTTACCAAAGCATCAAACTTGGGTTTGTATTGAGGAGTAACTGTGTCCTCAAACTTGGGGATCTCAATGCCTGCAAGACAACATTATTAAAACCACTAACCCAAGTTAGGATACATTAGTTTGAACAAGAAACATAATAATTATAAGTTGAATCACCAACTTTAGATGATTGTAGTTGCATCTTCCAAACAATATTAGGCAATAGGCATGACCTCCATAGATCCAACAGTGATAGAAGGTAATACATAACAACAAGGCTGTCTAGTGTTCAAACAAGAAAAAATTTCAACTGACTGCAAAGAAAATTGACAGGAGACAGGTAGGTGAAATTTAACCCATGAAAATATAACTCGCCTTACTCACCCAAATTAGGATGGATTAGCTGGGTATATATTCATTGGTGGGTCATTTTGGTAAAAGATTGCAAGAAAAATTTCAGATGAAAGAGGGTAGAGGTCAAGTAGAAAGCACCCTCCACCTCCAACCTGACGGTTGTGGGTTCAAGCCATGAAAGAGGGTAGAGGTCAAGCAGAAAGCACCCTCCACCTCCAACCTGACGGTTGTGTTTATGTATCCAAAATGGTGTTGTGGAACAATCTGAGAATAAATTAACAAGAAGCCAAGAAGACTGATAGGGAGGAGCAGAGTATAAATTGAAATTGTTTTTCCCCGTGTCACTGAAATAAGGGAAAATCTAAGGATCTTATTAATCTAGAGGACGTGTGTATTTCAAACAGGATCTATGGCATTTCGTGAAAATTCTGAGACTAAAAAATCGCAATGGATTGAGTCCCTTGTCAAACACCATGAAATTTCACTCAACGAGCAGTTCAAAGAAAAAAGAAAAAGGAGTAACAATATTTTGTAAACCTGGTCAGTGGTCAGCAAACCAGATGTAAAGCAAGAATTTTAGAGTGCATACCATTAGTTTTGATAGGAAAGTTGCAGCTGATGTTGGTTATACTGGCTATTGTTCGTGGCTCATTCACCTTATAACAAAGTTAAGACTAAGTTTTCTAGTGTGAAAGGTTTGTATACATGGCCTAGCAGTTGGAGAGGGGATGCCTCATTTCTTTGGGTCCAAAACATAATTGTAAGCATAAAAAAGAGACAATTTTAAACAAAACAAATAATTCATCAGAACTGTCCATGAAGATACTTCACACTCGTTAGTTCTTTAGGATTTTATCCAAGACCTCAAGTTCAGACTTTACTTTGACTCCCCCTCACCCGGAGCTACTTAAGGCATAATCTTTTAAGGGCTCGTTTGGTTGGGGAACAAGTTATCTCAAGATTGTTATCCCACCCTCGATGTGGGATAAAAATAACACTACAATCCCGTGATGATATCCCAAACAAACATGGGATAAACTCATCCTAAAATTTATCCCGGATTAGTTATCTCTTATCCCCGAACCAAATGAGCCCCAAGTCTATTACCCTCATGCTGACAGACAAAATCCATGTTTTCTCACAGCTGTGTCAAGCTATCCAAAACTTAGTGCATCTGATGGACATGACAGCTACACAAAGATATTAACTCTTTCATACTTGAGCCTGAGTAAAACAAAAGATAAAATCTTTCATAGCCAAGCAAACCAAAGTGAAAAACCTGGACCTTTGGCCATGTTTAGATCTCAAGAGTATACTTGGTGTTGTGAGTTTGTCACTTAACTTTTATGTAACAAGAATTCCTTGTATGGCTAATTCTTTTTTTCACTTATTAATTACCAGTTAGTTCCCAGGAACAGTTCTATTTTCAGATAAATTATGGCAGAACTGGATCCATCAAGTTCAGGCACCTCACTTAACCTTCATTGCTCTAAACCTTCTCAGCTTCTCTACTGTGGAAGCTCAAACACACATTCGCCCCAACTTGCTACCAGCAAGAATATTTAACTTTTAATTAAAAACTCAAAGAGTCCTCACTCTGGAACCTCCAGTAATTTAACATGACACATGACAGGGTCAGGCAAGCAGTAAATAATATGCATAGAGCTTATTAAAAAACTGCTCCAATACTAGATAGTAATATTCTCCGAATTATGCACCACAGTAAACAACAAATATAGCCAAACAAGCACATGTCATTCTTAATAATCTTCATTATGTAAAGAAAATGGAAAATGGTATCTTTTCTGACAAAAGAAGTTGCACAAACAACTCATTCCAGAAACACTTCATCCTTAGCAGTATTAGTGATGACCATGCACTCAGTAATTGCTACACTAAAGTCCTTCAACAAGAATTTTAGGATAAGTGTTTGGAAAATATGCTAGAAGAGTTGAACGTTTTCTTTTAGCAACAATGATTTGATTATTTTCCATAAAAACACAAAGGAACAAAGATTAGGAGCAAGAAATCCTGTGCTTGTCTTCATTAGAATGAGCTAAAAAGAAATTTATGGTCGATATCTTGATTGAACTCTTATAATGCTGGATGCTATCACCGAACAGACTACACAGGACACATAGTAAAGAAAAGATCGTAAATGCAAAAAGAAACCTGATGTTCCACATACTTTCATAGGCTTCTTTGTACATGTCTACCAAGCGAGAACCAATTCCTTTCCTGTAATATTCCCAGTTTATGGGCTCAGGCTCCTGCATGATTAAGAAGTGAAGATCCCTTATGCGTTAGAGCCTCTAAATTTATCCAAGTACAATAAATTAAACACATTAGGAAGGATTGGATCTCAGAAGTGTAACGATACAGAACAATGATCAACAAACAACAAACTCAAATCATGCCGCCAAGTTTCCAATGCTTAGTTAGAAACTAAGTATGGCAACAAGAACATTCTAAATGATACTACAATCAATTCGAGCAGTCAGATTTAATCCTTCAACCAACACAATTCCATAGCTCGCACGAGAATATATAGCCTAAACTGACCAAGCTCTTGATAGAATCAATCAATCAAGTATGCCTCAATCCCAAACTAGGTAGGGCCACAATACAATCCTTTGTACACATTCCACTCTCTTCCAGCTATATAAATATATAGTCATAAATGAGCATAAAAACATTAGAGTTTCAATCAATCAAGTAAGCCTCAATCCTGAACTAGTTAGGGACAATTCAATCCTTTGTACACATTCCACTCCCTTCCAGCTAATATGTCATTGAATGCCCAATAACAGTTCTCTAAACCAAAAGTTCTATAAAGCTCACACTAATCCCTACACTGACAGATAAATCTCCAATCAAACAAAAACAACTACTTGCAGATGTCAATCACCAAAACAATCCATCAATGAACACTAAATTGTTTTTTTTTTTTTAAATGACAAGTCAAACGCACACCTAAAGTGTCCCGATTTTTCGAGTTTACCTATCAGGTGTTCGAGTTCCTTAGTTTCCTGCCTAAACTATCACCAACTATTTATCTAAACACATCTCAACTATCAATTATTCCTAAAAGATGGTGATATTTCAAGTAGGAAAAGTGAAAAACAACTGATAATTGGTGATAGTTCAAGTAGTAAACTCGCACACCTGATATTAGATACGGAACTCGAAAAAACGAATAACCTAAATCATAGATCCAGCAATGAAACCCTAGATCTACATAAAAAGGTAATCAATACATAATCGGAAACGAGAGAAAAATAGAGAGGTACCTGGCTGAACTTGGTTTGGAGTTGTGAGTTGACATCATCGAAAGCACGACGGAGATTAGAAAACTCCTTGCGAGCTTCATCGGTGACAAGAAGCTTCGCCATTCCTTCCCAATCAATAGTCCTGCCGGCCTTGAATGTCACATCGGCGATCTTCTTCACAGTTCCGCTCATTTTCGATCTCTTTTGTATTTTCTCTTCGTAATCTTTTCGGCTGTCTGTTTGATATGGTGTGAATGTGATGAGATACAAAGGGCTTCCTCTATTCTCCGAATTTTAATTTAACAATTTTAACATTTACCCCCCTTTTTTTTTTTCCTTTTTTCAACTTTTTTTTAGTAGCATGGGATTGAATAGTAATTTTAGTCTTAGTAGGCGTTTGGCCATGCGATATATGGTATCGTGAGATAAAATCAATGTTTGGACATGTGATTTTACGCTGATTTCATCTCATGATTCCATATCATGAGATGCGGTTCCATATTCTCCAAAAACCATGATATGGAATTATATGGTAATTCCATATCATGATTTGAGATATTTTAATACAAAAATTGATCCACGAGTTTATATTTTATTAAAACAACCCCACATTTATATCTACTAACCATTTATTTCATATGTAAATAAAATTTATAATCACATTATTACTTTTTAAAATTTATTATTCTCACCAACATATAGTCACTTTAACTCACACCAACCGATTGTTAAAGTGATGAAATATTTATGGTCTATGAGCATGAAAATATAATTGCGGATGATATTGACCAACAAATGGCTCAGAGTAACAATGTTGGTTTGTCTTCTTGGTCACATGATTGAGAAATGCAAGTTCAACGTGAGGAAATTATCCGTATTATGTGGGAGGATTATATTAAAGATTAGTACACTACAATTTATGTTCAATTTTTTTTTTTATTAAATTAAAGTTAGATAAAACAATTACTTAAGTGGAGAACAAATAGTTTGTAATAATTTATTATGCAATTTTATAAATTTTTGTTTATTTGATAAGATTGAATAAACAATTGGGACTATTTAAATAATTTTACAACTTATAGAATTTTTATGTTTATCAGAAAATATACAACACAAAAATTTCATATCGCATGTCCAAACAAAACTTCAATTTCATCTCATGATTCCATATCATGATACCATATCGCATGGCCAAACGGGTTAATATTTTTATTTATTTTCAATGTGCAAGTAATGGCCTGAAGCTATCATGTGCTCGACTATGACTGAATGCTTCTAAGTCAGAATCCGGCTAGAAACAACTCATGTGCCCGTCATCTGCTTGCCGACTCACAGTAGGGGCCCCAAGGGCACGTTTCATTGGGAAGTGTTGCAGTGACCGTCTTGAATACAATTTTCATCGAGCGAAAGTGATGTTCAATTTTTTGCAAGTTGTTTAAGTTACTTATAAATTATTTGATTGATTGTAATCTTAGGAGTAGAATTGATAAACTAGATTTTGCCTTCAAAACTAGTCTAATCTAGCTTTTTATTTAAGTAGGATTGTGTTAAAATGAATGAAGTGTATAAATCGTTATATATCAAAATGTCAAACTTATTTCCTACTATTTTACATTTCCTTGAAAAGAGGCGAAGAGTGACCATTGTTAAAAAAAATAAAAATAGAAACAACCTTCTATCTATTCCACTAAAACTCTCTTGCTTTGCTTTCCTGTAGTACCACTAAACGAGTGATGTCTTCATTTTGCTTCAATTTGTCACTATCAAATCGATTTAGCATGTTAACAAATCGACAACTAATGATATACAAAACTGGACCAAACCAACCAATAAACACCCCCTAGACTGCGGAGCATAACAACAGCCCTACAGACCTGAGGTGCAACAGGCATCATATGATAGATTCATTTTTGTGAAGGGGTCACAACTCACAATTCTGGGAAATAAACAGGAAAGACGTTGAATAAGCAATTTTTGTACTTAAAAAACAACCGATAATCTGTCTTTCATCATCGAAAGGATGGTTTGGCTTTCTAAACACAATTAGCCTGGGTTACAACACAGATATATATATATACATATATATATATATAACAAAAAAGGAGGCAATGTTTACTGATGAAGTGACCAAGACAAGAGTCACATAATACCACAAAATGTGCTAATTTATCCAGTAAATTCCCAAAATTGACCAAGTATTCCAGATAGTCGAGTTCCAATATAAAGAATGATGATGAAACATAGCACTAAGGCTGCCACTATAACATTCAGAAGTAGTAATCATCATAATCGGTTTCATAATCGCTTTCATAATCATCATCGTCATTGTCATCGTCATCGTTATCGTCATCTAAAATGTTTTCCTCATCCCAAAGCTTACAGGAGCAAGTTGCTTTCTTGTCCATCCACGGTGCTCCGCATGTATAACAAAATTCATACCCACATCTGTACATACAGGTAAAAATGTTGTTAGTGTAATATATACAAACGATACAGTACAACACAATTGTAATCAACAGAGGTAAAGAGAAAATTTTAGGCCCAGTAGGTATCACGTATGACCACAATTGAGGAAGAACGAAACATCTCAAGACAACAGATCACTAGTTCATCTTTGGGTTCTATTACACACAAATATAAAAGCAAAAAATTAAGAAGATAATAGAGTCACTCCTGCTAACCCATCCGAGTGTTGTTTATCCTCCTAGCACTAAAGCACATTCCAAAATTCTTACTGTTAGCAGCAAAAGTAAACTCATATGCATTAATTTATGGACCCTCCTATACATGGCTCCCAATATACAGCAGGATTAACCAAGGTTAATTATCTGTGGGCCGTGGGTACTGATATGATCAACTAAAGCTGAAAGTGAAGGTACTAACTCAAACATACAAGTTTTAGTTGGAAAGTGATCACCACCATAAAAATATCAAGACATACTGGCCAGAATTGTTATACAAAAAAAAGGCAGAAATACTTCTCACAAGGTCAACTGATATCATGGCATCAATATTATGTATAAGAACCAAGGCTTACACAAGCGATGTCATTCTCCCATTATCCGCAAAGAGCACAGACCCACAATTTCTTTATGTTGGAAATATGTACCTCCTTACTGAACTTGGAGAGTAAACTTCTAGTAAAATGTTACACAAATATATTCACTGAAATACTTTTTCTGATAAGCATATTTACTAAAATAATTAACACTATGTCCAGGGGATATTGAACCAGCCTGGATAACCTATAACACAACGGCTCCACAGACAGGAAAGGAGGGGAGAGAGGGGGGACAGAAAAGAAACACAAGTGTAAGGCCAGAACAGGCACCTCAGTTGAAAAAAACCTACTAATATAGCTGAAATCCTGAAACAATGTCTGAAATGGAACAAGCAATCGGAGTGCAACAATAGCTAGTAGGAATATTTTTTTAAGTGTACAATAACAAACTCTTTTGTAGATGAGGCCTTGAGTGCAAAAAGTGTCATGTAGAAAGAAACAATACATCAATAGAGGGTAAAATGACAAAATAAAAGAGCAATCAAAATGTGGCCCAAAAGTATCAGCAAGGTACATGTAGAATAATACATATATATAGTTCGGTCCAATAGAAATGTCCAACATCATAAACAAGTTGTTGTTTTCCTAATCAGTTTTTTTGGAGGAGGGGGCGTGCACGATGCAAGGGCAGAGACAAACTTTCATTTTAACAGTAGAGGGAAGCATATGGCTCAATAGTGTTCACTTGATCCAGTCTAACTTTCATGGAGATTATAGCAAATAGTTATATATCTTGTATGACAGTAAGGTCATATCAAAGCAAAGAATAGTTTAGACAGCATAGATATATTTACAGGATATACTAATTGCATCAAGGAAAAAGACACTTATTTGACTAACGTGATTCCAAAATTTGTGAGTCAACTTATTTCATGTTTGAGTCAAACAAATGGAACTTGAACACCCTTGTCTTTACCTGCAAGTTATGTGGTAGCACCCTGCTGCAAGTTCAATCATGTGGTTGCACTTTACACATTGGCGCCACAAATTCGTTTCTGCGAGGGTTTTCAACTTACGATCTTCCAGAGGATTAGGATTTCTCTTTCTGTACTCATCGCAAGCGATATTGCAGTGCCAAGGAACTTTGCAATTGACACAAAACAGGCAATTGCATTTTGTACATTTCCTGATTCCAAGTCTTTCAGCTCCCAAAAAGGAACCCTTACTATATTCTAAAACTTCAGATTTTGACATTAGTGCCGAGCACTTCGGGTAAGGGCAGTAAACCTTTTCAGTTACAGGGATAGAAGCTTCCTTAATACGTTGCTTCATAATATCAATTAACTTTGGTGTCAAAAAGTTACTGCAGCTATCCAGTTTCAAATCTGAATTGCACTCTGCATGAGGACACTTAGGTACTATACCATGAAGCAGCTTCACTTCAACATGTTGTTTCATACAGGAGACACAATAACGGTGTCTACAATCATCAACCAAGAAAATCTGACCAAAATTAGTCTCTTCAAAACAAATAGCACAAGTTTCGTACATATTCCTTGAAGCAGCTGTCTCTGCGACTTTCTCAACTTGAGAAGTCATTGCCTCTCTTGCAAATTTAAATGCAAACTTAATTTCATTTCGAGGCACAAGAGACGGCTGGCAAAATGAAAACTTTAGTCGAAGCAAAGCCACTTGATTTAGTAAAGCAGCAACCTTCCGCTGTTTGGCTGACCATCTGCCTGTAACCTACAGTTGCCCAAACACATAACTTCAGCAAATTAAGCACTTTGGAAGCTTGAGTGATATTCAGCTGTTCAATATATGACGGCAAAACTAAACAAAACTGTAGTAGGTGTTCAATATTTGTGCTAATACTTACCGTAATACATTCCCTTTTCCCTTTATTGTAGATAGACAAAAAAATTCAACTGACAAAGACAACTAAATAATTTGAGCAATAAACTCTTCCTTTATCCGGATAGAACAGCTTAAAAGAAATGACTGCTGAAGGAAACCTTTGACTAGTGGAAATCATAGCTCCTTAGATGTATCATCTATGTAGGCTTACACATGTGAGCTCATTCTGCTCACAATACCAGGAAGATAATGAAGTGACCCTGTACTATGTTTAAGTCAGATAAACCTTCAACTCTTATATAAAAAATAAAAAATAAAAAAAAAATAACTTTAGCTCTTCAACTCCAGAAAATATAAAATGTACTTGTATTAATTTACATTATGATCAAAAACCAACATTGTATCATGGATGTATCCTGATATGTTTTTGTTAATAGAAGAACAGTGTGCCAGCAGATAGCTAGGAATGAGCTCTAGTGACTAATCTTCTAGAGTCCCAGAAGTCAAAACAGAATTGCTAAAAACCCGATATATCTTACCGCTCCTAATCACTTGGACACTATGGTATGAAGCTTCCAGCTGTCCGAATTTATCTGACACTCTCTTTGATGTTCTATACTATTTGACATCATTTATATACAACTTCCAATCAATGTGGATGAACAATTGTAAAATTGGTAAAGTCTCCCTTTATCTTTTCATAAACCAAAAAAGAAACAAAAGATCCCAGCAAAGCTAAAAAAATGTTACGTAATGAGCTATACGGGTATCTTTAATGTCCTTATAACAATCCTTGAAACATAAATCCTGTATAACTAACCTATGGACCAAACAACCTATGAAATACCAATATTAAAACACCATATAAAATTAATTGATTAAGTGAAATAGCTGGACTTACAAATTGGAATATAGGAAAGTAATCACAATAGAAAACGACCCTTCTCAAATCCAAGGCGATTGCAGCATTCAAACCTTCAATAAGGGCCTTAAACTCAATGCACTGGCGATTCATTGCATTTCCAAAAAACGGCTTCCTCATTTCGAACAATAATTCATCTCTGGAATCACAAATGGCAACTCCAATCCCACCAAAAAACACATTTGGAGAAAAATTCTCCACTAAACCCTTGAAATAAACCCTAAAAAGCTCTTTATCCTCACTTTTGGATGTTCCTTCTCCAAAAGGAAGCTCAAAATTGTCTCCATTATCCTGCCACTCATCCTCCGGCATACGAAGAATCTCTTGAGCAACACGATGATCATGAATTCGACGCTGAAGGTCATCACGCATAATCCTGAATTCCAATTCGCTAAGCCTGCGATCATCGATTTCTCGTTCAAGTTGCAAGATTTCCGAAGTTTGCACGTCGGCGAGCTTCGAAATTCCGTCGTTCGCTGAAGAGGAATTCGGTTGGGGTTGAAGTAGCGTGGGGGTAGGTGGTGCAGCGGTGGAAGTGGAGGGTTGCATAGAGAGGGAGACGTTGATAGCTTCTTGGAGTTGAAGTTGATAAGCGAAATCAAAGTCGAGGTCGACGTCACGCGCCGCCATGAGTTCCCGGCGTTGCTCGGCGGCGAGAGTTTTCAGGTCTTCAGAGTCCATGTCCATTTTGTTCTTTGTAGAAACAGAATTGTACAAAAAATAAAAACTGTTACTCATTTTTATACTTTCCCGCTAATTAGAATAAAAGATAATACATTTGCACCCCTCAGCTTGACAACTTTCTTACAGTTACATACCTTAAGTTTGTAAAAATGCTACAACCTCTCTAAAATTGCTTGAAAATATAAGCCATATATCTGTTCACCTGCCATAAAGAGTGTATCAGCTTACTTAAAGACGTGTTAAAGAGAAAATAAAATAATTAAAATGATGAAATTTCCGCACATGTTTTTTTATTGAACATGATATAACAAAACAATTAACAAAAAAAATCAATAAGAAAGTATTCTTATCACTAATGATTATTTATATTTTACTGTTTTTAAGATAAAAAGAATTTTTATGAGTCCTACTTTGACTTAATCATATTGTCTTTTTTTTTTCTCTCCTCTATCTTCTTCCAAGAGTGGTAACACATAATTCTTTCGCTATTTTATACAATCTTTTGTCATCTATGTGTGTATTGTCATAGGCTCATAGTCACCTATCATCACCTATAACATTGAATAACTATCGATTCTATTCACCATTTATATATATTTTTAACGATTTTTAAAGATTAAAAATTTTCTGTAACTTTTTATGATTTGATATTTGGTAAGTTTATTTATATAAAAATAAAAATCTACCTAATTATTTGATCACATTTATAAATATAAATCCATATAAAGACTTACATTTTTATTTGAAAATAACAATAATAATAATTGATCCAATACAATTAAGAAGATTTCAAAAATATCAGCATCCCTCGTTATCGCTATGTAATGGAATTTATAGATTGTAAAAACTTTTTTGAAGAATCAAATTCAATTTTTGACAAATTTATAGCAATTTTTTTTATGACTTTATGTAATGTATAATATGGTAAAAATAAACAATGAAATAGATTGTATATTGAATGCAACTTTTATATAACATAAATTAGAAGTATTATTATTCAACTATATAGAATTTACTATAAATGATTACTAATTAAGTAAAAATGACTATAAGTTAGATAAGTACGGTGTATATTAAATACTTGTACGTTTCAACCTCTAAACTTCGAGCTCCCAGATGAATTAATAAATTTAAAATTACTAATCATATTTTCAGATTTTTGATTAAAAAATTATGTGAATTTATGTACTATTACTTTAAAAATAATTTATTTTTTGCTGCCATGGAGGTAAAATTTGAATGAAATTACCATTAGATATTATTTCTTCTAAGTATATAAAAAAATGATTGAGCATTCCGTACATAAAAATTTGGATAAAATCAATGTTAAAAAATAGGTAAAAATTTGAAAAAAAACTAAAAATACACCAATATTACAAACGTGAGGGATTATTAGTGTTTCCATACTAAAACTTTAAGGATGACTCTACGTACAACCAAAAAATAATGGACTATTTTGAGTATTTCTCAATATACATGCATCACTTTTTTAATAAAAATTAAGTACTACTCTATTGATTGCAAAATTGATGAGTATATTTCCCTTTTCCCTATATATATAGAACACCTACCCCCAATTCCTTCAAGGTTTTGCGTTCCCAGTACCAAGTTCTTCACTCTCTCTATCAGTCTTCTCACATATACAACAATGGCGGAACCCAAAGTCAAATACGATCGACAGCTCAGGTGAATTGTTTGCTATACTTTTAAGGCTATGCTACGGTTTTTTTGCTTTCGGTTATCGTTATGATCTCCTTTTCTACCCAATTACTTTCTGAAACCTGTCACTACTCTACCATTGAACTTGTAGCTCTTACTGTTATCGCAGTATCATAGCAGAAATCAGAAAATGCAGCAAAATCATATATATGATAGAAATATCAGTTGATTACGACTCAATCCTAAATTAGTTGAGGTTGGATAGGTAATGCTATGTACCTAATGCACTGTATTGAGGCTCATTTTGTTCCAATAATAAGTACTTTTGAGTTTTAAGTCAAGGCTGAAAACCATGTCGTCTCCTGGTCATATCCTAATGGAGATAAAAATATTAGGTTACTTTTTTTTTGATGCTGGTGTTGGAGGTAGTAGGTAATCGTAGAATTAGTTTTGAGTTGCATGCAAACTGATCAGAACACCACAATTAGTGGGAAAAAAGGGTAGAGGGAAGTCCTCCAGATTTAAGTGTGTACCAAGTGGAATATTTTAGTAGAGAAGGAATAGGTGCGGCATCTGTGAATTTTTACATATTTATCCTTACAGTGACGGTGCAAAATTTGTGTCAAGCAGTAGTTGCATATATTCTGGAGTTACTCCTAGCTTGGAGTAAGTTTATAGTCAATTGTGTTTAGTAAATACATGTTTAGTGTTGTTATTTGGACTGTCAATTGGATTATGCTAAACATGTTTCTCTGATAACAAGGTTGTAGTAGAAGGTATCAAGTAGTCTTTGAACAACAATTGTAAATTATCTTCAATAACGTTCACTTTTTCATCAATAGTATCAGAATTAAGCTTTTAAAAACAAAATTTAACAAAATCCAGTTTATATTGAGGGGCAAGGACCATGGCTATAGATAAATGACACTATATGATTCCCAATATTTCTTTATAGAAGTTGCCACCTCACTCATCACTGAATCCTTACTATTTTGTGTTTTTCCAATAACATTTCAATTCTCCATACATTAGGAAGATACAAAATTTGCCGTGGGGTACTTGCATCCGAAAAAAAGTCTTAATGTCATTAGATGCCCTAAAATATGTAGCTACAAGCTCAACCCCTTTCCATTCATCTTCAAAAAGGCCATGTTTAAAATCAGGTTTAACCAAGTCATAATGAATATACACCTGCTTATACAAAAGAACACTTCCAATCATTTGATTGGTGGAATTCCACCGAGTAGGCATATCTTGGCATAGCTTTTTAGAACATGGTAGATCAAGGTTACGCACTCCACAAATTTCACTGTTTTTGTTTCTGAATTCTTGATATACTTAACATCTTCTCTAGTTTTCTCAATAGCTACATCAGCCTTCTCTAAACCCGCCTTAACAGTTAAGTTAAGAACGTGATTTCCACAACGAGCATGAAGAAACTTTCCCTCACAAGCTAGTGAACGCATCAAAGACAAATGGTTTTTCAAATTATCTACCTCACCGTTATTGCAAGTAGCACTATCTAAAGTAAGGGTAAAGATTTTCTTTTCGATTCCCCATTCTTATAGAAAATCAATCAATAAATGACCTAAAACTGCATCCGAAAGTGGAGGAGTAACATGACAAAAAAATCAAAATCCTCTTCTGAGAAACTCAATTTAAGTCCACATAATGAGCTATTACATACATATAGCTATTAGATACTAATGAACTCCACATGTCTGATGTCAAGCGCACACTACTAGATATCATCGCAAGCTGGAATACATGGAGAGTTGATAAGTCCATCAAGAAAGTCTGGGTGATGATCCCTGGTGTTATCTTTTGGTGTTTATGGACTGAAAGGAACTGTAGATGTTTTGATGGGATCTCAACTCCAAACCACTCTCTTTAAGCTAGATGTTTACTTATGCCGTGCAGTTGGGTCAATTTAACCCTTGTATTTAGCACTGAATAATTTCTTGACTTTGTTAGCTTTCTAGTATTAGTTTGAAGATTGTAATGGGGCTTAGAACTTTTGCTTATGCTCTCTGTGAGCCCTTTTGCCTATTCTGTAAGTTTGCATCTGCTTGATGCTTTTTAGTGAAATACCTTACTTCATAACAAAAAGAAGATGTCATTGCAAGCTCAATTTTTAGAAGTTCTTTTTCCCTTGCATACATATTCAGGATATTTGACTTGGCTGTGTTTCTTGATAATGTGCCTCACTATTGGATTTAAATACGAATGAATGTCCATGATGCCTTTATGTTCTACAAAACTGAAAGCAATGATGCATACATATGGATACTTCATATGACCAACGATATTTTCTCTCAATAAATTTTTTTGATCTATTGGTTCACTTTTAGGCTTGAGCCTCCTTTTCCTTATTCAAAGAATGCTTTACTGAGAAATTTGCCTTAGATTTGATGTTCCAGATGTAGGGGCCATTATGTAGTCTTGTTCACAAAGTGTGCATTGCACTTTAAACTTCCCATCACTAGAAATATCCGGCTCAAACCTAACAAAAGAATCTCAAACAACAAAAGTTTTCCTTTTGCCTTGTTTTAACTAAGTTGAAGTACTTTGTTCGCAAGAATCCGCATTACCTTCCATTGACATCTCTACCTAAAGCAACAATTACATATTATGAATACTGTACACTCTGAAAGGGAAGCAGACAAAGGAGTACATGTACAGTAGTTCATGAAGAAAATCAATAACAAGCAGGGCAAAATCACAAGCAAATAATCACAAATTACCAGCCCCATTTGTCCAATTTTTCTAATAAAAATCCAACCACCTCTTCACCACCACTATCCATCATCCTCAGTAATAGAGAGCAACAACATTTAATATTACACAAAATTAAATCAGAAATTAAGTAAAATAGAAAAATAAAAGAGGAGCGGGGAATTCCTATTAACCTAAAACGTCAATAAGAAGAAAAATGAGGACGTGGAGGTAACAATAGTGCCTGATTACTCAGTGAGGTAGTGGTAGGAAGGGGGTAATGATTGAGGAGAAAAACAGAAAAAAGAAAAAGAGGGAGAGAGAGAGAGAGAGACAGGCTCTACGGAGAAGTCGTCGGAGACTGGACAGTGTTGGCCGGAGCTTGGGTGGTGTTTGCCGGAGGAAGAGGCATATGCTATAGCCGGTAGAGTCAGTAGCACATTTCTTTTTCGATATGGATAATTGGTATATTGTAGGTTTTATTATTCATTTATCCATATTTTAAGTGGATAATATGGGTTGACCCATATTTAGCTTATTTTTTAAATGTCACATATACAACCCATTTGAAAAGGGTTGGTTGAATGGATGGCCATTTTTATTTACAACTTAGCCGATTCTACTTAGTGGCATATAAGGCAGATACAATGTACATATCACACAAGACACACATCATTTGATGTGTTAAGCATATGTTAACTATAGGACTTGAATTTATTTACCCACGCTCATCGTAAAGTTAGATACTCCCTCTATCCCAATTTATGCCATGGACTTTCCTTTTTAGTAAGTGCCAAAAAGAATGATACCTTTCTATATTTAGAACTGAAAAAGGTCAAATTATGCCTTAAAGTATCTGAAATTGAGTTGATATTCCCTTTGTTAATAGTTTAGCTTAGATATGCTCTTTATTTAATCAGAACCCACAATTAACCTAATTTGCTGATTACTAAGTGAAAAAGAGCCAAGTATGCGAAATTGCAGATAATAATGAAGTTCTTTTGCAGGATATGGGGTGAGCAAGGACAAGCTACGCTGGAGAAAGCCAGTATCTGCTTACTTAACTGCGGTCCAACTGGTTCCGAAACTTTGAAAAATCTTGTTCTTGGTGGGGTTGGAAGCATCACTGTTGTTGATGGTTCCAAGGTTGAAGTGGGTGATCTTGGAAATAATTTCATGGGTATGTAACATGGTTGTATGTTTGCATCTACAGCTTTAGAAAGCAAACTTATTTTTTCTCTCCTATTTCTGGTAGTTGATGAATCAAGTGTTGGCGAATCGAAGGCTAAGTGTGTGTGCACATTCCTTCAAGAGTTAAATGATGCTGTTAAAGCCAAGTTTATAGAAGATTGCCCTGAGGAACTGATTGAGACAAATCCATCATTCTTTTCTCAGTTTACCTTGGTCATAGCTACACAGGTCACATGAATCATCTTGTTCTCATAAAAACATTTGACTTTGGCAGGATCCTATGTTCCCAACTTTTTTTAGAACTTAGATATCTTTATCAGGAAGGCTTCCTTGTACTTTTTTTTTTTTTTTTGAAACTGGTAATGTTGTATTCCTCAGCATTAAGGATATGCTGGAGACCTTCAAAAGAGGAACAAAACAAAAAAAGAGAGAAGGGGAGAAACTACTTACAGAGAGCCTAACAGATCTACACTACCTCCCTGCATATATATGTCTGTGTGTGTGTGTGTGCTATATTTATATGATGTATACATACTCACTCTCATATTGTCTTATAATACACACCAGCTGTATTAATTTCTTTTTGTTTTCGTTTTGAGAGAACTTTTGTTATAGTTTCATTTTAGTAGAATCTGCTTTATCTGAATTCTGATTATGTTTATGACCGGAGAATTTCCAGAAAATTCTGTACTGTGTAGCATGTCAATTTTGAAGAGTCCTGACAATTATGCCTCTTGACTAGGACTTTGCAAGTTACAATCATTTCAAGACACTTCTTATCTACTGTGTAGTATGTTGAATTTTGAGTGTATCTGTACTTCTGAACTTCTGAACTAGCACTTTGTGAGTTGCAATCTTTCCAATTTTTGATACTCTGAAATGTGTGATGATATTTGTTGCCATCTCCTTTTTGAAAGAGGTAGGAGCATGTTGATTTGAAAAAGTGAACAACTAATTTTTGTATCTGCATAATTATGGTAACAAGTTATCCAGTCTTTAATTGTAGAAGCAAGAACAACCCCCTTCTCCCCCTTAAAAAAAGAGAACAAAGATTCAAGCAAAGTACTGATCTGTTTCCTTTGCCATTAGGACATTTAAATGCATAATATGGCTAATTGTCTATCAGCAGATACCAGGACAAGGAGATTTCTGACAATTTTGTCTTGTGCTTTGTCTTTTCTATTTCAGTTGGTTGAAGATTCCATGGTGAAATTGGACAAAATCTGTCGGGAGGCAAATATTATTTTAATATTTGCACGTTCCTATGGTCTCATGGGTCTTGTCCGGATCAGTGTGAAGGTAATCTTAATGCTGCTTTCTTGCTATTTTAGGACTGATCCAACTTTGAAATCCAGTACTGATAGAGAACTGTGGTCCAGAGCAGAGACTACCATTAATCCATTATAATGTATTTCTTGTCAGGATCGTTTTTATTGTGAGGAACTAACTTGTAGAGAAACAACTGTCAAGTGATAGGAGCAGAGTGAAACAATGAATGAGCAAAGAATTAACGATGAGTTTGGTTGATAAAGCTCTCAGCAAACATAATATCATTTCTGTGTTGACCAGAATTTATCTTCTATCTGCAGGAGCATACAGTAATTGAATCGAAGCCTGATCATTTTCTAGATGATCTTCGGCTTAATAACCCATGGCCAGAACTTATGAGGTCAGCCTTTTCTTTGTGCTTTCCTCTATGCTTGACATGTTAGAGTTCTACAATAAATAATGATCTGTTCACTTAGCACCATCTCTTATTTTTAAACACATGCACCCTTGTGTCTTATGTTTCTTAGGATGATTTTGTGGAGTGGGGAGTATATGCCAGGAAGTAGGGGCACCCAAGGTGTGTGTATAATGATCAATCAAGTGGGTATAAATCCCGGAGACCAAGATTCGGATTTCAGTAGAGAGTAAGACAAAAAATCACTTGGTGATTCTTTTCATCTGCCTATGCCTTGATAACCAAACTTACCTGATACTTGTGCTGGCGGGAGGTAGAAGGAACCGGTGAATAACTGATATGCACAAGTTGGACTGGACACCATCGTTGTTGAAAAAAGATATTCTAAGGAGTAGAGGCTATAGCATTATCCTTTTCTTACAAGTTGCGGATGATATCACCATATTCTTGTTAGATCATAAAAGCGGCTTCATTTATGATCTAATAAGAATATGGTAATAACTTGGAAGAACAGGGTAGTCGTACTCCTTAGTATATCTATTTTACATTGCCCGGTAATGTCTAGTACTGCATTGGTTTGGTCTTTAATGGGTGGTGCCAGGCACGATCAGAGAAATATTGGTTAACCGGAGATTTAGAGGATGAGAGAGAAGACACAGGGTAGGAGTTGTTGCTCTACTAGAACCTATGTGGACTATTTGGAGAGAGAAATAGGAGAGCATTTGATAGTATAGAGGAGGACTATGTACACCTAAGAAATAGCGTCCTTTTCTGGATTTCCTCTTGGTGCACCCATGAGGTCCTGGTAGATATGTAGGTATATAGAATATTGTCTGTCGTTTGTAGAAAATCACATCTTTTTATAAAACTTCTTACTTTTCGGTATACTTATTTATTGTATGTGGGTTTTTGGTGCCCTTTGTGTATAATCAGAGGAATATTGAATGGAGGATAAGTGATGATTTATAACTTTCTACTTCGTTGTTGAACTTTTGAAATGGCTTTGAAGATGAAATGTTAATATTGAGGGTATTTTTGTCTTTTTGGATGTTTATTCAGGTATTAGTAATACCTATTGTTGAAGTGTGTGATCATCTCATCTAAAAGCTTAAACTGTTAGAGAGAATACACTTTTATTATTTTAATTATATTCTCAACACGCCCCCTCACGTGCGGGCCGGATTTTTTTTAATGGGCCAAGCATGTGGAAATACTTTTTGATTTTTGGGTGGCGGTGAGATTCGATCTCAGGACCTTTGCCTGCTCTGATACCATGTTGAAGTGTGTGATCATCTCATCTAAAAGCTTAAGTTGTTAGAGAGAACACACTTTTATTATTTTAACACAATTTTATTATTTTAATTATATTCTCAACACCAATCTTGTTATTCCATCATATACCCAGTATAAAACAATACAATATTTGAGGTATAACTTATACAATATTAGCTATGTAGGAATTGAGAACACGAACCAAACGCTGGATTAATTAGTACATTAATTTTATACAATGATTATTTTGTCTAATACACCAAACCAAAATACCATATGTTCTTTCTCCTTGATAGCAATTACACGCCCCCCCCCCCACCCCCCCCCCCCCCCCCCAATTGAAAGAAGGCAAAAGATAAAGAAAAGAAAGGGCTGATTTCATACGTATCCCTTACAGGTTCACAGAAACGATTGATTTGAACACAACTGATGCTGTTGTACATAAACACACACCATATATTGTTATCCTTGTTAAGATAGCAGAGGAATGGGCAAATACTCATGGTGGAAATCTTCCTTCAACCAGGGAAGAGAAAAGGCAATTCAAGGTCAAAAATATTTTTTATATGCTTCTAAAATTTCATCCTTAATCGTTCTCTTTTGGTCCATCTAAGGTTTATTTGGTCTATTTCTTGAATGTCTTAGGATTTAATCAAGTCCAAGATGATCACAGCGGATGAAGAGAACTATAAAGAAGCCATGGAAGCTTCATACAAGGTCTTTTCTCCACGAGGAATTGGTGAGTACTTTTGCTTATTGTGATATGTTTGAAGCTATAATGTTTTTCCATCTCCTCTAAATGTTATTGGCGGTTACTTCTTATAGTCTGTTGAGTCTTTGGGATGCAATCTTAATGATATAAACCTTGTTTTTAGTGGATAGTGGTTTCTTTTCACTGACATTGTATCCACATTAATAACAAAAAATTTCTTCAGTCCATCTATGTTTTCAAATATTTCTTTAGGCAGCCGTCAACGTGATGTCATGGGGACAATCTTATGCAGTTTCGAAGAGATTTCATAGTAGAAGTAAGAAGATCAAAATAAATATTTTCTACTATTAAATCTCCCAAATCTCTTGGAAGCTGCATCGAGTTAAGCCCATAACCAAGCCTTGCAGTACTCCAGCTTTAATAATACACGATTTGAAAATTTTATTGAGAGTACAATTATTGTTCTTCTAAATTAAATTCTCTGGAAATTTCTTTGAAGGTGCATAACACTTTCATCTTTTGAATCCCATTTTTAAAAATATTAGGGATATTTCTCTTTTACTATTGAATAAAGATATTCTCCTAATTGTGTGTGAATCTAGAGTCATGTGATAAAACAAGACTAGGATGTGGGGTGGGGGATGCATTGCACTCTATTAAAAACTAGTCGACTGGAATAGACGTTTTCTGTATCTGTAGATAAACTCAATAACTTCAGACTTCTGAGTAGTAGTTAGATGTACCAAGATATATGAAGTAAAGTAAAATCGACATAGCTAATTTTTATACTAGTTTGCGTACTGATGTGGTACCTACATCCAATCTCCTTGAGCAACAAAGTTATATTATTCCTTTACAGTTTTCAGTCTACTACAATTGTGGTTTTAGAAATCATTCACCAACAAAGATTTTCTCTGAACTCCTTTCAGTCAATTACAACTGTTTTAGAACTCTGTTCATCACCAACAATTTTCTCTCAAACCTTCGGTTTTCCAAGCCCTCCAAAGAAACTTAACTCCTGACACAACTTTTCTCTTTTCACCTCAGACTTTCTTTTTCTTTAATGCAATAGGATAACTCTGTGATTGAAGTCTTTTGGAGCGATGCATATCCCAAAGAATAAGTGGATCTAGAGTTGGGATGAAGACTTCCATTTCTAACTTTTAATGGTATCATAGTTACTGTATATACTTAGTTCATCAAACTAAACGAATACTCACGAAAAAGAATTTTTCTGGAACTTGATATTATGTCGGTTTCAATATAGTTATGCGGAATCTTAATTTGGTACAGGCATGATCAGGTTGGAAATGTATAATTGACTTTTCTCTTTTATCTACCAGGTGCAAACTTACAGAAGATTATTGATGACAGCTGTACAGAAGTTGATTCAAATTCATCTGATTTTTGGGTGATGGTAGCAGCACTGAAGGTAACTTGCATTTTCTTGGAAAAACAATAGTAGGAAGAAAGGGGGAAAACAAGTTATACAATTAATGCAGCTCAGTCAGTTGCATTAACCTGATTAAAAGAAGAATTCATGAGTTGACAGCTCTACTTAAAACATGATTTTGCCTGCTGATGTTTTTGTTATTCTTGTCCATTTCTTTAGCTCTAAATAGCAAATTGATGTCTAAATCAGTCCATACATTTGATAGCTTTAAGTTGATTGTAAAGTGTCGAAGTACCAGTTCCACTGGTTCTTCTCTTGGTGAGGCTGCTTGTACATGTTTTAGTTTCTTCATTTAGATTTTCCTTGTGTGCCTTTTCCTTCAAAAAGTGAAAGGTGGCAGGAGATGTAGGGAAGTGCCTTCACTAAGTTCTTTACCCGAGTAATGCTAGGCCAAAGGCTTTAGCTTTGTCCTCTATAGTGCTATGGTCCTTTTAACTTCTGTGTCTAGGTTGCTAAATCACATTTGCACAAGAAAATTTGAGTTGCAAAGTTGTCTAGAGAAGTGTAGAATATTTTGGGAACTAATTTGAGATTCCTTGAAAAATAATCTTCTCATTAGTCAATGTCATTCTTTTAATTTGTATATGCATTATTCTTTTAGGATCCACAGGAAACTAGCACCTTATCTCTCCTTATTTTACTTCAAAAGTTTGTTCTTTTTCTTTTGCAGCAACTAAATAATTGTTGGCAACCTGTATTAAGCAGTCTACTTAAGTTCCCTTAATGATATTTCTTTGCATTGGTTGAAATTGGTGATCAATGTGATTTATTGTTTTTCTCTCTCTAGGAGTTCATAGCTAATGAAGGTGGTGGGGAGACACCGCTTGAGGGGTCGATACCAGATATGACATCATCAACTGAGTTAGTGGTTTAAGCTTCTTCACAACACATTAATTTTTTTATTAAAATTTACGGGACTTCGTTTATTGATGCTTATACTGTTGACTCTATTGCAGATTGTATGTAAACTTGCAAAAAACCTACCAAGCCAAGGCCGAGGCTGATTTTCTTGTTATGGAGCAAATAGTCAGGAATATACTTAAGAAAATCGGTAGGGATCCAGCCAGCATATCCAAGGCAAACATAAAGAGCTTCTCTAAAAATGCAAGGAAGCTTGCTGTAAGGGCATTTCCCCTTTCCCCTTTCATTCGTTGAATGCTCATTCATCTAGAATTGCTTATTTGTGCTACGTGAATCTTCTTTCAGTTTGACAATTTGGAACACATTGTACTTCTTGCTATAGAAACCACCATATATCAATTTGTTCGACTCTGATACAGAGAGATTCCCCTGATTTTAAGTTTGTGATCCCGTCTGTTTTTCTCTTTTCTCAAAGCTCTTTTTTGTTTCTAACCCTCTTGTCCAAGTGGTAAAATTTGGCTTCATTCTGAGGAGCCATCTAGAAAAGACGCTAATTGTTAAATGGGTCACCTTGCTTAGCACGTGCCTTCTAGGTCCTTCACGACGGCTACAAAGGGGGTGGGATCCTGTCAGGCAGAGGGTGCTAGGTTGGAAACTCACATTTCCTGGTCTTGCCCCACCTATTGATTCAAGCAGTTGTCTGAAAGTGCTCAATGGCTCAGAAGAAAAACTACACTAAGTGTCTTCAGCTACTCTGTCGGGGGAATAATCTTAAAATCTCCTCCTCCTCCTACATGCATGATTAATGATTTTGGTGGTTGATTTTGTTGTTATGTTAGTGATAGGATATTACAATAATGATGCTTTATTTTTTCAATAAATATCAAGGTGATGACTGTTGGAACCAAATTTTCAAGAAACTTACTGACATGATGATGGATGTTTTTATCTTAAAGATAACAATGATTCCCACCACTAATTGTCATCTAACTCCATTTCAAATTTGAGATCCTTATTTCTGAATGGATGTTTTAGTTTCTAGTCATTAAATTTTCTCTTTTAATTATGTCAGGTTTGCAGATATCGCCTCATTGAGGAGGAATTCAACTCTCCTGTCCAATCAGAGTTACAGAAGTATCTGACAGTTGAGGATCATGGGTATGTAATTGCTTACTGTAGGAATATGGTTTGACATGGTCAAATCACTTCAAGTTGGCAAAATCATCTGTGATATAAATTGAAGTAGAAAGGGCTTCTTGGGATCATTTAAGCTATTTGAACCCACATGATCCTTTCATGATACTTTGATTGTTTTGTGATACCAAATAACAGGACTTTGCAAGAAGCCAACTCTCTTAAAGTACTTCCTGAAAAGTAAGTTTATCCAAGCTAAAGCCCCCTGCCATTTCGTGGTAGATTTCTTTTTCTGGATCCATTTTCCCAGGGCTTCTAATGAAGTAACATATGCAGTTCCAAATGTTGAAATATAGATTTTAAAGTCATAATTTAGGTTATCATGACCTTTCTGTTGAAGTAGGAGTATTTAGAGTTCTTTAAATGAATCTCTCTTCAAGTTGTCTGCGTACTTGACTTGATGAAGTGAACTATTTAGTCTAGAGGCCTCTATGTTATCAGCCAACTAGGATTTGATTGAAAACTACTTTGCAAGTGATACTCACTTTTTGTTAAGCAAGACATAGAGAGCAAAAAGGTAATAAGAAGTCATATGACTAAATTCCTAGTGATGCTAATAAAAGCATAAGTGGAAGCTTGGTAGGAATAAAATAAGCATTGCCTTGTGGATGAGAAGTTGCTGATTCATATTATATAAAGTCTTTTTTGGTTAGATGACTATATTTAATTAAGCAAGGATTAGGATGGAGCAGGGGCGGAGCTATAGTTTGACTTATGGGTTCTGCAGAACAACTTTGGTCCAGACTTTGTATTTGAGTTTAAATATCCACTTAGTATATATAAATAATTTATCAAGAATCCGGTGAACTTACCTTTTGTAGCCTTCAGAACCTACAAAACTCAAACTCCTAGCTCTGCCCCTGGGATGGACTTGCTTCTGAAGAGTTACTTTGTTTGTTTCTGTTGGTTACCTTACACTTTGTCTTAAATGTCTTTTGGAGATAGTGTATTTTCTAGTTCTTGCGGTAGTCATGCTGATAGTGCACTGGTGCACCACTTCTTCATATCAATGGTACCTTGTACTAAGAAATGGTAATCAATGGATAATTGGGAAAAAAGTAAAAGAAAAGAGAGTTGTGAAATACTTTTATTGCTAGACCTAGAGCTGCAGCCTACTTGGTCATTCAGGATGTTTGACAGGAAACTGGCATTATGTTTTTCAGCCAAAAGATATTTGACAGTCCAATCTTTTGTTGGTCTTGGGTTGACTTGAAAAATATTAGTGATGTAATATTGATCAAGCTGAGATATATTTGGGATGTAATATTGTTCAAGCTGAGAAATATTTGGGATGTATTATTGTTCAAGCTTTGTTTGAAATGCTTTCCACCATAAAGTTAGAATGTGGAATCAGAGAAACACTGGCTACAGTCATAGTATTCTATGCTTAGTGGAAATGATGATAGAAACTCGGTCTTTGAAGCAATATAGCCGTTGGGATGCTGTAAAGTGGTTTGTTGTATTAACAATGGCTCTCTGATGTATCTGTCAGTTCTTTTCCCATGAGTGGACCACCTTTGGCATCTGAATGTAAGGGAAAAAATAAAGAAATGAATATAAAAATAGAGTTTACGAAGAGTCTGACTTGAGATATTAATTGTTGTATATGTTGGCCAAAAAGAAATATTTCCTCATTTATTTTCATCTGTTAATTTGAACCCTGTAACAAAGAATATTTTAATCTTCTGCTTTACTCAGTCTACTGATAGTTGTCGACACGAAAAACTTTCCAAGTGCATTCATTGCACAGGATGTTTATTTGTTCATTTAGTTGATATTCTTGTAGACAACAGATATTCTATGTGCGGAATGGAAGCTCAAAGCTTATCTTTTTGTGAATTGTTAAAATTTTGCATAAGAACTCTTTCATTTGGAATTTTTTTCTACCCCTTTTTATGACAGTACTGCTGCGGGTCTTTATATTCTTCTTCGAGCAGCTGATCGGTTTGCTGTAAACTATAATAAATTTCCTGGTCAATTTGACAGGTAAAAGCTGATGTTTTTCTCATCCAAACAATTTTATCCTTTTGGAAAAGTTTATTATGGCTCGCTAACCTTACGAAATATTTTGGTAGTGAGATGGATGAGGATATATCCCGGTTAAAAATGACAGCTGTTGGCCTACTCAATGACCTTGGTTGCAATAGCTCCACCTTATCAGAGGACCTTATTAATGAGATGTGCCGGTATGGTGCTTCTGAGCTTCATGTCGTGTCTGCCTTCGTCGGAGGAGTTGCATCACAAGAAGTAATCAAGGTTTGGATCTCCTCCAAATATTTTCATCTTGAATATTGTTTTTCATCAAAACTTCCAGTTTACTGGACATATGCCATAGGAGCGGTAATCTGAGGTATATTATGTTGTGTTTGCTGCAGCTCATCACGAGACAATTCATTCCCATGTCCGGGACATTCATCTTTAATGGGATTGATAACAATTCCCAGCTGTTGTTGCTATAGTCTTCAAATTTACAGGCATGTCCTTTCTCTCACCTTTAGTCTGCGTTTTTAGGTTTGATGGAACTGAATAGTTTTTCGCTTTCACTCCCCTTGGCAGATTGCATTTTGTATGACAGATCTCAGTCTTTGTGTTTTTTCAGAGCTCCAACTTTGCAAGTGAAAAGCAAAGTTGCCATACTTCTTTGATTAACAGTAAATTTAGGATCAATGAAAGAGGTTTAACAAGAATGTGCTATTTCCAGTTTTGCACACAAACAATATTATTTCCAAGGGATGAAAAATCCTACTTTTCAGTTGTAAGTAAAGAGTTTAACTTCTATACACTAATACGTAGTTGATTGGGAGTTTCTTCATCTCGACCCACCAATGAAACCAGAGTCTACAGAGTTGGTTGTTTCGCCCCGATTTTCCCCTTCTTCATTTTCTTGGTTGATTATTCAGAAGGGGGGAGGAAACTCAGTACCATATGCTTGGCAATCCTTGGTAGAGCTTTATAACTTATGTATGATTTCGTGCTTAACACGGTAAACAAACAAATAGGTGATCTTTACAGTTAGGTTAAACAAAAGCTTTCCCCTCACATCTCGGTCACTTTTTTATTTTTTGAAACTGGTAACTTTTTGTATTCCTCAGTATTAAGGGCTATGCTGGCCACCTCCAAAAAACTGTTACAAGAAAGGGAAAAGACTAAAAAGAAATACTTACAGAGAACCTATGAAGTCCACTAATTGGAACTCCTCTTCTATATCCTGTTCTTTACACCAAAAACCTAAAGTAGTAATTACTTTCCATTTGATCTTCTGTATTGTACACTCCTTTCCTTCAAAAATTCTCTGATTCCTTTCTTTCCATACAATCCACCAGATACATGCTGGAACTGTTCTCCACCATCTTTTCTGACTTTTGCTGCCTCCCCTTTTGGGTTAGAGGTGTGTTCAGGTATAGTCCAATATTCATTGGCTTTGCTTGTAAGCCCACACCTGAGCAGTTACCTTACAGTGCATGAATAAGTGTTTGTTAGTCTCCAGAGCTTCTTTACAAAGGAGACATCTGGATACTATGTTGATGCGCCTCTTCTGCATTGCCTCATGAGTCAAACATTTTTTCCTAGCAACCAACCAAGTGAAGCACTTCACCTTGGCAGGAGCCACACTTTTCCATATTGTGTTCCAAGGTCCAATGGATCTTCCTGCACTTCTTTTTAAGTCCCCAGTTGTATATCTATTCACTGAAAATACCCCATCTTTGTGATGTCCCCATGCTAATCTGTCTGGCTCTAGAGTAGTACCTGGGAATCCACCAATCAAGCCCAAACACTCCACCATTCCATCAATCTCCCAGTCATTTAGCAGTCTTCTAAATATTATATTCCAACCTTGTGGTGACCACATCTCCTCTATCTTGCTGTTGGTATTTGTGCATATTGAGAAAAATAGGGAACAAGTCCCTCAAAATCCCATTTCCACACCAATCATCTCGGTCACTTTTACCTTTTCGTTAATTTGTAATTAAAAAATAAGAGAAAACCTTGACAGCTAATCAGTTACAGACTTACAGTAATTGTCAATGTTGTGTTTAAATTTATATTACAATGGACTGAGAATGGACGTTTATACTGAAATGATACTGGCATGATAATGCATATTGAGTTAAAATAGCTTCATAAAAATATGTTAATTTTCTTAGTGACATCTCTCTCTCTCTTTTGGTTTTCTATGACTAATTCAGATATGGGCCACGTAAGGTCCATTTAAGGGTGAAGTGTCCCTTAGCAGGATTTTTTTGTACTTAGAGCTCAAATTTAAGCCTTTAATTAAAGGTAAAGGAATCTTATCCATCCCATACATGATAGGACCCTTGTTGGTCTCTTTCGTTTTTAACTCTCTGCAATGCCTAAATTAATGGGAAATTGACTCTCTAAATTAATGGGTTAGGACCTAAATTTCTTGCAAGTTTTTCAAGTCTTCTAGATGCATTAGGCAAATAGCAGAGACAATTATAAGTAAGCTGGATATAGAAGAAATAACAAGTAAATATTGAATTTTATAGTACCATAGGGTTGAAAATCATAGGAAAAAAGATGACAAGATAAAGAACTAATCAGAGAAACTGAAAAATTTGCCCATTATACACAGTTGACAGTTTATGTGATTATCTCTGATTTATCATATGTCATTAATTAGTCAATGCATTTAGACCTTTTTCTTGCACACATAGGAACTTTGACAATTTGAATGACTTAAATACTTGTAATATGATATGAAAATTGAAAAATAGAAAACTATTGAGAACTTGGTGTAATATAACATCATTTTATACTAGTTAATATACCATACAATTAGGTTAATTCAAGTTTTAATTATTTATCTAAATTTTGATGGATAGAATTACCAGTATTTGAACGAGGTGGAAAATTTGAAATGTCCAGTTGATGCCTCCTAAAGAGTAATGGATGCACGCGAAAATAGCCTCAAGCTGATATTTTTCCCATGAGCGTAATGATATAATAAGCTTGCATGAGTATTGTGAGACTTACTGGTCAAACAAAGATGAAAATTGGTTACTTGGTCATAGTTATTGGGGACCCTCGTGCGAAAGAGTTCTTCCTCAACGAATCAATACATCAACAATAACATACTCAATGTAATACAATAAATGGGCTTGGAGAGGATGGTGTGTACGCACCCGTCAATCCTACCTTGTGAAGATAAGTAGTTGTTTCCCATAGACTTTTGGAAATACAACAAAGAAAAATAGTCATGTTGAACATAATGGAGAAGAGAACACTACAACACATAATATGATGACCGAACCAAAAAAAAACATCAAGTAATAATAAAATTGAAAAACAAGATAATATGTGACTAATAATAATAATAGTAATAGAAATATTTTTTGTCCAAAAAAAAGCATGAAATTTTGTTTCATATCTAATATTCCGGTGTATTAATCGAATTATAACATGAATATACATTTAGCAATTAGTACTAACACTTAAAAGAATAATTTCAAGGTATATAAACTATATTCTCGAAAAGATTAATTAATTATATGTACTTTTATCACCTAATTATGAGCGTCATTAGGTGGAGAAATGATTTTGATTATATTTGACTAAAATTTACTTGGTATGGCCACAACTTTTAAAATATATTTTTTAAAGTGATCTAAAAAGAGTTGTTAGAGACAGAATAATGTATGGATTACAATGATGTAACAATTTGATGATGTTATAAACGATCACATATAAACTTTTTCCCACTCAATGTGTAATTGGTACATTGAAGTCATTTTTCATAAATAAATATTTTTCTAGAACATGAAAAGTGAAATGTTTTTCAAAATCAATCAATTAGAGTGTTTTGATGAAATTTTGAGTACTAGAGTGATTAATAATGATGTTTAAGTGTTAGCTCAAAATTTAGAGGTGTCAAATGAGCGGATTGAGTTGAAATTATAGATATTAAAATGGGTTGAAATAGAAATTGAGTTCAATTCTGGCCCGCCCAAGTTTATTTTGGGTTCAAATGGGCTTAAAAGCGGGTTGGGTCTTGACCGCTTAATTTCAATAATTTTTATATATTGTTATTTAAGTTTTATAATCACAATTTGAATTTCAACTATAGAAAATTTAAAAAAGAAGTTACAAATGCATAGATAAATCCTAAAAGATATAACATTGATAGTAATACATTACATCAATGAAAATAAAGAGTCTTAAAACGGGTTGAAATTGAAGATTAAATTGAGTTTAATTGAGGATTCTCTTAAAATGGGTTAAGATTTGATGGGTTGAGATTGAACCCAATGTAAATTATCTGAGCCCAATCCTTAAAATTATGGGCGGGTTACCTATAGTTAGGCTCATTTTTGACGCCCCTAGCTGAAATAATTAATATGAAGTTACAATGTTATATAATTGTAGAGAAAATAACTTCTTCGCTGATAAAGTAAGAGCAGATGTGTATCTACGATTTTAAGAGGGTAATTGTACTATTATGAGGAATTTAAGATCTAAATTTGATTGGTTTGATTTAATAAATAGTTATATTCTTCATCGAAGATATTAAGATCGTGAACCCATTCACCTAATGTTATATCATCCGGTACTCATAGTTTACCATGCTAAAACATTTAGAAATTTCTAATGTGATAGACTTGAAACTTTTGAAAGATTTCACGTGTACTGAACTCAATATTTTTTTGTTTAAATTTTATATATGTATTAAAATAATTTATTACACAACGATAAATATTCGATTGTGAATTCAATTATTGAGTTGTATGTTATAAATTTTAACTCATCACAAAATTTATAAATTTTAAATCTTAAATTCATCGATACAACGAAACACACTCTCATTGTCAAACCTAAAAGTGGAAAAGGTGAAAAGGAATATTGACTTAAGAGAAACTAAAGAGAGAAATTATGACTGATGATGAAGGAAAACAAATAATTAGATAGCGCGTTTTTTTGTACTAATATCAACTTTCTGGTTGTACTAATTTTCATCAAATTTTCTTGCTTTTACTGACTAGGGTTGTGGTGGAGTGGTAAGTATTTTTTTATTTTATTTTCGGATTTGAATTCATCTGAATATAGAGTCATCTTTTAAAGGGAGCACTTTATGGGACTTCTTGGTACGAGCTCGAATTTAGTCGAACTCCAATATGAATACCGGACATCAGGTGGGAAACCAAATTTCTTGTCCCATAAAAGGAGCTGTCATTTTTTTATTTTCATACAATAATATTTTCTTTTGAAAATGTATATTTTATCATCAAAATATCCGAAAGATATATATCTATCCATATATAAACTCCTTGTATGCAAGATATTATAATTATGAAAACATAAATCAAGTTACATGCTATAATACATAAAGATGACCTCACGTAAATTTGACGATATATATAAGTTATTTTTGTAAAAAAAATGGAAAGTCAACGTAAAGATTATTCAATGATGTTTGTTTTTACATGTATCATGAAATTGATATTTGCGCTTTTTTGGTTGTCAATGTAAAAGGGGATTGTCTAAAGACTGCGCAAATTTTATTATACATTATATTTCAATTCTTTTGCATGAAGAAATAAATAAATAAAAAGTATAACAAGAAGACTAGTGTTTAGATGAGATAATGAAAGGGTTTTTTGCCTTTTTAGGATTTTGTGTTGGTCCCATGCATGAGGCATAATGATAAAAAGTGGTAAGTGGTTGGCTAATTAGTAGATATAGTATCAATGCTTCAACAATAATGTCTTGGTTCTCATTTTGTGTTCAATGAACTACTTTACCCTACAATATTGTGGTGGAAAAAAGAGTGCTTGAAAATATCGGAGAAAAGTGAATAACGGTTAGTAGTATGTCTTGGTTAGATTGATGTGGAACATGTGATGAGTGGATCTTTGATCGATTTGGGGCATGAACCAATGTGAATTGTGTGTGTAGTGGACTAGTGGGGAGCTACTGTTAATTTTTCTTTTAAGCATCAGTCTTGCAATCATAGTACTCTCTCGAAACTCAAAAGTTGTGTTAGAAATATAGCAATTGGATTGGATCAACTATTATAAAGGGGTATTAATTATCTCACTAATTAGCTTGTTCTCCTAAACTCTACCTATAATGTATAAACATATCACAGTTTTTTTTTTTTAAAACCATGATATCACGACTAGGGTTGACTATCTAAAAGAGATAAAAACATTTTGCATCCTTTAAAGATATCTACGTTGTGGACAAAGGAAATTTATCTATTTTGTGAGAATTCCCCGTGACCCGTGGCATGAATCATGGTTGTTGCAGATCTACTTCTGCTAAGCAATGTAACACGAGTGCCAATTGACTCTCCTTGAACAAAGGTTCCTCAACGGTGTGGTTGGATATTGATAGGATTAAATTGTAGCTAGAGATCATCGAGTAAAAGCCATGAAATAGAAAATATCCCAATAGAAAAAGGACACCCCCCCCCCCCCAAGCCTTGATAGGCCTTCTCCATACACATTAATTCGAGTCTCAAATCGAGCTACCTGACACCAAATGGAAAATCAAACATGCATGCATGTGTGCTACCGTTATCTATTTCATGAGTTGTGACTATACATATATGACCAACTTTGTTGTTGTCACTTATGTGTATCATTTTCAATAATCACGACACATTATTTCTGTCCCTACTCTTTTTTTTTTTTTCACATTCTTGTTGTTTTGTTAATCAATTTCACTAAACACCGTGGTTTATGTTCATACCAGAGTTTTGATATATATATATATGTGTGTGTGTGTTACGTTAGTTGAATGATAATTACACGTAACACTATTTAATAAACATTGATTACTAGGAAGTACTTAAGATATATATAACCAATTATTATAACATGTCTGATAGTAATATAATGCCGCTATCAATATTATTATATAACATTAAAATAGAATAGTTTAGAATAAACGAATTTCATCCCTAAAAGATAACGTGCCTTATCACATTGTCGGTATGTACGTTTTGCCAAACAATCGATCAATTTTATGTGACATACTGATCTATATTCTTTATCATCTATATAATTATATAATTATGTTAATTAAACGATGATTACATGTGACATTATTTAATAAATATTATGACAATATGTTAGTAGTATAATATCTTTAATTTCCGCTGACCAGTCTTAATGTATAACACTAAAATAAAATAGTTCAAAATAAGTGAATTTCGTCCCTGACTAATAGACAACATGCCTAATCACATCATATCATCGAAATGTTCGTTTTGCCAAAGGATCAATTTTATGTGACATAACAATCTATATTCTTCAAATATCATATATTTATTTTTATACAATTACACTATTTAAACGATATATAGTTATGACACTACTTAACAAACATTATTACAATATAATCGAATAATAGTATCTTTAATTTTCTGCGAATCACTATCAATATATATAACACTTGAATAAAGTAGTTCAAAATAAGTGAATTTCGTCTCTAAGAGACAACATCAACATGCCCCATCACATTGTTGAGTACTTGCACATTTTGCCAAAGGATGAAGTTTATGTGACATAACAATCCATCATCTATATATTTTTAGACAATTACGTAATTTAAACGATAGCTACATGTGACACTATTTAATTAAAAAAATAATATCTTATTACAATATATCTGATAATAATATCTTTAATTTTCTATGAATCACTATTAATATATATAACACTAAAATAAAGTAGTTCAGAATAAGTGAGTTTCCCGTTGAAAAGGGAAAGAGCCAATTACATTCCTTTATCTTATTGTTAGAATATGTATAATTTACCAAAAGATATTTTATGTAACTTAACAATCTACTATATATATAGATATTCTTTACCATATATTATATGTATATTTTGAGAAAACAAAAAAAAACATAAGAAAGGGTATAATATGCTTTTAAGGAAAACAAGTCTGAAATTGTGTTACCGAATATATATAGGAATTGCAACAAAATTTTCTTTTCTTTTTTAACCAAAGTGATATGTCCAAACTATATCTTTGTCATTGATAATTATGGGAGAATATTTGGACTTTAAATTATCAATAGAGTTGTAAACAAATTATAATACGCGTTTGGGAAGCTGACAAAAAAATGGTGTGACATGTTTTTTTTAATATTGATTCGAGCTATTTTTCTTTCGATGATGAAGTTTATCTCTCATCATATTACTAGTTGAGTTTGACTTCTGTTATTTTGATCGAGATCATATCTAGTATTCAAAATTTGGTGAAAAATAATCTCTCCCCCAAAAAAAAAATTTTTTTTGCTGACTTACAAAGAAAATATTTTGTTGCAAATGAACAAATTAATATTGAAAAATTGTCAATATGTAAAATTAAATTATTAATATGGCCTTTGGTTCCACTATACAAAAATTCCAAATCATTTTCTTAATAAATAATAATTATCAAAATTATATGGTAAGATCGATAAATAAATTAAAAGATGATTTGAAATTAACCTATGTGAGTATAATTGCCAAAAATGATAAAATAGAAGGAAAGTGTACGACAACCAACTATGATCCAATGAATGGCCGCCACGTAATCTGAAATTTGGCTAAGTGTAGACTGTAGAGTAACTTATTTTCACTTCATTATGTAACTGCGTCATCTATACGTATTAGGATAGAAAGTTAATAGGCATGAAGTACTCGAAAATTTAAATTTGTTATTTGTCATAGTGTTAGTTTTATTCACATAGATCTTCATGTACATGAAATTTCTATCATCATATGTTGTTTATTATATTTCGATCATCACATTATGATATTATTATGAAAAAGACTTTTATTTGAGGTGAGTATTATGGACACTTTAAAGTAAATTTCACCCCATTATTCTTGTTTAAACACAATAATATAAACAAAATTATAGTTTTTAGCTCACATAATTTATTGTGTCCTTAAGAAATTTAATTCTATTTTGATATAGTTGCTATATTTATTCGTTGTATATATGTTTGCTCAATAGAACTGTGTTCATGAATAAAGTCACAGTTGTTACCAACTTGTATCAATTGTATTTATTCGCTCTAATGGTATATTACTTGTATTCTTCCGATCTAATTTTAGTTGTATTAATTGGCTCTACAATATCTAGGGGCGGCTCGACAGTCTTAAAAAAAAAGACATGTGCCTTAGGCCCCGAAATTTAAGGGGCCTCATTTTTAATAATAATAGGTTATAAGTTATTATTATTTTAACAAATATTGAATACTATTTGTAGAAAAAGTAAATTTTCATGAAAAATGAAGGAATTATTAGAAGAAATTTGACATATTTGGAGTACTACATCTCATGAAAAATAATTTAAAATAAGAATGGTTATATTATCAATTGAAAACTAGAACAAATCAATTATATAAAAGTTATTAACAATTTAAGTTTAATGCCCCGTTTAATTTTTGCTTTAGGCCACTAATATGTTTGAGCCGCCCCTGACAATATCAAATTGTTACCAACTTGTATCACTTATATATTCTTTTGTTCTAATTTCAGTTGTATTTGTTCACTCTAGTGTATCAATTGTTACCGGCTTGTACACTTGTATTCATTTACTCTATTTTGCTTTTATTCATTCGTATCAACTATGTAATTGTTTATAACAACGTGTATAGATTATAAGCGTTCACTTAATTTCGTTATATTAAAACATACAATCACGATAAGTTATATGCCCGTTCAACATTATTTTAATATATCACAATTGTACTTAATACGATTTCAATACGATACACTAAAATACAGTGATACAAATAGTTATTGTTCACTATATGTGTGACTCCATAGCAGAGAATAACAATAACATATATAATTGAGGAGGATTTATATAATTCAATAATTAACGAAAAATAATCAAGTACTATTATCTCAAGTTCAAGCCTTGGATATGGAGAAAATCATGTTGAAAGCGTCATTTCCTAATGGGCCCCGTAGAAAATTGTATTTACTTTTTAAATTTCTAACCATCAGGGAGATTCATCGTTGATTAGTCCAGCAAATAGCAGAATCGTGGCTAGGGAACTATACTAGTGACCTGCTCAATTTATTGTAAAATTTTTGCGATTACCAATGATTGGACCATGCAAACTATAAATGCTTTTTCTAGGCTAAAGAAAGAGATTACTCGATTCAGATTTAATCGGGACTCCAAAAAAAAAAAAACAAGAAAAGTGATTTTGTTTATCCATTCTTTTTGCTTAATTCAAAAGTTTTCTATTTAAAATAAAAGAGTGAGCAAAATTGCAAGTTGGTTGTGACAAGACATAGTTGGTTAATTAATAATCGACAAAACATGAGTGAACATACCAAATGTGGAAAAAGAACTATTACGTTTGAAAGGTAAAAAGTGAAAAATTTTACAATGGTAGAGGCACAACCAACAATAGTTGGGTGATCCTCCATTAATTAGTTGATACTTGGATAATGGGTCTATTTCTTTACTTTTTTATCATCTCTCTTACTCACCTCTCTTTTCTTTCATTTTCTTATTTACCTACTCCTAATAAATATATTTTTACTTCATTTTCTTAATTAAGAAAGATGTTGATATATTGAATAAAAAAATTACGTAATAACTGTTTTTTTTATCACAATAACTAAAAACGTTTTTAGGACTGAGTATTTAAAATACTCATATCATTCAATATTTTTAATAATATCAAATTAACTAAAAAATATTTAGTGTTTTCTCAATTACTAGCATCTAAAAAAACAAATTAATTCAAATTTAGTTTTCCATAAGTTTTTTAATTTTGTTTTAGTTCATATATTTATAGTCATTGTTATTTTAATTCTGTTTTTAGTTCATATATTTATAGTCATTCTCTTAACAGAGAGTATCCGTTATTTTTGAACGTTGGGAAATATATATTATAACTGAATGTACGTAAAGACATGAAAAATGAATTCTAATAATATTAAGGCTAAATGATATTATTATTATTATTATTATTATTATTATTATTATTATTATTATTATTATTATTATTATTATTATTATTATTATTATTATTATTATTATTATTATTATTATTATTATTATTATTATTATTATTATTATTATTATTATTATTATTATTATATACTGAGTAGTTAGTTTCAAATTATATGGAACAGATTGATTCTTGAAAATAAATTAAGCATTGTAAGTTTAATTCAAAAGACTTAAATTTTGTTTTGTGACTCGCCTCACCTGTATAATTTTTTTAAAAACGTATATGAGTCCGCCACTCCCTGTCCTGTTCTATCCCGTTGTCATTCTTATATTTAAATATGGTTATGGTGAAAGAAAAAGTATGTGTAATTTCAAAATAAGATCAAAATCAAAACAAAAATAATCTTATCAAATCAATTTATATGCTAAAGTAAATTAGTTTGTATTTTGAGTTAATTTGATTCTATTAAATATACTGAAAAATAAGTTTATTTTTAATGTTAACAATTTTATAAGTTTAGTAATTAGGAGTAGGAAAATAAGAAAATGAAAGAAAAGAGATGTGAGTAGGAGAGATATAGTAAAAAGGTGAAGAAGTGGACCAATTATCCAAATATCAATTAATTAATGGAGGATCATCCAACTATTGTTAGTTGTGTCTCTGCCATTATAAAAAAATTTCGTAAAAAGTCACCAAAAAACAAAGACAATAGGGAGTCAAAAGGTTTGGGAATTCACATGGAACACATCAATTCAATATTTAGTAATCGCTTCGTTTTAATCTGTTTGTCATACTTAATGTTAAGTCTGCTTAAAAAAAAATTGATAATTTTTAACTTTTCATATGACATGTTTAAGACCACAAGATCTGCATATCTTTAATTAAAGGTTATAAGATTTAATTTTTTATTTTATTTTTTAAACTCTGTGTCAAGTTAAAACGAGGACAAATAAATTAAAACAAAGCTGGGAGTAATAAAAAAAAAAGTAATAACATGTAATGTAATGCTTTAAATTCAATTACCCTTTAAGAGTATATTGGATATGAAATTTGAATTAATTAAGTAATCTTGAATATTTATGAAATGATTAAATAATTTTTTAAATTCAATTAGTAATACAATTGATGATCATCAAACATAGAAGTAGAAGAATATACCATCCATTTTTCTCACCAGAATCATATTATATATATAAAAAAAAAATTACCTAACTGGACATTGACACAAATCTTTAAAGATTCGTATCAATTTATATTACAATTTCATTTTCCTTTCACTATGAAATTAAATAATATTACATATTTTATTCTTTTTCTTAATACTATATATTTTACTCAAAATTTATCTAAGTACTTGATGAAATTTTCTAGGACCTGAGTTAGAACTGACGAATATGTTGGTATAGAAAGCGTTTTCCCCTTTAATCGACTCATGTCCATAGGGTCTCCCATGATCCAAAGTTATCATCTAAGTAATTCATAGGAAAATTGTCTAAAGATTGTTGTGGTGGTGGTATTGTTTGTGGAGTAGATTGGCCCATTTCCATACAAATTAGTGCCATGAGATTTGCTTGTTGGCATTGCATGTTGACAATTTCAGCTTGTGCCTTAGCCAATTGTGCTTGGAGATCACAAACTTGCTTTTGTAATTGGCAAATTGAACCTGCACAACCATATACTGGATCTCTTAGTCTTGCATTTGCTTCATATACCATGCTGCTTACAGCATCTGCCCTTTGAGATTCTGGTAATTCCTATAAAACAAAAAGTGATCTCATTTATCAGTGATCGAATAAAAAGACAGTCGTACAAAGCATCTCGCGTTCATGTAGGGTTTGGGGAAAGACAAGACAATATACTAAGGGGTGTGATGTAGAGTTGTAGACAATCTACCCTAATGCAAGTAGTGTGATGTATAGTTGTAGACAGTCTCTCCTAGTGCAAGTATTAGTGACTGTTTTCACGGCTTGAATATGTGATGTATATAATTGCCAATTAAATCAAGTTGTAAAAACAACTATAGCTAGTGCTAGTAGTTAATTTTGAGAGAAATATATAGCAAGTAATATCCGTCACTAATTTTACGAGATATTTAACAACAGGTAGCAGGTTAACGACAAATTTCACGAATAATTTTTGCTTTTGTAATAGTGAAGGATTTTGATCATCATTTTAACTCAAGAAGCCATAGATATTATTTGGTATAGATATGCTATGATGTAAACTTGAGAAATATAGATTATCTATCTTTCGGTTGATCGTCTATATGAATAATCATTGACTATATTACTTTTTAAAAACTTATCATGTCATGTCAATATATTATGCAAATACAAATAACAAGTACCAGAAGTTTTCTATATTTTCTAAACGTATAAATCTTTAAAAAATTAAAATGCCTGAAAAAAATAATAGAAAACTCAATAAATTCCCACCTTTCTGAGAAATAGAAAAATGAAATATAGAGACATGTAAAGAGGAGTAATTATATACTCCATATTGGAATGAAAAGAAAGAAAATACTTTATTCTAATAATTATAAAAATAAATAAAGTAGATTGATGTGGTTGTTGTTTCTCATTATTATAGTCAATAGAGAAATAAATTCCTTACACTAAGTAGGGCAATATTATTGAGATATTTCCTTGTCAATTTCTTAAGTCTATTTCAACCATCAATTTTTAGCTAGGTATTGCTTTCCAAATTTGCAACTATAACCTACCTAAATACTACTTAACTCCAAATTTGTCCACATTTCATGCATATATTTTTGAAATTATAAAATAAAGTCTTATTAAATATTAAAATATTCCTAATTAATGACCACCACAAAATTAAAAGAAATTATAATTAAATTTTTTCTCAAACTAAAAACAACAGAATTAGAAGCTCCCTTATTTTAAAGGGATTCAATCATTTATGTATATCAATAAAAATTATTTTTATTCTACTTAAAAAATAAATATTAAAATGAACCGAAGGGGGTTTCAATTGAATTTCTTCATAATATAAGTAAACTAGACACCCAAAAAAAAAGAGGCAAATGGGTGAATCTAGTAATTTTTGTTTAAATCATATAGTATTTGTACAAAAATATATATTAAAAATGTATAACTATTCAATTATGAACCTAGTAAGTCGAGTTATGAACTCCTACTGATAATAATTCATAAACTTCAAATTCTGACTCCATTTCTTAAAGACGAGTACTAGTACTAGTACTTCAAGTTATGAATTGCTATTCAGAATTCACAAACTTTAAATGCTGACGTACCATATATATATCATCAATATAGGTAAAGACTTATAATATATACCTGCAAAAACTTAATAATATTGCTAGCACCAAACACACGATGAGCCGTAGTGAACTTAATAGGATCATTTGGAGGAAAATAAGGTGCCAACACACATTTCTCAGCACAGCGCCGCCGTAATATTTTACAGGCGGCGCAAGGGCTCACCACCACCACTGTTACTGGTGGTGGTGAGTTAGGTGAAGATGTAGATGACGGCGAGACGGATCGAGATGAAGATGAAGATATGGTGGATTCCATATTAAATTTTTTTTTCAAATTTTTTGATTTTTGTAGAAATGTGTATAAAAGGAAAATAGTGTTTGCTTGATGTGTTCTAAGATGGAGTGAACAAAGGGTATATTTATAAGCCAAAGGAGAAAAATAAGTGGGAGTGTGATGATGTCATAAATAATAAAATGACGTCACTATCCTTTTGGTCTTTTTTTTTTTTTTAAAAAAATAAATTTTATATCTTTCATTTATTTGGTATTATGATATGATAGTTTGAGTCTAATGAAAAAGTAAAAATTCATGTAATCAATTTTTATTTATTTTGGACTGAGGCATATTTGTTGTTCGTTTGTTTTTCTTTTAATCTTTAAGCGTTTTGATCGGAGAGGAAATTTTAATAGTTCAATTAGCTATATAAACTTTAATTTATTGGCAAGAGTTTGATTTTCTATCTTGTAATTTTTTACCTAGTTTTTATTTTGTTGTTGGTTGTGGCAATCTTCTGTTTTCACTAGTACTAGTAAATACTCCGTCCATCTCAAATTAATTACCTGGCATGCACGTTTATTAAGAAAAATTTAATAAGAATGAGATTTTGATTATTTTATCTTTATTTATGTCTTAAAATGTACTTCTACAGTTCATTTTTACTTGTCCACGATTTCAAACTCATCACTTTTAACATATCTCTCTATTTTATATTTTTCAACATTAATTACTTATTTTCCCAATTAATTCTCTAAGACCTAAGATTGTAAGTCAATTAATATTGATATTGTGATAAATCACTCATATTAATTACTATTTCTTATAAGGCGTGTAAAGTTCAAATTGAACAAGTAAAAATGAACGAAGAGAGTAATCATCAAATATTTATTCTATTGAGATATTTGTGATCTTCAAGAACAATTACTACAAAGAATAAAATAAAAATTTATTTTATCTTAAAATTTTAAAATAACAAAATATTCAAATACCAATTACGAAAGATAGTTTAAAACTAACTATTTCTAGAGAAATCATTGTCTTTTTGGCATTTGCATGTGAAAACTCCAAAACTAGGTTTGAATAGTTTAGCCGATTTCTCAGAATTATTTTAATATTAGTAATTAATCAATCAAGGATGTTAAATTAAGTCTTTAATTAAATAGTTGTTGTAAACCAACCTCCTGTAAACGACTTATATTAATTAAACCCAAAGTTTTTGCGACTTACTAATACTCTTGAAATAAAAATAACAATAATAAATATTTGAGGAGTAAGTTTAAGTATACAATTTAAAATTCAAGTGTTATTATTAACAATGTTACACGATATAATTACAATAGATTACTAAGTGATAATTTAGATATCAATTTAAAAATCAAGTATTACAAACAATGTTACGTGAGACAATTACAATTGCAGTACTACTTGAAGTTTGTAAAGAAATTCTTGTGCCAGTAAAATTATTTAAATATTTATTAATGACTCTAAAAAATATTTTAATTCCTCATTTTTTCAAAGAAAAGGACAATAAAAAGACTTCTTTTTCCTTAGAATATTTTTTTATGCATAAAATATTATATGTTGAGGGTGTGGAAAAATTATTGCATGGGAAGTCATAATTGAGAGTAAAAAATGGGGTAGTGCTTCCTAACGACCTATCTTTCCTTTGTCTAATATTTATTATATTTTTCTAACCAATCCAAAGTGTTTCACACCTAAAAATTGGATATGTTGCCTTTCTAGAAGAATGCAGGTGAAGTTAATTGATGCACAAAAGTATTTTGAATTTAGAATAATGAACATCTAAGAGGCTATAATACTAATAAATTACTCATATCAATTATTATTTCTTAATTAGATGCATACAAATTTCAAACTGGATAAGTAATAAAAGCGAATAGAGAGTATCGTTACTCTACCTTCCCATTCGCTCACAACATTGCTAATAAAACAAATTTTGACATTTATAACAACTTTCATTGGAAATTAGCTAGTCAGAAATAATTTTTGATGAATTTTTCATCAAAAATATCTTAACGACAAGTAAAATTGATGAAACGTTCATCAGAATTTGCATTGTTTACTAATATATAGTAAATTGGTTAATCTTTTGTGATATATACATCATGAAGATTTTTAATTTCAACTCGATTAAAAGAAAATGGAGATGATTTTTTTCATTTTCCATCTCTCATTGGAAAAAAATAAACAAAAAAGTCTTCCATCTTTCTTGGACTTGGAAGTGATCACAACTAAAAGAAAGTCAATGGTCACTAACAATAATCTTTAACATAAAAATAGGATCAATTTTTTTTGTTGTTGGCTCTTTTTGGTTTTTGATTGACATTAAAATATATGACCTTATCAAACTTCATTATTTTGAAACTAATTTATTCTCTTGCAATTAAATTAAGCCACGTGTAATGTAAAATTTGAACGTGGAAAACAATTGTTATCTTGTTATTTAATTTTTGTTATTTCTTTTGATTCTACTTTGATCACACCTTTTTTACGTTAAGATCTATTAAAAATAATTTCTCTATCTAAAAAATAAAAACAAAATCTACGTATATACCAAAAGGATCCAGAATTAAGTGGTTGGCATTTTGGGTTTCTATAATTAGTGAGACAAAGACAATAATTCCTACTACCTTAACCACCATCTCATTACGTGTCTTCAAAGTAGAAATAAAAAATGACAAAATACTATTCATATCACGCTATCTATAATAAAGACAAAGGTCAGCTCGTTTGGCACATGCTTTAGAAAAAAAAAAACTTCTTAATTTTAGCTTCTTTTTTTTTTTGGCCTTGTTATGACCCTTTTTTAAAAAAGGCCTAACTCATCAATAGTCTTCTAAAGTTGCACGAAGTTTCACTTACACATTTCAACTGAATGATGTTTATTTTGGACACCTCATGTAGGATTCCATTATGTCATTTTGACACTTTTTGGACAATCCGCTAAAATTACACGGTGTGTGTAACACACTCGCGAATAATGTAATATAATGACTAATTAAGAAAAAATACGTGATATTTAAGTACAAAATAATACTTTAAAAATACATTATAAGAAAAAATTAATTTTCAGCCAAAAATAATAAACAAAAGCGTTTATTTCCTAAAACCCCACCAAACTATCCCACCCCTTCTTCCTCATTCTTCCAAACTTTTCCGGCGCAAGACCCCTAATTTCTTCTTTTGCTTTTTTTCTTTTTGGGGTTTTTATTAAATTCAGATTTTCATTATTTTTTTTGTTGTAGATTTAATTTGTATGTTATCAATTTCATGCTTTTTAATCATGTATTCTAATATTACAATGCCTCCAAAAGGAATAAATATAAAAGGAGCACATATACGAATGCTATCTAATATTACAATGCCTCCCGTTTAGAATGAATATCTGCATATATGAACTTGATGGGTGTGATAGATGTACAATGGTGTGTAGCACTGAACTTGAAAGATTGCAATAAAAGTTGTAATTGTTGGATCTAAAGAATAAGAATGAAAAGATGACGATGGTTTTGGTGATTTTTGGAACTGAAAAAATTAAAAAATTAATTCGATTGTATTAATAGCGATGGTGGCAGCAATGGTGAATGGATGATGTGTGGTGGAGGAGAGAATGAGGAAGAAGAATAGTTTTGACGTTTTAAATATAATTTTTTTGGCTGGAAAAAGAGCCCCTTCACGCTGATTTTGGATGCATTACACTTACCATGCCATGTCAGCGAAAAGTATTAAAATGACGCACTGGAATCTTATCTGAGGTGTCTAAAATGAACATTAGCTAGTTGAGATGTCTAAGTGAAATTTTGTGCTAGCTTTAAGGGGCTACTGATGGGTTTGGCCTTTAAAAAAAAAAATCAAAATAATTTATGGGTAAAAAACCTAATTATTTATCTACTTTCAATGTAATTTTATAGAAAATTATATTTTGATTTTACATAGTTGATCTTTAACTTGTTCGGAATTGAAGTACAATAATATTTATATCCTATATAATTGACATCAATTATATCATAAAAGCAACATGTTTCTAATTCTTGTTCATCAAGATTCAAGCTCGAGATTTTCTTACATATGACATTATTCGTGCATGAGCTCGAGATTTTTTTATATATATGAAATTATCCATGCTTCATGCACGAATATTTATGGTGTTAGAATTGAGCTATTCAATTTCAAATTATATAAAAGAAGAAAAAACAAAAGAATATTGTTGACTGATTTTTTTTCCTTTGTGAATTCACAAGTAATTTCCCACGGTTTACACAACTTGTTTGGTAATAGTAATACTCATAGTAATTTAATGAGTTTCACCAGTTTTTTTTTTTTTTAAAAAAACAATTTAATTTTCATAATGATATTAATTATTTATTACGTTTAAATATGATGCATTTCAAATCAAATGAGAGGTCTTCGAACCTTGTTACAAACTATAAAGTCCTAAATAAAGACAACCCCAAGCTCTCATTTCCAACTCAATTCAAAGATCGATCATTTTTCGAACCTTTTGATATGTATTGCACCTCCCTCAATATAAAACAAATCCATTAGAGAAAAAAAACTCAATTTTGCACTACTACGATCAATCGTTGAATTTATCCAAGGAATTCATAGGATTTTTGTGGATTGTGTTGCGGAAAATCTATCAAATCGTTAATATTCATAAAAAATCCAATTTGTTTTCCGTTATTATTATTATTATTATTATTATTTGAAGAGTTATGAAGCATTTTTGCCACTCTAGCTTTAATTTTGCAAAGATATTTTAAAGTATTTTTTTAACTATTGTTATATATATAGCTTCTATTATATTATTCTTTACGTTTGTTATGTTTTACCAGAAATGAGTATTTATAAAATAATGGAATATGATTGCGTACACGTCATCTTTGTAAATTCTTCAAAAAATCAAAATATTAAAGTATCTGAATTCATGCAAAAAATTATGTAAAATATGTTTGACCCTCCTACTTTATCTTTTAACATTTTGTTATAATTAACATGTTATCTTTGACCAAAAAATAAAACATGTTATCAGCATAGCTAATACGTCCAAAAGTACACATCGAATTTCTAACTTTTCAACCCAATGATAGAGAGAGAAAAATAAATCTATTAATTAAATAAACTTTTTAAACTTATAAATTTGTCGTGGAAGCAGTTGGACTCTAAAGTAAAAATTTTAGGATGGAAAATATATATAAAGAAAAATTAGTATTGCGTGTGGACTTTGTTAAAGAGAAAATAATATAACGGAAAATATATTTGGCGTGACAGCTTTTTGGCATGAAATGGCACGAGCGAGTAAATTTCAGGTAATGTCGTAATTTTCGCAGAAATAGAAAGGGTTATGGGCGGATCTATGAAGGAGTCAGGGGGTGCCACGCCACCCCTCGTAATTTCGACGGAAATTCTATATATACATAGGTGTATATATATATATAAAATATTTATATAAATATAAAGCGTGACACTCAGTGAACAAAATTGGCTTGTGGTGCCACGGTTGGAGGGCAACATTAGATGACTAATGTTGCGGATTCGAATCCCATTTGTATCTATTTTTTTTGAGAAATTTGCTGTAGACATTTTTTAAGAAAAAAAAAAGGCTCCAAGCATCTTTTTTTAAGAAAAAAAGCTGGCACATTAATCGATAAGTCTATTTGCCAGCCACAAACTCTAAATCCTGGATCCACAACTGATAAAGGTGATTGGTAAATTCATTTATTTCTTATATCCAATGTACCTGCCAAAGTAAAATTACTAAAAAAAAAAATCTTAAATCACTAAATGGTTTCAAGAAATTACACTACCTAATAATTTTTTTCCTTTCCAATGAAAAACATTGCCCAAGAAGCATTTATTGTAGTTTATTCTTCCAATTTTTTGACTTTTCATTGTTGTTTATTCTTTCATTCTTCTTCCTTTTTAATATCACTTATTTTTAAGGGGGGGAAATAAGGTATATTCATTAAATTTTAAAAACATTCTTAAAAGTAATATTTATTAATTTACTGATTAATTAATACCTCTACAAAATAATAATAATAATTTTACAATTTCAATAATTATATTCCACCTTGAGAATAACACTATTAATTTTCATGAAATTCAAAACATTTAATGAATCCATTATTTTCTAGTTAAATTATTTTAAAAAAAAATATTTCCTTAAGAGTATTAATTATAGAGAAAAATGAATATATATATATATATATATAACTAGCACAACTAATATGAGATGGAGAAAGTATTGAATTGCGACTTAAAAGAAATTTTTGGGAGCAAATTCCTTAGATAATCATCATGTTCGGAAATTTGTCTTGTAATCACTTTTGTTTCTTTTAGGACTACAATATTACTGAATTATTTCTATTTTCCTCAGAATATAAACTTCACTCCTAATGAAATGTCATGCCATGTTATAATTATTTTTAACAATAGAATAAAAACATTTACCTTGCTCTCGAATTTTATAAAAAGTAACAAAATTTAAAATTAACTAATATTTGTTACTTATATGTAAATTTTAAAAAAGTTATTATCTTATTTAGGTGAGTACGCTAATTTAATATTGTTAGTACATTTTTTTTGTTCTGATATAAAAAATAATATATATATATATATATATATACACACACACACACACAAGATGATGTGACACCTCTCTAAAGCCACCATTCATATTTATCTTTTTTTCTTCTTTATTTTTAATTTTTTCTTTATTTTCCCCTATTTTTTTAATTAAAGTAGTATAATTGAATGTAATTAAGAAAGGAGAATGCATGATTGGAATTTGGAGTGACTTCTCAATTCTTCATTAATAAATATAATAACTTATACACAATAAATTAGTATGATTGTTAACAAAAAATCCAATTACATTAATTTTTTTACTCAAATTTTTGACATTTTTCTTATTTTTTTTAATTTGTATAATTTATTAGAAAATCTAAAACTATTTCTTGAGATTCATTTAAACAACAAAGGTTGATATCCATTTTTATGAAATAGTTCCCACGTAATTATAGACATTAAGCACTCTTTCCTTTCTTCTTTATTTGCTTTATTAAAAGTCTTACATTTACAACTCATTTATTCCATATTCACTCTTAATAATATTCATAACTCATACTTTTCATATTCATAGTTCCTAAATATTTAATTTAAAATTTAAAACACCGATATTCTGTCATTTTATCTTTATAAATATGATCATTCTATTATTCATATTTGAAGGGTGTGTGTGTGTGTGTGTGTATATATTTCATGTGGTATTATATTTATGTTTTAATCTTGAAGAATAAAATTCTTTAATGAAGACCGTATTGTGAAATGAATACCGATAAAGACAAGGGTTTGAAGAATTATGAATTGATGAATCGATTTATTGAGTTCATATTATTTTTATAATGAAAGTTGTAAAAATGATGCTTGTATTATATTACTTTCTCCTTTATTTATTTATTATATATTTTCTTGATATCTTTTTAGCTTGATTTTTACATTATTCATGTAATTATTGTTATTAAGAGCATGTATAAGGTAGTTAAATTTATGCTCAAGTTATTTCACATTTTTTTCGTTGAGAATTTCTTTGTGCCCTTTTTCTTATTATAAAATAACAAATATAAATTCTAATATTTTAAGTTTTTCTAATTTAATATATTTATAAATAATAACTACTCATAACTCATACCCTTTAATTTTAGTCTTGATAATTTCATAACTTACGAGTATAATTTAAATTATTTTTTCTTTTTTGATATAATTATTATTTTATTTGACATGATGGGAATATAAATATAATAAATACCATACATAAAACAGTACCACATTAACAATTGTTTATATTTTTTGTGTTTGATATTATTATAATTATATAATTTATTTTGAATGGGTGAATTGATTTATTGAATTCATATTTATTTGATAATGAAAAATGTAAAAGTGATGCTTGTATTGTATTACTTTCTCCTTTATTTATTTATTTATGGTATGTTTTCTTGAAGGAAGACTTAGAAGAATATTTTTTGAAGCATAGTTATGAATTACTTTAACTAGAGATTATTTTTTTACTTTGACTTGTAATATATAGTAACTTAAGTACACATATTGACAACATTAATTACTCATTTAGTCCTCTATAATCCTACTTTTTATTGTAAAACATAATTAATATAACTATCTTATTTCAATCAAAAGAATTATGAGAATAAGTTATATTTTATTTTTCTCGCAAAGAAAATTAAAGATGAAATAAATTATTATATGACATCATTGCTTATTCTTATGCATATGTAACAATTTATTTTTATCACTATTCTTTTCTTGCTTGAAATGTATTTAGAAGTTTTCTTTTCATTTTTTATTACTTTGTGAATATAATAATGTAGATTATTATTTTTTATGTCTTAGTTACATAATTATAAAAATCTATGCCAATATATTATTTAATTGTGGTCTTTGATGAGATTGGAACATGACACGTCTTTTATGCAATCAATTCATTTATCCTTTTTCTTATTTTTGTGATTTTTATCCATTATATTTTCCAGTCCTTTATTTATTTTTACAAATAAAATCAATGCACAACGATTAATGTACTTAATGTCATAATAATATCATATATTAAAATTATGATAACTCATGTCTCTTATCTTCTTTATAACTTCTACTCTTAAATATTATTGATAACTCCTAGTTGTTTCATTGTTATATAATTTTTAAAAACATTTCTTTAATATATAAATAGTAAACAAATGTGATGAAAAAGATGTAACGTGGAAGTTTAAAAAAAAATTAATATCAAAATTGATGTTATCATAAATGATCGAGTACTCAAAAGATAGATAAGATTTAAACAAAAAAATGTATTGTTTTCAACTTAATACATAGATTGTTGTTTCAAAATATGACCTCTAAATTGTTTGTTCTACCATATGTGTCACGCCCCGAGCCTACACCCCAGACGTGACCGGCACTTGAAGACCATCGCTGGCCCCCAAGCGAACCCTTGGCCTGGCTTTCTTAACTCAGCTGAAACTTAACTCAACAGGATAACTTAATGCAATGAAAGGTTATAAAACAACTCAACTGAAAGTAATTTGCCAACAAGGCATCTCGAGCCTCAAAATAAGATATTTAAATATATACATGCATGAGAGACTCCAAACTAACTGACTGACTGTCTATGAAGCCTCTAAATACTGAGATGGATGTTGGGACAGACCCCGCAACATTCTAATAAAACAAAAACTAAGAACACAAAATAATTGAGTCCTCCGGAATGCAAGGAGGCTCACCACTGACTCTGGAGTGCTCAGCTGGATCAACGACGTGCAGGATGCTGATCCGGGGTACCTGTATCTGCATCATAAGACGATGCAGGCCCACTGGCATCAGTACATGAAAGGTACTAGTATGCGAGCTGGAAAACTAAGCAACAAAGGCTAGAAGGAAATTTGAAAGAAACTGAAAAGTTTACCTTGTTCAACTCAACTCAACCTGACTGACTTCTTTCAATATAAGGCAATTTTAAAACAAGTGTGATATAAAGAAAGACTGTTTAAAATATGCTATAAAACTCTGTGTGTATACAAGGATACAATAAGCCTGAGATGTATATAGAAATACAATTGAACTGATGTATATAAAATACAATAATTTCCGTGTATAAAAATACAATAACTGTTGTGGGAGTTTCTCTAACCGACAACCATCACATAAGAGCTAAAGTGATGATACAGCGATCAACCTCACGCTGCCAGAGCATCCTATACCCGGCCAAAGGTATAAGACCTGAACTGCCTAATACACAATATAACCTCAAAAGAAATGGCTAGGGAAAAGACCAAAATGCCCTTAAAATTTCCGGACGGATTCCCTGCCAACTGCCCAACTTTCAAAGGCCATAACTCGCTCATACGAACTCGAAATCGAGCAATCTCAGTGGCGTTGGAAAGATCATTCCACAAGCTTCGCAACCATAACTGGAACTACTCCTAACTCATCGTGATCTAGGAGTTACGACTGCTCAAAGTTGGCCAAAAATCACTGATTTCCACACTTAGCCAATTTTTTTCCAGATTCTGTATTTTTCCAAAAATGGCTACTTCCAATTTCAAGCTTCTTCATAGCTATTTCAAATTGACGGATGTTACAATATCTCTCCCTTGGGAACATTCGTCCTCGAATGAGGTGCTTCTTACTAAGCTAAGGGTGCAACAACAACTCAAACACCCAACAAGCAACTATGCAACAACAACAACAATATGCCCACTATAATTTAAAGAGCACTAAGAAGGAAATTAATACCTTGATCTGCGGATTCAAAGAGATATGGATATCTCTTCTTCATGTCTTCTTCGGCTTCCCAAGTAGCTTCCTCAACAAATTGGTTCCTCCAAAGGACCTTGACTGAGGCTACATCCTTTGTTCTCAACCTTCGAACTTGTCGATCTAAAATTTGAACAGGAATCTCCTCATAAGATAAGTTATCATTGATCTTGATACTTTCAGTCGGTAGGATCAATGAAGGATCGCCTATGCACTTCTTCAACATGGAGATATGAAATACCGGATGGACCGCTGCTAGCTCCTGTGGTAGCTCCAACTCATAAGCTACATTGCCAACTCTCTTGACTATGCGATAAGGTCCAATATATCGGGGGTTAAGTTTCCCTTTCTTACCAAACCTCATAACCCTCTTCATGGGTGAAACCTTCAAATATACCCAATCATCTACTTCAAACTCTAACGCCCTTCTCCTAACATCAGTGTAGGATTTCTGACGACTCTGTGCCGTTTTCAACCTCTCTTGAATCACTTTCACCTTCTCCATAGCTTGGTGAACTAAATCTGGTCCTATCAACTGTGCTTCACCCACTTCAAACCATCCAATAGGAGACCTACATCTTCTCCCATAAAGAGCTTCATATGGGGCCATCTGGATGCTAGAGTGATAACTGTTGTTGTAGGCAAACTCAATGAGAGGTAGGTGATCATCCCAATTACCTTTGAAATCGATCACACAAGCTCTCAGCATATCTTCTAAAGTCTGAATAGTGCGCTCTGCTTGCCCATCAGTCTGAGGATGAAAGGCAGTACTTAAGTTCACATTTGAACCCAAGCCTTTCTGAAAAGATTTCCAGAACTGTGCAGTAAACTGTGCACCTCTATCTGAAATAATGGAGATTGGGACTCCATGAAGTCTCACTATCTCTCGAATATGCAACTTGGCATAATCTTCTGCTGAAAGGGTAGTCTTTACCGGTAGAAAATGAGCTGACTTTGTCATTCTGTCGACAATCACCCAAATAGAATCATGCTGTCTGCGAGACCTTGGCAACCCTGTGATGAAATCCATATTGATCATCTCCCACTTCCACTCTGGAAGTTCTATCCTCTGAGCCAAACCACCAGGCCTTTGGTGTTCAACTTTCACTTGTTGGCAATTTGGACACTTAGCAACAAACTCAGCAATGCCCTTCTTCATGCCATTCCACCAATAAACTTCACGCAAATCACGATACATCTTGGTGGAACCCGGATGAATAGAATATCTGGAGCTGTGAGCTTCCGCCATAATCCTCTCTTGGAGTTCATCTACCATAGGTACGCACAATCTACCTTGAAATCTCAAAACACCATCTCCCCCTTGTTCAAAAGCTAATACTCTTTGCTTTTGAACATTTGCCTTCAACTCAAGCAAAATGGGATCTTGATCTTGCTTCTCTTTCACTTCTGACATTAATGATGACTCGGCCCTGCTCGTCACTGCTATTCCTCCTTCTGCGGAATCTGTAAATCTGACTCCCAGGCATGCCAGTCTGTGCACATCTTTTGCTAACTCTCTCCTTTCTTCTTCAATATGGGTGGTGCTACCCATAGACAACCTGCTCAAAGAATCAACAATAATATTAGCCTTACCTGGGTGGTAAAGAATACTCAGGTCATAATCCTTGAGTAACTCTAACCACCTCCTCTGTCTGAGATTAAGTTCCCTCTGAGTAAGCACATATTGAAGGCTCTTGTGATCAGTGAATATGTCGACATGCACACCATACAAGTAATGACGCCATATCTTCAAAGCAAATACTACAGCAGCTAGCTCTAAATCATGGGTTGGGTAGTTCTTCTCATGAACCTTCAACTGTCTGGAGGCATAAGCTATAACTTTGCCATTCTGCATTAAGACACAACCCAAACCAACTCTAGATGCATCACAATACACCACAAAACCTTGAGTACCTTCTGGTAGCGTCAAAACTGGAGCTGTAATCAATCTCTTTTTCAATTCCTGAAAGCTTTTCTCACAAGCTTCAGACCATTGAAATTTCACCGTCTTCTGAGTCAACTTTGTCAAAGGAGATGCAATAGTCGAGAACCCTTCAACAAACCTTCTATAATAGCCAGCCAAACCCAAGAAACTCCTAATTTCAGTTGGAGATGTGGGTCTAGGCCAATTCTGCACTGCCTCAATTTTTCGAGTATCAACTTTAATTCCATCACCGGACACAATGTGGCCTAGGAACGCCACAGACTTAAGCCAAAACTCACATTTAGAGAACTTGGCATACAACTCTTTATCTTTCAAAGTTTGAAGAACTATTCTGAGATGACTAGCATGATCTTCTTCATTCCTTGAATAGATTAGTATGTCATCAATAAAGACAATAACAAACATATCTAAATAAGGTTTGAAGACTCTATTCATCAAGTCCATGAAAGCTGCCGGTGCATTGGTCAAACCAAATGACATGACTAAAAACTCATAATGACCATACCTGGTTCTGAAAGCTGTCTTTGGGATATCACATTCCCTTACCCTTAACTGATGATTGCCTGATCGGAGGTCAATCTTTGAAAAACAAGTGGCACCCTGAAGCTGATCGAAAAGATCATCAATCCTCGGAAGAGGGTACTTGTTCTTGATGGTAACCTTCTTCAACTGGCGGTAGTCTATACACATTCTAAGGGAACCATCTTTCTTTCTCACAAACAAGACCGGAGCTCCCCAAGGCGAGACACTTGGTCGAATGAAACCCTTATCTAGGAGATCTTTCAACTGCTCTTTCAACTCTTTCAACTCTGCTGGTGCCATTATATATGGCGGAATAGAGATAGGACGAGTATCTGGAATGAGATCTATGCCGAAATCTATTTCTCTCTCAGGAGGAATTCCGGGTAGATCATCAGGAAAAACTTCTGAAAACTCTCTTACTATAGGAACTGACTGGAAATGAGGTATCTCAACACTAGAGTCATGAACTCGAACTAAGTGATAGATACAACCCTTCGAAACTAACTTTTTCGCCTTAAGGTACGAAATGAATTGACCCTTAGGCACTACTGAACTACTACTCCACTCTAAGACTGGCTCATTCGGAAACTGAAACTTGACCACTCGAGTTCTACAGTCTATCGATGCATAACAAGCATGAAGCCAATCCATACCTAGAATGACATCGAAATCTATCATGTCTAACTCAACCAAATCAACCATGGTGCTCTTGTGACTGATGGAAACATGACAATCACGATAGACTCTTTCTGCTAGAATAGATTCCCCAACAGGTGTAGAAACACAAAAGGGTTCACAAAGTCTTTCAGGAAGAACCTCAAACTTATTTGCAACATAAGGAGTTACAAAAGATAAACTTGCTCCTGGGTCTAGCAAAGCATACAAATCAAAAGCAAAGACTTTGATCATACCAGTGACAACATTTGGAGAATTCTCTTGCTCATGGCGACTGGTGATTGCATAAAGGCGGTTTGCTCCTCCACTGGTACTAGAAGTAGCTCTTCTAGGTGTCGTCCTGTCTGGGGGAACAACTGAAGAAGACTGTGCTTTATTTCCCTTATTACCCTGCCTATTCTTTGGACACTCTCGCATGAAATGTCCATTCTGACCACACTTGAAACAACCATTGGAGCCCTCTCGACAAATACCTGAGTGGTTCCTACCACACTTGGCGCAGGCAGGAGGCTTACTACTCCCTTGCGCCACACTGCCCAAAGATTGTGCTGGTCTAGCCCTGAAGTCCTTCGAATTCTGAACATTAAATTCACCTTTATATCTGGGTGCAGGTGCTCTAACAGATGATGGAGCAGGTCCCTTTTGCCTTTGCTGAAAGGAGGAACGGTTTGAATTACCTCTCTGCTGCCCGGACTCGTTCCCGGTCTTTGCTCTCTTATTTCTAAACTCTTCTCTGTCCCTCAGCTTCTCTTCCTCAACCTGCTGCACATAAACCATCAACCTTGATATGTCCATGTCCCCGATAAGCATTGCAGCCCTACCTTCCTTGCTCGACAACCGAGACAACCCAGCAACAAACAAGCTCATTCTATTCCTCATGTCCGCAACCATCTTCGGAGCATAGCGGGATAATTGTGTGAACTTCAGACTGTACTCATGAACACTCAAAGAATCCTGCTTACGTGTGAGGAACTCACATACCTTGGCCTCTCTCAACTCTCGAGGAAAGAAATGCCCCAAGAAAGCTTCCTCAAAATCAGCCCAACTCGCAGGTGGTGCATTCTCAGCTCTACTTCTTTTCCACTGGTCAAACCAAGTTCTAGCAACATCCTTCAATTGATATGCAGCTAGTTCAACCCGCTCAATATCTGCTACATGCATCACATAAAAAATCTTCTTCAACTCCTCAGTGAAGTTCTCTGGATCCTCAGTAGTACTTGAACCCATGAAACTCGGAGGATTCATTCCCAAGAACTCACGAATCCTTGAAGTGTCAGCTCCTTCATGTCGAGCTCCTCTTTGCTGACCAATTTGATTAGTCACAGCTTGACTCAGAATTCTAATTACCTCTCTAAACTCGACATTAGAAACTTCCCCTTGATCTTGCACTCCCGGGGCATAAGGTAACTCTTGCTCATCAACATAACGTCTAGGAAGACCCCCTCTACCAACTCTTCGTGGAGGCATGATTATCTGAAAACACGTGCAAGCGCGGATTAGAAAGAAACTTTTTAGAGGTCAACTCTAACGCATGAAATGAGTGTGAAAGAAATGAGAAATCTTCCTAAATGTTGCAGCCTCCCAATTATAGATGTGGCGCGCTTCACACCGATAACTGGGACTCTACAAACACGGCTTCATAGACTCCCTAGGACTCTTGAACTCTGTGCTCTGATACCAAGTTTGTCACGCCCCGAGCCTACACCCCAGACGTGACCGGCACTTGAAGACCATCGCTGGCCCCCAAGCGAACCCTTGGCCTGGCTTTCTTAACTCAGCTGAAACTTAACTCAACAGGATAACTTAATGCAATGAAAGGTTATAAAACAACTCAACTGAAAGTAATTTGCCAACAAGGCATCTCGAGCCTCAAAATAAGATATTTAAATATATACATGCATGAGAGACTCCAAACTAACTGACTGACTGTCTATGAAGCCTCTAAATACTGAGATGGATGTTGGGACAGACCCCGCAACATTCTAATAAAACAAAAACTAAGAACACAAAATAATTGAGTCCTCCGGAATGCAAGGAGGCTCACCACTGACTCTGGAGTGCTCAGCTGGATCAACGACGTGCAGGATGCTGATCCGGGGTACCTGTATCTGCATCATAAGACGATGCAGGCCCACTGGCATCAGTACATGAAAGGTACTAGTATGCGAGCTGGAAAACTAAGCAACAAAGGCTAGAAGGAAATTTGAAAGAAACTGAAAAGTTTACCTTGTTCAACTCAACTCAACCTGACTGACTTCTTTCAATATAAGGCAATTTTAAAACAAGTGTGATATAAAGAAAGACTGTTTAAAATATGCTATAAAACTCTGTGTGTATACAAGGATACAATAAGCCTGAGATGTATATAGAAATACAATTGAACTGATGTATATAAAATACAATAATTTCCGTGTATAAAAATACAATAACTGTTGTGGGAGTTTCTCTAACCGACAACCATCACATAAGAGCTAAAGTGATGATACAGCGATCAACCTCACGCTGCCAGAGCATCCTATACCCGGCCAAAGGTATAAGACCTGAACTGCCTAATACACAATATAACCTCAAAAGAAATGGCTAGGGAAAAGACCAAAATGCCCTTAAAATTTCCGGACGGATTCCCTGCCAACTGCCCAACTTTCAAAGGCCATAACTCGCTCATACGAACTCGAAATCGAGCAATCTCAGTGGCGTTGGAAAGATCATTCCACAAGCTTCGCAACCATAACTGGAACTACTCCTAACTCATCGTGATCTAGGAGTTACGACTGCTCAAAGTTGGCCAAAAATCACTGATTTCCACACTTAGCCAATTTTTTTCCAGATTCTGTATTTTTCCAAAAATGGCTACTTCCAATTTCAAGCTTCTTCATAGCTATTTCAAATTGACGGATGTTACAATATGCATATAAATTCTATATATTTAGCATATTGAAAAAACATATCATGTTTCATATAAAGGCAAAAAATTACTTGTCTTTTATGTCTCTGGCTTGAATATAAGTATTTCATACTACTTCATTATAATTAAAAATTAGCAATTCATAGAATTAGTTTTTATAAATGATAAAATAAATTAATTTATTAATTTTCATTACAATCGCGCGAAGCACGAATAGTTTCACTAGTGTGTATATATATATAAAAGAATAAATTTAATTTTTTTTTTGTGGAAAGCAAGGGTGAGACAATCAAGAATTGAGCGGGGTAAAAAAATCGAAAAAAAATCTAACTTTAATCTGCTTTTCAAAAATAAAATTTAAGTTGTTAATTTTTTTTTTTGTTGGGGGAGGGGCTAGTTTGGGTGTAGTAACAAAATAAATTGATTTTTTTTAAAAAAAAAAAATTAAAATTTTATTTTTTGAATGGGGAGGATCGGGGTATGGAGTGAGGTAAGGAAAAAAATATTATTTGAAAAAAATAAGTTTATTTGAGAAATATTTTTTAAAATATTTTAGCCAGCCAAACATAACAAAATTAACAAAAATTTTCTAGAATGAGAGATAAAATGAATTAAGTAAAAAAGAAAGTAAAGATATTGAAAGAGTAAAGTAAATGAAATAAAATGAGTAAAGTAAATAAAAAAGAAAACCAAAGTCAAATGTGGTTTTCTTTTTTTTTGAGAGAAATTTAGTTGGTTTTGAAGCTAAAAGGCTATTTTGATCATTTACACCTATCATGCCAATTCCTACCAAAATTGTGGCCATCCATTTATCAATACTCATAATATAATAGATGGCAGTTGAGAAATGTATATATATAATTTTTTTTAAAAAATATTTAAGATCTTTTACTATAATTTTGCTTTAGATTATTAATTTTATTGAGTTAGTACTGATATTTTGTATCTTCTGAAAGAGGAAGAGAAGAATGCCATATGACCTCGGAATGGAGTCATATACAATGTAAATTTAAATTAATCGAGTTTCAATATAAATATTCGGAAAAAAAAAGTGTGCCATATGAAGCACGTCATTGTGATATATAGGAAATAGCAGGTGTACATTTGAAAGGAAAATTAAGTAAAAAGAACATGCAGTGAAGGGAGTGATTTGATCCCTATCAATTTTCTTCACATGATGGCCACCACTTTGTGTTGAAATTAATTTTGTAGTTCTTGACCTTTCTTGAATTTTTATTTTTCATCGGTGTTTAATATTTATATTGAAATTTGATAAATACTATTTGTATTGAAGTTCGATAAGCATTATCTGTATTGAAGTTTGATTGAATATTGTGGAGTCCGGCGACACTTTTAATAGTTTTTTTTTTCTTTTTTAAGAATTTGAACTCAAAATTTATGATTAAAGATGAAGGAATAATGTTGATGAGAATGATCTTAGGTTGGTTCAGAACGAAAACTCTAAGCTTCTTATAAGGCTTAAATAATCCTTATCTCTTTGAGCATCTGGACGTAAAGGGGTATTAATGAGAGTGATTCACATCGAATCAGGATGAGAATCTTGAAATTATAAATTTTTTATAAGACTTTGAAATTTCTCTGTCAGACATTGTTGATATTAGATAAGAAATTTTGTTAATTTAAATTTTGAAAACTCCTTTCCAAATATGTAACTTTATCATTATTTTGTAAGCAATATCTGTATTTGAAAATAATCAATTGTCTTGTTATCTGATAAAGTATATTGAAATATTATCTTCCATTTATGTCATTTTTCATAGTAATACTTTTAATTTGAGAATAAGTCTAAACTATATTAATATATTTAGGTAACATTATGTTTTAAGAAATTTTTATTTTTAAGACGACATTTTTTTTATTTTCCTATTTATACCAAATAATCTCAATTTTTTTTACCATCGAGTTGTTTGAATCTATTTTGAAGGGTTTTTAATTAAAAATTGTCAATCTATATGTGTATTTTTTTTTTTAGATGAAGATATATCAAAAATAATTTCTTTATCTTATAAAAATAGGAATAAAATCTACATATATTTTATTATGTTCAAATTTCATTTATAGAATTATATTGAGTATTATAATGTTATTGTTGTAATAATCTATATATCTATTTACGTTTATTTAATGATTAATTTCCGATAGCAATTTGTTGGAGAAATTTACCTTCTACATCCAAAAAAAAGAGAGCGCAAAAGAAGGGATAATTACACAAATTGTACAATTTAGAAAACTATACCATCTGGATAATATTCTAAAACAATAATAGCGATAAAAAAATAATGATGATAATAAAGTAAACCACAAATGTCTTAATTAGTCCTAAATCTCATATTGTTCTTTTTATATATTCAAGAAGTGAATTTTAACTTTAGAGAACTTTCTTTTTTTCACTAAAATATATAAAAATATACATGTATCATTATTTTATAAGCAATATATGTATTTAAAAATAATCAATTGTCTTGTTATCTGATAGACTATATTAAAATATTTTTTCTATTTATGTCATTTTTCATAGTAATACTTTTAATTTGGGAATAAGTCTAAACTATAGTAATATCTAGGTAACATTATGTTTTAAGAAATTTTTATTTTTAAGACAACATTTTTTTTCATGTTCCTATTACCCAATAATCTCAAATTTTTACCACTAATTGCTTCGAGTTGATTAAATCTATTTTGAAGGGGTTTTAATTAAAAATTGACAATCTATGTGTGATTCTTTTTATTTGAGATGAAGGTGTATCATAAATAATTTTTCTATCCTATAAAAATAGAAACAAAATCTACATATATCTTAGTCTATTCAAATTTCACTTGTAGAATTATATTAAATATTATGTTATTGTTGTAATAATCTATATATCTATTTACGTTTACTTAATGAAAAATTTCCGATAGCAATTTGTTGGAGAGATTTACATTCTACATCCAAAAAAAGAGAGAGCAAAAGAAGGGCTAATTACACAAATTATACAATTTCGAATTTAGATAACTATATCATCTCGATCATATTCTAAAAACAATATTAGCAATTAAAAAAAAATAAGGATGATAATAAAGTAAACCACAAATGTCTTAATTAGTCCTAAATCTCATATTGTCTTTTTTACATATCCAAGAGTGAATTTCAATTTTAGAGAACATTTTTTTTCTATAAAATATATAAAAAGAGAAGTCATAAAAGAAAAGAAGACATCTATTGATGATTTTTGTTGTATTTATCAACTTTGATTCGAAGCATTTTCATAATTTTATCTTTTTATTCAATTGAGTGTTTATTGAGCTCCATCATTACATGCTTCAAAGAATATATTTCTTTCATTTCGTTAATTTATTATGTTACTTTATATTCATTTTTTCTTGATGTCTGATTTCTCTTATGTTTGTCTACTTTTTGATATGTAAGGGTGACAAATGAGCGAGTTATGTTGAAATTGAAAATATTAAAATTCTGAATAAATTGAACATATTATTTATATTTACACTCATTGTAACATCGCTATTTATATTGCGTGTTGAACTACTCCTAAAGTAATAATATGATCTTTATAAGTGATATTTGTCACTTTGACTCATCATACTAAAGTCTCATTAACCAAACAAAACAGTGTCATGATATATCCAAAGGGAAAAGGGTCATATTTGTCACTTCACTTTTGAAAAAAGTTTTAAATATTATCTTCTTTGTTATATTATTGGTCTATACATATCTTTTATGTATATACTATCGATCCATATGTGTTCTTAACGCTATGTTTAACATTTTGATTATAATTGATGGATTATTAAAGGAAGGACGAATTTAAGTCATTTTTATGATATCGTAAATATATATGAACTGATAATACAATATAAAGACATATATAAATCAATAATATAACGAAAGACAATATTAAACCTTTTTCGATAGCAAAGGGACAAATTATCCTTTCACCTAACTAAAATGATCAATAGACCCTGCCCATCACCATGAATATGATTATTTTTTATTTAAACAATTTATTTTGCTAATTCAAAATTTATTTTTGAAAAAAAAAAGGAAAACGTGAATAGGCTGCAGACTCAATTAATATAGCATTAACATATGGTCTTAATTACTTCAATATTCTTGCATTGACCAAATTAAATGAATTCCATTTTCTTCATTTACTAGTCGTATGAACTATATACTATAATTATTGTGTTATTTGCTAAATTATCTTGGAGTATATAAACGTGGAAAAAGGAGAAGAATTTTGTGTAGGACATTGGGCTAAGACCAAACATTCTTGACTATATAGTTATTAGTATCGCCACCAAATAGCTCAATTTTACCTAAGTTTTGTGCCTAATTAATGCTGTATAGAGAGACTAATAAATATTCCATCATCATTATACTTGAACAATGTATTTTATATGAGTTAGTTTGACTTAACACAAAATTTAAGAAGAAATGAAAAAAACTTTTAAAATTTATGGTCTAAAATAAATGATACACATTTGTGTGGGTATAAATTATTTTATTAAGAGTAAAATATACTTTTTAAAGTTAAATTGTTACTTAATAAGAAATACGTGATTGTGATTCTTTTTTTAGACTGGCAAAAAAGAAAAGTGAGTCATATAAACGGGGACAAAAAGAGTAGTAGCTTTTTCCTTCATTTTCAACTATCGTTTTAGCTCAATTTATTACAAAATAATTTTCGAATTCAAAGTTAAAAATTGATAATTATTTTTAATTATACATTTAATATTAAGAGCTATACATAACATTTAATAGAAAAAATCGATCGATCTTTATTAAATATAGTTAACTTAATAAAATATATCTTATATTTATAATTTTCATAATTAGCATGAAAAAGCTAAAACAACAATTAAAATGAGACGGACAAAGTACTAGATAGTTCATTGGGTTTCTATAGCTTTCTTTCATGTCAAATACTTGTGCAATTGTCTAAAATCTACTCATTATTGTACTTGACCTCAAATACAAGAAGGGTGATAAAGTCATAAACAGTTTGAATTATAACTCGATTTTTAATTCATTTTTATCCAATTTAACTTAAATAAGTCATATATTTATAAATTCATTCCATTTTAACATTCTCAAATTCAGTTTAACCTGTTCACTCAACATTTCTAAATACAAGTATAATATATGAAAGAATTGATTAAAATTAATAGTGAATCCAATATAAAAGTTAGCAATTTTTTTTTTTATGATTACTATTGACTTATAACGATCAAATTAAGGCTTTTATCGATCATATTTCCCCTTACTCACAATAGTCCTTTTTTCTTGTACTTGTGTACACATTTTCTCTTATTTATTCCAAAAGGAAAGCAAAAAAATAGAGTCCAAGTTGTCAACTTGGCAGTGTTAATTAGCAGAGAACGTATAACACACACACACACACATATATATATGGGAATAAGCACAGATATGCCCGAATTATCGTAAATGATATACAGATACCCTCCGTCATATTTTTGAGACATTGATGTCCTTGCCGTTCAAAAACTAGAGCATATATACCCTTTATACTAACAGACATACACATGTCATAATCTTATCCACCGATTCGACATTTATTAAATATCGGATCGATGGATAAGAGTGCGCCACGTGTCCCTATTTAGTCTTCCGTTAGAGTGAAGGACATATATGCTCTAGTTTTTGGACGGCAGGGGCATCAATGTCTCAAAAGTATGACAGAGGGTATCCACACACACATATATAATTCCATTCTTAGTCGTTTGAAATCAGTAGCAGAATCAATTTTTTTATCAAGGAATCTAAAATACAAAGTAGTATCCACGTAAAGAAGTCAAAAATAATTCAACATCTACTACATATATGTAAAAAATAATTTTAATTATTTATAAATTTTATAATCTTTTATCGAAAGGGTTTCTTTCATTCTATCCGACTCCGACCCTATATGAAATAATTTAATAAAAAATAAGTCATGAAAAAAAAAAAAAAAAGTCCACACGGCTTTGAATTTAATTTTAAGCCAGTTTCCCATTGAGACCTCCGGCTTATATAGTCTTTAGCGACGGATTATCAGAAAATATTATTAATTTTGAACAATTTAAGTATTTAACGATGAAGTTGATAGCTAAATTTAAATTTTTTAAAATAGCAAATTAAGTGTTAGCTTAGAGTCATGTTAATTTGTAGTATCTTTTTCTTCTTTTAAATTTTAATGATTTCATATTGTGTACGTTGACAATATAGATTTATTTTATATTAACAAATTAAGTTAATTTATAATAATAAATTAAGAGTGCAACAATTATATGGAGTGTCAAAAAAAGAGATAGATATCTTCATATGCTTTTTGAATAGTTTTGAATCTTGATTGTATAAATTTTAAGTTACAAAACTTAAAAAATCTATATTCGAATTCACACTAAAAAAAATTGATCGTTCAACTTTCGTATATCGTTTTACATAAAAAGTGAGATGGAGGGAATATTATTTAATGGTTCATGTGAAACATCTCAACTACTCAAAATTAAAATTAATTTGAAATCATGAAACACAATTCTTCTTCTTCTTTTTTTCTTTTTAATAAATAAACTAAAAAGGCATGGTGGTGAAATGTGTAACCAAATAGTCCTAAAACATGAGTACTTTAGTATAAGAAATATTAGTTGTGAAACATACTTTTTTTCTTTTAAAGCAAAGACATGGTCATGTAATGTGTATTCAAACTTGGTCCTAAAATAAAACTACCTTATCAGAATATTTGACTAAAATATTGGTTCTAGAAGTTTCTTTGTGGGAATTAAAGGATAATTTTATTTTCCATTGCCATTTTTTTCCTTTTTTAAGTCTAGTCATTCCCTAAGAATTTTGATTTTGAGTCTATTGATAAGATTGAGAATGATAGCCTAAGTTGAATACAATATACTCAATACTCAATAACTACCCTTCATTTCTAGCTTGCAACTAGTAGTACTAGTTGGTGTCACATTCATACCAACAAAATAAAGAAAATAAATGAGGGAGGGGGGTAACCGAGGGGGGTGGGGATTTTACATTGTTTTGAGAATCCCCACCAAAGAAAGACTTGCCAAATTCTAAATGTCCCCACCCTAATCAATTTTATGAAATTAAATAATGATGTGAGCGAGATTCGTCATGTATTCCCATATCAGAGTTTTAATCAAGTGACTGAAAATTATGAGAGATCAGAGTTTAAATTCGAGGTATGCATGCAAAACATGAGATGATATCTTCACATAACCAACAGATATTCGGTGAAATAATTGATGTACAATGCAAGCTAATTCAGACGCTATTGACATAAAGATAGTGATATATACTATGGGAGTGGGAATTTTAGGACTAGAGCTTCAAAGAAGGGCAAAGAAATAGAAGAAGTCAATTTTAGTCTCTCAAAAGTCTTGATATGCTAGTTGAGTTAGGTTTGGCTTGACCAAATACACAATATTTACCCATTCTAAATAATTAACTCCTGTTAATTTTCAATTTTTTAAAATTTAAAAGTTGATTTTTAAGTTAACCTAGCTAGTTGTACACATATGATTAGGGGTTATGATATATAGTAGGTAGTTACAGTACTAATTAGTGACCAACATGATTCAATTATGACTGTTTGGTACAAAATTATGATTATGAAATTACAAAATGATTTTCTAGAACTAATAACTCCTACTCAAATAGTTGAAAAAACATCAAGTCTTGAAAAAGTTAAAATAATAGAACTTTTAGAAATTATATTGAATTATCAACTACTATGTTTTAATCTCAAATTATATTGTTCTGTTACGTGATACTTGAAGTGAGGGTCTTTCGGAAATAGGCTTTCTACTTGTAATACCCGGAAAATCATATTTGGAATTTTTTGAACTACTTGTTAATTATGATTGTTTAGTCGACGGATAATTTTAAATAATTAATTTTAGTTGATGGCTAATGGGCTAAGTCCATAATTTAATTAAAATCCTATACTATTTGACCCATGTGTTGAAGTAAGTTAAAGGGTTTGACATTTATAAAGGGAAAAAAGACAAATATACTCCCGAATTATCATAAATGGTGCGTCTATACCCTTCGTTATACTTTCGGGTTGTGTATACCCTTACCGTCAATATTTTGGAATGTATATTAAGATCATGACACGTGTCCCTCCATTTATTTTAAGGGTCCCTCCATTTATTTTAAGGGTATATACGTTCCAAAATATTGACGGTAAGGGTATACACAACCCGAAAGTATAACGAAGGGTATAGACGCACCATTTATGATAATTCGGGATATATTTGTCCTTTTTCCCATTTATAAATCATAAATTGAACAATGGGAAAACAACCACTTACGACGCGGCGGCAATCAAAAGGAAAAAAAAATGGATTCAGGTAAGAATTCAATTAGGCATTTTGTTTTAGACAAGGTCATATGTTGTAGATATAAATTAAGATAGTATTATATTGATTTTATAATCTATTGTTCCATTCTATTAATGTGAGTTTTGAAGTTGGGGGATAATTTATTCACTGGTATGCTTGAAATTTTGGATAAAAGTGAGGGAGATAATGATTGATGAGACATTAAGTGATGATTAATATATGGTAGGATAATGATAAATGGGTAGGAGAGTGATTTAATGATTTGTCAAATTACTGATTTTTGTAACTTTACCAATTGATTTTCCTTTTTTGTTTTCTTCTTACGATTATGGTATAAAAGTTAAAATTTTGATATATTGAGATAAGTAATTAAATATTAGGTATATTGTATAATATGAATATTATTATAATTATGGTATTGGAGGAATTAGAACTTAACTCTAGGCTTGAAACGTAGGAACTTGATTATGGATATATGGGAGAATTTTTGGGTCTAGGCTAAACATATGTTAATATAAGTATTGTTAGTTTCAAAATCTTATTGTGGCTACTTAATTGGATAGATTGTATTGATTTGGAAGCCCAACGAAAGGGGAATGCTCAAGTCCTAGAGTGGTTGCTCTATAAACCAAGGCAAGTGAATTTCTAAACCCTTGTTAAGTGTATGTAATTCGTGTATTTCCTTGTAATATGTGTTTAGGGGTAATGAGACTCCATGATGGATTATTTGTCCACATTGATTAATTCTAATGATGAAAAAGGGGTAATAAAATGCAATGTGATTTAATTGTTTGTGTGTGATGTGTTGAGAATTGTTTGTGACGGGCATTGGTACGATTACCGGTGTTATAAGGGAAAGTTTATTACTATAGAATGCGGACTGTAATTCGAGAATGCCAAAGCATAAGGGCATTAGCTGATATATTATTGACTTGATTTATTATGTGTGATTGTGTTCTTTATTGAACTCGTATACTGGTGATAGCTGAGGTGATTACATATCATATTGTTATTTGATTGAGATGCATCATCCCTTTTATTGAAATCATATTGTGCACATGTGACATGAGATTGAGTATAAGTTGGGCACGTGGAGATCGTCCGTGCTGGGGATGGAGAGATGTTCAAATTATAATTTGGCCATGTGGAGATCGTCCGTGCAAAATTTGTTTGATTTATGATAGTGTGTTGAGATCGTCTGCACAGACACGTGGAGATCGTCTGTGTCGATATATGGACCTCGCAAGTCCCCCATGGGTCATGAACTCTCGATGTATTTTCGAGGAGTATCATGTATATACGGTTGAGAGAGTACTTGGTATTCTGAAGCATATCATTTCATGGTGTCATATTGCATTGCATCTCATGACATCCTTTATTCTTGATGATTATGTGTTTTATTGGTGGTTGGAAAATACTTGATATTTGATTACCTCTATTTGATGAACTTGATCTTGTGTGTTGCTGATATTTGTGAGTGCCTTTTTGTGGAAGTTGTGATTGATGAATATTGAGTTTGTTGTTGAGGATATGTAATTTGTTAAAACGATTGTTGTTGAGCTGGGTGCTATGTAAACTGTGAACTGTTAGGTTGGGCTGATTTTATGCAGGTTGTAGTTGTGGAGGTTCGGTTGGGGTGTAAGGAGTACCCGAATTCTATCCCTTTAGCTTGTGTTTAGAGGTTTACTTGCTGAGTACCGTGTGATTTGGTACTCACCCCTTGCTTCTACAATTTTTTTTGTAGGTTACGAGCCTGAATTTTGTGATACTTTCCATTCTCTTATTTTCCGAGGCTTCTTGGAGATTTGTGAGGTAGTTGTTTGTAATCTCAGCAGACCTTCTTACTCCTATTTATGATCTCGTTCTATTCTAAAAACAAGGTCACTTGAGACTTGTGTTTTTCTTTTGAATCAATTGTAATACTTTAGAGGCATGTACACGTGACAACTAGATTTTGGAGGTATTTTTGAGTTGATTATGAAATTTCCGCATTTTATTGTAATGGTTGAGTTTTAGGCTAACTTGTCTTGGTGGGATAAGATGAGTGCCATCATGTTCATTTTTGGGTCGTGACACAACTACCTCAAATAGTTTGAATAGTTTAATTGTTTGTAGGTACAATACAACTAGTTTCAAGTATAATTTGTTTTCTTCAGTAACATAAAGAAGTTAGAGAGGAAAATGACTTCTTCCCTTTTCTTTTATCAATAACCGCCAAATAAGATCTGAACGTCAAATGTTATTATGGTGTGTAACAAAACATTTATTCGCTATAGCAGCCAAAAATATGTCCGTCATTATAAAGAGATCCAACTTTATCTTTCGTAATTACACTTATAAATCTCAATCCTGAACACTCTCAAGGACAACATAGCAATATTTGCTGCTTCACCTTAACTAAGATCTTATGCATAACTTGAAATAACATCATACATCCAAAATAAAATTCCATCTGATGCTTCAAACTCGCGCACAACAGAGTAATATCGAGGATGAAAGTATTACCAAAATCGAGCAAGACACCATCTGGACATATCAACTTGACCTTGTAACACTGCTGATCTAAATGCAGGTTCAGCATTTCAAGCGTAGTCATTCTTTGAGCCAGAGGAGCATATTTTAGGCATACTGCTGGAAGGATATCTCGCGGTAAACTTGTTTATCTGTTAAAGACACAAAATGATACAATGGGGATTTGAGCAATTACAGTTTCTCAATTCTGAAGTGCAGAGAAGTGAAAAACCATCAGAGTTTCATACGCGAAAGACTCCTTGCTCAATATTTCCTTCTCATACTGATGAAAGAAAAGTGAAATTCGAGAGAAAAGAGAAAGTACCTTTCTTCACCTACACTCTGCTGACAGATCACAGTTGAGCTGATATTTGTCAATTCAGTAGAGAATTTCGGCACAACTGATGAAAGAAAAGAAAAAAGATGGTTAAGTTGAGATCAGATAATAAAGTTAAGATTATGCTTAGGCTTTAAGATGTTAAGTTATGGGAAGACAAGCTTTCTGTCTTGTGTGCGTTTGAACTCTCTCAGAAGGAAATATCAAAAATCAAGAGTTAAACATGTGCATTACTCTAAAGTCTAAACCATCTCCTCCTTCCTCAACCCACGGGAAAAGAAACAATACGTTTCTTTGATAAAGTTAGAAGAAAACCTGAATGTAGTCCATTCAAGTGAACATTTTTAAGCCAGTGAACTTGGTAGAGCAATTGAATGTTAATCAAGGTTGAACTGTACAATACACAGAACTTGTGTCAGCCTCAGCTATAGACAAGCCAAGCTAATAGAAGAAAAAAAAATGGAGAATTCCGCAAAATTGAATTCTCACAACAGTAAATTACAATAAACGCATTAAGTAAGACTACATCATATTTTGAACAGGTTATGCTGTCAGCTACTACTACTACTACTACAATATAAGCATCTCGGCAACTGAAACATGAGTAAATCGTTTTTGTTATCTAACCTTGAATTTGTTCCGAGTTGGATACACTTCCTTGCCTTTCCCCTAGTTCTGAGGTCCCACTCGAGGATGAGTACTAATGGAAATAATCTGAGGGAAACTTCATAATCTCCAACTTACTGTATATATCTTCGGCCAAATTTCTGAATATCCAAAACAAGAAACTGATGTTTTAACCATTGTGCTAAAAATCGAAATACTGACAAAAGTGATGTTTTAGCTATTGTGATAAAGATCCAAATACTATGCACACCCGGCTGACATATCTACCAACGTAAATGGTAAAATATTTGTAGTACATTAGCATTACTTTGTGCTATCAACCTTCTAGAGCAAATTATCAATTCTAACCTACACTCGGTTTCTTTTACAATGACTCAGAGCAAGTTTAAAGATTACATTAGTTGCAACATATCACCTTTTTGTCATCTAAAATTAGAATGAAAATGCTTCGCTCCACACAGTCGCAATAGATGAAGATGATCCACACTGTTCAACACTACTAAGAAAAATAAGAAGAATTAACAAACAAGGAAAAGGAATGTAAACAGAAAAACGGAGATAGGAAACAAACTTTGTGTCTTGTATACCTCTGAATTCTATTAGAGCTATGCGTTTACGAGTGAGCATGTGCATTAGTCTAAACCTCCATTCTCCTTAGTCCTTGATCAACTTACTCACTGCAAAAACGGAAAGAACAAGAATACATGAAATGCTATCAACTGTCCGAAGCAAATAATTTCAATTTCTACTTATACAAGCATTCGTTTTATCACCTTTTTTGCTGTCATCTAAAATTAAATTCATCCCAATCCAAAGATGATTCCTCAGCTTCACAGTGGCAATAGACGCTTTGTGCTGCTCAAGGATTTAACAAAGGAAAAGAATTAACAAGCAAGAAAAGGGAAGTAAACAAAAAAATAAATGAAAAAAATAAAGAATTTTAACTTACAATTTATTAGAGTACCATTTTTTTTTAATCATTACTGGTATTCCCAATCAATATATATGGTGGGAATATGAGCAATTTTTGGCCAGTAATCCCCCTAGTAAAATTCTAGGAGTGGTTTGAGCAATAGGCATTCGGAAATATGTAGTTTAGAGATGGAAGGAGGCATCCCCGATTCAGGAAGAGATTGGAGATTAGAGCAATTCCAAATGCCCAGCTCAGAGAGGGAGGAGGGCAACCCCGATTCGGGAAGAGATTAGAGACTAGGGCAATCCACAATATTGTTGGCAGAGAAACTTCAGCTAATCTCGATGAGGAAATGACATCGTATCTTGGCAGAGAAACTGATCAAGCGAACCTTGTACTTTGTTGAGCTGCTGACAGAAGAGAAGAAAATAGAAATGATCTTAACGTGCTATAGGAGAAACTCCTTGTACAAAAGTTTGCTCAATATTTCCTTCTCAGTCGGATAAAAGAAAAGTAGTAGTGTCAAATTCCAGCGAAAAGAGAAAGTACCTTTCTACACCTACATCTGCAGTTGACCGATCACAGTTGAGCTGATATTTGCCTATTCAAAAGTTAGCACGTGCATTACTCTAAACCACGTCCACAACTTATTGTGACATGCTGGAAGAAAACCTGGAAGTAGTCCAATATAAAACTTGAAATTAATGCGCTATAACAACGCTTAAATGTGGAAGCAGATATTGGAAGTTTTTTCAAATTTCTCTAAATTTCAAGCTTGATGCAGCTCTTTTCAAGATTTTGGCTACCTGACTGAAAAATGAGGTTGCATTCCTTTGGACGCCTTATCTCTGTGGAAGACACAAGAAATGGGGAACAAAGCCGAACAACTTTTCATGATGGCAAAATTTTTCCCAGTCAGCGAGATTTGAGGGAGAACATAGGTTAAAATACAAGAAACAATAGTCTTAAAAGATTACTAACTCATTGATATTACATTAAGAAAAGAGATACTGTGAAATAATGTTAATATTCTCAGTAAGATGAAGAGTGATATATATAACAAGAATTCATGAATTGAAATTGAGATGAAGATCCAAGACAATAAACATCCTGCTGACATATGTGTGCACGGTAAAAGATTACTAGTTCATTAATATTACATTGAGCTATCAACTTTCCGAAGCAAATTATTTCAATTCCATACCAGCTTTCTTTTTCTCACCTTTTTGCTGTCATCTAAACTTAAACTCATCCCGATCCAAGATTATTCCTCGGCTTCACAGTGGCAATAGACGCTTTGCGCTGCTTAAAGATTTAACAAAGGAAAAGAATTAACTAACAAGAGCAAGGAGAAGTTAATAAAAATAAATGAATAACGAAAAAGAAAGAATTATAATTACATATATCAGAGCACCATTTCTCTAAATCATTACTGGTACCCCTATCAATAATTATGGTGGAAAAATGAGCAATTCAAAATGGAGATAATGGCAGTCCCAGATAGCTAGATGTCGAAGCAACATGAGGCCCCGAAGTTGACAGACTGCTAATAGGCATGCGGACAAAGCTCCACATAGAATGATATAAGTGTTTCACTATTTTAACTCGTAACTATAGAATGAAAAGGAAAACATTGGATAGAGATTCCATAAAACAAAAAAGATGAATTTATATAGATATTCATGGAGGAATACCAAAAGATATCTTAAAGTTCTAAATTTTTAATAAGTGGAGGTTATGAATATAAAAAACCATGAGAGTTATGAAAACTAAAAGTAGTAATTGAATAGGTAATTAGATAAGAGTCATGAAGGAGAATATATAAAGCAAAAAAAGGAGAAAAATAAATAAATAAAGGAGGAAAGAAGAATAGTGCAATTGATATTTAAGTATGACCATAGAAAAAAATCAAATTATAATTAAATATTAATATTATGTATATAATTATTTGCGGGAAAGGATCCATCAAAAGACATTTATATAACCAATTCACTGATAACCACAAAACAGATTAATAAGAAAAAAAATTGCCCAAATTCATAAATTGAGATTGATGTTACAATTGACCTTTAAGAATATTTGCACCACTTTTAATATAATATGATGATTACACAGTTTCTACCCGAATATAAATGTTATTTCACCTTCTTTTTTGTAATCAAACATTAAATTCATCCTGATCTGAAGATGATTCCTCGGCTTCACAGTGCATCAGACGCTACACACTGCACAAAACAATATAACAAAGGAAAAGAATCAACAAACAAGCAAAGAGAATTAACGAAAAATAAAAAGCTACTGAGATAAAAAGAGTTCTTACATCTGTCAGAGTACCATTTGTTTTGATCATCACAGGTATTCCCCATCGATCTGTATAGTGGAAATATGAGCAATATTTTGCCAGTATTCCCCCTTCATAAATTCTAGACGTGGATTGAGCAATGGGCAGTCTGAAATCGATAGTTTAGAGAGGGCAGAGGGCATTCCTTTTACTGGAAGATGTTGGAGCTTAGGACAATCTTCGATGGTCAGCTCGGAGATGGAGGAGGGAAGCGCTGATTCCGGAAGAGATTGGAGTTGATAGCAGGAGCTAATCTCTAGATGCCTAAGAGAAGTGAGGCCCCGAAGACCTTCAGTTGACAGTGAATGGAGCTCATCATGATCTGATAATGTTAGTGAAGAAAGAGACGAGGGAAGCCCTTCTTCAATCAGTGACTGAATTTGAGGTAAACAACGAGTGGATAGATATTGAAGAGAGGTGAGGCTTTTGAGAAGTTGGCTGCTTAATGTTTTCATATTGAAAACCTCAAGCCTTTGAATTGAGCAAGGCAACTCCCAATGAATCTCTTCGTCACAACCCAAATGGAAGATTATAAGTTCCCTGAGACAGGGGAGTCTCTGTAAATGCCACTCCTTTCGATCAGTCTCCAGTTTCTCACAATACCAGATCTTAAGGACTTCTAGACTGATGGGCAACCCTCCTTCAGGGAAAGATTTTATTTCTGGACAAGAATGCAGGAAGAGATCATTAAGAGATGGAAGAAGTTCCTGCATATGTTCTGGCAGCGATTTCAGCTTCTTGCAGCTGTGAATATTCAAATTTCGCAACAACGTTGGGGTCCTGGATGCCACCAAAAGTATTTCAAGATTTTCACATTCAGAAATATAGAGATCTTCAGTCCCAGTAGGAATCAAAAGCCTAGTAAGGCTGTGGCACCTATCTACACTCAAATGGCGTGCTCTTGGGACCAGCTCAGGTGATATATCATTTATAGAATTACATCCACTTAGTACCAGTCTCTCGAGAAACATCTCACTAGCTGACGGCTCCAATTTCAATTTCTCACAATCACGTATCACTATTTTCTTCAAGGTTCTCGACAGACTGCTAATATGCAAGGAGATAAGAGAGCGACAACTTTTGATAATTAATGACTCTAGCTGCATCATTCCTTGAAGTTGGGATGCAAATAGATCAGCATGACCAAAAAGAACTCCAACGTTTAAAGAACCAACAACTTCAAACCTTTTTAAACTTGAAAGTTGGATAGGTGTCTCCAAAATCAATTTCGGACAATTTGAAATTGTCAATCCTGTCAAAGAACAAAGATTTCCAGGCAATTTCCCCATCAAATTGGGACAGTCTTTAATTGAAAGGTTCTGAAGTGCAGGGAACTCTCCACTTCCTAGTACGTGCCATTGCTTCCACCTAGTCATCTGATTAAATTCAAGCCATTCCAGAGAGTTAAATGGCTTTATTGAAGATGGGCTACCATAGAATTCTTCGGTCACCTCTGTTATTTGATCCATATACCCAATGGTGAGGACTTTCAAAGAAGGAAGCTGTCCTAGTGCTGGCAAGGGTTGTTGCAGCGGCTAAGAGACAACTTCACCAGCTTAAGATAGGAATAATCAGCCAGCCAGTTCGGAAATTTTGTCCCTCTATATCCAGAGATTTTCAGTTCTTTTATGTTTGTGTTTGGTTGTAGTTCATCGAGTATGTCTCTTTCAGTTTGTGAATTCTCAGCAATACTTATACCCCACGACAATGATAACCTCTCAATACGTTCCTTTTCCCTCATGTTTGCCTTCAGAGCTTCCCTTCTATCAACCACATTTTGCAACTCTACAATTGATAGAGATCCATACAAGTTGCATTGTTCACCCAAATCTTTGAGTTTCAAACCACTTTGAAGACATATAACTCCTAATGGCACCTGGAGGCTTTTCAATTTGCTAGGATGTACCGGCATCTTCAACCGAAAACAGCACCTAATGTCAAGGTAACGCAAGTTGATCAAGTTTCCCATCTGCAGCGGTAACTCCTCAAGATCATCACAACACGACACGATAAGTGTCTCTAAGTTGTACAACACACAAATTGAATCTGGTAACTGTTTTATCTTTGTCCAAGAAAGGTCCAAAAATCTTAGAAGTTTTAATTTGATAAATAATGCATTCGGTAACTCCTTGATGTCATAACGAGAAAATGACAATGCCCTTAAGAATGTTAGTCTTGGAAGTATGTTATGCAACACCCTCTTGCTTATATTAACTGAAAACAAATGGAGCTGGATATTTATCGGAAGCAATGTCCTTAATTGCTCCAATTTGTAGAGGGTTTTCAATTTACCGAAATCACCATCTCCTCTTGAAAATGACGAAAACTTACCATCACCCATGGAATACGACAAGTGTCGAGTTCGTTCCAACATATGATATCCTTCAATGTCTTCCAACCTGGTACAGTGTTTTGAAGATGCAATTTGGGCAAGATCATTGACAAGGTCATGCATAACAAATTTCTCACCATCCATTTGAGGATATTTGTAAAAGTCCTGCCTTGAGAATGTCCCTCCCTTCCATTTAAAAGAATCAGGGACCCTGTCTAACAATGATCTTGATCTCAACTCGAGAATGTACTGGTTGCCTAGTTCTTCAACCGTTTCATCTTTTTGCAACTTCTGTACTAGACCATTAGCAATCCACAGTTGAATGACTTGTTCTTTATAAAATTGATAATCTTTCGGAAATATTGCACAATAGGAAAAGCATCGCTGCAAATGTGGGGGAAGATCATTGTAGCTCAACATCAATGCTGGTAACATTCCATTGTCTGGAAGCTCCCATATTTCACTTCTCAAAATGCGTTTCCACTCTTCAATCGTTGATTTTGAGCGTAACATCCCAGCAAGGGTCTTTATAGCTAAAGGCAATCCTTTGCATTTCTCTGCAATTTTCTTTCCAATCTCTTCAAGTTCTAGATGTTCCTCAGGATCCCTGTTTTCTAATGAATGTCGTTTGAATAAAGCCCAAGAGACTTCATTAGACAGAATCCCCACATTCATTGGCCCACCACCCATCATCAAGGCAACACTCTCCTTACGTGTTGTCACAATGATCTTACTTCCGAGATCTCCCTGCACAAAAAGATGTCTCAAGTCATCCCACTCATTATAGCGGTCATTCCAAACATCATCTAGAACAATAAGAAACTTTTTACCCTTTAAGCTCTCCTTCAATTTGATCTGAATCTGATTTATATTATCATCAACCTGTAAGCCAATCTCTTGAAGCAATCCTTTTGCTATTCTGAAAGCATCATATTCTTCAGAAACACAAAACCAAGCTTTCAAATCAAAATGATCGTTCACCTTCTCATTATTGTAAACAGCTTTAGCAAGTGTTGTCTTGCCCACGCCCCCCATTCCAACAACAGGGATTACAGTTAAACTTCTACCATTTGCATCAACAGATAGTAAACGGCCCACCAATTCCTCTGTTTCACTCTGCCTACCAAAGATATCAGATTCATCAACCACAGAAGTTGAAGGTCTTCTAGTTTCTTGTTTACCCGAATCAAGACACGATTTCAGGTCAAGACAACCAATTTGATTTTGCAACTCCTCCAATGTTTCAATATTTTCTTCCAGCTTATCCTTTATATTAAGAAAAAATTCATCACCCAAGGACAAGCTGAGGTGACTTACCTGCGGGTTGCTTGTTTCTCCAAGATTTTGACACTGACCTTCCACCTTTAGTCTCAAAACTTCATAATTGACTTCTTCAATTAAGTTTTCAGCACTGTCCACAGCATCTTGAAGCTCATTAAGCCACTGACTCACGTATGGATTTGATGCTTGCTTATTCTCTGCATCACTTAGCACAGCCTGAAGACCGAGCAAAGTCATCCTCAGCTTCTTTAAAATTCGAATACCGTTCTTGTCCCTTCGAAACATATTCAGCAGCTCTCCCTGAGGAGCAAGCCTATCGAACAGGACTTGCAGGACTGAAGAGAGAAATGCACCACCAACTGCTAAGCCAATATCCATTTCTGAAAACTGCAAGACAAAACAAAGAATCAAAAAATGGCAAAAATTAAAGATTGTTGTCTATTTTTGCTAGGAATTAAGAGATTGAATTTACCTGTTGAATGCTAGAGCAATATGTAAACAATATGGTGTTCTTAATTTGCAATTCCTATACCAATAACTATCTCTTTGGTCAAAGAAAGAACAGAGAAACAACCTTTTTTCTCTTATCAAAAAGATTGCAATTTTCTGTCTCCATCTTCACTTTGTTATATTTTACTCTATATTTCTTGACTTGAGTATCAAACTCCATACAATAATAATTTATTATTGGTGGACACCACCATTATATAAAGGAAATTAGTAATATAATTCTAAGAAAGTAGGATTTGAATTATTGGGTGGGTCATGCTCAAGATGATTATGATCTGCACTTACCAAGAAAATTCAGACTCAAATTAACGCATATGTCTATTTGTTCAATTTTACGCAAGTTAAAGTGTCTACTTGTAGGGTATAGATGTCAAATGAGGCCAAGTTAACAGGCACATGGATGTATTATGCCAATTAATTAATGCTAATAATCTCAATAACATTTGCTCGAATCCTAGATTTATCTTAAGAAATTCACTAAATATATAAATAAAATTGATTTGTGAACCTAACTATAATCATATAATAAATTGAGATCGCAATAAAATCATAAAATTCAAAAGTGTTTATATATACGAATGCTATTGAATACAGTAGATTTTATTCAAATAATATATTTGTATTAATAAATATTAAATTTGAATTCATTGATTATCATTTAAAATCGTCATTAAAATTCAAAATCCACAAAGTTGACATCATAGTTTTGCCTCTATTTGAACTTTCACCTTGTTGGTGAACGTCCAATTTTTCGTCTTATAGTCTCCTCTCTATTATCATTTTCCTTACCCAAATTTTTATTTTATTTTTTAAAAAAGAAATTTTTATTTTAAAAATTTAAGATATAATTATATATTAGTTTTTACTGTATATTCCTACTCAACAAATATGGATAGCGATCAATATGACAACAATAACAACATATCTAATAATTTTCACATTATATTCTTACTCAATACGTATGCATAGTGATTAATACAACAACAATAATCTAGTAAAAATTCACTAAGTTTAGTCTTGAGTAGGTAGAGTATTTTGCGGACTTTACCACTAGTCGGAGTAGATAGGTTAATGTTATGAAAAAAAGGTAATATTAAATTACAATCAATGAATAAACAAAGACAATTTAATTTAATTGATTCATTTATCTTAATTTATTTGTCATATTTTGACTTGTAAGGAGTTTAAGAAAGTAAAATTAAATTTTGAATCTTATGATCTTAATTAAATTAAATATATGTCATATGTATCAAAATGTTCTTCAATTTTATGGTCTTAAAATGTTATTGAAAAAGTTGAAATGAAAAATTTGTCAAGTTTTATTTTTCCTTAACCAAACTTTAAAAAATGACAAATAAATTAAAACAGAAAAAATAACATTTTTAAAAAATACATAAAATAATATGACAAGTTGAAATAATTTAACCCATCCCTAACACTTAAAAATAATTTATATTTAAAAACTTAATTATTATTTTTTAAAAAAGAATATATAATTTACATTTCAAATGTAGTTTATTACAATATTTTTGTGATGTTAAAATAGAGCGAGGGTAACAAAAGAGAGCTTGTTATATTTAATTTGTATTGACACTTTCAACATTTGATTAAAATAAAAAATTGTCGTTTAATATTATCTAAATTGTTTCAACTACATGTAGGGTGTATATTATGTTATAATAAAAGTCAGTTTGAATGTATTTCATGCGAATTGTCACGTAGAATGAATTATTTACTTGTTCATGTAAACTTAATATCTTTTGTCCAGATCCTACACACATATATGTGAGAGAAAGAGATATTCAAAATTTAAAGTTTATGTGTTATTAAGGCAATTTCAAGTTAGTGTATAATATTCTTTTTGTTTTAAAATAAATGTTGATTTAACTCATTTCATAGTCTTGAAAATGAACAGAGAAGTAGTGGAACGTGCAGAGCCACATACTGGTTTACTCCAGTGGCGATGTCGGAAATTTCTTTGAAGGTACTCAAGATTTAAAATATATGTATGAAAAGTAATTTTTTATCTACAAACTTCAGAAATCTTAATAGCGCAGTTGGTTGGCTACCTGAATTTCCCACCTTGTTGGTGAGAGTTTGATTTCCCACATTGTAATCCCTCCCCATTTCCCCTTCCGCCACCCCCAATTTGAAAAAAAAAATCTATAAACTTAATCTAATTTTCTATACATATATAATATAAATTTTCAACGAATGTTGTTCAACTAACCGTTCTTCACTGCATGTGGGTTGTGGCTACGACACTGGATTACTCCAATGTGGCACAAAGTCGTCGACACAGTGTCGGCCCCTTTGTTGCTAGCTATGTCATGGTCCCCCTCCCCTTGGTAGATGTTCTGTAGCACGTCATTATCACCGGACAATGAGGCGATTGAGCTATTCAGGCAAACGTTCTATAACACGATTATGGGGCGATTGAGTTATTCAAGCAAACGTTCTATAGCACATTATGAGCACTGGACTATATGGGGCGATTGAGCTATTCAAGAAAACCACACATCTAACCTTATTCCAACATAGGGACGACGGAAGGGAGAAGGTTGTGAAGGTATTAATGCAAATCACACACACAACACTAATGTCAAAAGTTTAAATACTTAAATCTCATAGCAAGCTTGCTACACTAAAGGGACCAAAACAGCCTCAAAAACCAAACTTAGATAGTTTTGGAATTTAATTAAATAAAAATACACCATAATGAAAACAAGATTTACAGTCTGTTTACTTGGGAAAAAAATGACATTTAGAAGTATAAACAAAGACTACTAAAACTTACCAAAACATAAAAATACATTTCAAGCTTTACTTTGTTGTGACTCTTTTAGAAGTGTATCCTGCTAGGTTGAGCCTTCTCCATCCTGGTTTCTCCATAAGGCTCATCGTTATCGATCCGTTTGTTGTGCCTAAACGCCGCAATGGCAACCATATACATGATAACAAGGAGGATCAATATGACAATGTTAATAACAGACACCTTTCTCCAACTCTTTTTAAGGCTAGCAAGGACACCAGCTTTGCAAGAGTCACAATTGTAACAGAGTTGTTCTTGATCATTGCTCCATTTAACACAATCTGGATCAGCTCCAACTAGTCCTCCTCCGGGGATCCAAACCGTCTCGTTCTGATAAACGTAGCCACATTCTGTAGGAGGCTTGCAGCAACCAGACTACATTGGACAAAAATTTGAAATTTTGTTAGAGATTTTTGCGCGTTGAAATGAACTTATATGTTGCTAGGACCCTTCAAAGACGATGTTATCACACATTTGTTAGAATCTGACATGCATCCATCAACATTTGTGAAGACTACATCAGAGCAACATAGGCTCGAACTGTATATACAGGCACATAAAGATTTTGCAATGATTACACTGCTCATTTTGAACCCCCGACTATAGATTCTAGATTCACCTCTGAGTGCAGTAATAATTTTACCTGTGTAGTAATTCAACGCACAATATGTTGAAGAATGTACTTCAATCTAATATTTGGAGAAGTTTTGCAAGTAGAACAAACATATTCCCATAACGATACGTGCATTAAGCATGTTGTACCACATGCATGAATGCTTGTACTTTCCCGCAACGAGATATATATTACCCTAGCATTACTAGTTCAGACAAGTCCAACTCAAGAAAGAAAGGGGAGGAGATCTATTAGGGTTAGACTGTATCAGGGGTGAACCCACATGGATGCAACTGGTCAGTGAAAAATTACACTATATATCGAAGATTAGAACTATTTTTCATTATATATATATATATATATATATATATATTAGATATTGAATCTCTACAACTTTTTCATATGTTTACTTTTTTGTATTCTAAACTCTCTTAAAGTAGAACTTCCTATTCCCAAAGAAAAAAATCAAATTATAATTAAATATTAATATTATGTATATAATTATTTGCGGGAAAGGATCCATCAAAAGACATTTATATAACCAATTCAATGATAACCACAAAATAGATTAATAAGAAGAAAAAAAAGCCCAAATCCATAAATTGAGATTGATGTTACAATTGACCTTTAAGAATATTTGCACCACTTTTAATATAATATGATGATTACACAGTTTCTACCCGAATATAAATGTTATTTCACCTTCTTTTTTGTAATCAAACATTAAATTCATCCTGATCTGAAGATGATTCCTCGGCTTCACAGTGCATCAGACGCTACACACTGCACAAAACAATATAACAAAGGAAAAGAATCAACAAACAAGCAAAGAGAATTAACGAAAAATAAAAAGCTACTGAGATAAAAAGAGTTCTTACATCTGTCAGAGTACCATTTGTTTTGATCATCACAGGTATTCCCCATCGATCTGTATAGTGGAAATATGAGCAATATTTTGCCAGTATTCCCCCTTCATAAATTCTAGACGTGGATTGAGCAATGGGCAGTCTGAAATCGATAGTTTAGAGAGGGCAGAGGGCATTCCTTTTACTGGAAGATGTTGGAGCTTAGGACAATCTTCGATGGTCAGCTCGGAGATGGAGGAGGGAAGCGCTGATTCCGGAAGAGATTGGAGTTGATAGCAGGAGCTAATCTCTAGATGCCTAAGAGAAGTGAGGCCCCGAAGACCTTCAGTTGACAGTGAATGGAGCTCATCATGATCTGATAATGTTAGTGAAGAAAGAGACGAGGGAAGCCCTTCTTCAATCAGTGACTGAATTTGAGGTAAACAACGAGTGGATAGATATTGAAGAGAGGTGAGGCTTTTGAGAAGTTGGCTGCTTAATGTTTTCATATTGAAAACCTCAAGCCTTTGAATTGAGCAAGGCAACTCCCAATGAATCTCTTCGTCACAACCCAAATGGAAGATTATAAGTTCCCTGAGACAGGGGAGTCTCTGTAAATGCCACTCCTTTCGGCAATTCTCCAGTTTCTCACAATACCAGATCTCAAGGACTTCTAGACTGATGGGCAACCCTCCTTCAGGGAAGGATTTTATTTCTGGACAAGAATTCAGCAAGAGATAATTAAGAGATGGAAGAAGTTCCTGCATATGTTCTGGCAGCGACTTCAGCTTCTCGCAGCTGTGAATCTTCAAATTTCGCAACAACGTTGGGTTCCTGGATGCCACCAAAAGTATTTCAAGATTTTCACAATCAGAAATTTCGAGATCTTCAGTCCCAGTAGGAATCAAAAGCCTAGTAAGGCTGCGGCATCTATTTACACTCAAATAGTGTGCTCTTGGGACCAGCTCAGGTGATATATCATTTATAGAATTACATCCACTTAGTTCCAGTCTCTCGAGAAACATCTCACTAGCTGACGGCTCCAATTTCAATTTCTCACAATCACTTATCTCTATTTCCTTCAAGGTTCTCGACAGACTGCTAATATGCAAGGAGATATCAGATTCATCAACCACAGAAGTTGAAGGTCTTCTAGTTTCTTGTTTACCCGAATCAAGACACTATTTCAGGTCGAGACAACCAATTTGATTTTGCAACTCCTCCAATGTTTCAATATTTTCTTCCAGCTTATCCTTTATATTAAGAAAAAATTCATCACCCAAGGACAAGCTGAGGTGACTTACCTGCGGGTTGCTTGTTTCTCCAAGATTTTGACACTGACCTTCCACCTTTAGTCTCAAAACTTCATAATTGACTTCTTCAATTAAGTTTTCAGCACTGTCCACAGCATCTTGAAGCTCATTAAGCCACTGGCTCACGTATGGATTTGACGCCTGCTTATTCTGTGCATCACTTAGCACAGCCTGAAGACCGAGCAAAGTCATTCTCAGCTTCTTTAAAATCCGAATACCGTTCTTGTCCCTTCGAAACATATTCAGCAGCTCTCCCTGAGGAGCAAGCCTATCGAACAGGACTTGCAGGACTGAAGAGAGAAATGCACCACCAACTGCTAAGCCAATATCCATTTCTGAAAACTGCAAAACAAAACAAAGAATCAAAAAATGGCAAAATTTAAAGATGGTTGTCCATTTTTGCTAGGAATTAAGAGATTGAATTTACCTGTTGAATGCTAGAGCAATATGTAAAAAATATGGTGTTCTTAATTTGCAATTGCTATACCAATAACTATCTCTTTGGTCAAAGAAAGAAAAGAGAAACAATCTTTTTTCTCTTTTCAAAATAATTGCAATTTTCCACAGCTTAGCTGTCTCCATCTTCACTTTGTTATATTTTACTCTATTTTGCTTGACTTGAGTATCAAATTCCATACAATAATAATTTATTATTGGTTGACACCACCATTATATAAAGGAAATTAGTAATATAATTCTAAGAAAGTAGGATTTGAATTATTGGGTGGGTCATGCTCAAGATGATTATGATCTGCACTTACCAAGAAAATTCAGACTCAAATAGACCAATCTGAAAACAAATGTAAAACAAGTGTTACAACTCCTGACATATTATTTCACTACAAAAGTGATTGACTGCCGAATGAAATAGTTTGACTATGTCATAGTTCATAAGCATTTCTTAATGATGAATGAATCTCAGAGGCTGATGCTGAATTACAATATATCATAGTTTTAACGACATCTTTGATGCAATTCAGTGCTGATTTTCGAGCTTTAAGTTGTCATACCAAAAAAAAGGCACAAATACAGATAGAAGATGACAATTTTATTACCCAACTACTCTAGAGATTCGGAAAGTGACAAGATTCATCAGCATTACTTATGAAATGCACTGCAGTTAGAAACTCGACGATAAGCACTACTTAATAAAAAAGAACTGTGTTTGAAATTCTCCCTTCAATTTTTTTGCTTTGCAAGCTTGATGTAGTCTTATTACAAGGAATAGGCAAAAGATACCTCATTGTGAAATAGAGATTTCAATTTTTCAAACAACCTATTTAAACATACACATGTCTCTTTAGAGAAGTTTTAGCTCATAAAATGATTTTCCTAATATCACCAGTGAAGCACATATTAACAATTGGATGACCAATCATTGAATAGACAAGGAACTGTTTGTGCCATGTCGGGGTTAACCTCGAGCAAGAAACATCACCAGAAGCAGTAATGGCAAACTTGACAAGTCTTGTGCCTACAAACATTGAATTTTTCACTGATTGATTACACAGTCCACAACTGAAACTCTTTTGGTGGAATATGCTAATTAGCTGAGTTGCCTGAATGGAAACCAGCCCTCAATATTTCTCAATTGCATCAGTTAAGTATTTGTTAAATCAAGATAGGATACTTAAAGATTCACCTCAATGCATCTTCAAGCATCACCATCCTTTTTTCCTCATAAATTAGCATTATATATATAACCTGGTCGGATCATACGACCCATCAGTTTCATGTGCTCTTATCAGAATCATATTTTGAAAAAAAGTACCTGAATAAACATTAACACAAATCTTTGAAGATTTGGCTCAATTTATATTACAATTCAGTTTCCTTTCACCGAGAACATTTTGAGTTTTGATCTTTAATCGTCATGTCCATAGGGCATCCCACACTGATCCAAAGTTATCGTCGTCTAAGAAGCTCATACGGATATTATGAGTGAAATTGTCCAAAGATTGTTGTGGTGGTGATATTGCTAGTGGAGATTGGCCCATTTCCATGCAAATTAGTTCCAAGAGATGAGCTTGTTGGCATTGCATGTTGACAATCTCAGCTTGTGCCTTTGCCAATTGTGTGCTTGGAGATCACTCACTTGCTTTTGTAGATGGAAACTTGACCCTGCAAAACCATATGCAGGATCCCTCAGTCTAGCATTTGCCTCATACACCATGCTGCTTACAGCATCTGCTCTTTGGGATTCCGGCAATTCCTAATTAAACAAGATTTGAAGAATTTAACATGATGTTTGGATTTCACTATACAAGTGAATAAGGAAAACATAATTGTTAACGTAAGCATTTAACTTGTTAGAAAACTAAGGAAATTATGAGAGAGAAGGGTTTTGTCAGACAATAAGCCACATGTAATTATCTTGGAAAACTAAGAGAAGTCAATGCACCATACAAAGAGAAAAAATGAAGATATAGATGCAAAGAGAAGAAAAAAATATACAGTAATATAGAGATGAAGAGAGTGAATTGTTTTTTCTTAAGTAATCTAGATTGTTAGTATAAAGAATTTTAATTGCCTCAAATAGTTTAATTGTTTGTAGGTACAATACAACTAGTGTCAAGTATAATTTGTTTTCTTCAGTAACATAAAGAAGTTACAGAGGAAAATGACTTCTTCCCTTTTCTTTTATCAATAACCGCCAAATAAGAACTGAACGTCAAATGTTATTATGGTGTGTAACATAACATTTATTCGCTATAGCAGCCAAAAATATGTCCATCATTATAAAGAGATCCAACTTTGTCTTTCGTAATTACATTTATAAATCTCAATCCTGAACACTCTCAAGGACAACATAGCAATATTTGCTGCTTCACCTTAACTAAGATCTTATGCATAACTTGAAATAACATCATACATCCAAAATAAAATTCCATCTGATGCTTCAAACTCGCACACAACAGAGTAATATCGAGGATGGAAGTATTACCAAAATCGATCACGACACCATCTGGACATATCAACTTGACCTTATAACACTGCTGATCCAAATGCAGGTTCAGCATTTCAAGCGTAGTCATTCTTTGAGCCAGAGGAGCATATTTTAGGCATACTGCTGGAAGGATATCTCGCGGTAAACATGTTTATCTTTTAAAGACACAAAATGATACAATGGGGATTTGAGCAATTACAGTTTCTCAATTCTGAAGTGCAGAGAAGTGAAAAACCATCAGAGTTTCATACGCGAAAAACTCCTTTCTCAATATTTCCTTCTCATACTGATGAAAGAAAAGTGAAATTCTAGAGAAAAGAGAAAGTACCTTTCTTCACCTACACTCTGCTGACAGATCACAGTTGAGCTGATATTTGTCAATTCAGTAGAGAATTTCGGCACAACTGACGAAAGAAAAGAAAAAAGATGGTTAAGTTGAGATCAGATAATAGAGTTAAGATTATGCTTAGGCTTTTAGATGTTAAGTTATGGGAAGACAAGCTTTCTGTCTTGTGTGCGTTTGAAATCTCTCAGTAGGAAATATAAAAAATCAAGAGTTAAACATGTGCATTACTCTAAAGTCTAAACCATCTGCTCCTTCCTCAACCCACGGGAAAAGAAACAATACATTTCTTTGATAAAGTTAGAAGAAAACCTGGATGTAGTCCATTCAAGTGAACATTTTTAAGCCAGTGAACTTGGTAGAGCAATTGAATGTTAATCAAGGTTGAACTGTACAACACACAGAACTTGTGTCAGCCTCAGCTATAGACAAGCCAAGCTAATAAAAGAAAAAAAAATGGAGAATTCCACAAAATTGAATTCTCACGACAGTAAATTACAACAAACTCATTGAGTAAGACTACATCATATTTTGAACAGGTTATGCTGTGAGCTACTTCTACTACTACAATATAAGCATCTCGGCAACTGAAACATGAGTAAATCGTTTTTGTTATCTAACCTTGAATTTGTTCTGAGTAGGATACACTTCCTTGCCTTTCCCCTAGTTCTGAGGTCCCACTCGAGGATGAGTACTAATGGAAATAATCTGAAGGAAACTTCATAATCTCCTACTTACTGTATATATCTTCGGCCAAATTTCTGAATATCCAAAACAAGAAACTGATGTTTTAACCATTGTGCTAAAAATCGAAATACTGACAAAAGTGATGTTTAGCTATTGTGATAAAGATCCAAATACTATGCACACCCCACTGACATATCTACCAACGTAAATGGTAAAATATTTGTAGTACATTAGCATTACTTGGTGCTATCTACCTTCTAGAGCAAATTATCAATTCTAACCTACACTCGGTTTCTTTTACAATGACTCAGAGCAAGTTTATAGATTACATTAATTGCAACATATCACCTTTTTGTAATCTAAAATTAGAATGAAAATGCTTCGCTCCACACAGTCGCAATAGATGAAGATGATCCACACTGTTCAACACTACTAAGAAAAATAAGAAGAATTAACAAACAAGGAAAAGGAATGTAAACAGAAAAACGGAGATAGGAAACAAACTTTGTGGCTTGTATACCTCTGAATTCTATTAGAACTATGCATTTACGAGTGAGCATGTGCATTACTCTAAACCTCCATTCTCCTTAGTCCTTGATCAACTAACTCACTGAAAAACGGAAAGAACAAGAATACATGTAATGCTATCAACTGTCCGAAGCAAATAATTTCAATTTCTACTTATACCAGCTTTCGTTTTATCACCTTTATTGCTGTCATCTAAAAATAAATTCATCCCAATCCAAAGATGATTCCTCAGCTTCACAGTGGCAATAGACGCTTTGTGCTGCTCAAGGATTTAACAAAGGAAAAGAATTAACAAGCAAGAAAAGGGAAGTAAACAAAAAAATAAAGAATTTTAACTTACAATTTATCAGAGCACCATTTTTTTTAATCATTACTGGTATTCCCCATCAATATATATGGTGGGAATATGAGCAATTTTTGGCCAGTAATCCCCCTTGTTAAATTCTAGGAGTTGTTTGAGCAATGGGCATTCGTAAATATTTAGTTTAGAGATGGAAGGGGGCATCCCAGATTCGGGAAGAGATTGGAGATTAGAGCAATTCCAAATGCCCAGCTCAGAGAGGGAGGAGGGCAACCCCGATTCGGGAAGAGATTGGAGACTAGGGCAACCCACAATCTCTAGACGTCGAAGCCACGTGAGACGCTGAAGACCTTCGGTCGGTAGTGAATGAAGATCATGATTGCTAAATAATATTAGCTCAGAAAGAGAGAAAGGAAGCCCTTCTTCCAGCAGTGACTGAATTTGAGGCAACTCTCTAGCATCTAGGTACTCAAGAGAGGTGAGGCTTTTGAGAAGTTGGCTGCTTAATGTTTTCAGATTGGATATACTAAGCCTTCGAATAGAGCAAGGCAACTCCCATTTTTCACCAGCAAGAACCTCTTCATCGCTACCATCATGGTAGATGGTTAAATCTATGAGAGAGGGGAGTCTCTGTAAATGCCACTCTTTTTGGCCATTCACCAGTTTCTTGCAATTCCAGATTGAAAGGGCTTGTAAATTGAAGGGCAATCCTCCTTCAGGAAAGGACTCTATTTCTGGACAAGCTTGCACAACCAGTTTCTTAAGAGATGGAAGGAGTTCCTGCATATGTTCTGGCAGCGACTTCAGCTTCTCGCAGTCATAAATATTCAATGATGTCATCTGAGTCCCACATGCCACTGAAAGTATTTCAAGATTATCACATTCTCTAATACTGAGTCTTTCAGTGGCAGTAGGAATCAAAAGCCTAGTAAGGTTGCTGCAACTTCTTACACTCAAATTGCGTGCTCTTGGGACCAACTCAGGAGAATCACATTTTACTAGAGACAATTTCTCGAGAAACATAGCGTTCATCGACGCCTCCAATTTCAGCTCCCCGCAAAAAGCTATTCTTATTCTCTTCAAGGTACTCGGCAGAATGCTAATAGGTAAGGAGGTAAGAGACTTACAATCAGTAATATCTAATTTAACAATCTGCTTCATTCCTTCAAGTTGAGATGTAAACAGTTGAGCATCAGCAACTTCAAACTCTTTTAAATTTGAAAGTTGAAAAGGTGTCTCCAAACTGAGTTCAGGGCATTTTAAAATTGTCAATCTTCTCAGCGAAGAAACATTTTCAGGCAACTTCCCAACCAACTTTGGGCAATGATTAATCAAAAGTTCCTCTAGTACAGGGAACTCTCCCTTCCCCAGTACATGCCACTGCTTCCACTCCGGCATCTCTGCAAATTCAAGTTTCTCAAGAGAGTTAAATGGCTTTGTGGAGGACAAACTACCATAGAACTCTTCACTCACCTCTGTTATTTGATGCATCCCTCTAATGGTAAGGAATTTTAAACAAGGAAGCTGTCCTAGTGCTGGCAAGGAATCACAGTCCTTGCAGTAGCTAAGAGACATTTCTATTAGCTTATGAAATGAATGATCAGCTAGCCAATTTGGAAATTTTGTTCCTCTATAGCCAGTGATTCGGAGTTCTTTTATGTTTGTATTTGGTCGTAGCTCATCAAGTATGTCTCTTTCAGTTTGTGAATTGTCAGCAAAACTTCCCCTCCACTCCAAAGATAACCTTTCAACATGTTTCTTTTCCCTCATATTTGCCTTCAGAGATTCCCTTCTATCTACCACATGTTGCAACTCTAGAATTGATAGAGATCCATACAAGTTATGTAGTTCACCCAAATCTTCAATTCTCAAACCACTGGAACCAGTAAGAAAAAATTTAGCTCCCACTAGCACATGGAGATTTTTCAACTTGCTCACATGTAGCGGCGTCTTCAAGAAATAAGCGTCGCTAATGTCGAGGTGATGCAAGTTGATCAACTTCTCCATCTGCAGCGGTAGCTCATTAAGATGACTACAATGTGACAAGATAAGTATCTCTAAGCTGTACAGTTCCCAAATTGAATCTGGCAACTTTTTTATCTGTGTCCAAGAAAGGTCCAAAAATTTTAGGTGCCTCAATTTGATAAACAAGTCATTCGGCAACTCCTCAATCTGATAAGGAGACAGTGATAGTGCCCTTAGGGATATTAGTCTTGGAAATATGTCATGAAGCATCCTCTTGTTAAGATGGCATGGACGCCGCTGGATATTGATGGGAAGCAATGTCCTCAATTGCTTCAATTTGTTGAGGGTTTTCAGTTTACCGAAATTACCATCACCCATTGAATACGACAAATGTCGAGTTCGTTCCAACATATGAGATCCTTGGTTCTCTTCCAACCTCATACACAGATTTGAAGATGCAATTTGGGCCAAATCGTTGACAAGGTCATGCATTAAGAATTTCCCCGGATTCCATTCAGAAGACTCTTGGACCTTTTCAAACAATGATCGCGATCTCAACTCGAGAAAGTATTGGTTAGCTGAATGCAACTGCTGTACAAGACCATTAGCAATCCACAGGTGAACAACTTGTTCTTTGCAAAATAGATAATCTTTCGGATATATTGCACAAAAAGCAAAACACCGCTTCAATTGTGGAGGAAGATCATTATAGCTCAACATCAACGCTGGTAAGATTCCATTCGAACGACTTTGCAGCTCCCATATTTCACTTCTTAAAATGTCTCTCCACTCATCCACCTCTGATTTGGAGCGTAAAATACCAGCAAGTGCCTTTAGAGCTAAAGGCAAACCTTTGCACTTGTGTGCTATTTGTATTCCAATCTCTTCAAGTTCTGGATGTTCCTCAGGATCCCTATTTTCAAATGAATGCCGCTTGAAAAGATCCCAAGAGACTTCACTAGATAGAGTCCCCACGTTGATTGCCCCACAACCCATCATCAAGGCAACACTCTCCTTACGTGTTGTCACAATGATCTTACTTCCTACATCTCCTTGTACAAAAAGATTTCTCAAGTCATCCCACTCTTTATAGTTTTCATTCCACACATCATCTAGGACAATAAGAAACTTTTTTCCCTTTAAGCTCTCCTTCAATTTGACTTGAAGTTGATTCAGATTGTTATCAACCATTAAGTCAAATTCTTGAAGTAACTCCTTTGTTATTCTGAGAATATCATATGGTTCAGACACACAGATCCAAGCTTTGAAACCAAAATGGTTTTTTACTTTCTCATCATTGTAAACAGCTTTAGCAAGTGTTGTCTTGCCCACGCCCCCCATTCCAACAACAGGAACTACAGTCAGATTCTTTCCATCCTCAGACAACAAACGGTCAATCAATCCCTCTATTTCGTTCTGCCTACCTAAGATATCAGATTCATCAACAACAGAAGTTGAAGATTCCCTTGTTTCTTGTTTACCCGAATCAAGATACTTTGTTAGATCAAGGCGACCAATTTGCTTTTCCAACTCTTCCAATGTTTCAATTGTCTCTTCCAACTTCTCCTTTATGTTAAGAAAAAAATCATCACTCAAGCACAGGTTGCAGTCACTTACCTGTTGATTGCTTGTTTCTCCAAGATTTTGACACTGACCTTCCACCTTTAGTCTCAAAACTTCATAATTGACTTCTTCAATTAAGTTTTCAGCACCGTCCACAGCATCTTGAAGCTCATTAAGCCACTGGCTCACGTATGGATTTGATGCTTGCTTATTCTCCGCATCACTTAACACAGCCTGAAGGCCAAGCAAAGTCATCCTCAGCTTCTTTAAGAGCCGAACATCACGCTTGTCCCTCTTAAACATCTTCAACAGATCACCGTTAGGAGCAAGCCTGTCAAAGAGAACATTCAAAGCTGAAGAGAGAAATGCACCACCAACTGCTAAGCCAATTTCCATTTCTGAAATCTGCAAAGCAAAACAGGAAACAACAAAATGATTATAAGAATTTGGAGAAGATTACTGTTTCTTTACTAAGAGCTTAATTTTACCTGTTGAATGATAAGAGTAATTTGCAACTATGAATTATCACTGATTTCTCTCTCTCTCTCTCTCTCGCTAGTGGTTTTACTTTGTAATTGGTACAACTATGTCTGCTACTATTAACTATCGTCCCTTTTTTTCTCTTTTCCAAAAGTATTGACTTTTCATCCAACAAGATGACAAAGACTATTCATTACTCTCTCAATGCCTTAAATAATTGAAGCAAGAGAGGATAAGAACGGGGTCGTTTGCTGTGATGGATAAAACTAGTTAATTGAGGATTATTTTTTAGTGTCCTTTAGGGATCGTTTGATTTGAAGATAAGTTATGTTAAGATTAATTATCATGTAATAAGTTATGCTGAGATGAGTTATGAAAGGATTAATTCTGCTGATTTATTGGTTTGTCATAGTCAATAATGTGCATGACATAATTTTTAAGAATAAGGGGTCGTTTGGTGTGATGGATAAAAGAAATTAATCCTGAAATAATTTTTGAGTGCCCTTCAATTCGTTGTTTGGTTGCAAAGGTTGGGATAAATTATCCCAAGATTAATAATTAATTTTGGGATAAGTTATCCCTCTTGGGGTAGAATAGTAATCCAACATAACTTATCCTCGGATAAAGTATGTAAAATAACAAAAATACCTCTCTTAAACTCTATTTTTATATATTCACGTATATTAACATAATTTTTAACAATATATATGATAATATTCACAACCTTATTATTCATTGTTTTTATGATATTATATTTTTCTATTAAAAAATTGCATTATAAGTTGAACTTATTTGCCTAATTCTTATGTTTATTTATATTTTGGTTTCTCTTAAAATGTTCAATCAACTGCTAAATTACATATTTTTAATTATGCTTCTAAAACACCTTGAACAGCTCACCCTTAGGAGCAAGCCTATCAAAGAGAACATTCAAAGGTGAAGAGAGAAATGCCACCACCAACTGCTAAGCCAATCTCCATTTCGGAAACCTGAAAAACAAAACAAAGAATCACAAAATGGTTTAATATTTCTACTAGTAAGAGATTTAATTTACCTGTTGAATGCTTGAACAATAAGCAAACAATATACTGACTGTCCTCTAATTATTTTGCAATTGTTATACCAATTTTGGAGAATGACTTTTCTCTTTTATTTTCCACAGCATATATATTAAAAAACTAAAAATAACACAACTTGTTATATTTGAATTGAATCAAACTTGTAACTTTTGGCTTTATTATCAAATTCCATACAATAATAATAAATTATTGGTGGACGCCACCGTTGTATAAAGGCAAATGAGTAAATTATAAGTAGTAGTTATAAACAAATTGTTTTTTAAATAATTTTTCATAGAAGATGCCTTTTTTGAAGTTGAAATCTAACCACTACATTGTCTTGTTTTCAACACTTGAATTTATTTTTTAAAAAGTCATTTGATTTAATACAAAGTCTACACTAATCTCCTATTAATTTAATTCAACGACCTTCATATGATTGGTCTCTTCAATCAACTAGCATTAGCTTTATAAAATGACCAGAAACTTCCTACTAATTGTTTTCTTTGAGTTGGGTTTTTTTTTCTTGAAATTAATGTGTTTTAAAAGTATTCCTTTTATAATTTTCTCTTTATTTGATGAAATCAAATACTATGAAAAGATAGCCCAAGCAGAAAGGCAGCCTCTTTTGCTCTAGAAAAATAAATTCACTTTTAAATAGTACTTGTGTATTATAGGTTGCCACAATATATTCGACAATTCGGGACAAGTTCAGACGAATTTTATGTCTTTTCCCTGTTAAGTATTTTGTTTTCTTCTATAACGTAAAAAGTCAAGAGGAAATGACTTCTTGCATATTTCTTTTATCAATAACCACAAATAAGATCTAAACGTCAAATGTTATTAAGGTGTGTAACAATAGCAAGCATTCATTATAGCAGCCAAAGAGATGTCCGTCACTATAAAGAGGTCCAACTTTGTCTTTCGTAATTATACTAAACTAACTTCACTTGTAATCTCAATCCTGAACATTCTCAAGGACAACATAGCAATATTTGCTGCTTCAACTCAACTAAGATCATATACATAACTTGAAATAGCATCACTTACTATGTATACATACAAAATAAAATTCCATCTGATGATACAAACTCGCGCACAACAGAGCAATGTTGAGGATGGAAGTATTACCAAACTCGTGGACGACACCATCTGGACATACCAACCGAGCAATATTATACTAAATGCAGGTTCAGCATTTCAAGCCAAACGTTTTAAGCAGTCATTCTTTGAGTCTGAGGGGCACATTTTAGACATACAGATGGAAGGAACTCTCACGATCGACATGTTTACCTGATAGAGACCACAACAGTTAAAATTACTCAAAACACAAAATGATAAAATGGGCATTTGAGCAATTAAAGTTTCTCAATTTTGAAGTGCAGCTGTAGCAGTGAACAACAACCATCAGAGTTTCATACAAAAAAAAATCCTATTTTTCTGAGAATGAAATGCCTACCATTCTATCGGGAGATGGAGGGAATTCTAGCATTGGTTCTGGTGGCAACTTCAGCTAATCTCGATGCAGAAATGACATCGTATCTTGGCAGAGAAACTGATCAATCGAACCTTGTACTTTGTTGAGCTACTGACAGAAGAGAAGAAAATAGAAATGATCTTAACGTGCTATAGGAGAAACTAGGGGTGTGTATCGGTCGATTCGGTTCGGTTTTAAGTATTATCGGTTCGGTTTATCGGTTTTCGGTTTTTAAATATGCTAAACCGATAACCAAACCAATAAGATATTTGTTATCGGTTTTCGGTTTATCGGTTTTAAGTCTTTAACGGTTCGGGTTTCGGTTTAACCAATAAGAAAATGCTTTCAAAATAAATATGACTTATCCAATAATTTGACGCGATACGCATACATCAAAATAATCATACCAAACGGAGGTCATCACAACAAAGTCTTTGTTCATTTTTCGATATTTACAATCGTGCAAAAACTAATATTAGTCAATTATAAACTAAAACTAATTAAAACCAAGTCCAATTGTAAATCGGCAGTTCATCTTGAACTATCTTTAATAGCTGCCAAATCCATCGGATAATCAACAAAATCTTCATTAAGTTCCTAACCAAGATAATCACAAGCCTGGAAGAAAAAGTGGAAGAGATTTGTGAAGTATTTCAACATTTAATACTAATATAATGGGCAACCAAAACACAACTAAAACAAATTATATTAATTATTTTTGTTTAATATATATATATATATGTATGTATAACTAAAAATTATTATTATATTCTTAATGGGTTATCGGTTAACCCAATATTAAAAACCAATAACTAACCGATAACCCAATAATTTTTTTTTTGTAAAACCATTAAATAACCGTTAATCCAATAACCCGGTAACAATAAACCAATAACACTTTTATCGGTTCGGTTTATCGGTCGGTTCGGTTTTTGCACACCCCTAGGAGAAACTCTTTGTACAAAAGTTTGCTCAATATTTCCTTCTCAGTCGGATAAAAGAAAAGTAGTAGTGTCAAATTCCAGCGAAAAGAGAAAGTACCTTTCTGCACCTACATCTGCAGTTGACCGATCACAGTTGAGCTGATATTTGCCTATTCAAAAGTTGGCACGTGCATTACTGTAAACCACTTCCACAACTTATCGTGATATGTTGGAAGAAAACCTGGAAGTAGTCCAATATAAAACCTGAAATTAATGCGATATAACAAGGCTTAAATGTGGAAGCAGATATTGGAAGTTTTTTCGAATTTCTCTAAATTTCAAGCTTGATGCAACTCTTTTCAAGATTTTGGCTACCTGACTGAAAAATGAGGTTGCATTCCTTATCTCTGTGGAAGACACAAGAAATGAGGAACAAAGCCGAACAACTTTTCATGATGGCAAATTTTTTCCCAGTCTGCGAGATTTGAGGGAGAACATAGGTTAAAATACAAGAAACGATACTAGCTCATTGATATTACATTAAGAAAAGAGATACTGTGAAATAGTGTTAATATTCTAAGTAAGATGAAGACTGATATATATAACAAGAATTCATGAATTGCAATTGAGATGAAGATCCAAGACAATAAACATCCTGCTGACATATGTGTGCACGGTAAAAGATTACTAGTTCATTAATATTGCATTGAGCTATCCACTTTCCGAAGCGAATTATTTCAATTCCATACCAGCTTTCTTTTTCTCACCTTTTTGCTGTCATCTAAACTTAAACTCATCCCGATCCAAGATTATTCCTCGGCTTCACAGTGGCAATAGACGCTTTGCGCTGCTTAAAGATTTAACAAAGGAAAAGAATTAACTAACAAGAGCAAGGAGAAGTTAATAAAAATAAATGAATAATGAAAAAAGAAAGAATTATAATTACATATATCAGAGCACCATTTCTCTAAATCATTACTGGTATCCCTATCAATAATTATGGTGGAAAAATGAGTAATTCAAAATGGAGATAATGGCAGTCCCAGATAGCTAGATGTCGAAGCAACATGAGGCCCTGAAGTTGACAGACTGCTAATAGGCATGCGAACAAAACTCTACATATAAGGTGTCGCATTTTGTTAATGGTGTGAGGTCTTTTGGGGAAAATCATGCGAGCTCACAGTATCATTGATAGATAATTCATGTACCATTCGTGTTGTACAGGGAAGTGAGTGGGGCTAGAAACAGGGGAATAAAGAGACTAATAACTTTTGTGATGGAAATAAATGATGCAAAGCAGTCTAGAAGATTAGCATAACAAACAAAGAGAAGTCTTGAAAATTATTTGGAGAATCACTTACCAATGATCTTGCTCGCTATATAAGTTCACTATCGAATCATACGTTGTGTTTGAGCAATCTCAGGTCACTCCTCCATCAATATGCAATTTGAGCATCACTCTCAGCTATATAAAAATAGACATTTTAAATATCAGTTCTGGTAGTTGAAAGCAGTGGATGATTTAACTGATACTAGTCCTTTTAACTGATGTTGGAAATTTTTGCACAATATTTCAAAGACTGATCAATGAGAAAATCTTCAAGTAAGATGAAGAGTGAATTGCTATTGAGATATATTTCCAAACTATATCATGAATCAAATAGAACAAGAATGATATAAGTGTTTCACTATTTTAACTCTTAACTATAGAATGAAAAGGATAACATTGGGTAGAGATTCCATAAAACAAAAAAAATGAATTTATATAGATATTCATGGAGGAATACCAAAATATATCTTGAAGTTCTAAATTTAATATGTGGAGGTTATGAATATAAAAAAAAACATGAGAGTTATGAAAACTAAGAGTAATAATTGAATAGGTAATTAGATAAGAGTCATGAAGGAGAATATTTAAAGCAAAAAAAGGAGAAAAATAAATAAATGAAGGAGGAAAGAAGAATAGTGCAATTGATATTTAAGTGTGACCATAGAAAAAAATCAAATTATAATTAAATATTAATATTATGTATATAATTATTTGCGGGAAAGGATCCATCAAAAGACATTTATATAACCAATTCAATGATAACCACAAAACAGATTAATAAGAAAAAAAATTGCCCAAATCCATATATTGAGATTGATGTTACAATTGACCTTTAAGAATAGGCATAATACATAAATTGGACCCTAAACTTGACTTCAAATTTTAAGTATGACCTCTAACTTTCATAGTGCACAAGTAGACACTTTAACTATCCAATTCTTAAACAAAAAAACACGCGAATCCAACCTGGCATAACGCGTGATTGAGACGCAATTCAGGCGCGTCAGGGGTATTTTTCGAGGCCCACAACAGTAAAAAAAAAAAACAGAAATGACAATTTTACCCTTAATGAATCCCTTTTAAATATATTTTTATTTTTTTCAAATCAAAATCCCATTTTTCTTCTTCTTCTTCCAAATTCTAGTACTCAAGCTTTTTTCCTCTTTTTGTGCACAATTTCTGGTCGTTTTTATGTAATGGCTTCTAATTTTTTTTGTCAAAATCGAGCAAATTGGGAAAAGAAAATACGACCTACCCTTTTGTATTTTAATTTTTTTTTAATTATAAAATACGTGTAATTTTTTTAATTACGTGGCAGCCACTGAGTGGCTCAATAAGCCACGTAGGCGCGTTTGTATATCACACAATTTGGCTGTTGGATTCGCGTGTTTTTTTGTTTAAGAATTGGATAGTTAAAGTGTCTACTTGTGCACTATGAAAGTTAGAGGTCATACTTAAAATTTGAAGTCAAGTTTAGGGTCCAATTTATGTATTATGCCTTAAGAATATTTGCACCACTTTTAATATAATATGATGATATGATATAATGATTACAGTGTTTCCACCCGAATATAAATGTTTTTTCACCTTCTTTTTTGTAATCAAACATTAAATTCATCCTGATCTGAAGATGATTCCTCGGCTTCACAGTGCATCAGACGCTACACACTGCACAAAACAATATAACAAAGGAAAAGAATCAACAAACAAGCAAAGAGAATTAACAAAAAATAAACAGCTACTTGGATAAAAAAGAGTTCTTACAGCTGTCAGAGTACCATTTGTTTTGATCATCACAGGTATTCCTCATCGATCTGTATAGTGGAAATATGAGCAATATTTGGCCAGTAATCCCCCTTCATAAATTCTAGACGTGGATTGAGCAATGGGCAGTCTGAAATCGATAGTTTAGAGAGGGCAGAGGGCATCCCTTTTACTGGAAGATGTTGGAGCTTAGGACAAGCTCGGATGGTCAGCTCGGAGATGGAGGAGGGAATCGCTGATTCCGGAAGAGATTGGAGTTGGTTGCAGAAGCTAATCTCTAGAAGCCTAAGAGAAGTGAGGCCCCGAAGACCTTCAGTTGACAGTGAATGGAGCTCATCATGACCTGATAATGTTAGTGAAGAAAGAGACGAAGGAAGCCCTTCTTCAATCAGTGACTGAATTTGAGGTAAACGATGAGTGGATAGATATTGAAGAGAGGTGAGGCTTTTGAGAAGTTGGCTGCTTAATGTTTTCATATTGTAAACCACAAGTCTTTGAATTGAGCAAGGCAACTCCCAATGAATCTCTTCGTCACAACCCAAATGGAAGATTTTAAGTTCCCTGAGACAGGGGAGTCTCTGTAAATGCCACTCCTTTCGATCATTCTCCAGTTTCTCACAAAGCCAGATCTCAAGGACTTCTAGACTGATGGGCAACCCTCCTTCAGGGAAGGATTTTATTTCTGGACAAGATTTCAGCAAGAGATAATTAAGAGATGGAAGAAGTTCCTGCATATGTTCTGGCAACGACTTCAGCTTCTTGCAGATGTGAATATACAAATTTCGCAACAACGTTGGGGTCCTGGATGCCACCAAAAGTATTTCAAGATTTTCACATTTAGAAATATGGAGATGTTCAGTCCCAGTAGGAATCAAAAGCCTAGTAAGGCTGTGGCACGTATCTACACTCAAATGGCGTGCTCTTGGGACCAGCTCAGGTGATATATCATTTATAGAATTACATCCACTTAGTACCAGTCTCTTGAGAAACATCTCACTGGCTGACGGCTCCAATTTCAATTTCTCACAATCACATATCTCTATTTTCTTCAAGGTTCTCGACAGACTGCTAATATGAAAGGAGATAAGAGAATGACAACTTTTGATAATTAATGACTCTAGCTGCATCATTCCTTGAAGTTGGGATGCAAATAGATCAGCATGACCAAAAAGAACTCCAACGTTTAAAGAACCAACAACTTCAAACCTTTTTAAACTTGAAAGTTGGATAGGTGTTTCCAAAATGAATTTCGGACAATTTGAAATTGTCAATCCTGTCAAAGAACAAAGATTTCCAGGCAATTTCCCCATCAAATTGGGACAGTCTTTAATTGAAAGGTTCAGAAGTGCAGGGAACTCTCCACTTCCTAGTACGTGCCATTGCTTCCACCTAGTCATCTGATTAAATTCAAGCCATTCCAGAGAGTTAAATGGCTTTATTGAAGATGGGCTACCATAGAATTCTTCGGTCACCTCTGTTATTTGATCCATATACCCAATGGTGAGGACTTTCAAAGAAGGAAGTTGTCCTAGTGCTGGCAAGGAATCACAGTTGTTGCAGCGGCAAAGAGACAACTTCACCAGCTTAAGATAGGAATAATCAGCCAGCCAGTTTGGAAATTTTGTCCCTCTATATCCAGAGATTTTCAGTTCTTTTATGTTTGTGTTTGGTTGTAGTTCATCGAGTATGTCTCGTTCAGTTTGTGAATTCTCAGCAATACTTGTACCCCACGACAATGATAACCTCTCAATATGTTCCTTTTCCCTCATGTTTGCCTTCAGAGCTTCCCTTCTATCAACCACATTTTGCAACTCTACAATTGATAGAGATCCATACAAGTTGCATTGTTCACCCAAATCTTTGAGTTTCAAACCACTTTGAAGACATGTAACTCCTAATAGCACCTGGAGGCTTTTCAATTTGCTAGGATGTACCGGCATCTTCAACCGAAAACAGCACCTAATGTCAAGGTAACGCAAGTTGATCAAGTTTCCCATCTGCAGCGGCAACTCCTCAAGATCATCACAAGACGACACGATAAGTGTCTCTAAGTTGTACAACACACAAATTGAATCTGGTAACTGTTTTATCTTTGTCCAAGAAAGGTCCAAAAATCTTAGGAGTTTTAATTTGATAAATAATACATTCGGTAACTCCTTGATGTCATAACGAGAAAATGACAATGCCCTTAAGAATGTTAGTCTTGGAAGTATGTTATGCAACACCCTCTTGCTTATATTAAATGAAAACAAAGGGAGCTGGATATTTATCGGAAGCAATGTCCTTAATTGCTCCAATTTGTAGAGGGTTTTCAATTTACCAAAATCACCATCTCCTTTTGAAAATGACGAAAACTTACCATCACCCATGGAATACGACAAGTGTCGAGTTCGTTCCAACATATGAGATCCTTCGATGTCTTCCAACCTGGTACAGTGTTTTGAAGATGCAATTTGGGCAAGATCATTGACAAGGTCATGCATAACGAATTTCTCACCATCCATTTGAGAATATTTGTAAAAGTCCTGGCTTGAGAATGTCCCTCCCTTCCATTTAAAAGAATCAGGGACCCTGTCTAACAATGATCTTGATCTCAACTCGAGAATGTACTGGTTGCCTAGTTCTTCAACCGTTTCATCTTTTTGCAACTTCTGTACTAGACCATTAGCAATCCACAGTTGAATGACTTGTTCTTTGTAAAATTGATAATCTTTCGGAAATATTGCACAATAGGAAAAGCATCGCTTCAAATGTGGGGGAAGATCATTGTAGCTCAACATCAATGCTGGTAACATTCCATTGTCTGGAAGCTCCCATATTTCACTTCTCAAAATGCGTTTCCACTCTTCAATCGTTGATTTTGAGCGTAACATCCCAGCAAGGGTCTTTATAGCTAAAGGCAATCCTTTGCATTTCTCTGCAATTTTCTTTCCAATCTCTTCAAGTTTTAGATGTTCCTCAGGATCCCTGTTTTCTAATGAATGTCGTTTGAATAAAGCCCAAGAGACTTCATTAGACAGAATCCCCACATTCATTGCCTCGCCACCCATCATCAAGGCAACACTCTCCTTACGTGTTGTCACAATGATCTTACTTCCGAGATCTCCTTGCACAAAAAGATGTCTCAAGTCATCCCACTCATTATAGCGGTCATTCCAAACATCATCTAGAACAATAAGAAACTTTTTACCCTTTAAGCTCTCCTTCAATTTGATCTGAATCTGATTTATATTATCATCAACCTGTATGCCAATCTCTTGAAGCAATCCTTTTGCTATTCTGAAAGCATCATATTCTTCAGAAACACAAAACCAAGCTTTCAAATCAAAATGGTCGTTCACCTTACCATCATTGTAAACAGCTTTAGCAAGTGTTGTCTTGCCCACGCCCCCCATTCCAACAACAGGGATTACAGTTAAACTTCTACCATTTGCATCAACAGATAATAAACGGCCCACCAATTCCTCTGTTTCACTCTGCCTACCAAAGACATCAGATTCATCAACCACAGAAGTTGAAGGTCTTCTAGTTTCTTGTTTACCCGAATCAAGACACGATTTCAGGTCAAGACAACCAATTTGATTTTGCAACACCTCCAATGTTTCAATATTTTCTTCCAACTTATCCTTTATATTAAGAAAAAATTCATCACTCAAGGACAAACTGAGGTGACTTACCTGCGGGTTGCTTGTTTCTCCAAGATTTTGACACTGACCTTCCACCTTTAGTCTCAAAACTTCATAATTGACTTCTTCAATTAAGTTTTCAGCACTGTCCACAGCATCTTGAAGCTCATTAAGCCACTGGCTCACGTATGGATTTGACGCCTGCTTATTCTGTGCATCACTTAGCACAGCCTGAAGACCGAGCAAAGTCATTCTCAGCTTCTTTAAAATCCGAATACCGTTCTTGTCCCTTCGAAACATATTCAGCAGCTCTCCCTGAGGAGCAAGCCTATCGAACAGGACTTGCAGGACTGAAGAGAGAAATGCACCACCAACTGCTAAGCCAATATCCATTTCTGAAAAATGCAAAACAAAACAAAGAACCAAAAAATGGCAAAAATTAAAGATGGTTGTCTATTTTTGCTAGGAATTAAGAGATTGAATTTACCTGTTGAATGCTAGAGCAATATGTAAACAATATGGTGTTCTTAATTTGCAATTGCTATACCAATAACTATCTCTTTGGTCAAAGAAAGAAAAGAGTAAAGATTGCAATTTTTGCACAGCTTAGCTGTCTCCATCTTCACTTTGTTATATTTTACTCTGTTTTTCTTGACTTGAGTATCAAAGTCCATACAATAATAATTTATTATTGGTGGGCACCACCATTATATAAAGGAAACGAGTTATATAATTCAGACTCAAATAGACCAATCTGAAAACAAATGCACAACAAGTGTTACATATTTATTTTTGAAGTACAAGCGTGTAATTGGTAACTGGCAAATAGGTCGGGGAATATTTGGCTATTTTCTCTTAATAATTGCTAAAACTACAACAAATAGTAGATATGAACCCATAACTTGAAAGTATAATTAGTTAGGCATAATATATAAATATGTCATACAACTTAGTTTCAACTGACATCTATATCATCGACATGTGCATTGACATAATACACATAAGACACAAATTAACGCATATGGCTATTTGTTTAATTTACGCAAGTTAAAGTGTCTACTTGTAGGACATAGATATCAAATGAGGCCAAGTTAACAGGCACATGGATGTATTATGCCAATGAATTAATCCTAATAATCTCAATAACATTTGCTCGAATCCTAGATTTATCTTAAGAAATTCACTAAATATATAAATAAAATTGATTTGTGAACCTAACTATAATCATATAATAAATTGAGATTGCAATAAAATCATAAATTTCAAAAGTGCACCTGCAAGGAGTTTAATTTAGCTATTTGAGCTCATTTTATGTATACAAATGCTATTGGATACAGTAGATTTTATTCAAATAATATATTTGTATTAATAAATATTAAAGTTGAATTCATTATTATCATTTAAAATCGTCATTAAAATTCAAAATCCACAAAATTGAAATCATAGTTTTGCCTCTATTTTAACTTTCACCTTGTTGGTGAACGTCCAATTTTTTCGTCTTATAGTCTCCTCTCTATTATCATTTTCCTTACCCAAATTTTTATTTTATATTTTAAAAAAGAAATTTTTATTTTAAAAATTTAAGATATAATTATATATTAGTTTTTACTGTATATTCCTACTCAATAAATATGGATAGCGATCAATACGACAACAATAACAACATATCTAATAATTTTCACATTATATTCTTACTCAATGAGTATGCATAGTGATTAATACAACAACAATAATCTAGTAAAAATTCACTAAGTTTAGTCTAGAGTAGGTAGAGTGTTTTGCGGACTTTATCACTACTCGGAGTAGATAGGTTAATGTTATGAAAAAAAGGTAATATTAAATTACAATCAATGAATAAACAAAGACAATTTAATTTAATTGCTTCATTTATCTTAATTTATTTGTCATATTTTGACTTGTAAGGAGTTTACGAAAATAAAATTAAATTTTGAATCTTATGATCTTAATTAAATTAAATATATGTCATATGTATCAAAATGTTCTTCAATTTTATGGTCTTCAAATGTTATCTGAAAAGTTGAAATAATTTCATTTTCCCTTAAACAAACTAAAAAAACATAACGTGTAAATTGAAACAAAAAAAATAATATTTTTAAAAAATACATAAAATAATATGACAAGTAAAATAAACGAGCCTTTTTTTTACTATTGTGTTGAGGTACAACACAAATACACCATCAACTAATCAAAGAGTGAAGTTTCATTTGTGTAGTGATTAACGGAGCCATCCTTGGTCTAACTTTAATATTCCCTCCACTTTTAACCCATCCCTAACACTTATTATTCTTTTTTTAAAAAAACGTAATTATTTTTTTTAAAAGAATTTATAAAATTAGTTTATTACGATATTTTTGTGATGTTAAAATAAAGGGAGGGTAACAAAAGAGAGCTTGTTATATCTAATTTTAATCCGTTTTATTTAGAGCATAACGTATTGACACTTTCAATATTTAGTTAAAATAAAAAATCGTCGTTTAATATTATATAAATTGTTTCAACTGCATGTAGGATGTATATTATGTTGTAATTCAAGTCAATTTGAGTGTATCTCCCGGGAATTGTCACATAGGATGAGTTATTTACTTGTTCACCTGAATTCAATAGCTTTTGTCCAGATCCTACACATATATAATGTATATTAAGAATCTAGTAAATATATGACCTCAAGTGGACCAAGTTATTATTATAGTGTTAACTTGAGGTCATTGTAAGAATCCGTAAACTTCAAATTTTGTGTTTATTTTCTTACTATTTCATAAGGTTTGTGTACATTTACCTCTGCAGACTTCACTTTATAGAATTACACGAGGTATACTATTTTTGTTAATTGTTATTGTCATTCAATTTATGTATGACACCTAAAAAAAATTAAATCCTTTCAATAAAGTTTGATTTTAAGCCCTCGATCTTATTGAGCCTAATGTCTGTCTGCTGCACAGGGACATCACTCCTCATACTATGGCATTTATTTTCACAAATTACATCATAGATCATGTGATGACATACTATATGGGTTTTTGCAATATATATATGTGTGTGAGAGAGAGAGATTCAAAATTTAAAGTTTATGTGTTATTAAGGCAATTTCAAGTTAGTATATAATATTCTTTTTGTTTTAAAATAAGTGTTGATTTAACTCATTTCTTAGTCTTGGAAATGAACAGAGAAGTGGTGGAACGTGCAGAGCCACATACTGGATTACTCCAGTGGCAATGTCAGAAATTTCTTTGAAGGTACTCAAGATTTAAAATATATGTATGAAAAGTAATTTTTTATCTATAAACTTTAGGAAATCTTAATAGCGCAGTTGGTTGGCTACCTGAACTTCCCACCTTGTTGGTGAGAGTTTGATTCCCCACATTGTAATTCCCTCCCCATTTCCCCTTTCGCCACCCCCAATTTGGAAAAAAAAAAAAATCTAAAAACTTAATCTAATTTTCTGTACATATATAATATAAATTTTCAATGAATGTTGTTCAACTAACCGTTCTTCACTACATGTGGGTTGTGGCTACGACACTGGATTACTCCAATGTGGCACAAAGTCGTTGATATAGTGTCGGCTCCTTTGTTGCTAGCTATGTCATGGTCCCCCTCCCCTTGGCAGATGTTCTGTAGCACGTCATGATCACCGGACTATGAGGCAATTGAGCTATTCAGGCAAACGTTCTATAACACGACTATGGGGCGATTGAGCTATTCAAGCAAACGTTCTATAGCACATTATGAGCACTGGACTATATGGGGCGATTGAGCTATTCAAGCAAACCACGCATCTTACCTTATTCCAACATAGGGACGATGGAAGGGAGAAGGTTGTGAAGGTATTAATGCAAATCACACACACAACACTAATGTCAAAAGTTTAATTACTTAAATCTCATAGCAAGCTTGCTACACTAAAGGGACCAAAACAGCCTCAAAAACCAAACTTAGATAGTTTTGGAATTTAATTAAATAAAAATACACCATAATGAATACAAGATTTACAGTCTGTTTACTTGGGAAAAAAATGACATTTAGAAGTATAAACAAAGACTACTAAAACTTACCAAAACATAAAAATACATTTCAAGCTTTACTCTGTTGTGACTCTTTTAGAAGTGTATCCTGCTAGGTTGAGCCTTCTCCATCCTGGTTTCTCCATAAGGCTCATCGTTATCGATCCGTTTGTTGTGCCTAAACGCCGCAATGGCAACCATATACATGATAACAAGGAGGATCAATATGACAATGTTAATAACAGACACCTTTCTCCAACTCTTTTTAAGGCTAGCAAGGACACCAGCTTTGCAAGAGTCACAATTGTAACAGAGTTGTTCTTGATCATTGCTCCATTTAACACAATCTGGATCAGCTCCAACTAGTCCTCCTCCGGGGATCCAAACCGTCTCGTTCTGATAAACGTAGCCACATTCTGTAGGAGGCTTGCAGCAACCAGACTACATTGGACAAAAATTTGAAATTTTGTTAGAGATTTTTGCGCGTTGAAATGAACTTATATGTTGCTAGGACCCTTCAAAGACGATGTTATCACACATTTGTCAAAAATCTGACATGTATCCATCAACATTTGTGAAGACTACATCAGAGCAACATAGGCTCGAACTGTATATACAAGCACGTAAAGATTTGCAATGATTACACTGCTCATTTTGAACCCCCGACTATAGATTCGCCTCTGAGTGCAGTAATAATTTTACCTGTGTATTAATTCAACGCACAATATGTTGAAGAATGTACTTCAATCTAATATTTTGGAGAAGTTTTGCAAGTAGAACAAACATATTCCCATAACAATACGTTCATTAAGCATGTTGTACCACATGCATGAATGCTTGTACTTTCCCGCGACTATATATATATTACCCTAGCATTACTAGTTCAGACAAGTCCAACTCAAGAAAGAAAGGGGAGGAGATCTATTAGGGTTAGACTATATCAAGGGTGAAGCCACATGGATGCAACTGGTCAGCGAAAAATTACATTATATATCGAAGATTAGAACTATTTTTCATTATATATATATATATATATATATATATATATATATATATATATATATATATAGTAGATATTGAATCTCTACAACATTTTCATGTGTTCACTTTTTTGTATTCTGAACTCTCTTAACAAAAATTCTCATTCTGCTACTCTCTAAACATATGCTTATAATTATTGAAGTTCAAAAATAGGGTTAGAAATATCTAAGACACACATGGCCACATGACTATCCCATCAAGATGTAAATAATTGGGGGCCCTATTATTGGGGTCTTTTTAAACATGTTTGGCCCCTATCTTTTTCCACTCAAGTATAGTCAAATCATTCACATCATCATCAAAATAGTAAACACTTTTCTTTATTCATATTATATAACAATAAAAGATGCATTTTTTGAACCATAAATTACTACAAATTGATTGAAGCAATAAAATTTCTCAAGAAATAAAAAAATCCCTTTATGGAAACAGTATGACTTGCACATGCATACACTACAAATAATTTTCTTGACATGTTGGTCCATGTTACATCAAGAAATATTGTTTGTATAAATCAAACAGTCGATAAAAAATAATGTTAATATAACTAATTCCAACATTGCTAATACAACTAATTTAGTATTATCCTTATACATCCTAATGAACGAATGATAAGTTGCTTGTAAATTAGTATAAGGGTAGGACCACTTTTAAAAAATGACAAAAAAAATTGCCCATATAGCCATTTGTTTTCCTAAATAGCAAATTTGCATAATTTAAGTCGACCACCTACCAATTTTTTGGTCCTGTATTTAAAACTTATCAAAGAAGAGATAATAAATATTTTATAAAAAGAAATGGAGCAATTAATTTTCTTGAATGGTTCATAAATATGAAAGGACAACCTATCTGGCAATTTAATTTAATTTTAGGTGTGAACTTATATTATGGGATAATATTAATGAGGACCCATATTTTGTCAGGGGAAATTGAAGGAGTAGAGCATGGAAGGTGTTATTGACCATCACTCTAATAATATACCTAATGGTATGTCCACACTGTCAATAAAGTGGATGAAAATCGTCACAGATCAAAATTCAAATTCTAATTTAAAGAGAAAATATAAATTTCGAGTAATTTCTTTTTATTTGACTAATTATTTTTTGTGTACAAAATTATGAGACACGTGTAATACATGCACAGATGAAAAGTAAGTAATAGATATCTAGTGAAATAGTAAGGTGCATTAACACATAAAGTTACAAAATATATGTTCTAGTAAAAAAATAAACAAATTAAGTGTTCAAGTAAAATAACTAAAATACGTGCAAGTTAAATCCAACCATCTTGATCTTTTTAATAATTGTGTAGTTGGTGATTCTGTCAACCTAGGTTTGAGCATATGAGAAACAGCCTGATAGTGTTTTTACGTTTGTTAAAACTTGAACCTAATACCTATAGTTCTTAATCTACTACATTAACGACTAGATTACATGGCGTAAAACATCAATGTTTTATTAAAAGAAAATAGGGAAAGGAAGAAAATAGAAGAAATCTAAGTGGAAACCGAAAGAGCTAATCAAACCAAAAGGCAAAAGGGCCAAAAAGTTTTTTTTTTTTTTTTTTCCCCTTAATTGTTAATGAAAAATACATAAATTTAAAAAGGGTATTTGGTAAAAAGCAATAAAGCAAAAAATAATAATCTGAATAATAGTCCAAAAGAACTTAAGAAGCCAACCTCTCTATTATCACATAAATAACATGCATGGCTTATTGACAAAAAATATTGTTTTGAGTTGTCACCTTTCTTCTATTTCATTAATTATATTAGGCCAAAAATATCACTTTATTGTAAGCAAAATGTTCTACTTTTTAAAAGTGTGATGGAGGTATTATTTCATTAAACGCCAATTGATATATATATTGGTAAATTGTCCCATCATCTGTATAAACTTGTATCACATTTTCACATAGTATGGTAAATTAATTTGACATAAATATTGAATATTAATAAATTATTTTGACAGAAACAAACAAGGAATACTTAATTGTAACTTACAAATTACTAACTTTCCATCTTTAACTTATGTAAATGTGTTTGACTGATCATTAAGTATATAAAACTTGTGATTTCAAATAAATTATGGCTTATTAAATAACGAAAAATATTATCACTTAAATTGAAACAAGAAAACGGAGAAACTGATGTAAGCATCCAAAAGTGAAACATTCTTGTACTGTTGCTGTGGCATAACGTTTATTTTCCGTAAAAACAGATCTATATTGGTTTCCAAGGACGTTCCTAATCTTAATTCATAAGTTATGTGAAAATAAAGTTGTCACAAGTGTCATATAATTTCAAATGCAAAACAAAAAAAATTACAATTAAAAAAAATTATTACTATTTTATAATACATCAATTTTTATTTCCTCTAAAAATTGTTCATTATAGATACTTCTATTTTATTACTTTAGCATATGTATATTTAAAATTTACTGATCTAATTAATTCAAATTTATATTGAATAAACTTTACTAAATGGGTAAAATTCCATCTACCTAGATGTTCTTAATTTTTAATGAGTTTAAAAGAGTTTCAGCCTAATTTTGAGATGAATTTTTCCCGTTCACCTCAATATAATAAACAAAATTACACAATATCTATATCTAAGTAGTCGATATTCAAATAAAATAGTTAAAATACACACAAAGCTAATTTAGACATTACTATCATAATTCCCAACTTTCAAGTCATTTCTTCTCTCAACAAGGAGGGATTGTTCAACCAGTAACTGTCATTTGTTCCTATTCTTAAGATAACAAGTTCAAGCCACTAAAAAATTAAAAAAAGACAAACGCATAGGAAGTAAAGCAAACATGAAAGAAATGACTATTTCTTGACTGGATGTACAAAGTTATCCATATTTTTTTTTTACTAATAAAGTCAAAATATGCACAAATTAATAATTAGCAAAAAAAAAAAAAGAAGTCAAGATATTCCATTTTCTTTTCTATAAGAAGAGATTGCACAGTCCATAACTATCCTTCACTATTAATTCTAAAATTATGAATTCGAATAAAAAGAGAAAAAACGTCATTTTTTTCTTGTTTACTTTAAGTCAATGCATATCTATACTAATAAAATCGAAACACACACAAATTAACCTCGATTAAAAAAAGGAGTTTTAGCTTAACGTACCTCGATAGGACTAAGTTTCCTTAGATAAAACATCTCAACACTCTCCGGAATCCCATTATAAATCCTCCTCATCTTACCACAAGCACGCGAATCCCTTATACACGAACTAATCTTCTCCCAGTAGCTTTGGCTCGAAACTCTTTCTTCCAACCAACCCGAATAATCTTGTAAATAATATTCGGAATAAGCCCGATTCATAACGGGTTGACCCGACCCTTTATCAGTAACAGCAAAAGCAAAAATAACAAATCCAATTAAAGCAGCAATGATAAAGAACATTGCCCATAGATAAATGTACATTAAGAAAGTGTTTCTGTAACAAGCACCAGCAAATCCAGCTAAAGAAACAACCATTATTGAGACCCCAATTATAATTAATGGCCATTGAAGGAATTTTAAGCAATCTGTGTTGTTTGCTCTGCTGCTTAACCAGATTCCACCGCCTAAAATTGGGATTGATGCTAAGAAAGTGAAGAAGTTTAGTAAACCTATTAAGTGATTACTGGTTCTCATGGTGATTTTTTGAGGTTTTTTGGGGTTTTTTTGGGTTCTTGAAAACAGAGGAAATGGAGTGATTATGAAGAAGATGAAGAACAAGGGCGTGGGGTGGGGGGTGTTTGTTGCATTAAGTTAAAGACAAAGTGTATAGTGAAATGACTAAAGCACCCTTTGTTTTTGTTAGTATTTTATTTTTGGTTTCACACTCGATCTTCTAAATTTATATTAGAGCTCTGATTAAGTTCAAATTACGTTTTACAAAGTTCATTTGGATATTGGTGCTTTCAATAGAATTGTCTTCATACTTACTTAAATCTGAAATATCTGATTAAGAGTGAAATAATCTCATTATGTAATATTTGCGGATGGTGCTCTCAATAAATTTGTCCTCTACTCAAAGCACGAATTTAAAACCCGATTGATAGCAAATGTACGGCAATTATTTTTGTTAGTATTTGATATGGCATAGTTGAGAGGATTTTGAGATGAGGATTAAGAATATTTTATATTATATTTTATATTGTCTATATTTATCTATTTATTTTTCATTATATGTTTTTTTTTTTTTTAGTTTGTTTTTAAAAAACAATTCTAATAATTACTTTATAATAATTAGAAATATTTTTTTGTTGTATCCTTGATTAAAGATTTACACTCATATAAATATTTAAGAATTATTTTAAATTATAAATTTTAAAAGTTTTTTTTTTTACACTATGCCATGTTAAATAATGTCAAATAAAATAATATAGGGGATTATTTTCTTTTAGGAATATTAAAATTTATATAAAAAATAAAGAACTTGAGTCTCACCTAAGACAGAGAGAAGATGACGTAAAATCAAATTGCTTTATAATAACATTATCTAACAATAACTATAACATATTGACTATAATTTCACTAAATAAGACCTGAAAAGGGTATAAAAACATCTTATTTCTATCTAGATAGAGACCGATTTCAGATAATAATGATATTCATTTTTTGATAGTATTTTTTATTCTTATATATATATAAAATCTAATAAATATAATTTATTTAAAAAAAAAAAATGTACATCAATCTTATCCTTATATCCTTTATTTGACGTTTAAGGTGAAACAATTAAACTTGTTTGATTGAGTGAAGTGAAATGATTAATTCAAAGGAATACTTAAATGATAATATCACTTAGTCAGCAATTTATGATGCCACTTATATCCCATCATCTTATTTTGGCTAATTTTAAATCTTGACCAAATTTTCATTTATATATTTCCTTCCTCTGTCTTCTTTTGGAAGTTCATGTAAACAAGTAGCATAATAAAATAATAAAAATAAAATTATATGTAATATATAAAACACACAAAAATAATTTTTTGTTTATTATTGTTATCTTATTTGATATATTTGATATACTTTTTTATTTTATATATAATTAAGTGATACATTATTGTGCATTGAGGTGTTTTTACGAATATCATAAAATTTTTTGTGTCGTTTGATAGAGTATATAAGAACAATGTAGAATAAAGTGTATTAGTAATTTCGTGTTAGTAATGCTTGTATAGTTGTATTAGTTATTCTAAAATTATTTCTTATGCAGTTTATGGTATGGTATATTAAAAATAAATATATACAACTGAACTTCTATAAAAAAAAAATTATTTATAAAAATACCTTTCACACCCTTTAGCTTTAGTAGGCGTTGGTCATGTGATACCATATCACGATATGGTATCGTGAGATAGAATCAGCGTTTGGACATGCGATTTTACGTTGATTCCATATTATGAGATGTGATTCCATATTCTCCAAAACCCGTGATATGGAATTATATAGGAATTCCATATCATGATTTGAGATATTTTAATACAAAAATTGATCCACACGTTTATATTTTGTTAAAACAATCCCACATTTATATCTACTAACCATTTATTTCATATGTAAATAAATTTTATAATCACGGCATTACTTTTTAAAATTTATTATTTTCATCGACATAAAATTTATTATTCTCATCAACATATAGTCACTTTAACTCACACCAATCAATTGTTAAAGAGATGAAATATTTATGGTCTATGAGCATGAAAATATAGTTGCGGATGATATTGACCAACAAATGGCTCAAAGTATTAATGTTTGTTCGTCTTTTGGTCACATGATCGAGAAATGCAAATTCAACATTGTCACGACCCAAGCCTACACCCTGGACATGATTAGCACTCAAGAACCATTGTTGGTCCCCAAGCGAACTCTCATCCTGGCTGACTACAAGCGGAAAATTGATCCAAGCATACAAAGCTTAAAAACTGAATAAAGTCAATAACTCAAATACAAAGCTTTAACTTAAACTATTAATTCTGAATAAAAATAATATATTCAACTCGCCAAAAAATAGGCAACTTAAGTTTTTCAAACATTTAATAAAATAAATGAATAATACAGACTTCTCAACTATACTGACTATCTATGAAGCCTCTAACTGATAAAGATGGAAGTTGGGACAAGACTCACGACATCCTGACTAAACTAAAAAGTAAATGAAATCCTTCGTGAACAAGGAGGCTCACCATAGCTAATTCAAACTCCCGGATGTATCAACGAATCTCATGTTGATGATCTCGAATATCTGTGTCTTCATCATGAAAAGATGCAGGCCAATGGCTCAGTACGTGGAATGTACAAGCATGTAAGGGGTATTCTAAAAGATAAACATAAGCTTAAAACTTGATAAAAAGGAAACACTCTTACCTCTTCTCAAACTTACTCAACTCAAGAAATACTCAATGATACTCCTAACTACTCAAACTTACTCAACTCAGAAGTACTCAAGGATAAGATACTCAACTTAGAGATAAGATACTCAACTCAAAGATATGTTATTCGACTCTGGGTACTCAACTCAATATGACTGAACGCATTTCAATATAAAGCAATTTAAAATAAGTGCAATATAAAGAAATAAACTATTTAAAAACATGTTGTCAACTCAGTGTGTATGCAAGGATACAACTTAACTCTGAATTGTACGTAAAAATACAAATAATTGTGTATATAAGAATACAATAACTTATGTGGGAGTTTCTTTAACTGACAACCATCACACTATAGTGATAATACAATGATTTACCTCACGCTGCCAGGTCATCCTATATCCGGCCAGAGGTATAGGACCTATACTACTAAGTGGATTCACTAGTCTATTGTGAAAAGGGTTCATCTAAAAAGTACGACCCTTTTCTACCCATGGTGGCTGTGAGTTGTCTGAACTCTCACCCATATTGGTGATCAATACTACTCAAAAAATAAACTAGCTCTTTATGTTTTAAAAACATACTTCTTCTGTGGTTTGAGATTAGTGCTCAAAAACTCAACTCAAAGGCTATTTTGGAAATCTCAGTTTCCCTTCTTGCTTCATTTAGAAAGCTATTACTCTTTTCTGAAAACTAGCATGAAGGCTCTTTGGAAATCTCAGTTTCCGTTCTTATTTAAATGTGAAAACATTTTAATCTCTTTTGGGAATACATAGTCCCCATATACTTTTGAAGAAATGAACGTCAACTTTACTCTTTATTGAACTCAAAACTTAAATCTTAAAACAAAGTTAAAACATTTGTAAAAAACTTCTTAAAATATGGTTCATGACGAATTATGTACATGAACGACTCAATGAAAGGTTTTCAATAACCATAGATAGAACTCAATACTTGAAACTCAAGAACTTCACTAATACTACTCATTTAAAAAATGCTCAACTCAGAGGGTTCATGCGGAATTATGAGCATGAACTACTCAACTCAAGGTCTCAATTATACTTCTCATCTTAAGATTGTTCGACTTATAGGGTTCTTGCGAAATTATGAGCATGAACAATTCAACTCAAGGACTTCATGGGTAACATGTAATAGTCTCATGATTAAAAATATAATCTCACGGAGGATTAGGAACTCAATACTCAAGACTTAGAACTTGAAGATACTACTCCTCTCAAAGGTACTCAACTTATGAAGTTCATATGGAATTTATGGGCATGAACGACTCGACTCAAGGGTCAAAATATCAATAAGGAACTCACGCATATGACTCTTCTCATTATCACACTTATTTAATCAAATCTTAATTCAAATCAATAGTTGATCTCAAAGGATCCACTTAGACTCAAAGACTTTTCTTGGACTCTACTCTTAACTCTCTCTTGAATGTGAATTATGAATTCAAGAGTCATGGCTCATGATATGAAGAATCTAGGTGATAGTGTAGACTCATGAATACATTATCCTCACTCTCATGCTCACTTACTTGAGTCTTGAAACAAGTTACTAGAAATTGAGAAGACTCCTCAAAAGGACTCAAAAGGACTGTGTAAAAAATGATCGGAAAAACTCTCAAGATTTAACTCTTAACTTTTCATTGAATTTGAATTATTAATTCAAGGTTAGGATTCATGTTATGAATGATTTCTAACTGTTTGGAAGTATTTTAAAGTGATCAGAATCAAAGGGAGTAAAGGTACACTTAAAAGGGACTCAAACGGGATAACCGTCGAAAAATGAGCGGGGCAGGCGACCCTGGCATGTTCCGGGTGCGGGGCGCCAGCCCCTAACTTCAAAGACTGCATATGGACGCACTGCAGAGACGCAGCCCCAGCCCATTAGGCGCATTTGGGGCGCGCCGCCCCAGCCTCTCCCCATGCCAAGTTCGACAATTTTCGCCTCTCATTTTCTGATCTTAAATCGCTTTTAATCGATTTCTTTTCTCAAGTTTTCCTTAAATTCAATCACCCAACTTAAGTACAGACTAATCCACTCAAAACAATCGCTTTAATCTCAAGATACCATCAAAACCCCAACGAAACAAGATTTAGAATGAACTTCATGAACACCTATCAAGAACTTAAATCCTTCAACTTTTTGAGAATGAAACTTCGTTGAAAATAATATGTTTGGCGTGTGGGTGAACAAACCCAACACTATGGAAGCTTACATACCTCTTAGGGAGCAAACCCATGGCGACAATCCGCAACAACTCTTCTTGAACTCTCAAGTAAAACCCTAGGCGTAAACTAGGATTATAAAACTGAACCTAATTAGATTAGACACCTAAAATATTACTAAAAATGAATTAAATCTGATTGGATAAGGAAAAGATCAAAATACCCCTCTAAAATTCGGTTTTGACTTTCCTTATCTATACAGCCCAACTTCGAATGGACATATCTCCCTCATACAATATCGAAACTGAGCAAATGCGGTGGCGTTGGAAAGATAATTCAAAGGTCTTTCCTACAGTATCTGGTATCACACCTAAATCATTCTGAGCTAGAAGTTATGGTCATTTGAAGTCGACCCAAAACTCATACTTAGCTTAACTTGTAAAATTTCAGATTTTGCTATTTCCAATTTAATTCTCTTTGAAACTGAAGGTGCTACATCTAGTGACCTTAACACTTAAGAAATTTTTAATTCCTTGGTAAAATATCACTCACTACGAAGAATGGTTCAAGTCTTAGCTCAAAATTTTCTGGGGTGTTACAAACATGAGGAAATTGTCCGTACTATGTGGGAGGATTATATTAAAGAGTAGTACACTACAATTTATGTTCAATTTTGTTTTTTATTAAATTAAAGTTAGATGAAACAATATTTAAGTGGAGAACAAATAGCTTTGTAATAATTTATTATACGATTTTATAATTTTTTGTTTATTTGATAAGATTGAATAAATAAATGGGGTTATTTTAAAAATTTACAACTTATGGGATTTTCATGTTTATGAGAAAATATGCAACACAAAAATTACATATTGCATGTCCAAATAAAACTTTAATTTTATCTCATGATTTCATATCATGATATCATATCATGATTCCATATCATGATACCATATCGCATGGCCCGTAGAAAATGAAAAATGTTTTGAAAGGGATTCGAGGGGTGGTTCTGTTATTAATCAATCTAATGCAAAAGAAATATAGTAATATGATCATATGTGCTATTTACCCTAAATTAATACATATTATAAAAAGAAAATCATAGTTAATATAATTATCATTGTAAGGAGGTAAGTGCAAGATGACATCAAATAATCTTTTTAAAATCAAGCTGTACACATTATCTCACTATTTTGCTGTTTTATTTTTCTTACGATAGTGGATTTTATTTCTTAATAAAAAAAATTAAAGGCATTAAAAAATAAAAAGGGCATGGGTTCCAGTATCTACCAATCAAGGCAAATCTATCTTTCTGACCAAACTACCTCTAGTCAGAACATTAATTATACCCAAGTATAGTATCTGTTATTTTATTAGACTATAGTTTAAGCTGACGTTTGATCATAGATTTTTGAAATAATTTTTGATTTATTTTGATTTTTACAAAGTTAAGAGTTAGAAGATTTAATTGAAAAACGTTTCTTCTCCTTTAAGTTTACAAAGCTTGAGCACAAATTAAATAATTAAACTAAACAAAAATGGACCAAATAATTGACTTAACAAATAAACCACACGTGACTTGCACATGAGAAACTCTTTTCCACACATTAGAAAACAAATATTTTTGAATTTGACCTCAATGAAGAGTAAGATTCCATCAACTTAGATCTATAATTTAATAATTGTGCCATATGAATATTTTACATAACTTTAAGTATAAAGATGACAAGGATAATCAATGCAGTTCAGATTCAATTTTTCATAAAAATAGAAATATCAAAAGATTTTCCGTTCTTTGTCTTGACTTTGAAAGTTAAAGATATTGATAGAAATAGAGGAGGACCTAGGTATGATTTATGAATTCAGACAAATCCACTAGCTTTTTCGTAAATTCTATAATTATATTAGAAAATTAAAAAAAATTATGTAACAAATTGATTTAGAACCTCCAAACTTCTAATCTTGACTCCGCCTCTGAATGGAAAGTAATAAGAATTCGGTGAGAAAATTGAAGTGTGGTATGTATATTATTCGATATTTGTACTAATAAAAGATTAGATATGTATAAGTTCCAATCAAGTAGTTAATGTGTAATTTATTTTCATTTGTTTAAACTTTAATAGTCAAATTACATTTTGACAGAATATAACGCATATTCAATGAAATAATTAAATAGTAATCAATAAAATTACTTCATACTCATATCGATAAAATATTAGGCAAGTGAAATATCAGATAAAATAGTTAAAGTACACTTTAAACTTACCAAAAAAAAAAATCACTTAATTGATCTACGAAACCGGCCTTCTAATAAGGTCGGTTTCACTTAAAAATTGAACTCAAGAGGTCGACAAACATTAATTTATTTATAATTTCTTAATACATGTGTCAACAAGAAAATAATTAACTAATATAAAATGTAGGATGACCTCAAATGGAAATCAATATATATATATATATATATATATATATATATAATTAACTAATATAAAACGAAGAAATATGGAAGTTTGTATTTGAATTCGAATTAAATAACGTAAAACGTTGTTGAATAGCGTGTGCAGACAAAAGCTTACCTAGAAAAAAATTCCATAAGTGGTCGGCAGTTGGATAGTGCACAGACCACCGTCCTTTTACTAATGTACTACGAAAAATTTACGTATTCAAATTTTGAAAGTTAAATAATTTAAATTTTAAAAATTCTGATATAATATTTTTATTTGTTAACATAAAATTTATATATTTATAAATTATGTAGGAAAAAAATATTATAATCAGTAATTTAAAAAGATATATAAAGACATTACGGTCAATAAAATATGTGTTTGAATTTTGAAAATTAAAAAGTAAAACATAAATTTAAAAGGAGGAAATAATAAATCTCAAATGAAGTTATTTTTTTTTCCCGTTATTACTTGAATAAATAATAGAGGAAAATAAGTCTATTATTGAAAATTAATTTTTCAAAATATTTAAGCCAATCGAAAATGAGAAAATCGAAATTTTTTCTTATACCAAACACATCCTTAATAAGTGTACGATTTTGAGGTCCCTACACATTTACATACTTCAAAGAGAGTACAATTGAATAATCAATTCATTTAAAATAAATTGAGTTGAATGAATAACCAAATTTTACCCACTTTCACTCATGTCTTGCATATGTATACTAATATATGTAAGTAAAAATATAGAATCAATAAATCAAATGAATTGTGGTTTAATTCCAAAATTAAATTCATAAAATTCAAATTACGAATCCACTTAAATCTAAATAAAGGGAAAATTATATGAAATAACAAATTATTAATTCAAATTAAATGTTATAGCCATAGTTTTTTTTATTTGTAATTCGTGGCAAACATTCCATGTTTTTTGTCATCTCATTTGTATACCAAAATATATAAATAGACCAAAATACATATTTTTTATGTATATGTATACCGAATTATACAAATTAATACTCATAGCAAACATAAAGTTTGCAATTGAGCGCAATTACACAAACTATAGTAATAGCATACAAATATGATTTTTATGTTTACTAAACCTAATATTTACTCAATAATAAAAGCTTTTAACATTGAGAAACTTTCACATATAGCAAACATAAAAATCATATTTGTCTGTTATAGCTATAGTTTGTATAATTGTGATCCATACCAAACTTTATATTTGCTATGGAGCATCAGATTGTATAACTCACTGGCTCCTCTTCAGATTTGTATAATTTCGCCGGCAGGCCATTTGTATAAATTGTTGTCAGCCTCTCGTTTGTATAAATCGTTGGCAGTCTCTCAATTCAATTTTATGTGTTTGTATATTTGCATAAAATTTGAATTTTTATACAATTGAATCGAAATAAAACATTTGTCTATCAAATTTCTCTCTCTCGCTTTATACAAACGTAAATCATACATTGTATTTTGTCTAATTTGATTTATATAAAGCGAGAAAGGCAAAAGAGAATTGAACAGGAGAATATTTGTATTGTATAATTATAAGTGTGTAGGACGAAGATATATGTATTTGCATGTGTATATACAATTTTCTCTCGCTTTATACAAACAGAAACATAATTTATACATTTATGTTTGTATAAAGCGAGAGAGGCGAGGGAGAGAATAGCGAGCGAGAGCGAGTGAGAGAGGGAGAGAGGCGAGCGAGAATTTCAGGGAGAGAGGTGAATTGCAACAGTTTGCTACGGGGTACAATTAAATCAAATTGTGGTTATAGTATTTAATTTGAATTAATAGTTGTATAGCTTAGATAAATCCCATAGTTTTAATGTGAAATTACAATCTATCCCCCATTAGTTTGCAATTACAATAATTCCTTAAAAAGTAACACAAATCAGATACATAATATGTAGCTCGGATGCATTAAAAACTAGCTCGGATACAATAAAAACTAGCTCGGATACATAATATATAGCTCAAAACATTAAATACTGGCTCGGATACATTAATATGTACCTCGGATACATTAAAGAAATAAGGGATTTTAGAGGTTCTTAAAAATAGAAGGGGATATTGAAAATAAGGGAAACATATGACATGTATTTTAGTAATTTTTCCTTAATAATTTGCTATCGTATACAATTTTCCTTTTAATATTTGGGCCGCTAGCCCAATACAAGTGATAAGAGATGCTGAAGTTTTTCGGGCCGGTGATTTGAATAGCCCAATAGACATGAAGGAAAAGTTTCATGGGCCCTCATGTAGCCCATGAGTACGTGTGTCCATTTGTTAAGAGTACTCTTCTCGGAATGACTTTCGGGGTAGATATTTTTGAACTTTTGATCTCATTTGCTCTACGGGTAAAATTCAAGTCAAAACATAAATATTTTGCAGTTGGAGCTTGAAAATTTACCTACGAGTAAATAGAGGTCAAAAGTTCAAGATCACTCATTTTCAAAGTTATTAATGTAATTTCCTACTCTTCTTGACTCAAAAATATGCAGTATAAAATGATAACGTGAAACCATTCATATTATTTTTTTAAATGATCATATAGTGTGGATCAACTTTTGCGAACTTTAACTAATTTTATAAAATACGTGCTACCTTATATCAAAATAAATATCAAGTAACTCTGTCATCAAAGCTTGGATAAATAAAAATATATCATATAGTAGTTGTCGTTTTCTAATTTGAACTTGAAAGGTTATGATCCTTAGATACTTATTATCAACTTTTATACCATGTGGAATTTCAACAAGTCATGTTAGTGCTTAAAATTAAAATTCTAAAATTTAAATAGTTTTCAATATAAATTGGGGGTGTATGTATATATATATATATATATATATATATATATATATATATATATATATATATATATATATATGTTGAACAAACTAAAAGAGAAGAATATTACATAAAATTGAACAAAGAAAGTACAACAACAACAATATATTCTTTTTTTTAGGACCCCAGGATACCCGTAGCCATTAAAATCCCTGCCACCGTCTCTGCCCTTCGGGTCAGCATTTGGTGAGCACAAGGTAACCCCCAATAGAACAATGATATATCTTATAAGTATTTTCTTTTTAAAAAATATATTTATTTATTTTCTTTATTTTGGATTGTTTATTTGAATACCTACTAAATTTTAAATACAATTGTTCAGAGATTCCTTATGCTTCATTTCAACGCCTCTGAATTAAATTTTGATTAGCACTGAATAGAGTAGATATTACTATATATTAATTGTATGTGGACTGCCTAACCAGTAGCCAAAAATCCAAAACAATTATTACTTCTTTAATTTTGTATGTTAATTAGTCATGGAGTCTATTAAGCACCTTCACTAGTCAACTTAATTATCACATAAAAAGTAATTAGTAATCCATGTTTAGCCGCAATATGTGGGCATGAATGATAATTAATCTTGAGTTTTAACTTTTATACAATATAAATAAATAAAAAAGTACTCCTATAATATAAATTGGGGTCCTTTGATTGTTGATTAAAAAGAAAATTATTTATATAATATAATCAATATTATGTTTGATAATTTTTTTAATTGCTTTATATGAAACTCAATATATAAAATATGTTGTTTGATTATTATAAAAGTATATTTGCCACGCTTTTTTTTTGTCTAATATGGTATTATTCATCAAAACTTTGTATTCCTGATATCTATTATTGAAGTAAAAGGGCTTACGAGACTTTTGTTTCACACGAAATTTAGAATAAGTCGGTCGATGATAAAAAAAAAATTGTCTTTTAAAGCAATCTGCTGGGTCCTATTCTATAGATAAGTCCTTACAAATTTATTTAAATGTGAATGATTTTCACTTATTCTACTACATTTAGTGGTGGTGCTTAATTGTCATATTCTAAATAATATTATTTGTCTCATTTTGTGTAACAATATTCAACTAAATATAATAAAAACGAAGACCTTTTTTTTTCTTTTAGTAAAAACTATGCTTGAATAATAAAAGAATGATATAATTCTTTTCGAACAAGTTAAAAAGGAGAATAGGATACATATAGTAAGACAAATGCAATAATATTGGGCTATTCTAAAGTTTTACTAGCCATCAAAAAGCAATCCCATTTATAAATATCTACTAATACGTAAACGACTTTTAAAGTTGTGAGTAAATTTTATAGACATTAAAATTATTGCTAATTTTAATTGAACATAGAAACATATGATGATATATTTGTATTACTAACTTAATTAAAATTTTGAATCTTTTTTTTTTCGTTATCCACATTAGTTTAAATAAGTTATAAAACTTCAATCACGTTCCAATTGAGTATGATTTGTATAACTAAAATAAAATAATTAAGTGATTAATTTATTTATGTAATAAGCATTTGAGATTATGCACGAAAATAATTTTTAAAATTTGAACCGAAAAAATCTAACAGAAATAGTGTATTATATTATATCCATATGAAATTTTCAAACAAATTCAAAAAAATTTATAATTAAACATCTACAATTTATTTTAAATAACAAATTTCAAAAATCTTTTTTTTCTTAAACTCACTATCAAATCATACTAACTCATGTAAATCAGATGGAGAAAGTAGCAAATATCTTAGTTTGAAAACAAACACGCAAATCAAAGTGGTTAAATAATGACAAAAATTCTTTAAAATATTAAAGCAAGTAGTGTGATAGAAATCACAATCAAAAGAACACAAGTGTCCAAAAATGGAAATAAAAAAAATAATTGATGAAAAAACATCAAAATAGTACGATAATTTGCAGAAAAAAGGCCCCCACATTCACACAAAACAGCATTTCAATTTTTAAAATCAAAATTTTATCCAAAGATAACGTATACTTCCAACAACACTTGTGCTGAAATAGTAAGATCATTCAAAATTTCAAATTTGAATAATTAGAAAAAAATATTTTATCAAAGACTGGATTTTCTTTTAATTTTTTTTTTTATAAAGTGATATGAATTTAGATTAGTTGGACTTTTATATCAGTATTGAACATCGAATAGAAACAAAATAAAAAATTGTCATTTACCTATATAATTAAATTAAAAATAGTCGGCGAATATATACGTTTGACTATTCGTGTAATGAGTGTATTATAAATATTGATAAAAAAAAGTAAACAATAAATACGTTTAACTATTCGTGTAAAAATTCTTTTTCTAACTTCTTAGATCTTATTTCAACATACTCATCATTACTTTTGTAAGATAGATAAGATTGTACATATACATCATCTTCTGTAAACCCCACTTGTAAATTATGTTATTGGTGTATTTTATTTTCAACGTATTCAACCTCTGTACTTTCTCAAAATAAATAAGAGTGTATATACACAATCTTCGTTGAACCTTACTTGTGATTTGTGAAATATGTTATTGCTGTATCTTATTTTTAAAATATTCAGCCTCTTTATGTTTGCAAGATAGACATGACTCTATACACCTCCGCCTTCTTAGAACTCCATTTGTGAAATATGTTATTGGTGTATCTTATTTTCAGCATATTTAGCCTGTTTATTTTTGTAGGATAGATAAGACTGTATACACTTCGACTTTTTTGAACCCCACTTGTGAAATGTATAAGTGTATCTTAATTTCAATATATAGAGTCTCTCAACTTTCGCAAGATAGATAAAATTGTATACATACAGTCTTCTCTAAACTCCACATGTGAAATATGTTATTGTTGTATCTTATTTTTAACATATCTAGATTTCTATTATCGCAAGATAGAAATGACTATATATACATCACCATTCTTTGGACTCCACTTATGGATAATATATGTTATTGATGTATCTTATTCTAATATATCCAACCTCTCTACATTTGTAAGATTGATAAGATTATATACACATCGTCATTTCTAAATTCCATTTATGAAATATGTTATTGGTGTAACTTATTTTCAATCTATATTACCTTTCTAAGTTTGTAAGATAGATAAGATTGCATACACACCGTCTTTTTTAAACTCCAGTGTGAAATATGTGTTTTATTTTCAACATATTCAACCTCTCTATGTTCGCTAGATAGATAAAACTAAACACACACCACATTTGTCTAGACCTATCTTACACATGTGTTTGTTATTGTATTTTATTTTCAATATATCCGACCTCTCTATGTTAACAAGATAGATAAGACTGTATACACATCGTATTTTTGTGGACCCCACTTGTAAAACATTTTGTATCTTAATTTCAGAAGTTGGCAAGAAAAGTTTGAGCATATATCCTCTACACTCTCTTTTGTAGTCCACATTACACAGCTAAGAGCCAAACAAATAGAGAGAAAGAAGCCAAAGTCAGAAAAAGATTAGGTACTTCATCAACCAGAGCAGGTGACCTTGAATACTGTGCCATAAACACTAGTACTACTGCTTTTTTTTTCTTCTAATTCTTGTTTCTGTAAATGAATGAATGGTGGAAAATTTAAATGTTCCAAATTCTAACTTCCTTTTGGTATCTTTTCTTGGTAAGACCAAAACCCCAATTACACATTTTTTCTTTATTCACTTTTTTTTTTCTTCTTTTATGGTTTTTTCTTTTGTGGGATTTTGAAAAGTTTCATACTTTTGATTTTGTATATGATGGAGTACTGCAATGTCATGATGACAACTTTTTTTGAACTTTTTGGAATGTAGCATTATGGTTTTTTAAAGCATTTTTTTTGGTTTAGAAGAAAGATTTAACAGTGTTTTGTCTGTGTTTTGAGCTTGATGTCTCACTAAAGTTCTCAGCTTTACAGTTTGCAGGGGGGTTTAGCTTAAAAGTAAATAAAAATGGAATCTTGATGAGTTTCAAGAACTCTTTCTGCTTGTCTTTTTAAGCTTTTTTTTTTTTGAGTGTCATGTGTGTTTATTCCCTTTTTTTAAAACTTGAATTGCATTGTTTGTTGTTTGTTTTTGAGACATTTTCTTCTTCCTCTTCTGTTTTTCATTTTATTATTTCAGTTTTGAAGCATTCATGTTAAGCTTATCTGGATCTGTCTGACTTTAAAGATTTTGCAGAGAAGCAAGGTGGGCTTTTTTTTTTTTTTTTACACTATTTTTCAGTAATTTTGTTTTTTCTTCATATTTAGCTCCTGTTTGACCATAGATTTTGAAGAGCTTGAAAATTTGAGTTTTTGATGTTGTGATTTTTGGAATTTAAAGTTGTGTTTGGATGTGTATATTAGTTGGAAAAAAATTAAAGTTATAGTCAAATGCTAGCTTAATTTGTTTCAAGAATCTATATTTGAAGAAGATGATAGTTAGTATACTGTAGGTGCCCCTTCATTCAGGCTTAAATGGAGGATAATTTATGTCTAGTTGAAGACTGCCTTTAATTGAGGAGCATATGTTTTTACCCTTTGGCCCTACTGTCCCATAGCCTCATTAAAATAGTCCTATATTTTGAATAGTTTGTGAACTATGAAGGGTAAAAAATCTTATGCAACTTGTCCTATGTACTGTTCACTGTATGGTCCTTGTGACTGCAATTAAAATTTGTACCAAACTCACCTTATTTTTATTGAACATTCAATGTGGCTAAGTGAACCAAGACCCCCTTTTCTTTTCTTTTAGTTATTCCCATGTTACTATGACAAGTTTCTGTTCATCTATTTTTGGAGGGTCAATTTTCTAGCCTTGACATAACTCGTAAAGTTGTTGTCACGTGATTAGGAGGTTACGGGTTTGACCCTTCTCTGCACCCGCATATCGCGAAGGAGTCTTAGTGCATTTATTGTTTACTTACATTGGATTCCCTCAATTTCATTCTACTATATGAGTGGTCTTTAGCTAGAGTATAATGTTCATGTAATCTTGCAGTGTTAGTGGGGCAGAGGGCATTGAACAGGAAAAATCTTCGTACCACCAAGATTTTACTTTTGTGGGCCTAAAGGTTGTTGAGATATGCAGACCCCAAAAGCAAGGTAACTTCAGTTGGCATTTATGATTATTTAGTAAATAAAAATATGGACTTATCCTGGCTGGAATTCATGGAGTTGTTCTTGTAATGGTAATGAAATGGGGCCCTTTTGAAGCTATAAGTTTTAATGGTGACATATGAACTTTTATAACTACTTGTAGTTCATAGGAAAAAAATGACAGCTTTTGTTTTTTGATATTTTGTTGTAAAGTTTCTCTAAAGGGTGTGTTGAAGGATAAGAATGGCAGGGTGAGTTTATGATTATAAATCTTGAATGCTGTGACTGAAAAAAAGGATGTGCTTTAAATGTGTTCATATCATTAAAGAATTCTTGAAACTGTTATCTTTTTCCCATTAAATATAGATAAGAATGATATAATGATTTTTCTATTTGTGGTTAAGTGATTTATGATAGTAGTAAATGTTGTGCAAAAATTTTGTACTATTTGAACATTGCAAAGTAGTCTAACCAATATTCTTGTTTCATTTCTTTGCTATATAATCTTTCAGTTCTTTGGTGAATCATAGTGCATTTTCAGTAGTTGTGTTGTGAACTTTCCTTTTATTTTTTTATTTGGATAACAGAAACAGTTCCTCTGAAGTGCCACAGAAGAAATCTCCGCGAGGCAATTCGTCAGAAGTGCCTCTAAAGATTTCTCCTCGGGCTGTGAGATCTCGAGAAGCGCCTCAAAAGGCATCTCCTCGAGGTGTTCCTCAAGATGTGCCTCATAAAATTTCTCCGAGAGTTGTGCGCCGCCTGAAGACGTGGGCATCGGATTCTGATTCTGCATCTTCTCCTCATGTTAATGGTAGGACACCAAAAGAGAGAAGGGCTAAAGTCACCGAGCAGAAATCGCCGAAAAATTTGGAGTCAGAGGTAAAATTCTACAAATTGGCTTGGCTTAAACTGAAACTATTTGGAATAGCATCTTTATAATTTAGAGAATAGAATGGAAAGATTTTGAATAGAGTGACAAAAAGAGCAATTGAGAGAAGGGGGAGGGGCTTAATCTCTGCTGTGGTGACGAAGTTTTCATTGTGCCAAAATTGCCCTTGCTATTTAGAATGATAGATTATACATTTCTTTGATTTGATGCACTTGAGTCGGCGGTCTTTTGGAAACAGCCTCTCTACCTCCACGAGGTAGTGGTAAGGTATGCATACATTTTACCCTCCCCAGGCCCCACTTGTGGGATTTCACGGGGTATGTTGTTGTTGTTTGATGAACTTGAGTCTTGGATTTTTTGGAAACAACCTCTCTACCTACATGAGGTAGGGGTAAGTCTGCGTACAACTCTACCCCTACACTGGGTATGTTGTTGTTGTTAGTGCCAACAAACTTCTTCTATTATGATATAAAGGTTTAGATTTGACGATACTGATGTGCAACTCCTACCATTTCGTTTCCTCTAGATGCGGCATTTTCTTATGTCTGTGTTTTGTCTTTCTTTTATTAAAAAAACATTGCAAAAAGTTTGAAAATGCATTTCCAGGTCTGTTTGAATTGCCAGAACACATAAGCATTGAGTCATTGACTATCAACTTTGTGCTCCAGTGCTGTGTCCATTTGCTAAGATAAATTTAGAATCTTAATTCTCATTTGCCTCAGTGTCACCGATGCCTTTTTTGTGCCCTTATTAGGCTTTCCGATATCTTTAATAATTCACAGTTGATTTTATTAAGCGAGATTGCTTCAGTGCAATTGCCTAAAATTGATCCTTGATGGCCATCAAACTGAGTATAACTATTAGATGTCATCTTTTCTGTATCATTTTATTACAGATACCATAATATTGCTACTCTAGACCATGCTCACCAGTTTACAATCCTGGATTTCTTTGAGTGGTATTGAAGCTTTTGTGTGCTGCAACTTTTTCTTGATGTTGCTGTCCTCATTTGATTTTGGAGGTTCAATTTTTGAATGTATTTACTTGTGGTTGACAATGAAGGTTTAGCAGAAGTAATTTGTCACTACTCGATATAAAAAATCGTTTAAGATTTGTTCTCTCTTCTGCTGATAATGTGCTGCAAGTGTGACCATGTTCAACAATATGGTTTCATATAGTCGGATTGGCATCAATGTTAATCACATTTTATCAAGTTGTACTCGATCCTGTGTTGTTTTGTAGTTTTTTTTACCTATATGTGTATCTATATCCTAAATCATTTTCTTTGTTATTTAAAGAAGAAGGGCTCAAGCAAGGTTATTACTGAATTGGAGTCCCAAATCACTCAGCTCAAAAATGATCTCAAAGACAAGCTAAACTCCTCAGAAGCATGCAAAAAACAAACTGAGGTAGAGGCAAAGGAGTCGAAGGAACAGTGTGCAGCATTGTCCTCTGAACCAGACCAGTCCCCGAAACAGCTTGTGAATCAGCCTTCTTCTGAGAATACATGTCCGACTGACCACCAAAAGTCTTCCGAGGATCTGACATTGCGTTCAGAACTAGAGACAATCCAGAAACAGCATTCCGCTGATTCAGCTTCATTAGCTTCTGCCTTGAATGAGATAAAGGAACTAAAGACTCAGCTGGAAACTGTTGCTATATCCGAGGCAACCAAAATCAAGAATGCGGAAGCAGCCCAAGCGGAACTCCAAAGCTTGAAACAGAACTTGTCGGATACACTTTTGCTTCTGGAAGACATGAAAAAACAACTAAAGGATAGCAAAGATTCCGAAGCTCAGGCTCAAGCACTTGTTACTGAAACTCTGTTGCAATTGGAATCAGCAAAGAAGATTGTGGAGAGCCTAAGGTCTGATGGTAATAAAGTTGTGGAAGCATACAATGCTTTATCTTCCGAGTTGGATCAGTCGAAAGCACGTGCAAGTTCACTGGAAGACCTTGTTTGCAAACTCCAATCAGCTACTGGTAATGCTGGTGAAAGTGATATTGTCGAAATTGATGAAAGTAGGGAAACAATTGAGGAAGAACTGTCTTCTCTGAAATCTGAAGTTCAACGTCTGAAGGCTGATCTGAAAGCAGCTGACATTAAATACAATGAAGAGAAAAATCGAAGCACACTTGAAATAAGAAGTGCCTATGAGTTAGTGGAGCAAATCAAGTCAATGTCGAAGTGTAGGGAAGATGAACTCCAGGTAGAATTACAAAACTTCAAAACACAAATAGAGGAGTTGAAGGCGAATTTGATGGACAAAGAAACTGAATTGCAAGGTATTTGTGAGGAGAATGAGAATCTTATCATGAAACTAGAGAACGCTCGATCTGGAAAAGGAGAAAATGTACTCGAAAAGGAGCTTCAAAGATCAAGACTTGATATCGAAACTCTGAAGGCAAATCTGATGGATAAGGAAACCGAGCTGCAGAATATTTTAGAGGAAAATGAGATCCTGAAGTCGGAAACTGACAAAAAAGAAAGCAATAGAGGTAAAGTGAAGGATGAAGTTGCTGCTGAACTAGAGGCTGCAAGCACTGCAGAACGAGAAGCTCTCATGAAGCTCGGCTACATGAATGAGGAGGTTGATAAAAGTAACCGACGGGTGGCTAGAGTAACTGAGCAATTGGATGCAGCTCAAGCTTCCAATGCAGAAATGGAAGCTGAACTAAGAAAGTTAAAGATTCAGTCAGACCAATGGAGGAAGGCTGCAGAAGTAGCAACCGCGATGCTATCAAATGGCAATAATGGGAAGCTCATGGAAAGAACCGGATCAATGGATAGTCCTTTCAGTCCTTGCAAGATTAGCTCACCTTACTTTGAGGACATGGATGAAGATATAATGAAGAGGAAAAATCCAAATATGCTTAAAAGGATCGGCGAGTTATGGAAGAAGCCACTGAAATAGGAAAAAGTACGCGGAAAAGGTACTTATGTAATGATCCTTGAACTTAACATCTTAGTTTATGAATTTGAAACAAAATCAACTGAACTTCTTACTTATTGTAATCATATAGAAGCTCTGCTCAGCCTAGAACTGAGTCTAATGATTGTTCAATTCTGTTACTGTTTTCTTTCATGTTTTCTTGAGTATCTATCTAATGCAGTTTGTTAATATTATTTCTAAATGCTCTTTACTGATTTTGAGCTACTGTGATTCATGCTGAATGGTTAGTCATTTTTTAGCATAATACATCGATGGACATCTTAACTTTTGCCCTTTACAACTGAACACTCCAATTTTGAGAATGCACGTCTAGACATTTCAACTTGTCCCACGATGTGTTTAGTGGACACCCAGTGCTGATGGGGCATAAATTTTGGTGGTGTCTAGGAAATCAATATGTAAGTTGGAGGATTTAATTGACATAGTGGAAACGAGTTGAGGTGTCAAGATGTGCATTTTCAAATTAGGAGTGCTTATAGTTGTCAATTGAGGTCAAATTATAAGTTATTTCGCCGATTGCAATGTTGCATCTTACTATACAACATTGAGATGAAGTATCTTCACTTCTATGTTAAATTGCACTTGTAGCGCCCTAATAACTACGACGTATGAGTATTGGATTTAACTTATATACCCTGAGAGTGCAAATAATTTTTACACTTGATCCAATTGTATTTTCAGGTTATTAATTGATTCCATTTATTATGAACGCTGAAATTATTTTTCAGGGGATTTTTGTAAAACATTTTGTTTTTAGACTTTTTTGTATGGAAGTTGAACTAGTTAGGAACTTGTAGTCCAAATACCAAAAGCAACAAATAGAGTATATAATGAAATTAGACATCACTCGTGGGATTACACTAAAGAGAGAAATTCTTATTCAATCTCCTAAAAACGGTGATGTATATTGCTGAAGGACAATGTTAATATTTGCATTTTACATACCAAAGTGTAGAGTTTATCAGTATTCAACTAAAAAAAAATTAGATGAGATTTAATTTCAAGATACGTTGGTCATTGTCTGCCCGGTTATATACAAGGAAAATTATTTTATTAGACATACATGCATACCATAGATACTAATTCTATATATATTTTCGAATAATTATATATCTTATCACTAATTAAGAGTTTTCTACTATAGATTAGATACACTAGGGAGAGAGACGAGCGAGATGGGGAGAGAGGCGAGTAACATAGTCATATATGTCAGATACATGCGAATCACACTAAATACAACTAGATATATGTATTTGAATGTATACATAGGATAGTGGCGAGCGAGATGGGAGGGAGGTGAGCGAGATTTGTCTATATATCTCAAATACATGCAAATCTACTTGGATATAATATATCTAGAACAAATTATACCTAGTTTTGACTCAATATATACCGAGATACATGTATCTGGACGCATTGAATGCACCAAAATCTTATAAGATTCGAAATATTACAAATTAGGCGCATGTGGATGCACCAAAATCCTAAAAATGGCTACGTGATGACATCTCTACCCTTTCAATGCCATACATACGACACCTTGATGCCCGACAACCCAGCCCGTAATAAAAACTCATCAAACAATTTTCCAATTGGGGGCCCAAGAAGAAAAGCCCAGAAGTTTTATCTTATATTTTAGGATTCAAGGGTTCTTTAATGTTAATTTGTCAAAAAAATTAGTATAACTTAGAGAAATCTCATATATTTTGGGGTTAATTGCATCTTATCCCCGAAGTTTTTTCAATTACAAAAATCTTGAATGTTTCATTGATCTCGGATACATTCCTTAGTTGTTCGATACATTGCAAATGATACATTACTAAATAAGAGAAATGTATTCGAGAGGGGATGGAGGTATCCGAGAGCAGATAGAGATGTATTCTAGAGGGGATAAGGATGTATCTGAGAGGAAATCTTTGTAATTTATTTAAATAATAGGGAATTTTAGAGATAATGATATCTTAAATTGTATATTTATGTAATTTTTTCTGATAATGAACACCTTATTTTCGTTGCCTCATTTAATTGGTATTCTCATTTTAGGTAAAAATGTTATTTTTGGGCTTCTTTTGCTTGTGCTTTTGCATTTATATTTTTATACAATATTAAAATATTAGTCAATTTTTAAAATAACACTTATTTTGAAACGAACATATGACTATATACGTACTAAAAAAAAACACAAACAAGAAAGAACTCATCCCTCTCAAAACATTCATTGGAATGTTGTTGTTGCTTACGGCTCTTTTGTATGTATGTATTTATTAATTGAGTTTGTTTCATCCAACTGACCATGACATAACCACATGTGGCACGTGACTAAACCAGCTTTTATCACGTGTATATCTATTTTTACGTAAAATATGGAGGTCAAGAATTATGATGGAAGGCTAATAGATAATTGTGTGTTTGTATTTTGATATTAGTAATAGTAATAGTATTTTTAGTACGGAAAAGGGCTTAAAATACCCTCAAAGTATTGAAAATGGTACAAAACTACCCTCCATCCACCTATTGGCTCCAAAATACCCTTCTCTTCCATTTATTGGCTCCAAAATACCTTTGTCATCTACCATTGGGTTCAAAATTGACCACTTAATTAACGGTTTAAAATCTAAACTATTTAAATATTTTTTTAAAATACTTGGCGCTCAACTATTGGTTATAATTTAATTTATTAATATAATTTATAAATCAACCCACTACCCACCCAATTAATAAACCCGCCCCAAATCCACCTTATTAAACAAAACCCTGAACCCTTCCTTTCTAAGACTGTGTTCTTCTCAGTCAATTTCTCATACGTTTAACAAAATCCTCCATTGGTTTTCAAGATTTAGACAGATTGCAAAATTTCCTAGTCAATTTTCTATTTTTTGATTGTATTTTAATGGAATTGAAAATCCCACGAACCAATATTGAGTTTTTAAAAATTGATTCGCATGATAAAAAAATTTCGTCTAGGTTTATAAGATTAATGTTTTGCTTCTTTCTCAATTAACTGGTCTATATTACTATCTCTAGCTCTTGTTTGGAAGTCAATGAGGTTGTTTGGAAGTTAATGTTGAATGAATGGTCTTTTGTTATTCATTTGTTGATTATAACTAGTTAACTGGTCTTGTTTGGAAGCCAATGGGGATGTTTGGTTGTTAATGTTAAATGAATGGTTTATTAAAACACTAATCTTATAAACTTAGGAAAAATTAACTGAGAAGAACACAGCGTTGGAAAGGAAGGGTTCAAGGTTTTGTTTAATAGGTGGATTTGGGGTAGATTTATTAATTGGGTGGAGTTTAATTAGTAATGGGTGGGTTTATAAATTATATTAATAAGTTAACTTATAACAAATAGTTGAGCGCCACGTATTTAATTTTTTTTTAAATAGTTTAAATTTAAAATCGTTAAATAAGTGGTCAATTTTGAACCCAAAGGTGGATGAGAAGGGTATTTTGAAGCCAATAGTGGATGAGAAGGGTATTTTGGAGCCAATAGGTGGATGAATGGTAGTTTTGTACCATTTCTAATACTTTAAGGATATTTTAGGCCCTTTTCTGTTTTTAATATCTTATTATTTTTGGCATTCTTATGTTTAGTTTTCTATTTCTACTATTTGTTGTTTTTTGTGCTACAATTATTTTATTGTTTTTACTGCGTATATTTCATAAATTTTGTGTTTATAATTTTTTTAAAGTTGGAGGTCTATTAATAATAACATCTCTACCTACACAATATAGAGTTAACGTAATTAAAATGTATATTCAAGAATTTCTACAAAGATAATAATTCTTCAGTCTCATCTATTCACCACCACCACCTATCATTGCTAACCACCCCCCCCCCCCCCTACCGTGGTTGCTCTTTATTATCAACTACCACCAACCTTAACCACAACCACCATCTTCTGCCACAATCATCATATCTATCAATTCCTACAATCTGTCGTCACCATTGCTAGCCACCTATACAATCATCATCACACTGATTAACTATCATAAATCGCCACTATATAATACTAATCGCTATTATCATTCACCATCATTGATCACTATTGTTGACCGCTATTGTCATGCACCATTACTATTAGCTACTATCCATAACATATACATTAGCCAAGACTACCCTAATTATCACTAGTATTAGACATCAGCACTATCAACTGTCATATACTCTCTCTATCACAATTTATATGACTTGCTTTCATTTTTAGTCAGTCACAAAAAGTTATACATTTCTATATTAAGTACTTCCTCCGTCCCATTTATGTGACACCCTTCCCTTTTTAGTTCCTCCCAAAGAGAATGTCACCTTACAGTAATTAAAAACCATTTAACTTCAAATTTTTTTACCCTTGATAAAATGATTTATAATCACATAAATATCTAAGAATTTTTTTAAACCACAAGTTTCAAAAGTCTTCCTTTTTTTTTTAAACACCGTGTCAAGTCAAACGGTCTCACTTAAAATGAGACGGAGGGAATAACAATTTAACTTTGAATACTTGTTTTACTCTTAATAAAATGATTTGTAACAATACAAATATCTCTCACTTATTTTAGACCACAAGTTCTTAAAGTCTTTCTTTTTTTCTTAAACTCCATACCAAATCAAACTAACTCATATAAAATGAAATGATTTCGATTCATCCAAATTCAACTAGATCCGCTCATTTCACACTACTTGTTTTGTTTAAAATTTAAATTATGTGGTGGGGCCCTTGTTGAAATGGGAGAATTATACCTTACTTGAAGAAGGAGAATTAAGGTAGGGCCAAAAATCCACTAAGAGAATGATAATTCGTCAGCTAGCCGCATTTTATTTGCCACGAGTCATAATCCAAAAACACATAGGGTCCACATTTACGACCACCCACTAACGTATGTTTCACTTTTAATTTTTTTTATTTAGTTTAATGTTCGATATTCATATTAAATACAATTAAATTTAAATTAATGTAGATTACTTTTAAAAAAATTTAATGTCTCAAATTCAAAATAAATGATTAAAATGTGTTTATTAGTAAGAAAAATATTCTCTTAAACAATATACTTAAATAAGCTGATTGATTTGTTATTTTCTTATATTTGATATGAGTAAAAAATATTATTTTTAAAAATATTTAGATATAATTCGAATAAATAATATGAGAGATGGAGTTGGGGTAGGGATGTAGGGTCGTGGAGATAGACTTATATGGGGTGGAGGTGAAAATGAAATTTGTTGTAGAATATAAAAGACAAAATAAATGTATTTTTTCAAAATTACTTTAGTTAAAATTTTCAAAATTGAAGTTAGAGAGTTATGTTTGGCTATAGTTTTTTTAGTTTATATTTAAAATTTAGATGTATTTTTTAAATACTATTTGAATACGAAATATAATATTAAAAAAATTATTTATGAAAACAATAAATTTAGGAATTAAAAAATAAATATTTTTCAAATTTCCGTATAAGTTTAAGTTGTATTTGACAATTTCATGGTAAAACACTGGTTTGTTTTTTAAGGAAAAAAACTGAAATAAATATTCAGAAAGACAGAAATAAGTAAAAAAAAATCTCATGACCAAAGCCATTTTTCTCATTTTAAAAATAAATTTTTCTGAAAAATAATTTTAGTTGTTTTTTATCAATCAAATATAAATAACATAAAATATTTTCCTCCGTATCAAACACATTCTTAAAGAATCAATATTTTTTATTTATCCCATCATAATTCGTATTGATCTGTCTCGTTGGCCCTTAAGTTTTAATTTTCCTCGGCTCGTTGTCGTACTATGGAGTACATATTAGATCATATAAGTAAAGAATTGAAGATAAATTGATTACTAAAAAATTTTTTGAAAATTAAAATTTTCTATTTAATTAAACGAACCTTATAAGTAAAACTTATAAGGGTTACATGTATTAAATAAATATTATTAATGATATTTTAAAATTTTAAATTTAAGTACTATTATTTTATATAGTTGTTTAATACTAAAAATAGTAAGAAAAAAATTACTTTATTTAATAAAATAGAATATCTATTTTTATACATAGTGCAAGTATAAGAGTAAAAAAATATGAAACGAATAGAGTATCTTGAATAGTCTAGAACTCTTTGATTATTGTCACTTATCGTTAATTGTATTTGTAATAAATTTTGAACGGATGAAATAGAGATTTTATTGATGAATATTTTTTAGTATAATATTATAGACGTTGTTGATTATATTTTCCTAAATTTAATCTGTAATTTAAAATTGTTGTTTGCATTATTTTCAAACGTAGGATGATGCATATATATCTACTTATGAGGTCAAGCAACACTTTAATATTTCTAATTGATTTCGATCATTTAAACTTTTAAAAAAAGTGTAATATTTTTTAACACCATATGTACCACAAATCAAAACAGCACTAATTAGAAAAACATAATAACATATGATTAGCTAAAAAAATACTACACCAATTATATTGTAGTATTACCTAGAATTAAGTGATGAGACCATAGACAGACAATTTCACTAACCACTAATTATTAGTCAAAACACATGTCAAGGAATTGCCTAACATAGTTTTTCAAATGTTCATTGTTTGACAAAAAAGCAACCAACATGATAGTGATATTCGGATTTGATTTTTTATTCGGTGTCTGATATCGCTTTTAAGTACCATTAAAGTCGAATTTGTCAGAAGTCTTACATTAAAGAGTAATATAATTTCAAAAAGAAAAAAGCAACGGCATATATACTCATCGGTCAATAAAATTCAAATTTGAAATCTCTAATTAAGAATGAAGAAATATTATTATTTCACCACAACTCTTAATCGATAGATATTTTATAAATTTGAGATAATTTCAGAGACCTACCTCGACGTTTTGCTCTACAACACAAAATAAAGGAGATAAGCGTAATATCGTAAGCCAAAAATGAAGTGAGTGTTATATAGCGAAATCTGAAGAAATGTCTCTGAAATTATCCTATAAATTACTATTTCTTAATTAATTAAGACAAAAAAGAGGGTCATGGTTTAATTTCCTAGTCAGACACTTGATTTGTACTATGATTATCCCATGGATGTGTTGTTATTAATTAGTACATTACCTAACGTGTGGACAAACTATGATTACATTTTGTCTTTTGACATAATTTTAATTAGTCATACATGTGATTTGTGAAATCATAAATATGATTAATTGGGATTTATATAGTTCACTAATTAGTCTTAGACACATGCAATATTAGGTTACTTTCTTGTGATGTGAACACATATAGTATTAATTAATTAATTAAAGATGATATGATGGTTTTGTTTGAAAAAAAAGGGGTAAAATTCAATGCATCCAATTAGATCAATCAATTACGAATGAAGCTTGTCAAATAAGGTTGGAATATATACAATAGAATACTTTGTGTTGTAACAACCTACCATGATTTGCTCCTTCAACAAACTATATATATTGAATAGAAATGACTACTAATAGGATTGAAATGGGGCGGAGCGGAATTTATCTTATGTAGAATGGGTTAAAAATGCTAAAAAATGTTATATGGGACGGAACAAAACAGGTCACGGTGGAGCAGGACTATTTTACCTTTTTAGGGTAAGCTCAACTCGCTCTGCACGTGCCAATGGCCACCCTAACTAGGAAGAGAACTATATATATTGAATAGAAATGTTTAAGAAAAGAAAATCACCTTAGTCACACGCTTAATAACTTTGAACGATCATATTTCCCAATATATGAATTGAGCTTTGATATGTATATCATATTAAATTTATTGAAATATTCTAATATTCAATACACTTTAAATAATTCGTATATTCTAATATTCCTAATTTTTTTTTTTGAGTATTTTACTGAAGATCAACTATCCTTTTAAGAATACAAACCACAAACATGGAAACCTAGGGGATCATAGGGAGTTCGTCATAACACCCCAATCAAATTCTTTTTTGTTCTTGAGCGCTATAACAACCTCAGCAACTATAGTACATGATGGAAAAACTTGTTGAATTGAAAAGATTCACTTAATATGTCGTACGCGTTGGATGCTAATCTCAGATCTCTCCCACCCCAATTCAGGGGCATCGTGACAAATCCATTCTTGGAATTCAAATGTTGGCCATTTCTCTCTCATATAGCGTATTACATCATTACATTCACGATAAGTCAAAATGTCCTAACCAACCAACTATTACAAATGAAAGTAGACAAAATAAAAATTTAATTAAAACATTCTCAAAGGCCAATGAGCTCAAAGCACAAAGCAAATCCTTTATTTGATTTTCTGATAATGTGTGATTAGAACCTTCTGCCTAATCTGAACATGACAATTTTTTTTTTACAATATAGTTTTTACTAATTTTTATTTGTTTTATCAAAAGAGGAAAATAGGAATGCAAATCCATGCAGATTCTTTTCTTTGTTAGTACTCCCCTTCTATTATTTTATTTTATTTTTATATTTGCAAATATGAGGCTCAATTTCCTAAACATTCCCACAAGCAGTCCCCACATTTTCCCCTTTTTTTGTCAGTATTAATGTTTTATTTTGAATTATTGGCAAATATTTGACCAGTCAACTTATTATAAACTTGACTAATCCCTATGGCATTGTGACTTCATCATCCACTATTTGTCTCACTTTAATTTGTCTTCTATATATGTCCATCACTAAAAGTGAAGGGTTGTTAATTATAAAAAATAAAATATCAACAAGATTAATTTTTGAATTTTTCCTAAGATATTAAGGAAATATTCTCAATTAATTGATTGAAATAAGTTAATGATTTGTCAATTGTGAGTGGATTATGATGAGGAAGACTTACACCTTGTTTGGATGGTTTTTATCTGTTGTATTGTATTGTATTATTTTTTTAAATATAATATTTAATTTAATTGTTAGATAAATTCTATAGTATCATTTAAATTTATCGCTAGGTAAGAACGAAAAAATTCATTTTATATAACTATCGATTTGGTGTGATCGCGCTATTATATTAGTATTTTCTTCTCATTTTTTCTTTACTTATTATTTAATTATTTTATTTTATCATTTATCATATATTTTCATTGTAACTCTACCTGTATCCTACAATTTCTTATGATTTTATCATTTAAATTATGAAAATGTGATATTATATAATTATGGAGGACGATACAATCAATACAAACATTATACTCATTAAAAAAATATATTATGATACAGTACAATACATAACAACCATTCAAACAAAATGTTAGGGTGTTCAATACGGACCAAAAAATATTTTTCAAAATTATTCAAAAAAAATAATCTTTATTAAAGATTTTTTATATCGAAGATTTAAAATCAAAACCTCCGAATAAAAAGAGAAATACCATCACATCATTTGGTAGTTGAATCATGTAATAGTGAGTCATGCATTTTCAATGTGTTAAGTCTTCATATTTTCTTAAATTCAAAGTTTGAGTTCTCATGCGCCTTTAGAATACTTTTTCTACACAGTTTCCCATATTTATTTTTTCCTATTTGTTTTTTATTAGTAGTCCTAAAATAGAGTAGGAACAAAAAAAATTAGCCATTTGCATAGGATCCAAAGATAATCAAAGGAAGTGGTGGGATCAATAATTGATTGATCTTTTGATGAAATGATGAATTGTATCATTGTGTTATTTGCGAGTTATGACTGGTTAAAAAAATTTTTTGTTGTTGTAGTTAGGTAACAAATATTACTTTCTCCGTCTCAAATTATTTATCATAAAATATTTATGATTAATTAGTTCACTTCATTTGTAATAGTAATAGTTGTTGAAGACTGTCAACACTTCAATAGAATAGATATTTAGTGAAGAGAGACTACTCTTTTCATTCATTTTTACTTTTTTTCTATACTAAAAATAGATCATTGTCTATTTTTACTTGTCTAGTTTAAAAAATTAAAAAACAATTTACCATTTTATTTTTATTTTCTAACAAGTGAGATGATTTATAATAATTAGGAGTGACATAGTAAAATAATTATTTCATTTATTATTTCTAAAATGGATATGTTAAGTTAAACATGGATCAAGGGAGTATATATATATATATATATATATATATATCTTAAGACATAAATAAATATAAAATAGTCAAAGTTCCCTTTTTTTTTTTATAAAGAAAAATATTTTTTTAAAAGGGAAAAAAATTCAAATATGCCATCGAACTTTGAGAAAAAATTCATGTATGTCTTCCTTTAAATGTTTGGCTTATCTATGTCATTTCGATCCATTTGAGAAAAGATTCATCCGTGCAATTATTTATTAACTGTAATAACATATATGGGCCAAACTTTTAACTAATGACATATATAAGCCTTTTCTCTTACAAGAATGACATAGATGAACCAAATTTTTAGCGAACGACATAAATGAGCCTTTTGGCTCATTCTCAAAATTCGATAACATGTCTGAGTCTTTTTCCCTAAAAAAAATATCACAAATAATTTGAGACGGAGAATTACTACTTGCTAGCTGTTTATATCATTGATTTTCCACCACTCCAAGAATCTAGGTTCTAAATTAGGTAATATTGGAAAAAGAGAGGAAAAGGAAAGTTAATTTGGCTAAGTATTAGCCCTCTCTTTATTTGCTTTTAATTGGTTAATTATTCCCTTCTTGTATATTAGTGGATTGCATGTGCTCTTCATTTGCTATCTTAATGGATAAGAAAGTCATTAAAATTAATTCATTTTATAAGTTCCCTTCAACAACCACCATTAACATTTTCATTAAGCTTAATTAATTGTCATGTAAATCTTCTTCATAGATTTATATATATTAGCTTAATTAATTCAACTGATAAATTTTATATTTCAACAACCACCTCCACTTTATTGTCAATAATTGTGCAAAAAAATAAATTCTTCTTATTTTGCACTCCATTTTTTTTTTGTTTCTCATTTGATAGTTAATACCTACATTGAAGTCGATTAATCTGGATTTATATTTAGTAAGGTCCATTGAAAATATTGAGATCCATTAGTTTGAATTTGTGTTTAGTAAGCTCCGTTAAAGATATAGTTTTTCTTAATCAGATTTTCATTCCGTGATTTAAATTAAAGATATCTAATTAATTACGAAGAGATTTTATTCATTCAATCATAATTGCATTTCATAATTTTTTTAATATTCAAACTATATCACATAAATTGAAAATAAAATGTATTTTCGTTTGATGTATTACTAAATTACCAAAAATATTCACATAAAAAAAGGTAATAAAAGAAAACTTTGGGAAAAAGAAATGTCCATGTGAGATAAGGTAGCATAATTTGATGATGAAGCAGTGCTTCAAACAGAAGTAGGACAGTAAATAATTAATAATTGTCCATAGATAAGGTAGCACAATTTATTACTTCCTCCGTTTCAAAATAAGTGCTATTTAAGTAAAAAATATGTTTATTAAAAAAATATAATATATATAAAAAGATGAAAAGGGTATAATTGAAAAAATATACAACTAATTTTTAGCTTGAATTCCTAAAGTTACATTTATTTTAAGATTAAAAAAATAACTAAATACTTATTTTGAGACGCAGAAAAAATTCATATAATTTTGTGTCATTTCGTTTTCTTCAAGCACAAACTTGTATAATGCAACGTGGCATTAAATAGAGAGAAAACTTTGTTTGTAAACAATGAGTGGGCAAACATAATAGAACAAATGAATTATGTATGCAGTGTTATAATGACAACACCTTATACCATAAAAAAATATTCTAGTGGAATTTAAGTACTCAATTCATTTTTAGTCATAGATTTTAAATTTAAATTTTATAGAAACAGCTATAATATAATGATATTAAATTCATCAAAATTTAGTATTTCTAATATGGATGATTAGGTGTAAAATATTTATTAAAATTATAATAAATGAGTCTAAAATTTTAAAATTACAGTGAATTCAGTGATAAGAACCTTAGAGATAGCTCCTCAAAGAGAGACTTCTCTGCTTAGTTTAACTTCAGATTAATTAAATTTCAAAATAAATATTGTTCGAAATATAAAGTCATTTTTAGCAGAAAGTGTTTTATTCTTTAAAATGATCTTTTCGTTGTAAATTCAAAATTAGTCATTCTACAAATTGCATATAGATATTAAGTGGGAAAAATATAAAATAAAATATCTTATCATGACATTTTTTTAATTTATCCAATAGATGGTCGTGTATAATCATTTGGAATTGCACTATCATTCTTATTCTCGAATTTTCTATGGTTGAGAGGTTACCTACCAATTATAATTAAAAGTTTGAGTAGTATTAAATTAGTGAATTGTTTGAATATTTGTTTTAATTTTGGCGGGAAGTGTTTTTCTCTCTAAACTAGTCAATATTTCAAAATCAGAAGCAAAGCTAAAGATTGACATGAGTTTGACCAAATTTAATAACATTGGCTCAAACACTATATTTATATTTAATTCCGATTTCAATAACTAACACATGATATCGATATTTTAAATTTAAAATTTGTAAAGTTTGAATTCTAATTCTGCGTCAATATCGAATGTGAGTTGCCTGGCCAAATGTGGCCAACTTTGCCTATTTTCATGATCATCATTTGTCCCTTTCATTTACCAATCTTCAAGTAAAAACATTATTAACATTCTATTGTTTTCCATGGACCCCATTATTTAGTCAACAATTTTTCTTTTTCTAACTTTTTTTAGTACCGTTATGATAAGGCGTAAGTTATCGATTCAAATATAATCATAGTTTGACGATTTTAGGGTTTTACCCTAAAAAATAAACACAAATCAAAAATCATTTCAAGGTAAAAAGTAATTAATTTACTTTTATATTATTTGAAATTGGACTAATTTTATCATTCATTGAACTACTAATTCAATATTATCAAGATTTTTTCCAATAATTTTTATCGAAATTTCAATCTGAGGGCAATTTTAAACCATACGGACAAAAGTTGAAGGACAAATCCAGACTTTTTTCTATTTATTTTATATGCTGGAAAAAAAAAAGAAACAAATACAAAATAATTTTATTTATTTTTAAATTAACAACCCCAAAAATAGATTTCTTGGCTTTTTAATTCTTTTTACCTTTTGGGTGAATTTTTAAATTAACAACACCAAAAAAAAGAATTCTTTGCTTTTTAATTTTTTTTTTAACTTTTGAGTGATCAATTGTTTAGAGCCAATATGTTGTTCCATCTTTCTGAGAAAAAAATATTATCAATATTATTTTCTTTAATTACTTTTTAACTAGAAAAAGAATTCTTGATTGTTAGGTCTTTTTAAACTTTATGATCATCATATCATTTAAATGACAAACTATACTTTCCTAGCTTTGGTAAATAATTGATTTGAAACACTAAATTAAAGTCTTTGGACTGAGAGATTTAATCATATAATAAGTGTAATTAAATGTAATTCTAAAAATTGTAGTAGGATGATAAGTGTCATTTCAAAAAGTTTTGGGGTTTGAAATATGAAACAATAGACTGCATGTCATCTAGATTTGCAATAACTAATAAAAATTTAGACAGTGGTTAAACAATTTCTTATAACTTTCGATTTTACTCAAAAGAAATCTTTTAAAATAAAATAAAAGAAGATCATTTACTATTTAATTATCTCAAAAAGGGATAAATGATAAAAAAAAAAAAATCACAATAGATATTATCGAGCCCAAAGACTAGTGCGTGTCAAGCTATAAAGGGTATCAAGATACAACCTGAGGCAGAGGAAAAAATATGAAGTACGTTGGTTAGTCTAATTTTTATGAAAGCTTTAATAACTTATGATCTTATTATATCATGAATACTTTTATTTACAAATCCTTTTATTTAATCTTAGCTTATAGAGATATAAGAACAAAATATTCTATTATCTTCGATTTGTCATTTGCTTTTTCAAATTTTATAACTAAATATCGAATTCTCAATAAAAAAAGAGAAAAATGCATAATAATCCAAAACTATATACAACCAAAATTTGTATGATATATATAGAGAAGTAGAGTGCAAGAAACCTTTGTAGTTAGCATGCAAATTAAATTTTGCTGTTAAAATTATTCTTAGCCTAACAGAAAAATGACATGAGCAAACATAAGGTCATGGCTCATGAGTTTTCAAACAGGATAAAAGAATCACTAAATAATTAACTAAATCGAGATGCAATGATTGAAATTCCTCTATTTTAAATTAAAAGTTTCGAATTCAAATCAAACCTTTAACCATGCATTTTTCTTTTATTAAGAGTGTCATCCTGAACTTGATATATGAAAATTCAGATTTAATTAATTTCAATACAAATATCGAAATTGCGGAACTGGTGTGTGGAAGGGATCTTTATAGTAGTGTTTAAGTGGGGACCAAAGAATTGGACAAATATATAGAGGGCCCACTATTTGTATAGTTGCATTTTCACACATGAATGGGTCCCACAAACAGATGGAAATCTTTCTCCTAGTTGAATGAATAGTACTGGAAAATTTATGCGGAAATCTCGAGTTTAAATCTTGAATATAGAAAGATTCTTGATAGAGAGCGCTTTCCTTTGAATGAGGCACTATGTAATATAAATTCAAATATAATCGAACTTTACTATAAATATCATACTGAATAAAAGAAACAAGAAATAATGTAAAAAGTATTTATACAATTAATTACATATTACATAGCTTCTTCTTATTTTGGTTAAAGTATTGCTATCATTATTTCATAAACTGAAAATTTATCTTTAAATATTAGGAAAAAGGATAAATATATCTCCGAGCTTATATGCATGGTTTACATATACCCTTCGTCATATTTTTTGGACATTGTGTCCCTATCGTTCAAAAATTAGAGCATATATGTCCTTCACTCTAACAGAAGACTAAATAGGGACACGTGACACAATCTTATCCATCAATTCGATATTTAATAAATGTCAAGTCAGTAGATAAGATTACGACACGTGTATGTCCGTTAGTATAGAAGAGTATATATGTTCTAGTATTTAGATGGCAGGGGCATCAAAGTTTCAAAAGTATGACCAAGAGTATCTGCATATCATTTACAATAGTTTGGAGTATATTTGTCCTTTTTTCCTTAAATATATGTTTGATTATGAAATTTGATCCGATTTCAAGTTTCGAAAAACTGTCTCAAGTGTTTTTAGGACTTCAACTAAAAAAACTCTGTTAGGAGTGTCACTCCCCACTTCCCTCTTAAATTTAGTAAGTATTATACACAAATTTAAATTTAATTAAGCTTTAATATGATTATTCCACGCTTCAAATAAGAAACCAAACGAAAATTCTTGTTACTATACACTAGAAATTTCCATTTATCTTTTTCTGTGTGTATTACTATTAGCTCTGTTTGCGTGCTAAAATGCCTTGATAGATGCACACATTTCTCGTACACCCGTTTGTAATCATTACACCATTCGTTTTTCTCGCTCCTGTACCACAATTCATATTTATATCGACTGATGGATACTATACACAGCCCCACCCCCCACTCACCTTCTTTCCATCCTTTTATTTTTTTTCTATATATACACTTGAACTTAGAGAGAGAGCGCTATAAGTTTTTTTTTTCTGTCTTAAAGCTTTTGTATTACTAATTCTTCTCTCTATTCATATCATCCAATCTCTTCTACTTTTCTTCAACTTTTATACATTAATTTTGGTTTCAAAATATATCCAGAAACTGAAAAAAAAAAATTGAGTTGCCAGCTAGTAGCTACACACAGCTGATTAATGTGCATAATGGATCATCAGCAGCAGGTAAATATAATAGTAATTGTGTTTGCTATCTTTTGGTTTTTTTTATTGGGGTTTTCTGTTTTTCGTAAGTAAATTGCTCGCGATTGTTCAATCATTTGATTTATAGTTTTTATAGAAAAAGAGAGATGTAATAAAGAGTAGTTTTGTTGTTTTGGGATCTTTCATCTTTGATTTTTCTTTTTCTTACTCTTTTTTGTGTTTTTTTTTTTTTTTGCATAATTTTTCATTTTTTTCCCCTTTTGCACAAAAAAACTATTTGACTGATGTTTTACTTAAAATACAAGAGAATTTTTTTTTAAAAAAAAAAAAAAGAGAAAGGAAATCTAGAGAGTGTAATATTTAAGTTTGGCAAATTTGGTACATAAATAACATTTAGGTTTAGCAAATTTTGTCAATGATTTTAAGCAACATTGTTTAGGTACTTTGAATTTTATTTACTTTACTCAATGATACTGTGAATTAGTACGGTGTATTGTGAAAATTCATCATAAATTGAATAGTTTTACTGTTCTTTAATTATCCGAACTTGAAACCAATAATATGAGTTGTTAAGTTCTAATCTAAAAGAACAACTCAGAGCATCATACAACCACGTGTTCCCACTAGGTTCAACGAAGCCCGCACCGCAATGGATGTGATGCATTAGTATTGTTTTCACAACTCAAACTCTTCGTGACCTGATGACAATTTTGGCGTTTGCTCCCACATTTAAGTTGTAAATCTCACGTTTTCTTAATTTGTGCCCTCCAGGAAATGTCTTTACAAACACTAGAAAGTATGTTGGTTTGCACAAAACCAGATCAAGATCAAAAGAAGCCAAGGCCAGCAGAACAACAACCTCAGAAATGTCCAAGATGTGACTCTGCCAACACAAAATTCTGTTACTACAACAATTACAGCCTCACTCAGCCCAGATACTTCTGCAAATCTTGCAGAAGGTACTGGACTAAAGGAGGTACGCTCAGAAACGTTCCAGTTGGTGGTGGTTGTAGAAAAAACAAAAAATTATCATCAACAACATCAGCAAAGAGATCAATTCAAGATAACATCAGTAATCCAATACCTTCCTATGATTCCTCAACTGATTTGAGCCTGGCGAATGCATTCGCCAGGCTCCAGAAACAGACAAATGCACATTTGGAGATCGATCAAGAACATGACAACAACAACAACAGCATGTCAATGATGTACAATACTGGCAACAACTGTACTAGTACTACCTTTCTTGATGCACTAAGAGGTGGATTTCTTGAAAATCCCCCAAATCATCATGGATTGTTTCATCACAACATGTATAATTACGCGAACATGGGGCAATTAATAGAGAATGGAGAAATGGGGTTGAGTTATGATCAAGATCAAATGAGTATCGGTACAAGTACTACAATGATGACAACGATAGTAAAGCAAGAGATGTGCAACATGGCACGATCAGTAGAAGGTCATGACCTGAATAACAGTATTAACAACAACAAAGTCTTGTGGGGATTTCCATGGCAACAAATGAATGGAGATCATCATGTTAACAACATGAATACGAATGATTTTGAATATTCAACTAACAAAGAAAGTTGGAATGGATTTGGAGGTTCTTCTAATTGGCATGGACTTATTAATAGCCCCTTAATGTAGATGTTTAATTAGAAGAAGAAGAAAAAAAGGTAGATTAGACAGTTTTAATTTTTAATTTAAATATCTAAGAATTTTATGTTTAGATGTTTTGATTGATCTGAATTATTAATCTCTATGTTGTTTTTGCTTTTTTTGGTTTCATGGGCTGTGTATCTTTTTAGTTTGTTTGTCTAATATTGATTGACAATTTAATGAAACTTAAATTTTGTTTTCTTATATTCTATTGGAATTTATTTTTTTACCCTTTTAAAATGACAATATTTCATTTTTAGTTTTTGTTTAAGAAAAAAAAGTACCTTTAACTTTAAACTTAGGATTATTGGAATAATAATAATAATAGCTTTAGGGGTTAATCTGTTATAGAATTTGAGATTAACTTTATTTGTGTTTTAGGTAATTTTGATTATGATAGAAGAATAACATGATTTTGAATTAGACAACCCCTTATAGCTATAAAGATGTCAAAATATATTTAAGATCACAAATTTTAGAATACTTTTAAGTATATTATAAAAGTGTGCTTTTTTTAAAAAAAAGTCTTATTTAATTAAACACTACTATATAAAATAAAACAGAGCGGATATAACTAACACTCATTTATCTAAGCGATAGATATAAAATTTTATTTTTTTATTTAATATTTAACATCCACATTAAAATTTGACTAAGTTGAAGTCATATGTTACGTGACTTATTTTTTTGAAGACGATGCTACTAGATTTTTATTTTTTTTTTAATTTTCAAAACTCGGACTGGAAATTCCGAACTCGTATCAAATTGATGATTCAGAGTTGGATCTATGAACACTATGTTTCACATACAAGCTGGTACTATTGTACTTTGTCTGTAAATAAAATATAAATATTAGAATGAATAGTAGCTTGTTTTCAAGATATTCTATCATGATTATTTATTATTTTTAGGTAAGATCCGATGATTATTTATAACTGAAATGGAATATTATGGAGGAATAAATATATAAAGACACAATTTTCGTAATAGATTTTCCTCTATTTGCCAGACCAAATCTTACTTCAAGATTTGGGCGTGACAGGTTTTATAATATTTTATTTTATACTATATGTTATATCGTAGTACTAATTTTTCTTACGTATGTCTGATACTGACAATTGGGAGTTTGCTTTTGGACAACTTGACATTTTTTTTTAATGCCAAATATATCCTTTGATCTTATCATTTTCCGCACCTTACCCCCCCTCTCTCCCACTTATCCCCCCCTCCCCCTTATTGACGGAGGGGAAGGAGGAGGGCTAAAATTCTTTAGTCGGAAATTTTTATATATATATATATATATATATATATATATATATATGGATGGATACTTCGGACGTTTTTGGGTAAACTAGATGGCCGAATGGTATATATGACAAGTGTAATGACCTGATTTCCGTCGTTATAGAAAAGCCAATGGAGAAAGAATTTGGGGCCGAAAAACTTTTTCGTATAATTGGATTTTCCCAACCTAGTATAGATTTAGACGAAATCGGAGACTTTAAGGTGTAGGGAAATTTGGTAACAACCGGGTGAGTTATATGACTTTGACTACATGAGTAGTTAGATTACTCGTTAAAGAACCCGTACGATTTTACGGAATTGAATTTGGGTGAGTAGAACTCCTAAAATCGATCTTAGCGTAAAAGGTATTTTCTGATCGTCGTTGGTTAGAGGTGTATTGTGAAATGAGGGTCTTGGAATTCTTTAAATAGCTCACTGATTCTAGGCAAGCAACTTTAGCGGGATTGGTGTCGCTCTGGCGGGGCCGTTGCAGTGGGGTGAGGGCCGCTGTGGCGGTTTGACACAACTTAAAGTCTTAAATAAACCTTTAAACGACCTTATTTGACACTTTTCGATTTTTAAAGCTAAGGAACGAACCCCAGGAGACTCCTACTCGTTTTTCACCATTCTTGAGGCTAAAGGTAAGTTTTTCACTCCCCAAATCCATTTTTCGATCCGTAGAACGTAATAGAATGGGTGAATATTGATGTGAGAGGGTTTTGTTATAGATTTAATGGTGGAAAAAACCCTAATTGGATATTGGGATCTTGGGTTGGCCTAGGGTTGATAGTATTGATTATAATTCGAACAATTGGCCTCGTTTATTGATACTTGCGTTAATTGTATGTTTTTAGACCATGAACAAGCGAAAAGAATTTGGAAAGGGAAGATTCAAATGCCTTAGGGGATTCAAGCTTGGATTCGAGGTAGGTGATAATTGTGATTCTATGGTTGTGATGGTCTTGTTACTTTATGTTTCGGAGTCAATTGATCCTTCGATCAAGTCCTAACTAGAAATATCTTAAGAGAAGAAGAGAAATCATTTGGATTCGAGGCGAAGCCCCTCTCCTTAGAGTCAAGTGGCTTTCAAGCCCTCTCCGCCGTTACGGAGTTCTTCTGCTCTAATCTCCTGATGTATGTTTGTTCTTGCTTTATTATGATATGTGTATGTATATGAATGTTGCATTATTGATCACACTTGTTGTAAATGAGATAGATGAATGATGGTTACCATGAAATCATAACTTAAATGTATGATTTTGAGGATATACTTGTGATTGTGATTGTGGTATGTTAAATGGATCGGTTGTCACGTTCCGGCACTAACTTGGATCGATTGCCACGTTCTGACATAATCATTGGATCGAGTACCACATTTCGGTATGCTAACTGTTTGGGTATGAGTTCTATGAGAGGACTATTGAATTGGGTTCAGTGAGAGGACCATTGAATTGTGTTGTGTATCTACTTGTGATGAGTTCATTCATATCTAATAACGATTGATATTGGAAGATGGTATATTGCTCTAAATTGATATAACTGTGCTATGTGAAAATCGTGAAATTGTTCATTGTTCGTATATGTTGATGATATTGTATATGTTCGATATGTGCATGTGATATTATTATTGTATTGACTAATGTATGTTACACTTATTGGGATAGCCGTGTGATCCTACCAGTATAATGTGGTTGTGTATTGATACTGCACTTGCTCTTTCTTTGTTGAGTACAGGGCATCTTCAGGTGACTATGGTAAGCCTTAGCTAGGTGACTATTGAGCGTGACCGGATTCAAGGGAGAGCCATATCGTCCAGGCAGCCATAGATCTTTCTTGTTTAAATCTACTTTTTTCGGACTCTGACTTTTGTTTAAGGTGTTGTTTAGTTTCGAGTTTGTACCCCTTGTTCTTAGATTTATCGTTAATAGAGTTTTGGTACAATGACTTTCAGGTTCTAGAGGTTGTTATTCCGCATTAGTTTGGTTAGTTGTTTGTTAAAAACCTTGGAGTTTATGGGGACTCCATTTTTGTTGTCATTTAAACTTGCTTCCGTATCTTTAAATGCATAGTTTTTGGTTAAGTTGTTTAGTCTGGGTTGTAGTTGTTGACACCCAATTCTGACCTTCCACAATATAAATTAATTTTTGAGCTTCTCAATTTTCAAAGGATTCGGAATAATTAGTTTTATAAAAATTTAAAATGTTTTACAAGTGGTCAAAATAATTTTAGTTATTTCTATAATATTTCAAATAATAAATATGTTTTTTAAATAATTAGTACATTTTATAAATATTTAAAAATCCATCTCAAAGGATTTTACATTTTTAGTTAATTATGTTATTAATTAGTTTAGTTTAAGTTGGTTTATATTTTTGAATTAATTAATTTATAATCAAGTTAATTGTTTTATTTTATGAAAATTAAGAAGATCATTAATTAATTTATATTAACTCGTCTTATTTAAATTTTATCCAAATTAATTTATATTAGCTCGTATTTATTTTTACCTTACCTTAAACACATTTGAGACTGAATTTTGAGTCATTTTTCTCCCAAATCCAACCCTTTCCCTACCAATTACTTCAAGGAACTCTTTCAAGCCAATTTTGGGTCTTTTATCCAGCAACCAGCCGGCCTAACAACACCAATCAGCAACCCATTTTTCAATTCAAAACCCAATTCTCCACAACAATTTCCAACGATCCAACATCAGTACAAAAACCCAACCCTTTACGCGTTCTTCTTCTTCCTCGAAGTTCAGTACCCAACGATCCCACCCTGTACACCAACGTCTTTTTCTGTAGCAAGTAGAGTTCAAATCCTAGCAAATCCAAAAAAGTAGTGGCGCTTGCAACAACAATCACGTCGCAGTCCTCTCTTCCCCCTTTTTAGGGATTTCGGAATCTCTTCTACTGTTGCCTTGAACAGAGGCAAAGAAATTCAAATTCTCAATCTAGATTTTTCCCCTAAATCGCCAATTTTTCCCCATAAATAGTTCCCCATGCTCAAGTGATGAGGATAGGTTTTGAGTTTGGTTCTTTGGCCATACTCGTTTTATACTCAAGAAATTTTAGGGTGATTCTCTAATCCTAAGTTTTGAGAAATTCGCGCTTTGATTCTGCCTGGGAATTCTTGGCTTGCTGTTCATATTAAGATTTCGTGGTAGAAGAATCCCTACTCTCAACTCGTCCTCTCGGTCTCGCTGTCCGAAAAAGATAACTTCCTCTCTTCTCCTATCTCATATTAGTTGATTTTACATTCAATGAATTAGCTGTATATTTGTCCTGTTTGAGTTCAGGTTAATATGGCCATATGTGAAATAGGAAGAAGTGGTAATAAACATTGTTTTCGTTTTGAATTTCCAGTCACTGATACATTTTCTCATATGTATTATTGATAACTTTGCTATATTACTGCTATATATAATTATTCAATGTCTTTTGTGTCTTATGTATGCTATTCCATATTCATGAAGGTTTCTATTCATCTTATATGTCTAGATCTATTCGGAAAAGAGTCCTAACTTACATTTTGGTTTAGATCTTCTAGACATGCTGTTTCCTATTCAAATATATATATATATATATATATATATATATATATATATATATATATATATATATATATATATATATATATTATGTCATAGTCTCTGCAAAATTTCCTTCCTCATTCACTCATCATTATTGGATTTTCAATGTGGTAAGCTCTATGTTACATTTTCATCACTGTTACTTTGGGATAATGGGTCATTGAAGTCTCATGCTACTGATATTACTACAATATATTTGGTGTCATATGTTTAAAATTATCAATTGATAGATCACTGCTCTTAATTTCCTTAACTATCATTTATTCTTGTTCTTATATATTGATTGAGCTGGACTAATTTCATATATTTTTTTATAAGAATTGTGCGTTCAAGATGTGTGTCTTGTTGTGAATATGTATTTGAGATAAAATGTCTCCTCGGAATCCCTTACTATTGTTTTCCGAAACATCATATCAATTTGAACATTTAAATGATTTTAGTCTTGTATTCCAACTTGTTAGGCAGTAGGTGGATTATGTATTCTCATGGGTACATGTAGTTGCGTATGAGATTCTTTTTATTTTGTTTTTAACATGTTTTGCTAAGACTATGATCCTGGTTAAGTTATGATTGTATCCTTGATTTATTTTGCCTCTTTTTTAATCCTTATTTTTATTTTTATTTTTATGTTGCATGTGACAACAATTCGAGTTCACTTGGGACTCATTCCTTGCATTTCCGAGTTGAGCCATAAAGGCTCGATCTTTGCTTTTCCTATTTCTCGAGTTAGCCCCCTATGTATTTGGAAGCCGTTACAAATCTCGGAGGCCCGACAAACTACTGGAAATTTATTCATAAATGTTTAAAAGCCCAAGAAATGGGTTGTACACATGTTATATACAACATTTATACACTGATATACAGAACGAGGTGCTGAAATGTACATCCAAACTGCGGATATACAGGTCGAAGACGAAAAATACAAGTCTCGGGAGTTAAAAACGGAGTTATATATACTGATATACTGATAGTATACGATCTGTATACAAAAATCAGAAATTGGCCCAAAAGCCCCAAGAAAATTCAGGCAGTTTTTTTTGGAAGATGGGCTTTGGCCCATCTGATTTTTGGGTAGCCTTTATAATAGTTTAGAACAGGGAAATGGGGCCAAAGCCCAAGATCAGAAAGGCCCAAATTTTCCTCTCTCACTCTCTCTATTTGAATTTATTAATTTGTCTTACTCTTTCTTTCTTATTTGCTAATTAATGTTAATGTTAGCTTAATTAAATTTCCCAAAAGGTGAACTATATTTTTTTATGTTAGTACATTTTAATATAACTCATTTTTTATCAACTCTCAAACTTGTATTTAACATCTTTAGTCAAAACTTATTGTTTTTAATTAATTAAAAATAGTTTCATGCTTATATCAACTAAGTTAGTTCAAATTATTATTTTTTAAAATGATTCAAAAAATAAAAAAAATTTCTAATTAATCTGGTTTTGTTAAAGTTCCAATCACTTGTAATTAAATTCAAACGTTTCAATTTAGTTCCCTTTTCTTAAAAAATAAAATAAAATGTGTCCTTTATTTAATTATTTTTTCAAAGTTAAATGAAATATTGTAAATTATTAGTTTTTAAGCCAAATCATTTTTCTAAACAATAGCCAAATATATTTTAACCAAGTCGTAGGATAACCACATGTTAGCGGGCGCTTCAAGTGCCTTAAAAACCTTCTTGAAACGTAAATAATAACCGCTTACCCATTTTCTCTAAATTTTTAAAGATTTAATCTGTTAGAGTCTTTTAAAATTAAGTTTTCTTAATTTCTTTAAAAATTGACAACTCTTTTCTAAGTATTTTCCTCAAATTATTTTATACTTCGAACATTTCAAAAAAAGTGATTTTTCTATAGTAAAATTATGGCATAATAGTAGTAATAGTTCTCCCACCGGAGGGTTAGTGTGAGTGCCAATCACGATGGTCGGGATCGTGACAATAAGTTTGTCTAGATTGTGGCAGTTCCTTTTGTCTAATTTAGTTTCAAATTTCTTATTATAGCAAAATATGATAAGTTTTCTGTAGATTGTGGTATTCTTGCAACTCTGTTTTATGTATGATATAGTCTGATTTAATATGAATTAATATGATTTCACATTATCTTGTTGGTGCATTTGGTTCCTATGTACTGATAATTAAGAAGTTACATATAATATATTGCACATGATTTAAAATTTATCCTGTTCATTTGATAGGTTTATATTACAATACAATAAGTTAGAAGCTCCCTTACTGAGCTATATATGGTGGGTTATTTTCAAAGAATTGTTTTTTTCGAAAATGTTAAAAGTTCAAAAGAAATTTATTGTGACGCCCCTGCTCAACATAAAAAGTCTCACATCAATAAAAACACAGGAGAGGTGTTAAATATATAAGTAAGCATGTCTTTTCAACTAGTGACGTGCTTTAAAATCGTATGAGCCTAGACCCAGAGGAGACAATATCACTAGTGTGCTGAGCCGTTACAATGAAGTTGTGATTTTAAATCACCGTTTGAGCATCAAGTAAACTTCGTTCATGATTCAAAGGGAGTATATAAATATGTGACTATTTATGAAATTTCTCCATAAACATTATTGATATTCAGACTTTAAATTTGTCACATTGTTGTACTCACTATGTTTCTAAATATAGTATGTTTATAGCGTGAGCACACCCCTTAAAGGAATTATTCATTTCTAGAAAAACAAAAAATATTTTTACCAACTTATACTTAATAAATATCTTTAAAAAATGTATTCTTCTTTGGAAAAATTTTTTTGGCCAGAAAATTTGGCTAGAATGGTATTTTACCTATGTTATTTTATCTTTTAAAACATTTTTACCCTTTTAACTTTAATACCTTTTAACTAAAAAATGGGAAAAAGATTAGTTTATTTTGAAAGTAAAAAGATATTTTAGACTTTATAATTTTTTGGTCAAATTCTTTCCAAATTTTCTAGCCTTTAGCATTACTCTTTTTTTTTAGTAGTTTCTTGGTTATGTAAAATTCTCTTTTGTTTATTGAATGATAAAATTGAAAGAACATTATTAATATCTTCTTGATTATTAAAACGTCACTTATTTAAAAATAAAATGAAAAACATTAAAACATCTCTTATTCAAAAACGAATGAACTAGGTGAAAAGAAGAAATGTGTTGGTCTAGTTTTAAGTTCAATGTTTCTCACTCTATTTATATTTTTTGTTACCATAGCACAATAAAAGCTTACTAGGTAAGTTAATCGAAAAGTCATATACCTCGAGATTTGTTAGAAGTTGAAACACCCCCTCTATAAATATATATACACACTCGGTATTCATTTAAAAAAAAAAAAAGTTTTGTACAAACAAAAAATGAATATGAATATAACCAAGATTGGGCCAGTTGGAAATCAAAAGAGAATTAATTGGATTGAAGAAGGAAGAAGTGAAATAGAAAAGATTTTTGTTTCTCTCATTGAAGGCAAAATTTGTTCACTTCAATTCCTCTTCTTTGAGAATCAAGACTTTGTTTTGTCTAACATATGGTGACACTAATGATTTTTGTCGCAACAAAAACTTTGATATAGTAAGTATATCCTCTTCTTTACATATATAATTTGGAACATTACGTAGAGTCTGTTTGAATTTGCTGATTGTAGATAGCAGATAAGTTTAAATGATGAAATAAACATTGAAATTAATTTTATAAATAAGAAGTTGCTTCTTTAAGCTAGGTAAAATATATTGTTAAATGTTAAGTTGTTCTATTATTTAAAATGACTAAAATATCCTTCTCCTTTTTTTTCAAGAAAATATTAATTCGAATAGTATTTGCGTAAATGAAAGGAGGGATGATAGATATAGAGTGAGGAGGAAGTTAGAAATTTTGTTTTTGAAAAAATATTTTGAGAGTAACTTATCAACATTTTTTTTGAGAGTAACATGATTCAAGATGCTCAATTAAATTTTCTTAATTCGTCGTTAAATTGCTAGTAGATGATAATTTCTTTTTGTTATTCTATCGCTAATAGTAAAAAAGGGAATTAGAATGAATGTTTATTCTTCATTTTGTAATGCGATGGAATTAAAAGTTTCAGCATATGCTTCTTGATATATTGTGGTGGATTTTATTAAATTTTAAACTTTGATTTGATATTTTTTATTGGAATCTAAACATCAATATAAATATATAGGTGTATATTCATATAATTAGCGGCGTACCTATTGAATCAAGGATAATCACTCAATATTGCTCGTTACAAAATTATAATGTGCATATAAAATATAATATTATGTATAATATTTAAAAATAACTTTTTAGAGATATATACTAAAGTTTTAAGCATAATCGATAAAATTCTTAGCTAGTTTCGTCATTGCATATAATCAAGTGGTATTGAGCTTGAAATTGTCGAGCCAATAGCATAATTAATTGCCAGATTGTTGAATGGTGAGCTTATTTCAACATATTTCAAAATTAGGCAACTCGATGATGAGGAAAATTTTGCAGGTGAGTTATGCAAGTATTAAATTATATATAAGTAATATGAAGTATCATGTTTGATAACTGGTTAGAAGGTAAACTATTCATGTATAAAATCAATATGATATTTGATTTGCCGTACAAATACATAATTAATATTTGCATAAAATAATAGTACATAAATTCTATCATAACTAATTGTTATATTATTTATATTTACATAACTCTAATTAGCTATCAGACATCATCTATGGTTTTCTACCATGAACATCTTAATACAATTGATAAATCATAAAGATGGGGAGCAGACTTGAACCCTAATTGTGTGATGTGTGGTATTGTGTTTAGCGTCATGTTTATAAATTTTTTTTAATGCATCTATGTAACACTATAAATAGAGGTTTTAAACATTGTTGTACACATTTAAAGATTTGGAAAAAAGATCATAAGAAAAGCATAGATAAATGATATCTAACTTGAATGGTCGAACTTTTAGTTTAGAATTTCGTACTCAGACACGAAGATCACTAGTCAATTAATCCAAGTTAATTTAAATTGCAGAATGAACAATCTAAATAAAGAACTAGCTTTAGAAAAATAGTTTATTGACCTAGTTCGATGAGACCTAACTTAGCTCCTTGAAGCACGTGTTTAAGGAAGTTTCAAAATGCTCTTACTCGAGATACTTGAAGAAAACTCTCCTCTCTTATTTCTCTATTTTATTATAGTATTCATCTTTATATTGTTCCGAACTTAATTATATTAACATGGAAGTTTGATAAATATCGAACGGACATAAAAGACTAAACTATTTAGACAATATTTTGAAAGAATTGTTTTTGTCATTTTCTCTTCATTTTTATGAACAAAACTCAAATAGATTTGTATTTTTCTCATTGGATAAAGAATCACCGGCAGAGCTTATTTTCCCAATTTTCTTCTTTTCACTGATAAACTCAAAAGACATTTTCCGGCGAAGCAGTTTGAACTGATAAAAAATGGCAAACGGTGAAGGTGAAGTAGTGTGTGTTACCGGAGGCAGCGGTTTTATTGGTTCATGGCTTGTTAGTTCTCTACTTGACCGTGGCTACACTGTTCACGCTACTGTTAAAGATCTCAGTGAGTTGCCTTTTCCTTTTGATCAATTTCTGGTTCGGATTAAGTTTTTTTTCCTAATTTTGTTGATTTTTGTTTTTTTTTTTTAAGATGATGAGAAGGAGACGAAGCATTTACTTGCTTTAGAAGGAGCTGAATCTCGTCTTCGTCTTTATCAAATTGATTTGCTTGATTACGATTCAATTGTTTCTGCGATTACTGGTGCTGTAGGTGTTTTTCATCTTGCTTCTCCTTGCATTGTTGATGAAGTTAAAGATCCTGAGGTGGGTTCGAGAACCCTCTTTATTTATTAAGTATTTTTTATACTACTACTATTGGTCTTATGCTTTGCCAGAATTTGAAATTTATTTGTTCTAAATTCTAGGATAGCGATATCAGGTGATAGTAGTTAGGGGATATATATATATATATATATATATATATATATATATATATATATATACCTTTACCTTTTCAAAATGGATCAATTTTAAGGTCTGGTATGTGTTTGGTTAAAAATTGTCCATTATCAATATATTTTTGGCTCAAAAAAATACTAAAATGGCTAAAAAAATATCATTCTTTCTGGTGATTGCTCCAAAACAAGAAAAAATGGTTCAATTTTGCTGTTGAACTATTCAAATTGTCCTATTTTGAGTAATTAAAGGGCAAGGTTGAACCATTTATCTTTGTTTTGGAGCAACAGTTGAAAAAGAAGATATTTTTGAAGCATTTTGCTAGTTGGAGGATGTTCTTGAGCCAAAAATGTAACATAAGGTATTTTTGAGCCAAATAACAGTACAGAGAGTAAAACTGATCCATTTTGAATGGCTGAGGTATATTTGACCCATTTTTAATACAAATATAGTGTTTGAACTAAAGCTACACCGAACCGGTGGACTTCTAGTCTGGCCTCTGCTGTTGCTCATTTACTTGTTCTTTATATTGATTTGTAGTTTTGGTATTAATTTGCTATTCTTTCTGTTATCTGCATGGGGTTGTGGTTGGGTGAGTTACAGAATGATCTTCTGTCGCCAGCAATCAAAGGCACTAGTAATGTACTTACAGCATCAAAGGAGCTCGGTGTTAAGCGTGTGGTAGTGACTTCATCTGTATCGTCCATCACCCCAAATCCTAATTGGCCAGCTGATCGTATCATGAATGAGGATTGCTGGACTGATATTGAGTACTGCAAACAGAATGGGGTACATACATTTCCCTTTTTACTGTTTGAGATTGGCTTTGCCTTGCCTTTGTATCTGAACATTCCGTATACAGTATCCGTCTTTTTGTTTCTGTGAGAAAAACAACGAGAGAAGATTGAGTGAAAACTTAGCTTGAATATTCCCTCGAACTGTTGGGTTTAAATACTAATGTGAATTAAGTTAGGAAGAATCAACTTGACTAATCCTAAATGATACTCACTAGTTTTTACAATATTTTTAACAGTTTCTGTGGCTTTGGATTAGAAAATGGCATGATTTTAATATTGGTTTGGTTTTCATATAACATAATGTGATTTTGAACTTAGTTTGAAAGAATAGATTTTGTGAACATGGTAAGACAAGTCTAGTGTCATGTTATCATATTTGGGCACCGTGGCGTTAGTGTGTAAGAGTGCTGCTGCACCGACTTCTATCATCATAAATTATCTCCAATTGTCGGGAGAAAGAAAAGATAGAAGAATCAGCTCCATTAGCTACTCCTCTTATCACAAGTTCTTTTTTCTCTTATTCTTTTTAAGTTTGTATTGAAATGAAATGGCCCAAATATCCTAGTATTTAGTTTGGTATGAGGTGTAGTTGACTGATTAATTGATTTGTTATAAAGGAATGTAGTTTTTGTTGGTTTTCTTCACGTGGATTTTTGAGTAAATTATGTACTTGGGTGTGAAATTGAGCCATGCTTGTTCAATCGTACGTAGAGATTTTAGCGATTCCAAGGTTTTGGTTCAAAAGTAAGGACTCAGCTGCTTACAAGAGGTCTGATAATTAATTGAGGTAGAGAACAGAGGCAGGTCCATATTTTCTCGAGTTTCGAACCATGGGTCAACTAGGTTTGGCTGGCTAACTCACAGGAAATTTCTAGGCTTTAACTAGAATTCTTACTATGAGATTTGAGTTTCATATTTATTTCTATGAATGCCTATGTTATCATACATAGTATCTCCATCCATGTATTGTGTGAAGTTGCTTAAAATGAGGTTATGTTAAGTTGTACTTGAGCGAAAAGAAATTAACAAGAAATCAAATTAGAGAAGTTAGGTTGATTCATGAATATCAAGTTATTGTTAAGGTATGCCATAATTTGATTAAGCTACCCGACAGGAACTTTAGGAGGCTTTGTTTTCTACAAATAAGAGAATTCCTTAAGCCCTAAAGCATCTCGGAGTAAAATGAGAATCTACTCTTGAGAATATTCAGGTCTAGGATGATACCATGGATTGTCAAAGATGTGAAGCTTGGTAGTTAAGAAAGAAGAGACAGAGAAATTTCCTTTGGTGCTCATATGGACAATATGGAGGAGTGGAACTGAAGTGCTTTTGAAGAGTGAAAATAACCTTGTAGAAATAAATGGAACTTAATGGTTCCTTTGCACTTTGAAGCTGATGATATGTTCCAATCTGTGTCTAACAAATAGGCGTTTAGTGGAGAATAATGCTTGTGTAAAATGCTCTACTCTGATTTATGTCTTGTATGTGGGATATCCTCATCAAATCAATGAACTATTAGCTTCATAGAAAGAAAATATTGGTACGCATACCATTTATTAACCTGCTTTAACGCTTTGACTTTACTATAAAACTAAGTAGACACAACAGCATTGTGAAAGCCATGGAAGATGAAGAGAAAATTACCTTTGTATGCCTAATGGTTAATATCTTATTTGGTACTGATTAAATTAACTCAAGTCTTTAATTCTTAATCAGTAAGTTAGGCTAAAATATAAAAAAGAAAATAGAAGCAAAAGCTTGACTAAATCTGGACTTGCTTGGCTTTTGCATAGACAACACGCATTTTGTGAAAAAGACGCCTACTCCCTTCTTTTGATTTATGCTGAATTTCTTGTACATTTAGCATTTCTCATCAACTCCCTTCAAATGACATTGCTGTCAATCTTATGATTTAGGTATGGTATCCTTTGTCAAAAACACTTGCTGAAAAAGATGCTTGGAAATTTGCCAAGGAAAAAGATTTGGATATTGTTGTGGTGAATCCAGGAACTGTAATGGGCCCTATTATCCCACCAAGCCTTAATGCTAGCATGTTAATGATTCTTCGTCTTCTTCAAGGTAACATTGAGTAATGAGTTCCATTTTCCGCGTGTCTGCTAGGAGAGCCCTAGGATGGGGTTAGATTGTTGTTCCTATTTTCTTCTGTTCAATTTGAATTCTTTTTGAAAGAATCAGTTCATTAAGTTACATTGCCACCTACTGATCTCTGCTGAACCTTTCTCTCAGAACCATATTTTCTAAAGCTTTTAATTATCTTTGATGGATATTTAGTTATGAAACTTTGTTGCTGGTGTCCTCAACTTACCTTGTCACTTTGTTTATACTCAGGCTGCACCAATACATATCAAGATTTCTTTATGGGATTAGTCCATGTCAAGGATGTGGCATTGGCTCATATTCTTGTTTATGAAAACAAATCAGCAAAAGGAAGGCACATGTGTGTTGAAGCCATAACTCACTATGGGGACTTCGCGGCTAAGGTTGCAGAGCTTTACCCTGAATATAACATTCCTAGGTAATACTCTTCTAATCCGAGTTTTTTATGCCTAGTATACTTAAGTAGTGAGTATTTGTATTATCCTAGAGGTGCACTGTTCTAGTATTACCGAACATTCCTTATCCCTCTTCATTACCATGGCTGTCTCCACCCTCCACAAAAAGAAATTTCTGAAACCTCTTTGGTAAGTAGTCTGTTTTGTTTTCAAATGATCGATCTAAATGCTTTAAATAATTGAGCGACTTTCTGAATCTAAATTTGTTCTTCTTTCCCACTCGACATGTTTGTTTCTTTGATGTTCTTCTCATCAAGACTATTATTATCTGGGGATTTCTCTCAAATGAGCTTCCATCTTCTTGAAGCCACTTGATCTTATTAGAGTTTGAATACCGCCATGACTTGCATAACTTACTTCTTATTGACAACCTAGAGATGTTGAAGTAAATAAGTAATTTCTTCGGTACCTGTACTTCTTGGTCCTGCTTCTTCTCTTTCACCTTGTTATTTTTTATACATGACGACTACAATTATTGCAGATACTCTTTTAGCAGTTCGAGTTTCTTGTTTAAAGTGTACTATGTAGTATTCATTTTCTCTGTTGTGTTTTGCTCATTCGGATCAGGTTGCCAAAAGATACTCAACCTGGACTATTAAGAGCCAAAGATGGAGCTAAGAAGTTGATGGATTTGGGACTGGAGTTTATTGAAATGGAGCAAATAATTAGGGACGCCGTTGAGAGTTTGAAGATCAAGGGATATATTTCTTAAATGCCATAGTTGCTGTGTAGATAAACTATGTTATCGATCCTCTCAGCGCCTTATTATGTGAAAACAGTCACTTCAGGTTCAATTTGATAAGAACTTTCTAATAGAATTATGTTTCTTTCTCTCTGGTTTCTTGTTTTCACAGTTTCCTGTAAGCATAGCATCTAACTGATGGACAATTTTCGATACCATCTGAAGTTGCAGCAACGAGCTACTAATGAATGACTATGTTGAAGTTTCAAATGTAGAGTTCGATGCTTTCCATTTGATGATTGTATTTCAGGCTGAACACAACATCTGTTGGAAAAATATTTTTAATATCTCAAAAATAAAGTTGTCTTTGAGATATTCCTACATTTGATTTGCATTTATGGCTTTCATTATAAGAAGTTGACAGTTACCAAAACTTTGATATTTTTCTTTCTTAAATAGTATTATTTAACTATTTTCTAAGTTACTTTTCAATTTAACAAAACATATATTTGTGTATTATTCCTATTCATTAACAATGATTTTTCCTAATTAGGTAAAATAGTTCTTTGGCAGTTGAAGTTTTTTAGAAAAAGGTTTTTCCTTTTGGGTAAAGATACAAAATGTACATCAATTATGTTCTCCTCTTACTTGTTGGTTTTTTTTATTGTTGGTTTGATTTTGACTCCTAATTTTATGTAGGAAAAATTTGTTGAGTTTTTGGAATATGTCTATACTAGTTGAAATATCTTAAAGATTAATGTCAGACATATTTCAAGCTATGAGAATTTCCGTTATTTTCAATATTTTAATATTTTTATGCACCAATTTCATATCTTATCTTTAGCTTCAATTAGTTAAATTAAAAAGAAAATGGTAAAGAATCACAAAATCAAAATACGACTTGAATCAAACCTAAGTATGAAGGTTAAAATCAGCAAACTCTTTTTAATTTTTTCTATATCATCCTCCATATAGTTAAATCGAAAGAAATTGATAAAAGTCATAACAATGAAATAAAGAAATTAGAATCGAACCAAAACATGTATCATGACATAGAAGAATTCTACCACTTATACTCTTTGACCTAATAACTTTTTTAAAAATTTATGTGAAACTAATCGAGACATCCTCTAGTTTTTGTAAAAAAAAAAAAGGATAAATTTTCGTTATTTTTACTTTTATACGAAATTAACCTAAAATGCATTTAATTTTTTTTTCTTGGTATATACATAAACTTTTTTTCAAATTTTTATACTCATAAAAATTCTTATTAGCAAGTAATCTCTCAAACGAATGTCTAACATATTTGAAACCTCTTGAATACCTCCTCGATGGATATAGAGTTTGGTTAATGTCATTTTCATTATGACGGACTATTATACTGAAACAAGATTTATCGTATTCGAAAAAAAAAAGGAGAGAAGGTTTATAAGTTACCTCTTTAATCGCCTACAATTGTGGTAAATTCTACACCAACAAAACGAGGACACAAGAGCTAACACCATCCCTCTCATGCAAAACACAGAGAGAAAAGAGTAACAAGTGAACAACCACAACCATGGCGGCCACCATTGTTAGGTCACCGAAGCTCTCCCTCTCCCTTCCTACTCCTGAATCAACCACCTCAAATCTACCATCTCTAAACCAGAGTTTCTTCACTCCGTTACCTAAACGACGTCGTTGTATCTCGATCTACGCATGTACCGCTGATGACCAGAGTAACAGTACATTTGGAGGTGAAATTAAGAAAGGACAAGCGATTGAGCTTAATAAAGTTAATGATGAGAATCCTTATGAATTTAATGCTAAGGATTCACCTAATCCCTTGCCTAGTAAGTTGCGGGTTTTTATAAAATGGATTAATTTAGGGGTTTTTTGTGATAGTGTGGTTGTATTGATTGTTATGTGTTGAAAATTGAAATTGGTGAATTTCAGGGCCATTAACTTCGGCTGATTTGAGCAATATGGCTCCTGAAGGTTCTCGTCTTCGGGTTGCTTATCAGGTATGAGTGGGTTTATGTGTGCATTTCCTTCTTTGTTTGTGCTAGTTGATTAACAGAGGTAGTGGTGGATGAAGAATTCAGTTATCTGAGCTCAGTTGTTCTGATCCGGAGCATAAATTTATATGTAAAAATATAAGTAGTAGGTCTGAACACTTGATTTTAAAAGTACAATGGGTTCAATGCTAAGGACTTAAGTATTGAACCCATAAAGTTTAATCTTTAATCTACACATAAACAGAGGCAGATCCAGCATTGACGGAGTGGGCGTTTTGGGCTCAGATTATTTATTTTTGCTCTCACTAGTTACAAAATTTGTATGAGTCTCGGTTAATGAGGTTGCTTGTCTTCCTCTTGTTGAGGGTTTCTGATTGGTTGGTTTTATTGTGTTTTCAGGGTGTGCGTGGTGCTTATAGTGAATCAGCTGCAGAGAAAGCATACCCCAACTGTGAAGCAGTTCCGTGCGAACAATTTGATACTGCTTTTGAAGTGAGTTCTCCTTTGTATTCTAGAATGAATAGTCTTGCATTTTTTTTAAAAATCCCTGTAGGAGTGGATGACAGTTAAATCATGAACAACCTTATCCATAATTGATTGCTTTGTTTTGTTAAAAAAAGTATTTCTTACCTTTCAAAAGAAAAAGTAATAAGTTTATATTATCTATATGAGTTAATAGAATTATAATAGGACGGATGAAGTGGAGGAGTGCTATAGGGTTATAAGAAAAATAGGAAGTTCTAACAAAATGACAGGTTTTGTGAATGGATGTGAGACAAGCAATGTTATATGATAGTGAAAATTGGATCTCTAGACCCAACATGTTATGTAATTGAAATATAATGTTGCAATAGATGTGTCACTGGGTATGTTGTTGTATTAGAAATCTTCAGACCTTACAGATGGTGCAAGTAGCAGGCAAAAAGGATAAAATAAATTAAGGTTGACTGCGATGATTTGTCCATGTCATATGTAGACCCCATATATACCTGGTTTGTAGGTGTGTCAATATGATGATATAATGTGTTGAAGGGGAAGAATTTTGTAATCCAAAAAAAGAAGAAAAAAAATAGATAAGTAGACTTAAAATAACATGAGGCATCTGTCTAAAAAGATCTATAATCTCTTGGAATCATGTGGATTAAGTTAAGAATAGAATGAAATGGAAGCAAAAAGACTCAGTTGTTATAGCACTTACTTTGGTTCTTCTGGTTGTCAAACATCTCTTCTTCTTTTCCTCAGGCTAGTGACATGTATGTTCGTGTGGGAATAACTTTGACATTTGGAAAATGCATCCTTTTAGAGATCTTATTTCTTATAAGATAAAGTGTTTAGCAAACTGTATGTTCTAGCCATGCTGGGTTGCATTACTCTAAACCTGTACTTGTAGGCGGTAACATACCGCTTGGTGGGTTAGTTGAGGAGAGGGCAAGTTTGTTAGTACCACATTGCCAGGAAAAGGGGACTGATTGCTTAGTATTGAAATGAAATTGACCTGAATAGAGAGGAATAGATGCAAAGTTTGATACAAAGGATTCATAAGTCTGACATCAACTTATTTGGATTGAGGTATAGTTAGTTGATTGAAAGATAGTTTCGGAAGTGTAAGTATATCGATCTCATATGTGGCGTTAACCATGAGCTACACACTTGATGTTCTAATTTTAGTTAAAAGCACGGAGTAGTGTGTTAAAAGCACGGAGTAGTGTGTACCTTGCAAAATAGTTGTTCAATATCCTTAAATTAAAAGAAGAGCTTAAGAAATTGTTTTTTATAGGTAAGATCTTAAGAAATAAATACTGTTAAATTATTATATTATCTTTAATAGTGCATTCCTTTATGACGAGTTTCAAATCCTGGTGTGTTGACATTTATTCCAATCAGAGGCAAAGGTTCATACTTTTTAACTTCTTGAAGGTACTCGCTGACTGATCTGTTCCTTGCATAAGACATTGTTATCATGTCCATGTCATGAATGTTGAAATTCTAGTTATTAACAAAAAAGGTTAAGACTACTTATCACAAATAAAAGGTTTTGATTATCATACCATTTGTTTAACTGTTGACCGGCTCTTGTCTTGAAGCAATTTCACTTTAACAATAACTTGCTAAATTCCTAATATTTGCCTTGGTCATAGATTATGGACTCTTTTTCTTTTTTCCTTTAATAAATAAGTAAATACTGGTGGTCAACAGTGCAATTATAATCTTATAAATGATTTATGCATTATTGTCAATATGGATATGAACAGGTAGGTTAGTTAAACATAGAATGTACCTGTGTAAGAAATTTCTGATATTTAAGAACAAGCTGTCCAAGCTGGGAAAAGGCTTATTGTCTTGGAATGTTATGTGAAAAATGCTGTTATATTCCTCCTGTAGTTTTCTTTTCTTCACCTATAGGCTTCATCGGACGCCACCCCCTATGTTCATAATACGTCTCTATAATTGAATTCGTCCGTACCTATCTCTACCTTTCTTACGTTTTCTGAATGCCTCTATTTTGGGGCTTGGCGTAGATCACGAACCTGATATTGGTTTCTTATTGGAAATATCTAGAGGCAGTCAAGTGGTCTTGATGAAAGATATATACTTTTGAAACTAGGAGAGGAAAATACTCTCAGCCATTTATCAATCTATTACAATATTTTCTTGGCATATCTATCTTGGGTTGGAAATTGGTTGGTTGTAGCATGCAGGAATAAATACTAGTGCATGGGCAGAATAGCTGGTCGTAGTCCCAACATTTTGTGGATTGAATACCTTATTTGTTTCTAAAATCTAACACAATGATTTGCGACTTATAGCAACGGAAATTATCTGATCATAAGTATCATCCGCTCACTCTTGATCGGAAGAAGGGTACCAATTCCCCTTTAGGTTGTGTCAGGCCCAAGCAGCTTTAACTGATCTCTTTAATGTACCAAATCCCAAAATTTATACTGCAGGCCTTCAGCTACCTTAGCATTTCTCCTCAAATTGTTTCAGTCAGTCTTGGTGAATTAATTCGGTGAGGCGAGGCATAATAGTTCGGGCCACAAATGATTCTTGAACTAAAATCTTGTGTGATTTAACTTTTCTTGAAGGCTAAGGACACTAAAGATTCTTTTTCTTATCAAGTAGGTCACTAAAGATATTTTCTTTTGATCAAGTAGGTCACTAAAGATATTTTTTTTTGATCAAGTAGGTAACTAAAGATTCTTAATCAGTAAGTTTTAATTGTAGCAGGAAGTTAGTTTCAATGTCCTTTGCACTTATGTATATAAAACGGATCATAATTTCACTTTCCTTTCTTGTTTGATAGGCTGCTGAAAGGTGGCTTGTTGATAGAGCAGTTTTACCAATAGAAAACTCTTTAGGGGGGAGTATCCACAGGAATTATGACCTTTTGCTGAGACATCGTTTACATATAGTTGGAGAAGTCAAACTAGCTATTCGACACTGTTTGCTGGCTAACAATGGTGTCAAAATCGAAGACCTGAAAAGAGTTCTTAGCCATCCACAGGCATGGTTCTTTTGCTTGCTACTAATGTATATGGTTTGAAACACATATTTATACAAAACCTGGTTATACATCAGGCTCTTGCTCAGTGTGAGAACACATTAACGAAGTTGGGATTGGTCAGAGAAGCCGTAGATGATACTGCTGGTGCAGCCAAGGTTAGACGAGATATTCTGACTGTTCCATTTTGTGATTTAGAAGATTCCACTATTTGCGTGGTAGATTAAAATAGATTCAACAAATTATCTTTAGACTTTTAAATCATTATACATTTTTGTTTGACTATTTCTGCAGTATATTGCTTTCAGCAAACTCAAAGATGCAGGAGCAGTTGCAAGTTTAGCTGCATCTAGAATCTATGGTTTGAATGTGCTTGCACAAGATATTCAGGTGTACAAAAATCTGATGTAACAAGCTAGTTGTCTATCATTATTTAAATAATTTGTCAGTTTCTCATATGTATATATATTTCAGGATGATTCTGATAATGTCACCCGCTTCCTTATGCTGGCTAGGGAGCCCATTATTCCTCGTACTGATAAACCATTCAAGGTTAGTCCTGCATTTAGATACTTTTCGGCAGTATAGCAAAACTGTAATTGAATTGGTACATGTTTTTCTTGGATGTCTTCAAAGTTATCCTCACCTAATTCTGTGGTTTGTGCTTATCTATTGATCATGAAAGACAAGTGTAGTCTTTTCACTTGATGAAGGTCCGGGGGTGCTTTTCAAGGCACTAGCTGTTTTTGCCATGCGGAATATTAACCTTACCAAGGTTAGTTCGACTTTGCTGAAAATTTGCTGGTTATTTCTGACGTCACGCATTAGATATGCAAACTAAACCTTTTGATTTTAACTCCAAATCTTTGCTCAGATTGAGAGTCGTCCACTGCAAAAGCAGGCTTTGAAGGTGCTTGAGGATAGTGTAGATGGATTTCCAAAGTATGTACCATACAACTCTTCTCTTTGCATTTGAAATTTCAGAATAGAATTAATACATACTCCTTACAATATGTAACCCAAGGGTGTGAGTGTGACTCAGTGGTTAATGAAGTGTGTTGAGAACCATGAGGTAGGTTCAAATCAGCAGAAGCAAAATCACTAGGTGATTTCTGCTTATCTATCTAAGCCTTTGGTCGATAGAGTTACTCGGTAATTGTACTGGTCGGAGGGTAATAGATATCCCATTAGTCGAGGTGATATATATACACACATTCACAACAATAACATATCCAATATATTTCCACAAGTGGTGTCTGGGAAATGGGAAGGCGGGGTGTATGCAGATCTTACCCCTTACTTTTGTGGGGTATAAAATCTGTTTCTGAAAGACCCTTAGCTCAAGAAAATTGTTTTTTAGAAAATGGTTTGAAATAAATATAGTAAAGCACCCAAGGGTGTGGCCTGGTGGTCAATGAAGTCGGTTGAGCATCATCCTGAGGTCTCAAGTTCAATTCCCAGTAGAGAAAAAAATATTAGGTGATTTCTTCCCATTTGTTGTAGCCTTGGTTGACAGAGTTACATGGTAATTGTTGTCGGTGGGAGGTGTAGGTATCCTGTCGAATTAGTCGAGGTGCACGCAAGCTGGTCCAGATACTACAGTTATCAATAAAATAAAAAATGCAAGAGTAAAGAAGTATGATGACATTATTATAGCCTTGGTTGACAGAGTTACTTGTTACTTGTTGTTGGTGGGAGGTGCAGGTATCCCGTCGAATTAGTCGAGGTGGACGCAAGCTGATCCAGATACTACAGTTATCAATAAAATAAAAAATGCAAGAGTAAAGAAGTACGATGAAAATATTGAAGAAATAGAAGTACTGACAATAATAAATATTGAAGATAACCAAATTAAAGGAAACAACAGTAGTAATAAAATTGAAGCATAAGATAATTCTAGCATAGTAGTAATAGTGCAGTAAGGGAACAAATAGATGCTCCAGGTTAGAACCCTGCTCTACCACTGTGAACAGAGAAAATGCTCTACTGCCTGCTTATTGTGTACCCTAATCCTCAATCTCCACCCTCTCCTATTTAATGTTATTTCCTTGATGAGCTAGAGCCTAAAGATGAGTCATGCCCTATCTAATCACCTCTCCCCAATTCATCCTCGGTCTTTTGTTAACCTTTCCAAACCTATCATCGCAAACCTCCAGCACCTCTTCATTGGGGCATCTATGCTCCTCCTCTTCACATGCCTAAACTATTTCAACCTTGCTTCACACATCTTGTCTACCACGACGGCTACTCCCACCTTTCTCCATATATCTTCGTTCCTAATCTTGTCTTTTCTAGTATGTTCGCACATCCATCTAAACATTCTCATTTCTGCCACCTTCATCAATTGAACATACGAGTTCTGGACTGACCAACACTCCACCTTGTACAACATAGTTTGTCTAATAATCACTGTAAAATTTATCTGTAAGTATGAGTGACACATTCTTATCACATAGGACACCATATGTGAGCCTCTATTTCGTCCACTCCACTCCATTACTATGTGCAACATCCTCGTCGTTCTCCCATTTTCTTGTATTATAGACCCAAGTGTAGCTTCCTTTCTTGGGGATGAATTGTTTATCAATCCTCACTTTCCTATTTGCCTTCTCGGACGCGACACTGAACTTGCACACCATGTAATCTGTTTTAGTCTTGCTTAACATGAGGCCTTAAGAATCTAGGGCCTATCTCCATATCTCCTGTCTATCGTTAACTCCACCTTATGTTTTGTTGATCAATACTATGTCGTCTATGAATAACACACACCATATACATATACCACAAATTATGTAAAAGTGCGTCATTCTTACCAAGTATGATCTTATACTCAGAAAAACAGTTTGTCATAATGTCATGCGTGTGCAGGTACTTCCCTTACCTTTTCTATGTTGATTTCGAAGCATCAATGGCTGATCAAAGGGCTCAAAATGCTCTGGGGCATCTAAAGGTACTTTTTAGACATATTTGATGTTTTAGTATTTATTGGTCTCTTTCATACAGGGAGGAGCAAAGTAAGACCACTCACAAGGGTTGTCATAGTGGTATAGTTTAGCATAGAATGAGAATTGTTTTGTCCTTGCAGGAATTCGCTACCTTTTTGCGAGTTTTAGGAAGTTACCCTTCGGATAGTGGAATAGCTTGACATTACAAGGTATCACTTATATATTTAAGAGTTTTTCTCAGAGATCCCTTATAGATTTTCCTTGCTCTTCTTAGCAAAATAAATAAATATTTGTTTTCTCAAGGGTCTTATTTGCCTGTGGCCTGAGGTATGAATGTTACTGTCTTTTATCCCCTTTTCGTGTGGAAGTAAATTATTGTCAATATGGAAAAGAGGAGAACGGGACTAGAGGACAGAGAATCCTCAAATTAAGGATAACTGAAAGAGGAGACAGATATTCTAGAAAGTAGCAGAACTTTTTGTCTCTTTGTTGAGACCGAGCCATTCAATGATAAGAGCACAAATCAGACTACTTGCAAGGGATCTTTACCCGACTCCATAAAATCATAAATTAAGCAGTCTCTTTTCTATGCGACACTGAACTTATACTCCGTGAACTTCACAATGGGCTATATAACATGCTGGGTTGATAACCATTTTTTTCTGTTAAAATGACTTAGATGCCCTTACAATTATTTACAAAAAAAGTTGAATTAAAATGTACTTTCTTAAAGAAAAGGAAACAACCTCTCTATCTCCGAGGTAGGGGTAAGGTCAGCGTACACTCTTACCTCTCCAGATACCACTTTGTGGGACTACACTTGAAATTTTGTTTTGGGAAGGGTAGTTACGGATATAGCAAAAATTTTGGCCAAACTAGAGGTGCTTATAAGCCGAAAAGTCATAAGTTGGCAGAGACCTACTTGTGGCTTTTAAGCTCACTTTTGCTTATTAACACTTTTAGTGTTTACCAAAAACGTAGATAAGTCTCAAGTGCCAAGCTTGTGCCATACACCCTGTAAGATATACCAGTTGTGGTGATCAGAGATGATTAGCAATGAATATCTCAGAAATGGTTTCGAGATGTTTTAATTCATTCTAGTATCCTCCTCCTCATCTGGATGGACGTAGGACTGGTTGTACTTTGTGAAGCTCATATAGGTGGAATTTCGTAAGAAAATAACTTAGGATTTTGATCAAGCTGTATTTAGCATCTCTAGACGCAAAACCATTTGGTTTCTGTGACTTCCAGAAAAGTCGTCCTCTCCTCTTGTATGTTTTTCCTGGACCTCCCCCTCACCCAACAACCCAAAAAAACTTAGCGCTACTAAGGGTTAATTGCTATTGCAGGCAAACACCTGAAGATGCTCTTATGAAAGATGCACGATGGTGAAATTGGTGGTTCCACTGTCCGATGGCTGAAATTCCATTATAGATACCATGCAGCACTACGACTTGATACGTGTAATTACTAAGTTCATCTTCTTTTCTTGTGTTCTTTATTTTCAATCCCAGATTTGTTCTCTTAGGTTCACTGGTCCTGGAGCATATTGGTACTGAAGGAGTGAAATGTAAGATGATCAGAGTGATACATGTTCTGTAGAATCTTTTGCCTTTTAATTGCTTACTTAAGAAGAACAGTGATGATTCTTTATTGCATTTGCAACTTTGCGATAAATTTAAAATTTAGATCCGTCTCCTTCTCGCAGAGTTTACGCCCAATGGCTTAATGTAGGAATAAAAACGAAGCATGGGGCTATACTGGGTTCATCACTCTCTCCGATTCATTTTACTTGCCATGTTTTATTTTGCAATCCCTTAAAAACAACATTAACTAGAGTGTAAAAATATGTGAAATTCAAGAAAGCTATCCTTTTTTTGTTTACTATGTTCGATATTCGCATTGAGATCTGATTAAATTTGAATTCTTGCATTGCATGACTCATTTTTGTGAGTGACACTCTTAACAAGATTCTTTTTCATTCCTAAAAATTCATACGCGAGACTACTAATTAAGGATACATCGTTGTTCTACCATTTGTACATATCTTTGAAATGTGCTATTCCACATTTGATCCAACAAAAGTTAGTCAGCATAAAATGACGTGCAAGATAACACTAGAGATTGCGTTTCCTTTTTAAATCCAAAATGCACTCACCTTACAATTATTTTTTCTGTTAACACCACTACTTTCGAATTTCCACTACACAACAATATGCTTTGTATAAAACAGGAAAGAGACTGAATAAAGAAAAAAAAAGGACTCTAAATATCATGATCAAATCCTAGGTACGAATCATTCGTTAACGTATGAGCATAAATTGCAAGTTATTTGACATAATCAGTGATCAAGACTAAAATATAGTCGGAGTAGGATAGGATGGTCAAAGAAATCATAAATATCACTTATAAATTATTTTTTAAAAAATTTTTATGAAGAAAAAAAACATTTTCCTAAGTTAAAAAATTATTTTTCTACTATAGGAGTATCAATGAAACATGAAAAAATTAAAAAATATGGAATAACATTAATTAACTTTTGACTATTTGATAATGACAATAAGCTAGCTTATATTACACTTTCACGTCTAATTTTTTTTTTTTTTTAAACCATTTCATTCCCTTCTTCTTCTCCACATTTTAAAAAAAATAATCAAAGCGAAAACAGAATTTCATTTCCATTGGCAGTTACCTGTTCCCTTCAGTGATGGCTCTGCACAGAAAAAAAAATAATACTGAAATTCCATAATCGGTGCCACCATTAATACTAAACAAAAAAATATAATTGCCAGAAAAAAGTTTGTGTATTTTTGTGTGATTAGATCTGAAGAGATTTGAATTATTTTTTTCGGTGTATGGGAAATGGAGTACATAGACAACTTGCCTCCAATGGATCTGATGCGTTCGGAGAAGATGACTTTTGTTCAGCTTATTATTCCTGTTGAATCTGCTCATCCTGCTATTACTTACCTTGGACAACTTGGCCTTATTCAGTTTCGCGATGTACAGACCTATCCCTTTCTCCTTGTTTATTATTTGCTCAATAAGTTTTTTTTTATTTTTTTTTATTTTATGGTGCTATGATTCACTGAGAGTCAACACTTTGTTGCTTCGAGACATATTCTAATGAGTGATGTTGTAGCAATTTTTGGTAGTGTTAAGCGAGAGTGATTGATTTGTTTTGTGTCGGTAGAGAGGGGACTTGTGATGTCGGTGCAATTTAGTGATAAAAAATTGATCTTTATTTATTTTGAGCTCAAGTGTTGTAATCGCAGTGGGAAATGAGTTGAGTTTGAATTAGTTTTGATCACATTTTGAATTGTAATGGATAGATCACTAGCTACGAGATCTGGTTCATTTTGTGTTTAATAATCTTTTCATATTTTTCACTGCTAAGTTGCTGGACTCGCCAAAAATGTTGCAGTATTGTGTTGGATCCTTCAAATATGCACTACTGTTGAAGGGTGCGTGACACGCACCCGATGACATTTTTGAAGACTCTGAGCAACATAATTTTTTAGAGTTGTTTTCTTTACTACAATTTCAGATTTATTTTAGATGACAATTTTCAGTGGACAGTTTTAGATAGTTTGATAGAGAAACTTGAATGGCTTAATTAATTTGAATTCTTGAAAGCTATGAAAGTTCTATAGAAATGAAATGGCGTCATATAAATTAGGATGGAGGAAGGGAGTAGTGTGAAGAAATGAACCTCCGACCTAACTCAACCACCAAATCTAGCTCACAAGGGGAGGATTACCCAAGACCGTAACCCATTCCCGAGACCAATGTGGAACTCAACCCTCCTTTCCTCCACACTCAAAATCGGACAACAGGAGTGTTGATAACACAACATGGGGGCCCAACATTTAGAAACACTACAACATGATCAATAGGCCAGGCTGCTCTAATACCATGTGAAAAAATGGATCTTTGGTCTAACTCAACCTTAAAAGCTATCTCATAAGAGTAAGATTTCTCAAACCATATAAGGAGAACACAACCATTCCCTCAGTCAGTGTGGGACTTAATAAATGTGGAGCTTAACAAGACTGATGATATGGAGCAGATCTCTCGAGAGTTTTGCCTTTAGTCTTTTGAGGCTGGTACTGTTCTTTAAGTTTACATCTTCCACCCACCAACAACCAGATTGTGATGCTCTCAAAGCCCTAAAATGCTACAAGGCCTCTGCACCCTTGTCATCCTTTCAATCTGCACAAAAACTTTTAATCTTAATAAACATATGACTAATGTTATAACGTTCAACGTCATCTAGATGGAAACAGCTGTAAATGGTAAAATAAGGTAGTTCTATCTGCCGTGTGTGCTCATTAAAGTTGAGTGATGGCTGATGATAGCATGTTAGAACCTAAACAGATTTTGTTAAAGCACTTCTTTTTCTCGCTGCGTACACATGATCATGCTTCCTAAGTGAGGACAGATTGTTAATTCCCAATGTCTTATCTGAGCTCATGAGAAGTTGTCAGCATTCATTTTCCTTTGTTTTATGAATTTGGTTTGAAGAAGTAGCTGCTTAAAGCTTATGAACCTTCAAGTTGTGATGATTTCTATAATTCAATAGTCACATCTGGAACAGTGACTATTGATTGGAACGCCTTTTGATATCCAAGCTTGACAAAACTCATAGCCTTTAAAAAAAAATCATCCTGATTACCATAAACACATCTCAAAGGAGATAAATGAGTTCTAAATTTTTGGGGGTTTTGCTTCTGATTATGCTAATGAAAAGAGATACAAGGAATTAATACATGTTTTCTATCTGACAACTCATTTATAGATATTAGATGCTCTATTTGTACATTTATGGGATAAAATGTGTGATCAATCCCCTATAAAAGAGCCACTTAGCAGCTGAATGATCTGTATGAGACAAAGAGTTGAAGAAATCTGGAGAGCCATTCTAGCATGTGTTTTATGGACAATTTGGAAAGGAAGGAACCAGAGATGCTTAGAACGGAAGGAACCAGAGATGCTTAGAACGGAAGGCACCATGAATACATATTCTAAATTATAGATGCTTATGTAGTCTATAGGCAGGCTTCTTTTTTCTTATGCTTATGAATACATGAATTGGCGATGCTTATGTTGTTGGTAGAAGGCAGGCTCCTTTTTTCTTTTGTAGTAGTATTTGAAAGATAGATTCCACTTTAAATCTGGGTGTCCTAGTGAAACAGAGTCCAGTTTACTTCTATCGAGATGGTTTGTTGTTAGGAAATTGCTGACCAAGAAAAGTATATGATAATAGTTTGATCTTGAAGGACCAAAATGAAGTGTGTTCGAATAAAAAACAACACCTATGCCTCAATCCCAAACAAGTGTATTTAAATAAAGCAGACTTTAATGTCATTGTACTGATTTGTCTTGGTGCAGCTTTTGTACTGATATTTTTGAGATTTTTGTTGTGGCCAATTGATGGCCTTACTTAAGGTGAATGTTTTGTATATAATACAAATGTTTGTAATTATTTTCTGCTTCACCTTCTTTGATAGTGTTAGGTAGGAATGTACTCACTATCTAACTTTTTCTTTTGACAGTTAAATGCTGATAAAAGTCCTTTCCAAAGAACATTTGTAAACCAGGTATACACTAATAGTATATACAACATCTTTATTTCGAGGATTCTAGATGTGATTACCTCACTGAAATGCGTTTCCATCATTAACTTAATTTGTTGAATTGTTAATCACTTTTAGCTTGTGTTTTTGACCAATCATAATCATTATTAACTTTTTTTCTGGAAACTGTCCCTTGAGAGTTGATAGAAGTCCATTCATTTAGTCAAGCTAAGAAGTAATTTTGTCCAATTTCAGCTTGTAATGGTAATGTGAAGTTACTCTAGGTTAGTAATGGTACTTGTTCAAGTGTGTGAGTAAAAGCTTAAACTATCAAAAGGATCACACTTTTAATTACTTAATTATATTATGTCTAAACCTGCCCCTCACATGCAGACCTGATTCCTTTTCATTGGTCTTGCACACGTAAATTTTCCCCATTTTTTATAATGGCTGGTAGTGAGGAGATTGATTACACTGGGTATGTTGTTGTTGGGTGGTACTGAGATTTGAATTCAGGATTTCTGCCTACTGTGATACCATCTTGAAATATGTAACCATCTCATCTACAAACTGAAAATATTAAAGAGAACACTTTTAATTACTAATTATATTGTGTCTCAACAAAACCATACAGTGATATAGAGGTTTATTATAAGATATTGGAAGTGTTTGCAGTAAATAACTTTTCTGCTGTTATTTATCTTCTGATTGATCTGATTTAAATGATAGCATTCCATATATTCCTAGGTTGATGCTAGTGTGGTGATTGGTAATTCATATTTAAAGCAACCTGTTTACATGAAACATCTGATTGTTAAACACCGTACGCGCTTTCATCTTTTTGGTTGCATGCTAAACATTTGGTGGCCAGTGGTTTATATTTATCTTTTCATTGTAATCGTGGATGATTTTTCATAGGTAAAAAGATGTGCAGAGATGTCAAGAAAACTACGATTTTTCAAAGATCAGATACAAAAAGCTGGGATGCTGCCTTCTCCGCGTCCTGCTTCACAACCTGATATTGAACTTGAAGAACTGGAGGTGTCTTTATAGTATTTTTCTTCTTGCTGACAGATGAATTCCCTACTTTATTGTCCAAATCGGGTTTATGCGTATTTGTTTTCTTGTATACTTCTCGCTCTGAGGAAAAGCTCATGCCGACTTATTCTGAATTTCAGATACAACTTGCAGAGCACGAACACGAGTTAATTGAAATGAATGGTAATAGCGAGAAGCTAAGGCAATCATACAATGAGCTGCTTGAGTTTAAGATGGTATTGCAGAAGGTACAGTTTGACTTCTCTTTTTTTACTATTTCATTAATGAGCACTGGTTCACATTTGAGAAATTGGTCCATGCCAGACTTGTACTGTTGTCTGAATGTTTCATCAATATGCTTCGTTTGTTATGCATTTGCTTCTCATATGTATATGTGCATGGTATTGGCTTTCATTAATATCCATCTATTATGTTTCTTCTGTCCTTGCACTAAACCATTTTAGTCATGATTACTGGGTAATGCTTTTACAGTAACAAAATCATGTATGTGTCAACCATTACTTGGTTTTCTTGGATGTGAACATAAAGATATCGAATAAATTGAAGGGATACTAAAGACGTGAAAACTACCTTGGAGCACTCAAAGGGAGAACTTATGAGTGAATTCTTATGTTTTTCTTCCATTGTGGGTGTCTTTTATTTCGGAATGCTTTATCTCTGATCAATTCATTTATGCGCAAAGCGTTTAATGGCTTCTCAGATGAGAGTTAGTTGAGAAATTGATTTCTTAGTACTTGATCTGTTGTTATTAATCCTGACATTGGTGGTTGCCAATTAATATTTCACCATGCATTTGAGACTTCAGACTAACTCAATGGACTTTATGGTCATATTTTTTCTAGTAAATTGTAGCTATTGGACCAAAGTCATCCTTTTTTTTTTTGGTCAAGAAATACTTTCCCTTTCAGATCTATTTTTCCCATTTCTGCTAACTGTAACTCTGGAAACTTTAGGCTAGTGACTTCCTTGTCTCAAGTAGAAGTCATACAACAGATCAGGAGACAGAATTAAGTGAAAACGTGTACTCCAATGATAACTATACAGATACGGCATCGTTACTTGAGCAGGTAATTTATTCTTCTTGCTATTAGACTGATACTGTGCAAGATAATTATTGTTTGTATCTGCCTTGCATCTGAGATAAGGTTTTTTCCAATCTTCAGGAGATGCAACCAGAACTTTCAAATCAGTCTGGAGTAAGATTTATTAGTGGCATTATCTGCAAGTCCAAAGTTCTACAATTTGAGAGAATGCTATTTCGTGCAACGAGGGGCAATATGCTTTTCCACCAGGGAGTTGCTGATGAGGAAATCTTGGATCCTTCTTCAAATGAAATGGTTACGTTCTTTCTTCTAAATTGCTCTTCCGTAAATTTCAGTCAATAGTTTTCTACACTGTTGCACTAAGAATTATTTTCCTAATTAAGGAAAGTCTCCATGAATTATATTTTACTATTTATGCTGTATGGTTTCTTCAATACTCTAATGCGCATGCATATTTTTATATGTTTTCTCCTTGCTTACAAAATGGCTTAGTTGATAGTTTAGTATGTGATTAACACCCAATTTTTGCTTCTGCAGGTTGAGAAAATAGTCTTCGTAGTATTCTTTTCAGGTGAGCAGGCAAGATCGAAAATACTGAAAATTTGTGAGGCGTTTGGTGCCAATTGCTATCCTGTTCCTGAAGACATGACCAAGAGGAGGCAAATAACTCAAGAAGTATGTCAAAATATTAATGCAGTTTTTCTGATTACTGGAAAGGGAGTTTCATAGACATCATTGTTGGACAAGCTTGTTTTACTGCACATCACTCAGTGTACTTTGAAATATACTTCTAGCCGGTCATGGAAACAATTTCTTTTTCTTCTTTCTGTGTAGTATGGTTTGTGTTAATTTATATATGAGGTCATGCTATGCTTGGAAGAAAGTAATCATGGAAAGAGGGCCAGTATATTGGTTTTTCAATCTCTAGCAAGAGCTCCGTGCGATGTAGCTTTCACATTGCTCCAGTTTGTTGAGTCTAACCATAGACTCTTTTGTAAACTGTTCGTATGCATATTAGCTAGATTGTAAATCATTTTAAGTTGCCTGGCCATAAAGTATAAGACCTGACCATTGAGATGAACATCTTGACTGCAGGTTTTGTCGAGGCTATCTGAATTAGAGACCACTCTGGATGTTGGATTACGTCATCGAGATAAAGCTTTGACGTCTATTGGATTTCACCTCACAAAATGGATGAACATGGTAAGAGTGAAGACAAGAGTATAAACTGACATTCTTATAATGTAGTTAAATTAGTGGCTTGTCAGAGCAAGCCTTCCAGTGAGTCTGAAATACAAGTTGAATTCAAACTCTTTTTTCTAGGTTAGAAGGGAAAAGGCTGTATATGACACATTAAATATGCTGAATTTTGATGTCACGAAGAAGTGTCTAGTTGGAGAGGGCTGGTGTCCAATATTTGCAAAGATTAAGGTACTCTTCTTTGATGTTATTTATGTTAGCGGTTACTTATTCACTGTTTCCATATCCATTTTTTATAATAGTATTGCCATGTACTTGCTTTTGACACCTTAGATACAAGAGGCTTTGCAACGTGCGACAATGGATAGCAACTCACAAGTGGGAATTATATTTCATGTCATGGATGCTGTAGACTCACCTCCAACATATTTCAGGACAAACTGTTTCACAAATGCATATCAAGAAATTGTAGATGCTTATGGGTAAGTGAATGTGTAGTAGCATTTAGTAATCTAAGAAACTGATCTACAATGTAATGAGTTAGGTAATGCTGTTAGGTCATGCGGATAGAGTGTATGTTGATGATATTATTCTTTCCATGAGTCGTTATCAAAACTAGTTGCAGCAACTGCCTTAATTTGATTTATGTTTGTCTCTATGAATAATGATTCAGTCATCATGGGCCACCTCATCTTCTTTAAAGTGTCATTGGTTTTCATGATAAAGAGTATGTGTGCTTCGTGGAGTCTTTGTTCCTCATTTTCCTTTAGTTCATATAGAGACTTTGTTTGCAGTATGGTGTTTATTATTCCTGTAGTTTTCTATAGGCAAAATGTGATCTACTTAAAACGTTAAACCTGATAGTCCAGCTTTCTTCCTTTTTATTGTTTTTTTTACGTGTAATGCTGTCAAATTGGGATGCTTCAGCTCTTCAAATAAATTTTCCATTTACATACTATGAAAAATATGTAAAGTTATTTACTATGAAAAGTCAATATCCATCTCTGATACTACTTTTTGTTCCCTTTTGGCTAAGATAAGTGTAGAATCTATATTTATTTTTAGCAAATTGAAATATCCATGACTTCTGTTGCTTTGGCAAAACAAAGTACTTACTACTGTCTACATTGACAGAGTTGCTAAATACCAGGAGGTAAATCCTGCTGTCTACACCATTGTTACATTCCCTTTCCTTTTCGCGGTGATGTTTGGAGATTGGGGTCATGGAATATGCTTGTTGTTGGGAGCATTAGTTCTTATTGCTAAGGAAAGCAAGCTCAGCTCTCAGGTATGTTGTCCTCCCATTATTTCAGCCTCTCACTCGAAGTACTTAACATCAGGAATTATGCAATTTTATAATCCTTTTGTAATCAAATGAAATTTTCTGACAGAAATTGGGCAGCTTTATGGAGATGCTTTTTGGCGGTCGCTATGTACTTCTGTTAATGTCAATATTTTCAATCTACTGTGGCTTGATATATAATGAATTCTTCTCTGTTCCATTTCACATTTTTGGTGGCTCTGCATACAAATGCCGAGATGCTTCATGCAGGTATGGAATTATAACCTTGTTAAATTTCCATATAGAATTACTTAGATTTGTGATTTGTCAAAGTAATGATAATGTAATCTCTTATGTGCTTCTGATCTAGATTGTGGTTTGCATTTTTAAGCTCCCTCTCCCTTGCCTGGCCTTTAGAATTCAAAACCAAACTAAATTAAATACCGGGTTTTTTGATCGCTTTGGTTTGTTTTTTCAACAAACCATGAACACCCCTAATTATGTACTAATGGTGAAGATTGGCCAAGTTTTTATTAGATTTCAACATGATTTCCCATTGCTTTCCTGTCAAGTATAGGAAGTTGTAGTAATGCAATCAAACAGTCACTACCCTCTCCATATTTCTTGGACATATTCAGATCTGCTCTTCCAAATAATGGTCTTGATGGTTCTCTTGACATGCATCTACATTGGCACCTGACTCTTGCCTCCCCATTATTGAATGCACGTAGAGCTTGAGTTAGAATTTAATGCGCAGTTTCTCGCCAGCCTTTTTTTGTTTGGATTTTTAGCAGGAATTTGATTTTTTTTTTTTTTTTTGCAGTGATGCGCAAACAGTGGGGTTAATAAAATACAGTGATCCTTATCCTTTTGGTGTGGATCCAAGCTGGAGAGGTAGCCGTTCGGAGCTTCCTTTCTTGAACTCCCTTAAGATGAAGATGTCTATTTTGTTGGGTGTGGTACAGATGAACCTTGGAATCATATTAAGTTACTTCAATGCACGTTTCTTCAACAGCTCACTTGATATTAAGTGCGTATGCCTTTTTCTTCTGTGTCGTTGATGGTTTTCTTGTTGAGGGTATTTATTTTGTTATTGATTTGTTATCAGGTATCAGTTTGTGCCACAAGTGATCTTTCTCAACAGCCTGTTTGGATACCTGTCTCTCCTCGTTGTTGTTAAATGGTGCACTGGATCTCAGGCAGATCTCTACCATGTTATGATTTATATGTTCCTAAGTCCTTTCGAGCCTCTTGGTGAAAACCAGTTGTTTTGGGGCCAGAGTGTGCTTCAGGTATGTGGTATTGCATCTCTTTCTGTATGTATCTTATAAGGTAAAACTGTGATACCACTAGATTACTCGGTAGGATATGATGTAAATAAATGGACTGTGGATAAGATTGTATACACTTGTATCCCATGTTTGGTACAGGGATTTTAGATCTATGTGACAAAAATGTCCTTGGCCTAAATGCATTAAATAACTAATGAAGAATAAGGACTAATTTGAAATGACGAATCAGTAGAGGAGAGGCTTGGAACATTCCACCGTAGAATTTTTTTCATTCTGCTTTGTTTCATCATTATTCCTTGTATTATTCATGAATTCTTGTATTCATGCTAGAATCATGAGTGGCTAAACTCATTAGTTCTAGGGTTTATAAGGAATACAAAAAACAGAAAATAAAGAAAGGTTGGTGGCAGTGTATGTGTGGAAGGGGGGAAATGATCTATGGAGTAAAAACACCCTTTAATCCCTATCTGGTAACTTTGTCGCTTCTCCCCTAGCAGATAGTTTATCCAGGATGGGAGGTCAGGTTTTTCATGATTCTGTCCTTTATCGAACTCTACCAGACAGCCAAACAATGGATCATCTTTGTATCTCCAATCCCCCATCCCATAGGCTATAAATGGAACAAACCCTTAAATTATCTCTGTTTCCTTGTTCTAACAATTATTATTGCAATTTGCAGGTAATATTGCTGCTTTTGGCACTTGTTGCTGTTCCATGGATGCTATTCCCAAAACCTTTTATTTTGAAGAGACTTCACACTGAGGTAGTACATTTGTCTGCCTTTTTCCTTTTCTCATCCTTCACAATGAATGGAATACTATAATATCTTTATGATTCAGAGAAAAGCATAAAGGAATGGATAATCAAATTTAAAGGAAACGGGGGCACAAAGACTGGAGAGAACTCTTTTGTAGAGAGGTTGGGAATTTATGGGTGTTAAAACAAGTGAGTCAACAAACTGGTCATGTTACAGTCCTCCTAAATAATAATTTGTTTAGGCATCAAAGTCAGTACTGTTTGTTTTTCTTTTATAGAGAAAGAGAGGGTGAGAATGAGAGGGTTTGGTTAATTTTGGCTTAATAGTAATTTGTTTAATCATCAAAGTCAGTACTGTTTGTTTTTCTTTTATAGAGAAAGAGAGTGTGAGAATGAGAGGGTGAATAAGTATAAGAGGAATGAACTAACCATACAAAACAAATTTAGTTCCATTTTTGACAGTTTTCTTATGGTTATTTGGGCTACCTTATTGTGATTCTTAGAGATTTCAAGGCGGAACTTATGGCCTTCTTGGAACCTCCGAGGTGGATATTTACGAGGAACCGGACTCTGCCAGGCAACACCACCATGAGGAATTTAATTTTAGTGAGGTTTTTGTGCATCAAATGATACATTCTATTGAGTTTGTTTTGGGTGCTGTCTCTAACACTGCATCATACCTTCGTCTGTGGGCTTTGAGGTGAATCCTTCAATTTACTTGCTTATTCATCATCAGCAGCAAACTTGTTTTGTGTTTCAAAATTTTTTACATGTCTTTGATGTTGATGCAGTTTGGCTCATTCTGAACTGTCTACTGTCTTCTACGAGAAAGTTCTCCTCCTTGCTTGGGGGTAAGATTTCATGACTATTATCTGTCTTGCTTTTCAGATTTTTCTTGTTTTGACATTGCTCAGTGTCTTCACATGGGTGTTCATAGTAGTGAACTTCAAATCTTATTCCTTTTGAAATGTCTGTTGAATTCATTTGGTTCCTGATTTTTTTCTAGCAATGGTAAGTATTTGGAGGTAGAACGAGTATTCCCTCGAAACCAGCTCAGTTTTCTTCTGCAGCTCTGATTTGTTTAGCAACATTTCATCCAAATTGTTTCTGGTCTAATGCTTAAGTATTTTGCGAAGATTTTATGCTCTACTGTATTCATTGAAGAAAGGCACAGATGACAGGTCAAATTGACGTTAAGACTATGCCGAAAAGTGGAAGCATGAAAAATGAACAATGTGTCATTTGTACCATTAGTAAAGCTAGTGCAATCACCATGGTTTCTGCTCAAGATCTAAATTCATATGTGCTCCCATGTTCCATTACAAATCATAGGGCTTAACTTGTAAAGCTGATTTGGTCTCACTAAACTCCACTCCAACTTTAACCCGTTATGTCCTTGATATATCTCCTTCAATTTTTCCTTTTAAAAGCTCTTTAATATATTATTCCACTCGGAATTATAGCCAATATACATAAGTCAATTACAAAAATTATATTAGACAATATGCACCCTCCTACATTGTGCCATGATTTCTGGTACTTCTAAATTATTATGTTGCACGATGCCTGGACTGATGTATTAAGGTTCTTATGGGGCAGGGATTACACCATGTCTTGGTCAAGGGTAATTTGATTACGTCGTTTTAACATTTTGCCCTTGACAACATCATAGCTATCAATTTATCCTAAGTGCTAATTACTTAATAATTGCAGGTATGATAGCCTGGTCATACGGCTCATTGGCCTGTCAGTTTTTGCCTTTGCAACAACCTTTATACTACTCATGATGGAGACTCTTAGTGCATTCCTTCATGCATTGCGTCTTCATTGGGTAGAATTTCAAAACAAGTTCTACCACGGCGATGGCTATAAGTTCAACCCATTTTCTTTTGCTTCATTAGCAGATGACGATGATTAGTACATAACCCTTTTCTTTTCCTTCTTTCTGGGGAATTCTGCAGAGAAGAGTTACCATATAACAGGAAAATTTTGAAAAAGGACACAATTTTGGCTGACTACTATTGCTCACTTTCTTTTGATGAAGCAGCTGGTTTTAGCATAGAGTTGTAAAGTTGTGGCACACATAATATTTCACTTATAGTTAGCTGTTTAAAGAAGAGATTTGTAAATTTTTTCTTCATAGATTATTTTACATATTTTCCCAAACACAAAAATGAGTCAATTATTTGTAAAGAGGGAAAGAAATCATTATAGTAGCATTTATCTAAAGTGTGTCATTCTTTTGTGGAGGCAAATTTACACAATCAGCAAATAGATGATTCCTTGTATACATTTTGTGGGTTGAGTCTTATAAATTGTTGAATCACTGAACGTTTGTCTCAATTTATGTGACATTTTATTTTTTGAGAGTCGAACAATATAAGTTTGATCACGAATTATTTGTGGAATCTTCAAATTTTCTAAAATGAAATTTATATAAGTCACAATAATTTACAATTCAAAATATTTAAAAGAATAAAAAATTTACCATTGAAGATAAACTTGTTTAAATTTCAAATTTTGAAATGTGTCAAATAAATTGGGACAGAGGGAGAAATATTTATGGCCAAAAGATGATTAATACGTATTACATAGTTTCATCTATAATCATATAGCCCCACTAAAAACAGTGTATAACGATTAGACCTTTTTGTCCTTTGAAGAAATTTAAACTAATTTTCCCGTGAAAATATTGAAATGTGAAAGAGAGGGTATTTATTTTATTCTTCATTCGAAGAGTGTAAATGATTAAACTCCTTATTTTTTATTGTTTGACCAGTATATAAATAAAATTAATAAAATTTTAATTTGTTTTCGTAAAGTATGAGTATGTTATTGTAAATTGGATCATAACATAAACGTCATTTTAATCATTTCCCCTTTAATACATAAAATTATATATTTACGAGCTATTTTATAAACTATAATTATCTATTAGTAAAAATTAAAATGGTAAAACCAAGGCAAAAGCCACGTAAATTCCACTAGGAGTCCCACGAAGCAAGTGGATAGGAGGTGTAGATAGTCCACTTTAGATATTTCATCTTAACACTCGTTTGGTACTAGAGATAAAAGAATAACTATCTTATATTTTATTTAGTGATAATGGTCTTGAAAAATATCTCAACTTTGGTCGGATTTACTGTTGTGATACTAAACTTTTATGAGGACCTATAACCTCCCTAGACTATTTAATATCGTATTTTTTACCCCCTGAACCATTTAATAGTGTATTTTAAAGATATATATGTGCCCACGTGGACACATTACTATTTATAATCTTACATTATTTTTTATGTCCACGTGGGCAAATATATATGTTTAAAATACGGTATTAAATAGTTTAGAGAGGTAATAGGTTCTCATGAAAGTTTAGTATCGCAACAGCAAATTCGACCAAAATTGAAGTATTTTTCAGACTCTTATACCTTTTTTTTTAAGATAAAGTTGTTAGCTGATTAGAAGATAGACAAGTTAAGACGAATAGACCTCTTTCCAACTGAGCACATAGCAAGAGTTTAATCTACTATCAATAATATATTTTTATCCATTTCTTTCCAACTCTATGCATAGCGAGAATTTAATGCACTAAATCGTCTTTTTTTATTTATATATTTTTGATTCACCTATTGGTGAAATAAAAAAAGAGAGGTAACAACTCAACTATTATCAACTTGTGTGAGGCATAAAATAATGTAAAAAAATTTGGTAACAAAAATCTAGGTGTCTCTTATAGTTGTGAAGTGTCAATCAACCAGGTGCTTCCCATACTGTTGCATCCTTTGCTGTTTCACAAAATTTGTCATCATGCTTTTACTTTACTCTCTGCTAAAAATCCCACTACTTCAGTTTCTGTAGTTCATCATCAAGATTGATTAAAGAGGTGTAGCAAATGGAGAAACTGTACATGGGTGATTTGATGGAGTTTTATAAAAGAGAAATTGGGTTTTCTAAGCCTAGAAATTTCTCTAGAAGAATTTCTGCTTCTGAGGTTTGATTTTTTTTTTTTAAACCTAATTTCTTGTTGCTTAATACATATTTCTTTGGATTTGTGATTTTGGGTCTGATTTTCCCTTTTTGGGTTTGAACTTCTTGTGGGGTGTGAAAAAGTATGAATTTTGATTAGTTTGGAGCTATTTTGTTATAAATTGTTAATGATCTTGTAATGAGTGGATAGAGTTTTATCAAATTTGTGGTCAAGGATCACTTGAACTCTACTGATGTACTACTCTATAGCAATAACATACATAGTATAATCTCACAAGTGGGTTTCGGGGAGAGTAGAGTGTACGTGGACCTTACTACTATCTTGAGACTTGGGAGGTAGAGAGGTTGTTTCCAACTAGGTTAATGATGTATTACTCTCTCCTTTCCAATTTATGTGATGTGTTTGATTGGATATGAAGTTGAGAATGAAAGTAAAAGGGTGGTTTTTGAAACTCGTGGATTAAAATAAGTCACAGATATTTGTGGGGTTATAATATGAGGGTAAGGTAAGAAGTTTGAAATTAAAAAGGAAAGGAAAGAGTGTCACATGCATTGGGACATTGGGACAGGGGGAATACTAGTTGTACATAAGGTTATCGTAGCTGACTCAACTAGCTTGGACTTAGGCTAACTGATATAATTGTGTATCAATTTACTCAAGAAGCTCTTAAAAACACAAGCACATAGTTATTGTACCTGGTAAGGTCTGGTCATTTTGTGGATGCTTAAAGTCTAACAATCATGATAGAAGGGCACTATCAGTGTGAATACAAAATAGTCATAAATAATAACAAGAAAATGATGTAGGAAAGCGTAAAGGGTCGTATTGATTGACAGTGATAAGCTTCGTTAGGTATTAAGCCTTGAGACTTAATACAATATTAGACTGCTACCCTCTCTGTTTCAATTTATGTGAACCTATTTGATTGGGCATGTAGTTCAAGAAAGAAATGAAGACTTATGAAACTTGTGGTACTAAACAAGTCAATTCTTTTGAAACTTGTAGTCTAAACCTGCCATACTATTTGTGTGGCTCTAAAAGCTTCTCATTTGGGAAGGGGTCACTTTTTTAGGTAAAGACTGAAAAGGAAGTAGGTTCAAGCAAAATGGAACGGAAGGAGTAGTAATAAGTCTGAGAAGTAGTAAACAGATAGCATGCAATGAAGTATAACCTGGATGTGAGTGAATCAGATTCATTGTCCCCCTTTAGCAGTTTGGGGGGGGGGGTGCCTTTTATACCAGGATCCGGGTGGCACTGCTAATTGAAGGAGTGGGAAGCGGTTTCTTGTTAGTTGGTAACTACTCTTTGATACGTAGGAAATGGTTGGTAGAATCTTAGAGTTTGTTGTGGGATGCGGTGTCATTGCCGTTATACTTGAGCTGATCCAAAATGGACTATGCAAAAGATGTACGATGATCATAAGTGAGGTACATCCGCTGAGTGATCGTTACGGGCTTGCGGAGGGGGTATCAGTCTATGGATGGAATTAAGTTCCGTCAGTTTAGTGGCACATATCATATGCCAAGATTAATAAATAACAATGCCTTTTGTACCCAAGGATGTGATCTAGTAGTCAATGGAATAGATTGAGAATCACGAGGTCAAAACACTAGGTGATTTTTTCCCATATGTCCAAGCGTTGGTGGATAGAGTCACCTAATATATGTGCTGGTGGGTGGGAGGTAGCATGTACCTCGTGGAGTGCGCAAGTTGAATGGACATGATTATTAACATAATAATAAATTAAATAAATAATTACAACTTCCACATTGTGTAATGGTCAAGTTTCTGTTGCTACTTAATTTTCTCTTAAAGTCATACTTTAGTGTGCACAATTTCTACAGTTAAAGTAAAGATAGTTCAATCTATGTTGGAAATTTGTTCGGTAAAGAATGATACTATTTATCTTTAAATAATGTGATTTTTTTTTTAAAATGTATGAAGATAAATAAATAATGATGTCTTTCATATTCCGTGATGGTTAATAGTATCTGTGGCTACTTATTTTCCTTAGTCATACTGTAGTATGCAGATGTTTCCACACATGGTGTGACGGTAATTAAAAATCTATGTGGAGTTCTATTTTTCTATATCTAAGATGTTTGACAATTCATGTATCCTAGAATTGTAGAAGCTGATATATTATGCGCCACTGAAAGCATTCCTTTTGTGATCTTGTGGGGCAGGCTATGGTCAAGCGTCTTGATATATATGGCAAGTTAACCGGTCATGAAGGATGTGTAAACACAATAGACTTCAATGCCACTGGTGATGTTCTTGTCTCGGGCTCTGATGACAGAAGAGTAATACTATGGGATTGGGCAACGGCAACCTCAAAATTTTCTTATCCATCAGGTCACATGGACAATATATTCCAGACCAAGTTCATGCCCTTCACGGATGATCGTAAAATAATAACTGCATCTGCTGATGGCCAGGTGATGTTCTCCTGTCCTATGCGCTATAATATATGGAATATAGGAGACAAAAGATGTAGAGCAAATGTTTTATTGAAGAGGTCTACTGTCTGTTGCTATTATGATTTCTACCTAATGGGGGAGTTCTCTTGTTGATAATATAACCAAATTCATGGTCTTAATAACAAAGAACTCGTAGCGAGTGTCAATGAATTGGGGACTTAAATAAAAAAGGAGGGGTCCTTTCATATTGTGGAAGGCGTCATGCATTCTAAAGATATTCAATAGTTACCTACTGGCTACATTACGGCATCCTCTGTGCTTCTTTTGGCTATCCTCTCAACTACATAAGCTGTGATTTGTACACGCTGTTCCGAACACTTTGGTTGTTTATAATTTTATTTCATTAATATCAGTATTAGTTGATCTGCTCCCTAAACATAGTAACTTCTTTGAATAGTTCTGGCATTAGTCTTTATGTGACATTTTCTTTTGTCCTCGTATTAATATATACCCATATTTTATCTGCATATATACGTGTACATCCATCTGTAGTTTCTGTATTATTAATCAATAGCTTAGACCTCTTGATTTGGTAGTTGGGAGTTGTCTAACTTATTCTTCCATAATACTAGTAGTTGTATTATTCTTGTACTAGTTTGTTCTTTGATTTCTGTTACTATCTATTGTTTCTTTTACTTCGATTTCTGTTACTATTTGTTGTTTCTTGTACTTAGATTATAGTATTATTATGTTGTAGTATTTGTTGTTTCTTGTACTTCGATTTCTGTTACTATTTGTTGTTTCTTGTACTTAGATTATAGTATTATTATGTTGTAGTAATTGTTCCTTTCTTCAGAATGCTTTGTCATGCTATCTTTAGTATTTTGTCATGGCTTCTTCACTTCTGTTATTTCTTTTCCCCAACGGCTTTGATATGCCTATCCTTGAGCTGAGAGGTAGTGGTAAGACCTGCGCATACTCTACCCTTCCCATTCCTTAGACCCCACTTGTGGGATTGCACTGGGTATGTTGTTGTTGTAGTTGGCCCGCACTCTCTATTATGTGGATACGCTATCCCTTCCTGCTATGGTATGGGGAAGGGGAGTTGAAATCTGCTCATTGATTTTATATTAGATGACCGGCCGTACTATGATCGTTCGGGAGACTTAGACCTGCTGAGTTTGCCACTTGATACTCCTAATTTGTCAAAGGTCAAAGAAGATGTTTGTGGCTCTGACTCGTATATGCTTATTTTTGACGTATTGCAAACACTGCTGCAGGTGAGGCTTGGTTTAGTGCTGGAGAATGGTCGGGTAGAAACAAAAAAAGTAGGTAAGCACCAAGGTCGTGTACATAAGCTTGCTGTTGAACCAGGAAGTCCCTACATACTTTATAGCTGCGGTGAAGATGGTTTTGTTCAACACGTAGGTTGCCACGTGCGGTACCTTGTTACATTGTTCTCTTTTCCCATGTTAATTTTCCATGACTTGCATTTTTTTGCAGTATGATCTGCGAAGTAATTCTTCCTCAAAGCTTTTACGGTGCTCTTCATTCACGGAAAACAATAAGCAGTCGGGCAGCATAAGGTTGAATGCCATAGTGATAGACCCAAGAAATCCAAATTATTTTGCTGTAGGAGGTTCCGATGAATATGCCCGTGTATATGACATCAGAATGTACCAGCTGGATGCAAGAACCAGTTCCGATAGGCCAATCGACACATTTTGTCCCCATCACCTGATTAAGACACACGATGTTCACATTACAGCACTGGCTTACTCAAACACAAGCGAAGTGCTAGTCTCATACAACGACGAACTGATATACTTGTTTCAGAAGAACATGGGGTTGGGTCCAGTTCCTTTGTCGTTGCAAGGTGAAGATTTGAACAAGCTAGAAAAGCCACAAGTTTATTCAGGGCATAGAAATTCACAAACAGTTAAAGGAGTGAGTTTCTTTGGTCCCACCGACGAATATGTGCTGACCGGGTCTGATTGTGGGCATATATTTATCTGGAAGAAAAAGGACGCCAAGCTTGTCCGTGTGATGGTTGGTGATCGACACATTGTAAATCAGCTGAAGCCCCATCCTTGTATCCCTGTTCTTGCTACATGTGGAATTGAAAAGACCATAAAGCTTTGGGCTCCAACATCTAAGGATGTTACTCCTTTGCCTCCTGATGTTCAAGAGGTGCAAATCTTATTAGTTCTCTTATAAATTTTCATGTTTGAATATCAATAGTTAAGGTTTGTTCATGTTGTCAATAGGGGCGGAGCCAAGTAAGGCTGAGGGGGTTTGCAAAATTACATTGTTTATACATGGTTAAATTTTCTTTTCATGTAAGATATAGTAGATGTTGAACCCCCTTTGGCATCTTCATACTTTCACCGACACTTACGATTTCATTGCTTTTTCTTGATGTGAGCAGATGATGGAAGCTAATAGGCGTGGTCGAGAGGACCATTCACGGGTAACACTCACCCCGGACATGATAATGCATGTTTTACGTCTGCACAGGAGGCAAGCACTGGCTTATATTGAGAGACGAGAGAATTTAGGTGATGTCGACAGTGATGATGATGATGATGATGGAGGAGGAGGCGCTTACGTGTTGGGGTTTTCAGATGGTGAGGAGGGGGAAAATTCCGAATGCAGCATTAGCTAGTCATCATACTTATCTTACCCGCCAGCGCGATTTTCTTCGTTCGCTTTGTGCCCCTTTGCTGAGGCCATTTTTACATGATGGTGCTTGCTTCCAATTCTCAACAAACATGGTTAATAAGGTGAGTGGTGTCATCTGTAGCCACTTGCCAAATTGAATAGTTCAATATGTAAATTCTTCTATTCTATATGCTGACATGTAAGAAGTAATGGTTTAATCTTTTTGACAATTTGTTCCCTTTTCTGTGAACTTCATTATAATGATGTGTTCGAACTAACGCTAAGTGTTTAGTTACCATGCCCCAAAAGCCCCATGTCTTTCTTGGTTGGATAAACGAACTTGAAGTTAGATTAGCGGAATGCAACTTCTTGACCGATGAGCTTCGAGAAAAGCGTGCAAAGCACACTAACCTAACTCAATGGTGGACTTTTTATGGGGATTCATAATGTAATCAAATATAACCTATTTTTTTGTTCTACTACAATATGTAGTATATTTTTTCCCTCTTCATCTATGGTTTCTATTGTTTGACATAGTTTTGATTATATTGTTTGACATAGTTTTGATTAACGAGAGTCTTGGTGTAGTTGATCTCAGGCCAAAAGTAAAGTAAATATTTGAAGTGCAAGTTTAGTGACTTAATACATGCAGTTAGCTTGGCATGAAAGTGAGATTGGATACACAAATCATCCCTAAGAGGGGAAGAATCAAGTATTTTGGATACACAAATCATCCCTAAGAGGGGAAGAATCAAGTATTTTGAGTCTTCAACTAATAAATCCAAGAAAATGGATATATCGATGATTGATGTCACACACTGTATATTGGTGCAAGGTGGATGAAATGGAGGCTCGACTATGAAGTTTTGTATGATAAGAATGTACTACCAAAACTTAAAGGTAAATTTTACAAAGCATCGCATAGACCAAGTATGTTGTGTGGAACAAAGTATTGGTCAGTTAAAAACTCTCTTATTCAGAAAACAAAAATTTCAAAAATAAGAGTATTGAGATGGATGTGTGGGTATATATATTGAGAAAGATTAGATTACACAGACAAAGAAATTTGGGACACGTTGGAGTGACCTCTGTAGTTGAACATGATAAGAGAAGTGAGACTGAGATAATTTAGAAATGTGAAGAGAAGATGCATTAATGTCCCAATATAATATGGAGATGTAAGAGGTTGATAGTAATAAATATAAGTAGAAGTAGAAATAGGCCAAATCAAATACATGGACTAGTCTGACCACTAGATACATGACAGAACCATCTCACATACACGGAATGAAAAATACTACATATCATCTCATTACAAATAATTAATCGAGCCTAATTTTAAGAGACGTGTGTATTTGATAACATCTTCATTACTATATGGTACAAAATTGAAGGAGAATAATTATTCTTATTAATTCCCACAAAATACATAGATAAAAATGCAACAGATCTTGCAAACTACACCCTTTTCACATTACATATCTGTTCCCTTTAAAGAAAAAGGAATAAATAAGTAAATAGTATACATAATCAAAGACAATATAACATACATCTAAAACTATTAAACCCATATACCACCCAAGACACATTAAAAGAAAAACTAACCACCATACATCTTTGTCCATGAATATATTCTCAACATTAAGAGCTTGTACACAACCTAAAACTGTAAATGCTGTTGCATAATAAACAGAAATAATGACTGTACAATACTTGATTGGCAAAGCAATGTAGAAATCATCAGAATCAAATTTTGAGAGTAGTACTGATAACACAGTTCCCATTGTGAAGACTGAATCATAAAGTGCTGCACCTATGAAAAACATCAACATCCATAACTCTGAATATAGTGGTTTTGATAAGAGAATAGGTAGTCCAGATTTGCCATCAAAGCCTCCTGGGATTGTAAAAACCGCGGCGAAGTTGATTGTGCATAGAAGTGTTGATAGAATGAGAGCTGGATTTGCTAAATCTTTGATTGATTTCTCTGCTTCTATGCATACATTTGAATGATTTTGATCAAATAGCTCTTTTGGAGTCATGTTTTCATCATCCTTCATTGTCCATAAACGTGGATGAACACAATATTTTACACGCTTCACAAAAAATATTATTCATTGTAAGCCAATATAACAAATAAAGGTTTTAGCGATTCTAGACTTACTGACATTAATTCAACTTCCCTAGATAGTTTTGCGGCCAAGATAAATCTATTGCCACTAAATGTAATTTCTTGTTGTAGTGAGCTAAGTGACGATGAAGGTGTAATTTGAGTAAAAACTAAAACGGTCATGCAACTATTTGTCTGTCTGATTTTGACTTGACATAAGAAGTTTAAGAAAGTAGAAAAGACTAAAGAGTTTTGAATCTTGTGATCATAAACTAAATACATGTAGAATGTAATAACATGCATGTCATATAATCTTGTGGTCTTAAATATGTCACATGAAAAGTTGGAATTAAAAAGTTGTCAAAAAAGGAAATGGAGTGAGTATATTTTAGGCATAATACATAATTATATTATGTTAACTTGGCTTTAACTGACATCTATTTCCTCCAATTTTAGGTGTGCGCAAGTAGACACATAAACTTGTATAAAATGGAACAAGTAGATACACACGTCCTATATGTGGCATAATACACGTATGACGCCACATATGACATAATATTGTCATGTAGGATGCCACGTAGGAGAAATGTGTTATTTGTTTAATTTTATACAAGTTTAAGTATCTACTTTTGCACACTCAAGGTTGGAGGGCATAGAAGTCTGTTGAAGTCAAGTTAAAAGACATATTTATGTATTAGGCCTATATTTTATCATACAATTATATGTAAGAGCAAGACTTAACAATCAGAAATACACCTAATATATCTCGATTTAACGAATTTCATACTTGAACTATCAAGATGTGAGTTTTCCACTTGAACTAGCACCAACTTATTATCAAAACATATCTCAATATGCAACTATCAATTGTTCACTTTTTCTACCTAAACTATGTTGATACATCAAGTAGAAAAAGTAAACAATTGATAGTTAAGATGTGTTTTGATATTAATTCAGATAGAAAACTCAAAAGTATGAAACTCGAAAAATCGGACCTTCATGCTAAGAGCAAGTTAGAAAATACCTTAAACCATAATACACCCCATGCCATGAGTATCAATGTTTTATAACCCCTTGTTGTTTTTTCAATTGGTGGTTCCTCTGTAGAAAATTTGAATGGTGATCCAACACTTGCTGCAAAATGCAATATGGTCTTTCCATGATGATCAATATCAACAAGCAACCTATCTATGTGTGATACATTTTTCATAATGTAATCAAATATGAACCTATTTTTTTGTTCTACTACAATATGTAGTATATTTTTTCCCTCTTTATCTATGGTTTCTATTGTTTGAGGGTAGTTTTGTATAATTTCAATGATTAACTCATTTATACCAAGTTCTGTTGCTTGTATCAGTGGATTTTCTACACAATTATTTGCATAGAAATTCCAATCTTCTTCCTTAATCAATATTCTTGCTAATGTTAATGCAAGAATATGCTTTTGCTTTTCATCATCCATTACTCCCAACCATGCATTACCTACAAAAGCCAATGGTCAAAAACATATCTCAATATATTATTACACAGGAATTAGTAATACAGAAATTGTAATCGGGAATTAATAGTCCAGAAAAAACCTTCAGGACGCCAAACATTTATATAGCGGCACTTACATTATAAGTAAAAAATAATTGTCACAATTTTTTTTAATTGTTGTAATGCATCATCTTTGTATGTAGTTTATACATGGAGATACCTTACCTAGTAGGAAATTAACAAATGAAGATCTTTTTCTTTTGATGAGAACATGATCAATAGTAGTAGTCTGTGGATCCTCCAAGTTGTAATTAGGTTTTGACTCTTCATACATTGTTGGTATGCCTGTTCCATTCTCAAGAGAAGAACCAAATTAATTTATATAGTTTTACTTATAGTCGGTTTGATCAAAACTTTCGAAATATATTTTTAAAAACACTTCTCAAAAGTCTTTTATTTCTTTTTCAAGTCAAATGATATTACATATATCGAGACGGATAGCGTAATAATTATGAAAAAATACTTACAGAAATACATAAAGGTGTCAAGGGCTTGCATAGGAAGAAAAGGGGCAGTCCCCATTTGTTGGAGTGCATACATGGATCCACTCTTAAAAGACAAATGCTTTGTGGCCAATATATTTAATGCACTCCAACCCTTTTTGTCATGTTTTCTTGCTAATTCTGGATACATTTTCACCAATTGTATTGCAAAGTCTGGTCCTCATGCAAAATAAAACTACAGGTTAAAAATTATCTTTATATAGTATCAGAGTTAGATTCGTGAAGTTAATTAAAGTTATCACTTACGATAACACTCGTGAGTTACAGCTGCATGAAGTACGGTGCTTCCATCGTTCCTCGTCATAGTAGATTCATCACACAAATTATTATCTGCTAGGAAAGTAAATACTTCTTTTTCTCCATGCGCAGCTGCAACATAAATTGGTGTCTCTCCCTTACTATTCCTCTTGAATAAAATTTTGCTATCCAAACTTACCATCACCTTCACAATTTCTAATCGACCGAACCTAGCAGCTTCGTGCAAAGCCGTATTTCCATCTTTATTTTGAATCTTTAAATCTTGACCGCTTATTGGTCGTTCCTCGATAAGTAATTTTAGCGCACTCACATTTCCATGAATGGCGATAAAATGGAGAATCGTGTCACCACGATTATCGATTGGGGAAACAACTTCCTCTCTCCAAAAATCGCGTAAAAATTCGATCGATTTTGGATCGTTACACTTAGTTGCAGTGTAAGCTGCAGATTCACGATGACTTATTGAATTGGTGAGATTTCTTCCCATTATAGCTAACTTGTTAGTAGTAAAATATTTTAATGAGGAATAAACATTGTATTTGGGTTAAACATAAATAAGTATTGTCATTATGGAATAAAATATTAATCCTTTAACAAGCAAAATTCAGAATATTATTTGCTTTACTTGTAAACATCTTTTTTGTATATTTGGAATAAATGTTAAAGTATAGTGCAAGACTTCTCTCTCCATGTGATACGCATGGACTTCCTCAAAATTAAATTCCCAATAAGTTGAGTTTAGAGATAGTATCGCAGAAAGACTATATTCGATAGACCTCAAAAATTATTTATTTTATATATTATTTGCATATAGTACAAGCTTTGATAAAAGATATTAAATTTAGGTTTTTTTTTAATATGTGATGAAGTTTATTTAGATAATTAACTCAAATTTTATCATAAATATGTAATGCTAGCCAAGGAGCTCGTGTTAGCTTAGATCTAATATATGTTTTTTTATTTTTTCAGTTTATATGACATATTGAAATTTGAAAAATCATTCAAATTTTTATATTGTTTTTAATTTTTTTTAAGTTGTTAATTATTTTAATTTCTATTACTTTTTACATAATTTTCAAATAATATATACTAGTATCCTTTTGTTTCAATTTACGTGGCACATATAAAATTTCAAAAGTCAGTCAAATTTTTATGTCTTTCAAATATTTCAAGTTGTAAATTATTCTGATTTATAGTATTTTTTTCGTTATTTTTAAATAATATGTGTTACTACTTTAATTTCCCAAATTGTGGCACCAATAGAATTTTGAAGGTCAATCGAAATTTTTTTTATGTCTTTTTAAATATTTTAAGTTGTTCATCATTACGAGTTTTTGGTATAATATATTTTTTTTTAGAATGAAGTTTATTTCACATTAAAAATATATCTGAATTATTTTTCCAAAAATATATGGAGCTACATTGACAACTTATCATTGGTACAAATTTAAGATTATTAGATTAAGAAAATTTATGTAAAAATGTTAACTTATAAAAGGCTGGTGTGATCAAACTACTGAGTCGCACTATAAGAGTGTGAAAGAGAGTGGTTGAGATAAACTTGAGGAGGAGTGTGTCTATTTTAGAGAATCGATTCAAATTCATGTCAAAATATTCTACTATAAAAAATATTCCATCTTGTTAGGAGATATTCATCTAGTAATTAAGGAGACTGGTGAAGTAATATAGGGAGAGGAAGAGAGACTTATATATAATGTTCATTAACTTAGAAATCACTTATATGACAACGTCTTAAGAAAGGTTCTATGAAGATATTTGGAGATAAGAGGTATACATATGAGGTACATTACGACAATTAAAAACACAAAGACAGGACATAGATAATTAAAGAGTTTTATAGTAATTCAAAGTAGTGGTCAGGTTGCACTAAGAATTAGGAATCAAACCTTAGTTCGTTTTTATGTGATCGATGAAATGACGCAACATCATATTCAACGAATGATGTCATGGCGCATAGTTATTTGGGGGTGATATAATTTTAATTAATGAAACTTATGATGGAGTTAGCATTAGATTGATGGTGTGAAGATAAATCTTAGACTCTAAATTAAAATTCAGGTTAAGTATGAAATTACAAAGATATTATAAATAGACTAAGTTTTTTAATGTAACATATATTTACTCTAAATCATGTAATTTGAACCTTTTCCTTTAAATATTATTTCTGTTAGGATTTTATAAATCTTTTTGTTGAATTAGAGTTTACATAATATATATATATATACCGCGTTTCCATATTCCAATATTCTATAGCAGAAAAAATTGAAATGTCGACTACTACTTGGTCGGTTCTCAAAAAAAAAATAAAAAATTACGCGGTAACCATTGTAATTTCTATTACTTTTTACATAATTTGTAAATAATATGTATTAATACTAAGTGGATATTTTTAGGCAATAAAACTGTCAAGAAAATTGAAATTTCCACAACAAAATGGGGGAGTTCTCTTGTTGATAATATAACCAAATTGATCATGGTATTAATGGCAAAGAACTCGTAGCGAGTGTCAAATAAATTGGGGACTTAAATGCATTCTAAAGATATTCAATAGTTACCTACTGGCTACATTACGGCATCCTCCGTGCTTCTTTTGGCTATCCTCTCAACTACGTAAACTGTGATTTGTGCACGCTGTTCCGAACACTTGGTTGTTTATAATTTTATTTCATTAATATCAGTGTTAGTTGATCTGAGAGACGAGAGAATTTGGGTGATGTCGACAGTGATGATGATGATGATGATGATGATGGAGGAGGAGGCGCTTACGCGTTGGGGTTTTCAGATGGTGAGGAGGGGGAAAATTCCGAATGCAGCATTAGCTAGTCATCATACTTCTCTTGCCCGCCAGCGCGATTTTCTTCGTTCACTTTGTGCCCCTTTGCTGAGGCCATTTTTGCATGATGGTGCTTGCTTCCAATTCTCAACAAACATGGTTAATAAGGTGAGTGGTGTCATCTGTAGCCACTTGCCAAATTGAATAGTTCAATATGTAAATTCTTCTATTCTATATGCTGACATGTAAGAAGTAATGGTTTAATCTTTTTGACAATTTGTTCCCTTTTCTGTGAACTTCATTATAATGATGTGTTCGAACTAACGCTAAGTGTATAGTTACCATGCCCCAAAAGCCCCATGTCTTTCTTGGTTGGATAAACGAACTCAAAGTTAGATTAGCGAAATGCAACTTCTTGACCGATGAGCTTCGAGAAAAGCGTGCAAAACACACTAACCTAACTCAATGGTGGACTTTTTATGGGGATTCATAATGTAATCAAATATAAACCTATTTTTTTGTTCTACTACAATATGTAGTATAATTTTTACCTCTTCATTTATGGTTTCTATTGTTTGACGTTGTTTTGATTAACGAGAGTCTTGGTGTTGTTGATCTCAGGCTGATGGTGTGGAGACAAATCTTAGAGTCTAAAAGATTCAAGTAGAGCAGGGCCAAAAGTAAATACTTGAAGTGCAAGTTTAGTGACTTAATACATGTGGTTAGCTTGGCATGAAAGTGAGACTGGATACACAAATCATCCCTAAAAGAGGAAGAATCAAGCATTTTGAGTCTTCAACTAATAAATCCAAGAAAATGGATATATCGATAATTGATGTCACACACTGTATATTGGTGCAAGGTGAATGAAATGGAGGCTTGACTATGAAGTTTTGTATGATAAAAATGTACTACCAAAACTTAAAGGTAAATTTTACAAAGCAGCGCATAGACCAAGTATGTTGTGTGGAACAAAGTATTGGCCAGTTAAAAACTCTCATATTCAGAAAACAAAAATTTCAAAAATAAGAGTATTGAGATGGATGTGTGGGTATATATATTGAGAAAGATTAGATTACACAGACAAAAGTTTGGGACACATTGGAGTGACCTCTGTAGTGTGAACATGATAAGAGAAGTGAGACTGAGATAATTTAGAAATGTGAAGAGAAGATGCATTAATGTCCCAATATAATATGGAGATGTAAGAGGTTGACAGTAATAAATATAAGTACAAGTAGAAATAGGCCAAATTAGATACATGGAATAGTTTGACCACCAAATACATGACAGAACCATCTCACATACATGGAATGAAAAATACTACATATCATCTCATTACAAATAATTAATCAAGCCTAATTTTAAGAGACGTGTGTTTCTGATTGTTGACACCCAATTTTGACCCTCCACAATATAAATTAATCATCAAGCTTCTTTGATTTTTAACAATTTAAAATAATTAGTTTTATAAAAATTTCAAAAATAAAATAAAATAAACATAATTTGCAAGTTATTTTAAATAGCTTTGTCACTTTTTAATAATATGTATGTTTTGTTTAGTTATGTATATAATTAATGGATTTTATGAGTATTCAAAAATCATCCCAAAAAGATTTTATATTTTAAATACGTTATTAGTAGTAAGGGTCGTAATTTTGAAATAATGAATTTTATGAAATTGAAAATATTTTCAAGTTATTTTTAGAGTAATTTTATCATTTTTAATAATCTTAATAGTCTTAATAATAAATACGTATATTTTTACAACCACGTTATTTTATAACTATTTGAAAATCATCACAAAAGATTTTACATTTAGTTAAAATTATAGTTATGATTTCGAGTTCATTAGTTTGTAATTAAATATTTTATAATCGAATTAATTATAATATTTTGTTAAGATTAAGAAGCTCATTAATTAATTAATATTAATCCGTTTAAATTAAACTCAATTTTTATCTAACCCCTTTTCTATTTTGGGCCAATTTGCAATGGCCCAATTCAAATGATTCCAGCCCCTTCCCAACGCCCATTTCAACTTCAACAATTCCCTTTTTTTTGTTCTCCTATTTCAGCCTACCCATTTCTCTCCGACCCGGCCCATCTCCTTTTTCCTCTTCTTAGACCCAGCAGTTCAGCGCCTCAACTTCAACACAATTTCAACGCAGTAGTGGCCAAACGACTCCAGCAGACCCATGACCTGTACGTTTCTTTCTTCTTCCTCCATCAAAAATCAAATCCGGCAGACCCGGGAATCGCGTCAACTACTTTGCAGAACCCACGCCCTGCAACCTGATTCTATCTCCTAACGTCCCTTTCCCCTTTTCAAAGGATTTGGAAATCCCTTACACTGTTGCCTCAAAAGGAAGGAGGAGATTCAAAATTCATATGGATTTTACCCCCTCCCCCCCCCCCCCCCCCAAAAGCTGCCTATTTTTCCCTATAAATAGCTATTTACACTCAAGAGAAAGGGGGGGATTTTGAAATTTAAAGGTTGGGGATAGTATTCTTCGAAATCAAACCCACGAAGGTTTGATCCCTGAATTTCGATATTTCTTTCAAGTTCTTTGGCTTATTGTGGGCAAGTGGCCGTCGAAAGCTTTCTCAGCTCGTTTGCCTCATTTGCTGCCTCGAAGAAGGTAACATTCCTTTCATTCTTCTTTTCTTTTAGTTCATTTCGTTTCAGCGTCATGTCAACTCCCTAATGTAGTGTTAATACGTTCTTGTGATCATGACGCTTGTTTAGTGTGTTTAGCCTGCGTTTTAATGATTTGGATTCTGAGTCTGTTCTCGTTTAAATTCTCATGTATACTCCGATTCTCTCTAGTTATAATAGTTGAGCTTTCTGAATATGTTTAATCTCTCGTCCAAGCTTACATGTTGATGATATGTTGTTGCCTTAATAATTTTTATCATGAATCTGCATTTGGATGTGATATGGCTCAAGTTAATATGCATTGCTATTTATCTTCCACCAAATGGTCTATTACTGCATTTAGCAATACCACATAAGCTATTGCTTCAGTCATATTGTATGTAGACCGTCTTAAACATATAATGTTTGGACACTAGTGTAGTCTCCAGTATCCTTCGTTGTGATTTTAACATGTTATGGTATTGATTTCCAAATGCATTCGTGTGTAGTTCGGCGAACTCGCCTTGATTCATGTCATCTTGATTTAAGCTCAGTCGGTATTTTGTTTGGTCGACGCCTATTTCAAATATCTACTGTTTGAATACTATATCATTATGTCTCTGTTTCCTATTTACTTCTTGCCTTGAATCTCGTGTGTCATCTAGTTGTGATTCTTACCTCTAATGGGTTGATGCTTTCATCTAAAGTCTTATTTGTTTGTATCTCATGTAATTTGGTGTATCTTGCTACTGATTTTCCAAATGCCGACAAACTGCTTTGAGCTATTTCCTTAATGTATTGCTCTTGTTGTGAATCTTTATGTTGTGAAGCTTTAGGATCATTGGAATGCCAGTAATTGTATTGTTACCTTTCCAGATAGGTACTAGCAACGTGCATTTAATTCCCTGCTTCATGAGACATAATGTAACCACTTTCATACTATATCAAAATAATTTGGCCTTATCCTTATCGGCTAACAGTAGCTTTAAAAATTGTTTAAGTGTATTCAATTCTACTCTTCTCTTAATCTTGTTGAATCATAAAATCCAAATCATAAAAAAAAAAATAGTTTGTTGTCTGTATTCATTTGAGTGCCAATGGGGGTAATGTGATTTTTTAATCTATCTGAAAGTGTGCTGATAGATCTGGGAGTTTAAATTGTTTAAATGTGTTTAATGGATTAATTGAATGCTACAAATTCATTCCTCTCTTCTTTTTTTTTCTTGTATGTAAAATTATTGGGGTCCATTTTGGACTCCATCCCAGCATTTCGCTGAATTGAGATCCTTATCGAGTCGACCTTCATCATTGCTTGAGTTTCGGAAGCTGTTACAGGTTCAGGGTTCACCCATGTCGCTGGAAATTAATTCAAAAGGCCAAAACAGGGGCTGTATACATGTTGTATACAGCGTTATACACTGATATACAGGCCAAAAACGTGAAAAATACAGGGCTGGGACAGTGTACAGGTGTTCGGAAGCAAGAAACACATGAAAAGAGCTGATATACACGCTCATATACATTGATATACAGTCAGCATATACCCAAAACGGGATTGGGCAAAGTCCAGAAAATTTCCAGCGAATTTGGCCCAAAATGAGGCCCAAATTCAAATTTCTCCCTTACTCTTTGATAATTTAATTGTGATTATTTATTATTGTCGTCTAACTCTAACTTTTAAGTGTTAATTAACTTAATTAAATCCCCAAAGGATGAACTATTTATTTTGCATTAGTTTACTTTGATAAATTTCATTTTTTATCAACTCTTGCATCTTTATTTTCTTATTCTAATGTTTTCTATTCAAAACTTTCGCCTACTTTTAATTAATTTGAAATGATCTCTTGGTTTATAAACTAAAATTGTGTAAATTATCTTTAAAATAATTCAAACGAATGCTAACTAATCTAGTTTTGTTAAATTCTAATCACTTGCAATTTAATTCGAACGTTTCATTTTTAATCCCTTTCTTTCAAAATAAATAAATAAAATAATGTGTTATCTATTTAATTATTTTCTAAAAGTTAATCATATTGTAAATTGTTATTCTTTTTTTTATAAATTATAATTAGTCAAATATTTTAGTCAAGTCACTGGTCAACCGCATGTTAGCGGGCACTTCGAATGCCTAAACCCTTCTCGAAGTGTAAATTGAACCCCGAACCCTCTTTGGTATTTTCAAATGATTTTTTTTCTGTTTAAATCTTTGAAAATTATAAGTTTTCTTAATTTCTTTAAAAAATTAAGTGGCGACTCTTTTCTAAGTATTTTTCTTAAAATGTTTTGTACTTTGAACATTTCAAAAAGTAATTTTTTCTACAGATAGAAAAATTACGGCACAACACTGATAACATCTTCATTAATATATGGTACAAAATTGAAGGAGAATAATTATTCTTATTAATTCCAACAAAATACATAGATAAAAATGCAACAAATTTTGCAAATTACACCCTTTTCACATTACATGTTTGTTCCCTTTAAAAAGAAAGGAATAATTAAGGAAATAGTAAATATAATCAAAGACATTATAACATATATCTAAGACTATTAAACCAATATACCACCCTAGACACATTAAAAGAAAAACTAACCACCACACATCTTTGTCCATAAATATATTCTCAACATTAAGAGCTTGTACACAACCTAAAACTGTGAATGCTGTTGAATAATAAACAGAAATAATGATTGTACAAAACTTGATTGGCAAAGCAATGTAGAAATCATCAGAATCAAATTTTGAGAGTAGTACAGATAACACAGTTCCCATTGTGAAGACTGAATCATAAAGTGCTGCACCTATGAAAAACATCAACATCCATAACTCTGAATATTGTGGTTTTGATAAGAGAATAGGTAGTCCAGATTTGTCATCAAAGCCTCCTGGGATTGTAAAAACCGCGGCGAAGTTGATTGTGCATAGAAGTGTTGATAGAATGAGAGCTGGATTTGCTAAATCTTTGATTGATTTCTCTGCTTCTATGCATACATTTGAATGATTTTGATCAAATAGCTCTTTTGGAGTCATGTTTTTATCATCCTTCATTGTCCATAAACGTGGATGAACACAATATTTTACACGCTTCACAAAAAATATTATTCATTATAAGCCACCATAACCATAAAGATTTAGCGATTCTGGATGTAATGACATTAATGATATTTTTGCGGCAAAGATAAATCTATTGCCACTAAATGTAATTTGTAGTTGTAGTGAGCTAAGTGATGATGAAGGTGTAATTTGTCTAATTTTGACTTGGCATGAGAAGTTTAAGGAAGTAGAGAAGAATTTTGAATGTTATGGTCATAAACTAAATATATGTAGAATGTAATAACATGCATCTTATTTAATCGTGTGGTCTTAAATATGTCACATGGAAAGTTAAAATTTAAAAGTTGTAAAAGAAAGAAAGTAAGACAAACAAATTGAAATGGAGTGAGTATATTTTAGGCATAATATACACAAATATGTTCTTTTAACTTGGCATTAACTGACGTCTATGTCCTCCAACTTTAGGTGTGCACAAGTAGGCACGTAAACTTGTATAAAATGGAACAAGTAGATACACGCGTCTTAAGTGGCATAATACATGTATGACACCACATATGGCATAATATTGTCATGTAAGATGCCACGTAGGACGAATGTGTTTTATTTGTTCAATTTTATACAAGTTTAAATGTCTACTTTTGCACACTCAAAGTTGGAGGGCATATAAGTCTGTTGAAGTCAAGTTAAAAGACATATTTATATGTATTATGTCTATTTTATCATACAATTATATGTAAGAATCTCAATTTATTGAATTTCATATTTGAACTATCAAGAGTGTGAGTTTTCTACTAGAACTATCACCAATTTATTATCAGAACATATCTCGACATGTAACCTTCAATTGCTCACTTTTTCTACCTGAACTATGTTGATATATCAGGTAGAAAGAGTAAACAATTGATAGTTAAGATGTGTTTTGATATTAATTCAGATAGAAAAGTCACAAGTATGAAACTCGAAAAATTGAACCTTCATGCTAAGAGCAAGTTAGAAAATACCTTAAACCATAGTACACCCCATGCCATGAGTATCAATGTTTTATAACCCCTTGTTGTTTTTTCAATTGGTGGTTCCTCTGTGGAAAATTTGAATGGTGATCCAACACTTGCTGCAAAATGCAATATGGTCTTTCCATGATGATCAATATCAACAAGCAACCTATCTATGTGTGATACATTTTTCATAATGTAATCAAATATGAACCTATTTTTTTGTTCTACTACAATATGTAGTATATTTTTTCCCTCTTTATCTATGGTTTCTATTGTTTGAGGGTAATTTTGTATAATTTCAATGATTAACTCATTTATACCAAGTTTTGTTGCTTGTATTAGTGGATTTTCCACACAATTATTTGCATAGAAATTCCAATCTTCTTCCTTGATCAATATTCTTGCTAATGTTAATGCAAGAATATGTTTTTGCTTTTCATCATCCATTACTCCCAACCATGCATTACCTACAAAAGCCAATGGTCAAAAACATATCTCAATATTATATTTTTACGCAGGAATTAGTAATACAGAAATTGTAATTCGGAATTAATAGTGAAAGATATAGAAGTTTGATTATTACTAAACTCCTTGATCTTCTTTAATACAGGGATATTTTTTGTCATATAATTTATTTTTTTTTTGGTTTCCCACTCAGTGTTCGGTGTCCGGAGTCCACATTGGAGCTCCAACTAAATCCGAAGTCATATAATTAATTGTGTAATTCATGTATTTCTAATACACGTGTATTCTTATTTCACATTTGATAATGCAAAACTTATGCATACAAAATATTTGTTTTTCTGAAAAACCTTCATGAGGATATCTGTAATAAGTTGTGGGAACATTATGTATAGTTTCACCATTTTAAAGGCATATTTTTGCATTTAGGGACCTTTATGTTGGCCCCTAAATACAAAAATATGCCTTAAAAAATAGTGGGTCTGTACGTAATGTTTCCCAACTCATTACAGAGGTCCTCATAAAGTTTTTTTCAAAAAAAAACTTTTGGGCACCATAAGGTGTCAACAACCATGGAATAATACACACGAAAACCAAAAAAGTCAGATAATTCTTAAAAATTGCCTTAAAAAAATGACGAGATTATACGTAATGTTTCCCCAACTCTTTACGGATGTCCTCATAAAGTTTTTTTTTTAAAGAAAAACCTTCTGGGCGCTAGAAGGCGCCAACAACCATTGTTAATTAATACACATGAAAAACCAAAAAAAGGTTGGGTAATTCTCAAAAGTTGGCCCCTAAATGTAAAAATATGTCTTAAAATGGTGGGACTATACGTAATGCTCCCCCAAGTCCAACTCATTATGGAGGTCCTCATAAAGTTTTTCGAGAAAAAACCTTCAGGACGCCATACATTTATAGCGGCAATTATATTATTGGTACAAAATAATTGTCATAATTTTTTTTATTTGTTGTAATGTACCATCCTTGTATGTAGTTTTCATGGAGATACCTTACCTAGTAGGAAATTAACAAATGAAGATCTTTTTCTTTTAATGAGAACATGATCAATAGTAGTCTGTGGATCCTCCAAGTTGTAATTAGGTTTTGACTCTTCATACATTGCTGGTATGCCTGTTCCATTCTCAAGAGAAGCAACAAATTAATTTATATAGTAACTTATAATCTGTTTGATCAAATTTTCAAAATATATTTTTAAAAACACTTCTCAAAAGTTTGTTATTTCTTTCTCAAGTCAAACAATGTTACGTATATCGAAACAGATAGGGTAATAGTAATGAAAAAGCACTTACAGAAATAAATAAAGGTTTCAAGGGCTTGCATAGGAAGAAAAGGGGCAGTCCCCATTTGTTGGAGTGTATAAATGGATCCACTCTTAAAAGACAAATGCTTTGCGGCCAATATATTTAATGCACTCCAACCCTTTTTGTCATGTTTTTTGGCTAATTCTGGATACATTTTCAATAATTGTATTGCAAAGTCTGGTCCTCATGCAAAATAAAATCATAGGTTAAAAATTATCTTTACATGGTATCAAAGCCAGATTCATGAAGTTGAACTTAAATAGTATATCACTTACAGTAACACTCGTGAGTTATGGCTGCATGAAGTACAGTGCTTCCATCGTTCCTCGTCATAGTAAATTCATCACACAAATTATTATCCGCTAGAAAAGTAAACACTTCTTTTTCTCCATGCGCAGCCGCAACATAAATTGGTGTCTCTCCCTTACTATTCCTCTCGAATAAAATTTCGCTATCCAAACTCACCATCACCTTCACAATTTCTAATCGTCCGAACCTAGCAGCTTCGTGTAAAGCCGTATTTCCATCTTTATTTTGAATCTTTAAATCTTGACCGCTTATTGGTCGTTCCTCGATAAGTAATTTTAGCGCACTCACATTTCCATGAATGGCGATAAAATGGAGAATCGTATCACCACGATTATCGATTGGAGAAACAACTTCCTCTCTCCAAAAATCGCGTAAAAATTCGATCGATTTTGGATCGTTACACTTAGTTGCAGTGTAAGCTGCAGATTCACGACGACTTATTGAATTGGTGCGATTTCTTCCCATTATAGTTAACTTGTTAGTAGTAAAATATTTTAATGAGGAATAAAATATTGTATTTGGGTTAAACATAAATAAGTATTGTCATTATGGAATAAAATATTAATTCTTTAACAAGCAAAATTCAGAATATTAATTGCTTTACTTGTTAACATCTTCTTTTTTATATTTGGAATAACTATTAAAGTATAGTGCAAGACTTCTCCCTCCATGTGATACGCATGGACTTCCTCAAAATTAAATTTCCAATAAGTTGAGTTTAGAGATAGTATCGCAGAAAGACTATATTCTATAGACCTCAAAAATTATTTATTTTATATATTAAGCTTTAATAAAAGATATTAAATTTAGGCTTCTTTTTTTTTTTTTAATATGTGATGAAGTTTATTTAGATAAATAACTCAAATTTTATCATAAATATGTAATACTAGCCAAGGAGCTCGTGTCAGCTTAGATCTAATATATGTTTTTTATTATTTCAGTTTATATGACATATTGAAATTTGAAAAATCATTCAAATTTTTATACTGCTTTTAATTTTTTTAAGTTTTAATTATTGTAATTTCTATTACTTTTTACATAATTTTCAAATAATATATATTAGTACTCCTTATGATTCAATTTACGTGGCACATATAAAATTTCAAAAGTCAGTCAAATTTTTATGTCTTTCAAATATTTTAAGTTGTTAATTATTGTGATTTATAGTACCTTTTTTGTCATTTTTAAATAATATGTGTTACTACTTTTTTAATTTCCCAAATTGTGGCACCAATAGAATTTTGAAGGTCAATCGAATTTTTTTTTTGTCTTTTTAAATATTTTAAGTTGTTCATCATTACGAGTTTTTGGTATAATTTTTTTTTTTTTAAAGAATGAAGTCTATTTCACATTAAAAATATATTTGAATTATTTTTCCAAAAATATATGGAGCTACATTGACAACTTATCATTGGTACAAATTTAAGATTATTAGATTAAGAAAATTTAAAAATGTTAACTTATAAAAGGCTAGTGTGATCAAACTACTGAGTCGCACTATAAGAGTGTGAAAGAGAGTGGTTGAGATAAATTTGAGGAGGAGTGTGTCTATTTTAGAGAATCGATTGGAATTTATGTCAAAATATTCTACTATAAAAAATATTTCATCTTGTTAGGAGACATTCATCTTGTAATTAAGGAGACTGGTGAAGTAATATAAGGAGAGAAAGAGAGACTTATATATAATGTTCATTAACTTAGAAATCACTAATATGACAACGTCTTAAGAAAGGTTCTATGAAGATATTTGGAGATAAGATATACCTGTGACGTACATTACAACAATTAAAGACATAAACGATATTGATGACAAGACATAGATAATTAAAGACAGTTTTACAGTAATTCCAAGTAGTGGTTAGGTTGCACTATGGAATAGGAATCAACCCTTAGCTCGTTTTTATGTGATCGATGAAATGACGCAACATCATATTCAACGAATGATATCATGGTGCATATGTTATTTGGGGGTGATATAATTTTAATTAATGAAACTTATGATGGAGTTAGCATTAGATTGAAGGTGTGAAGATAAATCTTAGAGTCTAAATTAAAATTCAGGTTGAGCATGAAATAACAAAGATATTATAAATAGACCAAGTTTATATATATATATATATATATATCTTTATATATATATACATATATATACCGCGTTTCCATATTCCAATATTCTATAGCAGAATAAAGTGAAATGTCGACTACTACTTGGTCGGTTCTCAAAAAAAAAAAAAAAAAAAAAAAAAAAAAATTACGCGGTAACCGTTAATTACTGTAATTTCTATTACTTTTTACATAATTTTTAAATAATATATATTAATACTAAGTGAATATTTTTAGGCAATAAAACTCTCAAGAAAATTGAAATATCCACAACAACAAAAAAAATACTTTCACGGATTTAATATTTTGCACAAAAATAATTAAATATGTGAACAAAAATACAGTAAATATAAATCATCTTTAATTAATATTTCCTTCATCCCAATTTATTCAACCTATTTTTTTAAATCCATTTGAATTATTTTTATAATTTTTTAAATTTCAACTTTTCACATGATATATATACCATCACAAAATTAACGATATATTTATCGTATATCTAGTTTACGAGTTATGACCATAAAATTAATTATATTTAGATATTCTAAAAATTTTGTACTAAATCAAAATAGGCTAAATAAATTGAACCGGAGACAAGTAAATCAATGTGAAGTTGACCATATTACTAGATTCCAATATAGAAAAAATTGAAATGGCAACTACTACTTAATAAAGTTGGTGATTGAAAATAATAATAATTAAAAAAAAAATCTTGGTTGGTGAACGCGTAAAAAAAGCAAAATAATAAAATAAAATAGAGAAAAAAAAATGGGAATTTGTAAAACATCATATCCATTAAATAGCCCACAGGATTTGGATAATAAATTGAATATAGAAATTGAAGAAATTGGAGTTTTGAAAATGTCTTGCCCAGCTTTTTTGCCTGTGAAGGAGACTTTTTTCATATCACATGGATCTCCTACACTTTCCATTGATGAATCTTTGCCTGCAAGAAATTTTTTGAAAAGTTTCAAAGAAAGATTTATGATTAATCAAAAACCTAATTCAATTTTGGTGATTTCTGCTCATTGGGAGACTTCAGAACCAACTGTTAATTCTATTCGGGGACGACAGGACACTATTCATGATTTCTATGGATTCCCCAAATCCATGTATCAGGTTCGTGTTTTTTGTTCATAATTTTTAGATGATAATTGTACATACTTCGGATACAAGTGTTTTTTTAGGGAAAAAACAAATATACCCGAACTATATACTTGGTATGCCGATACCCTCCGTCAATACTGCCGTCTAAAAATTAGTCTAGTTTTTGAAGGCATCAATGTCCCAAAAGTATGACGGACAGTAGCTGCACACCATTTACAATAGTTCGGGATGTATTTGTCCCTTTTCCCTTTTTTTTATCATTATTATTAGTAGCTTAGTTGATTGGTTACTAAATCAGAGCTATTTTTAGAGGTGAAGTCAAAAAATTTAGGTTATGGTTTATGAACTGCAATTTTTTTTTGTATGTGTATTTGGGTTTTGAATGGGTGTTTTAGAAATAAAAGAATAAGATTTGAGCCGAAGTTATTGGGTTTTGTAAAACTCGTAAGTTGTAATCATAACTGTTGTCCTGCCCTTGGCTCTGTCCCAGTATCTGTACAGTAAAATGACAAAAATGAAATGATAGTATTTACTTATGTTGAGACACTACATTTCCAAGCATTGGAGGATATGGTGATTTTTTATTTTAATCCGTAGTATCGGAGAATATGATCATGATTTATAACATCTGAGTTATCTCTAGATCCCTATATACCTCTCTAAGCAGAGGCAGAGCCAAAATTAGGAATTTGGGGTTCTAAATTTTAGGTCAGAAGATTGATAAACACTAGTGTGAAAGGCATTTCTACCGCCCCTTTCCTTATCACTAAGTTGTCAATCAATTGTTAGGAGATTCATAAGTTAATATACATATATATTTATTTAATTTTTTAATGCAAATACAGAGTCTATGGAAAATTTAGTGGGTTCGGACCCCCACCTAGCTCCGCCTCTGTCTCTAAGATGTAGGGGTTAAAAAGGATCACTTAACAGATTGATTGTAGCTGAAATCATCTTTGATTTGCCTGTCTCGTGCCTTGCTTCCTTGTGTCTTGATTAAGTTTCGTTGGTTAGTGTAGCTGGATGGTTTTGTGACATCTCTGTATATGTCGAAGTAAGTTTCTATAATTAGAGTTTCGAGATCCTACGTTCTTTTATATTCATTACGACCAGTTTGTGGTTGAGTTTACAGATTCTTGTTTCCTTTAACCTAACAGTTAATAAAAAAAATAAAGCAACTTCTTGGGTGTACTTGCTACAAAACTGTGATGGAGTGTGAGATCGATTAGTTTGTTGCATTCTTTTTGTAAACGTGCAAGCAGGATATGTTTGTTTTTTTGAAGCACATAACTAGGACTTACATCCCTTTTAAAAAGCTCCCTGCTTTTCTTGTAATTGTGTGATAAGCATGAAACGCGCTAACTCCATATAATCTGGTTGTGAGATAAAAGTTTACCAATTCCTTATGCAATTTCTCTCATTTTCAATCTTCAGCTCAAGTACCCTGCACCAGGATCTCCAGAATTGGCAAAAAGGGTGAAGGACATTCTCATGGCATCTGGGTTCCCGATAGTGCACGAGGACAAAAATCGTGGTCTGGATCATGGTGCATGGGTCCCTCTCATGCTCATGTATCCAGAAGCAGACATTCCAGTCTGCCAACTTTCGGTTCAACCCAATAGGGATGGTACTTATCATTACAACTTGGGAAAAGCATTGGCTTCCCTCAAGGATGAAGGTGTCCTCATTATTGGTTCTGGATCTGCCACTCACAACTTAAGGGCTCTCGGTCCATCCAAGAATGTTTCTTCATGGGCATTAGAGTTTGATAACTGGCTTAAGGACGCCCTTCTCAGCGGAAGGTACATTCTTATTATTCACTTTTGTGTCTATGATTATCTCGTGAATCAAAGACTTAAGTTTTTGAAAAGCTAATTTATTCAAGTCTTTCATACTACGTTTAAAGAAGCGCTATATAATCACATAAGAGTACATATCAACATGCTAATATCTGTAAGAAAGTTGCTCTAAACTAGCATGTTTTGGGGTAGATTCCCCCCCCCCCCCCCCCCCGAAATCTGCAGGCTGAAACTCAAGAAAATAGCGTCTTTCTATATGTACTTGAATGATGTTGAATGTGAATACAACAACGATAACCAAACCTCTCGCGAGGCTCGACCTTAACCCTACTTAATGTAGAATGTGAATGTTACTTTAAAATCATCTTTGGAATGTCCAACAGAAATAATCAGGTTTTATTTATCCATTGTGAAGCTTATGGAGACATGCTTTAGTTATTCTTCCTGCTTTCTTTGCTCATCTTTGTCCTTCTCTTTGTGTTCCATGATTCTTGCCTTTTTAAATTTCGTTAGTACTGTACTAATAGTACAAGTTCATGGTTGCAAGCATAAGGATTCTCAAGTAAATAAGAAGTTTCTTATTCTCCTGCTTACACCGGAGTGATTTTATTCATTATTGCGCTAATTATATGTTATTTTTGAGTTATACACTCTTTGTTATGCATATTCGTTATACTTCAGAAATATGATAATGTCATAATCATAACTGGAAACAGTCTTGCTCTACATTGTTAAATGAAATGTACTATAATACAATTTTCGTCTTTCTCTAGTAATACATATTTAGTGGATTTTTTAATGCATATACAAGGTTTGAGTCAAAGCTACTAGGTTTTTCCGAACCTTAGTATTCAAGCCTACATCCGCCCATTTAGGCACTCTAATTAGTATACAAGTAACTTTGAGAGTTTCAGCTGACGTACTAGCTATTTCTGTGTAGGCATCAAGATGTCAATAACTATGACGTGAAGGCGCCGCATGCAAAAGTTGCACACCCATTGCCTGAGCACATCTATCCGTTACATGTAGCGCTAGGTGCTGCTGGTGAAGGCGTTAACGGAGAACTTATTCACCACAGCTGGGATCTTGGTGCACTTTCTTATGCTTCCTACAGGTTTCCTAGCCTAAATAGGTCTTCATAGATGAATGTTTGTGTGTATTTATAGTTTCTGATTGTGTTATATGTTGTATAAACTTCTCAAAAGTGAATTTGTTATTTTATAGAATAAAATGTGAAGACTAAATTTGATGTGATCCAGAAGGAGGAGCTGAAATGTGATGAATGGTTGTTGAGTTAATTGTTACAGTTTTCTAGTTGACAGTTGTGTTATAGGAGGCGTTTGACCATTTTTATTTTTTTTTTGGTTTCCCACCGGAACCCATATTGGAGCTCCGACTAAATTCGGATCATGCACTGCATCACCCATTTGGGGGTGGCACCCCAACAAGATTTTCTCCATACCCAGGGCTCAAACCCGAGGCCTCTGGTTAAGGGTGAAGCACTCTCACTAGTGCACAACAACCCATGTTGGTGTTTGACCATGATTTTTTCGATGAAAAATACTTTCCCTTTAACAAAACACACCCTTCAATCAAATATTATTTTCTCTACATTTTAAAATGGTAACACTAGGGGTGTACATGGACCAGATTGGTGCCATTTGTGTCGGGTTCTTTTAATTTGGTATGATTTTTGGTTCGGTTTTGTTTACCCCTAGGTAACAACACTTAGTTTTTTCCTTATCTTAATATAAATTGTGCAACAGACTTTGTAAATATCAACTACTAGGGCAAAAACATATTAAAGTATTTTTATCTAAACCATCACAAATGTTTATCGAAATACATCTCAACTTTCCTACCTAAAGGAAACTCCTGATAGTTCAAATATAAATTCAAAACCCAAAATACAAAAAGTCAAAGTTGAACTCTTAAATCTCTTGCGCCACAATAATTCAAGGGAATATATTGGAATATTGAACACTAGGTGTTCTTTTTCCATCTTTCTAGTTTTGGTGAAAAGAATTAACTGATACTTATTGCTCGTGAAAAGTGATAGATATTTCATTGAATTAGTACTATGATGGATATACATGCTTCTTATTTCTTAAAAAATTATACACTAACAAGTAGTACATCATTTACTTGGCACATTATTTGGTTTGTTTTCTATATTTTTGTATTTGTAAAAGGATGCAACAAGAAGGAAATAAATGAAGTTTACTGATCCCAGGGTACAGCAAAGCCAGAATACATTGTCCATTCTCCCATCATTGATATTATCAGGCAACCATCCTGTTTCTCTTTGAACAACATCAATCAACACATTCCCTATATAGAACGCGATACCAATAAACAACGATACCATTGCAGTCGAGGTATTCTTCAAGGATGTTGGAAATTCTTGATAATAAAACGCGATATGTCCTGGAAAATGGAATCCTTCTCCAATTCCATTTAGAGCTAGTTGTGGTAGTAGCCAGAAGACAGACATTGGGACGATAGCATCCTTTTGTCCTTGGAGATGGTGTGATCTAGCTACCCTCAGTCGTCTAGACTCAACCAACGCAGACACAGCCATGCATGCTATAGTTAGTGCATGGCCTATGCCAACGCGCTGAAGAGGGGTGAGAGAAAAGGTTGTGTACTTAGCTAGGAAAGGGTTTAGTATTCGGTCAATGATGGATATGGCTATACAAGTGAATAACAATATGAAGACTAACATAGAACCTGCTGGGATCTCGAAATGAGGTCCAATATGGCGATCCATTTTGAGAGCCTGAAGCGTTAACAGGCTCAACTGCATTACCAGTTGTGTCGATATTAGTAAACCACTAGCCCATAGAGGGAAAAGTTTGATCAAACTTTTCAAATCCTCTACTTGCTGCACTGTACATAATCTCCAAGGATTACTAATCGATCCATCTGGTTTGGTGTCTCCCTCAGTAATAAAAGCGGCACAATTCAAGAACCTGTACACGACGACTTGATCAGGTAGAGTATATATGTATAAAAGCAGAGGAAACAGGGGAAAAAAGATGTTTACTTGAAGAATTTGGTAGGAACTAGTGTGGTTTTGTCACTTGGATCATGGTAGTAGTGTTGAGTTTGATCTGAAAGAGGGGCTCTCCATTTCTGAGTAGCAGCGACTAGGACACGTGCTAGGTTGACAAAAGGGCTGCCTCCTTGTTCCTTAACATGGCGATAGAAACGTTTACCAGCAAGGAAAATTGCCAGGCCAAGGATGTTGCAAGCCATAGATATACCAAAACCCCATGCCCAACTGATATTGTCTTCCACATAGACGATGAACGCGGTGCTTAAAGCCCAGCACAAGTAAAAGATGAATATGTACCAATCAAAGAACATTGTTTGATGTTTTGGCTTATCAAATTGATAAGCTCCCATGGGTGCAACTGTAAAACGCGTGCCCCCGACCCCTATAGATGCTAGTGCTAGAGACACATACAAAAATACATATTGGTTTGTTGAAGGATTTGTGCAGAGACTGGATCCATCACCACATGCTAGAGGTCTTAATGCATCAATTACTACTGTCAATAGTAGAAGGAATATACCCTGCAAATGCAAAACAAGAAATCAAAAATATGGTTCTTGGATCCTTACTAAACTCAAGTCTTTGTAACACGAAAGTTAACAAAAACACATCTGAAGTATGACTCTTTTTGCGAGTTTCAAACCTAAACTATCAAATGTTTGCTTTTTCTCCCTGAACTATCACCAACTATTTATCAAAACATACCTCGAAGGTTGACTAGACCAAATGCTTCAATACAATCACCAAAAGGTACATGACAACTTAATTTGCCTATAAAAGTCCGTCCACATGACAACTAACTCATTAATTTCGAGGTGTGGTTTGATAAAAAGTTGGTGATAGTTCAGGTAGAAACCACAAACATCGGATAGTTCAAATAGAATACTCGTAAAAACGTGATACAGTTACTAAACTAATTATTTCTATACCAGAGCAGAGATAAGTGAAGAGATCCAAATGACAGAAAAACAGCCAAGATAAGAGTCAGCAATGATCCCACCAACAATGGGAAAAATTGTTGTCAATCCATTGACAACATTGAAAACTTTAGCAGCAGCAATGCTCTTCATATTGAACTCATTTATCAGAAAAACAATCAGATTGCTTGTCCACCCTCCGGCCGCAAGCGATAACCCCGCCATGGTTGCTGAATTTAGCAATCAAAAATCCAAGATTTGAAGATTATGAGTTGCTACATCGACATTAAGTTAAATATACAATAATAATAACTGAGTCCACAGTCACCTGTTACATTGTGGATAGTTAAAATGAACTCATTGCTTTCTACTCGAATCATGTATGCATACGAAATTTTTTTAAGTGAGTGACTATAAATTTTGAATTCGACTCTTGACGTAAACGTACCTATAATAAATGGGAATGTTATCCAACCACCATTTTTCCTAGTAGAAGAAGACTGCATTGCTACTTCATCAACATGAATTACTGAATTTTCCATTGCTAATTAGGTTGCAAGTCGAGTTGAAAGAAGAAACACATATTATATAGTTTTTACTTGCTAAGGTTTCCTATTATCTTTTATTTATTTAAATATATTGAAGGAATTTTTTATTTTTTTAGGATATATTATTTGGAGAACGTGGCCCTTATCATATAGTTTCTGGATCTAACTAGTTGCACAGAAATTCATACGCCATGAATATGATTGAACATACTCTCTCTGTTCGATAATAATCATGATGTTTCCATTCTTGAGAGTCAAATCATAACAACAACAACAAACCAAGTGAAATCTTACCACTACCTTGTAGAGGCAGAAAGACGGTTTCCGAAAGACCTCGAGAGTCAAATTATGAACTTTTATTAATATTTTAAAATATATTTTCTTATCACAAGAAAAGTTGTTACTTGTTGCAGTACTTATTGTATAATATACTATAAAAAATACTAAATTGATCTTATTCAATTTAGCTTCGAAAATGAATCAAATTGACTTTCAAAAGGAGAAACATAGCATACAACTAATTTGAGACAAAGAAATTGATTTTGTACGTCACTTATATATTTTGTTTTATAACATTTTAATAAAAGATTTCCATTTTTCTCTGAAAAGTGTCATTTTCTTATATTCAATTTGTAAGTAGTTAAAGAACAAGTTGAATTTAATTAAATGAAGTCTACATAAATAAAACGTTAGGCGTACCTAATGTCTGAATAAATAAATAAATAAAAGGAGTTGAATGCGGAAAAAACTATAGATTGTCTGCACTGAATAATATTTGGAGGACTTAGCATTAAACTATACAAAAATAAACAGAAAGTCATCTCAGTTATACTAATTTCTTCCTAGTTAATGATTGAAGAATAATTATTAGAAAATTAATTAGCCATTTTCTATGTTTCGTTGTTAGAAAATATTTTTCAAAGACAAAGCTTTTTTCACATGAGGTAAAATCATGACTTTCTTCACTTTTGGACGTAAACTATCGGTCGGGCTATCGAACACGGGTTTGAATTACGAGTTGGATCAATCTGCAAATCGAGCGAGCTCCCCTTGCATGCAATGATGTGGTGGTAAACCTCTCATTCTAATTCAGTGCCCTCCGAACCATGCGGGAAGGTTTCCCTTGATCTTCCGCGGGAACATATGTCCGAACAGGCCTGAAAAAAAAGGTAAGGTCTCGATTTCCTTTGTCACTCAAGTGTACGGCATCTCCCCTCTACAATTATCTAAACTCTTAACTTTTTGTTATTTAATTTCATATTTTATTCCATAAATAAAGTATCAAATGTTGCATTATTATATCGTGATTATTCTATTTCTTATGTGTCCAATCAAATATTTGTATTATTTTATGCTAAGATTAATCATGCATTAATAAAATATATAACAATCAATTATGCCCTAATCAATTTGTTGACTAAGTATCAAATAAGACTTTCGAATCTTACAGTCTTAAATTAAAGATGTGTATAATCTTTTAAATCGTATAGTCTTAAACATGTCACATTCTCTCATATAGAATGTCAGATGAAGAACTTACTAAATACAGAAAGAAACATCACTATTCTTTCTTCAAAGAGCTTATCAACACTTGTAACTAAAGAAACCTCAATACTTATACCATGATGAATATACATGCTTATTTGAGAGATAAACAATGAGTATCATTTACTAGGCGCGATATTTGGTTTGTTATCGACATTCTTATACTTGTACAAGGAAGCACACACGACGTAATACATGAAGTTAGATGATCCCAGGATGCAACAAAGCCAGAAGACATGATCAATTCTCCCCTTGTTGATATTGTCTGGTAACCATCCTGATAGTCGTTGAACAAGATCAATCAAAGTATTCCCCAAATAGTATGCGATACCAATAAACAATGAAACCATTGCAGTCGATGTACTCTTCAAGGATGTTGGAAATTCTTGGTAATAAAACGCGATATGTCCTGGAAAATGAAATCCTTCTCCAATTCCATTAAGAGCTAGTTGTGGCACTAGCCAAAACACCGACATTGGAACAATGTCATTGTTTTGGCCTTGGAGTTTGTGAGTCCTGGCGATCCTCAATCGTCTAGATTCAACCAGGGCGGAAACAGCCATGCTAATTATAGTTATAACATGGCCTATTCCGATACGTTGAAGAGGGGTGAGAGTAAAGCTAGTGTACTTAGCTAGAAAAGGATACAAAAACCTGTCAATGATGAATATGGCTATACATGTAAATAGCAAAATGAAGACGGACATAGAACCAGCTGGGATCTCGAAATGAGGTCCAATATGGCGGTCCATTTTGAGAGCCTGAAGTATTAACAGACTCGTTTGTATGACTAATTGAGTCGATATAAGAAAACCACTAGCCCATAGAGGGAAAAGCTTGATCAAGCTTTTCAAATCTTCAACTTGCTGCACTGTGCATAGTCTCCAAGGATTACTAATCAATCCGTCTGGTTTAGTGTCTCCCTCAGTAATAAACGCAGCACAATTCAAGAACCTGTACACGAAGACTCGATCAGGTAACCAATTTTGACATAGTATATACATATAAAAGCAGAGCAAACAGGGGAAAAAAGACGTTTACTTGAAGGATTTCGTAGGAATTTGAGTTATTGGATCATGATAGTAGTGTTGAGTTTGTTCTGAAAGAGGGACTCTCCATTTCTGAATGGCGGCAACTATAACACGAGCTAAGTTGACGAAAGGGCTACCACCTTGTTCCTTAACATCGCGATAAAAACGTTTCCCAATGAGGAACATTGCCAAGCCAAGGATGTTAAATGCCATAGAGATACCATAACCCCATGGCCAACTAACATTGTCCTCTACATAAACAATAGCTGTGGTGCTAATGCCAAAGGACATGTAAAAGGCGAATATGTACCAATCGAAGAAAATTGCTTGATGTTTTGGTTTATCGAATTGATTGGCTCCCATGGGTGCTATTGTAAAGCGTGTGCCCGCGACACCTAGTGATGCTAATGCCAGAGCCATGTATAATACCGCGTATTGGTGTGTTGACGGGTTCGTGCAGAGACTGGATCCATCATCACATGGTGGAGGTCTTAGTACATCAATTGCTGATGTTAACAATAGAAGCAATATACCCTGCAACTCCAATTGAAGAAATAAATATGGGGTTCTTGGTTATTTTCCTACTAAGTTGCTCAGACTCTTCACTTTCAGTGCTACACCCGTGTCGACATGACAAGGGTGTGGTACCAGTATCGGAATTGGATACTTTGACCAAAATCGATGTAGAAATTCAAAACAAATACATATGATTTCTATAATCAGAACAAAAAAACTAAGGGGAAATTGAAGAAAATGGAATAACTTATATATAGAAATTTCTACGTCAGTCCTTTTCCTTTTGTCTCCTTCTTGAATTCTCCTCTTGATCAATACTTTCTCCTCGGAATACCTAGTCTTTTTTCTACATAATTTAGACATTCAACTCTACTTTTAGTACTTTGAATTATTTTTAACCAAATCTTAAAATTCAGATTATGAAGGATCCGACCTCTAAATTCACACATGTTAGCGTACACTAGCACCTGAGTCTGAGCAACTTAAGATGAAACTAATGAGGGAGAGTTTGTTTCTATACCAAAGCAGAGATAAGAGATGAAAACCAAATGACAGAAAAACAGCCAAGATAAGAGTCAGCTAGGATTCCACCAACAATGGGGAAAAGTGTGGTGCATCCATTGATCACATTGTAAACTTTAGCTGCTTTGATACTCTTCATGTTGAATTCATCTATCAAATAAACAATCAGGTTGCTTGTCCACCCTCCAGACGCAAACGATAAGCCCGCCATGGTTGCTGACATTACCAATCAAAACATTCAAGAATGTTAATGAATGTCGTAGTGAGAATAGAGAAAACAAGTTTCATAAGTGACATTCTGAGTTCATTGTCTCCTTGAACCCTCCATTGCCCCCCCGCCCCCCCCCCCCCCAAAAAAAAACGCTTACCATCATGCCAAAACACATAGCTGATAGCAAAGAGACAACTTCATTCATTTCTTGACTAACCCCAAGTAGCAAGTTTGATCATAACTCCAACTTGGACCACCCAACCCCTTTCGTGGATTTTGTCATAGGCAGGATGCTGGTGTTGCCCACTGGGGCGAAGCTAGGCGGGGGTTCATAGGTTCGAACAAACCTAGTAGCTTTTCTATAGATCCTATATTTTTACTAAAAAATTAAGTAATAACTTTTGAATTCCTAACAAATCTGATTGACAACTCAATGGTAAGGAAGGGGAAGGAAATTTAGAATCCCCAAACTTCTAATACTAGCTCCGCTTCTGGACTTGCCCAACACCTTGACCACCCTATTAAAACAATATTTTCTGGAAGACATTTTCCTTCATACCAAAAACATTCAAAATTTTGAATTCGACTCTCAACCACAGGACAAAAAAACATACCTATAATGAAGGGGAAGGTTATCCATCCGCCATTCTTTCGACGCGTAGAAGACTTCATTATTTCTGCTTCATCAACATCTCTTACTGAACTTTCCATTGCTAATTGCAGGTCAACTTGGAAACAGAGATATTTGTGTCTATACTTTTATGGGCAGTTTGAAGTTATAATATTGTAGTAGCAGGCAAATTTTATCCAAGACTTGCACGCCATACTTTTATTTGCATTTTATAAATGTTCAATGATTAGGATTATATTATTTTAATAGCATTGATTGGTCACTTTTTGATCCCATCTTCGATAAAATAATCATTATTTTGAAGTTTTTCTTGTGCTATTTTTTAATTATTGGAATTAAAGTAATTATTCATTTCAATTTATGTGATATAATTTAATGTGACACAAATTTAAGAGATATAAGAAGATTTTACAATGTTTAAAACTATATTTTCATAGACTTTTTGCTAATTAAATAAGACCTAACATGGATAAAATGTTAGAATTCATAAGTAGTTTTCTTTGTTAGTTACCTTTAATTTACCTATTTTAATTTATATCACACTCTTTTTATTTTGATATGTTTAAAAATGTTTGATGTCATTTTATTTTATAAAACTTCCACACCTTTGGGATTCTTACATATTTTTATTTTGATATGTTTAAAAATGTTTGATGTCATTTTATTTTATAAAACTTCCACACCTTTGGGATTCTTACATATGTAATTAATAAACTATCCAACCTTTGACTTTTGATGTGATGTTTTTTCTACCAAATTATTATTCCCTTCATTTGAATCGATGTGGTATCGTTGATATTATGAGAGTTAATTAATTTTTTAAAATTAAAATTTATTTATTTTGAGAATATTTTAAGTTGTTAAGTATTATGATCATTTATAGTACTTTTTAAAAAAATAGATAAAATTTGTTTCAAAAAACTTATAATTTTTATATTTAAATTCACGATCAAAGGTTTGAAATTTTAATCTCAAAATTTAAATTGGGCAAACTACTTTAGTTATTGTCTTAATAAGATATTTCTTTCATCGTTAAATATAATATGTAAGACAAACTCTCTTACGTAAAATCTTTTTTATTTATCAAGAGTCTCATGGAACAATTTATTTATCTTTTTTATTTATGATTATACTTTATTTTCTCATACTCTACTTAAAATTATACTTAATAAATTGTTGTTGTAAGTTAAATTCATTTGTTAAACTTTTCCATTTTGGACAAATCCCACCATTTTGAACAGAAAAAATGTCAACCTATTTGTCTTTTGCGACAAAGAAAGTCAACAATATTGTCCAATTTTCAATCAAAAATCATACATAGGCCATGTATATTTTATTTTATTTATTTATTTAAATAGCATAGTCTATGAATTGATTAGAGAGATTAAAGCACCAGATATATTTTATTTATATGAGCACAAACCAAATTCAAAAAAAGGGTAGGTTCACCTAAATAAAATAAGAATAAATAAAAGGAGGGTGAATGCGAAATGTTATCGAACATCAATCAAGTTGCATAACATTTTGTTGTTTTTCTGTAAACCTATTTCAATTAATTCTATGAGCATTGTAACAAATAAAAAATTTCATAATAATAATATAATTGTTGCTAACAATAATATGAATGTCAATGGTTACAATAAAAAAATATAATTAATGAGGCTAGTAAGGCTGGGAACAACATGACCTCAATCAGTTTTTGCAACGCATTAATCACTAGACACCCCTTGACTAAGGTTGGATCCGCCCCTGTTTATAAGCAACACTCTATATAAATACCGCTAAAAACTTTAGCGACTCTAATTGCAATGACATTAACTTAATTATCACTAAGTATTTTAACGACAATATATCACCTCTCACCAACAATATTATCAGGTGATTAACTCTATCTACTTATACTAGAATAGATGAAAAGAAATTATCTAAGTATTTTTATCAAGTTGCATAGTATAATAACACGTTCTCAATAATTTTTGGAGGACTCGTATATTAAATTATTATATAATTAGAAGAAATCAAGTAGGATATTTTCCACCTAATCCAAGTTTATAAAATGCTGGCACCTACCCTGATGATCGAAACTTACGTATAAGAAAATTCTAGATAATTTAACCATATATTCTAAATATTTTTCTAAAGTAATAATCAGTGGCGGAGCTATAATATACTGAGGGTGTTTGGAAAATTATGTCGTATATATAAGTAAAATGCTATTTAAAATGATTAAATCTAATATTTTGAACACCCTTAACTCAATAAGATGTTGCGGCGCAATGGTGTTAAGTTCTCCTGCTCACACTGCAGGTGCGGGTTTGAATCCCCACAATTATGTTTTTTATTCATTTTTAATTGAACTCTCCTTTTTTTTTTTTTTTACTACTCTAAGTTATTAACTTGCACCTTTAATTGTCTAAGCTAATTAAATTACTTTCAAAATAATAATTATTATTTTTGAACTAATTCAAATATTATTCATCAAAATGATTTTTAATTAGAACCAATTGAATTTTCAATGAAATTGACTTTTTACTTCTTTTCATTAAAATTTGAAATAAAACTTAAATGTAATTATTTAATTTAAAATTAATAAACAAATTTCAAACTATTTTTATAAAGCTGCTAAAAGCAAATAAAAGAACACCTCGTTTGATTCTACTTCTATTATTCATGTCTCGTTATTGTTGTCATCGCTAGAGATTAATGGAAGCTTTAAACGTAAAAATGATTTCATTTTAAGCTTAATCCCAACCCTCCCCCCCCCCCCCCCCCTTTTTTTTTTTTTTTTTGTTTTGCTTTAAGCACAAATATTAAAGTTAAATATTATGCAATTTGATTTTCTGGAACATTTATTCGTAAACAAAAGTAATATATATTAATATTACATAGTATAATTTTAAATTTTTCAGTGCATCCATTTATTGAAAAAAAAATTGTTTATGTAATACTTGAACACCCTTCGTAAAATTTCTAACTCTGCCAATGACAATAATGAGAAAATATTAACTTTTGTTCACTTATTTAATGAGATTAATTCTTGTATTTATAGCCCAAGATAATTATTTGACCACGCAACTGATGATTTTATGCAGAATTTTGTACAAACAATATTAACTTATTATCACGATTTTATTAATAGTACCAATCAAGGTCCAATAATTTTGTACAAATATATTTATTATTTCATTATTTATATGAATTTGGATTGAGCAACGTTACAAGTGGTAACCCGAATCTAACTCTTTCATATAGTTTATTATTAAGTCCTCCAATAATTATATTAAGAACAGATATGTTTATATTCTATAGTTTTTTTGCATTCACCTCCTTTTATTTATTCTGACTCTAGGTACCCTAACATTTTGTTTATTATAGCTTCGTTTAATTAAATTCAATTCATTCTTTAATATTGTTCCTTCTGCTTCAAATTAGTTGTGATGATTCTCTTGTCGAAAGTCAATTTGACTTATTTTCGAAATTAAATTGAATTAGATCAACTCAATATGTCATATTTGAAATTCAGATATTCAAAAACTAAATGATAATTATTAAGTACTACAAATTACAACTTTTAGCATGTTAATTTGTTGAGAAAAATATAATTTAAAATAGTATTGATTAAAGTTCACATAGTTTTGACTCTCGAAAAGTGAAACATGACAACTAATATGAGACGAAGGAAGTATCTAATATTAATAACAATATGGACCACGTTCTCCATATAATATACACTCAAAAAAATGTTGCTGAAATTTTTTCCTTCTATATATTTTTTAGAAAAAAACATAAGAATTCATAGCAAGTAGCAATGGAAAATTCAGTAATTCATGTTGATGAAGTAGCAATGCAGTCCTCTTCTACTAGAAAAAATGGTTGATGGATGACATTCCCCTTTATTATCGGTACGTAAACTTCGCTCATCTAAAACAACCTAAATAGTGTGATATTGTCCATTTGAGATCATAACTCATGATGTTTTTCCCCGGAGTTTGTGTTTTAATATTCTTTTTACATATGTAAAAGGTAGTGAGTTCAAAACTTAAGTTAACGATAGGAATTCATAAACCAACTCTCTTGTTAGTTGAGTTGATTTCTCCAATGATCACTAACTTATAAAGTCATTTTTGGTTATTTTTGTTACAAACTGTAAGCTTAGTGAGTGACCAACGGTGAAATCAACCCCTTGAAAAAAAAAAAAAAAGATCCAACAATTTTGTTACATTTTCAGGGTATATTGCTTCTATTGTTGACAACAATATTTGATGCATTAAGACCTCAAGCATGTGGTGATGGATCCAATCTCTGCACAAGCCCTACAACAAACCAATATGTATTTTTGTATGTGTCTCTAGCACTAGCATCTATAGGGATCGCGGGCATGCGTTTTACAATTGCACCCATGGGAGCTAAACAATTTGATAAGCAAAAACATCAAGCAATATTCTTTGATTAGTATATATTCATCTATTACTTCTGTTGGGGTTTAAGCACCGCGTTCATCGTCTATGTGGAGGACAATATCAGTTGGGCATGGGGTTTAGGTATATCCCTGGCGTGTAACATACTTGGCTTGGCGACTTTCCTTGCTGGTAAACGTTTCTATCGACATGTTAAGGAACAAGGAGGCTGCCCTTTTGTTAACTTAGCACGCGTGGTAGTCGTTGCTACTCAGAAATGGAGAGTCCCTCTTTCGAAACAAACTCAACACTACTACCATGATCCAAATGGCAAAACCACATTAGTTCCTACCAAATTCTTCAAGTAAACATCTTCTTGATAGGACCGAAATAAGCAAGTGTAATGCGAAAGCTAGCAAAGCAAGCAAAGCAAACCTCGAAAGACCACGAGTAAGAAGACAAACGAGAAACACACCAAAAAGATAGATTTAACGCGATTCGGTCAATCGACCTACGTCCACAAAGGAGATGAGCAATCCACTATAAATATGAGCGTACAAAATATAGAGAGAAACAACCTCAACCAATTCACTCAGAATACAAGGAGGTACACAAAATTCTCCTCCATAACCGCAACTCTCAAAACCCTAGGACTACATTGTGAATGTTAATTAAGTTAGAAGGAACAAGCCTATATTTATAGAGTACTAAAACGAAAGGACTAGTCAAAATATTAAAATCTTTTCCTAAAAAGAAAACTTATTTATGGTAAGATATCAGGGCAAATAAACCTCAACAAATATACTCTACCTGATCAAGTTGTCGTGTATAGGTTCTTGAATTGTGCAGCTTTTATTACTGAGGGAGATACCACACCAGACGGTTCGATTAGTAGTCCTTGGAGATTATGCACAGTACAACAAGTAGAAGATTTGAAAAGTTTGATCAAGCTTTTCCCTGTATGGGCAAGTGGTGTACTACTATCCATTCAACTAGTCATGCAATTTAGTTTGCTAATACTTCAGGCTCTCAAAATGGATCGCCATATTGGACCTCATTTCGAGATCCCAGCTGGTTCTATGTTAGTCTTCATATTGTTATTCACTTATATAGCCATATCCATCATTGACCCAATACTAAACCCCTTCCTATCTACGTACACAAGGTTTACTCTCACACCTCTTCAACGCGTCGGCATAGGCCATGTTCTAACTATAGTGTGCATGGTTGTGTCCGCGTTGGTTGAGTCTAGGAGACCGAGGGTTGCTAGATCACACCATCTCCAAGGCCAAAAGGATGGTATCGTCCCAATGTCTGTCTTCTGGCTACTGCCACAACTAGCTCTAAGTGGAATCGGAGAAGGATTCCATTTTCCAGGACATTTCGTGTTTTATTACCAAGAATTTGCAACATCCTTGAAGAACACCTCAATTGCAATGGTTTCGTTGTTCATTGGTGTTGACACCCAATTTTGGACCTCCACTATATAGATTAATCATTGAACTTCTTCAATTTCAAACGAGTTAAAATAATTAGTTTTACAAAACTTTAAGAAAAAATATATAGTCAGCAAGTTATTTTAAATAGTTTCGTCACTTTTTATAGTTTTTAGATAATATATATGTTTTACATAATTATGTATATAATTAGTATATTCTCTGAATATTCGAAAATCATCTAAAAAAATATTTATTTTAATTAAATATTTGGTTAAATATTTTAGTTATATAATATTTTATATTTTTTTTAAATAATTAGTTTATAATTAAGTTAATTATTTTATTTCATTAAGATTAAGAAGCTCATTAATTAATTAATCTTAATTCATCGTGTTCAAATTCTAACCAGGTTCACTATTCGGCTATATTTTGAATTCAATTGGCTATAATTGCAATCGATTAGGTCAAATGACCAATTCCAATCCAAACTCTTTCCTTACCTCACCTTAAACCCATCTAAGAATCAAAATTGGGCCTATTTTTCAGCCCAATTCCAATTCAATACCCATTTTCCTCTATTCCCAGCCAGCCCGTTTTTTGCCTTCATCAGCCCATCGAAAGACCCACCCAATACAACATACATCAGCAGCTATAGCAGACGCCCAAACCAGACGACCCACCCCTGCGTCTTTTTCTTGCTTCACAAAATCGGATGACCCCATCTCATCCAAAACCAAACACTAGACGAAATCCCAACGAAAATTGTGCTGCAAACTCGGAAATCTCGCCTAACTACCCTGCAGAACCCATACCCTAGCAACCTCAACGTCAAACCCTCACGTCTCATTTCCCCCATTTTAAGGGATTTTCAAAGCTTTCTACTATTGTGTTGAAAAGGGGCAGAGGAATTCGAATTTTGAATTCGAAATTTCATTTGTTTTCCCCCTAATCAGTCCTAGTCTTCCCTTATAAATAACCCTCTGCCCTCAGTGATTGAGGAGGGGGTGGAGAACAGTTGGATTTTAAGGTCATATACGAAAAATAGCTTATGAAACGGTTTTTGAGTTTAGTTTTAAAGCAATAGTCGTTTTACCCAAGAAAAATTTCAAGCAATTCTCTAATCATAAGTTCCAAGGAAATCTCTGTTCGTAGCTGGTTTTGAACTTCTTGGCTTGCTATTATTATTTGAATCTTGTGGTAAAAGAATCACTGTCCAAAGCTCATTGTTCCAGGTTTCGCTACCCCCTAAAAGGTAATACTAATTTTGATTCAAACGCCTTTCGTGCTTAATGCTCTGTTATGTGATTCTCAAGTGTATAAGCTATTTATATGTCGGTATTTCTAGAATTTTTGTTTTTTACTGATGATCGTAGATTAGTATGTAATTGGTTTGCTTATTCGAAATGTTTTTTTGTCTTCTTTCGCTCAAAGTTGGGTTGATCCCATTCAATGTCGAGATGTTTTCCTCCTATTAGTGTTCGTTTACTCCATTACATGATTTCGTCTTATTGCTTATGATTTGTGGTTTGGTTTGAAGTGTCGTTTCATTTATGAGCTGATTTTCGTTTCTCGACTAGTGTAAATTGTGTAGGTAGATTGGTTTGTTGTTTTATCTTTTCTCTTCTTTTCGTTGTGCCGGTTGGTTGGGCTCATTTGTTTTGATTTTGGGTTGATTAATACATGCCTCTTCGATTTTGAAATAAGATAATTGATTATTGTATTTTGGGTCTTATATAGCTAAATGGAGATTGGGTATGTGATGTTCATTGTTATTTGCCCGTTCTTGTTTCTTGGTGTCCAAAATGTTGATGTATGTGAAGTCATCGAGTCTCTAAGATCAAATGTACATTTTGTAGAAATTGCTTTGATGTACAAATTATATTTGGTAGCCATGATTCATTGAATAGGTATTACCTTTGAATTCCTTTGAGATGTAAAAATTGTAGTGACCTAAACTAACATTCCGGACATCGCATACCTTTAGATATACTTATCCGTGATTGCACTAGTAATGTTCTCATGAAGATGATGTAAGTTTCATATGTATATGCTGCTCATGTTGCCTAGTGAAGTTTAATGTGTGTTCCATCAGATTTATGTAGCCTTGGGTAGGGGATATATTCATTATTGCACACTGCTTGGTCTAGTTTCCCAGTTCATATTAGTGTTTGTTGTTGAAATTCGGTAAGTAATATTGTGAAGACATCTTGTCAAAATTGTTCCTCATAATGAGTTGTTATATTTTACTGCCATAAACATGCACTAGTAAATTCTTGGCAAACTTGATCACTGTATTGGATTGGTTTTGTTGGCACTTCAGTTAATTCTAATTAATTATGCCCAAATTTTATCTCATTTTTTATATCAAATAAAATAAAACCAAGTTACAATAATAGTTTGCATTTTGTGAACTTGGAGTTTATGCATTGCCTTCATGTGCTTGCATTTTATTTCATTTTCTTTTTTTGTTATTGTGTTGAGTTGTTATGATCCATTTCTCCGTCCTAATTGTTTCATCTTGTTTTCTTTGCATAAATTCTCTCGGATCGAGTCCTTCGGACTCCTCTTTGCCTTATATTTCGAGTCGGGGTTTGAAGCCCAATGCTTTCCCTATTTATTGAGTCGACCCCTATATATTCGGAAGCGGTTACAGGTTCCGGAGAGCCAATGAACTGCTGGAAATTAGTTCATAAATGTTCAAAAGCCCAAGAAATGGGCTGTATACATAATGTATACAATATTTATACACTGATATACAGTTTTAGGGCAGCAAATATGTATGCAAAAATGAAAATACAGGTTGGAGGCGTCAGAGCAGGCTGTATATAGTTAATATACGGTTCGATATACAGAAAAAAGGCTTAGAAACGACCTGCATACAACAATATATGACGTATACACAGGGTCTCAAAGGGCAGACTTTAAGCTGAAGCCCAAATCAGTTGCAGCAGGCCCAAGAAGGCCCAAATTCATTTCTCCTTTACTCTTTACTTATTCAATTGTGTGATTATTATTTTTTATTATTATTATTTATTTAACTCTAACTTTAAATAACTTAATTGAACTCCCTAGAAGATGAACAATATTCTTTTTGTTAGTTTATCTTAATATAATTTATTTTTTTATCAACTCTTGTACTTTTATTGAATATATTTAGTCAAAACTTTTATTTATTTATTTTTCAATCGAGTTAAAATAGTTTTTCATGCTTTAACCAAATTAGTTCAAATATTATTAAAATAGTTCAAAAAATAAATTTTAATTAATCTAGTTTTATCAAAACTCTAATCACTTTTATTACAAGTCAAATGTTTTATTTTGGATTCTTTACTCTAAAAATAAAAATTAAAAAAAATTAAAAAATGTGGCATATGAAATATTGTAAATTATTATTTTTATGTTAAATCACTTTTTTTTTTAAAAAAAGTCAAAAAAAAAATATATTTTAGTCAAGTCGCAGGACAACCGCATGTTGGTGGGCACTTCGAATGCTTAAACCCTTCTCGATATTTTCAAATGATTTTTTTTTCTGTTTAAATCTTTGAAAATTATAAGTTTTCTTAATTTCTTTAAAATAAATTAAGTGGCAACTCTTTTCTAAGTATTTTTCTCAAATTGTTTCATACTTAGAACATTTCAAAAAGTAATTTTTTCTAAAGATAGGAAAATTACGGCATAACAATTGGGATTGCATTCTATCTAGGGAACGTGTTGATTGATGTTGTTCAAAGAGAAACAGGATGGTTGCCTGATAATATCAGTGATGGGAGAATGGACAATGTATTCTGGCTTTGTTGTGCCCTGGGATCAATAAACTTCATATATTTCCTTCTTGTTGCATCCTTTTACAAGTACAAAAATATGGACAACAAACCAAATGATGTTCCAAGTAAATGATGTACTACTTGTAAAGAATAATTCAGGTACATAAATATGTCGTCTAATTTGATTTCAGTTGACATCTATGTCATCCCAGATAAATAATGTAAATTGGTGTTTTGTGGAGCAAGAAAACTATTGTTGAGATATGAGCTGATGATGAAGCAAAAAGAGTACAAATTAAAGCTGTTGGGATTAATAAAGGGCAGATTAGTCTTTTCCAAAAGTTAGTTATAACTAACTCTCTATTAGTAGGTTCTAGAAGTTAGTTACTCAATGTAATAGAAATGAGCTATAAATACTAGTCTTACACTGATGTATTACTCAATCTTTGAACTCAAACAATGAGAGTCTCTCCTTTAATGTTAGCTCCTTGTTAATGGAATTTTTCTGTTAATTATGCTTTTTGTCACTTACGTTCAACTATCAATTAGCAATTTGTTGCTTTGCAATGTTGATGTGGATTAGTGGAACTAATAATTATTATTTATAAGAGATCGAACCCTTTTTTTTTTTGGTTTATTTATTAGAGAACCAATTCCACCTCTATGGACCTAGTAGATTAAGGGAAAGAAGATTCAATTTAAAAGTGTGGTTAATATCAAAAGTCAAGCTACTAATAATTATTATTTAGATGCTTTTCATTTCAGAATAAGGATCGCTTTAACTTTTTTTTACAACTCAATAAAAAATAAAATATTAAATGCCCTTATTTATTCGATGTTTTTAGAATCAAGCTCTATTAAAAACTGATTTTTTAATAAAAATACAGTTGAAAATAAAGTACTAATTATTATCTTAAATTCCTAAAGCAATAATGATTTTAGAAGAATATTTTTACTAAAGCAACACTTAAGACGAAGGGAGTAGTAATCAATAAGTACTATGAGGGGAATTACATTACAATATCATAATCCAATTACAATAAGAAATTAAAAAGTATCCTACTCAACACATTCTAATTCGTTCAAATAAATAAGTTAATAATAAGAAAAGGAGAAAAAAAAACATCTTATTTGATGCGATCAAATGATTTTTTTTTTCCCTTAACGTAGTGAGATTTACAATATATTGAGTTCTCTCATAACGTTTTTCGGATTCAAATTTCCTAAATCAACCCTTCAAGTTGAGTCATATAGACTGTAGTCAACCTTCATAAAAATACATCTACAATTGCATGATGATATTAGTCTCATGTGGATTCCAATTTTTGTGCATGATAAGCGGATGCGTATTTTCATTTCAGTAAATTTTTACATATAAATTTATTTTCTTTGTTGAAAATATTGAATTCTGATGAACCTATTAAAGCATATCAAAAAAATATCTCACTCTCTTAGCCCCCATTCCCACCACCCTACACATCTACCTGTTACGCCCACTATGCCACTTTATCTAAATGTACAAATATATTTAGAATAATATTTTTATTTATATACCAAATACTAAAAATATATGTACTAAATTTTCCTATAAAAATATTTTTCAAAAAATAATTTTCTTTCATACCCACACCTTAAATGTATTTTAATACATTATATTCAGGTTTCTTCAAGACATCAAGGAACTATAAAATTAAGTGCTTGCTAATCAATATTAAAATACTGAGTAACAAATATGTGCAATATTTTTTTTTACCTCCTCCTTAGAACTTCCATCCTTTTTTTCTCAACTCATAATCTTAGCTTAGGATTTAAAGGAAAGATCATTTATAAACAACTCTTTCTGATCAAAATATAATGTCTAAATTATATATATATATATATATATATATATATATATATATATTATAGGTATGTATATTATATGTAAATTATATTTAAATATATTAAACTTATATATTTTATAAACTAAATCAATCAAAGATATTCAACTATAATCATCTCACTATGTTGTAGCATAGCATCAGTGCTTCAAGCATTTATTTTTTAGGAAAGTATTAAAAACATTCTTAAATTTTGCATGAATTATTATTTTTCTCTCTGAACTAGTGATAGCCTTAAAAACACTCATTTATACACCATCGATCTTGCAACATAAGTGAAATACACTCTTAAATTGATCTTGTCAAGCTTAGGAGTGTTTTCAACAATTCTCTCAATTTTTTATTAACAGCTTCATGATTCATGCTCCTACAATAATTTGAGACCACTTGATATGGTCAGTGGCGGAGGGAGGATTTTCATCAAGGGGGTTCAAAAAAAAATAATCACGTAAATAATATCCACAAATAAACGGGTCGAATCGGATATAAACGGGTTGGATTAAACGGTCGAATCAAGAAAAAAAGGGTTTTTTAATATTTGACTTTATAATTAGGGATTAAACTAATATATCCTAAATTCCCAATCAGCGTTTTAATTTTTTGGAACTAAATATCATTTTCTGATTGCATTATTATTTTTTTAAAAAAATTAAAACGCCTAAAATATAAGCTGATAAAAAATACCTCTGCCCGAATTCAAATACACGACCTGGCGTGCAGTAGAGCGAATTCCTGAACCCCCAACGCCACTGAGCTACGCCTTTGGTGTATGTTCAGGGGGTTCAACAGTATATATATATACACGTAAATTAAAAATTTAATCTAGGGTAATTTTTCGACAAAGGGGGTTGATGCCCTTGGTTCAACGTAAATCCGGCCCTAGATATGGCATGTGGCAGATTGGGGTGTATCTAAGTTTAATTAATCAAGTAAAGAGTGTTTTAAAAGCTGTCAATAGTTTCAACTAATAATTTACGCCAATTTCAATAGTGTTTTCAATACTTCTCAAATTTTATTTTTTATATAAGTGGAAGCATCATTGGCTCAAAACTTTGCTTTGAAACAATTTCAGAATTTGCAGACAAATGATTAATGCTTTTTTTTTTTTAGTGCGATAACAAATTATTTTGCCCATTAATGATTAAATCTCTGAATGCTTGCACCCAACGTTCCAGAGAAATCATAAAATACACTTGCAATCGCACTATGATTTTCCTTTTATATATATAATCATATACTTTCTCGAATTTATTTTACTTGTCATCTTTTTTTTCTTTTTTTCTGTGTGTTTCTTAAAAATAGTATTAATTAAAAGGGTGATTTAATCATATTATCTTTATTTTATTTTATTTATTTCAATTTAATATTACTTTTCTTGTCACCATAATCTTAACTTTAAATATATTAATTCGAATAATTCAAATTTGCATTATATATGTAAGACTTATTAAAGAAGGAAGCATTTCCTGTTTATGAAATTATATTAAGAGCAAATGGATCTCATCCGTCCCACCCTAAGCCTTTTGAGAGAAAAGGAAGGTTGTGATTCTTTTGAGAAACGGAAGTGATAAGAGAATGGATATCGAATTTAACTCAACCCTATTTATCATCAAGTATTTTGTATATGTATAGAACTCAAGTAATATTATAAAGCCGTAGGCGATATATGTGTGCTAAATGATTAAATTACACAACGTAATAATTACAAAGTGGATTTTCAAACAGACTTTAAAAGAACAGGATAACAAAAATCAAACTGAACAAATACACATACTTGCCATAGAGACTGAACATTTTTACATGTACAAACAACAAGCATATATAACTCAGACTTCAAATCAATTAAAATTCTGAATCCGCCACTGCATACTCGATCGAGCCATGCTAGCTAGAATCACTTATTGAAAGCATTAGATGCACCATGATCAACCACTTTGTTCCCAACTTTTCTCTTGTAAAACCAAACACATAGTAAATAATACCCAAAATTCACCACTCCAACCACAGCAAACACCCAATAAAACTTGTCAATTCTCCCCTGATTTATGTCATTAGGTAACCAACTAGTCGTCCTTCGAACAAGATCAATCAACGCGGTGCTCAGATAAAATGAAACCGCGATGACTAACCATGTTAGGGCAGTTGAAACACTCTTCAACGACGTTGGAAATTCTTGATAGTACAATGATACTTGTCCTGGAAAATGAAATGCCTCACCTATCCCAATAAGAACTAAATGTGGCACGAGCCACAAGACAGAAATCCTGAATCCGTCTCTGTCTCTGACTTCATTAAGTCTTTTAGACTCTACTAAAGCTGCAACTCCCAAGCCAATAAAAGTAAGCACATGTCCAACTCCAATTCGTTTGAAAGGCGTAACATTGTGGCCAATCAATTTTTCCCATGCGGGGAAGAGAAATCTATCGAATATTGTAAGAAAAATCGAGGTGGTGACGAGTACAATGACGGGGATTGAACCAGCTGGAATTTGAAAATGAGGTCCTAAATGTCTGTCCATGGCCAAGGCTTGAAGTACAGACAAACTAATTAGGACCGCGATAGGAGTCGAAAGAAATATGCTTGATGAACACAATGGCAGAGTTCTCATTAGGCTTTTAAAGTCTTCTACTTCACTTACAGTACAGAGTCTCCATGGTTTCGCGATTGAGTCGTCTTGTTTAACATCTCCTTCACATTTTAACGCTGCACGATTCAAAAATCTGCATCACAAGTGAAGAGATCAATACATATTTATGTAAAATTTAATTTGGAAGGACGTGGCATTGACTCAAGTCGCCCATTTGCCACCTCTGAAATGATAACAAAGAAAAAAACGTAACAAATAGTGGTCAAAAACACAACTGAACTATTGCTTTTTCACTAGTTTCACACTTCAACTATCAGTTATTCCCATTCCCACATGGCACCTCAACTATCAGTTGTTTCCTTTTCCTACCTGAACGATGGTCATAGTTCAGATAGGAAAAAGGAACAACTGGTAGTTAGAGTGTGAAACTAGCGAAAAGGTGATAGTTCAGATGTGTTTTTGACTATTAACTCGAAAGATATGAACTCACCTAAAACTTCTTGAAGGTGCTATTGACATGGTTTGATCAACATTGGCATGTGGTCCATAATACCAATTATTCTCATCTAAAATTGGAAGTTTCCTTTTTCTAATAGTTGCCACAATCACATGAGCCAAACTAGTAAAAGGACTACCTTCAAGTTTAGCATAATGGTAAAATCTACTTCCACTTAAGAAAACAACTAAACCAACAAAATTGGTAGCTACACATACGAAATACCCAACTTTCCAGCTCACATTGTCTTCTATGTATACAATAACAGTTGCACCAATAACTGTCCCAATGTACATGGTGAAGAAGAACCAATTGAAGAACAAGTTTTGGTACTTTGAGTCGCGAAATTGGTTCGCGCCAATTGTTGCTATGTTGGTTCTCATTCCACCTAATCCGATGGAGGCCAACGCGATTCCTCCGTATAAGAAGGCAAATTGAAGTTTTGTTGGTGACATACAAATGCTTGAACCATTTGTGCATAGTTGTTGAGGCCTCAATGTGTCAATTGTTGATGTTAAAGCTAAGAAAACTATACCCTGTATGAGTTAAAGTTAGATGATCACAACTAATTTCATGATGCATTTATAAAAAAGGGCATTTTTGTAAAATTGGAGTTAAATTTGTTCGATAGTCATTCAAGTTTCAGTTTATTGCACTAAAATTATAAATTATACTTTTTGTGATAGAAAACATAATTGAACTATGTCTATGTATTATAGGAGAAAAAACACAAAACTCCAAAAATTGATAAATTCGACTCTCGAAAAAAGAGCATTTTTTTGTAAAATTAGAGTTAATTTTGTTCGATAGTCATTCAACTTTTCATTTATTGCACCAAAACTATAAAATTATACTTTTTGTGACACAAAAATAATTGAACCATGTCTATTCATATCATACGAAAAAGAAATAAAAACCGCTCCCCCACCCCCACCACCAAAAAAAAAGATTTGATGTATGAATAATCTACCAAACCACCTACACTAGCCGAGGAAAGTCTGATGTACAAAACAATCCACGTTAATAGTATACATGAAAGGGGCGTATTCAGATGATAATTTTAAAATCATAGGTGCACCCTCCTCTAAAGGAAAAAATGTATGAAGTAAGAATTGATCCCCTAAAAGTAAATAACTCAACAGTCAACACTTAACCAAGTGAACCACTTAAATTAGTCACTAACCGCACTCAAAAGAGATATGATGTAAATAATTTATCCAATTGTAAGTTGATAAAAGGAAAAAAAAATGTATGAAATGGAAATTAATCACCTAAAAGTACATAATTCAACAGTCAACACTCAACCAAGTGCACCACTTAAATTAGTCAATGACCACACCCAAAAGAGACATGATATAAACAATTTATCCTAATGTAAGTCGATAAAAGGAAAAACTGCATGAAGTAGGAATTGATCTCTGAAAAGTAAATAACTCAACCAAGTGCACCACTTAAATTAGTCAGTGACCGCATTCAAAAAGAGCCGTGATGTAAACAATTTATCCTAATGTAAGTCGATAAAATTAAACAGAAAAGTAGGGGATCGGATTACATACCAGTAGAGAGATTAAACAAGAAGTCCATACAACAGAGAAACAACCAAAGAATGAATCAGCAAGAATAGCAGCAACAACAGGAACAAAATTGACAGAGCCATTCATAATATTAGAAACTTGAGCAGCATCAATACTATTCATTCCAAATTCCTCAATTAAGTAAACTGTCAAGTTATTCATCCAACCTGCTGCTGCTATGTTCAATCCCGCTGTCGTTGCTACAAATTATTCAAAAACATAATTTAGTAAACGAAATAACAGTAACATTCTCTGTAACAACTTTACCTTTTTTGAGATGTTCGAGAAAACAGACCTATTGTAAAAGGGAATGTAATCCATCCTCCTCGTTTTCCGTGTCCAGATGAGCTTTTCAAGAGTTGTGATTCTCCATCCATATTTGAAAAATGAAAAAATGTGAGATGATTTTTTATAAATGCTCTGTTTCAGTTTATATATAGAGCTTTTATAGAAAGCTTGAAAGGTTTGTTTTTGTTATTTTTTTATTTTTTTACAAACAATCTTTCCTTTTAAGCAATAAACAAAAAAAAAAACAGTTTACTTTTTTCGTTCATTTTTACTTGTCTATTAAAATAGATGTTTATTTTTACTTATTTAATGTAAAAAGTTAAGAGATAATTGGAGCGGCTCATCAGGCGTTACGGCACTTGGAAGGCATCGACTCGTTATTCTTGTACTGCAAAGAGTGAGAGTTGTTTGTTGCTCTATGAAACCATCCTTATGCAGTCTGTTATTATTAATTATAGTCATTTTCAACAGTAAAATTGTTATTTTATTTAGGGAATAAGGATAAATATACCCCCAAACTATCATAAATGGTATGTCGATACCCTCCGTCATACTTTTGGGACATTGGAGCCCCTGCAGTTTAAAAACTAGAGCATATATGTTCTTCACTCTAACGGAAGACTAAATAGGGACACGTGGCACTATCTTATCCGTCCATCCGATATTTAATAAATATCGGATCAGTGGATAAGATTATGACAAGCGTATGTCCGCTAGTATAAAAGGTATATATGCTCTAGTTTTTGGACGACAGGGGCACCAATGTCCCAAAAGTATGACGGAGGGTGTCTGCATATCATTTACTATAGTTCGAGATATATTTGTTTTTTTTTCCTTTTATTTATTGATTCTGAAAAAATGTGTTAAGTTAATACTAGATCAGTAAAAATAAATGGAGGGAGTATATATAAATATAGAGTAGAGGTCGATAATAGAGGAGATTATATCTTAACTACTTGATTTTAAAAATATTTTAATTTCATTTGCCCAAAATTAATAATCATGATTCTTGTTGTAGGTATTTATTCATTTTCATTCGCTTTCTCTTTCTTGGTCCACCCTTAATAAAATAATTGAACAGGTGGGAGGCAGTGGAAGCCAATAATATATATAAAAGAATATAATCTATTTATATAGTTTAATTTTTTAATAAAAAGACGTCTATTGACACTTCTTGAATACATATGACTCCATCACTTATGGGAGGAAGCCTTACGGTAAGTAGTTACTTAAAAGTTTTGGCTCGATAAATATTTGAAATCACCAGTACTAATTGTTCAAATCATTTTATTAAAAGTTTTGACTCGACAAACATGCATATGAAAAAATCAATTAAAAATATTGAGTATAATCGAATTCATGATCCACAATACTATAGCTCCACCCTAATTTTTTTTAAATATAAGAGTGAATGCATGTGAAATGTTAGCAAAAACATCACATCATAATGTTAAATAAGAACTTGCATTATCAATTATTGATGAGATCATATTAGAAATTTTGAAGTTGATTCGCATGGCAATAGGATAATCATCTAAGTGGGATAATATACATATCTCATGGACTCAATTAATAGGTAGGAGCAGAGGAGGAGGTAAACGTTAGGTTACGAATTCAGCTAAATATTAAATTTAAAACTTAGTTATTAATATTTAAAGTTATTATTTTAAAACTCAAAATTATAAAATGAAAATTTTGATTTTGCCTTTAGTAGGTGGGATGGCACAAAAAAAAAATGAATGGGTAATTTTTTGCCAAAATTACAACCATTAACATGAACTCAATCAATATTTTCTCTAGTCAACTAGATTAAAATAAGATCCGCGTACCTTCTATTATTTCTCAACCCTATTTATAAAAATTTGATAATTATTGAGTGGAATCCACTAATCATCCATACAGATAGTGGTGCAATATTATATTATTTGGAGTGTTATAATGATCTAAATTTTTTTTTGGTATTAGCATTTTTGTAAGTAGTATATACTCAGTTTGTATTTTGTAAGGCTAAGATTTATGTACTCCTTTGTGTGATTAGTGATTTTTGGAATATATACAAATTGAGATTACATTTGAAAGTGTGGTTAATAACAAAAGTTTCTAAATAATTTATGTCAGCAATAATTAATCAAGAAGGGGAATCAAATTATGTTGAAAAATTAAAGAAAATCCCATGGTCAACGTTGAATAACCTTTTCTTATGATCTTTCATTATTTATCAAAAAAGTTACATATCTTTTTTAAGATGCTCAGATGGTCCAGTAAAAAAAAAATATTTAGATATTTCAGTGAGGAGGTGTGAGAGATTTATCATAGTAGAGTTAAAGAGATAGTGATAGGTCGAAGAAGTATTCAGTTGAAGTGATTAGACAATACATGACATATTTGCAGCTTATCGATGACATGACCTTAGATAAAAGGATATGAAGGTCGAGGATTATGGTAGATGATTAGTAGGTAGTGGAGCGTTGTCTGATTTTTCATATCAATATATATTATTATTATTACTCTCCAACTATATATCTTATTCTTCAATTTACTTTTTTTATGTGCTACATGTTACCTACACCAGATCTCACTAATGAAATTACATTGAACATATTATTGTTATTATATCCTCTATCAATTCATTTGCATTCAACCTAGGGGAAAAAATCCCATGATCTTATCAAATAACTTCTCTTTTTCTTATTATCGTATCCTATTTGTTTAATTATTTTGTTCCTTTGTTAAAAAAATTAATTATGCTTGACGACTTTCATTATGCTTCCATTTTGAGCAACAATGGAAATGTTAGTCTTTAATTGCTTTGATTAACCAGCTGGAAGACGTTTTAATTGGAGATGTATTTATGATCATGCATGCAGTATCATTTGCACCTTTTCCCCTAAATGCAAATAATTTTTTTTCGGGATATAAGTTTATATTTTGTATCATAATATATCACGAGTTATGTTCTTTATTCTTAAAGAACCTAGCTACGTCTTCCTAGGCATAAGTTTGAATTTTTAAGGACATAAATTAAAGATTGACTCATTTAAAGGGTAAATTGTGCAATTAAATGCATGATTAGAGGTGTTAAATAGACGTGTTGGATTGAATTTGAGTGAATCAAAATGTTTTAAGTTAATAAATTGATGAGTTATTGATCATCGCTCAATGATTACTTGAATTGAAATGAATTGAACTGCAATGGACTAAAACACGCATCAAAATGTTTTAAGTTAATTTTATTTTCATGATAGAAGTAATTAGAGCAATTAGTACTAAACATTTACGTTTGATATCACAAATATGATTTCCTCCATTGCTTTGAATTATTGTTTGACCAACTTACATAGAAAAAAATTGAACTATTAGAAAGAAGATTATATTTACTTTATTTACTTAATTACGTTTTATTACACCTTCACATGACCACATGATGTGTGAGATGACTTGATTTATTTATATTTAAAATGAATCAATAACGTAGAAATTTTTATTTGAAGGGTTGGTGAGACTCAATTTAATTAGTATTATACTGAATTATATGAAACCACTTAATCAGACAAATATTAGGAGTAACTAACTATTAAAGAAAGTAACCGCTATATTTATTTAATTCTATAATCAACAAATTATTGGACTAATTTGTCTCTTAAGTTTGAAAATAATTAACATAAATTTCATGCTATTAATTAAAATCAAATTTTAAGTTGTATATTACACTCTTCACTTTTGGTTTTTCCCAAGACCCAAAAGTATCAACCTCAATTTTACGATTTTGAGAAGTCTTTAAGTTTAATCGTTCCTTTTTTTAATTTTTTTTTTTTTTTTTAACCTTTTGGTGCCCAATAGCTTGTTTGGACGCTAGTAATATATTGTATCATATTGTATTGTTATTTTAAATATAATATTTATTTTTGATTGTTGCTTAGAATTTTTGTATGATCATAAACGGTTCTCTCAGTTTATAAACGAGGATGGATGCAATATTTTATTTTAGACGCTTCAAAATAAATTCAGCCGAGTTCGTGTTAAGTATTAGTGAAGCTATAATTTAATAGGCATAATACATAAATAAACACTCAAATTTGGTAAAACAAGTAAATACTTCAATTTTGAGTGTGCATGTTTAGATACCTCAACTTTTCTCCATTATGTTAGTTGAACACTCCAACTTACAAAATAATCATCTAGACACCTCCAAAATTTATGTTTCATGCCAATTACGTATCAATTAGATAGGTAGAAAACGCAAACATTAAGTACATGTAAAAAAAACTCGTAAATAATTTATATATGCACACATGTGTATTTGAGTATATGTATATTTGATCAACTGCTTTAGGTCTTAATTGATTCTTCAAGGTCGTTTGGTTATTAGTTAGAGTTATGCGGGTATTAGTTAGTTATCAGTTATGTCGGTTTTGTTATGTATATATTAATTATGCACGTGATCCCTATGAGAAACATGTCATATTTTTGCTTTAAGTCAAAGTTAAAATTACTAGTCAACCAGAATTAACAATTGTAAGCCTTCAACAGAGAAAAAGGAATGAAAGATGAAATTGAATTGACAAATCTGATTTTATACAAAGAAAAAAGAAAGAAATCTTGGCAAATTTATAGAGAACCAATTATCCATAAAGACAATCAAGACCAAAAAAAATTAAAAATTGGCACTTGAATGGGTCATCAATTTGGGCCAAAGTAATGGACTAATTTGTGCTGCTTAGAGTAAATGGACTGTGTCCAAACTTAGCCCATGTCCAATCCATTAAAATCTAGTGGATTGGGTGGGTCAAACAGGTTTGGACCGTGGAGTAAATTCTTGTAAATTTCATGTATGTCGAATCGGTCTACATGAACGATCCATGAGTCATGACCCAAATAACGCCATAACATTTACTATTTTGAGTTGCATTTATGCCTTTTGAGATTGTTTGATAGTTGGTAAGAGTTATGTATGTATTAATAAATGCTATGGCACCCCCTCTTTGTTTAGTAGATCCGCTCTGATATAATGTTGAAGTGAAGATTAAATACCGCAAATCATATGATTGTGAAGTATTGTTATTTATGTAGTCGAGTCTTAAGAACGATTTTATCACATATACCTTAGTAAACTATGATTATTCATTTTGTAGCAAATAAATCACTATATCAAAGATCTATATCGATCATTCACAAATACTTGTACATTACTCTTTCATGTATAATTATATATTTAGATTTGTAATCATAATATCAATATTATTTTACACAAATAAATGTTGAGGGTTTGGATATGCACGGGCAATAAAAAATAAAGAAATAAAGAAAATAAAAAGGGTGAACTAATCTCATGTAACGCTTCACTTGATTAGTGGTATCAAATAATCATTTGTTAGTTTGGGTGCCACTTTATATATTTATCCTATTTCCTCTATTTACATACATATTTATACACAGTTTTGAACTTTTGATCAAACTGTGTGGGTGCCACGACATCCCTCCCTCCTTAGTAAATTTGATGCATTGATGAAACTACTTTACTCTTAATCAGAGGTCTTACATTCAAGTTTTAGGTCTAGAGAAAATTTTATTGGAAACATTACTATGGGTCCTGCAGTGCACGATCCGAATTTAGTTGGGACTCTAATGTGGGCTCTGGACACTGAATGAGAAACCAAAAAAATAGCTATAATTACAATGTCTCTCTCTTCTATTCCTCTCTCCTCTCTTACACATATACAAATTGTACATACACATATACAATTATATGAAATATATATACAAATACAATTCGTCTCTCTCCTTCCTCTCCCGATATTGCTTGCCTCTCTCCTTCCTCTCCCAATCTCGCTCGCCAGATATACAAATACATATGTATATTAGTTATATATATATACAATTATCTGACAAATATACATATACAATTCGTCTCTCTCCACTCTCTGCCCTCTCTCGCTCGCTCTCTCCTCCCTCTCCCAATCTCGCCCGCCTCTCTACTCCCTCTAACATGTAGCTATGAATCATAATAAGCAAATTATAACTATGAAACCTAATTAAGTCTATTTTAGGGGCTATTTGTGAAATTTTCTCAAAAAAAAATAATAATCCACCAATGATTTAATACCGAACACAAACCGTATAAATAAAGAAGCAGTAAAAGTAGATATAAGTAATTTAATTACAATCAAACTTATTAATAAATATAACACGTCAAACTTATAATAAATATAACGCGCTACATCATACGTGTAAATTTATTATAAAAAATTATAGATATAAAATGAAATCCAACAAATCAATATCTTACATATCTAAGTGAAGACCAATCAATATGTCAATTTTTTAACAAATAAAAGAACAGACAATTCCCAAAAAAAAAAAAAAAAAAAAACTTTGCTATTTTACAATAATATACTTTAAGACTTTGCTTATCTTAACAATATATGTAATAATTTAGGGGTAATTTTTTTATACATAAAAAAATAATAATTTAATCAAACTTTTTTATGACTTGTGAAATATTATTTTAGTTAGTAGGAAGTTTCCACTACATAACCCACACTAGATCTCCGTCAATCAGACTCAACGTGAATAACTCTCAACCGTCCGATCAATTCCTTAATCACTTACGTGTCAATTATCCATGCAAAGCCACTACTCCATAACTTTCGACCCGACCCGTTTTTTATACAAATAATTAGGTGACCCGAAATCCAATCACTCAAAAAATAGCGACCCCTTTTTCACTCTCTCTCTCATCAAAACTCCAAAAAGCAGCTCTGTGTGGTTCTCTCACTTTCTCTCTCTATCGTTGTATCATTTGGCGTCTCATCCGTTTAGCGATTTTACCCTTCTTTCTCTTCTTCTATTGATCCAGTTCATCACTGTAAGTCTATCATCAAGCCCTAGTTTTTTTGTGCCTTTTTTGGGATTTTTTAATCAGATCTCTAATTGGTTTTTAGTCGATTTGTGTTTGTGATTTTGTTTTTTGAGGTTTTGGAGATATGGGTTTTTGATTTTGAATTATGGGTTGGTGTAAAGTTGGAATCTTTTTTGATTTTGAGGGAAAAAAGAGTTTTTTTTTTTATGGGTTGGTGTGTTTGCATTGGATCGCTGGGTTTGATTGATTAGAGGAATGAAGGAAATTGAAAAAAGTTAGATTTTTTTTTTGTGGGTATAAGAGTTTGACTTTGTTGGTAGTTGTTTTTTAGTTTTGACTTTGATATATGTGTATTATTTTTCTATATGGTTCTTTATGGATTTGGTAGAGATGTTTGTATGCGAGGTGAATTTTAGTTTTGACTGACTTGGGGAATTAGTTTGCGAGTGAAGGGGTTGTGTGATTGGACTGGTTTTGTTTAGAATTAATTTATTGCGTTTTGAAGCTAACCATGAGTGACCAAGGAGAAAAGACATGTCCTCTCTGTGCTGAAGAGATGGATATGACAGATCAGCAGTTGAGGCCTTGCAAGTGTGGCTATCAGGTTTGTAAATCTTCAAGTTCTAGAATAATATTCTTATGATTTTGACTATGTTTTGCATGAATAATTTGAAACCATGTTGTTTTTGTGAAACTGGGTTATTAGAAGACTAGTCATTGTTATTGGCATGTTGTTTCTATCAAGACATGCTTATTAGGGGTGAAGTGGAGTTGCTTTGCTGGTATTCTGGTGATAGCTCTTTATTATTAGACATCTAATTTTGTCTTGAAAGTGATAGGAGAGTGGAAATGTGTCTAGACCTTAAGCGTATATTGCACTGTGTGGTTATTAATGGAACTGCAAAATTAAGAAAATTATTAAAAATTATTTGTGTAATCTAAAGAAAAACTGTAAATACAAATCACAATTATATGGAGAAAAGAATTGGAAAAGAACTACCATATCAGCGAGTAGTTTTGGTTAATGCAACTTCCTTTTAGTGCCTGCACTGAAGTGTCCTCTAGGCAAGGTGAAATAACCTCTTTTGCACCTAGCTTCAGACCTTAAGTGCATCTCAAACGAGTCTATGACAACTACTCTATCTGTAATTTTCAAAACATTTTTGTGAAATTGTCTTAATGGTTATTGGAGCTCAGCCTTATAATGTTGCTTCTGAAAAAATTCTTTATGCAATCCTGGCTTTCTTTAATGAGGAATTGTATAAATCAACCTTGGGAGCTGCCTTGGAGGGGTTTGAGAGGTGGGGTGAAAAATGGATTAATCATGCAACAGGTTTCTACTGTGCATATGCTCTGCTAGGCTGATATTTTCATCTCTAGAGTACTTCTGCGTGTAAGTTTCATATTCATTTATCTCTTTTAGGTTTGTAATCCACGTGCTTTAAGTGGAAATTGTTGTGCATATCCACTCTGAATTGGGCAAGAGAGGTTGCGAGAGGGGGGAATTGGTGCCTGATGGAGTACTTGCTTGTTCTTTTTTGAACTCTATTATGCATTTAATTTTCGAATACCTACTCAGATGCTCCTATTGGATATGTTTTTTTTTGGAAGTTTTTCTATGTAGAAACATCCAATTTTTCAGTTTTTATTTCCTTTTATCTTGGGAGCCTAAATAAATGATAAGAATGCCTACAGCCCTTCTGCCAAGTTGGCTGGGTTTAATGTTTCCTTTTCATGGTAAGTTTTGGATTAATTACATAAAAGAACCTTGTCTATGTAAAAATTTAAACAAACCATGAAGCTAACTGTTGTTTGACACACTTTTCTTTTTATTTTAACCAAAAAGTGGCATCTTTCCCTATTTATGAATTAATTTAATGGTAAGCTTACCATTTCACCTTTAATCACAAATGTTTATGTATTGTTTTGGACCACAAGTTTCAAAAGTCTTTTTTTTCTTTCTTAAATTTCATACTCAATCAAACAATCACATAAATTGTGATAGAGGGAATAGTAGCTTAAAAGAATATGATAGTCTAGACAAAAGGAAGCTATACAGTATACGAAGACCTATGAATAAGAGAAAATTCACATCTGACTATAACTTATAAAACAAATTGTGTATCGCTACATAACATAAAGGTTATCAACAGACAAAATATAAATGTTTAGGAATAATTAGTGCCTAGGGGTGTCGAAGAGAAGTTGGAAACCTGTAATAGTTTCTTGGGAACCATAGTATAAACATCAATGAAGTTGCATCCAAGGGCGTGGGTATCAAGACCATGGTAGAGCTAGGTATTCAGCAAAAAAGATTAGAGGATTTCTGTTGGTTTGACTAAACCTTTAGGTTAAGTTACTAGGTTGTACCTGTACTAGTGGGAGGATGCAAATATTCAATCGGATAGTCTGCAAGCTAGTCAGGTACCACCTTTATTTATATAACCTACAATGCATTTGTTTTTTGCTTGGTCATAAAGAACACAAATTTTGTGCAGGGATTGCTGGATAATTTTGATAACTTCAATCTAGCTGGTTGAATAGATTAGAAACTCTGTTTTTTTGGGGAAAATATCACATAACATTTCGTTTGTCTGATGGAATTTGGACCAACACCATCTTATATTTGGCTCATCCATTTAATTTTACCCCAGGAGAAAAAGACTCTCATCCATTAACATTTGGGAAATCTTCACTACTATGCATGTCTAGGCTACTTATTCACTTGTTAGAAGTATGACTTGTTGTTTAGTCTCTTAGATCACTGAGATAAACTTGCAGCTATTGTGCCCTACGATGGTGTATGTTGCCACCAGTTGTGTAACAGACATTTGGATATCCCTTTAAATGTTAAGCTAGGAAGACATTTCTTCTCTATGCTAATGCTTCTGAGAGTTATATGCTTGCTTATAATTGATGCATATGATGTATTGTAACCTGGTACTGTTTGTATTTTCTTCGGCAGTGATGTAGAACTCTTTGTTTTTGGTGCAGAGAGCTGTAAGCTGAAGCTATATCTTAAATGATTCATATATGTTCTTTGTAGTATCAACTTAAAGTTAAAATTTAAGGTGACTCAATTTTTTTTTTTGATGAAGTGTGTCAGGCCACTCAATTAATGCCTGATAAGAGCAATAGCCACTCAATTAATCCCCCTAATTGCTGGTCATTCAACACAATTATGAGATTGTAATAGCAGTCTCTTTTTCGTTTTTTGATAACTAGATTGTTACAACAGTCTCCTTTTCTTTTGATAACCAGATTGTAACAACAGTCTCTTCATTTGTTCACCATCTCAAATTACTCAAAATTAGTGTTTGTAAAGATTATCTTGGATTTGCAGAGCATAATAATGATAGGAAATTGAAGAGGCTTAGCACCATTATCATGATACATTTTACTATTTGTTACGTTGTATTATTCATAGTTTCCTTGTATTCTTCATGTTCTAAGAGACATAAAGAGAAGTATTGTTAATGCATTGAGTTTTGAATGAACAACATAGTTTTGAAGGGTATAAATGTCATTCAGCATTACAGGGTTAATATTGTCTGTCAACAATTTTGTTTAGAGCTTCGGACTTTTATATTAGTTTAAAATAGATCTGTGTTCACTTTTGGAACCCCTTTCACTGTAGGTATGCGTATGGTGTTGGCATCACATAATGGAAATGGCTGAGAAGGATGAGACAGAAGGGCGGTGTCCTGCATGCCGCAGTCCATATAATAAGGAAAAGATTGTTGGCACGGCAGCAAATTGTGAAAAGTAAAATATGAATTATTATTCTTGTTCTCAAGGACAAACTCCATTAACAGATTAGTAGGACCTGTGTTTTCTGCATTCTTCATAGTTTTTTGGTCATCTAACAGGATGGTGAGCTCGGATAAGAAATTGACATCTCGAAAGGGTAAAAGTAAAACAGCTGATTCGAGAAAGCAACTTAGCAGTGTGCGCGTTGTTCAAAGGAATCTTGTCTACATCGTTGGTTTGCCTCTCAGTTTAGCTGATGAAGATGTACGTACACTTCAATTTTGGAATCTTTAACACCTCCCTTTAAGATATTCTTCGTTTCAGTTCATTTTAAACTTTTAACTTAGGGATGTCCTAGTCCTAGATGCTTGACACTTATTTATTTATATAATGTTATCTAACAAACTGATACAAATTTATCCCCATCAAGCAGCTTCTTCAGCGGAAAGAATATTTCGCTCAGTATGGGAAGGTTCTGAAGGTGTCTATGTCTCGAACAGCTGCTGGTGCCATTCAACAGTTCACAAATAATACATGCAGTGTGTAAGTATGCTTCTTGATTTAAATTTGTACTGGCTCTGAAGATGCTTCATGTAAAGCAGTAATATTAAGATGCTGTTAAAGTGTCATAGGAAAGATTAGTCAAGGCTTTCTAAGCCTCACAAACAAGCATTAATGGATGTATAGAGTTGTTTTTGTTCCAAAACATGTCTCTCAATTCTAGAAAAGCCTTTTCTACATGATAGGGTTATATATGAAGATGCTCTTAACATGCTGTCCAAAAGAATTTTGCAAGGCTCATTTCACAAAAATAACTAAGCAATCTATGCCCTGAGTTGTGTACTTTTACCAAAAAAAGATGAAAGTGTTGAGTTATTTGTGTTCAAAACCTGTTCCTAATCTTGGAAAACCCTTTCTACATCATTTTATGCGATTTCTTATGTCTAAATTTTGTGTCCAATCATACGTCATGTTTATGATTACATTGATATTCATGTGTTTACCTTTGGGCTTAGCCATGTAAGTTAATATACACAACTCTCTTCTGCTTCATAGGATTTTTGGCAAGTATTTTAGTGGTACAGTCTTGAAGAGTGTACTTCTCCATACTGGTGTTTCAAAGGGATAAATAAGAAGATAATTTTGATTACCTTTTTTTTTTTAAAGTAAATTATTGTGTATGAGCCTTCGGTTTACCCAATGCCCACTTGGTTGGATCCTCTTGTTTCTTGGTACTGTGCCAGCCTGCTGGCAATTCCCCAATTCAGCAAAGAATACAATACAACCAGCCCCTCCCCATACTGTCCTTTTTGATACTTGTACTTCGAAGTTCTTATTTCTCTCATCTGAGAAAGCTTGCAATAAGACACGTTTCAAGCTGTTTCCCATGGAAATATTCAACAATTTTTTCTCAGGATTTGCCTTTTTACGACTGTTGGACTTCATGGTGCTTATTAGGACATTTAGCTTGTGTTTGACCATAGATTCCCAAATATTTTTAGGAAACCAGATTTGAGTGAAGATTGGATTGAAGATTCAGAATGTGTTTGGCTATAGTTTTTGGAAACATATTTCACTTTTTTTTTTATTAACATAAACCTGACTTATACCCAAAAGTTTTGAAAAACTAGCAAAGAGACCCATAAGCTTGGCACAAATTATCATTTTTATGATGAACTTAGATAATACATTATCCTAAAATATAACACGATATTTTATTAAAAACTACTAATAACACGATTCACTGGGTATGTTGTATACTAATAACACAAGTAACTACTACAATTTGTCAAATTATATCTAGTTATAATTCGTTAAATTACAATTAGTTATGAAGATTCATTAGTGAAAAAATAAATAGTGACGACGGAACTAACTAGCTATGCTTTGCTATAATATTCCCTCATTCAACGAACAATCTCTTCACAGCGTGTATGCATTTCCTGATCAGATGACCAAAAAAAGGGTAGATTGGAATTAGTTGGGGTTATTAATAGATGGGATTTTTTATAAAATATAAAAGTTTGGCGTAAGTTTTAAAATTTAAAAAGATTTTGCCAAAAAATTGGCCCAAAAAAACAATTTTTGAGTAGATTTTGGAATTTGGTTTTTAAAATTCACAAAAAGTAGACAAATTCTATGGGCCAATTGGGTCCTTAAAATCCTCAAAAAGTGTTCTTTTCTTTACATTCAAAAGAAAATCAGTTAGCTATTAAATTTATAAACAAAAGGTCAGTTATCTATTTAGCTATCTTTTTTCACTTTTCTGTTGGGTACAGATATATTACCTATTCAAAGGAGGAGGAAGCAGTCCGTTGTATTCAGGCCGTACATGGATTTAATTTGGACGGTCGACCTCTAAGGTGTGTGCCTTATCTTTTATGATATGCAGCACGGGCTGTTATTTTTTAGTCATCCTTTTTACTTTATTTCTGGCAGAGCATGCTTTGGAACAACAAAATACTGTCATGCTTGGTTGAGGAGTGTGGTATGATTTCTCAATTACTTAGATTTCCATCAGAACATTGATTAGGGGCCATCTTTTGTTTTTTTTCTGGAACCACAATAGATTTAATGTCTCTAAAGGAAGAGTTATCTTTTGGTCCAGCCCTGCACCAATCCTGATTGTTTATACTTGCACGAGGTTGGATCGCAAGAAGATAGCTTTACTAAGGATGAAGTAATATCGGCTTACACAAGGTACTGGGATTTATTTAGTTGGTGGTTTTGTTGTTATTGTGGTATTTAAGACTTAAGAGCATAGTTTATGGAACCTGTCTCTTTAAAATGTTCTAGAATTTTCATCATTGGAATATCGAGTCCTTAAAGTTTAGGAGTATGACTGAGGAAAGAGCAACCATACTTTTGCATCTACTTTGCCCCAATTTTATTTTTGTAAAAACAATAGGTGGTTAGTAAGTCAATGCTACTTTTAAAAAATTAAGTAAACAGGTGCATTTCCAGGCTGTTGCAGGATATGCTTCAAGTCTTACTCTGTACACTGATCAGTTGAAAGCAGTTTTTTTCAGTGGTCTTGTAATATGTTACTATAGTAAATAGCTGTGTCTGGACCAGTGGGACAACCTTGTATTGTCACTCTCCGTGTTATCTGTTTGTTGTATATTGACATTCATTGGATAAATAATTAACTTACATTGTTATTTTAAAGGAGTAGGGTTCAACAAATTACTGGTGCCACTACTAGTATGCAACGGAGATCAGGGAGTGTTTTACCACCAGCGGCAGACGATTACTGCAATAACAGCTCTGTTTCTGCAGGAAAACCTTTTAGTAAAACTGCTACAATTGTAAGATTCTCTTGTTTGATTTTTTTTTTTTTTTACATGTCTTTTTCATTTTCCCCTTTCGCACTTCCTACCGTTTTGGGAAGGAGGGAATGAGAAATCTCTATTTGGAGGTTGACTGGGGAAGTCAGCATCTCAAGAGAGGGATATGAAGCTCTATTCTTATGATCAACCTCTCGACATTTCCTTGTGATTACATTATCGAAATTTTAGGTAGAAAATTGCTGAAGTCTTAAATTTATGCCAAAAGTGTGCCCGTCTTGCATACTGAATATCTGAAATTTTTAATCTTGTCATATGCCTTGCAGAATTCAGCAACCAATGCGAGAGGCTCTCCACCAAATAGCAGCCATGGTAGATCAGCTGCTCTTCCTGCTGGCGCTTTGTGGTATGCAATTAGAAGACTCACTGTTCTCAGTTATATATGGTTCATAAAATTTCACAATACAATATATTTTTTTATATTTTTTCTAGGGGAACGCGTGCATTAAATAACCAACTGCCACCTGCCAGTGCACCAAGTTCTAATGGACTGCCGCCTGCCAGTGCACCAAGTTCTAATGGACTGCCGCCTGCCAGTGCACCAAGTTCTAATGGACTGCCGCCTGCCAGTGCACCAAGTTCTAATGGACTGCCGCCTGCCAGTGCACCAAGTTCTAATGGACTGCCGCCTGCCAGTGCACCAAGTTCTAATGGACTGCTGCCTGCCAGTGCACCAAGTTCTAGTGGACCTCTTAAACAGAAGGGTGAAATATGTAGCCCACTTACATGCTCCTCAGTTGTTGCCAATAATAGTCAGGTCTTGTCATTGCCTGCCGAAGCAGGAAATAAAGCTATTCATAGCAAAGAAAGTGGCATTAGTCAAGAGAAATGTAAAATAGACATGATAGAACCTGTTAAACAGTCTGTAGGAGCAGATGATGCAACCTATAATTCTGAAAAACCCGATATAGCCATACGTCCTGCTTCCTCATTTATGAAGAGTCAGTTTGATATCACCCCGTCTTTGAAGGACACAGATATACATTTGATCACATCATCCAGTGCTACAAATACCTTTGATCTTCCTTTGATGTCCAATGGACCTAGTTTACCAAAAGATCCCTATGATGCCACAGATGTTGAGAAGAATGTATGCTCAGATTTTTCATCATTTAGCATTGATAAACAACAAAAGGCACATGCTACCTATGAGAAATCAAGGGAGCTGTCGCCTCCTCAGACGAATTGGAAATCTGTGATTTCTGCAGATGATGTTTTTATCTCAAGACAAACGTCTGATTTGAGACTGGAAACACAGGATCAAGGAATACAAGACACAACTCCTGAAATGGAGGATGATTTGCTATCGTTCAATGCACAGAGACATAGGGACCCTGAAGTAATTTTAGAGAAAAGCCACTCATCAAGTCCTTCCATCTCTTTACACTCTTCAGGGCAGCTCAAGGGTTATTCTTCGCAGTTTGCCAATGGGGTTGGACCTATTAGAGCCAACATGCAAACTTATGATCAGAGAGTTGATTCAGTATTACAGCCTTCTAGTATTGGAGAACTTCCTAATGGATACCCTGAAAATCCGGTCAGTTGTGCGGGTAAATATTTGGGAAGCACTGATGACACTTATTATTTGTGTAATGAAAGTAAGAGGATGCACTTGAATAGGTTTGAAGGTGAAACTGCTACTGCAGATCATAGTACTACTGCAGATAGGGGAGAGAACAATATAATATCTAATATTTTGTCTATGGATTTCGACCCATGGAATGAGTCATTAGCCTCTCAGAACTTGGTTAAGTTGTTGGGAGAAACTGATAACCAACAAGGGTCTAGAGTATCAAACTCAAGAAAAGTACAGAGCAGCAATCAATCAAGGTTCTCTTTTGCAAGGGAGGAAGAACCCACGAATGCATCAGCTGATTCTTGTCCATCTTTAAGTTACATTGACAGAAGTTATAGTTATCGCCCTCTTGATCAAGATTTTCAAAATAGCAGAAGTTATCAGCTTGATGGTTTTGGTACTCGCAATGGTTTCTCTCTATTTAATAATCAGGAATCTAGTGGTTTTGCTGACAATTATTCTCACCTCTCCTCTAATAAGCAATCAGGTTAGTGTATCACTTGGTTCTTTTTAATTCTATCCCCCTTATCTATGTATTCCTTTTAGTGTTTCAGATTTAGTTTGAGTGCAATTATCCACAAGGAACAGAAGGTTTGAAGTGCCTAACTTACTCATTTTCTGGTTAATTCTCCAGTGTCGAGATCTCAGATGACTGCGCCTCCAGGGTTTTCAGCACCAAATAGGGCCCCACCCCCAGGCTTTGCATATGAGAAAATGGAACATAATTTTGCTTGTCTCTCTGGTCAGTAATTTTGAACTGTTGGTTGGTTTCTCTTCATTATTGGACGTAATCTTGGATGTATCTCAAATCAGTTATTTTGCAGGTACCCACATGCTTGATACCACCTCCTTACTGCGCAATGAATATCCATCAATTGGCAATGTCAACAATGGGGACATTGAATTTATGGATCCTGCAATCTTGGCAGTTGGTAAAGGCAGGGTTCAAAATGGCCTTAATGGCCCAAGTCTAGACCTGTCTCCAAGTTTTCCTCCACAGCCAAGTGGTTTTGAAAATGAGGCTAGACTTCAGTTTCTCATGCAAAGATCTCTCTCTCTGCATCAGAATCAGAGATACACTGATAATAGGGATAACTTTTTCAATGATGCTTATGGAATTTCTTCGAGGGTTGTGGAGCAAACTCTGGCCAACAATCTTTCCCCATTTTCACAACTCAATCTTCCCCAGGGCAGGAACTCTCTGATGTCAAATGGCCAGTGGGATAACTGGAATGGGGTCCCAAGCGGAAATGACATGGGCATGGCTGAACTCCTCCGAAATGAAAGGCTGGGCTATAACAAGCTCTTTAATGGATATGAGGAACCAAAGTTCCGCATGTCCAATTCAGGCGAACTGTATAACAGAACATTCGGGATATAGATGTGTGTCTGGGATTTGTTCAGCTTGTTGAGCAGTTGTGGGAGAAACAATGAATTAGAAAAATCATGTGTGACTAGCGGACGTGCTTGAGATGATGAAAGATACAATGATGCTCAAATTGTGGTAATAACTCAAGGGTAGCTGTGAGGGAATATGATCGATTTGCCTTTCTAGAAGGAAGCTTGATCATGACTGTCTGAATACTGCTTTCTGATTGGTGAAGGATGAAATCCTCGAAAACAGGATGTCCATAAACCAACAGGTTAGTGGTTTTCAACCAACTTCTCAATAGTATGCTTATCTGGAGGTTTGTATTTATATCGTAACACAGGTAAACTCACAAAATAATAGTTTCTTCTTTATCACAACGGAGATAAACATGGAGAAAACAATCAGTTATTGGAGTATTTGATTTAGTAGAAACCTTTCACAAATTTTACTACTAATAGCTTATATAAGCTTGAAATGATGCAACTAGCTTGCTTTTAATTTAAGATACGCGTGGAATCATTTTGTCTGAAAACTTTTGTTCCTCGTCTTTCCTTCAGCCCTTCTTCTAACATGAGGTCTGAAAACTATTGTTTTCCAAGTTTTGTGATTCCTGTTTGACTATCTTTTCGTTTGCATTAATGCCTGTTTGTTTACAACGACAATTCCAGGTGAAAGCTGCTGAGTTCTTCGGGGCTCCACAGTTGTTTAGACAGGAAACCTTGCATGATTTCGTTGGCAGGCGACGTGGGAGTGGAGAATCAGGTTATCACACACATTACTTGGAGGCGTTGAGACACAGCTCGTTTTTCTGAGCTTGCCTGCAATAATGCAAATAGTAAAAGCTGATAGAAGTTATAGAAATATATATTTGTTTATACCGAACTTTCTCCTAATTATTTTGGAAAAAATGAAATTGCTGCGTTAGCAGTGAACATCACGGACAAGATTAGTTGTGTTGTGTGGAGTCTGATATCTTGTTTCTTGACAAAACTGGGTGCTATGAAACTATGGTGTGCTTTTTCCGATTACGTGCAAGTAGAGCCGACAAAATGGGCTCGACCCTTCTAAATACATTAGAACATTAAGGGGTTGTTTGGTAGGGAATATTAGGGGAAATCGTTCATGTATTAGGTATGATATTATTTAGTAATATGTTTGGTAGGAATTTTGGGTCTATGTATAACTAATCCATCGATCAGTTATACACCCTACATGGTATTATAGGATGTATAACTAATACCTTCCATTTGATGGTATTAGTAATGCATAGGATTTAATACCATGGGATTAGTTTATGTAAAGATAAAAATATCCCTCAAATCCTTTTAATCATGTTATTTATTTTTTTGATTTTATATTTTATACAAATAATAAAGTTTGTTGCTAAATAAATCTAATATAAGTCAGAAAAAAATTCCAATACAAGTCCATGCAATATTTGAAATATGAATTGTTTAATATTTTACTAATTGAAAAAATAAATATATCACCGTATGATATTTGTATTAACTCACTTAAAAGACGGTAAATGTATGCATCGACCATTTCTATATTTTCTTTCATAATCTACTAGATATATAGAAGATATACATGAGACCTACCGTATCAACGAATGAATAGATAAGGAGTGTGTATATATGTTTATAGGATGGCAGAACAACATATATTCTTTGGCATATGTTGTTATATATATATATATATATATATATATATATATGTCAAAGAATAAGAGTGTTTTTGGTTGAATTAAAGGTATAAAGATACAATTATTCTTATTCTATTTTTTTTATTGAAATTAAATTTGTATTTTAAATAATTTATAAAATTGTATACATATTAAAATTAGAATTTGTAATTTTATTGTGTAAATGTAGACGGTTTATTTGGTTTTCCTATTATTTATCGTTTTTTCGGCTTTGAAAGTAAATTATTTATTTTTAAAAAAATTGGAAATTGATGTTTTGTGAGATAAATTTATTAAGATGATAATTATTTATCATCAAATAATTCAAGTGAGAAAATAGAAAACATGGAGACAAAATTGTGCTTATCCTAGCTAGTTCGAAGGCCAGAAAAAAATAATATTGGTCAGTAGTTATGTACCTTGACCTAATTACATGAAACAGAAAATCTCATAATAATTCAAGGATATAATTGAAAAGAAGTTTTTTGTAAAGTTTTAAAACAAATACTAGATTAGATAGGAAGCAATGAACCAAACACAGGATAAACAATAATCCCTGCATTGCTAATCCCTGCATTGCTAATCCCTGCATTGTTAATCCCTACATTACTAATCCCTACGCTATTAATTTTTATACCAAACGACCCCTAAGTTAAAAGAAAGACTATTTATTTGCTTTTATTTTCAATCATACTAATCATACCACTAATCAATTTCCTAGTTAGTAATAGCGCTAAGTTAATTTGAGTTAAATCAATATCCTATTCAAATAATACTAATTAAGACCATTATATATATATATTGCATACCTTCACATTGTAAGTTGTAACAGGCATATTTCTAATTGACAAAAAGTAAGTTGAATCAATATGGTAAATTATTCTATTTGCAATTACGTTAATATATTTTTGACTTCCAACAACTTCAATGTCAATTCGATTATATTCCTATTTGTATAGCACTTTGAAGAATTCTCTAAACTTGTTGTCTTTTCTTGAAGTTGACAATTCCTCCTTTTTGCCCTGAAACTGGAATTTGATAATTAAATTTTATTCTTTTTCTTTATGCGCTTATTAAAAATCATGCGTATCGCTACTAATAATACATGAAAATTTTATCCTTTTATCTGGTGGGCCAAAGATATTTGTTCTTTCAATGAGAAAAAAAATAAAAATAAAAGTAGTCTATTTTGTTGCTTAAAATGTGAAAACTATTAAAAAACAGTGGAATCATGGAAAACAGATGGCTTTACTATTAACAAATAGTAGATGTCTTCATCTTCACTTATTCTTTTGGACAACTTTTTGGTCTCCTTAAAGGCCATCCCTTCAAAATCCTACTTAGTCCAACACCCCACCACCCCGTCTTAATTTAGGATTAATAAGTGATAATATTAATTAGTTTCTTCTTCTTTTTTTTTTTTTTTTTTTTTTATGTTTAAGATGTTAATTTGATTGGCATAATCTACAAGTAAAGCAAGTAAAAGATGTATATAATATTAGATTGCAAGAGATGTAAATAAGTGATATAGATAATAAGGGTTCATATAGTCGATTTTTCATTTGCTTAGGATTGGGGGTGGGGTGGGGTGGGGGTATAGTATTTGTTGTTAGTTGCTAATTTTATGTTAGTGATAGCTAAAAAAGGGTCAAAAGCATATACTCCTTATGTTTCAAAAAGAGTAAACCTGGTTTGACTGGACACGGAGTTTAAGAAAATACAGAAGACTTTTGAATCTTGTGGTCCTAAATTAAAGTTATGTCAAATGTACAAAATTGTCCTTTAATATTGTGGTCTAAAACATGCCACGTGGAAAGTTGAAAGTAAAATGTTACCAAAAGAAAAAAAGAAGTCATTTTTTTTTAAACAAACTAAAAAGGAAAGGAGATCATTCTTTTTTAAACGGAGGGAGTATAAATTATCTTAGCCTTTTGAGTTTCATATATGAACTATTGAGATTGTGAATTTTTTATCTTAACTATCACCCAATAGTAAGCGAAATACATCACGGCTAATTTATGATAATGTGTGTACAGTCTCTCTTTTGTTTCAAAATTATGTCACATGGAATAATAATTTCACTGTGGTAAATCTTAGCTAGTGAATTTGTCCTAGGTTAAAAAGTTAAATTTATTCCAATCGCAACATCCACCATCTTATTCTCCACTTTCTTAGCTGTGGTCTCGTTTCTATCGTGGCATCAATACCTTCAATTTGAAATGGGAGAGTTTAAGATTTCAAAGAACTCAATAAAAATATTGTGCCAACAAATAGAATCTTTATATATGTCAGGTCAATGAAGATTTTATGAATAAACGCAACACTAATCATGAAATAATAGTTCAAATATAAAACTATTTAAACTAAATGACCAAATTTTGGAGTACAAAGGAGACTATTCTCCCCATCCCCTTGACACCTCAACAATGGGGTGTCTAATTTAGTGCCACAAATTTTAATATTAATCTATTACAGGTAGAAGAAAAATAACTACAATGTAAGCCCACACCAAAACATAAAACCCCCTAGCTTTAGCAATACAAAATCTGACCCAAATCCAACAAAAGTGAGTAAAAGGACCCATGGATATGAGCAATTAAAATCCACCAAACTTATGGACCTACCATGTGTATGAAAAGCCATATATAGGTCATAGGTCTTTGTCCTCCTACTATTAATTCAATCATCATAGGTGTGTAGCAAAAAAAAGGTCTATGTTTGAGGAATATAATATAGGACAAAAGAACTTCTCAAACCTAAGTGGAGTAAATTAAGAAATTGAAAAATAACATAAAGGAAAGGTAAAAGGAAAGATCAATTGATAATGTGAGAATAGTAACCAACAAGGGTCGTAGTGGAGTGGTAAGTACTCCTTCATTCTTAATCAGATGTTTCGATTTTGAGTCCCTCTGAGTACGGAGTCACCTTTATTAGAAAACGTTTTACCCTCAATGCATGGCATCCTGGTGTAAATATAGATTTAATCGAATTCTAATGTGAATATCGAACACCGAATGAACAAGGAAGATAATGTGAGAATAGTGTAAAGTACATATGCATTGCATTTCACATGTAAAGTTGAGAAATAACCTAATTTATATGGTACATGCTAGGAGGATCTTTTCACTTTGAACCACTTGTAATGTACCTGCTACTAATATTTATTTGCTCCTTTAATTCAAATCATACACTATTTGTCATGCTGAAAAAGTTATTCATACCCGCTATTTTACGTTAAATCAATGAATACATGAAAGATGTTAATGATAACAAGTAAATTCTTAGAAAATAATGGCATAAATACCTTTGAACTATGATTATTTTTATGTGTTATTGGAAATTACAAATTTTTGATTAAAAAAGAATAGAAATAAAATCTACATCATATATCTAACCAGCCTACTCAAATCCACTTGTTATATGATTGAAGGAGTTGTTGATATGTGTGTGATGGTGGGAGAAGATTGTTAAAGGAAAGAGAATTATTCATTGTGTTTCGAAACTTGCACTACTGGCCTTAAGAGATTTCTCGATTAAAGAAGATGAATCAAAAAGAACTTATTTTCGAAGACATGAATCAAACATAATAAAATAAAATAATTTAATTTTGAAAAACCTAGCTCATAATCGTTGAAAAAAAAAAAGTACACATAGAGGAGAAAAGAGTTAAAATTTAAGTTGAAGATAAACATACTATTACCATTTAAGGCCTCGTTTATCAAAATATTTTATTTCAAATTATAATTTAAAATAATTTCTTTAAAATGTCAAGAGGGGCTATAATAAAGAAATTAAAAGAAATAAGAAGACAAAAATTGAGATAAGGGAAAAGGCAGATTTATTATGTCCCCTTCAATCATTTGTATTATATTTAAGTTTATGATAAATATACGTGTCATCTCCCTCTCCAATTCTTTTTCTTTTTTTCTATCTTTTTCTTTTTTCAGAAATTAGTTTGGTTTGTTGACAATATACTTTTAAAATGTCCGATCTGACATGTACAACTTTTAACTAGTGTAATTATTTTTTTTGCATGAATATATTATAAGTATACAATATGCTTTGGATACCTTGCTAAAGAAAAGTACAACAACAAAATAAAATTAGGCTTAAAATGAGAAAATGTATCACATTATATAGTCACAAAATTGTTTGCTAGGGCATAAGAAATTTAACTTTAAAATTGAGTCAGGGTCTATCAAAAATAACGTTTTTATCTTCTTAAAATAGGAGTAAGATTTTGTCCATATGAGTTATGACCCTTCTCAAATCTTACGTGCGGGATTACACTGAATATGCTATTATTGTTAGATATATATTCTCCTTTTTATAAGCATGTGTTTGGTACAGAAATAAATATTTTTAATTTTATTGTGTTCGGTTGGTAAAAAATATATTTTCTTAAGGAAAATAAATTCCTCAAAAATGAGGAAATGATTTTAATTCCTAATAAAAGCAAGGAAAACAAGTTTCGTATATGACATTCAAAGTTTATCGTCTCTTTTTTCCACACACCCAATACCCCCAACCCTGAACCATCACTCTCTGTTTCATCTCAACATCATAGTCTTTTGATAGATTACATATAAATGTTTTTTGAATCATATTTTTTGATTAGTTATCCAACACTAAAAAATAAGTAAAGAATTCACTTATTATTAAAAAAAAACATTTTCTATCATACCAAACACATGACTAGGGAACTTAGAGTAACCAGTTTCTAGAAGTTTTAGGTTGAAAACATGAATGACCAAAATTGTGGTGGAGTGATACATTACTCCATTGTTAATTAGATATTGTACATTTGAGTCTTCTATGTGTAGTTTTCTTTAGTAGAGATGTTTTACGTTCCTAAGTGAAAATTTTCGATACAAATTCAAATTAACCAAATAACAAGCGAGGTACTAAATACAAGTGGAAATTAATAAAAGAAGCTACAACCATGTACACACCAAGCGGTTTATGAGATGGATGGAATCTTCCACCCTTAGGTTTCGAAATAGATCCCTGGGAATAGAAAAGCTCCTCGTGAGGAGCGCTTCCTCTTAAATAGATAATATACATTACAAATTTGAATAAATCAGAGAAGTATATTTGAAATATATATCCTAGATAATTATATATAAAAAAGCATGTGGCATTTGTGTTTGGAAAGATACTAAACATGTCAAGACAATGAAAGTAGTCCCTAGGAATTTAGGTTACTGTTATGTTGTCATTTCATAGACAATTAAAGTAGGTCATATAATGAAGTGGGACACTTACTTGAGATTTTTCTGAAAAATAAATAAATAATTATGTGCAAAGTATATGCTTTTGGAAAATATTTGGTTGAAGCTAAAAAAAAGAAAAGGAAAAAAGATAAATATATTCCGAACTATCGTAAATGGTATATAAATACCATCCGTCATACTTTTGGGACATTGATGCCCCTGTCGTCCAAAAACTATAACGTACCTATCTTTTATACTAACGAACATACACATGTCATAATCTTATCTACCAAGCCGACATTTATTAAATATCAAATTGACGAATAAGATTGTGTCACGTGTCTCTGTTTAGTCTTCCGTTAGAGTGAAGAACATATATGCTCTAGTTTTTGGGCAGGGGTACCCATGTCGCAAAAATATAACGGAGGATATCTGCATATCATTCATGATAATTTGAGGGTATATTGTCCTTTTTCCCCAAGAAAAAAAAAAGCTATCTGAAGTTAGAGTTAAAATTTGTGAGTGAATATTTGTTCAAATATTTTTTTTTTTTTGAAATTTAAATTTATATGCAAATATAAACTTTTCTTTTCTCTTTATTTATAATACAAATAGGCAATGAAAAGACTCAACTAAGGAAAAACAAGCTAGAAGAATCTAATGGAAGATTTGAGTGACAACTCTCAATAATTGCCTAAAAAGACAAATACCATGATGTGAAACTAGGAAAAATAATGGTGTGATTGTTCAATGTGAAACAATAATTTTGATAGCCAAAACAATTATATTTTCAATTTTTATAGGCCCTAGAATGAATGATTGTGTTGCTCTGCTCTAGTAATTGTGAAAAAAGTAGTTTGGCTCGCGACTAAATTATCCGAAGATTATAGTCCTGAGATTATAAGGTGAGAAATCGAGAATTAAACTTGAGGTAAAGTTCATACTTCATAATGTATTCAGTTAACGATATAAATTTATCTTAGGGTGCTCCTGTGTTATTTGTAAAGAAGCAAGATGATACTCCATAAATGTATATAGATAATCGACAATTGAACAAGGTCACTATGTATAATTGAGCTTCTTTTGCTCCCAAGATCACAACAAGAAGCAAGGAAAAACTCAAAATATGATGGGAATTTGAGTCTTCACATTCCAATTCTTACAAGTTGTGACTTAAAATCAACATGTAAATGAATTGATAACAAACAATTCTTACAAATGGAATCAGTTTTGAGTTATATGTAAATGTATTAATAGTAATGCTGGGGAAAATACATGTTATGGAGGTGGTAGTTGTGGCCTCAGATGGCAATAGTATTGAGTTGTATTCGTTGATGGTGACGAGTATGAAGCAAAGGAAAGATTGAGAGTGTTCGGATTGTTGGGACCAGACATTTGAGAGGCCGAAGCAGTGGTAGCCGGAGTTGAGAATCCTGATGATGCTGCAGCAGAGAACATTGACATTGGCGTTGTTCCGACCTGACTATGCATTTGCATTGCCCAGTTTGGGTGTCCGTGGGAGGTACCTACGTCTATTCTCTTCCCGGATACTCTTTCCTGCAAAGACCATTTAGTTACTTAGCTCGAGCATCAAGTAGCAGATAGTACGTTACATGTTATAACAAGTTAAACTGTACTGATGGAACACTGTCAGTGTATATAACTTAACCTGTACAGTAAAATGCTTTAGCCACAAGATTAATACTTCGTATTTTTACCATCCGAAAACAATCCAGTACTTAGGAAAGGCATATGCACATCTTTTTTTCCCACCCCATCCCTAGGAGGATCAATAGTGTTCTGACTCATCCTCCAGTGTGACTCAAACCCTCAATCTACGGGAATTAATAAGGGAAACTGCAGAAAACTATAAAAACAGGATGAACATTTTTGTACCTCATAGTTGGGAATTAAATTGGAATATACTCCATTCCACAAGTGAGCTTGTTCAGATGTCACTACAGGTAATGCCTTGTAATGTGAACTACCAACTATCGGTGAACCAGATTTGTCCATCTGTGGAATCAAGAAAACACGATGGAAAACCGATTATCATTTCAATCTAAGATAAAGTCATGTTGCTTCGACTCTTCAAACATGTTAGACAGTCCGTGTAGCCGTGTTAGATCCTCCAAAGTAGTGTATTTTTAGAGGTTCTGGCACGGGTGAGACAACATTTTTGAAGAGCGAGCAACATAGATACAACGAAACAGAAGTCGGAATTCATAATTGGAAAGTAGAAGGCCATCAAATTCAATCTGCTGCAGCATTTCTATGTAAACTACTTTGTTTTATACCTGTGATTTTGTTGCTTCTTGCATATCATAAGGATGATACTGGAAACTCGAAGACCTTTCAATTTCCTTCAGAGAAGAAGTCGCGATCCCCAAGTTTAGATCAAGATCCTGTTCGCTACCTGCATTATACGCATACTATAAATGAAACAACAACAACATTGAGTCACATTATTTATGAATATCGCAAGCGTTTATGAACGAACCTTCACTCTGAGGGTTAGAGGTTGTTTCCCCTTCATATGTACTAGGCTCGAAGTTGGTCACAGCCTCCCTTCCATTACATTTGATCGCGGCCTTATCATACGCCCTAATTTGCAGAAAATAAAAAGGGAGATACCGGTTGGTCGATTATTGTTGAGATATTAAGGGTAGTAAATTCATATAACGAAGATAAAATTCGTGATTATTAGGACCTTGCAGCCTCTACTTCACTGTCGAATAGCCCAAGATATATATACCTGCAATGTAAGCAGTGGAATCCCCACCATGAATATTATAGTCCCACTGATTTCTTCTTCAAATACGCATTCTTAAGATACATGATACTCGGATCCTCCAAAAATGCTGCCACAACTATATCAGATCCTTCAAACATAATACACTTTTGGAGGATCCGAAGCAGGTACAATGGCATTTTGGGTGGATACGATCAAAAACATTAAATTGAGACTACTCCTACAACGATATCAACGAAAAAAGCATCTACTCCGATAAGATTGTTAATGAATAAAGTTTCTACTTCTACAACAACTTCAGTAAGTAAAGTATCTTACTTTTTTCCAAGGAATTGCCCCATCCGAGCCTCCCATCTCCCACATTTATGCAACGTTACTCCTCGATATTTCGAGCTCCCTCTCGAAAAACCAGTACTCTGGCGTCGCAACATGTGCACGAATTCTTCCTTAGTCAAGTTCTTCATCTACATTAGTTCACAAACAATACAAAATCCATGTTTAAAAACATTGAGCTTAACATGTTTTAGTACTAACACAAATTTTTAACATTTCTAACCTGCTTCATATCTTCCTCATAATCACTAAGGTTAAAGTTTATATCAGCATCAACACCCCGAAACTTAATTGCAGCTCTATCATAAGCTCTGATACCACGAAGAAAAAGTCGAAAAACTTCATCAATTCATCTGAAATGATCTGACAAACTATCTACATAAAAAAAATAATTATTTAATCATTTACCTAGCAGCTGCATGAGCAGTGTCAAATCCACCTATACATAAACCAACAACAAAACAAACAACAAAAATTCCCAAAATAGAATTAGCATAGGCATAATCAAAACTCCAAAAAATCACAAATCAATGAATTTAATTACATATTACATACCCAAATATACTTGTTTTCCACAGTCCCTACACAAAGTAAATTAACCAAATTACTAAAACAATATACCAAAAAAAAATTTAAAAAATAAAATAAAAAGTAACACAAACCATATATGTGATTCCCATCTACCAGTTCTTCTATAAAAAGTAACACCTCTGTACTGTGAGCTTCTGGACCTAGGTCCCCTCCTACTTTTTTTAACTGGCTGTTGTTGCTGCTGCTGCTGCTGTTGTAGGCGTCCCATTTGCTGCACCTCTCGAAAACTACCAGTATTGGGTGGATCCACAGACGGATCCACCCAATCAGGTGTTCGAGAGGTGTGGGTCCGGTTCAACTCAGCATTATTGTCCACTGGGAACAACTGCTGAGTCACGAACTCGGACCTTGTTACTACATATCCCTCTTCATCATCATTGTTACTACAGCTCCGGCTAGTTTCACCTCCACCACCACCACCAACTTTAAGTATGTCGAAATTGAAAGCGAACATATCGCCGCCGCCGGCAGCGGCGCGTGTGGAGCACGTCTCGTCATCTCCGGCACTACTACTAGCCTCTACATTCCTAGCCGATGAATTGGAGCTTCCCGATTCATCGGCTAACGAATGTTTCCCTTCATAAATTGCACTTAGATTGAGATCCAACATCATTCTTTTAACAAATTCAAAATTCTCACTTTTTTTAATTTAGCTTTTTGTCTTTTCAAACTTATTTTATATATGTTCAAACATTTACGAAGAAAAATTATATCATGAAAACTCGAGAACACAAATTGAGGAAGCTCAACAAAAACAGAGCAATGAAAGTGAGAAGCTCAACAAAAACAGAGCAATAAAAGTGATTCTTACATATTTTGTTTTGTAAATTGAGAAAAACAAATAGAGAGAAGTAGAAGAAAGAGTGATTGTTAAGATATATGAAGTGGTGGGTGTGTGTGTATATATATATATATATATAGGTGAAAAAATGGAGGAAAAGTGAAGCTATAGAAGAAGAGGAATAATGGTGGACTGTATAAAATGTATAAAATCCATGAAATTTTATTATTATTTGTGTATGTATTTGTTGAAATATTTTATTTTTAGAAAGATAAAGGAGCAAATATTCAGAGTCGTTTATTGTGAGATATAATGTATAATGATCTATGAAATAAAAAGTAAAATTATTTTAAAGTGCATTTAATTAAATGTATTAGGTAATATTGAAATTATATATAATGAAATAATTTATCTTACAATAATTAATTTTAAAATAAGTTATTTCCGACTAAACGATCATAGTGTTATATGGAAAGAGTATTTTGTTTGTTTTATTTAAAGAAAGTACAGAGAGAGAAAGAGGAAAGATGGGACGTGTGACTGTGAAGGACATTATGCTGGCTATTCCTATTTTTGGGAAAAACTAATATTTATTTATTTTATTTTATCTCTCTTCAAAAATGGAAGAGTTGTCCTAATTACCGGAATAGCCGGTCCTCTGTTGTTGTTGTCTACTCTCTACGTCTCATTTTATACGAGTTAATTTAAGTTGACACAAAAATTAAGAAAGAAAGAAAAATTTGTGAAACTTGTGATCTAGAATAAGTGATAGAAATGCATGTGAATATAAATTTTTTCATTAAAAATAAAATAAATATTTTAAAGATAAAAATATATCATTCTTTTTTTTACTAACCCAAAAGAAAAGTGAGTCATATATAGTAGGACACACTAGAGAGGGAGTATTATTTTCTTGGTTCAATTTATATGTTATAATTTGACTGAATATAAAAATTTTTAAAAAACTTTTATAATTTGTGGCCTAAACATATTAAGCATTAAATAAGTATTTTAAAATTAAATCATGATTAAATATGTCATTGTTTGAGGATTAACTAAAAAAAGTGTTAAATAAATTGAAAAAATAAGAAAATATTCTTCTTCTTTTTTTTTCTTTTAGTAATAATTAATAAATGTGTGAGTTAATTTGCTCACATATTGGTGGGGTAAGGGGATTTGATATAAATAGTTTGTCTTTAAATAATAGTTAATAAATATACTCCATATATTTGTAATTTTTAAGAAAAAGGAAATAGAAAAAAAAAATAGAGAGAAAATTACAAGATATAAAATTGAACTTTACTAACAAGATAAAATTTTAAATAGTCAATTGACTGAATTTATAATATACTTAGTTTATGCATAAGAATGTGTATATTAATTTATATATCTAATTTAAAATTATAATTATTTTTCGTCAATGGTTAATTATGTTAAAACTTTTTTCATTTTTTTTTTATTTTTGAAATTTAAACATGTGACGACTTCGTGAATAATGATTTTCCTCCGACCACACCTTTGAGTGCCTTTCTCTTTGAGATTTATACATTTTTAGTGCTTGGTTAAAATTTAATTTCATCCTTCTATCATAATAATTTATAATTATCATGGATGAAAAGTGTAATAGTGTAATATATTAAATTATAAAAATAATAAATAAAATAAAAAGTTAGCTATTAAATGCAACCATCTGTCCCATTTCCATATCTTCCTTTTGGAAAAATCAGGCAAGGAACCTATGCTATTTAATTAAATAATTACTCCCCTTCGTTTCGTTTGACAGTTTTTATTATAAATTTTTATTTTTATTAAACTATTTTATTATTTATATTTTGAAAATTTAAGTCTGATTTCTATACTTTATATTTTTACGCAATAATAGAGTTAACATTAGAAGAAAGTAATAAATTTCACTTAGTTTGATAAATGTCCAAATAAAAATAAATAATATAAAGGATAAGTAAAAAAAATAAGTTAATTTATAATTTATACAAAAAGAGTATTTGTTCCGATAAATTAATTGTTATTTTTTTTTTTAAAAAAAAAAGAATCTTAAGCTGTACATTTTGCAACTTTAAATTTAACGTTGATTATCACGTGTTTATTGTCATTTTCTTTATTTTATTTTATTTTATTGTATTCTTTTGTTTTTACTTTTGCCTTGTTTCTTTCAGACTGTGAAAGCTCCATTTTGCTTGTATTTCACATGCATAAATATTTATTTTGGTTGATTGATTAGAAATCTTTTTTTTAAAAAAAAAAATATCTACAAATATGAAATTATAGAGTATAGTTTATTTTTTATTTCGTATGAAATGATTTTTGGTAACGAATTCTGAATGTAGATTCAATAAAGTTGCATTTCACATGCATAAATATTTACTTTGGTTGATTGATTAGCCTTTGAAATCTTTTTTTTTTTTTAAAAATATCTACAAATATGAAATTATAGAGTATAGTTTATTTTTTATTTCGTGTGAAATGATTTTTGATAACGAATTCTGAATGTAGAATTAGTAAATTGTTTTGAATAAATATTGTTATATACTTATGATTTGATTTTTTGACATGATATATTATAATATAAGTTATTCGAGTAAGAAAATTGTTGTAGTTACCTCTTTATCTTGTACTTAGATATATACTCTTTTTTTTATCTCAAATTATCTTTCCTAATTTTTGAAAGTAATTGTTTGTTATTTTAGAAGTTCTAAGTCCAAATTAATCACGTATTTAATTTCATTTTGTCTTAATAGTTCTTGTACTTAAAGACTATAAATATTTAATGAAAAGAAATTATATCTTACAACTTATAAAGAGGATAAAATAATAAATATTTTTCTTGATTAATACTAATTTTTTATGCGTATAAAAAAGAATAAGATAGATAATTTGAGATGAGAGATATTTTTTTTTACTTTTTGGACCTATCATAATTATAATTTGCTCATTGTCGACTAAATTACTTTATGAATAAATATCCAAATTTATGTTGAGTTGTTGATTATATACTTCCTATTTCACTTTTATTTATTCATTTTAATTTTGCACCCTTTTAAAAAAATAATACTAACTAATATGAGTATTCCACACACAACAATCTTTTTACATGTAAAAGGAATAACATTTATCAATTTTGTCGTTGCAGACCATACATTTGTCACCAATACTGGATAATTGTTACGTATTATTTCATTGTCTATTATATTACATTGTATATTTGAATAAATATAATATTGAATTTATTGTATCATTTTTCATCATTATATAATACTATAAATCAACAATATAAAGAATAAACCTATAAAAAAAAAATAAAGGATTCAAAATAGATAAAGGAGAAAATAAAATTATTAAATAATTACTTAAAACAAAATGAAAGGGAAAAAAAGAGGAAACTAATAAATATGTTCATGATCTATGAGTCAATCTCTAAAGCTAGCTTGTAATGAGATGATTATCCAGATTCATATATTATATATATAAAAAGAGACCAACGGACTCATTCCTCATTGATGTGGGAGACTTAACAACCCTTTCAAACCAGGATTGGAAGCTTGGTGTGTGTATCAAGAACAACAAAGGCGAAGCGTAGGAATTGTGATAATCAATCTGATTCTGATACTATGATAGATATAAAATTATAGTTTAACTCAACCTCAAAAGCTAACATATAAAGAAAGGATTGTTCAAATCCGTACAAGAAGACCAAAAAGCTCATCCTTCAGAGATATGAAGACTTAACAATAACAATGCGATCACATTAAAATATCGATTGTTACACAACATGAAAATTTTCTCCTTATTTCTTTTTATCTTGAGAAACAAAATAAATTAAAGAATCTTACCAAAAACTCCACTTGGCATGAATCCTACTTGTGAAAATTATAAAAGTCAAAGTAATTATTCTTATGCAAGATGTAGACATGGAGTAGATGTGGATACTAAACCTCCCCCTCTCTCTCCCCAACCACCACACACACCCTACCCCAAATAAAGTAAAATTTTACAACATGTGCTAATTTATCTCCTCAAAATATAAAACCTTACTTTATAAATATAAATTCACATGTGCTTGATTTTCTGGAGGTGTAGGTCGGCATGCTAAGTCATTTTTGTTACTCAAGTGTATATTCACAAAGATATGGGCATGTTTGGTAGTATGGAATAGTTCAATGATGACATATATGTTCGATCTGACAAAATAACTCAAAAGATAAAGAAGTATCATTAATCTCTTCGTGTTATAAAAAGAAAACAATAAGACAAAAGATAAAAAGGATTAAATTTGCAAAGAATTTTTGTGAAGTACTTTAATTTGTTATGTACCTTACTCACTATGTTAATCTGACTTATTCTAAAATCTAAAATAGTTATAATAGTTCCTTTTAAAATGCAAAAGCAACAAACTGGGAAAATAGAGGTTGTAGCTCATTATTTATTAGCCTCTCTTGGTTTTATTTATTTTGTGCTTATACTCTCTCCATCTTAAAATATTTATCGTGCTTTTTTATTTATATATCTCTTAATAAAATATTAATAAAGAGGGGTGTTTGCCTTTTTTATCCTTATATATGTCTTAAAATAGAGAAAAAGGACAAATATATCCCCGAACTAGCATAAATGGTATGCAGATACATCCTCCGTCATGTCCGTTAGTATAAAGGGTATATATGAGCTAGTTTTTGGACGGCAGGGACACCAATGTCTCAAAAGTACGGCAAAGGATAGTTGCATACCATTTACGATAGTTTAAGGTATTTCCTTTTTCCCTTTAAAATATAATCTTTCTTAATTGAATATTTACTTTATTTATATGTCATAATTGAGCTGTTGATAGTTTTAGAAAATGATTACTACTAAAAGTAAAATAAAAAAAGTTAACTAATTTTATCTTAAATTTATGATAAAGTAAAGACGACAAGTATACGACATAGGGGTAACCTAACGTGAAATTAATAAGGCACCTACTTCTTTGTTTTCCAGTACCTAAAGTCTTTCTCATGTGCAATTATTATTATCACTCACTCCGTTTTATAAAGAGTGATCTCCTTTTTTTTTAGTTAGTTTAAAAAAGATTGACTTTTTTTTTTGTAACATTTTAATTTCAGCTTTTCACGTAGCATGTTTAAGGCCACAAGATTAAAAGACAATTTTGTACATTTGACATAAGTTTAATTTAGAACTACAAATTTAAAAGTCTTTATTTTCTTAAACTTTGTGTCAAACTATACCATTCTTTGTGAAACAGAGAGAGTAATAATTAAGATGTGGAAGACTTTCAACAACAAAAAGAAAGAGACATGGAAGACTTAAATATTTGTCCTAAACAATATAAAGAAAAGATACGGCAATTAAGATTGGATAACGTATCGCCATCCTAGCAATGTTAAAATTTATTTGAAGTAACATAACATAATTAAATTTAGATTTACGTATTATATAGAGTTAATTTATTAGAATGACACTTCCAATACAATAGGAGTAACAAATTGAAATTAAAACCATTGATTAAAAGTGAAGGAATCTCAACCATATTCCTACCACAATTTATAGTATTAAAATTACGATAACTTAGTACTATTTGCTACTTGGAGTAATTTAAAATAAGCCTTTCGATCTCCATATATCTTCCTATATTTAATTTTTTATTAACCAAATGTAGTAGTACTACTAATAATTAATTATACGAAAACCATTGATTGAGTCTCCCTTTTTTTTAAATATCATGTCAAATTAAATTGTGTCACGTAAAATGAGACGGAGAGTAATATTTGTAAAGTTTTGTGTATTTTATAATAATACCAATAATAATTGACCTATATAATGAAGGGTTGAAATATGAGTTTTTTGTTGGATATGTAGCCCCATGTTCATAAAACATAAGCCTAAATTCAAACCTTTTTTGTTCATTAATAAATGTCTTCCTATTATAAAACAATAGTATATCCTAGGACAACAAGTTACCACGTTGCTTGACCTTAAAAACAACAAACAAAACTTGTCAAAAGTTTCAACAGACTTGGATTTCATGGACCAATAAAATCTTATCTACTTTATTACTCACTGTTTCATTTTTAATTGTTTTTAATATAATAAAAAAACATTTTTTTTTTGGGGTGGGGGAGGGGATGTGGGCAAGAGGGAGGGTATTGCAAGATATAAAATTACTCATCATCAACAAAATGAAATTCGTTAATCAACTGAGCTATTAAGATTTTTTTTTTCTTTTTAGTTGTTGATTTACCCCTTTCAAATTAATTTATTATCAAACTATAAACTCTTTAACTTTGTAAATAGTTTCTGTAATATTATTTTCTGAAAATAATAAGTATCTGCAATATTTTTATTTTTAATGAAAGTTTAGTTACATCTTAACTCAAAATATCATATATAGAATCTAAAATGGATGAAAAATATGAAATACCTATTAGCTGGCAATCATAACTAAGATATTGCTTTCACCTTTTTCTTTCCTTTTATTGGATGCAATCCATTTATTTCCAAGTGTCCTAAAGTTCTATCTTAGCTTAAAGGATTATAAAGAGCAAGGGACCATGAATTTGGACCAAGATATAATTATATTACCTCTTGATAGATTATTTCTTTTTAGCATATTTATCACATGTATATATATCTTTGTACAAGAAAAATATCTCACCTAAAGATTACAACAATAGTAGCATGTTGTGGTTTCATAAATGGAGTTATACCCAAATTATATTCCTATTTTGTATAAGATAGAAATATCGTTTTCAATAAATGCATAAATACGACATTATAAGTAGAAGGTTATGAGTTATTCATGAATTTTGGCTGGTTCATCCATCAAAAACTCATAGTAATATCTATTAGGATATTCTAGTACAAAATTTTTGCTAATCTATTATGAATTATTGTAACAATTCTGAAGTTCATTTTGTGATTTTTGTTTCTTTTACTTTGTTTGACCATCTTCATTGTTATAAAATGATATTTTTGAGTTGTGGGAATGAGTGATTCGATTTATAAGATGATCGGGTGCATTTTGAATGAGTTTGTGAGTTTTTGAAAGTTTGAAACGTAAGAGGGTTGATCAAAGTCAAGATTTAGGTTTAAGAGGTCCCATTCAAATTTTGATGATTACACTATTTTGAGGGTATTTTAGTTAGGTGGATGGGATGCAAGGTTCTGATACACTTGGAAGTTATTTCAACCGTTGGTTGAAATTTTTGAGTTTCTAAAGTTTAGAATTGATTATGAAAAATATAAGGTTTAGACAGACCTCTAATAAGTCATCTAGTAATTCCATTGCTTTTATTTCCATTTAAAAGTAGTTTTACTAATTTATCAAACGTCTTTATTTTTCAAATTAAGTATTTTCTTTTCTCAAAATAAATATTTTGACTTTCCAATGCTAATATCAAACAAACTCTTTTAATTGATTCAAAAAATCTATCAGCATCTTCAAAGTCAGAGCCCAACAGTTGTGAAATTGTTGAAATTATCTCATTTATATTCCCAAAATTGTTTCACATATTTATTTTTTTATTGTACTTCCAATATCTTTTTCCTCTATCAAAAGATGATGAACATTGGTTTACTACTTACTTTCAACCTAATTAAAGGAATTAACTCATAAATTAAGGAGATGTTTATTAGTAAATTATATTCAAGAATAAATTAATTAAATTTACCAAGAAAATTAGTAATAGGACAAAATTAACCTTCAAATTTCCTCTCCTAGACCCTAACTCCTTATTATTAACACCACACCTTGACTAAACTTTAATTTTTGGTAAAATACCTCAAAATCCTCTAAATTTTGATACGAATTATTAGTTGCATACTTAAGAAGAAGATATTTTTATTTTAAAAAAAATATATCATAAAATAAATTAAAGAGATAAAATATATATTGACTTAAAGCATTGATCATGCACAATCACCATAACCACACACAAGGACACACAATGACCCTTCATTTTCAATCTCCAATGGCACCACCTAATACATGACATGTCCATCACCTTTATTAATTCCCTTGATTTAATTTGTTTAAATCAAAACAACAGTAAATTGTGGGGGCAAAAAATTCTTAATCATCTTAAATTGCGTTTTAATTTGTTGATTTATTTTGATTTGTCATAAGTTTTAAAAAATAAAGATTTTTTTTTAAAATTTTATTGTCTTAAATTAAAGATATGCCAAATTTATTAAAACGTTCATTAATCTTATATTCTTAAATATATCATGTAGAAGTTAAAATTAAAGAATTGTTATGACTTATATATAAGTCGGTCTTTTTAAAACGGACTAAAGAAAAAGTAGGTCAAACAAATTGAATGGAGGGAGTAATAATAAATAAATGTAACACCTTTTTTCTTGTTAGTCTGTTTAAAAAAGAATGTTAACTTACTATAACTAAAATTAATTTAACTTTAAATTTCCCTTAAATCTTTGATGAAATTATTTATAAGTACACAAATATCTAAAAAATTATTTAGACTTAAAATTTCAAAAGTCTTCATTTTAAAAAAAAAATTATGTTCAAATTATGTCACATAAAATACGACGGAGAGAGTTGTAATAGAAAGTACAAAATATCATGATTTTTATTGGTCCTTCCTATTAAGGCGAATCTCTAATGTTAATAAACACTTGTTTTTCCCAAAATTAAATTTTCCAAATTTGGTAAATCTTTTCAACTTGTCACCTTTTGTCCCCCACATATATTACTATTCCCACAAGCTTCACGATACCTTTTGATTATGACTCGTGACCACCGGCTGCAGCCGGTTGTCGGTGGTTCCAACCATTTTTATAATTTCCCTTTTAATGTTTGTTATTTGTATTGAAATTCAATTTAATTTATATTCGTGTCGGAAAGTCTCATATTAGAGGGTAAAGTGCTTCCTGATTAAGATAGCTTTGTATCTATGGACATTCAAGTTCGAGTTTTTGATTAAAAATGAAGAAGTATTTGTCACTTCATCATAATCTTTATCCGTGCTTCCAACCATATCATTAAAATTATCTTTCATTGGCTATTTTAACCAATCATCACCTGACACGTGTTTTTTGACCTTTATATATACTTCAAAATTATCAACGACAAATGTACAATTACATATCCCCTACAAGCAATTGTATCTCGTATTCTTTTGGTATTGATTTTTTTTTTTTCTATTTAATTTTCTCAAAGAGTAGGCCGATGATTTTGTCCACAAATATAAAATTTAGAGTGATAAATATGCTAACTTGCATATTTGAGCTATAATGTGACATTCTAATTATTAATATCAAATGATTTAAATTTCACAATTTATAAAATAATACAAATTTTAATGTTATTAAGCAAATAATGAAGTTGCTTTATAATCCTACGAAGTAGGATCTAGAAAGGATACTACTACCTTAGAAATAGTGAGGTTGTTCTCAATTCAAATGTGTTATTAACATCAAATTAATTCAACTATTATAGCAAATACTACTAACTACTCATAATAACAACAATAAATATATCGAATAACAAATACGAATTATTCATTGAATATAATTCTTCACTGATTTATGTTTATTATGATAAGAAGAAAAAAAGAATGATAATGACAAAACTATCATGAATTTAAGATAGCATGCTAATCACTTTTTTTTTAAAAATCAAATCAAAGAGGAAGAAGTGAAAAAGAAACATTGTACAACTTTTCATTATTTGACCTAGCCATGATATTAATTGTTCCTAGCAAAAGATGCCTAGTTGTGATTATAATCCAATTGGAAAATTTAGGAGAAAATAAGTGGTCACCACCCAATCAATAGATCTATTAGTCTATATCATTAAAGGCAAATGGAAAAATATTCTTTAAAGTAAAATAAGCGGATTTAATTTGGTATGTCAGTAAAAAATATTTTCTTAAAAGTATTTGTATATAATCTAAGATAAAAACTGTAGGAGGTTGGGATGTGGGCTATGGGGTAGGGGTAAAAATGAGATGTGTTGGAGGGTGATGATGACTCAATCAATGTGAAACGCAAATCGTGAAACTTATTTTTCCTACTTTCACTAGAAAAAGACATTTTTATCATTTTTAAGGAACTTATTTTTCTAAAAAATTATTGTTATAAAAAAATTATTTTTTTATCAATCAGATACCAAGAAATTTTTTAGAAATATTTTCTGAAAAATATTTTCCTCTTTATCGAACACACCCAAAGCTAAACAAGTTTATTTGACTCAATTATATTTCTTGGTCTAGGCTACGCATGGTATTTGTTTTGAACGGATTACCCATATTTAAGGTCATTTTGACCGACCTAAATATAACCATCTGATATCAATTAATTAGCAATTAAACTAAATATTAATCTAAATTTATGTCGTCTAATATCATTAAAGAAAAAATGCTCCATATATATGAAGGATTTCTTCATTCTTGGTCACCTAAGGTATAATTAAGTTATACTATGTTATGATGGAGTAGTAAATAATAAGTATTTTTTATTCTTAATTAAATATTTCGAATTCGAGTTCAAGGTACAAAATTTCCTTAACTTAAGGAGCATTTTATCTTTAATGTGAGTTTTTTCAATGCTAATCCAAATTTAATCGCGTTTTAATATGAATATCAAATATATATCAGATGAATTTTTTATTAGAAAATGTTTAAGTACTAGCTAGTAGCGTCATTTAAAAGATCTATGTGGCTACCTAACCTCTTTTTTTCCCACCCGATCTCCTGCACTCACATTAGAGCTCAATTAAATCTAAATTCACACCAAAATTCTGAAAATCCTATATAAAAGGGTAAAACACTCCTTAACAAAAACAATATTATATCCTAGAGGACTCGAATCCGACATAAAACCTACATGGTTTATTTGGCTACCTAACTTCACTTTGCATCAACCAACGACATAAAAGCTACATGGTTTATTTTGTATTTTTCTTTTTCATGATAGTGATCTTACTAAATAAGTAATACTTAGTAATAATAATAAAAGATGAGATGACAAAAAATGAGAAATTTGTTGATACGATTGAAATTTTGTACCTTTAGTAATGAAAGTGAATAATCATATTATTGCAACTTCATTTCTTGGTCGGATGGTTAGAAAAAGATGAAGTAGTAATGATGGTTCACCAATTTCTTTTAAAAAATTTTTTTAGACTATAGTTTTTGTCGGCAAGGAGGGTATTATAAGTAAATAATTTATTTATATTATTACTATATGAATAATAACATATTCAGTGTAATTGAATATACACATAATTTTATCTATATTTCATAAGAAATATACTCAATTATCAAATTATTTAATTTTAAAAAATGAAAAGTAATAATTTGTAATATTTTAAATATAATTAAATAAAATAATATATGTATGAAAAATACATCTCTTAGGCTTGGAAGAGTAATTACGTTGGAAGAGTAACCAGCTAGGATTAATAAGGGGCGATAAAATCAGCCCATAAAATTATGATCTGATTAATTCATTTAGGCTTGACACTACATAAAAAAAAAACATTGTGTGGTAAGAAATTTTTTTTTAATGGTAATATTAAATTAATGTTAATATATTCAGAATCGCAAAATTAGTAACTACGTACAAGTCTACAATTGAAACCTATAGGAAGGACAAGTTGGCCCCAACTTTACATTAACACCAAATAAGAAATGGTAACAGTTATGTATAATGTAATATTCGTGATTGTCGTAAAATTTAATTCGTACTATATAATATATATTATATATTATAAAATATTTAAATAATTAAAGTTGAGAAAACTTCGATTAAGTTTAAGAGGGTACTCTAATTTCATAATGAATTTGAAACATTGATCCAATGATTAGTTTAATCAATCATAACCTCAAATTAAATTTTATAAATACAAATTTTATTATGTTTTATTGAATCCAAAATTTGTTAATACTTATATTTCTATTTAAATTTATTTATTTGATTTTAGCTTGATATGAAATTTAAGAAAATAATATATTTTTTTAAATCTTGCTATATTAAATTAAAAAATGTACCAATATATTTTTTAGTTTTATAATATATAATAAATATATCACATGAAAATATAAAACTAAAGAATTATCAAAAAGATAAAAAAAAACAATATATTTTTTTAAAAAAATAGACATAAAAAAGAAGGAATGCAACAAGAAGTCAACAAGTAACAAATTATAACCTGTTTTCTAACCAATTAGTTAGACAGTCGATTTTATGAATCATTACCACTAAAGATGGTAATAGAGTGGTTAGTGCTTAGTATATTAATTAATATTAAATTAAATATTTTGAAATTTAAATTTTAAAAATAAAATTATTTTTAAAATGGAAATTTACGACGTGTATTCAGATTAGTCACTATCAAAACAAATATTGAATATTAAATAAAAAATTAAAAACAGATTATATGAACCATTTATATACTTATAATATATCTATCTTTTTTATCTTGCTTGATTTTATTATATTTTACTTGAATTGAGGATTATATTGTACACATCATTCAAACGTATACAATGAGTATGTTAATATTATTTATTTGCCTTTTGAGAAAATGATCAAGGATTTATAACACTAATTTTTCTAAATCTCACATTCATCCCTATATATAGTATATACTAACCAAATCATTTCTATTCGTGTAGAGCCATGACTATGGTCTAGGCCAGTTGGGTTGATCTGGCCTAACCCGTGATTTGATAGGGTTGTGCTATGATTTTTCAAGCCCATTTAAGAAAACAGCTTTTTAGTCCGGCCTGAATAAGCCTGCCGATTTGTGGGGCTTGTGAAATATAGATAGGGCCGGCCATTGGGCCAAATAAAAATTAATTAAAAAAGAAAAATAAAATAGAGTGTTAAAAATAACAAGAGTCTAAACTCAAAATCTGTTTAAAGTTTGAAATATTACAATTTAAATATAAATTATGTTTATAAAATATGTATTACATAAAATAAAAATTTCTAGGAAATACTACATAGGTTGTAGCCTATGGAATATTGTTATAGTTTTTGTGTTTTATTATGATCATTGGAAAACAATTAGGTTAATATTTTTATTTAGCTATTTATGCTTTTACTTGAAATCAAACTTAATTAATATTATAAAGATAATTTTATTTGTGGATTTGATTAACAAGCAGTAACACTAACACAATGTAATGTTATCTTATCAATATTTATGGTAATATTTTTAAATTATAATTTAATTTAAAAAATTATAAAAAAATATATTTTTAAGAAAAGAGGGCTGACCCGACAAGCCTATAGCCCATATACGTTTGGGCTGGGCCGATCATTTTCTGACCCACATAAAAAATGAACTAGCCTAATCTGACCCGTCAAATTTCAAAGTCTATATAAATTAGTCTGAATGGGGTGGGCTAGCCCATACTGACAACTCTACGTTTAAAGATAGATGTTAAGGAATATTTCTTCTTTTCCAAGGTTCTTACAAATTATTATTATATAGATTCACACATGGTATTGAATTATATAAAAGAATACCACTACATTTTAAGTAGTGCCTTCAAGATTAGATCGATTTACATATGCAATGTCAACCTATAAGATATATGCAATTTGTCTCCTCTTAATGGACAAAAACATATATATAATGTAATCATCAACATGAATTGTCGTGGAATGATCTGATTTTCTCACATTCAGTACTAGAGATCTCGGGTTTGAGTTCTAAATATAAAATATATCTTATTGAAAGTGTTGCCTCTAGAAATAAGCTCTCTAATACGTAAATATGAATTAGTCGAACTTCAATATTGATATCAAACACGTGTTGAGAAGGGGAAAAAAACTACATATAATATAATGAACAACTTGGTGATAATTGCCTGGAAATATCGTATAACTACAAACAATTTGGATGAACAATTTGAAATAATTCATCTTTATTACTATATATATATATATATATTAAAAGTGGGCTTCAGAATAATTTAAAGTTGCTAGCCTTTTTCTTTGCATTATGTGACTTAAAAGCTAGTAAAATATATACGAGTTGTAGAGAGTATTTAAATTAGATGCAAAGCAATTTGTTTCTTATTTAATTTTTTAAAAATGTAAAGTTGCACTTAGATCACTTAAAAGCAGAAAATATTTGCATATGCTTTCTTTTGTTCTATTAGTAATTGTTTGAGGCGAACAAAAATTTTGACGTAATTGATAAAATTGATGTTATATGATCAGAAAATCACAAATTAAAAATTGTAAAAAATAAAAATAACTTATTACAAAAATATAAAATAAAACTACGTACAATAGACCCTTATAATTCACTTCTTCTTCAAACTCCCTCTATAACGAAAATTTAGTATACTAAATGGTCTTATTATTTAATAGATGCTCCAAGTAGCCAAGTTGTCATGTGATTAAATATAGGAAAAGTCAAAAGAAAAGAATAAAATAAAAAATGTGTCCTTTTAATGTTTAGTTTAACCTTTTGATTCTATATTTCCTATATGTCCTCGAAGTTTTATCAACTTTTTCTAAAATACTCTATTTAAGGTATTCATGTATCTTACTTTACAATTATTGTTCTTATTTATTACTATGAAAAATATATACTAGTATTATTTTGTTCTTTGTTATTTTCAGCATGAATTCTTTGAATATAATATTTATTTGTATATTTATTTTTAAAAAATGACTTAAATTCATGATTTATTATTCTATCTTCATAAAGTAAAAGTTTTATTTAAACTCGTGAGATTATATTAAATATATCATTTATTATATTTTTTTTATTACTATAATGTTACCAACATTGTAAGCCATGTGGCCAACTTGACACAATATTGACATTATTTTATTTCATGTTTGTTTGTACTTTCTGTATAAAAAAATAAAAACTTTCCTTCTCTTTTTCCCATGTATGATTTATAGTTCCTGTAGTGGTAAGTGGTTATCTAGGTTTCACCGAAATTCAAATAATTTATTTAATTTCATGCACTCCACATAATATAATATTCTTTAATTTTTTTAAAAAAATAATAAAATCAAAATGTACCATAGTGTGATCATTATATTAATCTAAAATAATCAGATCACAAAGAAAATTCAAGATTCTTTTAGAGGGACAAATGTATTAATACGGAGTTAGAAATTTATATAAAAATTTCCAAATGTAAATCAAAAGCTATTGAGTTTGATTGAATTCACCTCTGACTTCGTTCATTACAAAAAAAAACAAAAGATATTTACTGACAATAGATTTTTTTAGCGGAAATTGAGTTAATGCTATTGCATTCAAAGTCGCTAAAGTCTTTAACGTTATTTATATAAAATATTGGCTATGAATATACATATATATTATTGCCGTAAGAAATATAATATAATGAAAATTTTATTATTATCGTTAAATTCTTTATTTGTTGTAGGGATTGCATGTTTGATTTATATGACTACAATTCTATCACCATTATAATATTTTTTTTTCCAGATAATCAACAAATGTGAAACTATACATACATTATGTTAGCAACTCATATTTGACTCCACAGGAATAAAAAATATATTTTCTCATATATATATAATGTATGTTTTTGTAATTTATATTAATAAAAAAAGCTTAAGCTTTATTTATTGAATTTGCTCTTCTAGGAGATTTCTTGATGCTCATTCATGACATGAGAAAGACTATCGATTTTTTTTTGATGAAATAGTATTTTTTTCAACTCTTATTAATTAAAATAATACGTCATGACTTTGACTATATATAAATATTTAAATTTGATAATCCATTTTTTTGATGCTTTTCAACAAGCAAAGTCCAAGATTTTGGACTTTTAATATTTTTGAGAAAATCGAAGATCGATTTTTTTTACCAATCCACTTGACATTAGTTATTTGTTGAAGTCTTAGGTAATCTATATATTATTACGGCCATGCTTTTTTGAAAAATTGATGTTTGTTATAAATACTATAAAAGGATTAAAACCATAAGTTGGTACGAGGAAAAAGATTAAATTATTGCAAATTAAATTTATTCTTATTTATAAATTAGATACATAAAATATGATTGTGGTGGAGTGGTAAATACTCCATTCTTAATTAGATTTCTCGAGTTCGAATTTCTCTACGACGGATTTGTCTTTCTGAGGCAAAGCTTTATCCCTCAATGTAAGACTTTCCAAGGTGAATTCAAATTTAGTCGAGTTCTTATATAAATATCGGACATCAAATGAAAATAAAATAAATAAATTAGACACAATTCAGTTTCGAAGAGTATAATGTGGCTAAAAGGTCAAAAAAGCACAATAAGATTGCTTCAAGCTTCAACAACTCTTGTCATTTGTTTGACTTTAAAAAGTAGTACAAAAGAAAAAAAGGATGTTCATCTTATGTAATTTTAAGATTATATTTTTATCCATTTTTTATTTGGTGTATAAAAGATCGTTCCGTCTTTAATCATTTTTATTCATGTATTGATAACTTTTGATATTGCTAATATCATGATTTGTCATATATTGAATGACTGAATATCCCACTAAACAAATGATTAAATGATAACATAACTAATATATATATATATTATTCACTTGTCAAGTGGAATAATAAACAAAAAATAGAAAGAAGACAATTATGAAAAAGAAAATAGAATTGTTGACTTACTATAAACGGATGGGAAGCGGCCACGTCTCCTCATAAAACCTCGTATATATTTTTTTTATTTTATTTTATTATTTTATTTTATTGTACAATATATTAAAACTTCCTTGCCGACAAAACTATAGTATCAATCTACTTGTAAAATAAATTGTTTTAAGAAACGAAAATTATTCCCCTCATTTCAATTTGTTTTGTATTTTTTTTTAAATCGTTTAAAAATAATGTCTTTTTTCTATTTTGATAATTTTTTAGTTTCTCATATGACATACTTTAATATCGTAAGATTAAAACCTTTTTTGGTACATTTTATATATCTCTATTTTACGATTGTAAGATTTAAAAGTCTTTTCTATTTTTCAAAATTAAATTACAAATCAAAATCAGAAAATAAATTAAAAGGAATATATATATATATATATAATAACAATTGGTTCACACCCAAATTGATGTAAAGCAAAAGATAGATACAACTAGTATTAACTTATGCCATGTGGGTATTAAGAAACTTAGATTTTGATGTTAAATAATTATACTTTAATTAAAGGCTAGTGGATTCATTTCTTAGGGTAGATGGAACCTAATTACTTTCCATAATTATTCCATTTGATGGATAATTCCAACGACTTACTATAATTTTTTTTCTTAGGAATAACTACCACCATTGCTAGGTGACCCTATAAAAGAATGAAAAGTTGTTAAACACTTCTTTTTTAACTTTTCCTCTACTAGACACATCTATTCAAACTTGGATTATTATATAGACTTATGATATTACTTTTTTCGTCTCAATTTCAATTTATCTAATATAATTTAATCGGATATAAAATTTAAAAAATATAAAAAGAATTTGCAATGTTTCAAAGTTACCTTTTAAAGTGTACACCTTCGTGGACCTTTTGTCAAGTAATAAGTAGAACCTAATATGGACAATTGTTAGTGTTATTAAATATTTTGTCAAATAAGAAAATGCGTTTTTTGTATATAACTGATTAAAAAGAAAAATGTGTCATCTAAATTGAAATAAAAAAAACATATATTTAGGACGATATTGTTAGTTAAAGTCACCTGTAAAATAAAATAAATATATACTCAAAGGTATAAATTAAGATACCAAAAAGATTATTTGTGTCCCTACTTAGCATCTTGAGTAATAAACATTACATAATAAACTAAGAAAAAATGGAATAAAATTTTAATTTTGGTCTCTAGAAATCCTTATACGACCTTTATATTGTTTGGATCCCAAATAAACTATTTTCTAATATTTTCTTTGTTTCATTGATTGTGTCTTATTTAATTCCTTTTTAGTTTGTTTTATAAAAAAATTGCCACTTTTTCATTTGTATTTTTTAACTCTTTGATCCATAATTAACACTTGACATATTTACATCCACAAAATTCAAAGAATTTTTTTGACACATTATTAATTCAAAGGCAGTGCAAAAATACTTTATGAATTAAAATATCTATTTCTTTTGAATTATTCGGTTCTAAATTAGTAATATATAATTTTTAAAAATAAAATTTAAAATTTATGTAATTTCAGCCTGCCGTTGGATTTGACTTGTAAATATTGAAAAAAATATGAACGGCTGGATTTAGAGACACGTGGGAGGTGATGATTGGATATAAAAAGACCAATAAAGATAGAATTGTTGATATGTTTAAGATTACCGACAACCGGTTATAGCCGGGTCAACGAATCATCATTAAAAGGTGGTCCAAAGGCTGTGGGGGTCCAGAAGGACTAAGTAGAAGGTTACCACATTTGGAAACTTTAAGGAAAAAAAAATGTTTTTAAGGTTTTAAGGATTATATATGACTTATTTAATTTTTTTTTACTCGCAGTCTGATATTTGTTTTGAGATTTAATTAAATTTAAGTTTTGTGTGCGTACACAGAACTCTATGAGAAAGTGGTAAGATCTATATACACTCTATTTTCTCTAGACTTCCAGTCATACCTTGTTTGGATGGTTGTTACCTATTATATTGTATTGTTATTTTAAATACAATGTTTAAATTCTATTGTATCGTATTGTTTAAATTCATTGTTAGGAAACGACGAAAAGACCTATTTTATGTGATGACTGATTTGGTGTGATCACGTTATTACCTTAATATTTCTTCTCATTTTATCTTTATTTATTATTTAATGATTGTATTTTATCTTTTACCCTTACTTTTCATAATATCTCTATCCATTTCTCTACCTTTATTATAGGTTTATCATTCAATTTATGAATGTGTGACATTATCTAACGATGAAGAACGATACAATCTATCCAAACATTGTATTCATTAAAACAATACGATACAATACAACACAACACAGTACAATACATACAATACGATACATACATTATGAAACAATATGTAACAACCATCCAAAAAAAGTGTAGGGATTTCATTGGGTATGTTGTTGTTGTACTAAACTCTCGTTATATGTGGAATTTGAAAAAAAAAATAATTAGATCACAAGAATTATATACAATCTTCTCCTTCATTTGTGCAAGAATTGTTTTCGCAACTTGAATATATAAGGCATGAATTTCAAGTCACGTGACAATAACTTCACCGATTATTCCATGATTCCTCTTAACAACTTTTCTATATTTATCCACATAAAAATACTTATGGTACTCACTATTAATTATTTTATATTATTAGACCTATTCACACCTGCCACGTATTCTTTCTAGCTCCTTCTCTAGCCATCCACGAATATTTGTCCAATATATTTCCACGTCATTTTTTTAATCCAATCCAACGAATATGATTCCTATTTTATAATTAAATAATATTTCTGATGGACAGGGCAATCAAATGGGTTGTTTGGTTGGGAAAAAGTTATCCCGGGATAGGTTATTTTGGGGTTAGCTATCCTGGGATAACTTATTCCACCATGTATATGAGATAACTTATCCCATAACTATGATATAAATGGTGGGATAAGTAATTCCAAACATCGCAACTAAACAACATACACAAATTTTATTCCATCACTATTATTTTTTATCCCTCACACTAAACGACCCCTAAAAATAAATGATGATTTGGTATATGGTTGGTATTCTAGACAAATACATCATCCAAAAAGTCTAATGATATTTGTCCCTTGAACTTTTGATTGATAATATAAGGAAAATAAATTTCAAACTAGAAGACAATTCATTTTTAAAGAAATAAATTACAAGGAAAAAAGATAAATATATCTTCAAACTATCGTAGATGATATGTAGATATCCTCCATCATACTTTTGGGACATTAATACTCCTACCCTGACTCTTTTCGTTTTTGGTTTTGAAAAAAGATGGGGTAAGGTCGTATTAAATGATTAAACCAACGACATAAAATAGAGGAAACATATTATCAATAAAAAGACATAAAAATTAATTACTCTAAAAGGACACGAAATGACAATAGAAAAAAAGGTTTAAAATCAACAAATGGTGAATCCTATGAGATCGGGGTGGGGGAGTGGGGTGAGGTGAGAAGGATCCAGGAGAATATAGTAAATGCAAATTTTATTACCTCATAAAGATAGAGATAGTAACGAAATCAAAAATTTCGTTAAGGATATTTAAGATTTAAAGATGATATAATTCTAAAACTAGTTTGAATATCACATATTTGCTATATAAAGGGGTTAAAATATATTTTAACTAATTGAACGTTAAATGTGTTTAACCAAATACTAGTAAATGGAGCAAAATTTAAATTTATCAATAATTGGATGAATAAAATATGAATACCATAAAAAAGTATTGTCGGCAAGAGGAGACAATGTACTAAAAAATATTATTATTATTTATATTATTATTATTATTTTTAATTTTAAAATAGGGGAGACAATGTACGAGGTTTGAGGGCAACCTAGGAGGACGTGGACGAATTTTCTCCATTCATAATAAGTTTTTAAATTAATTTCTTACACTTAATTAATAAATAATTTAATAATCTATCTACTACTCCTTTTGTCAACCTTTCCCTTTTCATCAATCATTTTGCTTATTCTATCCGTCTTTATTTATATATCGTCCACGTTAGAAATACATATTTTTGGATAATTATCATTTCAAAAAATCAATCATAAATTCTTTTTATTTTATGTTTTGAAAGTTATTATACTTGAAAGTATATATTTGTCTAACATAAAAAAATTAAATAATTAATTTATGTTCATTAGTCAAATTAGTTAATCAAAATAAATTAAATCATGTTCATTTATTTAAAACCTGACTTTAAGAGAACATTAAATAAAAGTAAAGTGGTCAACTTACTTAATTTCTTGAGGGGTGTAAAACGTAAAATTGTGACAACTGAATAAAAACAGAAAGCATATAATTTTATAAGTGAATTTTGAAGATGGTAGATTACATATAGATATTATTACTACCGTTAATAAAGTAAAAGGAATTACTTTTAATAGACCATCAACTTAAATAAGAATATCTTAGCAAGATTAGAAGAAAAAATGTGTTAGATTAATTATTATCAAGATATAAGTATTAGTTTAAAATATTTTTAAAATCAAGATATAATTAATTATGAATTTCCATCTTTATTTTTACTTAATAGTCATTGAAGGATATTAATATAAGTAAAAATAAGAATAATATTAAAAATAAATTAAATCAGCTGCTTAGTAATATTTTTTAAGGGATATAAAAATACATGACAAATAAAATGGATCAAATGAAATATTTGTTTAATAATTTCTTTCATCAATAATTGGTGCTCAATTGTGAAATTTACATCAAATGTCCCTCTGACTTTCGACTCTATCTACTCACTCCCATATATTTAAAATTCCATTAAAAAACCAACCAACAATAGATATCGTCTTTCGTTCTTAGAATTAATGGTGAAAAAACATATTTAAATTATTAATTTTTTTTTATGAGTTTTACAACTATTTACTGTTTCTTTTATCTACTTAAATTATCACACAATAGTGAGGTATGTTTCCATGTAAAAACATTAATATTTAGAAATAAAATAATGTACAATTGAGGTATAAAATTTGTGAAAAAATGATAATTTTATGTGTCTTTTGATCATTAACTATTTTTATATATAATATTCGATATTTGCATTAGAGTTTTAATTAAATTTAACTTTACGTATTAATGTAGGGTTTATATCTTGAGGCTGATACTCCCGATGGATTATTTTTTATTCTCAAAGATTTAAATCTGAGACCTCTAAAATTTAGTTAAGAATAGTAAAATCTCAACCGTTCCATTACGATTCACCGAAAACATTAGACTCCTTAGTCCTTAGGGCATTGGATACATTTAATTCTTTGATAAACATTTGACTTTGGAATCATCAGACATAAATATCACTAGTACAAGGTACAAACAATAAATCACGGGTGAGTGAATTGACTTGGTCTAGTAGATTTAATTATTTGACAAACGTTGTTTTTATGTTTATACTATTTATTTATAGAGAATGAATTATTGAAATGTTGAATAAATGATGACAAGGACAACTAATTCATTGAAAATATTTTGGTTACGAACTATGTTGTTAATTTATTGCTAAATTGTTCGTAACTAACATAATTTTTCAATAATTCATCGATAAATAGAATTAATGATAAATTTTGATAGTAAAATTTATCATCGTAAGTTTTTTTTCTAGTTGTTGACTATTATTATGAGGGTGAGGCTTGCTCGCACCTCCACTACCAATTGTTTAAAGATTAAGTGAGAACACTGTTGATTTTTTTAGATAAAATGAAAGAAAAATAAAAATAAAAACTAAAATGATACAACAATTATCATTCTTGTGTAAAGAAAATATATAGGTTGCTTAGAATAATTTCAAATGTTTTGCATTTTTTCCTTTTTTTTCAGCTACAAATATTATATTTTAAAAATTGATGATAAAGTCCACTTCACATGAATCACACAAAAACGTATCTATCAAAGGGGAAAGACACTGTTCAAAACAAAAGAAAATAAATCGCACAACAACCCATATTTAATCCATCATATATTTCGATTGAATATCTAAATATTTGATCGAAATATCTTTATGAAATACTTTCGACTCAATTTTTATTTTTAAAATGCGGCTTTATTCAGATATTCGTTACATAGATAAGTTAATCACATGAAATATGTATATTTACTCTTCGAGAAGTCCCACATTGAGGATAAACACTTCTAACAAAGACGACTCCTAATCGGGGGACTCAAATCCGAGACCTATGATTAAGGATGAAAGAGTTCTTATCACTCTACCAAAACCCTTACTAATTATCTCCTCCTTTAATTAATTATATGTGTGCGCATAATATAATATGTAATTATATTATAGTTAAAATAATGCAAGTAGTGAAAGTGACGTAGCAAATTATGTCAAGATATCCACTTGCTACTACAGGAAAGATGTATCATACATAGGATTAAGGAAAGTATTAATATAAATAATTAATCTCAAGTTGCCCACATTTTAAAATGTAACTTGCATGATATTTAATAAGGTATTGTACCTAATTACCATATGCTTTTGTATTTAAGAATTTGAGTATTATATTTTAAAGATCCACGTACTATAATTCACCTTAATTTAAATAAAAAAAAGATTAGTTTAATCATAACCTTAAATACATATTTCAAAGTTCAATCACATGCCAAAAATCAGGCAAATTGGCTCCTTGTTGGTTAAATACCTATGACTATATGAATTTGGACACATAGAGAAAAAGAAACCTTAAAAAAAATTGTTTCATTTTTAATGATTGATTTTTGGTTGGTTTAATCATTGGAAGTATTAAATTAATTACTATACTTAGTAAGAAAGAATAAAACCGAAGGAATCATTAATAGACAGAGTGCATGTTAAGGTATTATTATTGTTCCAAAATCAGCTCGATGTACAAAGTATTTCACATTAGTGCGAATTCGGAAAAAAAAACTGCACGACTTAAGACTAGCAAGGTTTATTGTCACATGCAATGTCAGTGTACCGTGTACGCCTTAAGACTAGCTAGCTAGGTAAACTAACTACACTGTCTTCTAAAAATTGATTAAGAATTTAAATGTAGTGAATTCAGAATATAACTAAACATATATATTCGGAATTTTAAAAAACTTATTTGCACTAAACCAAACCATAAGTCCTATATAAAAGCCAAACTTATTTGTACTAAACCAAACTTATATGATCAAATTATTTTCTTTTCTTTCTCGCCAAGGATCCATCCGGAGAAGCCTCTCTATTCTATAAAAGTAGTTGTAAAATCTACGTACATTCCATACAAGGGCGGTTCAAGCATATTAGTGGCCTAAATCAAAAATCAAACAGGGCCTTAAACTTAAATTGTAAATAACTTTTATATAATTGATTTCTTCTAGTTTTCTATTGATAATATAACCATTCTTATTTAAATTATTTTTCATGAGATATAGTACTCCAAATATGTCAAATTTCTTTTGATAATTCCTTCATTTTTCATGAAAAGTTTACTTTTTCTACAAATAGTATTCAATATTTGTTAAAAAATAATAACTTATAACCTATTATTATTAAAAATGAGGCCCCTTAAATTTGGGGGCCTAAGGCACATGTCTTTTTTTTAATACTGTCGAGCCGCCCCTGATTCTATATATCCTTTCCAGACTCTATTCAAGAGATTACATTGAGTACATTATTGTATATAAAAGGGGATAATCCACCAGCTTAGTGGTATCTTAATTCATTGGGCACTTATGCCAAGTTGCAATCTTTCTCCCGGCCCAAGTCAGCCCACTAACATAATGTATGGGAAAAAGCAAAAGACATTTGCACCAAAAGAAAAAAAAAAAAAGAGAAAAAAGAGAGGATAATTAAAGCAATGTCCATGTAGCTAAAGTATTTACCAAATTAGTTACCTAATTAGCTCAGTTTTTATGGATATTCACAATTACTTTTTTCATAAATATAACATTTGGATAAATTTTGCTATATCATTTTTCATCATTATATATTATACGTAAGCTCAAGATTATTTTGGTGATATGTATTTTAGACGATTTTTTTGAAAATCTTTACGGAAGCCTTCGTAATAAGTTGGAGGAGGAATACGTATAGTCTAACCATGATCCACATCATATTTGAACATTTAGGGGTCATTTAAAGAAAATATGCGATTTTCTCATTTTTTTTTCGTGAATGCTAACCTAATAATATTTTTAAAATATGACTTTCGGTCAATCTTTTTGATTTTTTTTATAGGACCCTCACTATAATTTTATGAGGACCTCTTTAATGAGTTGGGGAAACATTGCGTATAGTTTCACCATTTTAAGGCATATTTTACATTTACGAGCCAAAGTTTAGGAATTAGCGACTTTCTTTATTGTTCGCATGTATTAGCCCATAATTTGGTGCCTTGGAGCACCAAATTTTTTTTTCTGAAAATACTTTATGAGGACCTTCGTAATGAGTTGGGGAAGCATTGCATATGGTCCCACTCTTTTTAAGACATATATTTGCATTTACGAGCTAACTTTCAGAAATAAGCCGTCTTTTGTGGTTTTTCGTGTGTATTAGCCCATGGATCTGACGACTTGGAGCACCCAAATTTTTTTTCTAAAAAAAACTTTATGAGGACATCCGTAATGAGTTGAAGAAGAATTGCGTATAGTTCCACCATTTTAAATGCATATTTTCGCATTTACGAACACCTTTTAGAAATTAGCCGACTTTCTTGATTTTTAATGAGTATTAACTCATGAATCTGGCGCCTTGGAGCACCAATTATTTTTTTCTGAAAATACTTTATGAGGACCTCCGTAATGAGTTGGGGAAGCAATGCGTATTGTCATGCTCTTTTTAAGGCATATTTTCACATTTATGAGCCAACTTTTAGGAACTAGCCGACTTTCTTAGTTATTCATGTGTATTAGCCCATGGATCTAGCGCCTTGAAATACCAAAAAAAAAATCTGAAAAAACTTTATAAGCACCTCGATAATGAGTTAGGGAAAGCATTGCGTATAATCCCACCATTTCAAGGCATATTTTTACATTTACAAATCAACTTTTATAAATTAGCCAAATTTCTTCATATTTTGTGTGTATTAGTCCAGTGTCAAGGCTTTCAAATCAAGATTGAGAAAGCTCAATCAATAAAGAGTTATCTAGTGGAATGCTTAGGCAAGCCTTTCTTCCTTTGTTAACTTAAAAGAAATTTAGAATCCTAGGTTTCCCTTTATCTAACACCTTGGAGCACCCAAACTATTTTCTAAAAAAACTTTATGAGGATTTTCGTAATGAGTTGGAGAAGTACTGCGTGCAGTCCCACCATTTTCTTAAGGCATATTTTCGCATTTACAAGTCAATTTTTAGGAGTTAGCCGACTTTCTTGATTTTTCGTGTATCTTAGCCAATGTATCTAGACCGTTGGAGCATCCAATTTTTTTTTTCTGAAAAAACTCAATGAAGACCACCATAATGAGTCAGGAAAGCATTGTGTATAGTTCCACCAATTTTTAAGGCATAATTTCGCATTAACGAGCCAACATTAAGGAGTTAACCAACTTTCATGATTTTTCGTGTGTATAAACCCACGGATCTAGCGCCTTAGAGTACTCAAAATATTTTTCTTAAAAAACTTTATGAGGACCTCCGTAATAAATTAGGGAAGCATTCCGTATAGTCCCACCATTTTAAAGGTATATTTTTGCATTTATGAACCAAATTTTAGGAATTAGCTGACTTTCTTGGTTTTTGATGTGTGTTAGCCCATGGATATGACACCTTGCACCACCTAAAATATTTTTCTAAAATAACTTTATGAGCACCTCTGTAATTAGTTGAGGAAACATTGCGTATAATCCTAAAATTTTCTGAAGGCATATTTTCACATTTATGAGCCAATTTTAGGAATTAACCTACTTTCATAGGTTTTCATGTGTATTAGTCCATGAATCTAGTATCATGGAGCACCAAATTTTTTTCTGAAATAAATTTATGAGGACCTCCTTAATGAGTTGAGAAAAAATTACGTAAAGTCTCACTCTTTTTAAGGTATATTTTTTCATTTATGAGCCAACTTTTAAAATTAGCTGACTTTATTGGTTTTTTCGTGTGTATTAATAGATCTATTGCATAGAGTATCCACAAATTTTTTCCGAAAAAACTTTATGAAGACCTTCGTAATGAGTTGGGGAAACATTGTGTATAGTCCTACCATTTTAAGGCAAATGTTTGCATTTACGAGCCAACATTTAGGTTTAGCAGATTTTTTTTGGCTTTCGTGTATATTAGCCCCTAGATCTGGTGCTTTGGAGCACCAAATTTATTTTCCAGAAAAACTTTATGAGGACCTCCATAATGAGTCGGGGAAGCATTGCGTATAGTCCCACCATTTTAAGGCATATTTTCACATTTACAAATCAACTTTTAGAAATTAGCGGACTTTCTTCATTTTTCGTGTGTATTAGTCCATAGATTTGCCAAACTATTTTTCTGAAAAAACTTTTTGAGGACCTTCGTAGTGAGTTGGGGAAGTATTGCGTGTAGTCCCAACATTTTCTTAAGGCATATTTTCGGATTTACGAGCCAACTTTTAGGAATTAGTCAACTTTCTTGATTTTTCATTTCTTAGCCAATGGATCTAGTGCCTTGGAGCGTCCAAAATATTTTCTGAAAAAACTTAATGAGGACCACCATATTGAGTAGGGAAAGCATTGCACATATTCTCACAATTTTAAGGCATATTTTCGCATTTACGAGCCAACTTTTAGAAATACGCCAATTTTTTTATTTTTTTCATGTGTATTAGCCCATGGATCTAGCACCTTTGAGTACCTAAACTGTTTTTTTGAAAAAAACTTAATGAGAACCTCTGTAATGAGGTGAGGATATTTTGTTATAGTTCCATCATTTCTAAGACATACTTTCGTATTTACGAAAAGTAGCAGCATTTCTTTTTTTGTGTGTGTAAAAACTCATAGATCCGGAGCCTTGGAGAATCTAAGAAAATTTTCTGTAAAAAAAACTTTATGATGACCTCCTATATCACCAAAAATCAATGGACTATAGCACACGAATATGGTAAAATCTGGTTTTTCTAACTTTGAAGCTCGTTTGAACTTGAATATGCGCCCGCTTGCCCCTCAAGGCCAACTGACGCCATTAATAAGGCTGTAACGGACGTCCATGAAAAACATCAGCAAAAATAAGCTGGAATCTTGTATCACCAAAAATCCTAGAGCACCCAATCTTTTTCTCAAAAAACTTTATGCAAACCTCCATATTGAGTTGGGAAACTATCATGTATATTCACACAATTTTTCTCACATTCATTTCCGCATCTACATGCCCTTTTTTAGGAATCAGCAAATTGTTCTATTTTTCGTATGTATTAGACAATGGATCAGATGCCCGGAGCACTCAATTTTTTTTTCCTCAAAAATCTTTATGAGGACCTCTATATTAAGTTGGGAACCATTACGTATACTCACACCATTTTTTTTAATACAATTTCTGCATCTACAAGCCCTTTTTTAGAAATCGCGCAAATTACTCTATTGCTTGTGTAGCCCATGAATCTGGCGCCCAAAACACCCAATTTTTTTTCTCAAAAAACTTTATAAGGACATCCATATTAAGTTTGGAAACCATCATATGTACTCACACCATTTTTTTCACGCCATTTCCTCATCAGCAGGCCCTTTTTTAGGAATCACACAAATTGCTCTATTTTTTGTGTGTATTAACCCATGGATCTAGCGTCCGGAACAACTAATTTTTTTCTAAAAAAACTTTATAAGGGCATCCGTATTGAGTTGTGAAACCATCACGTATACTCACAACATTTTTTTCAACCTCATTTCCGCATCTACAGGCCCTTTTTAGGAATCACACAAATTTTTCTATTTTTCGTGTGTATGGCATGAATCTGGCACCCAAAGTACCTAAATTTTTTTCTCAAAAAACGTTATGAGGACCTTCATATTGAGTTGAAAAACCATTATGTATAGTCAAATCATTTTTATCACGCCCATTTCCACATCTACAGACCCTTTTTTAGGAATCGCGTAAATTTCTCTATTTTCGTATGTATTAGCCCATGGATACGGCGCCAGAAGCACCCAAAGTTTTTTCTCAAAAAACTTTATGAAGACCTCTGTATTGAGTTGGGGAACCATCACGTATACTCACATCATTTATTTCACATCCATTTCCGTATCTACAAGACCCTTTTTTGGAATCACGCAAATTGCTCTATTTTTAGTGTGTATTAGTTCGTGGATCTGGTGCACGACGCAGTCAAAATTTTTTTAACAAAAAACATTATGTGGAACTCCGTATTGAGTTGGGGAACCATAATGTATACTCACACCATTTTTCTCACGTCCATTTCTGCATCTACAGACCATTTTTTAGGAATCGTACAAATTGCTCTATTTTTCGTGTGTATTAGCCCATGGATTTGGCGTCTAGAGCATCCAAATTTTTTTTCTCAAAAAACTTTATGAAGACTTCCGTATTGAATTTGGAAACCATCATGTATACTCACAAAATTGTTTTACTTCGATTTCAGCATCTAAAAGTCCCTTTTTAGGAATCATGCAAATTGGTCTATTTTTCGTGTGTTTTAACACATGGATTTGCGCCCGAAAAATCATTTTTTTTCTCAAAAAACTTTATGATGACATCTGTATTGAGTTGGGGAACCATCACGTAAGCATGGCAACGGGACTGGAACCAAGACGGACCGGAACCGGAACAAGACCGGGCAGCATGGGCCGGAACCGTACCGGAACCGGTAGTTTCGAAAAAAAATATGTATACCCGTCGCGGACCGGTAACGGTTCGGGACCGATCCGGACCTAAAATCGGGTCCCAACGGCTATATTTAAAAAAAAATTAATTATTAAAATTAAAAAATTAGAAACATTACTCAAATAATATTAAAACTTTTATAATTTTAAAGTTTAAATTTCACCCTTTACAAGTTTCAAAATTTAAATTTAAACTTTCAAACTTTAAAAGTATAAATGTTTAAATTTCACACTTTAAAAGTTTGAAAATTTAAATTCAAACTTTAAAACTATAAAACTATAAAAGTTTAAATTTCACACTTTAAAAGTTTGAAAATTTAAATTCAACTTTAAAACTATATAAGTTTAAATTTCACCCTTTAAAAGTTTGAAAATTTAAATTCAAACTTTAAAACTATAAAAGTTTAAATTTCACCCTTTAAAAGTTTGAAATTTTAAATTCACACTTTAAAACTATAAAACTATAAAAGTTTAAATTTCACACTTTAAAAGTTTGAAAATTTAAACTTTAAAACTATAAAACTATAAAAATTTAAATTTCACACTTTAAAAGTTTGAAAATTTAAACTTTAAAACTATAAAACTATAAAAGTTTAAATTACACCCTTTAAAAGTTTGAAAATTTAAATTAAAACTATAAAACTATAAAAATTTAAATTTCACCCTTTAAAAGTTTTGAAAATTTAAATTCAAACTTCAAAACTATAAAACTATAAAAGTTTAAATTTCACACTTTAAAAGTTTAAAAATTTAAATTTAAGACAATAAAAAAAAAATTAAGGCGAATAGCCTATATTTTTATTAATATTAATTAAATAGTATAAGTTGAGTTATAAAATGTTAGTAGAGTATTAAAAAATCTAATCTACACAGCCACCTTCTAGGAAGGGTTTTGCTACGCATATTAATAGACATTTAAATTTAATAGTTAATGCTATCAAGGAATTTTTTTTTTCAATCATTTAACATTTCTCTAGTAACATGCTCTGGAATAGGTTGATTAGATAGTTCCTCCATTGCATCAATGTTGTCAACACTAAAATCTTGCATTATTTCATCTACGTCATTTTCAAACTTGGTCGGTAAAGGTGGACGACCACAACTCATTCCCTCGCCATTAATCCAATCTCTAAATAGTACCGATATCTCCAAGCTATCTGCTGTTAATGAATATCTATGCTCTCCAATTTGAAATCTTGTTGCATTAAAAACGTCTTTCAAAACTACTGAAGATGCTTGAATAGCTAACACATCTCGAGCAACCGGTTGAAGTTATGGAAATCCCTGGCCGCGATTGCTCCACCATTCTAGAAGATCAATAGTAGTAGATTTTGTATTTTGATTAATATATGCATCAAAATCATTTCTATCATTATGAGAAAGTTCAAGATAACCATCTATCATATCATCAAGATCATCTTCATTATATCTACTCATAGAACTTTGAGGCTCTTCATTACGTACTACATTCATTCTATTAAAATTATACAAGTCATACAATTTTTTAGCTTCAATTTTTATACTATCTTTAACATCTTGACAACTAGGTGTTTCATCATCTTCACTATCAATACCCAAATTAAAATATATTTTATCAATCATTCGTGATGCACCTTCATCTTTGTAATGTGGGTTTAACAAACAAGCAGTTAAATAAATTTGAGGAATAGGAATTGTATATTTTTAAAAATTTTCAATCATTTTCTTAACAAATTCTTCAAATCTTGGTTTACTTTTGAATTTATAAAATTTACTAGAAATAACACAAATATTAAATAAAACAGAGCAAATAGTTGGATAATAAAGTGCAGATATTCTTTTTGTAGTTGAATAAAAAACTTTTAAAAATTCTATAAGTTCTTTTACGTCATTTCAATCATTATCATCAAGTCTATATGTCTTACTTGAATTATGAGCATTCCAAACCATTTGTAAAGGTTTCCTATATTCATAAGCGACTTCAAGCATTTCATATAAAGAATTTCATCTAGTACACATTTATTTTGGAATTTTTCTAGGTGGAAGATTAAATTCGCGACAACGATTTTCAAAATCTCTACGTTTAGACTTAACTTGACATTTAAAAATAAAATGACATGCAGTTTAAACTTTTATGTAACCATCATTATACAGTGTTATATCATCTCTAACAATCAAATTATATATGTGTGCAGCACACCTAATATGAAAATCATCAATATAAATAAGGCAAAGAGACGATTTTAATATTTAAACAGCAGATCTATTATTAGAAGTCTTATCTAAGGTGACACTACTTATTTTATCACAAATTTCATGGTTTTGTAAAACATCTATAATTGTTTGAGCTATATAACTACCGGTTTTATGCATTTCACAACATTTATAACATAAAATTCTTTTTTGCAAAGCCCAATTTTCATCAATCCAATGTGCAGTAATAGTGAAATAATCATTAACATTTACACTACGGCTCATATCAAAAGTAATAGCTATTTTACAATTATTATAATAAAATAAACAACGAAGATATTGAAAATGTTGAGTTTGATAATCAAAGATAGTTATTTTAATTGTATTTCTAGAAAAATCTTTAAAATGTGGATTATACACAATTTGAATACAATGAATAAAATCGGGATTTTCAACAAAACTAAATGGCAAACCCATAACAACAATCATTTTAGCTAATTTTTTAAGATTTTTTTCTCTACTATATGACCGTTGCATACTAGAACCAGAAACATTAGAGGGATTTAATTGTGTTTGGACCATATTAGAGACCCCTATTCCTACAGTTTCAGGAAGGGTGATACCATTCTTTTTAGCTTCGGTTACAACTTTAGGATGCAAAAATTCATTTTTACAACATGACATTAAATGATTACTCAAATGTCCCGTCCCACCCTATTTTTCTACAGTTTTATGATTCATTCTATATTTACATTTATTACAAAAAATTTGTGTTTTATCTTCATTCTGAGTCATAAATTGCCACACAACTAATTTTTTAGCGCGTTCTACCTTAGGCCTAGGATGCACGGGGGCAATGGGAGGAGGACAATAAAAGGAAAAGGGAGTTGAGGAAGAGGGACTAGGAGTGGGAGTAGTAACCGTAACTGGCTCAGTTTCATCATCATCATATTCATCAACATTCTTGTCAAAACTATCAATATAATCATTAACATCATCATGTTCATCATCTTCAGGTAATTCCTCATCAAAATTACCAAACATTCTTTGTAATTGTTCATGACAAGGATCTAATCCACTATTACTATCAATATTAAAAACAGTTTCATTAACATGCGTATAATCATTCGTATTTATTCTTAATTGAGAAGTTTTGTTAGTTTTAGATTTAGAAATACTACCGATCTTTTTTATTTTTCTTGGATTTTGAGGTAGATAAATTAGTGAATGAATTAACTATGGTTGTTTTACCTTTTTCAATAATGTTTTTATCGAAATCCATATTCAAATATAAAAAGTGAGTAAATTATATATAATACGAAAATGTAATGCAAAGTTTTAAACAAATAAATAACAAAATAAGTAGACACTAGAGACTAATTACTCACAAAATAAATAACTAAATGCAAACAAATAAATAATTAAATGAAAAGTGAGTTGGAACGAATGTATCAAACGTCTACTTAAAAAAGTAGACGTGTATGCCGAAAATTGAAAGTTGAATTTTGAAGCTACAATTTTCAAAGACCAAATTCGTAATTTTAATGTTAATGAGAGATTAGAGAGTGAGACTTTTGAGAACTGTTGAGAGAGTAGAATATAATATTTTTGTAAGTGAAAAGAATGAAGGATTTGGGTATTTATAGTTAAAAAAAAGAATGAAAATATAGTTTTTAAAAGGTTGGAGTGAAAGAGCCGTTGTGGGGCCAAGAAGACATTGGCCAACGGCTAATTGCAATTAAAAAAAAAAATCGGGCTGGACCAGGATATGAATCGGGACTAACCGGTTAATCCCGATTTTCGTCCCATTATCCCTCCTGGATTCGCTACTAATCGAACCTAATCGATACAAATCGGAACCCAGACGAAATCAGTAATGAATTGAAACTGGAACCAGTTCCTCCCAATTTCATTGCCAGACTTACTATCACGTATAATCACACAATTTTCTTCAAAGCAATTTTCAAATCTATAGCCCTTTTTTTGGAATCGTGTAAATTCCTATATTTTTCGTGTATATTAGCCCATGAATTTGGCACCCAAAGCACCCAAAATTATTTTTTCAAAAAACTTTATGTGGACCTCCGTATTGAATTGTGGAACCATCACGTATACTCACACCATATTTGTCATACCTATATCCTTATCTACAAGGCCCTTTTTTTAGAAATTGCGCAAATTGTGCTATTTTCGTGTGTATTAGCCCATGGATCTGGCGCCTAAACTACCAAAAAAATTCTCAAAAAACGTTATAAGGATCTCCATATTAAGTTGGAGAACCATCACGTATACATACACCATTTTGTTTACGCCTATTTCCACATCTACAAAGCCCTCTTTTAGGAATCACGTAAATTGCTCTATTTTTCGTGTGTTTTAACCCATGTTTCTGGCACCCGGAGCACCCAAATTTTTTTTTATCACAAAACTTTATGGGGACCTCCGTATTGAGTTGGGGAACCAACAAGTATACTCACACTATTTTTCTCACACTCATTTTTGCATTTGTACGCCCCTTTTTAGAAATCGCGCAAATTATTCTACTTTTCGTGTGTAATTCCCATTGATCTGACGCCCGGAGCACCCAAAATTTTTATCTAAAAAGGCTTTATGCAGACCTCCGTATTAAGTTGGGGAATCATCACGTATACATACACAATTTTCACATCTACATGCCATTTTTTAGGAATCGCACAAATTGCATTATTTTTTGTGTGTATCAGCCAATGTATCTAGCTCCCGGAGCACCCAATTTTTTTCTCAAAAAACTTTATGAAGATATCCGTATTGAGTTGGGGAACTATAACGTATACTCTTTCCATTTTTTTCACCTCCATTCCCGCATCTACATGCCCATTTTTAGGAATATCGCAAATTTCTCTATTTTCGTGTGTATTAACCCATGGATCTAGCGTTCGGAGCACCTAAAATTTTCTTATCAAAAAACTTTATGAGGACCTCCATATTGATTTGGGGAACTATCACGTATACTCACACCATTATTCTCATGTCCATTTCTGCATCTACAGGCCCATTTTAAGGAACCGCACAAATTTCTCTATTTTTGTGTGTATTAACCCATGAAATTAGCGCCTAGAGCACCCAAAATATTTTTATTAAAAAACTTTATGAGGACCTCCGTATTGAGTTGGGGAACTATCACGCATACTCACACCATTATCTCACGTCCATTTCCGCATCTTCAGGCCCTTTATAGGAATCGCGCAAATTTCTCTACTTTTCATGTGTATTAGCCCATGGATCTAGCACCCAAATTTTTTTCTCAAAAATCTTTATGAGGAACTCTGTATTGAGTTGGGGATCCATCACATATACTCACACCATTTTTTCATGTCCATTTCGCATCTACACACCCTTTTTTAGGAATCGCGCAAATTTTTTTATTTTCGTGTGTATTTGCCTATGGATCTTGCGACCGAAACACCCAATTTATTTTTCTAAAATACTTTATGAGGACCTTTGTATTGAGTTGGAGAACCATCACGTATACTCACACCATTTGTTTCACGCTCATTTCCACATCTTCATCCACTTTTTTAAGAATTGCGCAAATTCCTCTATTTTTGTGTGTAATGCCCATAAATTTGGCTTGTAGAGTGCCCAAATTTATTTTTCTCCAAAAACTTTATGAAGATCTTGGTATTGAGTTTTGGAACCGTCACGTATACTCACACCATTTTTCTCACGTCCATTTCCGTATCTACAAGCCTTTTTTAAGAGTCGCTCAAATTGCTTTATTTTTTGTGTGTATTAACCCATGGATATGGAACCCAAAGCAACTGATTATTTTTTCTCAAAAAACTTTATGAGGACATCCGTATAAGGTTGGGGAACCATCACGTATACTCACATCATTGTTTTATCACACCCATTTCTGTATCTACAAGACCTTTTTTAGAAATCGCGCAAATTGCTATATTTTTCGTGTGCATTAGCCCATGACCTGGCACCTGGAGCACCAAACTTTTTTTACTCAAAAAACTTTATGAGGACATCCGTATTGAGTTGGGGAAACATCATGTATACTCACACCATTTTTTTCATGCCCATTACCGCATCAACAAGCCCTTTTTTAGGAATCGCGCAAAATACTCTATTTTTCATATATATTAACCCATGGATCTGACGCCTGGAGCACCCAAATTTTTTTTCTCAAAGAACATTATAAGGGCATTTGTATTGAGTTTGGGAACCATCACGTATACTTGCACCATTTTTTGCACTCATTTCCGCATCTACTGACACTTTTTTAGAAATTGTACAAATTGCTCTATTTTCGTGTGTATTAGCCCAAGAATCTGGCACCCGAAGCACCTAAATTTTTTTCTCAAAAAACTTTATGAGGACCTTCGTATTGAGTTTAGAACTATCACGTATACCCACACCATTCACAACGTCGTAATGGACATCCATGAAAAGTTTCAGTGAAAAACAAGTTGGGATCACATATCATAGAAAATCCATGGATTATAGCACCAAAACTATGGTAAATAAAAATTTTTTCGCATTAGTGCTCGTTTGAACATGAAAATGCATCTAGTTGCCTATCGGGACCAACGCACGTCATTAATAAGGTCATAATAGACATCCATGATTAAGTCAAAAACAAGTCGAAATCACGTATCACCAAAACTCTATGGACTATAGCACATGAAAAACAGTAAATTTGATCTTAAGCGCTTTGGTGCTCGTTTGAACTTGAAAATACGTTTGTTTGTCCCTCTGGACCAACTCACGACATTAATAAGGTCGTAACGGACTTCCATGAAAACTTTCGATCAAAAACAAGTCGGGATCACGTATCACCAAAAATCTATGGATTATAGCTCATAAAAAATGATAAATTTGGTCTTAAGCGCTTTGAGACTCGTTTGAAGTTGAAAATGCATCTGTTTGTCCCTTGTAAAAAAACTCACACCATTAATAAGGTTGTAGCGGAGGTCCATGAAAAATTTCAGCCAAAAACAAAGTGAAATCACATATCACCAAAAATTCATGAATTATAGCACACAAAAACGGTAAATTCGATCATAAGCGCTTTGGGGCTCAATTGAACTTGAAAATCTGTTTGTTTGCCCCTTAAGACAAACTCACGCCATTAATAAAGTCTTAACGGATGTCCATTCAAATTTTCAGCAAATCCAAGTCAAGATCACGTATCACCAAAAATCCATAGACTATAGCACACGAAAATAGTAAATTCAGTCTTTCCCGCGTTGGGGCTCATTTGAACTTGAAAATGCATCTGTTAACCCCTCGGGCCAAACTCACGCCATTAATAAGGTCATAATGGAAGTCCATGAAAAATTTCGATCAAAAATAAGTTGGGATCACATATCATCAAAAATCCATGACTATAGCACCCAAAAAATGGTAAATTCGGTCCTAAGTGTTTTGCGGCTCGTTTGAACTTTAAAATGTGTTTATTTGCCCCTCAGAACCAATTCACGCCTTTAATAAGGTCGTAACAGACGTCCATGAAAATTTCTATCAAAAACAAGTTGGGATCACGTATCACCAAAAAATCATGAGCTTTAACATACGAAAATGGTAAATTCGATCTTTCCCACATCGGGACTCGTTTGAACTAGAAAATGAGTCTATTTGACCTTCGGGACCAACTCACGCCATTAATAAGGTCGCTACAGATGTCCATGAAAAATGTCGGCCCAAAACAAGTTGGTATCATGTATCACCAAAAATTTATGGACTATAGCATACGAAAAATGGTAAATTTGATCTTAAGCTCTTTGGGGCTCGTTTGAAGTTGGAAATGCGTCCGATTTTCCCTTGGGACCGACTCACACCATTAATAAGGTCGTAACAGACGTCGATAAAAAAATTTCGACCAAAAACAAATCGAGATCACATATCACCAAAAATTCATGGACTATAGGACTATAGCACACAAAAAATGATAAATTCAGTCTTAAGCGCTTTGGGACTCGTTTGAATTTGAAAATACGTTTGTTTGCCCCTCGAGACCAACTCACGCCATTAATAAAGTTGTAACAGACATCAATGAAAATTTCGATTAAAAATAAGTTGGGATCACGTATCACCAAAAACCCATGGACTATAGCACATGAAAAATGATAAATTCGGTCTTTTCCGCATTGGGCTCGATTAAATTTGAAAATGTGTATGTTTGCCCTTCATGACCAACTCGCGCTATTAATAAGTTAGCCCCTAAATATAAAAATATGTCTTAAAATGATAGAACTATACAAAATGTTCCACCAACTCATTATGAGGTCCTTGTAAAGTTTTTCAGAAAAACCTTCAGGGTGGACCAAAGCGCCAAATCCATAAGCTTAACACACAAAAAAATAAGAAAGTTGCATAATTTCTAAAAAGTTGGCCCCTAAATGCAAAAATGTTGGTTAAAATAGTGAGACTATGTATAATGCTCTCCCAAATCATTACTGAGGTCCTCATGAAGTTTGTTTTTTAAGAAAAACTTTTGGTGAGTCTTCCATGCATTTTGGAGGACTCCACTTTTGTCTTTCAGATTAATAGTTTTGAGGTGTCATGGATCTTATCCCAACATTCATATTGAACTATAAACACTTCATAGATAGTTAGTGTTGAGTTTTTTTTAATATTTCCTCTAAACTATTATGGCAAATTAATATTATTTTCATAGTATTTTCAGATCGTTTGAGTATATTATTTTGAGATAGTTTGAATTTTGAGATGCTTTGAGACTTTTGAAGTTAAATTTTATTTTAAAGCTTAAATTTGCTCGAGTTAGTCTTCCGCTAAGTAGTCAGGCCAAGAGTTCACCTGTGGATCAACATTGGTATGTGAGTGTCAACCATGTCCAGGGTGTCTGCTCAAGCCGTGACGAAATATTTTGGTGATATAGGTTTCAATCGATTTTTTAGAAAAAAAAAAACTTTATGGGAACCCTCTGTTCTGTGTTGGAGTAGCATTACGTATAGCCTCACTGTGAACATTGTTGAGCTACTTCGAAAAAAACTTAACCCACCCAATGCCTATTTAGTATTGATCCATCTTCAGCTTTGATTCATTACGCTCAAAAGCCACTTGTAAAGCTCTTTCATCGAGTGTACGATGCTCTGACAATTTTGTCCTTGAATTGATCATTTTAATAAAGGGGGTGAAGAAAGTGAACAAACAGATTTGCATTTCTCATCAAACAAATACAACACAATTACACTAGATAAATCATTCCATAAAATATAATTTTTAACCATTATTTAGTAATAAACTTGACAATACGACACAATACAGAAGGCATCAATCTTCCAAGCAAGGACTTCAAAGGATGTGAGTTTACCTTACTCATCATAAGGTAACGAATCCATCACAGTGGATTCATTTATAAATCAATCATATTTACATCGTCTACTCATAGAATTTACACCTAAAATAGATATGACTGAGGGATTTAAGATTAAAACGATGAAGTTCAGTCTGAGGATTCGGAGAAAAAGAAAATGTGTTAGTGCTCGTATAAGAAGAATTTACCAGCACGCCTATAGTGCTACACATTAGATTAGGTGTCTTTGCTTCTGGACCTCAATGCATCATTTCACTACCGAAATTAATAACATCGTTGTGACCTGCATTATGCATAGAGATTGTTGAGGATTTTCAGTAATAAAAACCAGCAAGCAACATATGACCAAATGACATTTTTGGAACAGTGCGCTAAACATAGGGCTCTTGCTAATTGTCATCAAGACGGCATTCTTAAAGTTTCTTTTCCATGTGAACAAATGAATTGCATACAGTGCTTGAACTTTTTCTAAGCAATCATTTGTTTCTACATTTAGCTTTTTGAGATTGTTGTGTCTTCTTTTTTATACTACAGATACGTAATTGAAACGCTCCGCCAAATTGAAATAATGTCACTACCTCAGAAACTCCCACCTCCCACAAATGAAAGAGGAAGTATACTAAATCATACCTTGACAACTTATTGAATGTATCTCTGGCCCTGGCATTTCCACTCCATCATCATTGAGCAATGAAATCCCAGAAGAAGTTATGTTGAAAGGGAATGCAAGAGGTGGAGATACTGGAGATTTTGCTAATTTTATGAACCTTTGACCTGAAAGACGGAAGAGAGCATCACCAACTCCTTCATTCATCTATGTTAATCTACTCTACTCAAGAATCAAATGGCTAAAGTCAGAAAAAGAAAACACTATAAGCTCTATTTAGACACTCCAAATGTATCATTCTTAGAAGCTATGAACCACCGCAATGATCATCAGTTCAAGTAGGGAAACCAAATATCAGGATCAAAGTCTATCTTCAAGAATAGACTAAGTAAGAAATATGAAGATTGAGAGCACAAATGAGCATGAGATTACTTCAAACAGAGCTTAGTAAGCACGATTCCCTAGAAAGAAAGATTTCCTATAACCCAAAATCCTAATTGTCGAGCAAAGTTATCTCAACTCTAATAAATACTTGTATAAGATGACTTGAAAAAAAATACAAAAAGAAATTGTAATGGAAGCATTTGCCCTATATGCACAAATCCAAATTAAGCTAGCGGATCTTTACCTGGAGTAGGGCAAAAACCTAAAAAGATGAAATTGACCCATCCAGTGCAAGATAGGACCTATCGTAAGGTAAATAGTAACTTTGCCAAATATCATTGCTTCCAAATCTTCCATTTTCTTCTCCAAAAGTTCCATGGGTAGGAAATAATGATACAAGTTGTGTTTTGAAAGGTGCTCGCCTTCTCGCCAAAGGCGAGGCATGGCCTATTTCCATTTTTTTTGGGGGTATTTTTGCAAACCTTAGCGAATCGCTACTCTTCTCCTCTTCCTCGTGAGCCGCTACCCCTTCGAGAGTGAGGACAAGACCTTCGTTCTTCGGAACTGTTGCTCCTCAGTTTTTTGCGACTGTTGCTCAGCTCAGGTACGTAGTTCTTTTTTTTTTCTTCTTCTTCAGTTCTTCTCTTCTTCTTCTCTACTCTGTTTTTTCAGCTGTAGTGACTGGCTGAGTGCTCAGTTTTCAATGGTAGTGAGTGCTATGTTTTTCTTTACATGTTGGAGGCTTGGAGCTACTGAACTCTGAAGCACTGAACATTGAACAGTGCTCACTGCATATATTTTTTTTAAAAAAAAATTAATCCTTTTATATTTATTTCTTCCCTACTTAATTTAGTTTTATTTTAATTAATATAGTATTTATTTGTCCGTAGGTAGTGAATTCAATGAACTTTTAGAGTTCTAGTATTGCTTGTCAATTGCCTTATGAATTATTGAGTCATTCAAGTTATAGACTTTTAGTATCTACTATTAGCTTTTGAATTGAAATATTTGCTAATATATGTTATTGCTATTAAGATTTTGGATATTTATATATGCAATTAAAATTTTAAAATTTTGGTATTACGAATCAATTCAAAAAGGTGAGCAGTGAACCGCTCGCCTGCCCTTGCCACCTTTCGCCATCCAAAACACTGGATACAAGTCACACATTATGTACAGTTTAACAATAAAGAAGATTCTTCCCATTACATATCCATGGGTTGTTATCTGTATTACAAATAAATTCAGGTAAATCAGCTGGCTTAGCCTAATTATAAGGTGTTGTCTTTTGGCCTAAGCTTGGAGTAACAATTTCCTAGAGAATACAATGATATCAAGTTTGTCGAAAAGACTGATTCTGACCACCATCCAATAGTACACCAATCAGCTCCTCTCCCTTGCATAATCCTTCTACAGTACTTTTCCAGACCAAAGATCTAGAAGAGCATGTATCGGTTGAAGACCAAAAAACAAAAATGTAATAACACTATTTTCTCACTGTAGCTACTTTTATGTACTACGACATAAGCAGATTGGTGACACTTCAGAACCAAAGGTGAGCACAAATGTGAATTTCAAGTTTCAACACCACAAAAGCACAATTTTCCTTAATAAAAATCCAGGATCACCAATTCGAAGAAAAGAAGAAGATCTAACCTGATCTTGATTCAAATATAAGACGAATACTAACAGCGTGAGCCCAGTGGATCCCTAAAGCAGCAACAAGATGAGAATCATGTTTTGTGGCAGCTTCTGGACATTCACCTCTGCTTTGCACTGAAGAGGAAGTTCTACATCATCTTTTGTGCAACAATACCTCATATTTCAACAAGTAATAGTATCCCATGTCCCACAGACTGTTAATTATAAAGCTTTTTAATTCTGAAAACTTAGTCTAATTACATAATCTACTGCCCTCCTGCATGCCTAGGGCTTGATATTTGGACCATAGACAACATAATATGGACGCGCAACATTTGGTCAACCAAGAATATGAATAGAAATGTCTCTGCCTCTGATACCATATTAAGAAAATACTCAAACAGCATAAGCTTAGCTCATAAGGTGATGATTTCCCAAGATTATATAAGGAGACAACAACTCATTTCTCAATCAAGGTGAGACACTCTTAACAGTGTCCAAAGTTTTATGGGCCGTATGAAGACATACAAAGGGTAGAGCCTGTTGCTTATAGACTATAATTCCCCAAAGATTCTCAGTTACCCTGTATTACATATTTCGTTGTTGAAAAGAAAGATTGGACGGACAAGATGGACAGATTTTGGTCAACCTATCGCGATACTACCAAGGAACATGGTGAAATAAAATAATGGAGGTCAGTGAAGATACTTGTACAGTGGGAATATTTAGCTCCAGAGGAAGAAATGTGAAAGATTGGAAGGTAACTAAATCTTAGTTTCCGGAGTCTATCGCGCAACAGCATGCTCGAGGTCGAGCATGATTCCAAAGGCAGAAGGAGTGTAGTGAGCTGGGAGTAGACTTTCTAAAGGATAATTAAATTTCAATTGGGAAGTTATGAGATGACACCGTTTAGCTAAGAATATGTAAACTTCATTTTAGAAGGGCAGATATTAAAAGAATGACCCATTAATTTCAGGGAAGAATCTGCAAGTAAACATGCTTTAGTGAAATGGAAGCAAGTATTGTGATAGCAATGATCCTTTCCACCGTTAATATATTTCTTTGTTTTAGAAAAGAAAAAAAAACTTCCGTCATTACTAATATTAGCAAAGACTAATACTACCACAGTACCTTGGAAAGAATAGTGGGAAGTTCCATCACGACTTTGAGATCTCACTTGATTGGTCACTACTACAGGAATTCGTGAAAATTCTGCAACTGATCTGAAAATGGCAAACAAACAGCATCAGATTAGGCAAAACACAGATCAATAGCTTGGTACAGGGGAAGAAGAAAGAGATACTTCCTAATTACTCATTCAAAAAGACAATGTTCTTACTTAATAAATGATATATGCCAACCCAATGAGTGTTGTCTCTGAGGTCCTTGTACACCTTCACTGGAAAGAGTGAAAAGTTCACGAGTATCACTATGGTGAAAAAGACAATGTGGAGAGCAGTATAAAGATATTGAGTTTTCAAAAAAACTATTATCCAATGTTGCACATGACATGAAATCACACCAACTGCAAAGAGAGGGTTCTGAGTATTATGTGCCAAAGATCTGTTTTTGCATGATCAAAGAAATTATAAAATATAACCCCCAAAGCAGGCTACCTTGAATTCCAAACACAGTAATGTACTGAGACCTAAAATTTCACATTGAGAATGGTTATATAAGTTTGCATAGAATCTGATACCACTAACACATTATTCTTGTATATAACTTAAAGAGCACAAATTGTAAAGTACTCAGACAGCTAAAAATCAGCAAGGATAAGCTCAAATGTTTTCTGGATTATCAAGATATTCATTTTCTTTTTAGTGGATACTAGGCGAAAATCTCACAACTCCAGCAGATTTCAAAAGGAAACACAAGTTGAAGTTGAACAATTACACAGGAAAAGTGAAAAAAGGAATTACCCTGAAAGAAGAGCAGCCATGCTGTCAATGATCAGCAATTTCACACCGTGTTGAAATAGGGAAACTTTGATTTTCTGCAAACTGACAGAAACACATAGACAATAATTCATAAAACTAAAAAGGTCCAATACTTACACAACTTGGAGAAGTGTCAAAATGCAAGATAAAATTTGATTGGAAGGAAATAAGAGGCTGTTACGGAGAGCAGTCAACGCCGGCCACAATTAAGGATGTGATGTTGAGCTGGGCTTTCAGAAGAAGGAAAAGAATGCATAGAGAGTGAAATATGGATATTTTGGCTCTTATGTGGGTACTTGGAGGGAAGGAATAGGAGAGCTTTTGAAGGAGCAGAAAATGATTTTGTACAGATGAGGGATTGTCTTTCGTTTCTTGTTACCATATGGTGTGCCCATGTTCCAGTCAATATAGAGCATTATGTGTCATTATAAAGAACCATACTTTTGCATTGGCTTTCTACTTTTTCTATACCGGAATTTGCTCAACGCGTAAACGAATTATCACTTTATTGAAGAAGGAGCTGTTTTGAACAACAGTAAGATCAAATAAGAGGGAAAAAGAGATTATAATACAGGAACTAAATGAAACATATGCATTATGAACTTAAGGGAAAAAGAGATTATAATACAGGAACTAAATGAAATATGTGCATTATGAACTTAATATATATTGGCTGTCGGGTGTTTGGTTGGTTTTTTAAAATTGTAGATACACAGGCTTTAAAACAACATTATATCTGACTTCCATTGGATTTACCTTTTGATTCCAACATTATCTTGGATTGAATTCCTCACATCATAAGCAAGAGATCTTACATTATTCACTGATTTATAAAGTCGGTGAACTATCTATTTATTAACAATACTCTCTCCCTGCAGTATTGGATAATACTGAGTTTGTGGAACTGTTAATACGGGATGCCATACAGAGTACTGAATAGCCAACATATCTGACACATAATGTGGCCTCATAAGAGAAGATAATGTTAAAAGCATAAAATGGACTGTCAGCACTTCTATCTTTGATCAAACATATTCATCCTTCTATTTCAGAAAAAAATGCATCTTATTTTATTTTTATTTCCTCCTATTTCAGAAAAAAAAATGAAAAACTAATATCAACTCATTTCATCAATTGATTCGTTTATTTTTCATTTTTATTTAATCGTGAAAGTTATGCATTGCCCCACTTGTGCGATTACACTGGCCACCAGGTAAGAGTTGAGTTGTGCATTTGCTGTCTTAACAAAACTATGAATGTTGGTCCAGCAGCTTCTTTTTATGAGAATATGGATTTTTAGTTTGACCAGTAAGGTATACATGGTCATGAACATCATTCACCAAACAAATTATATTCCAACAAAGATGATTTCTTCCAACCATCTAATCAATAGTATTAACCTATGTAACTCCGTTGGACCTTTCGTCTTAATCGTCAATTGAAGTGATTGAAATGCAAAGGCCATTCTTCAAAGTAGACAAATACGAACAAAAACATATTTCAATTCCATTAATTAACCCATACTCCCTCCAACATTATAGTCCATAATCTAAATATTCATGAATTCAGTATTGCATCAAAACTCAGAATAACAGTTCATAGGTAAAGCTGCAACAGACCTATCAGTAAATTCAGAAAGTGATGTTGGCCTTAGAACCAGGATCCTTCCAGCCATCTGCAACATCAAGGGGAACATCCTCACTAAGCCCTTCAATCCAATACATTAAAGAGAAAACACTAAAGGGTGCATGCATACTATATACTAACTGCTCTGACATAGTTAATTTGCAAAACTAAGAAAATGTTCAGCTCTTCAACTTTTTGCCCTTTACTCATCATTTTATTTTAGAGACACAGTGAGTGAAGACATCCATATATACTTGAACATGGAAGAAAGGTGTTGTTAGAAATCTTCAAGCCACAAGGAAAAAAGTCAACTTAGAAATGAGCATGATATCGGTGAACCAATTGTAGAAGATAAAGGAGCTAGAACTTGCATCCTACCATGACCATTTCATAGCTCACTTTCAGAATGAAGTTACTCAAAGGGGAGAATAAAATTAGTTGGGAAAGGGAATCCATTTGCAAGTGATTAATCATAGACTTGCTAATAATATAAAACAGCTTTGACGAGATTCGTAGACTTCATTGAATCAACAACAACAACAACAACAAATATCTCAGTCCCAAAACAAGTTGGGGTTGATGAATCCTCATAATATAAACTTCATTGAAAATTGATTTTGAAACTTCACTCTCTTGTTCAATGTTGTTGTTCCAGAGTAGTTAGTTAGTCATAGGTGCAGCAGGTGGTCCCTCTGCATTTAAGGAAATATGAAAAAAAGCACTAGACAATATGTTACATACCTCCTGTGCCATCCCTTCGGTCTGAAATACTTCTGGGAAGCTATTAAATCCTATTTCTATCATCCTGGGAAGACACTTCAGAAACAGAAAGGGCACTATTTCCACTAAACATAGCAACTTTAGTACCAAAAGCCTGAAAGTTACCTCCGTGAACTAAATTTGGATTCTGTATCGATATAAATTACAGACCCATCTAAGCCGCCATAACTCGAAGGAAGAGAAGCTAATAATGAAAGCTTCAAGCAGAACTGCTTTAAACAACAGAATAAGCTCAGTGAAAAAAACATACCAACGGCAAAACAGGCAATTTAAAAGCAAGGAAACACACAGCACTATTATTTTTTACGACAAGGAAACACATAGCACTATTATGGGAAGATAAACTAGTTGCAAACACAACAAATAGAACTGAAGAAACTCCAAGAAACCCAAAGTTCCAACAGCCACCAAATACGAAAGAAGTCCATAAAACACGTTTTCTTTTAAGTTAGAAACAGATAATCATGCCTGGGTTTTACCAATGCCTGCTGGACCCACTAGCTCTGTCACAACACCAAAAGGAATTCCCCCACACAGAGCATTGTCGAGTCCTTTTAGAGAAGTTGGAAGATGGCCAGCCATGTTCTCATTTTGACCACGCTGTTCCAACAATGACAGTGCCTAAAGTCACAGAAAAGCAAGGGGGGAAGTGAGTTTGCATCTCTTCTTGAAAAACTCAACACATAGTCTCCCTTTATACACCTACAGTTTGGTATGGAGGGCATGTAATTTCACTGATATGTGCCACTGCTGATGTTACTACAGCCAAATCCACATCTAGCAATTCCATCAACTCAAATTCTGTCAGTGAAAATACGTCCTGACACAATAGAACAAACATAAATTAATGGGGACGCATTGAAAGCAATGTGTCAGGAAGTTAACAGGGTTCAAAACAGGAAACATAAAATTGATTCCCTCACTTCTCTGTTCCAGGTGGGATCTTTGTTGCACTTAAACTGGAGTACTAAATTATAAGGGAAAAAACAGACACATATGCACACTTGAAAGATGAAAACAACAATCAATAATCTATCTGAAAATCAATTTCCAGCATTCACGATGATCAATGTTTCTCCTCACCCTGCCCAGGTGTCTATTGATACAGAAACAAGAACTTGCGGAAAAACAAAGAAAGAAAAGGTGCACTGTAAATAAACTTTTCCCTTGTTTGATATCATCCCGCGACCTGTGCACTCAGCACCCAGTTCCACACATGCTTGAGATAACTTCTCAGTGCTTGTAAGGGCATTGAACAGATCCATAAAGATTTCATTAGGTTTAGCATAAAAAACTAGGAAAGCATTTTCTTGTTTCATAGCTACTAATTCCCTAAGACTTAAGAGTGCATAAAATGTTTTCCACTTGACATCTCTAACAACTCAGCTACCAAATCAACAAACATCATCAGTAGTTTTTCACTTCAATTACCTCTACCAATAGTGAATACCATTCCCCTGCACCTTCATCTACTACAGTATTCCCATTTCCCATATTTCTCTACTTATTTCTATAACAACCCCTACATTCCCCCTCAACTTTACAATCCAAAATGTTGAATTTCTATCTTTTCTTCATAGTGATTTCAAGTGAAACATAACTTCTAGTTTGTTTCTTGTTTTTTCTTAATAAATGTGGTATCCGGGCCAACTTACGTGCACCACAACTAATTCGACACGATACTTCCCATCAGCATTAGATATCATGTAACTCTATCCATCAAAGAACTAAACCAAATGAAAAGATGATTGAATTAGCACCTCATAGTGCTAACGCCACTTCATTGATAACTTGGCCACACACTTGTGTGCACATAAATTCTAATTTCAAAAAACAAAAACTACTCATTGGGTGCTATATTTTCACCTCAACATGTGTTAATAGACTTTTTACACTTAGAAATATCAATCATCTTTAAAACATAATTGCCCTTCACAGTAGGATCAAAATTAGGGCTGGAACTGTACATTTCCTACATAAATTTGAAGAACCCAACAACTAAAATAAACTCAGATAATGGAAATGTTGAAGATTGAAGAATTCAATAGGCAAAAATGATTCTTACATTTGAAAATTGTTTAACACATTTCCATTTGCATTAGGTACAAGAAATAAATGGGGAAAAAAAGGTTAAAAGAAACCTTGGCAGTAATAAGGTTACGAGCAGCAAAAATGTTGGCTATGGAGTTGGGAAGACCCATTTCGCTGAGCAGCTTGTTCGCCATCTACCACCAAAAATGTCTTCCTCCTTCCTTCCGGAGGACTAAATTCGAATTCAGTCCGGGAAGAGAAAAGAGGTTTATGTTTATTCCAAAACAAATTGGTTTCACACTTTCAATTTAAAATTTTGAATTTTGAAAAGTAGCTTATTGAGGCGAATACATATAAATTATAATTAAGAAATGTCATATTTCCTTATACGATAGGTTTGATTCAAAAGGCATTGAGGTGGGAATGTTTTCGATTATTCATATGGATGATCATCTTTCAAGCCAACACATATTTCCTATAATTAACTTGATTATCTAATAAACAAAATGAGAACATAGAAAAAAAATCAACATTTTAAATTAAAAATAGTTAATTAGGAATTGAAGTAATCAATTAAAATTTAACTTAATTTAAAGTGTCTAAATAAAATATTACAACAAATTTAAGAGATTAATTATGTATTAATTCTCTTCTCTTTTTTCTTCTCTTTGCAATAATCGGTATACTTTACTTTAACACGTACGGCTCTTAAAATGATAAAACAAAATATAATTTTGGTGCAAATATATATATCAATGTGTGGCAGTAGTGTTCGCGAAATAAAGTTAGCATCTTTTCTATCAACTATAATTTTTAGCATGCTGATAAATATTTGATTCTAACAAGTGATATTATGTTGCACAAGGCATATGTTGGTTACGTTAACAATAACACCAATATCTTGCATATACAGACCAAAGTCATATCGACATGGTATCTAATTGGTGGACTTTGTTACGAAGTAAAATTGCATCATTACCTCAGCTATAATATTTGACATTATAATAAGCACTTGATCAGGATATAACGGCCCACAACTTGTACTGTCATGCATGTAGACAAAAGGGACATGTGTGTGGCATTGGTCTAAGTGAAAATTGATTCTCACACCAAACCAAAGAGCATTGTCTAGTGGGTCTTCTAGAATGCAAACACTAGTAAATATTGAGAATACCTTTCAATGATGAATCTAATTTTCATTATAAAAAAAATTAATGATCAAAATCTTGGCTAATTGATATCGAGGAGTAGCTCAATTACAATCATTGATGATGTAAATATTTTTAAAAAAAACTATAACACCATCTTGAAGATAATATACAAATTATCCTCCTCAAAACAGAATTTGTAATAATGAAAATAAGATAAAAGTTATATACCTACTCCAATAAGTGTATGTGACTCGATAGTATAAACTTTCTAACATCATGTATGTTATATTATATATAAAAGTCAAACTAGTATTGGAGAAAAAGGTTAGAAAGAGCAAAGATTATTAGTGAAATTGGAACTTCACAAATAGAAATAAAGCAAGTAAAGAGAAAAGACATAAAATAATATTGAAAATTATTCCGAATTTTCAAAAGACACATTAACTATGTGGATATTTTATTATTCTTAAATAATTTCGAACTGATATTAATGTATCATGATCAAACGCTCACACAATACTTCCCTATCCTGCATTATTTAACATGACAAGGATGACCTTATTGCATAACCGACCATCAATTGAACCAAAGTAAACAAGTATGAATTGTCTATATATTTGCCAAGAAATTACTTCCAATCACTACTTTATGGAAACTTTGGAGTTTAGTGATTTATAGAAAATTAAATATGTTAATTAATTTGCTTAAAAGCACCTCAAAGTTTTAAATATGTTAAAATCCCCACTTTTTGAGACTATATATAATCTCATCAAAATCCCTACTTTTCTATTATCCTCTTTTCCTTGAATAACCCCAACTCACTTTAGCTCCCACTTTGCCAATATTTTCTCTTTTTTTGGCTCTCTAAGCTTATTATCAATTAAATTATATTGATAGTATAAAAAGTTACTTTCACTATCGGTGTATAAAACTTAATTTTTTTCTATTCTATACATTTCTTGACGATCGCATAATCAATTAATGACTATTGCTTCTCCAAAGAACCAAAAGAACAAGAGGACTATGCTTCCACCAAAAAGGGGCCAAATTAAATCTCAAATATTTGAGAATTTGAGCAAAACTATGTTTTTTATTGCTTCAAAAGCTTGGAAAATGTTGGAATTTTGCTTCTATAAGTTTACCATCAAAACGTCATATAGCACTTTTTGATGGTTACTCTTAACATTCATGAAATTGAATGAATCTCATGATTAAATTCGATATATATTGATTGATCGTATATTTCAATGATGATTGTCACTTGGTCACATGTGACATTTTGTGTATGTTTTTTTATTAGTTTTTAATAGGAGATGATACTATAAAATACAAACAAGAATGCTCCATGGCTTTGGATTATTCTATGTTTCTTTAATTTGTGTAATTCCTTAATAATTGTACGATAGTACGGCCAAAGACTTTGGTTTATTTATTTTAATGAAAGTATGCTATAATAATTGGTTGATTTAATTGTCCCGTCATAACAAGAAAATTGGAGTCAATTATATTAGTTCTCAATTAACGATTTGTTCTATTAATCCCTTTTTATTAGTTGAAACTTTTTGTAAGTTTGATTGTTTTTTATCAACATGGATTGTGGTGCACTGGTGAGAGTATTTTACCCTTAATCAGAGGTCTTGGGTTCGAGTTCTGGGTATGAAGAAAACTATGTTGGAAGCACCACTCCTAAAGGGGCTTGCAGTGTGCGATCTGAATTTAATCGAAGCTTCAATATGTGCTTCGAACACTGAATGAAAAAAAAAGAAGTAAGTTTGATTGATTTTTATGACTCACAAGTATAAATGACATGGACTTCAAAAAAACCGGGTGTATACGGTATATGAAAGAACAAATATAAAAATTAAAAAAGAGGTTTGAAAAGTTTAAGAATTAATTATAGATAAAGTTATTAAGAAATATTAAATTAGTAACATAATAAAATGATAATTAACCTCTAGATAATATATCCACCATTAATATAATAATATCTTCACACCGTTGGCAAATATAACTTAATTCAACCCCCCGCCAAACCCGCCCTCTCTTTCTCTCTCTATTGTAATTTTGATCCTTGTATTATATGACTTAATATATTTGACCTTCAATTAATTAAAATATGTTATTTTAATTCCTCAAGTCAACAGATTTGAGAATTACTATTAAAAGTAACATATACATTTATTTTTGTGTATCATTTTACTTCTATTTGACATCCAATTGTTATCCTTTTTAAGGAGCGAATATCTAATCTACTGTTAGTATTATTTCTTGGTGATTGGCAAGGCCCTAACATATAACATATGTACTTCTATTTTTTGCTTCTGCTATATTACATCTTCATTGCAATAATATACCATTTCATTTCACAATATTAATGCCTAAAAAAATTATTATATTCTAAAATTAATTATTTATTATTCGTCGTACCAAACTATCATAATAATCGTAATTAACATGTCATGATGACGATTTCAGAGTCAAATGTCAGCTGGTAGGGAGGAAGACCGTTTCTTGTCTTTGTTGAATCAAAGTTGCCTTTAATTAATTAGATAAGCATTGGCTCCACATCACTCTAGTTTTTCTTTTTTATTTGTTTTTTATCTGGAGTTTGACACGTATTAGAGTTCTATTAAATTTAAATTTGGGTAGAAAACTTTTATGTTGGAAAGTAAAGAGATCCCTAATACAGACGGCTTTGTTTCCAGAGGACTTTATATCCAAAGAAACTTTAACTTAAGATATCTTATTAAAAAAAAAAGAAATACTTGTCACTTAGCGTTTCCACCGCAACTTTTATTGGTCTATCACTCTAGCTTTGAGGTGATAAATATTTGAGTTTTTTTTACTCTTTTAATGGGAAATAAAATTGATTTAACTTTCTTTAAGAAGATTTTTCTTTTCTTTTGACCCTTTTATGGTAGTATTTTGGTTATTCAACAATATTCTTGTGATTCAAGACAACTTTTCCTTTAGTTCACTTTGAAAATGAAGTAATAAATGTTTGGAGAATCTAATATTCTTACTAAAATTGGTCAAATATTAGCTGTCCATCTGCTTAGTTGTTTCCAACTTAGGTACTTCACATAACACTGCAAAGAAAGTACGTGAAAAAATTGAACTTATTTTATTTAAAGCACTAAAATATTTAAAATTTATTTTGAATTAAAATAATTAAAATAAAAATTTATTTAACTTTATAATATGATAATAAGATTATTATGAAGTTGAAATTTTTATTTTAAAATTGTATTTTTCTAATTTTCTCACAAGTATAAAATTTTTATAAATTATAAAAATCTCATAAATATTCGTAATTTCATATCACATATCGAAATGAAATTTCCACAAGTCTCTATTAAATTGAATTTTTGGTCGGCCAACTCACTATTTCATGTAGAATTTTCAGAGAGCATCCAGAAAATTAGATAATCATATTGATATATTCCTTCCGTCAACATATTATTTTCTTCGTTTCAATTTATTTATTATATTTTTTTACTATTTTAAATACTATTTTAACTTTTTTACATGATATATTTTTAATTAAAATAAATTAAAAAATATTTTTATGTCAAGTAAGCTATAACAAGTTAAGTCAGTGGGGATGAAATAAATAGAAATACTGAGTTACTAAAGGAAAAAGTCATTCTTTGTTCAAAAAGATTAAAAAATAAAATAGGTCAAACAAAACTAAAGCGAAAAGAGTTTTTTTTTTTTTTTTTTTTTTTTTTTGGGCATGCCAGTTTTATATTATTGGAAAAAAAGAAAAAGGTGTAAACTTTTATCTAGTTTTGGTGTAAATGTAGGAGACTTTTATAAAAAGGGCAGTTTCTTTGAAAAATCACATCAAAATTTTCCACAATTGTGATAATATAAAATGAGCACTTTAATTAAGCACAAATATTTCTCTAATGGGGCTGTTTCCGCCATCATAATCTTTTAGTTTGGCGATTTTTAATGGTGGAGTGAATATTTTTATTAAAGAGTTCGAAATATAAGGAAGTTAATATGTGAGGAAAAAATTTAAAAGATTTTTAATAATTATAATATATATGTATCATTAATTTTAATTATGTATAAATAATAAAATTTAAAATATGAATGACTTTTTCTGGCTCCGCCCCTAAATTTGATGCTTCTATTTATCCAAGTAGTATATTCTCATCATCCCACTTCTGTTTTTCCCTTTTTCCTTCTTTGTGGTGTTTGTATTACTTTTGTTGAGAATTTATTTTTATATTTTTTAATTTTTATTTGATACTCCATATAATATTATTTTGAATTTGCATTTTATAAAGCTAAGACCCTATTAGGGAGTTTAATGTAGCTACTTCAAATTCCAAATTAAAAGTATTATGATTAGCTAGGTAGTTGGAGATTAAACGGCAAACAAAATATTATATGCAAATAAGTAGTGAGAGCTATGTTTACTATAATATGATTGTTGCAATTAATATTTTAAGGATTAAATTCGAAAAGCTTTAGTTAAGAGTAAAGTAGTTTAATGTTTGCACCACAATTTATGTGTTTTCTTGATATAGTTTCCTCATACTAAAAATCAAACTTGAGATCTTTAGTTAAGAGTAAAATAGTTCAACACGACATTACAACTCATGTTGGTCATTACTAAAAATTATTTAATATGATTTAATCAAAGGGAAAAGGACAGATATACTCTCGAACTATCGTAAATGGTATGCAGATACCCTCCGTCATATTTTTGGGACATTGGTGCCCCTGCCGTTTAAAAATTAAAGCATATATACCCTTTATACTGACGGACATACACATGTCATAATCTTATCTAAAAATTCGACATTTATTAAATATCAAGATTGCGTCACGTGTCCCTATTTAGTCTTTTGTTCAAGTAAAGGATATATATGCTCTAATTTTTGAACGACAAAGACACTAATGTCCCAAAAGTATGAGTATGAGTATATAATAAGATATCTATATATCATTTACGATAATATAAAGGTATATTTATTTATTTTTCCTTTAATCAATAGTGTATTAAATATAATATATAAATATAATTTAAATTATTTTTATTTACTATCATTTGCTTCGATGATACATAAAATAATAGATAAGCACAAATGAACTCGTAAAAATTATTTAAAATTTCTTCGAAAGTGGGATCCAAATTTTCCACAGAGTGTGTATAAGTAGTTCCACCTCCAACTAATATTTCTACTACCTTCTTCATCTTTCACTTTCTCTTCTTCAATGGGGCTTTTTTAGCCCTAATAATTTTCAGTTTTTTTACCTTAAATTTCTCCTTCTTCTTCTTTAATTTTCCGATGGCTGCAGCTAAAATATCGAATTCCGAACAGAAACAAAAAAACAGAGGAGTTGTTCCGAAAAGAGGTCAGATCAAAGCTCAAATTTTTGAGAGCTTAGTCGAAACCGTAACCTCTTTGTTTTCCCCTAAAATACTATTAGGGGAAACTTCTGGTGGCGGCGGTGGAGGAGATGAATCTGACGGTAATTCTACCGTCACCACTTCGGTGGGCTCCATCAGTCCTCCACCGCCGTCGCCAACGGCATGAATAAGTTCGTCTGAACTTATTCATGGCTTGAAGTTTGTTCTAATTTGTGTGAATTGTGATTGCCTTTTTTTAATCAGATGTAAGATAAAAGAAGAAAAAAAAAAAGGCACTTAGTGTTTGCTTGATTTTTAATTTGGAGTTGTGAGATTCTGTAATTTTTAAAGTCAGATCTGAACTTCTGTATAATTATTATGTGTGGATTTACTCTTTTGAGTTGTAATTCTCTCTAATTATGTAATAATCTCCTAAGTTTTAGATGGAGAAAAAAAAAATGAGAGGATCATATGTAAGTGTTTTGTTTGGTGAGTATATTCAAGTTTGGGTATTTTGTTTTATCTCAATTCTCAAATTATGTTACACCTGATTTTTTATTGTTATTAGTATGTTCGGTGCACTAAGTATCTCGAGTTTCGACGATCAATCGTGAGTGATTCATTGTGATTTAATCATTAATTTGATGATTCTCTTTATCCAAAAAAGTGTATCCTCAAAACCCTTTTTCTGGCTTTTTCTTTTTGTGGGGTTGTTTTCTTGGTGATGGTGTCCTTTTTCTTTCCTTTTTGGATTTTGATAAAAACAACAATATTTATCCACCTTTAATTTCAATTGACGTGAGGTGATTTGATTTGATATGGAGTTTAAGAAAGAAATAAAGTCTTTGATGAAATTTGTGCGGTTGTAAATTATTTCATTAAGAATAAAATAGATGTTTTATAGTTAAATTCTAACTAAATATAAAAATGTGTTATTTTTTTAGATTGACTAAAAAAAAAAAAAAATCACATAAACTGAGACTGAGTAGTATTTTTCGTTTTTTCTTTAGAGGCAGAGCTACGTGGGATTTTTGGTTCGAATTAATCCACTAATTTTTTCATTTTTGGTTCGAATTAATCCACTGATTTTTTCTTTATCTTTGTCTCAAAGGCCATTTTCATTTTCACATTGGTGCTAGTGGCTTAAAAAATTAGAAGGGGAGGTGTGTTAAGTATAGCAAAATTATTTTAAAAAATTAGAAAATGACAGTATAGATGTTTATGTGTAGGTTCAAACTAAATTAAATAAACTCGACTTTAAATATCTCTTAAAATATTGAATGGAAACTTAGAAAGTGTTAATTGATTAAAACTACTTAAACACATATTTTATTCAACTACTTTTGAACCTAATACCTTCAATAACAAAATTATGTAGATGTTTACCAACTTCAAATTCTCAAATTAATAAAGTATTATGGTTAGCTAGCTAGGTGGAAGATTAAACGGCAAACAAAATAGTATATAGTATATGCAAATAAATAGTGAGACGTTTCCTAGCTATAGCTAAGATGACAACAACCAACATACTCCGTGTAGCTTTATATTTTCTATAGATTTTCTATCCAAAGAAATAAATCTTATAACTTTTCTAACAGAAATGTTGTATATAACATGATATAAAATAGAATGAAAAATAAGAATTCGGAGTCAAAATGATCACTTTTTTCCTTCAAAATACATATAGGATCATTGAATTTTTTTGTACGAGACCCTTAATTTTAACGCCATTAGGGGCATGTAGAATTAGATCTTTCTCGCTGCAGGGGCAACGATTTAGTTGGAACTTTTATGTTATTTTTTTGCTTAATATTGCTTAATATATGTAGCTTGCTTCAAATGTACTTCCTCCATATTTCGTAAGAGTTATCAATTTTTGTAATACGACCCGTTAAGAAATTATAAATAAGAAGGATTATTTTACTAATTTATATTAAGTGAATTGTTAAGACTTTTCTTATAGTTCAGAATAAGCGAATTGTTTAAAGTTTAATAAAATTGTTAGCAATGTTTAATGAATTTTTAACTACTTTATATTTATTAGGAAAATAGTTTGAGAATTGTGTTTGTTCATATGCTTGAATTTGATACAATTATATTCAAATACAAATTGCATTGGTTAATATAATTATATCTATTGATACATATACATATAATTCACCTCTTTCCTGATCTTTAAAAACACACAAAAGTTAGACATACGAAGAAATTGATAGAAATCCGACATTCAATATATATATATATAAATTGATAATTTTAATTATTTATTAAAATATTACTCCCTTCGTCTTATTTTATGTGGCACCATTTTCTTTTTGGTCAGTCTCAAAAAAAGGTCATATTTTCTTATATGATAAGTATTTAAATGTACAATTTCTCTTTTACCCTTATTGGTCCCACTTAATCTTAAAAATAGTACTCCGATACATTTATGATGAGAGAAAAAAGTGAGTCTATTTCTTAATATGACTATTTTTTGAAGGGGCAATTGGTAAACATTTTAAAATTTTCATTTATTTTTTAAACTCCGTATTCGATTAAATATTGTCATGAACTAAAGGAGTATAATTTTTATTAAAAAATTCAAATTAACTCTTTGGACCCCATTAGCTTTGCGCCTAAGAGGTATCAATAAAAAAGAAAAAGGCCGACATATAAGTTTGAAAACGGTGACGTGTACAAAGATTTTAATTCTATTTTAAATGTAAAGAGTTTGTTTCCAATAAATACTAAAATCAAAAGAAAAAAATAATTCAAAACACTATAGAGTATAAAATAACGAAGATGAAGAAGTCGAAACAAATACTACAGATAACTTTACAAATTATTCTAAACAATAGGCATAAAAAATAAAGCAATAATCAAAATATAAAAAATTACGAATAATACTTAAGTTTAAAAGACACAAAACTACAAAGATAATATACAACTAATAACACAACTCGTAGAGTCGTAGTATAGAAAAATAAAAAAGATAATTCTTAACTATCTACCTAATTTTCTACCTCAGTAAATGTTAACCAACAGGGATATTTTTAGATAAAAATCAGATGAAATATATTTCTACTCTAGTTTTACTAGTTCATGATGTTTTTAGTCTTTTTCATATTATTTAATTTACCTTTGTTTTTTATTTCCAAATATAGTTATGAAATATCTTATGTCCTCATTGTGGCAGACATTTGAACTATCATTACAACAGAATCTGAGAACTAACTGTGACTATAAATAAAATATATTAATTATTTTTAATAAAATAAACAACTAATATAAAACTAGAAAATAATGACGCGACTAATCTTTTGTTTATTTATGTGAATTATACACTTTTTTTAAGTGTTAATTTACAAAATTATTTTATTAATATTTTTAAACAAAAATTCAGATATTAAAAACTGTAAACAAAGTACTATACGTTAGTATAGATCTTTTGATATTAATATAATAAAAATTACAATTTACAATATTAAACTAATAAAGTTTAAATTTGAATTTGTGTGTTTGTGTTTCCATGAATTTGGTCCCAAAAAGTTCGTAACAAATATTAAATGTAAATCTTAGTGGAGTTAGATTTAAAGAATTTCAAAATAGCCGCCATTGATTTTGTCCGTTCATCTTTAATGTGATAAAAAGAGAGAAGTAATAAAACTGAAATTAATAAATAAAAAAATTATTCAATTTTATTTTAATTACTCTTTTGCTTAATGTATATTTTAAAATATATAAAATAAAATAAAATATGACAAATAAAATCAAAAAAGTAAATATTTTAATTAATTTGGTCGGCAGAGGGAGTTCAAATGTTTCTAGTGGAAAAGACTTTTTTATATTCTTTTCCTCACTGTTTATGTCTCTTTCTAATAATAATTATGTATTAGAAAAATGAGAGCACGATAAGATTTCACTTTATTTTTGTTATTTCTTTGTTCTGTTGGATAATCATGAATCTTTTAGTATCTTTTTTTTGTTCTAACCTAGAATTTTGGTGCATAGATTTTTTTTTGGTGTTCAGGTCGAAAAGTCTCATATTAGAGGATAACACTCTTCCTAATAAAGGCTATTTTGTATTCAAGACTTTTGATTAAAGATAAAAAATAATATTTGTTACTAGTTATCTCAGGATTAACTATTTTAGGGTTAGTTATCCTGGGATAACTTATTCCATCACTATGCCATAAATGGTGTGATAAGTTATCCCAAACAAGACATCTAAATTTTATTCCAAAACTATTTATATTTATCGCTCACACTAAACGAGCCTTAAGATATTAATAATACACAAAGTTAATATATGCATTATTTATCAAGCGATTGCTAAAAGCATTGATCACGTAGGCAAAACGTATTATTGATGACGATAGTACCATGAGGTTGTGCTACTTTACAAATTTTTTATTTTTATTTTTTGTCTGTTTCTTTTTTTCTTAATTTATAAAATTGTCTAGAATATAAACAAATACCTTTTCACACAAGCATATTGATACTAGCTGTAAAATTTTATTTTATTTTATTTTCACATTTAATATACGATCATTAGCTGGCTTCCAATTTAAAAAATATATAGACGTGTCTTACTTCTCCTTCTAATCCCAATCCCCCAAATATTCCTTCCAATATTCACTTTGTGTATAGTACTTGTTAATGAATAGAAGATATAATACTTATCAATGTTGTTTAATTGACAAAATAAAAATAAATTGAAATTTATAATCTAAAATAAGTCATAAATATTTTTATAATTGAAAATTATCTCATTTAAATAAAATAAATATTTTAAAATTACATTTCATATTAAATAAAACGTCTTCTTCACGCCCTCGTCTTTCAAAATACCGATAGAATTGATATAGTGCTCCGTTGTCTCTTTATCAATTTGAAGTTATATTTGTTGTGGACTTTTGGTTCACATAAAAGAAAATATAAGCTAAAGAATTGACCACATACATGAATGAATTAAACAGATAAACACAAGGGGATTTGGTTTCTGTAATGTATACATCAACTTGTATATTTTATAAATATTTACATTGCATTTTTGACTAATTCAGTTATTTCAAATAATAAAAAAAATCAAAAATTCACTCAGTATAAAATAACGAGAACATTATTTTATGTTTTATTGTGTTTTAGCCCCAAAAGATTAGCTCTTGATGGAGTCAAGCAGCCATTGGATTTGAGTTTGACCATTTACTCTTGGTCCTACTATTTGTAGATATATTCTTTAGAAGATCTATTTCGAAGATTGTGTTTGATAATATTGATTTTACTTCAAAAGAATTTTGAGTTAGATCATGTTCGATCATAAATATATTTGAGAAACATTTAGGAACTTGCGCGTGCAATATAATTACTCATGTTGGATCATAATTATATTTGAGAAAAATTTAGAAACTTGTGTGGCCATATAATTATCATTATTTGGTGAACATGACAAATTTTCAAATTTTAGAAAGAAAAAAAAAAACTATAATTAATAGGTAGAATTCTAATATTTGAGAATTTTTAAAAGTTTAAAAATAACCCTAAATTTTATTATTTTATAAAACACTCATATTGATAGTTTTGAATTAAATCTTATTCTAGTTTGTTGTATGAAATTAATACCGTTGTATATATGATTTATATAGTTTTTATCCGAACTTCCTCTTCAAAGTCACTTCGAATTACAAATAAGTAATAGTAATTTTTCGTATACAAATCAATGATATTTTCTTTTGTTTGCTTCCTCTTTTTTTAAAATTCATATTAATTATATTTCTTATAATGACTTTTCACGGATATTTTTATTATAAAATGATAATAAAACTTAATAATAGATTTATTATTCTTACACTTCCCTTGGACTGAATTGTGTCCTTCCTTTCACTTAAATACAGGAGTGTGAACATGACCAACCAAACTAGTCCATTATTCTGTTCACACAGTAATAAATTTTATGTGTTTGTCTTTTAAGGTTGACGTAGGTACCAAGGTAAAAAATAATTCACCAGAAATTATTTTTTAAATTTATTCTTTGCTATTTGAATTATAAAAGAAAATATTTTCATAAGGGCATTATGACACCACAAAAGGTAACGGCATGAATACTTTTTATTTTTTAATTTCAAGGAAAACTAGTAATTTTGGTCCTCAAGTATAGCCTTATTGTAATTTTGATCCTTAAGTTAGTATATTAAATCTTTAATTAATTAAAATGTGTTATTTTGGTCTCTAAAGTTAACAAATTTGAAAATTATTATTTGAAGCAACATGTATATTTATTTTTGGGTATCCTTTTATTTCTATTGACACTCAATTGTTATCTTTTTTTATGAGTGAATATCTAATCTACTGTCAGAATTATTTTTTTGGCGATGGTCAAGGCCTTATTGTACATACTTTGCCTATTTTTGCTTATGGTATATCTTACATCTTCATTGTGATGATATATTATTCAATTTTATGGTAATAATGTCTAAAAAAAAAAAAAATCATCTGCTCCACAATTGATTTTGTTTCCATCATTGGCTCATACTTCACCATCAAAGGTTGAAAAAATTAATTTACACACTTCTATTTAACAAATTACAATATGATATTGCATTCTTTTACATCTAACTCTTTCCTTGCGTAGAGTCTATTATATGCTTTGTGTTCTTAATAAAAAAAATTGGCATTCATTAGTTTTAGGGACTAAAATAACATATTTTAATTAATTAAATGTCAAATATGCTAAGTCATATAACACAAAGACCAAACTACATTAAATCAATAACACAAGGACCAAAATTACTATTTAACCTTAGAAGACTACATATGTTAAAAATTATCACTTATAACACATATTTTTTATTTTAACCTCCCAAAGAAAGAATGTTTAGTGATTTTTTTAATTTTTTTAAATTTATTTTATGGGGTTCATTTTTACATTCGATAAATAATTAAAAATTTAAAATTGATTGATTTTATTGATTTTAAAAAAAAATAATTTTATTATATAAATTCTTCTAATTAAATAACGTTTCAAAATAAACTAAATCAAATAATTGGTTAGCGAAGTTAATTGGCCCCCAACTCTACCCTTCACCCCAAAAATTCATCTCCCACCCTTCATGTCTTTATTCTTTACCGTTTTGAATAACCTTTTGAGATATGAATTAAATGTAACGCAATAAACAATACCTAAATCTTTCTGTTAGTAAAAAATAAATAAAAATTCGAACTTCTGTGCAAAGTAATTAGCCCCCTAATTCCACCCTTCACCCCAAAAATTCATCTCCAGTCCTTCGTATTCTTATTCTTTACGTTAAATGACCTTTTGAGATATCAACGAAATGCAACGAAATAAGTGAATACTTAAACCTGCTTCTTACAAAACAAAAAAAAATAAAAATTCAGTGCCAAACTTGAAGGCAAAGTAATTGCCTCCACCCCAACCCCCCCGCCCCCACACCCAAAAAAAACTCCATCTCCCGCCCTTATATCAGTATATTACGGTTCATAAATTCACTGCTCTGCTCTGCTTCTACTTCCATTCCCACTTACACCTCTTTCTAAATTATTTTTCCTTTCAAATTACAAATTCATCTCATCGGAAAATGCAGAACCCGCCGGCGATGATGAATAATCAGATCACAAGGTGGCAGCCGAGGAGAGGACAAGTAAAACGTATGATTTTTAAAAAATTGCTGAAATCGGTGGATCGCATGATCCGCAGTTGCTTCCGTCCTAAACCAATTGCTCCTGATAATTGACCAGAAAGAGGTATTTGCTCTGCAAATCGTTAATTTCTTACACGGCAGGCTGGATCTGGTTCAGAATTTGAAATTTATTGATTTTTATGATAATCTCAAATTGCATCTACAGTCAAATATATATAACAAATTAATTGATTTTCTCAATTCATATACATACTCTGTATTCCCCTGCTGTTTCCCAGCTAACAAACAGAGCTACATAATTTATTTTTATTTTTTTTGGGAGGGGGAATTGGTTCCGATAGGCGGGACAAAGCGCTTTCAATTGGGATGGGAGGGTGTTTGAGGCAGGGGCGGAGGCCTCATATAATGAGGGGGTCGGATCCCCTTCGGCGAAAAATATTATTATTTATACATAATTAAAATTATTATTTATACATGTTTAAAATTATTTTTTAGGTATGTATAATAGATGTCGAACCTCCTTCCATTAGTTCGTGTGTTTACTTTTCAGATTTTAAATTTCCTTATTAAATTTTCTAGCTCCGTCACTGATTTGAGGACCGAGGCAACTTGCTCCTTTCATTTATCATGCAGCGAGAGCTTAGCATACTGGATTGTGTTTTTTTAATGTCAGTGTAATGTACTTGTTTCTTTTTACAAATTTTCTGTGCTGATGATAAATAAAATATGTACTTCCAATTAATTATTCTTCTCGTCTAAATTTGTCCAACTGGTGATTGAGAGTGTAAATTTTTTATTATTTTTGTAATGATTTGTATGGAGTAATATAGTAGGAAAAGTTTGTAATTTAGTTTTATTTTTATGTTTTCTTAAATTTGTTGTCGATTTTTGGTATGTAAATACGTTGTTTGTGGAAATCAGCATCCAAATTAAAGTGGAGATAAACTTCTAATATTATTATTATTATAATAACAATAATAATAATAATTTTATGGAAAGATCAGAACCCACGTAGCCAATTTCAATTTATTTAGAATTTATTAAAATTAAAACATACTCTAGTGATTAGTTGATTTTGGTCAAAAAAAAAAAATGATAAGGTTGTAGGAAACGTGAGTGTGGAATAAGTTGAAATTCATTATTTTATTTATAAAAAAAATATGAAAGTTGCTTCTCAATTTTTATTATTAAAACGTGCAGCTTTTAAAAGATTTTTATTTCCAACTGATTAGCTGTAAATCATATTCAGACAATATTATCTGCAAATCTTGGTTTAGTAGTAACGAATAATTTTAAACTATAAACGGAGGAGGAAACACGTAATATTCATGAGATGAGCTGGCATTTCGGAGATACCGTGATATAGAAAATCCGTGCAATTTCTATTCTTTGGGTGCGCATATGATAAAACTCACAGTCTTATATAATAACTCGTAAATCACACAGGAGAGGTAACACACGTTAGACAAATCCGATGCAACGAGCTCGATCCGCTAGCAAGGAATTTCAAATTTAAAACCTCTAACATGAAAATGTCAAGCCTAAATCATTGGATCACCCCGAAGGTTAAATCTCTAGCAATCTTATTGAATGTCGTTCATTTAGTATCATGAAGAAATTACTAGGTTCAATAACACTAGGCATCAAGTGATGTAAAATCTTTTATTTGCCTTTAATTATTAACAATAATTAATACTAAGTCCCCCCCCCCACCCCCCCGCAACCCCATCTTGATGATTTCTATGATTGGGAACAAAAAATTGGATTTGAATTTTTAGTACGACAGCATTTTACTGTTAATTATTAAAAAAATGAAGATAAGAAAAAAGAAAAAAGGTTTGCTTAATATTAGGAGACGTCAGAGTGTGAAATAGCTTGAATTCTTTGATATTGATTAGCTGTAAATAATATAGTCTTGAGACGTATTCGTCGTCTGATATTTATATCAAAATTTGATTAAATTTAAATATTATAAAATTTATTTTTAAAGACGTAAAAAATAAAATACTTTTAACAAAAGCAATTTTATAAATAAAAGAATTCGAAATCAAAACATTTAATTAAAAATGAACCACAACCTTGGTTGATCAACACAACTCATATTGTTTACACCAAACTAATTTTTTTTTTGTTTTTTATTAAAAAAAAGAAGACGACATATTAGTTATAATGATATAAGACCATTCTATCTCTCAATAATTAGAGGTATCAGATTCGAGTTTTAGATATGAAATTTTATTTCATAAAAAGCTTTATCTTTCGAATGTAGCCATATTCAATGCGCATACAATTAATTCAATTCAATACGAATATCAAGTACCAAATAAAAAAATATAACACCATCCTCCACATGACAATCACTCTCTGAATTACACATGGCAACAATTTAACTTCTTCTGCCCCACTCCAATTAAAAACATACTTCAACGTCGGCAGATTCGAGGGTAAATATTTAATTATACTTATGTTAATTTGATATATGAATAAGTAAAAATGAACTACGAAAGCATTAATATACTGAAAAATTGTGACTCCGACTCATGAAAATAGTGTGCAGGATCCATTTTTTATTATTCAAATCGTAAAAAGGTTATGTTATTTCCATTTTTTTAAAGTAGTAATCTTTTTTGTCCTTTTTTTTTTTTTACTATTTCATGCTAGGGCTGCGTATCGGTCGGTTCGGTTCGATTTTGAAGTTTATCGGGTTGGCTTATTAGTTATCGGTTTGTAGAGATGCTAAATTGTTATAGAACCATTAAGATATTGACTTATCGGTTTTTGATTGTTATCGGTTTAACCGTTAAGATTTAACACAAAAATAAAACATTGAAAATCACTTAAAAACAAGGTGACAAACCAAATAAACCATGCACATGAGTTCACAAGTTACATCTTGCTCAAAAGCAAACACTTTTACATTGTAGAATAATCAAGTGTTTGAGACGACCAAAAATAAAAGTAGGAAATCAAACTCTAAGTCGAGGACTTTATATACAAAATGGTATAAATATAATTATTTAATATACTATCGGGTTATCGGTTAACCCGTTAAGAAAAAACTTCAAACCGTTAAGAACCAATAAACCGATAACAAAAAAAATCAAAATCATTATCAAAACCGAATCAATAACCTAATACTATAAATTAATAACTTTTTTATCGATTCGAGTTATCGATTTTGATTCGATTTTGAACCGCCCTATTTCATACACTTACAAAAACAACCCAAAAGAAAAACTATTCTTTGGTCAAAAGAAGAAAAAAACAAAAGTTTGCGTAGGAGATGACGTGTGTGAAATAAGTTGAATTAAATTGATACAAAATGTGAATGCAACTTTTCAATAAATTTTCTAAATTCCAAACTTATTGGCCGTATACATCATAGTTATTATCAGATGTATATATATTCAATATTAATTTCTCTGTTTCTTCGTATATGTGTTTCATTATATTTTGAGCTACTTAGAAATAACTCTAGTGTTCCGCTACTAAATATATGCAAATTTTACTTCTGTATTTGTAAGACAGACAGAATATTTTCGAAATATACAAATAATGACACTTCACATCAACTGATTCTTTAATTAGGAAGAGAATATTATTGGTGAGAGCTAATTTAATTTGTGGGTCACTTAATACAAAATTACAAAAAAATTATGCTATATTGCCACATGTACGAATTGTAGCACCAAGTGTTTACTCAAATATAAAAAGGATTAGTAAGTTTTTTAGTAGGAAGCTTAGGAGCAAAGATTCAAGTAATGACAATTTTAATATTTGTGATTATTATAAATTCTATTATGGGTCAAATTAAATTTTAACGTTTTTCGAATTAGCTACTTCCACCGTTCAATAATAGATCTTCATTATATTAAAAATAATTGTCCAACAATATTTGTCCAATTTAAAAAATTAAAAGATAATTTACCTTTTGTGTCTATTTTACCCTTGCTATTAAGTAATATTTATTATCTAACACATTTTTCAAAACATTAAATTTAATAAAATCAAATATTATTCTTATAATTTATTATTTCTTAAGAAATATGTTAAGTCAATAGTGAACAACTACTATTGAACAAAGAGAGTAATAATTAGACCTTCTAGAGGGATTTATAGCAACATCTAGAATAAAATTAAAAAAATAACTCAAAATTCAATCTAGGACTAGGTTCATCCCCTACCATTTGACTTTATATCTATCTTCAAAAAAGGAAAAAATCTTTGAAAATCCAAATTGCAATGCACAGTTTTATGTTCATAGGAAAGATGATATTTTTACTTTCAATTTTTCTAATTCTCCTGCTTATTCAATGAACTTTTAAAAGTGGGTGGATTTAATTTTTAAATCGAATAAACAGAGGATATTTGTGAATCATTTTTCATACATTAGGGACATTTTTTTTTTATCATTTTAGTAATTAAAATAATATTCATGATCGAATAAGGTAAGTTAAATTATTTTTTTGTAGTTAATTTTTTTAATCAAAATGTCTCATAGAGTTGTTTTTTAAATAATTTGTCGTTATTAATTGATTTATCGCTATCATGATTTACAATTGGTATCTTTCACGTGATGTTCTAATATTTTGATCCAAATGAAACCCGCAATTGATATCATTTGTTTGCATTGGATAAATTTATTCTTGTGTAATTTCTATTATATAGAAGAGTGAAGTGGTAGGACAACCAAGGCTAAAAATGTAATTTTATTCTAACAAAAATCTATTAAGAAAGATAATAAGCAAAACAAATAATTCTAGAAATATTTTTCTATATATGAAGTGAATGATTATCAATGGTAAAAATATAATTTCATGCTAACAAAAATCTACCAAAAATAATAACAAAAAAACTAAGTAGTTCTAAAAATATTTTTAGTTATTGTTAATACTATTAACTCATTTTGTTATCACTTCACTTTCTTTTCTTTTATGAGTTATTGTGATATCTATTCATTACTCTATTTTACTATTACTTTAATTAATTTCTAATAGTTTTTATATTTATTATGCTTGCTAAAAATATCTACTTTAACATAAAAATTCATTACTCTCTAATTAATATACCTGAAAAGAAATAAGTGTGATAAAATTAATAATATGTATTAAATTGAAATTAAAGAATAAATAAAAATAATTTCAATATTTTAAAAGATGTTAAAAAGTAACTTTACAAATAAAATGACTGAGATGGCATATTCGCATTTAAAGTAAACTATAAGTGTTTAAGTAGACTATAAATGTTTACTAGATTATAAAAGAGTAGTTCTTCATTAAAATATATAATCAAGTTTGTACTTTTACTTGATTTCAAACATATTAATCTAAATATGTAAAAACTGATGTAAGTTCGATTTAAATTTGAAGTTGCCGGATCAAAACTTGGTATTTTTCTATTATATAGAAACGTGAAGTTGAGGACGATCAAGGGTAATATGCCCATTTCATATATATTTCATTTTAAAGTTCTATAAATTGTATTTTTAAACTTGTCAAAATATTTTTTCAAGTAGGTAAATTTCCTCCACAAGTATCTAATTTAAACTTGTCAAAATATTTTTGAAGTATCTAATTTACTTGATTTCTCTTTTTATGTATAATCCAAATACTTTACGTAACATATATGTCATTATATAATTTATTGAAAAACATATATTTATTTATTACTATTAATTTATCATTAGTTAAAATCATTTTAAGCAAGTTATATAAATTATTATATTAACTACTCTAAAAAAGATTTTAAGCAACTTTTGTTAATATTTTTAAATTCCCATTCACTTGAGGTAAAACATTTATTCTATCATATATATTAACTACTCTAAAAAAGTTCTTTCTTTACTATACTAAATTGTTCTAATTTTAATAAATATTAAGACAAGACACAAAGTCATAACTTTTTTTCCCATCTTTTTATCACTTTGTAAAGAATGAGATGATTCGTTTTAATTTTCGTCAAGTAGGTCATTATTTTTGTTTGTTAAACACCTATTGCGTTTTATTATAATTTACTATCATGTTTATTTGAAAATATCATAATAATTTTCTTTCCAAAAACTAATCAAATTTCTATTATAAATATATATAAAATTGTAATATTGGACCCGTAATGTGCCTTGCATTATCTTGTAATTAATATAAGTGATTTATATCGCACTAGACAAGTCTAATACGATAAATTTTACGAAAAAAGTGTGATAAAGAGAATCGATTTTCTGACTTCTCTTTATAAAATACGATCTGCACCAACTCAATTAACCGTAAGGGTCCCTCCACATTTGTTCAACACTTGACTGTCAGTCCATTGGTCAAGAATTTCGTATTCACACTTGCTGATTCAGTTAAATTTATAATATTAAAAAATAAGTCTTTATAGTATTATTATTAAAAAGTACTCCATTAATATTATTTATATGTATATTTTTTTTTTAAAAAAAAGACACCTACTAGGAGTACTTTTTATATTATTAAAAAGTAGTCTTTCTTCGGTAAAACTTGTATCAATCATAAAAAAAAAAAAAAACTCACTTTCTTGACTTTAGACGCCAACTTCTAGTTTTACATTACTCCTTTCTTAGTCTCAAATTATATATAGTGATATTTTAAATAATTATCTTATATTATTTATTATTTTAAGAATTAAAAGAAATTTGATTTTTTTAAAAAAATTTGTCCATAATAGATATTTCTTCTAATTTATATTAAGTGAATTATTAAGTGAACTACTTTAATAATGATAATAACAATAACAATATGAACTTTTTTTAAAAATGAGAAGTAACTTATTGTATATTTAGTTTCTTTTTATTTTATGATTTGGTAATTATTACAACTTCTAGAAGGAATTGTAGTAACATCTAGAATGAAGTTAAAAATACTCAAAATTAATCTAGGACTAGGTTCATCCCCCCTCCCATTAACTTGATTAATTTTGAGCATTTTTTACTAGTAATTGCAATGTATAGTCTTACTGGAAAATTGATATTTGAACTTTTAATTTGTCATCTTTTTTTTTTTTTTAATAAACTTCTTCAAATTCTTTATATTTTTGAAAAATGTTTTTTTAGAGTCCAGAGTCTATCGAAAGATATTTGAGATAAAGTAATTTAATTTACTCGAAAGGAGATCTCTTGTTAAAAAAAAAGCTCGACCTACATATATTATTCAAGATATTTTTAAGAAGACAAAGAAACTATCGAAACTTATCTGTTTATGTCACACAATATATAAGTAAGATCTGTGATTCCAATCTTTTCAAATCCTGCTTATCAGATATAATTGAATATGTTATTATTCTATTTCAATTATTAGTTCAAACACTTGACTATACCATGGTTGGTGAAGTACTATTTAAAATAGCTAATTTGTCATTTTCCTATCCTGATCAATAAAAAATTCTGCATTCACACTTGACTATTGAAATTGTACTAGTAGTGTTATTTTTTTAGTAAAAAAAAGATTAGGTTGTCTGAGTATGAATTTAGTTGAATTGAATTCATTGGAAATTAACATGAAAGTTGCAGGTCAGTCTTTGCTTCCTTTTATAGATTTTGAAAACGTTTTACATAATTTTAATTTTCAAACTAGTTGACCATATATAGTTGAAGTAAAAGAGAAAAAGTATTTTTGAGTAACTATTTAAGTCAATAAATCTTTTTTCTAATAATTAATAAACTGTCACTTCCACATACATCTTCTGATTAGTGGCAATCATAAGATATTTACTCCATATTGGCTTACATAACAAAACATAGTACACAACATTTTTAATAGCAATTTTGGGATAATGATTTTTAAATTAGTTTGCATCTAAGCATTTTTAACGACATGCTATAATGTTAGTAATAAACTTGCTATTTTGTGAAATATTTAAATTTTGTGTTAACCTACCAAAATTTCACTAGTTTAGGACCTAACTACTTAGATACACTCTAGTTTACAATATTACACATTTTACTAGATTTTAGTGTTTCATGTACGTCCAGATACATGTATCTCGAAATACATAGGATCAAAATTAGATGTAATTGTTCTAGTATCCAAATGGATTCGCATGTACCTGATATACATTATAAATCTCACTCACTTCCCTCAGCTCTCTGCCATCTCGCTCGCGACTCTCATATGTATCCAGATACATCCCAAATACATGTGAATGTATGTATCTGGTATATATCTAGTGTGATTCACATGTATCACTTGCTCCCTCCATATCCCTCTCGCCTCCCTCCCCATCTCGCTCACCTCCTTCCCCATCTCGCTTGCGTCTCTCCTTATTAGTATATCTGATAGCAAAAATACATGAATCTTATTTAATATATGATAGAAAACTCTTAATTAGTGATAATTTATATGTAATATTATAAAAGTATATGTAATAGTATATACAATAATTGAGTATGTCTAATTATGTAGTTTCTAATTAAACGATATGGAACAATGAGTGGCCAAACCCAGGATCCGACCCAAACAAGGGGCCCATAATCAGCCTAGACCAAGAAATCATACTTGGGCTGAGCCGGTACAGTCCGATAGACCTGGACCGGAAAAAAATTGTCAAACTGTCACTTTTAGCAAATTTGCAATTATTGAGCCATTTTTCAACATCTTTTTATTTTTTTAGCCTCAATTTATTTACAATTTAACCACATCAAAGCTATCGTGTAGCGAATAACGTTGTTCCTTTCTTCACTAGAGATATTGAGTTTGAGCAGTCGATATGAAAAACTCTTGATAGTGGGCGCTTCTCCCCAAATGGAGTTGTATGTGAAGCATTCCTCTCGAATGAGACCCTACACATAATGAATCTAGATTAGTCGGATTCAAACAAAAATACTAAACAGGGTGAAAAATCAAAATAATTATAATATAATTTAACAATCATCCAAAACACTACATAAAAACTTCTTTCAGCAGAAACATTTGCTATTAATTTTAGATTTAGATTGTTGAAATTTATTTTAAAATATTTGTTTGGTAATGAAATCTGATCAAGTTTTTAAAAAATTATGTTTTAATATTTTCAAGTTTCAATTCCACTCAACAAAACTTTTTCAACTAAAAATACACGTCCAAATACAACTTCAAGTTTCAAAAATCATAACTAAAAAATTTGAAATTTTCAACTTTTAGATTTTAACTTCAAAATTTATAATCAATGAAAATTTGAACTTTCATTTTCAACTAATTCTTCATATATATATATATATATATATATATATATATATATATATATATATATATATAGAAAGAGAGAGAGAGAGAGAGAGAGAGAATTTGAACAACTTTAATGTGATGATTTTTTCTTATTTTTTCTTCTTTAGTTTGTGTGTCTTGACTGTGTGAACTAGGAAAATTGGATTATTCTTCTAGAATTTTCCAATTCTTAATTATTAAGCAAGTTTTCCTCCTAATAAACAAAACAATAAAAGAAGTCAACTTCTAATAAGCCTCAGGTTTGAAAAGAATAGTCTAATTTAACTTGAAATAGAGTTTAAGAAAATAATTTTTTTTTATAATCTTGTGATTCTAAATTAAAGTTATGTCAAACGTATTAAAATATCTTTTAATCTTGTAGCCTTAAATATGTCACATAAAAAGTTGAAATTAAAATGTTGCTAAAAAAAAAGGAGTCATTCTTTTTGAAACAGACTAAAAAGAAAATTGAATCATTTTTTTTGAAACAGATGATGTTATTTATTTAAAAATTTAGTTTTATAAGAAATTTTTACATAGAGTACACTATTTCACTTAACGTAAATTTAAATCAATTGAACAATAGCAAATTCCGAATATCAAATAATTGTACGAAAAACTCATAATACTCTAGATTATTTTAAAGAAATTATTAATAAATAAATAAAACGGTCATTAATAATAGGTTAGTGAGCTCAGCAACTGTCACTCTACCACTGCACTGTAGCACCCTTGTTCAGCAAGTATTTCAAATTTACACTTTTAGTCCTCACTAAAACTGTTATTTATATGTGGCCATTTCAGCAAAAATCACTATAAAAGCTTCTCTCAATTTCTTCACTCTTAAGTCTCTGTTTTTTCTCTGTTCTCACCACAAAATTAGTTTATTATTCACAATCTCTTCTTCGAAAGAAAAAAAAATGGAAGAACAGTACAAGAACAAGAAGAAGCAAAGTTATCTTCCTCCACCAAAACGAGGACAAATAAAGGTGAAAATTGTGAATTCTTTGATTAAATCTGTAACGGAATTTGTTTATGGTGGATCGGAAAATAAAAAGGGGAATGGAAAAACTCCGGGAGGATCTCCGATTAGTTTTGATTCTGGTGTTGATTCTGATGGATCATATCGATGATTAATGTTTATTTGTTTTTATTTTGAAGTTTTTTGAAGCTGAGGAAGTTTTATGTAAATAATATTCGGAAATTCTGTTTCCCCTGTTTTTTTTTTCCCTCATAGCTTCAAGCTTATAGTATACCTTTATTTATTTAATTAAAATTTGTTTATTTTTAGTTTTTTTTTTTTTTTTTTAATTTCAAGAGTGTATGATCTATTGATTATATGAAATAGAAATGAGCCTTTTTGTTGTTTAAATCTATTTTTTAAGTTTAACGGAGAGTGGAAAAGGTAAATTTTGAGTTTCTTTTCTTAATTGGGAATATTGTTAATTTATAGTAGTTGATAAGTTCTAATTTTTTTATCCTTGCGATATTTGGCGGTAGTTAACCTTCATATGTGCATTTTTATCTCTTTGAATGTGAATTTTAACTAAGAATTAATTATGAACAAATTTATGTGTTGTCTAGTTAAATTCTAGTTCACACCTTCTTGCATCAATTTTGCCAATTATATTACTCACTAATTTTTTGTAGCATAGATATGCTTCTTGTTAATAGTGGATCAACGAAATTTTGTTTTTCTATTTCAGTATCAGTCGTAGGAAGAAATCTTGGAATTTGGAATAGTAAATATTCACCATGTTTTGATGTGTGATAAATTGTGCAAGTTTACAAGATTAGAGGATGAACAAAAATCATACAGTAAAATCTCGATAAAGTAATATTCGATAAAATAATAATTTTGCTAAATAAATATTTTTCTTCGGTTTTAACTTGAGTCAGTTATATTAGAGTAATATTTTCGCTAAATGTATTACATAATAATTAAAAATAAAGTATTAAAGACTCAGAAAAAATATAAAGTAATAATTATTAGAATACATTAAGAATTTATATATATTTAATTAGTCAATAATATTATATCAATAATTATTTTTTTAAGAAATATGATTTTATAGTTGATTGTTTTTTCTTTTCACCAAAATTAAAATTAATCTCATCCTTAACTTTTTGACAAATACTATGTCGATCTTTTGAGAGTGTGATATTATTGATTGACTAATAATCAAATCAAAATTTTGTTTTACTCATGCTTGCAAATTTTTTTGGCTAATAATTGAATTCTCTTTCTTATGTTCACATATTGCATTTCTTATTTTATTGGTTAAAGATGATTTTTGTACGTCTTTCAAATGATGAGAAGACATTATACTTGAATTATGATTTTTAAACATCTAGCTTTTTCCTTTTATAGTTAATATAAAATCTCTTCATATTCTATATACATAAATACAATTAAAAACATTAAACTTTACTAAATTCATTTAGCTTTTCTAGATTTAAATAATAAATAAACAAAGACTACACTTTTTAGTTTCATAGATTAAAACTTTTGAAATTATTAATTTAAATATTTTTTTTCCTTTTCTATGACACATATTGCAAAATACTTTTTAAAATAATAAATATTTATTTATCATTTATCGTTAAACTAATAATTTTGATATATAAATATTTTTTTTTTGATTTTAAGCATATACATTTATAGAGATTTTACTGTATTTAAATAGTACAAATCTCACTTTGAGATGAATTGCATTATTTTAACTACTTGTGGAATAGTCACTTTGTTTGAGTAAAAATATAAAGAAGTGACAAACTTGTCTTTTATCTCCAAGTAGAATAATAATTAAAAGAAAAACAGGTAGTAACAAAATCAAAGTACAAATATGAAATAACGTTCTATCGTAATTTGTGCTCTCTTTATTATTCATTATTTAAATTTATGTCTTCGATAAGCTAAAATTAAGTCATATCTTATTTAATTAGTTTCTTTGATATTTTTTCGATTTATCTCTACATTTCCTAAAATCACTCCCTCACCTTTGCACTAGAAAAATTCATATTTCTCTTTTTTACATGTTCGAATTATCTTGCTTGTTACTTGTGGTCCTCTATCAAATTCAATCCCACTTTATGATTCTCCATTTCTAATCTAACTCTCCTAGTATGATTACACGTTTATTACACCATCTTCGTTTCTACCAATTTTTAATTTGAGAATGTTTTTACTGACCAACCCAACTCTGCCACATACCACTTTTAATTTTTTTTAACATAATATTTTCAATTGGAGTTCTTTTCTAACAAAATTTTATTTTATTTCTTTTAAAAGTAGAATACATGTTTTGCTTAAATACAATTTTAACTTTTAAATTCAAATACACTTTTTAAATATCATTCAATTTATGTCTAAACTCCCATTTCAATGCATAATGTTTAATTATTATGCACTTTCTAACCATATTTTTCATGTTTATTTTCTAAGATAAGATGGAAATAAGTTACAAAAACCTACACAAAACTATTACAAGTCGTTTTCTTTTTCTTTTCTTGTTAGTTTCTTCTTCTTTTGAGTTTTGATTGTGGAATCAAAGTAATTAAATTAGTCAATTTTTGGTAGGTATCCTCTTTAATTACCATATATAATATAATGATAGCTTTAATTCTTACAATATAGGCTCAACCTTACCGCAAGCAATGACCTAAGTCAAATAGTATAATACTATTAGAAAGAAGAAGCTATAGTTAAGGTACCTCTTGAATGAGTTGTCAACGAATACGACTATTTAAACACATTTTTTTCATTAAAGATACGTCAATAAGTTATGTTATTATTATAATTATACTATTCTATAGAAATTTTCAAATGTGCGTTACAAATTTGGGGGTTGTTTGATTTAAAATTAGGTTATCTCATATTTACAATTCTGAGATATTGTAAATATACATTCGATTATTATTACTTCAATTAATTTAAGTAATTATTTTTTAATGATAAGAAAATCTCAATTTGTTAAAATAGATATGTAAAAAAGAAAATCTATTTTTGATATACTTGGCCTTATACGTTAGTTCAAAATTCATCAAAGACCGACCTACTAGCTTTCTTTTCATTTAGCTACCCCTCAATTGTTTCAGAGAACTTCTCCTCTTTCAACATAATTGGGTTGCCAATGCAAATTAGTGGGGTTTTGGGGGGGGGGGGGGGAGGGCAACCATACATGGTACTTGTGTCTTCGAGTGATAATTGAATTAGTGATCCGTTCAATATTTTAGTTCATGATATGTTATACAGTATTTTCTAGAGATCTTCTAAGCCTTGGATATTTGGTAGAAAAACTCTATTATACTCCAACGACGATCCCTTTTTCTTTATCTTTAATGTCCATTGACCAAATAAATAAAAGGATGGAATAATAATTTGGCTAAATTGTAATAAGATAAAAGTACTCAAACAGAAAATGAAGTTTACTTGATCATCATATCTTACTTAATACAACAATCTTTAACTAAACACGTTGACTTGCTAAATGACATGTTTGATACGTTTGTCATTTATATATAAAAACAAATATTATTGTCCTTATGGTTATGTGATACATATTCGTATTATAATTGTGGTATATTATACCATATTTTATAAAGAGGAATAAATCTGAGAATATAATTTCACTTAGTGAGCTATGTAAGATTAAATACTTCTAGGATCTTGAATATGATAATCTTACATAGAGATTGTTAGGGGCACATACCTGATGCGGAAGACATAATCACAGAGAGAAGCGGAAGCGTTAGTCGTAAATTGGTTTCTACCTCCTTGCCCTAACTTTATGTTACCACAACTGTCAACGATGGAATTATTGTAGAAAATATGTGGTAACCCTAATGGGTGGAAGGAGGACCAATTTATAGATGTTATGACTTAATCTGGTACGTCCATCAAGTAACCAATGTACGGACGAGATCTATTCCTTATTAAATATTATTTATGATATTACTTGGGTTACAAGTAAACTTGGGTCATAAGTAAGAAATTATTAATAATAATTAATAATAATTCTTACATTCTCCCACTTGGCCCAATAACCATATAACATTAATATTTCATAAACATTAGTGGCACATGTAATAAATCTCTTCTATAATGTCCATCATACATACCATAATATAAAAAACTACTAATGCGAGTTATGGCGGTTGTATATAAATTTTAAGCTACATACTTCCTTCCATATACTACTACATTAGCAACTCATCAAACTAGGTTCATAAGCTATAAAACATATAACATTATGGTCCACAATATTGTCTCATAGAGACTTATCTTGTGATATCTCAAAACAATAATGTGTACACTATTATGAGAAATAAGAAATTCATTACTGTATATCAAAAACACATAATTTGAGCTCAGACGTAAAAACATCATAAATGCATCAATCATAAATACAACCAAGACTCATTCTTTGAACATGTTCTTTAAATATCTTTGGTTGTATGCCTTTTGTTAACGGATCTGCAATTGTGAGATCAGTTCTAATATTCTCAAGCAACACTCTTTGTTTCTGAACTTCTTCCTTGACGGTAAAATACTTTAATTCCATATGTTTGGCACCTTTAGAGTACTTATCGTTCTTGGAGAATAATACTGCTGTAGTATTATCACAATAAATTTTCAGCGTCTTGGTAATGGTGTCGACAACCCCAAGTCCTGAAATAAAGTTTCGCAGCCATAATGCATGAATTGTGGCTTCATAATATGCCATAAATTCTTCTTCCATTGTGGATGGAGCAATGACAGATTGCTTAGCACTTTTCCACGATATTGCTCCTTCAGCTAATAGGAACAAGTAACCAAATGTGGACTTTCTAGTGTCAACGCATCCAGCAAAATCTGAATTCGAGCATCCAGTAACTTCTAAGTGATTGAATCTCTCATATATGAGTATGTAGTCCTTCGTTTCTTTTAGGTACCTTAAGACTTTCTTTGCAGCTTTTCAGTGATCAATTCCAGGGTTACTTTGATATCTTCCTAACATTCAGAACGCAAAACTAATATCCGGTCTTGTGTAAGTTTGAACATACATCAAACTTCCAACAATAGAGGAGTAAGGAACTGTTTCCATTTCTTTTCATTCTATATCATTCTTTGGGCATTGCATGAGATTAAATTTGTCCCTTTTTTAAATAGGAACTATTTCTGCTGAACAATTGTTCATGTTAAATATCTCTAGAACTCTTTCGATATAACCCTTTTCAGACAGTCTCAATAATCCTTGTGATCTATCACAGAATATTTCTATCCCTATCACATAAGATGTCTCACCCACATATTTCATTTCAAAGTTCATAGAGAGAAAGTCTTTCGTTTCACGCAATATGCCTAAATCATTAGCAACAAGTAAAATGTCATCAACATATAGGACTAAAAATATGAACTTACTCCCATTAATCTTTTGGTATATGCACCGATCAACGGTAATTTTCTTAAATCCAAAAGATGTTATGTTATCATTAAACTTTATACACCATTATCGTGAGGCTTGTTTGAGTCCATATATTGACTTCTTTAGTTTATACACCATATAATCTTTTCCTTTAATTTCAAAACCCTCTGGTTGGTCCATATAATCATCCTCCTTGAAGTCTCCATTAAGAAAGACAGTTTTCACATCTATTTGATGTAACTCTAAATCATAATAAGCTACCAAAGCCAAAGCAATTCTTAATGAGTCTTTCTTTGAGACCGGTGAAATGTATCTTTATAATCAATGCCTCCTTTTTGAGTGTATTCTTTGACAACAAGTCTAGTTTTATATCGTTCAATATTACCATTAGAATCGTGTTTGGTCTTGAAGACCCATCTACATCCGATTCTTTTAGAACTTTCTGGTAATTGAACAAGATCCTAGACTTTGTTGTGTTCCATGGATTTTAACTCTTCATTCATGGCATTAATCCATTTATCAAACTCAGTGCTTTCTATGGTCTGTGAAAATGAAATCAGATCTTTATTAATTTCAATGTCAAAATCTGACTCTTGCAAATATATTACATAATCATCGGAAATGACCGATTTTCTTTCTCTTTAAGATTTTCTTAATGACACTGTTTGTGGTTAATTTGCGTCAGATATTTGTGAGTTAGTTTCTTCTTGAAGTGTTTCACCCAAATATTGTTCAACATTATTAAAGTGTTCTTCAACAAGAGGAACAACATTTGTTATTGGTATGGAAGTAGGTACATTTATAGGTAATGAAATATTTACCCTTACCTCATTAATTTCCAGACTTTGTCGTTCAACACTCCCACTAACTTCACCATTCTCAATGAATTTTGCATTACCGATTTCAACAATTCTTGAACTATGAGTTGAACAGTAAAACCTATACCCTTTAGATTTCTCTGGATAACCAATAAAGTAACCACTTACCGTTCGAGAATCTAATTTCTTTTCATGTGGATTATAAACTCTAGCTTCTGCTTGACAACCCCAAACATGCAAGTGTCTTAAACTAGGCTTCCTTCCCGTGCACAGTTCAAAAGGGGTCTTTGGAACTGCCTTACTAGGAATCCTGTTTAATAAATATACAACGGTTTTAAGAGCATACATCCACAATGATTTGGGTAATGAGGAATTACTCATCATACTCCTAACCATATCCATAGTGTTCGATTACACCTTTCTGCAACACTATTTTGTTGAGGTGTTCCCGGCATATATATTGTACACATATGCCATGTTCTTTAAGGAATCTTGCAAATGGACCTGGACATTGTCCTGATTTGTTATACTTTCCATAATATTCACCACCTCTATCTGACCTAATGATTTTCACTTTTCTATCTAATTGTCTTTCAACCTCATTAACGTACACTTTGAGAGCGTCCGCTGCTTGAGATTTTTCTTTCAACAAATAGATAAATCCATAACGTGAAAAATCATTGATAAAGGTGATAAAATATTTTTCTCCACCAAAAAATGGAACATCAAAGGGTCCGCAAATATCAGTGTGTATAATTTCAAGAAGCTGAGTGCTCCTTGTGGCACATTTCTTGGTATGTTTGGTTTGCTTTCCTTTAATGCAATCCAAACATATATCAAGATCAGCAATATTCAAAATCGGAAGAATTTCATTCTTTACTAATCTTTTTAATCGTTCTTTGGATACATGACCCAAACGTTTATGCCACAAATAAGCAGAACTTTCATTTAGCGAACTACATTTAATTCCAATATTTTGATGAATAGTAAGTTGAGATTCAAAAAAATTATTATTGAGTTTCAATCTATATAAACCATCAATAAGAATACCAGAACCATAAAAAATAGTATTCTTATATAAATTGAAACATCTATGTCCAAATTAAAATCAAATCCAGAAACATCAAGTCTTGAAAAGGAAATCAAATTCCTAGAAAATGAAGGAACATAAAGAGTCTGTAATAGATCAAGGTGATGTCTAGTCTCTAAGATCAATCGATAAGTCCCTATGCCTTTAATTTGAGCCTTCATGCGATTTCCCATGAACACGAAATCCTTATTTGGATTTGTAGTTTGGATCGTAGTGAATTCCTGCAGCATAGAGGATACATGAGTAGTTGCACCAGAATCAAGCCACCAAGTATTATTAGAAACTTGTACTAAATTTGATTCGAAACATACAAAAGCACTAAATGTACCTTTCTTTTCAAATCAAACTTTACGTTTCTGACAATCTTTCTGATAGTATCCTTCCTTTCTATGGAAACGACACATATCAACCTTGAGTTCCTTATGAGCATTCTGTGAAACTTTAGCAGGTGCTTTCTTTTTCTTAAACTTGTTGGCCTTCACTTTAAGTCCTTTACCAGCTCCTTGACCTATGAGGTTAATGGAATGACCTCTTTGTTTCTTAAGTCTTGACTCTTCTTGAGTAAGCATATTGGACAATTCACTAACATCCCACTTATCCTTAATAGTGTTATAATTAATTTGGAATGGTCTATACTCAAGGGGCAATGAATTCAGAATGAACTGAACTAAGAAGGTGTTTTTCACTTTCATCCCCAAGGTCCTAAGTCTTGCTGCAATGTTAGTCATCTCGATGATATGATTTTGCATACTACGCGACCCATCAAACTTCATGGTCGTGAGTTCAGCCATTAGTGTACCAGCGAGAGACTTATCAGCCGAACGAAAACGTTCTTCCATAAACTTTAGGTATTCCCTGGCACTTTCTATTTGTGGAATTGTACTCTTAATGTTGTTAGCAATAGTCATTCGCATGAACATAAGGCTTAAACTATTAGAGCGTTTTCATGATTTATGAAAAGACTTCTCATCCTCACTGCTCTTATTAGTAATGACAGTAGGTTTGTCATTCAGTAGAGCCAAGTCAAGATCCATTACACCTAAGTGGAACTGTATTTGTTCATGCCATTCAGAGAAGTTCAATTCATTGAACACAGTAATAGACGAAACATGCGAATGAAGAGGAATAACTGCAATATAGATATACATGCTCATAAATTAGAAAATAACGTGAATTCAGTAAAGCGATAAAAAATATATCGTAATTCTCCTTTGGGTAGATACTACGACATATTATCATAATTTAAATGCCAATTTTATCTTTAATAGGTAATTGAATATTTTTTTAATCAAACATATACGACATCTTTGGATATATAATATATGTTTGACTAAAAAAAACTTTAATTTACCTCATAATTTTCACTATTCGTAGAATGATTGATTCACCTTTGGGTAAATTCTTAAGTTCTAGCAATAGTAAAAGTCAATTTATCTATTTATTTTTCAACATACAGGCATTTAATTAACCTTCATAGATAAATGACAGTTTTATGAGTGCATATTTTTCTTAACCATACTAGTTTGGCCACTTTGGTGACTAACAAGCTATATAAATACAAATACATACATAATCTCATAAAAATTTGTGCATGTGAATAATTTTAAATATTTTAGTTTGGCCACTTTGGTGACTAACAAACTATAGAAACATAATACATGCATCAAGTGATCTTAAATATTATATGTGTAGACGTTAATTTATTTAGTTTGACCACTTTGGTGACTAGAAAACTATTTTGCACAAAAGTACACACATATTATTTATTGCTTAATATAACGACCACTTTAATTTATTGCACAATAAAAAACAAAACATAATTATTACATTATGGGAAGATTAAGAATTTTTTTAGAGTTTGTGCAAATTAAACTTTGCTAACAAAATTTCATTAACTTAAGAGTCCAAACACCTTTAATAGTCAAGCACAAAATAAGAATTGAATCATGTTATTCTTACATCTACTTGTCCACCGAATTTTTAATAGGAGAAGCAAGGTACTGCTTTTCAATTCCATTGCTCAAGTTGTTTATCAGATTAGACGTAATAGAATTGCAATCTATATTCATTGCCAATCAACTTTAATTTCAAGTCGCACGCGTACATAGCAAATTGCTAGAATTTTGTTACAAATTAAAGTTTTTATATACACGTATTTGTATATGAAAATTATCCGTTCAAACAATTCAGACTCTGATGCCACATGTAAGATTAAATACTTCTAGGATCTTGAACATGATAATTTTATATATAGATTGTTAGGGGCATATACGTGATGCGAAAGACATAATCACAGAGAAAAGCGAAAGCGTTAGTCGTAAATTGATTTCTACCTCCTTGCCCTAACTTTATGTTACCACAACCGTCAGCGATGGAATTATTGTAGAGAATATGTGGTAACCCTAATGGGTGGAGGAAGGACCAATTTATAAATGTTATAACTTAATCTGATACGTCCATCAAGTAACCAATGTACGAACGAAATCTATTTCTTATTAAATATTATTTATGATGTTACTTGAATTACAAGTAAACTTGAGTCATAAATAAGAAATTATTAATAATAATTAATAATAATTCTTACAAGCTAAGCAACCGTCACTCTATCACTGCACTGTAGCACTCTTGTTCTGCAAGTATTTCAAATTTACACTTTTAGTCCTCACTAAAACTGTTATTTATATGTGGCCGTTTCAGCAAAAATTATTAAAAAGCTTCTCTCAATTTCTTCACTCTAAGTCTCCGTTTTTTCTCTGTTCTCACCACAAAATTAGTTTATTATTCACAATCTCTTCTTCGAAAGAAAAAAAAAAATGGAAGAACAGTACAAGAACAAGAAGAAGCAAAGTTATCTTCCTCCACCAAAACGAGGACAAATAATGGAGAAAATTGTGAATTCTTTGATTAAATCTGTAGCGGAATTTGTTTATGGTGGATCGGAAAATAAAAAGGGGAATGGAAAAACTCCGGGAGGATCTCCGATTAGTTTTGATTCTGGTGTTGATTCTGATGGATCATATCGATGATTAATGTTTATTTATTTTTATTGTGAAGTTTTATGTAAATAATATTCGTTTCCCCTGTTTTTTTTTTCCCTCATAGCTTCAAGCTTATAGTATACCTGTATTTATGTAATTAAAATTTGTGTACTTTTGGTTCTTTTTTTTTTTTAATTTCAAGAGTGTATGACCTATTGATTATATGAACAAAGACTATATTTGAATTGTATAAGTCTCACTTTGAGATGAATTGCATTATTTTAACTACTTGTGGAATAGTCACTTTGTTCGAGTAAAATATAAAGAAGTGACAAACTTGTCTTTTATTTCGAAGTAGAATAATAATTAAAAGAAAAACAAGTAGTGGACAAATATGAAATAACGTTCTATCGTAATTTGTGTTCTCTATTATTTTTTATTTAAATTGGAAAATTCTTTGATGTTTTTTCGATCTACCTCTACATTTCCTAAAATCACTCCCTCACCTTTGCACTAGAAAATTCATACATCTCTTTTTTACGTGTACGAATCATCTTGCTTGTTACTTCTGATCCTCCATGAAAGTCAATCCCACTTTATGATTCTCCATTTCTAATCTTAACTCTCACGTTTATTGCACCATTTTCGTTTCTACCAATTTTTAATTTTAAAATGTTTTCACTGACCAACCCAACTCTGCCACATACCACTTTCAATTTTTTTTAACATAATATTTTCAATTGGAGTTCTTTTCTAACAAAATTTTATTTTATTTCTTTTAAAAGTAGAATACATGTTTTGCTTAAATACAATTTTAACTTTTAAATTCAAATACACTTTTTAAATATCATTCAATTTATGTCTAAACTTCCATTTCAATGCATAATGTTTAATTATTATGCACTTTCTAACCATATTTTTCATGTTTATTTTCTAAGATAAGATGGAAATAAGTTACAAAAACCTACACGAAAGTATTATGAGTCGTTTTCTTTTCCTCTTCTTGTTAGTTTCTTCTTCTTTTGAGTTTTGATTGTGGAATCAAAGTAATTAAATTAGTCAATTTTTGGTAGGTATCCTCTTTAATTACCATATATAAGATAATGATAGCTTTAATTCTTACAATATAGGCTCAACCTTAACGCAAGCAATGACCTAAGTCAAATAGTATAATACTATTAGAAAGAAGAAGCTATAGTTAAGGTACCTCTTGAATAAGTTGTCAACGATTACGACCATTTAAACACATTTTTTCATTAAAGATACGTCAATAAGTTGTGTTATTATTATAATTATACTATTTTATAGTAAGTTTTCAAATGTGCATTACAAATTTGGGGGTTGTTTGATTTAAAATTAGGTTATCTCATTATTACAATTCTGAGATATTGTAAATCTACATTCGATTATTATTACTTCAATTAATTTAAGTAATTACTTTTTAATGATAAGAAAATCTCAATTTGTTAAAATAGATATGTAAAAAAGAAAATCTATTTTTGATATACTTGACATGATTGGCATGCGAAAACCAAAAATAAGTTTTTTGGCCTTGTACGTTAGTTCAAAATTCATCAAAGACCGACCTACTAGCTTTCTTTTTATTTAGCTACCCCTCAATTATTTCAGAGAACTTCTCCTCTTTCAACATAATTGGGTTGCCAATGCAAATTAGTGGGGTTTGGGGGTGGGGGGCGGGGGAGGGCAACCATACATGATACTTATGGGAAAGATAATTGAATCAGTGGTCCGTTCAATACTTTAGTTCATGATATGTTATATGGTATTTTCTAGAGATCTTCTAAGCCTTGGATATTTGATAGAAAAACTCTATTATACTCCAACGACGATCCCTTTTCTTTATCTTTAATATCCCTTGACCGTATAAATAAAAGGAGGGAATAATAATTTGGCTAAATTATAATAAGATAAAAGTACTCAAACAGAAAATGAAGTTTACTTGATCATCATATCTTACTTAATACAGTAATCTTTAACTAAACACGTTGACTTGCTAAATGACATGTTTGATACGTTTGTCATTTATATATAAAAACAAATATTATTGTCCTTATGGTTATGTGATACATATTCGTATTATAATTGTGGTATATTATACCATATTTTATAAAGAGGAATAAATATGAGAATCTAATTCCACTTATGAAATTATTTTAAATATGTTATTGTAATTATAATTTGAGCATAAAATTCTAAGATAAAATGATATATCCTTCTAATTTTCTTGTATATCTCATTTTTGTCATGTGAACCAAACATACTAAACTACTCCTTCACAAACATATGAAACATTTGTCCCAATTAATTTCGCTCTTTTCTTTTTAATCGATCTCAAAAAAATAAATAACAACATCTTATTCTTAGTAACTAGAGGTAGATTCGAAATTCAAAGACAATAAATATATATATCATGAAGGACAAATGCATATTAGTTACAACATATTATAACTTCGTTCGTATATTAATGTATAAATATGAATTAAATGACTCTTATTGGTAAAACTTTTCACCCCACGTCATTCAAGTCGAAAAAAGGGCCTAAGTAGTTATTTCAAACCACACACTCAACTTATTTTTTTTCTTAACATGCCTAATAACGTCTCAAGTTATATATACAAAAAAAATAAATCAAAATTAACAGGTACACACGATTACACCTCCTCACCATATAGGCCCGCCTCTGTAGTAACTACATCTAACTTTAAATTTTATCATATAGTAATTAATAATCACAAATTCCTTACTTTGCTAAATATCGTATCCAACATAAATTAGGACGGACAGAGTAATTGGGTGGAGGGGGGGAGTGAGGAGGGAGGGAATCCCTTTCAAAATTCAAACTCAAAAAGCCCAACAAAAGTCGGGTCGGGTCCACTCATTTTGTATCCGTTCACACTTTCCCCCCATAGCTTTTTCTGCTATTTCTTGAACAGAGCTCTGAGATTCTTCACATTCCAAATCAAATTCTGTCAGAAGCAAAAAAGGGTTACGAAGATAGCAGAAATGGATGCTGAAAACATTGAAAATTCAGTGGAAATTAAAGGAATTCCAACTCGGGATGGCAAATATGTTGAGTACAATGTTGTGGGTAACTTCTTTGAAGTTACCTCAAAGTATGTTCCTCCAATTCAACCTGTAGGCCGTGGAGCTTACGGAATCGTCTGGTACTTTACTCATCCCTAAAATTCTTATTTTTCAGCTCTAGCTATTAGATTTTGATGTTGAAATTTGAAAAAAGTTGAGTTTTTGTAGTTGTGATTTTTGAAATTTGGATTTTTTGTGAGTGGAGGTCCTAAGATTGAGAAACTGGTCTGAGCAAGTTTTGGGGAAATTGATAACATTTGAAGATTAGATTTTTTTAAATTTGATTCCCGAAATCTATGGCCAAATGCTAGCTGAATTTACAGAGATGAATTCAGGATTTAGAGGGTGGTCCAGAAACTTGGCATGCCTATACATAATTGGTGTAGTTAAACCTCTGCAAGACTCTTTTGGGTGTGTAAATTGCGGATTTAGGATTTAAAGTCAGTTGGGGTTCAAGTTTGGTGTTGAGGCACCCAAACATGATCTGAGCTGATGGAAATGAATGCAGTTATCCTGGATCAGCTCATGTGTGTGCATTTTGAATATCAAAATTTACTAAAGTTGGTGCTTTTGTTAGAATTTTTGGGGTTTCAGTGTGTACTTCCATAGCTCATATGTATAGATGCATGTCTGATAAGCCTCGAAAGAAAATAAAAAATGCGATGATTGGGTCATATATTGAGACCCTTTTCTGTTATGACTGAATTTGTGCATAAAGTTAAAGTCTTTTGCCTTAGTGAAACTGAGAAACAAGTGTCAAACTCTAGGATTTCATTATTTTAATTGGGATAACTATGGTGAATTATTCATTTGATTTGAATTCTATTTTTGTTAGTCTTATTGGGTGGCATATTAACATTTTGTTGGGTTCCCCTGCAGCTGTGCTACGAATTCGGAGACGAAGGAGGAGATAGCCATCAAAAAAATTGGGAATGCATTTGAAAATAGAATTGATGCTAAGAGGACTCTTCGCGAGATCAAACTTCTTTCTCACATGGATCATGAAAATGTATTCTCAAATTAATTGCTAACTAGTATAATGCTTAATCTTTGAGACTCATTTCGTCTTCCCTTTGCCCTTTTTCAAGTAAATATCTTCTGTTTGCTTGTGGCAAGTGCTAATGGAATCTGAAGTTTGACTGTCATGTATCTGCAAATAAAGACTATGTTTTCACTCAATAGTTTCTGAAACGTAGTTTATTACTTTGCCTATAGCGTCTTTAATTTGGTTATCAATATTCCTAGATTTTGATATTGGTGTACTGGTTCCGCAGGTCATTAAAATAAAAGATATAGTAAGACCACCAGATAGAGAGGAATTCAATGATGTGTATATTGTGTACGAGCTAATGGATACTGATCTGCATCAGATAATACGCTCTTCACAGGCCCTCACAGAAGATCATTGTCAAGTATGTATGCCTCTCTACTTATGCTCAATTTTCATTAAATTTTAAATAGTGTATGTATAACAATCACTCTGTGACAATTAGAAAATCCAATTTTAATGTGAATAGAATGTCTTAGTAATTTGTTATACGAACAATTATAATTGATGCTTAATGAGAAAGATCAAACCTGCTGGAGATTACTGATTCGATAATGTGCTATGAAGTTGCATACTGTGGAAATGGGTAGTTTACCCTGATCATAGTTACAACTTACAAGTTTGATAAACTAGCACCTGCACAAATGGTGTGCTTGAACAAAAAAAGCAGTTTGTTCATCCTAGTTGTTCTGTATTAATGGATTTATTTGCCAGAATCAGTGAGAATGAGATAGAACTTAAATATTCACTAGTATACAACCAACGCTACACTCCAATTTATCCATTATAAGGTTTGAAGATGGCTACATAATTTGAAAGCTCATTTCACATTTTATGGTGTTCTTAGCAGAACTGTTCAATGAACTACTCAGACTTTACAAAAATGTTGTTGCACCCGTGTCATTAAGGAAATATAGAAATGTGAAATTCTTCTTGGAATTGACTACTAAGGAAATAGTGCCACATAAAGTGGAATGGAGGGAGTAACTCCTTTCACTAGCTTATTTATTAGCTGGTTTGTTGATGGTGTTTTTATTTTGTAACCTCCTGTATCTGATGCTGTTTGCAATTTATGCTTGTTTCCAAAACAATTCCACGATTTCCAGCAACACAGGAGAAAATTTTAGAGTGATCTGACTGATATTGGTTATGTTTACTTGCATGTTGAAGGCTCAAATTGGATGTTTTCTCTAAGCTCAGCTTTTCCTTTTTCTTCTTTGGTGTTGACCTGTGGAAACAACCACTTGCAGAAATGCAGGGTAAAACTGCGTACAATAGACCCTTGTGTACCAGCCCTACCCTGGACCCTGTGTATAGCAGGAGTTAGTGCATTGGGCTGCCTTTTTTTTTTTTGTGATGGCACCACAATTTATCAATTTCTCACCCTCTACTGCATACAGGTTTTCACCCACTAAAAGAAAAAAAAAAGAACTACTATTGTCTGACCAAGCTTTACCATATTTTTGCTGTCGTAATTTATGCCTTGTTTGGTTTGGCCAATTTCCATTGAACCCGTCTTCATTTACTTGGTTGCTTGATACCGGGGTCTTCAGTATCTCATTACTAGAAAGTGGTAGTTTAAATTACTTTAGTCTTAAATTTTAATATGATGTTTTTCAGTGGGGCCAATCATCCATTGAGTTCAAATGGTGCATCACTGGCTCTTAGAGATTTGTCGGTTATCAAAAAAAATCAGCAAATGATCTTACTTGCAACTAGTTAAGCTGTTATTTTCAAATAATTCTATATTAACTCCTATTTAACAAAATTTACACTTGATTGTTTTAATGTATGTGCTAGTTATATTGTGTATATTGGCACAATGGAATATTGACTTTAGTTTGGCAAAGTTTTGTAACATCCTCTTTATGATGCTTTTCAGTACTTTCTCTATCAATTATTACGTGGACTCAAGTATGTACATTCTGCTAATGTTCTACACCGGGATCTGAAGCCTAGCAACTTGCTACTCAATGCAAACTGTGACCTCAAGATCTGTGATTTTGGGCTTGCTAGAACCACTTCCGAGGCAGATTTTATGACCGAGTATGTTGTTACCCGATGGTATAGGGCACCCGAGTTACTACTTAATTGTACTGAATATACTGCAGCAATTGATATATGGTCAGTTGGTTGCATTTTGATGGAACTTATTAAGAGAGAGCCTCTTTTTCCCGGCAGAGACTATGCTCAGCAATTGGGGCTTATCATTAAGGTATATCTGCTTACACTGATATCATTAGGAAAGAGGTGTTCTTTTTGAAACAGACTAAAAAAGAAAGTAAGACAAACAAATTGAAACGGAGGGAGTAGTATATATATTCATTAACTAACACTAAGGCTCATCTATAGTTGATGTACTTGATTGTCATTGTCTTTATAGACTAACAATGATGCCTGTTATGTATCTCTTTTCTGTAAATAAGTTATTAGGTTCACCGGAGGAGTCTGATCTTGGATTCCTAAGGAGTGACAATGCTAGGAAGTATGTCAAGCAGCTGCCTCAAGTTCCAAAGCGACCATTCTCCGAGCATTTCCCAGATGTGTCCCCTTTAGCCCTTGATCTTGCAGAAAAGATGTTGGTTTTCGATCCAGCTAAACGCATAACTGGTATGCTCTTTGGCAACCACTGCATAAAAAAAGTTACAACTTTTCTAAACTTGTTTTCTTACTCATCGATTCTTCTATTGATTTCATGCGTATGCAGTTGAGGATGCATTGAATCATCCATTCATGATAAGTCTCCATGAGATAAATGAGGAACCAGTTTGCACTTCTCCTTTCAACTTCGACTTTGAACAAGCATCTCTAAGCGAGGAAGACATTAAGGAGCTCATATGGAACGAGGCTCTTAAGTTTGATCCCGATACAACCAAGTGATGATCCATACTATCTTTCCTCAATAGCTTGTTTCATGAATGTCTGGAGTGTGATTTGGTTGTGGCAGGTTAGCCATTTGTGACATCTGTTTGGTTGTTCTTTTATGCTGAGCTTGGAGAGTTTGGTTTTCCTCCCTTCATACACGGGGTTGTTATAAGGGAGCGCGCATGATGGGGGAGTAATCAATGGATTCATATTCTACTCAAGAATCCTACCCCCCCCCCCCCCCCCTCTCGAAATTCTGTAAAAAAAAGAAACTAGTCGTTTTGTGTTTACAAACTGTTACAAATCATAGAACAGAAGAACAATAAGGATGAAAAAGAAAGAAACAAAAGTGATTATTTGCGAATATGCTGTTGTATAAGAGTTTGATAATATAATGGTATTGATATTTCAATTTTGAATTGCTGTTTTGCTTTGAATTTGTGTTTAAATCATTTTGTTTCACTTGACCCAAAGGTCATCAGAAACAACCTATCTACTTTCTTCACAAAGTAAATGTAAGGTTGCATACACCACCCTTCCTCAACCCCACTTGTGGGATTTACACCGGATATGTTTTTGAGTCATCCTTCGGAAAGTAAGCAATAATACCAATTGCAAGTTTTTGTTCTATGAGACACACACTCTTGAATCCTACACTTTTCAGGAAGGAAAAATATTCATGCTATGTTGCTTGGATTGTTTAGAAAATGCTGCTTGGTGTGTGCTGGATTCGTCAAAAGTAGTGTACTTTTGAAGGATGTATACCCTTTTGGAGAGTCCAAGCAACACGGATTCATAAAGCCGTTGAGCAAATTTTAACAATCTTTACCCAAGATAACTTCCTTAAGCATGATGTACAGTTGTTGAAGATTAAATATCAGTGCCAAAATTAGAGTGAATTTTTACCCCAATAGCGCATAGAGGAATTTGCTTTCAAGTTTACTGATGGATTGTCTACTAACAGGAAGTGGGCACTCTAAGTGACGATGACTATGGTGTATCATAGCATTATTCTCACACCCCCAATGCATCTGAATTGTTCATAGTTCATACTAATTAACAACATACTCAGTGTAATTTTACTTACAAGTCTGAAAAGGATAGAGTATACATATTATACCCCTACCTTAGGAGGAAGATAAGCTGTAGCCTATTTCCAATAGATCCTCGGCTTAAGGAAAAACAGTTCAAACATAAACAACGAAGGTGTAAAAAACATGGCAAAATACTAAAGAGAACATGACAGTGGTGTGAGAAAAGGAGCACCACTTCGATTTGAGGCATACATTCCTCTCCTCTTCACATGTCCAAACCAGGTCTCATTTTGTACTAAACATGAATGTTAAATAAAAAATCCTTACAGTGGCAGTGAATCGTCAAAATTCACATCGAGAAGTTTGGTCAGCCATAGTTTAAAGACAACAGGTTGAAGGTTGTTGGCCAAATGATGCACACAGGAATTCTGAATTGAACCTCTTTTGAGAAAGGAGAATAGATGCCACAACGAGTGGCACTGCCGATTGTCTTATTATTTCTTCAGGATACATTTACCTTTAACTGGCTTGATCTAACAAATAAGGTCTGCAGCAACAAAGAGCTCAAACTCTCTGCCCATAGCCCCATACGACTATCAGCGATGACATCAATTTCTATGCCTCACAACATTTTTTTTGGATTTGGACTCTGGAGGACCTCAACAATAACTATTAATACAGGTACAGAGCTAATGATTACAGCACTCAAATTAGAGTAATGTTAAGTACCCATGACTTAGAATTTAAGAACTTGTTTGGGTTGTCTTCCTCGCTTACCCATTGCCTTTTCCAGAGCTGTATCAAAATCATCAAAAGGTGCTACTTCCAACCTGTAAGAAAATGAAGGAGATTCAATGTCAGTTCCCCACATTTAAGACGGGTGGTAAATGATCTGCCATCCATCTTGCATCATTAGGCTAACAAATGACTTCCTCGCCCATTATCATCCGCAAAACATTTTCAAATTTCAACTGTTTAGAAGAATCACTGAATATTTAATTTTTTCAATTGCATCAAAATTCTAGTTATCACAATCTTAAAACTTTTTTTTCGCAAGAACATCTTGACATCAAGTGAGAGAGGGTGGGGGGGTGGGGGTTCATACTCGTATTTCAATTTTCCATCTCGACATAGGCCCAAAAGATAGTCTATCATGGATTGGCGCTCTTCAGCTTTGTCTGAACTCATCCACCTCTGTAGCCAGAATCCTGTCAAGGTAAGCTCCTGAAAATATAGTTTCAAAAACAGTTCAGTATTCTTTTTCCTAGTGGCATACACTAACACATCACTCACTAGGTTCCAATATTGAATTTTTACAGGTCTTAAATGCATATACTTGAGTTGATCTCCCCAACCACTTAAACGTTCTTATTGAGATTAAAATAGACACCTTATTGAGATTTTTTTTCTTTTTATCCTTTTGTACAGAAGGTGGTCAATGTTGAGCCCACACATCTGGTAGGGCAAGACTCCCCATGCAGCTCGTTGGCCTCAATGAGGTTTTAATACTTTGTTTAGGACAGTTACAATTGGAGAAGGTGAAAAAATCTCAACACAGAGGTACTTTTGTATGACCTGCAGGTTACGAGAATTTAATAGATTCTACCTAGTAACTCAAAGATTGCAACACTGTGGATGCATCTCAAGATCCTATTTTACTGTCCAAGTTCTCACGACTTTATTCCACCTTACTTCCCTCACCTATGCTATTGCTCATTTAGGAATAATTGAAAATATTTCTACCATAGAGCTACTTCTTCACAGGAAGAACATGAAAGTGTGATGCTCGAGACTTGCCTTGAATATAAAAGCCGAAGTAGATACAGTTATCGGTTTCTTTGACATCCCCCCATATGTCACCATAGTGCCACCCTGCCTGCAAGAAACATGCTATATGTCTTTATTTCTGGCAAGTTGAATTGACTAGAAAATAAAATTAAGAACACCATCTTACTTCAGGAATTTTAGGATCAATGAAGCAGCATTGCCACCAACACAATTAAAGCCTAAAATAGGTTCAGGTGTATTGCCCTACATAACATCAAAGGAAATAATAAAAATATGTTTAGAATGGAAAATACCAATTAAAAAAATGTATAAGAGAAGTAAAACTATTCCCTCCATTGGTTTTTTTAGCCTTTTGAACACCTATTAAGAAAGCTACTTTGGAACTTTAATTTAAGGATGCTATTGACTCTATTAACCTTCATTTCTTCTCAAATTTATTCATGGGAAATTGTAAAGACTCTTTTTTTTTTTTTTAATAATAACCAGGAAATTGTAAAGACTTCTTACAAGTTTGTTCAATCATTTATAGATGAGTGTAATTTTGAGGGAAAGATAATTAATACCTACTTGGTTTCTTTATTATCACTTATTTTGGACCAAATTTAAAAACTAGAAAACCACTTGAAAGGGATTAGATAAAAAACTACTTTAGACCATTGTCCCGAAACATTGAATGTGTAGGGTAGAAAAGGGGGATAGGAAGAGAGGAAACTGAAATGAAGGAAAATTCCCTGCAGCAATGGCACTACATAAACAGTTCAGTACACAAATCATTATTAACTTAAAATGGTTGTTGATTGTTACCAGAAGACCTCTGACATTCTTCACTTCCAGTTGGCTTTCAGTATACACTTCATCAGCACCTAGTTGCTTGAGATGGGCTTTTGCTTCATCTGATCCTGCCCTGAGAGAATTGAGTTTATAATCCTGTGATACCTCGTGCGTAGCAATTTGTATTAAATTAATAAGACCTAACATCATACACGTATTAATTATTTAAAAAACCCAAGACCTTATTTGTGTATAAATTCATTACTTTACTTTCATTGGGAAAAGCACTCAAGGAAATGAACACAATTTATACAGAAACACCGGAAATGGAGAAAGATGATATTAAACTCATCGTCCTAAAGTGAAACTTGCAAATTACGTGAGACAGCCTTGAAAATTTTAGGAGAGTTTTGGAAGCTACATAGAAGGAAAGATGTTCTTTTAGGCTGTAAGTTGTTAAATGTTTAAAGAAGTTGGCAGCACTAACCAGGGATGACTCAACCTTTCCTAGAATAGCACCACTAAGACGACTCTTGGGAAAAATTTGCTACAGAGTTTCTAATGTGGGATATTGGAGAACCATATCTAGACATTAAGACAACCAATCGAATGGAAATCCCTCTTAATTCATAGAGATTATCGGCCTCTAACAAACTCGCAGATATTAGTACCATTAGATTGCTGAATGCTCCTGTATAAAGAGGCGATTCTCAGGCAATCCAAGTTTAATGTCAAACATAAGGTAACTGCACCAGCAATAAAGGGGGGATTTAGGATATCAGGAAAATGACATCATAATGGTAAAATCGGGTCATTTTTACCATACCAAGGAATTACAGATGCAAATAGAAAGGCATCTATTTTATGCAATTATAAACTTTAATCATAAGTTGCATGTTGTCAAGGAAAGAAAGATTTTCACACCAGAGAACAAAGGAAGGTTTTCAAACCAGAGAATTAGACTGTGCTCTGAACAACTATTTTGAGAAATAAGATAACTTCAAATACACCAAGACCACAACATATTTTCAGCAGAGTAAAACTCCACCTGTCTCTAATGATATTGATGCTATGAATCCCGCGAAGTCGAGCTAGTTGAATAACACACTGCCCCACTATGCTTGTAGCACCATTTTGCACAATAGTGTCCCCTGCTTATGAAAAACATTAATAAGGGAGATGGAAGCAAGCAGTAAACATTAGATTCAAAATTTGGAAAACCTGATTTTAATGCAATAAAGTCCTCAAGCATTCTCAAGGCAGTCAATGGATTGACAATAACAGTCGCAGCATACTCCATTGGGGTGCTTTTATCAACTTTCTGCCACACACTTTGTTCTTTAACGACGTAGGTCTGCCATGTCCCTGCACGAAAACATTGGTGTATTGATCCGTATCAGAATACCAAATTAAGTTCCCTCAGTGGGTATTAAGTCTAGTAAAGTATGCTTCAGGTGCATAACTTGATGTTTTAATGAGTAACAGATTTCTACCTGAAGAAGGTGGGGAAGGGATAACCCAATCTCCCGGGGAAAGACCCTTAACTGCAGAGCCAATGGCATGTACTTCTCCAACACCTTCATATCCCCCAACTGCAGGCATCGGCGGTCGGACAGGATAAACTCCTGCAGTACAATAGATTTGGAGCAATTAATGTGAAATAATGTTTCCTCAGTGAGAAAGTCAGAAAACTAGTCTTAACAATGAAAGAAAAGAATGGCTGAAGCAGGCCTCCATCAATGAGATCGAATGTTCGAAACTTCAAGTTATGTATTTAGTCCTTATTTGGGACGGACGCACAGTTGATTGAGTGATTGAATAAAAGAAAGAAAAGAAAAAAAAAAATACCTTTAGGCTTTAGGGCAAGAAGGCATCATTTGACGAAAAGCAAGTCACACAAAGAAAAGCTAAATATTGCCTCTGCCACCCCATCACTAGTCCACTGAAGTTAATAGTTGATTAACTTTGAAACATATAGAACTAATGAGACCTACTTATGTCCAAACATAGGCGTTATGAGCAAGTTGAGATCTTAGAAACATCTATTTTTTTCTCTTCTAGCACAATGCACCAAAGTGCATATGCAATACAACCCTACACTCTTATTAGATGTAATTTTATTTAATTTTATAAGGTACACTCTAATTATATGTTCATACTGGCAAATTGATACTATCCAATGTATTAGGTCATATATATTGCATTAAAAGTAACAAGAACAATCCAAATCCGTCATGTACTTTCATAATATAATACTTGGGCATATTGTATCCAACCAAGCATAATACTAAAATGTAATTCCGTATTCAGAGTCAAGACTCCAATTGGACACAAACACAAGCTGAACCTTATTGAACAAGTGTCTAGACCTTTTAAAGAACATTGTTTTGAAGAAGAAAAAGGACATGCTTCCAACTTTATTTCCCTCCTGATTCATGGGTACTGTACATTGGATTATAAGCTCACCTTCTTGCTTAATGAATCATCCCTTGGTTGTTTTTGAATCAGACTACATGTTTAAGCGGCAAAATCCTTACTGCTGAAACAGAGATTGCCATTCTCTTCCTCTACTTCATTTGTTAGTGGCTGCTTTTTCCCCTCTACTGAGTAATCACGTTTTGGTCTTCAATGGTATGTTTTGATATTTATTTACTATACATTTCTACTGTATTTTTTTCCCTATTTGGTGCAAAACCTGGACACTTCAGCGAGATCTATGGAATATGGATTTGTTATAATGTGTTTACTGACTGTTGTTAATACTTCTGTTAATATTTGTAACTAATGACGATCATGTACAATATCATGCACATGAGTTGACAGATTGCATTTTGCTCAAAAGCAAAATAGACACCTTGTAGACGGTTAACCAGTTAAGAAAAAATCTCAAACCGTAGTAACCCAATATAAAAAAGAAAAAATAAAAAATAAAAACCGTTACCGATACAACTAAACCAATAAGCATTTTCCGGTTCGGGTTATTGGTTTTGATTCTATTTTGAACAACACTACTATCATAGACCTTTTGAATACAATATTTGTGGTGAGTATAGATTTTAAATCTTTTTGTTTTCGTCGTGTTCAACACGATCCTTCAGTTTGTGTCTGTACTAGTTAGCTTATACCAATAACAACAGCTTGGTTAAGTGAAATACATGTTATTCAGTTACACTAGCCTCCACAGACAATAACATATTCAAAGCTCCCACCTCCTAACCAAAACGGATCCCTACTATTGACAACTCTTTAGTTGTAAATTTCCAGGTGACATGTCAATATCAAAAACCAGATAAACAAATTGAATTGGAAAGAGTAGTAGTTCTCAACATAAATCTCTGCACATATAACTGTCATTATGGATTAAAAGAAGCTAAAACTTAATAAAATATTCTAACCTTCAATTCTATTAATATCAGAAGGATTGATCGGAGCCGCAAGCATTCTAACGCACACATCATTGTCATTAATTTCCACTGGCGGAAGCTCCGTCACTCTGCAACACACACACACATAAACTTACAATTAATTGAAAATTGAAAAGTAAACCGAAGAGAAATGTAAGAGTTACTTAACCTAGTGACAACATCAGGAGAGCCGTGTTGATCGTAGACAACGGCTTTAGAAGGCGGAGAAATGGCGGCGGAAAAATCTCGCACGGCGGAGTATAGAGTACGAGAACGGAGCCGGAGTACTCGTGAGAGCGGAGTCCATGGTGAAACTCCCTGTACGAGGGTTTTTAGGGATACAATCCTAGCAGTCGCCATTACAGTACCTTCCATGAGCTATGTGTTTTCACGTTCTGGTTGTTGATTTTTGTATGACCAAATTATTTTAGGCAAAACGCCTAATTTTCCATTGTCTTAATTATTTTAGACACAATGCCTAATTTATTTAAATATTGATTGAGCTTTTTTTGTTTTTTCATGAAAAAAAGTTATAATCAATAAAAACATTACTTACTATTTTATTTTCTTTAATTTTTGGGATCCTTATAGCAAATGTATACCGCTAATTTGTTTTGGACTCTAGAATTAGTCTTCGAGAGATTATCTATCGTTAAATATTTTACTAGTTCATATTTGTTATTGTACTAGTTATTTTACTATAGTTCTTGTTTATTGATTATCATACAATTTTATTGTTTTATGTGCTTCCTTTTTGATAGATTGTGCACCATTTTTTTTTTTTTTTGTTACTTGTTATCTTTCTTCTTTGTCTCCTTCTTTTTCACTTGAGCCGATGGTCTTTCTGAAGATTTGCGTACATTATATTCTCCCCAAACCTCAATTGTGGAATTTCACTAGAAATGTTATTGTTGTTGTTTTGTGTTACATTTAGTCAACTTTTAAAAAAATATTTTTCTCTTTTTTAATGACTCTTTAATTTTAGTTTTTCAAATGATATATTTAAGACTAAATAATTAAAAGACGTTTTGGTACGTTCAACATATTTTTAATTTAAGACTACAAAATTTAAAAGTCTTTAATACTTGTTTAAACTAGGCGTTAGGTCAAAATTAAACAAATAAATTGAAACAAATGAAGTAACTTATAACTCTTTCCATTCACTTTTACTTCTCCACTATATTAAAAATATGTTTTCACTTTTATTTGTCACTTTTAACATATTAAGAAAAATATATATTATTTTTTATATTTTACTCTCAACAATTTCAAACTGTAAGATTAAATATTAATTAATTAATATAAATACTATAATAAAATATTTAAATCAATCATTATTTATTAAAGAAGCAAAATCAAAACTTTAAATAAATAAAAATCAATGAAGAAAGTATAAACTAGATGCCAAATAGCAACATATTTTTCATCTGATAAAAAACAAAAATTGTTCGAAATAATAAAAATTTAAAAAGAAATCATCGTTGCCCATTTTGCCCTTCTCTCCACCAACTCTTGCCAGCGTCTAATCACTAATGTGATGTGAACATGAACTTTAAGAATAAGTAATTTATTTTTTGTATATAAGCTAAGTTTTATATACGAAATCATGCACTTTGTGAGTAAATAATTGAAACACATTGACTTCAAGCATGAATTCATAATATTACTAATATTTTTAAATTAGGTGATTGCATTTTGAAAATAATAAAGATTTAATTAGATTTCAGTTAAAAAATGTGCCTCGTATCAAAGCACATGCAACGTAAAACACAAGGAGATTTTGTATTATTATTTCGATCCGTTTCAATATCAAAAATAGATATTTTATTTTATTTATCTATTTTTAAATGTAAAAAGTTGTATTATTTTCTTTTTCTCAATTTATGTGATATTATTTACTTGATAAAAAATGATTTTTTTTTAATTTGTGGTCAAAATACTATTTAATTATTTGTACATAAATATAAATTATTTTACTACGGATAAAAATAATAATTTAAAGTTATGTTTTCCATCATGAAAATATAATTTTCTTTTTGAGCTGGAATTGAGGAGGTACCCCCACCCCCCACCCCCACCCCAAATATTATCATTAACATTAAATAACAATATATAGTATTAGTTAAAACATCTTTAATAAGGTTAGCTTGATGAGTTATATACATTTTTAATTTTTTTATTTTAAAGAATATGTCAGGTCAACAGGGGCAAAGTAAAGTAAAATAAAGAAAGTATTATTATTTTTATTATTACTATTTTGCCATTATTTCATATCCACATTTAGTAGCGAGCCAAATGTATTCAAGAGTTGTCAAGTCTTCGTCAAAAAATAATATTATTCAATAGTATAGTTAGATAAAGAAAAACTTCTATATTACTTGATATAGAATTCACTAATTGAAGGATTGAAAAATATTTTTAAAAAATTAATGCAAGAAATGATCCCCCCACCCCCAACCAATTATATTAAACATTTTACAATAGATAATGTGATTTATCAAACCTATCACAATATTGGTGGTGTTTGGCCCATGAGCCTAGACTGAATATTCTAATAGTAAAACTGAAAATTTAATAAAGATTCATATTTTCAAACTTTGATCGTGAACTCGGATATAGAAATTTTATATTTCATGAGATATAATTTATATAAAAAATTACAAACAAATTACTATTAAATTTTATATTTCATGAGATATAATTTATATAAAAAATTACAAACAAATTACTATTAAACACAATAATTAACAACTTAAATAATTTAAAATGCATAAAAACTGTTCCAATAAAAAACTTCATTAACTCTTAAAATTTCAATTTTCACATAAATTAGGATAAAAAAGTACGTATGTAACAATTAAGGTATTTGTCACCAAAACAAGCATTGTTATAAACAGACATGAAAACGTTTTATTTATCAAAAATTTACAAGATAATTTTTTTGTAATAAAAATAAAGGACAAAATATAAGCTGCAAAAGTAGAATTCCACGTGGCACTTACCGGCAATGCAGAAGGGACATAAGAGTAAGCAGTACATAAAGGGTAAATCGCATTTGACGATTACGATTTATGTGTAATATGATTTTCTTCTCTTTTGCATACTTTTACGAGAGGTACAAATAGGTCAACATAATATATGTATAATTTATCGAGAATATGACCTTAAATAAAATGATATAAAAGTTGATAATTAGGGTAGAATGCTAATAGTAGGTGATCTAGAATTGTTTAGTTTTTCTTGTAGTTTTCGATTTTGTTATTACCGGTTATTTTTTTATTATGTTTATCATACTGTTTTTTGTTGTGACTTTTTTCCTTCATTATTTTCTACTCCCTCCTATTTGGTGTCTTTGTCTGATGTTAACTTGACACGAATTTTTTAGAAAGTAAAAAAAACTTTTGAATCTTATGATCTTAAATTATAGATATGAATAATATATCAAAATATGATTTAATTTTGGAGTCTTAAATATGTAGTTTATAAAGTTGTTAAAAAGGGAAAAAATGATCTTTCTTAAACAATGTAAAACAAGCAAATTGAAACAAAGAGAATACATGATTTCTTTGCATTTTCTTTTTCAATACTTGATTTTAATATGTTTTCCTTGACTCGAGGATCTTAGAGAAAATAATACTATTGCTTTATTAATTGTTCAGGAAAAAAATATCTTCATAAATTTTTATTTTAAATTTTAAATTTTATAAACTCTTATTTAACCACATAAATATAAAAAATATTTAAACTCACAACTTTAATTTTTTTATAATTAATATATTCATAAAAATAAATTTTCAAAAGTTCTTTATTTTATTTTTTTCCATTTAATCAAAATTACGACATATAAATAACTAGAGAGTATAATTAATTGAGAAAAAGGACATAAAGGGACATCAAATCTTAGGAAATATATATTTGAGCAAATCTTAAACATGCACCAAAACAAAGGTTTATTCTTGGCACATTCAATAAAGAAAAAAAAAGTTCATAAATTCCACCACAATAATTTTTCTTTAAAGTTTATGAAAAGAAGAAATAACAACAAACAATAAAGTTTCTGAAAATATCAGAACATCTCAACATGTGAGATTAAGAAGAAATAATACTTAATTACTAATTATTGATCAACATATTGGCCAATGAAATTACGACATTACCCCTGACTTTATTATTATTATTATATTTTAGAATATAAGAATTTGTTTCCTTTGACTTCCATGCTTCCCCATTGCCTTCTCAAGAGCAGTATGAAAATCTTCAAAATGTACTGCGTCAAATCTGTATCAAAAATTTAAATTTTAGAATAATAATTTCGAGAAATTTGATCTTATTAAATAAATTTTTATAGTATAAATATAAGATTTGAATGTAAGTTTTTAGATTCATCAAAATTAGATAGGTTGAATGGAATGTTCATATGAAGTGAGTCAATAAATTGGCTCTTCGAACTTAACCAGATTAAACGAATCATATTTTCATATGCTAATTTTACGACTTTATTGATAGCGTAATAAAGAGAGAACAACATACTCATATTTTAATTTCCCTGCACGAACAAGGCGCAAGAGAGAGTCGATCCAATCCCTATATTTCGTTTTGTCTAATTTCCACTCTTGCAGCCAAAATCCTTTTAATGTAATATCCTGCAACAAAAGTTTAATTTTATTAGTAGAGTCGTTAGTGCTTGTTTTTACAAAATATTAGTGAGATTTTTTTTTTTAATATATAAAAACGTAGCAGTATTTTAATCCTAACTAAAATCGTGCATATATATAGTATTTGATTGTGATTGTATGTGTAGCAGTGTAGGTATATGGGGCCAACTATATATGTATGTATATTTTTAAAGCAGAAGTTAGATGTACGTGTGACTAACTGTATATGTTTTCAAGGCAAAAATTGTATATATGTATGTGATGTATATGAATATCAACTATATGTGTATCCAACATGTTGCAATATATATGTTTTCAAATTGTATGTGCACATATTACCCAACTGTATATAAAGTGTATGCTGTATATATGACGGTTTCTGGTAAAACAATATTGATTTTCTAGCGGTCAACTAACCTTGAATATGAAATTTGAAGTTGATATAGTAACAGGTTCTTTGGACATCCCTCCATATGTAACCATAGTACCACCTTGCCTAAAACAACATAGAGTTATTATTAATGAAGTTTAATTATAATTACTTATCACTAATTATAATTGAAAATTAAATTAAGAATAGTTAATCTCACTTCAAGAATTTGACCACCAAAGTAGCAGAATTACCACCAACGCAATTCAAACCCAAAATAGGTTGAGGTGTATCCCCCTACAACATGCAAAAAAAAAAAACTAGAAATTAGTAATTATAGTTTTTATATTGTATGACTTCAATGTAACAAAATATATAATTAAATGTCACGGTGAATAAAAATCAGTGATCATACCAGAAGCGTTTTGATTTGGTGTACATTCAACTCACTTTCAGTAAACACTTTATCAGCACCAAGTTCGATGAGTTTTTCTTTAACTTCATCAGATCCAGGATTATCTCTTATGATATTAATACTATGAATTCCATAAAGTCGAGCTAGCTGAATAACACATTGCCCTACTATGCTTGTAGCTCCATTTTGCACAATTGAGTCTCCTATATATATATTTGTGAAATTAAACACATTGTATTCGATGTTTGATAAGTAAGCAAAAAAATATTAACCGACCTGGTTTCAAGGTGACAAACTCATTGAGCATTCTCAAGGCACTGACTGGATTAACAGAAACAGTGGCAGCAAATTCAACTGGAGTGTCTTCGTGTATTTTGTGCCAAAGACTTTCTTCTTCTACCATGTAGGTTTGCCATGACCCTAATCAAAACATAATTACTTGACTTATTAGTCCAATATTCATATTGAGAGGTACGATTAATTTTTAAAAAATATTGTGTAACAATAATAACATATTTAGTATAATTCCACAAGAAGAGTCTAGAAAAGGTAGGATGTCATATAGACCTTACCCCTACCTACCTTAAGAGGTAGAGAGTCTGTTTTCGATAGATCATGATATATCCTCTCCTCAAGGAAAAACATTTCAAAGCGGATTAGAAAAAAAAAAAATCAAGAACCCATGAAAAAAATACTACTCACTCTGTTCACTTTATTACTTGTCCGTTATTTCATAAATAAATTTCATTTTTAACATATAAAAAAAACAAATATTGTCCTCCAAATTATTTTCAAGACCTAAAACTATATACAAAAGGGGCGTGCAAAGTAGAGTCATGAATACGTAAAAGTGAACAAAAATAGTATAGAAAACATGTCAAAGCATTTTGAAATGTGGTGCATAAAGCCCATTAAAAGGGTAAGAATCAAAATTATTTTCATACTTAAGACTCGAATATTTACCAGGAATATATGGAGAACGGATAACCAAATCACCAGGAGAAAGAGTCTTAACAGCAGAGCCAACAAAATATATCTCTCCCACCCCCTCACCTCCACCCACTGCTGGTAGTGTTGCCCCAGTTGGATATACTCCTGTCATTCGTCGAAAAATAACAATAATAATATATTTAGTATCATTTTACACGTGAAAAAGTTTGAGAAAAATAGAATATACATTAATCTTATCTCTACTTTTGTAGGGCAGAGATGCGGTATAGATAGGAAAGCACAAATTCTGAGTTATCTGGACAGTCGGCTTATATCTGTAGCCACTTTCTTAGATAGAAGTAAGACTGTATATACTTTATTTTCTAAGATCTCAATTATAAAATTATACTGAATATTTTTTTTGTTTGTATATAAATTGGCATATTTTTTTTCTAAATTCTAACAAAATGAGAAATTAGCGACTGATAATTAATCAAACCTTCAATTATATTGATATCTGCAGGGTTAATTGGAGCAGCCAGCATTTTAACACACACATCCTTCTCACTTATCTCCACTGGTGGAATCTCAATCAATCTACATTAAAATAAAAATTGCATTTATATATAATCGTAATATACAAATTTTAATTACGCTAATAATATATAGTATTAAATATTTAAATTTATGATGATAAGTTAACATGAATTTCACTCTAGATCAATTTCTAAGCATAAAAAAAATCGAAATCATAATCACAAATCACGAATTATCGCCTATTCACCAAGTATTTCAAATTGTATACAAAATGGACTGAGCAAAGTAAATTTTTTTAAAAAAAAAAAAATCAGAGGGATGCAACATGAGGACTTAGACTAAATAAAGATCTAAAATATATGACGAATTTTGGTTAGTAGTTTGAGTCATGTGATATAAAAGGTAAAAATCTCGAAAATTTATAGTACATTGATACGTGCTTCTGACCTGATGACGGTGTCTATGGGGCCGTGTTTATCGAATACGGCGGCCATAGACGGCGGAGACATGGTGGCTGCCGGAAAATGTGATTGCTTTGACAACATAATTCCTTTCTCTTGACTCAATTGATAAAAATGAGATAATATTTGGGTGTTTTTGCTACTTAAATAGTTATTGACTAATGAGGAAGAAATTAATTGGCATAGATTATTTTCATTTATGAGAATTTACCTATATAGTATATGAGAAAAACTAATTGGCAAAGATTATTACACATGGGGAAAATTAGGTAAGTTAATAGAATAAATTAATTTTGTTATTGTTTTATATATATATAGAAAAGTTAAATAATTTTCCTAAAATAGTAGTCCTATCTTGTATCTAGACATATTTTTTATAAGTATTTTACTTATGAGAGCAAAACAGAAAAAATAAATAAAGTATTTAAAGAAGTTAGATTTTTTCCAAAATAAGTCATATTTTGACTTGATACGGAGTTTAAGAAAATAAGAAAAACTTTTGAGTCATGTGGTCATAAACTAAAGATATGTCAAATGTACTAAAATATCCTTTAATCTTGTGATCTTAAATACGTCACGTGAAAAAAAATTGAAATTAAAGAATTGCCAAAGATTTAATTTTATTTTAAGCAGAATAAAAAGAAAAATATGATAAATAAATTAAAACGGAGAAAATATAAATTACTTTTGAAATCAGCGAATCTAAATAGTTCTTTCTTATTGGTGTGAATGCAATTCGTTGAAAAAACATTGTATATTGCATATATCACATAGATCTCACGGATATACATAGATATACATGAGGTAAATGGATATTCAAGGTGATACACATATGTATAGAGAGAACGAGGAGAGGCAGAGGTAGACTAAAGAAGTATCAGGGAGAAGTGATAAGAAAAGAGATGACCCAACTTTAGGTTCAGAGAACACGATTTTAGATAGGAGGGTGTGTAGGACACATATTAGGATAGAAGTTAGAAGATAGTGTAGTATTTGTCTTGCTTGGTGCTTGGCATTGTACTAGGAGTATTATTATTGTTTAGTATGCTTCGATTATCGCACTATTATATTTTTGGTTTGCGTCTTTCTTGTACACTTTGCAGTACTTACAGTACTTACATGTTACTTGTTATATTTTCTTCAATGACTCCTTTGTACCATTGTTATGGGGGAAGTAACACTTTACATATACTCTAATTTAGAACTTTAAAATATCATTAATAAAATCAATTTCATGAAGTATACCTCTAATTGAAATTTTCATATAGAATTTATCAAGTTAATAAAGGTCAAGTAATATAAATGGAGGAAATATATATTTGTTACTTTTAAATATTAGTATTAAATCAAACTGTTAAATAAAGAGCTCCTTGAGTATATTTTTCACAATAAGTGCTTTTCAAAAAATTACTTTTGGGGATTTTTTTTTTTTTTTTTTTTTTTATTAAGACGGTAGATAATAGAGAGACCGTTTCAATAGACCTCAATCAAAGTAAAACATTTTAAAATATGCTGTTTTACAGTTTTCTTGTATCAATCAGTTACAAAGAATGAGATATGAATTCACTACAGAAATACCATTTCTCTAACTTGAATCGATTTGAGTATTCATCAGTTCTTGAACTTGAACTGGACTGTGATTCAGAGATACGGCATATCAGTTCCGCCATTGTTGACCTTCAAGTTCCATTTTTTCAGTGGTATAAATGTAGTGCCGTTTGGCTGTTGATACGGCGGCGGTGTTGTTGAAACTGACGGTGGATGAGCAGGACTGTGATTCAGTGATTCCGGCATATCAGTTCTGCCATTGTTGACCTTCAAGTTCGATTTTCTCAATGGTACAAATGTAGTGGCGTTCGCCTGTTGATTCGGCGGCAGTGCTGCTAAAATTGACGGTGGACGAGCTGATTTCAAAAGGGGTTTTCCACGTTTCTTAATCAATCTGAATCTCACTGTAAAATCATTTTAGTACAAAAAAAACAATCAGTATTTGAAAATTCAAGAACAGAGAAAGAACAGAAAACAGAGACCCCATGCTTACCAACGATGGGAAGCACAACAAGGAGTAAGAAGAGGACAACAATAATGGAAATAACAACACACTTTCGAGCCATTTTCACGGAGAGCCAAAGAGGGAAAATTGGTTATTGAGCTTTTCTTCTTCTTCTGTAAATTTTGGAACTCTGAAGAAGAAGCAGCAAATCTGAGCGGTTACTTATATATGTAAATAAAATTCAGTTACTTAAAAAGCGGCAAAATTCAGTTATAAAATACAGTTTTTGTATGAATGGGAATGCAAAAGGGTGTATTCTCTAGTAATGTACAAAATGAGCGAAGCGAGATTGAGATATTTTAAATATGTGATGAGGAGATGTACTATGCACCAGTGAGGAGGTGTGAGAAATACGTTATAGAGGGTACGAAGAGAGGCAGAGGTAGGCTGAAGTAGTATTTGGGGAAAGTGATAAGACGAGATGACCCAACTTTAGGTTCCGATGACATGACTTTAGACCGGAGGTTGTGTAGGACACGTATCAAGATATAAATTAGAATACCAAATAGAGTCTATTAGTAATGCATGCTTGCATTAGTTATATATGCCAAGATTATTTTTTATGTAGTATTTGATTTGTCTATTAAAAAAGTATTTGGGATAAGTATAAGAGGGTAGTTAGAAAAGAGACATACAAATTATGTTCTTGAATTTCTGAAGTAACACTTATTTTGGGATATTTTCTTTTAAGCTTACACTTTTTTTAGACAAATGAAGTAGTGGTCAAGTTTAAAACTTCAAAATATCATTAAATAAATCAATTTCATAAAATATACCTCTAATTAAAATTTTCATATAGAATGTGTCAAGTTAATAAAGGTCGAGTAATATGAAACAGATGATATAATTGTTACTTCTAAAAATTAATAAAAGTAAAAATTTTAACCTTTCAGAAAACTTGATCAAACTTAAAGGTAGTAGACAAGTAGAGAGACTGTTTCCATAGACTATGAAAATAGAGTACATTAGTAGAAGCTACGACGAAAGTAACGGAGAAAAGAACACTAACAATAACAAATAATATGATAATCGAACGAACAAAGAATATGAGGTAATCAAAATGGAAAGAAAGAGAGAAGTAATATGGATGAATGAATAAATTTCCAACATCACTGTTAAACAAAATCAAAAACAGAGTATTAGTATCCTCCATTTTTCTTCTTCGAAGGACCTGTTCCTCATATGCAAGTTAAATTATTTTTACTAACAACAACAAATAATATGATAATCGATCAATAGTTCGATTACAAAGAATGAAACATGAATTCGACAAATGTGTTTCTCATTTGTTGAATTCCATTACAAAGAATCAAATATGAATTCACTATAGAAATACCATTTGGGTATTCATCATTTCTTGAACTTGAATCAATTTGAGTATTCATCATTTCTCTATTATTCTTTTATATTTTAACATTCAAATAAGGTGATTGGAAGTGATATTTTCGTGTGCACTGTGCAGTAAAACCTCGCGAAATTAATAGTATCTCTAAGATATTATTTTTCTCCGGTCCTCATTTGGGTCAATGGAAAAGATTGTTCATTTCGATAAGATAATATATTTTTAGAAGATTCTTGTATAAATATATGGTCTCACTAATATTATAAATTAATATTTTTTTTAAAATACAAATATATCTAAGATAATTTAGAGAAATATGATTATATTTTGACCTATTTTTTTTGTTAAAAGTTAAATCAAGTTGAAACTTATCCAACTTTTTTTATTACATCCAAAAATTTCGATATTGTTTTTTCGAACGGTACCAGTATCCACAAATTCCTTTATAAAATTTTGTGGATTGCAAATAATGTATGTAACAATCAATGTACAAGATCGAAGGGATAAAGATGTACAAGAATCTTTAACATATCTCCAAAAGAAATCGATGAAACAAATCTTGATTGTATTAAGAGAACTACAAGCGATAATACAACAAAGAGAGAGAGAGAGAGAGCGCACTAAAATATTGAGATTAAACTAAGATATCCACGAGTGTCTAAGAAAAGAAGATTAAACTAGATAATGCTTGACAATATTAATTTTCCATTATCCAATCTTCGACTTTAATTTCTTTCTATTTAGTATCATGTCCTCAATAAACGGTAGAATCCTTACAATAAATATTGTAAATAATTTTTTTAATGGGGTGTTAAAATATAAAAATACAGATAAAAAAGTATAGAATAGAATAATAAAAGCATTAAGGGTATCAAACACGAGAGCATAGATACTATAGTCAAGACTCAAGACACTTATACAATAATAAAAAAAAGAAACAAAAGAACCTAAACAAAATTGTTGCAAATACTCGAATATACTTTTTTTTTTTTTTGATAATTAAGAAATTTTATTAACCATCAAATTTGTGTTTACAAATCATAGCTTAGGGGGACTCAACAAATTCGATGATCTAAAATGACATTTTATTAAGAGTAGGCCTTAAATTTTTATTTTAAAAAATAAAAATTAATGTCAAATATATATTTTATTTGAATATATTTTTAGTATTTTGAGATATAAAGTGATTAATATTATTACTTTTAATTGGCAATTTAATAAACTCATTTAATTTTTCTCGAGATATTGTCTAAACAACTCCTTCTTGGAATTGTTTTTAAAAATTTCAACTCATATCCTTTTTGTGAATTTAGTGACATATATAATTCACAAACAATGTAAAATGAATTAAAATGATATTTATTTTTAGATGGAGGAAATATAAGTTGCTATCTTCCCTAGTAAAAAGGGGCAAAAGAGTCACAATATTAGTTGAATGATTGCAATATTATGATGGGATAACTCAGTTGATATATATCATGATATAGGATAATATCAAACATCTAATAAAAGTTTCACAAATCTATAAAAGTACGTAAAAGAAACTCTCTCTTTCCTTTTCAAATATTTTTTAATTTTAACTTTCGACGTAACATATTTAAAGTTATGAGACTAAAAGATATTTAAAATATACATTTATACTATATAAATTTAAGATCATATAATTTATTATTTATTTTTTTACTTTTTTAAAATTTCAAGTCAAAACAAAATCATACAAATAAATGAAGAAAGTAAAGTCTTAAAACACAAATTTCATTGGGCAATATTTTAAACAAAAAATAAAACTGATAAACAACTATTTGAGTTGTTGCTACGTGCATGGATGAAATTGAGTTTGACAAATATAAATTTAAATATATTTCTCTTTCTTCTTTTTAATTTTTCATGCGATGTTTGATATGTATATTAGAGTTTGACTAATTTAAATTTGTGTCATGTAAGGCCTAATCTGAAGGGAAACACTTCTGAGGATTTTTCATATTCATGAGTTCGAACACAAAACTTATAGTCAAGAAATGAGCAATCTTATTCAATATATCATATATATATATGTGTGTGTGTGTGTGAGATAATACAACTATATATGTCAATTAATTGAGTGACAAAAAGTTTCATTCGTATCAAATCTTTTTAAAAAATGGAAATTTTTTTTGCAAAATTTAGTCGTAGTATCTACAGAAAACCTATACGAAAAGTCATTTTCCTATTTAAATTTGTTGATTATTGAGAGTCATTTTCAAAACAAAGACATTCCATTAATACTTGTAAAAGCTTCCAATCAAGTGAACTATTTAAATCCACTTCTCATGGAAAATGTTTTTTGTATTTGATTGATGAGTCAAAAATATTTTTCAAAAATTACATAATAGAAATTAATTATTAAATAATAAATTTAACAAATTTATCAAATGGTGTTTTGATGAGTTTTTTTTAGTATTAAGGATTGATAAAATCGTAGCAAATATTGGTCAGAGCAAGTGATAAAAAATTAAAAGTTAAAATAATTATAAAATATGAAAACCATTCTCAATTAACGAAACATTAGAAAAACAATATTTTAACGAAAAACATTTTCTTAAAGAATGACTTCACTCATACAAAACACGTCTCAGTAAATTATTGTAATAGTTCATCGGTCGCTTTCACTTACTATTCAAAATAAGAAATTAAAATTAGTATTCCCCACCTAATATTAACGCTTTGCTAAATAAAAAGAGTTAATTTGCTAGTGAAAATCCTAGTCATTAGTGTCTTAATCATAGGCAACTTATCGTTCACGACAAAAAAGTTGATTAAAATTTTCTATATATTACTCCCCTGTCCCTATTTACCTATCCATATTTCCTCTTTTAACTGTCCTTATTTACTTGTTCATTTTGACAGATCAAGAAAGGGCAAAAAATTTTTTCCTATTATACCCTCATTTAAACTTCTTCAAAATTTCTAAGTTGTAGTTCATCCTTTTTGAAACCAGACAATACATTTAGGGGTCGTTTGGTGTGATGGATAGGGAGAGTTAATTTCGAGATAAATTTTAAGTACCCTTTATTTTCTTGTTTGGTTGGAAAGTTTGGGATAATTTATCCTAGGATTAGGAATTAGTACCGGGATAAGTTATCCCTCCCATTTGGTGGTATAGTAATCCCGGGATAGAATAGGAAAATGACAACTATATCCCTTTAAACCCTTTGTATACATCATTTTTCACATTTATGTATATTTACATTATTTTTAATATCATGTATACTAATGTTCATTACTCCTTATTTTTAGGATAATTATTTATATTTTTCTATTAAAAAATTACACTATATAAATATAATTTTATTTATGAATTTATTTGACTAATTCTTATGTTTATTTATATTTTGATTTCCCATAAATCTTCTTTCACTTTAATAAAACTTAAAGAGGGAAATTCTATTTTTAAGCTAAATAAGAAAAAAGTTATATTTTTAAATACATATGGTACTTACCATGAGAATGCATAAACAAAAATATTTAAGCTAAATAAAATAAATGTTTTATTTTAAAAATAAATAATTAAAGTTTGCAAAGAAAATATTAACTAAATAAAACGAAGGGTAATTTTGTAAACAAACAACTTGTTCTTAAAATTTATTCAATATATATTGTTTTAATACAACAAACCAAACACTCAATAAGAAATAATCTAACACAAATTTATAGCTGCTTGCTCTAGTTTTGGCAGGTGTTTTAGTGCAATTTTGGTCAATTTTTTGGAGTTTTTGCTGTAATTTTTTTTTCGAGTCTTAATAGACGTTTTAATGTGGTTTTTGTTACTAATTTGGTGGATTTTTTGCTGCTGTCTGAATTCAGATTTGGTTCAATTTTTGTGGTTATTTTTATGCAAATTTTGTCCGGTTTTTGCAGCTGGTTTGGTGTATTTTGGTCACTTTATTGCTGTTTTCTTGAAGCATTTTTGGAGTTTTGATCCAATATTTTTGATTATTTTGATACAGTTTTTACTTCAAATTATGATTGATTTATTTTTAATTAATATTTTACTTATGATAGTGAAGAGGAGAGGCTTCTCACGGGTCTATTTCAATTCAAATGAAATACAAATTTAAACATATTCACGTAATTTATTTTTAAAAGTGAATAAATAAAGCTCCATAAAAAATACATATAAAAAACCTAAATAAGATGAAGGGTATTTTTGTGAACAAACAACTTATTCTTAAAAAGTATGTCATGCATATTAGTTTTAATACAACAAACCAAACTGTCAAATAAAAAACAATCTCAGCATAACTAGTCCCAGCATAACTTATTCCATCATAACTAATCTCATCAAAACTTATATTCAAACCAAACGACCCCTTATTATACTTGGGGGAGTTACATAATCCTTTAAATTATCCAAAAAGCATTTCGTTAGTTTATGAGTAAAAATTTTGAACAATTTTTTTACTCAAAAAAGTGGATAGAAATAAACTTGAAGTTTCAACTAATACTCCTATCAAAGTAGAAGGCTCACTTATATTGATTGAAGATCCAAAAATTATTGAAGTAAAAAATTTAAAAAGAAAAGATGAAGATCAAATAGAAGCAATCGAAGATTCAAAGGGAAAAATTTAAGCATATTGCAGCAGGCAAAATTGAATTCAAATAAGTGACTGTAATTTTAAAGTGAAAAGGTGCAATTAAATAAATAAACTTATAAACTTCCCACAACATTGATTAGTTATCTTGAGTAAATTTATTTTGAAATTGTAAATTGTATTATAAGATTAAAATTGTTACTTTACTATGCTAATCATTATTGCCTTAATATGTGTGTTGTTTCTAAAGTGGACAACTAAAATAGAAACAAAGGAAGTAATTAATTAGACATAAGTACACATGTCCACTTATTTGTCACTTCATAATTAGAAGTTAATCAAGTACAAGCATTAATCAAACTCCTTTCATTAATAATTAATACATGAAACGGTTAAGAAATTAATTAGAAGCAGTTAGGCTTAATCCTTTATTTGTTGTCACTCTAAAAAGTTTCTTTATTACATTTAATTAATACTTTCTGTTTATGTAATTTACTTTCGGTGCCAAAAAGCACATCTAATTGAAGATTACTGTCTAAATAAGAAATTGATGGTTAAAACAATTACGCAAAGTTATGGTGTAAATTTAGTCCGAGCGTATCATAAGGTGACACGTGATAATCATGGAAGTAGATAATTATGTCAAAAAAAAATATATCATTCTTAATAAGTGAAGGTTTCGTCCGACATTCGCAAGGTACATCGGTAATTTCCCCTTCTCTCTTTCTTGAATCTTTTACCAATTAACAAACTCCACCTCTCTCAACTTTTGGACTTTCCTCTTACTATTAAATTTCCCCTTCACTCTTTCTTCAATCTTTGACCAATTAACAAACTCCACCTATTTGGCTTTTGGACTTTCCTCTCCACATTTGCAGGGTAGATCCATAATTTCCCCTTCTCTCTTTCTTCAATCTTTCACCAATTAACAAAGTCCACCTCTTTCAACTTTTGGACTTTCCTCTGACTACTAAATTTAAAAAAAGGTCACGTACGTAAAATCAAGTTATTTTTTATTTTAAAGGCCACGTATATAGTAGGTATAATAAGTGGTGGTGCCTCTGTCGGACCAAACCAATCAAGAAAGGCCACGTAGGTAAAACCAAGTTAGGACCAAACCAATCAAAAAATGCCACGTAGGTAAAACCAAGTTATATTTTAAAATAAAAATAAAGTATTACTATTTAAAAAAATGCCACGTAGGTAAAACCAAGTTATATTTTATTTTAAAGGCCACGTAGGTAAAACCAAGTTATATTTTAAAAATAAAAATATCATTCTTAATAAGTGGTGGTGCCTCCGTCGGACAAAACCAATTAACCATCGGACCAAACCAATCAAAAAAGGCCACGTAGGTAAAACCAAGTAATATTTTAAAAATAAAAATAAAGTAGTACTATTTAAAAAAGGGCCACGTAGGTAAAATCAAGTTATATTTTTAAAATAACCGTCAGACCAAACCAATCCAAAAAGGCCACGTAGGTAAAACCAAGTTATATTTTAAAAATAAAAACAAAGTAGTACTATTTAAAAAAAAGGTCACATAGGTAAAACCAAGTTATATTTTAAAAATAACCGTCGGACCAAACCAATGAAAAAAGGCGGCGTAGGTAAAACCAAGTTATATTCTAAAAATAAAAATCAAGTAGTACTATATATTAAAATAATTAACAATTTAGTATACCATTCTAAATAAGTGGTGGTGATCAAACCAATCAAAAAAGGGCACGGTGGTGGTGCCTCCGTCGGACCAAACCAATCAAAAAAGGCCACCTAGGTAAAACCAACTTAGGACCAAACCAATCAAAAAAGGCCACGTAGGTAAAACCAAGTTATATTTTAAAAATAAAAATAAAGTAGTACTATTTAAAAAAGGGTCACGTAGGTAAAACCAAATTATATTTTATTTTAAAGGCCACGTAGGTGGTGCCTCTGTCGGACCAAACCAATCAAAAAAGGCCACGTAGGTAAAACCAACTTAGGACCAAACCACCAAACCAATCAAAAAAGGCCACGTACGTAAAACCAACTTAGGACCAAACCAATCAAAAAAGGCCACCTAGGTAAAACCAAGTTATATTTTAAAAATAAAAATAAAGTAGTACTATTTAAAAAAATGTCACGTAGGTGAAACCAAGTTATATTTTATTTTAAAGGGCACGTAGGTGCTGCCTCCGTAGGACCAAACCAATCAAAAAGGCCACGTAGGTAAAACCAACTTAAGACCAAACCAATCAAAAAAAGTCACGTAGGTAAAACCAAATTATATTTTAAAAATAAAAATAAAGTAGTACTATTTAAAAAAAGGCCACGTAGGTAAAACCAAGTTATATTTTATTTTAAAGGCCACGTAGGTGGTGCCTCCGTTGGACCAAACCAATCAAAAAAGGCCACGTAGGTAAAACCAACTTACGACCAAACCAATCAAAAAAAGGCCACGTAGGTAAAACCAAGTTATATTTTAAAAATAAAAATAAAGTAGTACTATTTAAAAAAGGGCCACGTAGGTAAAACCAAGTTTTTTTTTATTTTAAAGGCCACGTACATAGTAGTCATTCTTAATAAGTGGTGGTTCCTCAACCAATCAAAAAAGGCCACGTCTTGGTCGGACCAAACCAATCAAAAAATGCCACGTAGGTAAAACCAAGCTAGGACCAAACCAATCAAAAAAGGCCACGTAGGTAAAATCAAATTATATTTTAAAAATAAAAATAAAGTACTACTATTTAAAAAAAGGGCCACGTAGGTAAAATCAAGTTATATTTTAAAAATAACCGTCGGACCAAACCAATCAAAAAAGGCCACGTAGGTAAAACCAAGTTATATTTTAAAGGCCACATAGGTAAAACCAAGTTATATTTTAAAAATAAAAATAAAGTAGTACTATTTAAAAAAGGGCCACGTAGGTAAAACCAAGTTATATTTTAAAAATAACCGTCAGACCAAACCAATCAAAAAAGGCCACGTGGGTAAAACCAAGTTATTATTATATTATTCATTCTTAATAAGTGGTGGTGCCTCCGTCGGACCAAACCAATCAAAAAAGACCACGTAGGTAAAACCAAGTTATATTTTAAAAATAAAAATAAAGTAGTACTATTTTAAAAAAAAGGCCACGTAGGTAAAACCAAGTTATATTTTATTTTAAAGGCCACGTAGGTGTTGCCTCCGTCGGACCAAACCAATCAAAAAAGGCCACGTAGGTAAAACCAACTTAGGACCAAACCAATCAAAAAAGGCCATGTAGGTAAAACCAAGTTATATTTTAAAAATAAAAATAAAGTAGTACTATTTAAAAAAAGGTCACGTAGGTATAATAAGTGGTGGTGCCTCCGTCGGACCAAACCAATCAAGAAAGGCCACGTAGGTAAAACCAAGTTAGGACCAAACCAATCAAAAAAGGCCACGTAGGTAAAACCAAGTTAGGACCAAACCAATCAAAAAAGGCCACGTAGGTAAAACCAAGTTATATTTTAAAAATAAAAATAAAGTACTACTATTTAAAAAAAGGCCACGTAGGTAAAAACCAAGTTATGTTTTATTTTAAAGGCCACGTAGGTAAAATCAAGTTATATTTTAAAAATAACCGTCGGACCAAACCAATCAAAAAAGGCCACGTAGGTAAAACCAAGTTACGACCAAACCAATCAAAAAAGGTCACGTAGGTAAAACCAAGTTATATTTCATTCTTATCATCATTCTTAATAAGTGGTGGTGCCTCCGTCGGATCAAACCAATCAAAAAAGGCCACGTAGGTAAAACCAACTTAGGACCAAACCAATCAAAAAAGGCCACGTAGGTAAAACCAAGTTATATTTTAACAATAAAAATAAAGTAGTACTATTTAAAAAAAGATCACGTAGGTAAAACCAAGTTATATTTTATTTTAAAAGCCACGTAGGTGGTGCCTCTGTCGGACCAAACCAATCAAAAAAGGCCACTTAGGTAAAACCAAGTTATATTTTAAAAATAAAAATAAAGTAGTACTATTTAAAAAAAGGCCACGTAAGTAAAATCAAGTTATATTTTATTTTAAAGGCCACGTAGGTAAAATAAGTGGTGGTGCCTCCGTCGGACCAAACCAATCAAGAAAGGCCACGTAGGTAAAACCAAGTTAGGACCAAACCAATCAAAAAAGGCCACTTAGGTAAAACCAAGTTATATTTTAAAAATAAAAATAAAGTACTACTATTTAAAAAAAGGTCACGTAGGTAAAACCAAGTTATATTTTAAAAATAAAAATAAAGTAGTACTATATATTAAAATAATTAACAATTTAGTAAACCATCTAGAGGTTTAAAAGTTGGAATATGTTTGTTAGAATTATTACAAACAACTCTTCATTTGAAGGACACTTCATAATCATTTGAATATTTCTGTAAACTTTGTTCGTCAATCCAAGTAAATATTGTCAAGTGTTAATATGTTGTAATAATAACAGTTATAGGCCCGTTGCCCGTGCCTTGCACGGGCACCACATATCTAGTATATATATATATACAACTACTTGTATTCGATGTAATTTTTGTCACACAAACTCGATTACTATTTGAATTGTAACTGAAGCTCGTACACTTTTGCTTTTTAGATGACGTTGCTAGAAATTATGCCAAAAATAATATAATAAGATTCACTCTTATCTCTTTTATCCATTGTTTTGTCATCTATTATTCATACTTATTACTTTGATTATATTCACTAACAAATAATCTAGCATAAAAAATATATAGCTTTAGTTCATCACTCATTTGTGCAAGAATATGAAGGTTCATCACTCATCTGGATAAAACTGTACATATGTAGTTTGTCATTGAGCGTTCGATATTCATTTTAAATTTTTTTGTATATATATCTAAAATCCGAACTCACCATCTTTTTTTTTTTTTGGATAATTGTAGTGTCTGAATCAACTTATGTACAACTAGTTCCATAAAATACTTTCAACCATCTATATCAACAACAACAACAGATAGCACCATTAATAGGTATCAGATAAATCTGTTCACCAATACTAAAAGAGATGGAAACAAATGACCTAATATTATTTATGTCTCTGCTATAAGATTTGAATACGAAAACTTATGATTCTCAACCACTTCATTATTGATCACTAGGTCATACCCTTAAAAATCTTTAAATAACTCAAACCCTTAACTTACTGATTCATAATGAAAATATTCAACCACTAAAAAAAATCTGACTCACTATATTTAATTAAAAATAAAGAAATATCAAGTACCTACTATTCCACGGCCACCATACATGTATAAACTATTTTATGGCATGTTATTGACTAATTTTATTAGTGCTACAATAGTAGTGATTTGGTGAACCGACAGATCAAAGAAGTAGACGTATGATAACATGGACTATATCTATAACCTTTTTTTTTTTATAATCTTGAAAATATATATGTTCCCCACGTGTGTGGAAGGGACTTTATATTTTTGCCAAATTGATGAAAACATGATATTTTATTATTATTATATTTGTTGTAAGGGAAAGAAAGTGCACGTCTTATTCTTGGAAAAGTTTGAAAGAAGAACCATAGAAATTGGAAATGAATTTTCTTTCTAATATAATATAATATATTCTCTCTATACTTTTGTCAGGGAAATAATAATATTGGAGAAGAATATCTTTTTTATGTTTGAATGATATTTTCCTTGATATATACCTAATTTTGATGTTGAAATACTTCTTTTTTCTGGCAAATTATTTATTGTGATTTCAAAAAATAGTTATTTTAAATGAGTATATTGTTTTAGAAAATATTTAGGGAAATAGGATTTTATAAATTTAAATTAGATTTTTGTGGATTGGATTTATTTTAAGTTTCGATATTGGTTAAATCTGTTAATTTATGCTGATCGTAATTAAATGTGGTGGTAGTTGAAACTTAGATAAATTCAGTCATTTAATATACAGTGGGATATATTATGTTTAGAGTATATATGTGTATAGAAAAGTAATTTTTCTATTATATATAAATTTAAAAAAGGAGAAAATTTACGATATAATTTTCACATTGAGTGGCTATTTAATGTGCTTTTAGAGAAAAACATATTAGTTTTTGACAAACAATTTTTGCTGCTTTTACGAAGACTTATTTTCTCCAAAAGTTTGATCAACTATCTTATAAATTAATCTTATTAATATAATGATTTGAAACTCTAAATTTGATTATTACTATTACGGTATATAGTTACTTAATATTAAGAATAATATATAAAAACTCTTTTGACTTGCTAAAATAGACAAATAAAAGGAAATATTTATTTTGATATAGTAGGTCAAGTAAAATGAAAATGTATTTTTGATATAGTTTATAAATAAAAGTGAATGCAAGTTCGAATCTTGTTTAGTTCATAGTTTACAGTTATTTTAAGTGGAATTTTTATAACTTAATTAATTGATTAATTTATATGCGCATTTTATTTGTAAGGATTCGACTCCCAACACTTATAATTTCCTCCCTCGTTTCTTCTTTCCTATGCACTAAAAAATATGAAAGAAAACAATGGAGAAACATCGTGAAACCTACATTAACTAAATTGTTTTTTGTTTACTTTTGAAGAAAAATAAAGGGACAATTATTGATTTATCGAAATAAAGTTATTGATTTATTGGTAATTTGTTATTGGTTCAATGATTTCGATAACAATGTTGATTTATTTATTTATTATTGAATTGAAGTATTTTTCTTAATAGATTAATCAATAACTCGATAGTCAATTAATAAATTATATCTATACCGTTCGATATATAAAGTCATTGTCTTAGTGTTTTAGTTTCATACTTTTATTTCTAATTGTTTCAAACTCTCGATTATTCTACAATGTGCCCGTCAGGGCCGGCCCTATACTTTGGGAAATAAGGCTTTTGCCTTATGCCCTCAAATTTCAGGGGCCTCAAATTTTTATCAAGAATAAATTATGTGTTAAAATTTTTATATAAAAAATTGATTATTTATGATAAAAACTATAATTTTTTTAAAAATATATTATTTTACCCACTTTAATATCTTTAGTACTTTGTTAAAAATAAGAATTAATAGTGAAAAGTGTTGAACAAAGTGAATTACAAATTCTTTTTTATTTCGTTTTAAATTTTAGTTTCAAGCATTACTACTATCATATTAAAATGGGGTACACCAAGTCATCAACTTCTTGCGTCAAATTCTATGGTTCTAAATCTTATTTCTATTTAATATTTATCAACTTATTACTTGTATAATTATGTTAACAATTCATATAATAATTGTCTCATTAAAAGGATGTTTTTCAATGTTGAGTTGATAAAATCTTACCTAAAACTAATAACTAAAAAATACAATATTAAAATACTAATAATTTTCATCTAAATAGTGTAAGAAAAATAAATTTTGAATAAATATGTATATGAAATTTGATTATATTTTAGGCCCTGAATTGAAATTTCTCTTTAGGCCCCCAATCACATTTAGCCGCCCCTGGTGCCCGTGTTTGCTTTTGATCAAGATGCAATCTGTCAACGACTCAACTCAAGTTTCATTTGATTTGTCACCTTATTTCTAAAATGATTTTCAATAAATCCTTTTGTATCAAATCTTAACAGTTAAACATATAACCAAATTAATAACGGTCAATAACTAATAAATCAATATCTTAATGTTTCTAATTTAACATATTTATAAATGAATAACCAATAAATCGAACTATAACCTTTATCAAAATCACAATCGAAATGACTGATACGCCCTAATATATATATTTTTATCCTAATTTATGTACTAAATCTAATATATTAGCATTTGTATTTCCTTTCCCCGAAAATTCAGCCAAATTTCTGAAAATTCTCTGACTCTTGTTTGTTTGATCAAAACTTAAACCACAATTAATTTTTAAAAAAAAACAATAATTCTCTAATCTTCAGGTGTCAATATCTTATTGGCTTGTTTTGAAAGTCAAATTAGGTATGATGGGCGCCGGCTCGCGGATATTACTCTCCGCGTAGCCGAGTAATTCAACATATTAAATGTGAAATATTAAATAATAGTAATTACTCTAATAAAATATTGAATTTCATAAAATTTTAATTTTGAATTCTATCTGACCAGAATAACTCTTTTCAAAATAGAGTAAACAAAAGTGGAATAGTTGAGGCTACCCTATTTTAAGCAAAAACAAAATCTAATACTTAAAGTTTTTTTTATAGTTATTTCAAAATTATATTCAAGGCAGCTTAATGATTAATAAATTGAATGAAAACTTGAGAACGGAAATTGGAAAAAAAAAATCTAATTAAAAAAAATTGTGGATACCAAAAATTGTGGATGGTATCTTTCTGGGTAAATATGTTTTTTTAAAAAAATTTAAATTATGTAATGCATATTATTTTTAATTTATCAAATAAAAAATGCATAAGAAATAATGTAAATATAAGTAATACACTTTATTTAGCAATTTTTTTACACACGCTGCTTAGCATTATTCTAATACACTCTACCAAACCATTCTTTAGAAAGTAAAAGAAAAACCAACATGAATTGTGGCGCAGTGGTGTGATTGTTCCACTTTAACCAAAGGTTTCAAATTTACAGCTTTAGATATGAAAAAAAATCATGTTGGAAACACCTATGACCCAGGGTAGCAAAATCAAACCCAACCCAACCCATTTAGGTTTTAGTTGGTTATTGACCCGCCCATTTGTTAGCTCAATCCATTTCAACCCAGTAAAATTGAGTTGATATGTAACCCAAATTGATTTTTGAGAAATCTCGTCAATATATTTTTTTTATATGTTATATATAGTTATAATAAAGAAAGTTTTTTATTAGATATTAAAAGCTTGAAAGTTTTTTATTAGATATTAAAAGCTTATAAAATAACAAATAAAGCTATTAAAACTTAGTAAAAGATGGACGGGTGGGGTTATGGCTTGTTATCTAACCCATTTTGACCCAAACAAATTTGAGTTGGGTTGAGTGTTGACCCGATTTTTCTCTTGTCCCATTTTGACCTACCTAGATTTAACCCAACCCATCCAATTGTGCCACCCCTAGAAGCATCACTCCAAAATAAGTCATACGGTTTGTAATTCAAATTTTATCGTATCTCCAATGTGTGCTCCAAACTCCGAATGAAAAACCAAAAGGAAAAAAAAGTAAAAGAAGGAGAAAAGACAAGAATACAAAATAGGGACACAAAAAGACCTAAAAGTCCCTTGTATGACATGTTGAAGTTGTTGATTGGATTACCCCAATTAGTAAATGTTGTAATTGATTACACCAAAAACAAATAAAATAAACCAAAACATTTGTAGTACTACTATTAAGAAGAAGCTCCTTCTCTCTATTTTTCTTTCTTTTTCTCTCTCACCAAAAGCCAAAAATCTCTAAGCTAAAAAGTTCTGTAACTCTTCTTGTTTTGGGGGCTTTCTTTTCTTTTCAGAAAAAAAGAGGAAGAAGAAGAAGAGAAGAAAGTTCAGACTCATAGATATATAGATATAGAGAGAGAAATATATAGTGTTTTACCAGTTTGTTTGGTATTTGTGGAAAGTGGAAGCCATGGGTTGTTTCCCTTGTTCTGGTGATCCATCTATGAAGAAACGAGAAAGAAAGAGAATCCAAGCCAATAATCAATACAAAAGGGATGATCAACCAAACCCCATATCAGGTTTTTTTTTTTTGTTTTTAACATAAAGTTCGATTACCCATTTCTCTGATTGGAATAATTTTGCCCCCTTTTGGAAAATTCAATGTGGGGTTTGTTGGAAATTAATCGATGATTGAGCTTTTTGATTAAAAAATGAATTTTTGGGTATGAAATTTCATGCCCTTTTTACTGATTTTTTTTTTGTTTTTGTTCATCTGATTATTGCATGCATCTATGATTTGATTGTTTTTTTTTTTTTTTGTTAATGGGTATTGTTGAAATTGCTGATGTCTTGTTGATTGTTCATAGAAGAGAAGAAAAAGTTGAATTCTTGATGCGTCGGTGCTGTTTTTATCTGTAAAAAAAGTCTAATATCTGATTTGAGGGGTGTCTTCTAGGAAGTATCTAGTGTACAAGCAATTGCAGACATCATCTTTTGGAACTTTTGACTTTTTGGGTTTTTTCTAGTTATTTAATTTAATTATTTATGTTTTTTTTTGGATGGATGGTTTTGATGGTCCTTCGATTATTTGTTGTTTTTGGTAGTTTATGTTGTTTCTTGTACTTTTGTTTTTTGAGGTTGGGGATCTATCGAAAACAACCTCTCTACGTTTGAGGGCAGGGTAAGGTCTGGGTACACTCGACCCTCTCCACCAACGACCCCACTTTGTGGGATTATAATGAATATGTTGTTGGTGTTGGTTTTGGTTTTGATTTTGATGCTGCTGATTGTTGAGGTACCACTGAAGTATAATATCTTGCTGTAATGTAATTTGAAAGTCTCTTTCTTTGTTTTGTCTTTTGTGTTCAAGAGCGCTTCCTTTCCTTTTAGATTATGTAATCATTGAGGTCATCTTGGTATACTATTATGTGAGAATCAGCAAACTTTGGCTTTTACTATCCATGTGCTTATTCATGTCGTTTTCTTCTTCAAATGGGCCTCACTTTCTTTCAATCCTAATGGTTTTTGGTGTTTTTTTTTTTTTTTTTATGGTGTAGATACACTAAAGGCGAGTGAAAATAAAGTTGTGAAGAAGGAAGAACCTGAAAATGCAAACCAATCTACTACTAGGATGGATGGCAATTGTAGTAGTAGCATTCCCCGAGATGGGGAAACTGATGGAATTAAAATTAATGGAGTGAAAAGGGCGCGAGCGTTTAAATTTAATGAACTGGTGGCCGCAACAGAAAATTTTAAAGCAGCCTACTTCTTGGGTGAAGGAGGCTTTGGCAAAGTATACAAAGGTTTTTTGGCAGATAGTGGTCAGGTCAGCTTGACTCCGTTCTTGTTAGATTAATCAAAATTTGCTGCTTGTAGGAGATTGCTTGCACGGCTCTCTTGCTGTTTTGAAGCTTTCGTGCATTTGTTCTTTCTTGGTTCTCATAAGTGGTTGTATTTAAGGATAATTGGTTTGTTTGCTGAGGCCGTTTTTTTTTTTCTGGAAGGTTGTAGCCATCAAACAACTCAACCCGGATGGATGTCAGGGCAACAGGGAATTCATTGTGGAAGTACTCACTTTAAGTATGGCTGACCACCCCAATCTTGTCAAATTAATTGGTTATTGTGTCGAGGGACATCATAGGGTGTTGGTCTACGAGTACATGCCTCTTGGTTCATTAGAAGACCATTTACATGGTATGCCATACACTGAAGAAATACCATTGAAAAGATTTGTTTTTTTGGATTTTCTTACTTTCCAACAAATTTTAATTTTCTTGGCCTTGATAAACGTATGTTGCAGACCCTTGGTCAGATAAAAAACGCCTTGATTGGAACACCCGAATGATGATAGCTGCAGGTGCTGCAAGGGGCCTGGAGTATTTGCATGACAAAATGAAACCGCCTGTTATTTATCGCGACTTGAAGGGCTCTAATATTCTGCTTGGAGAGGGGTACCATCCAAAGTTATCTGATTTTGGCTTGGCTAAAGTGGGTCCTCTTGGAGACAAGACCCATGTCTCTACTAGAGTGATGGGCACATATGGATATTGTGCACCAGATTATGCTATGACTGGCCAACTGACATTCAAATCAGATATTTACAGCTTTGGAGTTGTTCTTTTGGAGATTATTACGGGCAGGAAAGCAGTCGACAGTACTAGATCTGCTGCCGAGCAAAACCTTGTTGCTTGGGTAAGATGTCTTTGTCTCTTCATCTGCAAAATGTGAATTTGTGTGGTTATGCTGTTATAACACATGATTTTTCCTTTATTACTTTTTATCAGACAAGACAGGGTTTGTCCACTCCTGTTTCTTGTTTGCTTGTTTGCGGTTTATGTAAAAGAAGTTGAGCATCAGCCCCAAAATATTAAGGTAATAAATAGAGTGGCCTAAGACATGTGTAAACCCCTTTTTATGCCTTTTATACCGGACATATAAATTTTACCCTCCCACATCTGTAATCAAACTCTGGATTTAATCAATGTGAACTTACGACTGTGAGGATGAGCTTGCTAGAGTTAAGCTCTGATATTATATTATGCTACAAAAGCTGAGCATCCAACCTTAAAACATTAGGCAATGAATGTAGATTTGTAGCAATCCAAGACCTTTTTAAACCCCTTTGAATGCCTTTTATACATAATAGTTTAGAAGTTCTTAGGCGACAAGTTTTCTGCTTCCTGCTTGAAAGAGTTGATGCTGACTTATATGGGTCATCTTTTCATTTTTGGTCATATTGAAAGGTGTGGAGTGTGGGGTAGTCATGTACATATGGGTGGCCTTAGAAAGTAGAAACTAATGTCATGCTGGCTGGGCTGTCCAGAATGGCCAGTATTTAAGCATCCATGAGCAACTGTAGAATATTGCTTTTGCTAAGAAGCCAATTCTACCAATATTTTTCCAGTGTGAAGGTCAAGGTCTACATTTTCCCCATATCCTTTTTACATGGCCATATGCGGCCTCGCTTAAGAATCTTGTATTGGTTTAACCAGGTCGTTATTGCATTCGTGCGGTTGTGCCTTCTAAACATCATAGTTGTTTAGAGTTTTTAGTTCAGAATCTTGATAAGTGACTGGAAAATTATATTGTAACACAGATTCATCCAGTAAAAATGTAAGAAATAAAATACAGAAGTAAGTGATAAACATCACTACTAGCTTTTTGGACATGATAATCATGTATACATGGCTTGTAAAGTATTCTTGCCTCTGTATCATTGAAGCATCTATTCAGCCCCACTGTGCCTGATATATCAGATGAAGTCCTTTGATTTGTGCGCCATGTTAGTTTACATATTAATTACTGATGATAAGCTTTACATAGCTACAACTTGAATTTCTTTTGGGTAAAGACAGATGTATGCTTCAAAAATCTAGTCGATCATAAACATATCTTATGTTGAGCACCATGTGCTGACTTGTAAGGAGACTATTATTTTCATTGTGTTTTGCTGAAACATACTTCCTCTATTTGTTGAGCACTCAATCATATCATTTCAATTGCCGCTGATTGCAATTATAAGAATAATATTGCTTATATGTAGCCTCATTTACATATGACAATTTGGCATGGAAGAATGAGCCCCAAAACCTGATCTGTTAATCGTAAATAGCATGTGACTATATCTCCTCGGCCTCTCAGGAAAGAATGGAACGGGTAGGGTAGACATAAAAATGAATAGACCAGTGAGAAACGTGTTTAAGATTTTCTTGCTGTGAACTATAATATTTGGAAGTCCTACTTTTTTTCCAATGATTACGAGAATCTGCTTATGAAGCACTTTTATCTAACATGATAACTCTACTTCTGCAGGCGCGACCATTGTTTAAAGACCGGAAGAAATTCCACCAGATGGCAGATCCTGTACTAGAAGGTCATTATCCTGTGAGGGGTTTATACCAAGCTCTTGCAATTGCTGCAATGTGTGTCCAGGAGCAACCTAATATGCGGCCTCTCATTGCTGATATTGTCACTGCTCTCAACTACCTCGCCTCCCAAAAGTATGACCCTGAAGCCCAGCCTCCCCAACGATCGCGTAAAAATTCTTCTTCTAGAAAATCAAGATCAATAGATGGTCAAAATAGCCCCATTAACGTTGAAGGTCATAACAGAACGAGATCAATAGATGGTCAGAAGTGCCCCATTAACATTGAAGGTCCTAACAGAACGAGATCAATAGACGATCAAAAGAGCCCCATTATCGTTGAACGTCACAACAGAACAAATTCAGAGGGACTAAATTGAAGAACCAAATTGGTGCCCCTCCTACTGGTATTCTCATCCAACGTTTTCGAGGTTTAAGCTAATAGAAAAACTTGCCTTGTTATCAATTTTTGTGTCACATGATAACAGGTGCAGCACATATTCTAACGTATTATAAACAAAGATTCTCCTTTTGCATTTGTGTAAATGGAAAGGGTAGTTAGTTGTGTAGATGCAATATGATTTTTCGAAGGTATAAAGATGAAAGTTAGATGAACTATTTCACTTGATACGAACATCTTCTTCTTCTTCTTGTAGTTGATTCTTCGTTTCTTAGACACTCGACTCGTCGATCTCTCTCTCTCTCTCTCTCTCTCGTGTTTTATAGAAGCGTAGAACTATCGCTTGTAGTTCTCTTAATACAATCAAGATTTATTTCATCCATTTTTTTTTGGAGATATGTTAAAGACCTGGTTCTTGTACATCTTATTCCATTCTTCTTGTACATTGATTGTTACATACATTATTTGTAAATCCACAAAATTTTATAAAAGAAATTGTGGATTCCATCGGGAAAAAAAAAATGTTGATGATGAAGTTGAAGATAATTCAATACATTTTAAACTAGTTATGTGTAAGGATAACACTTATCGCATCTAAAAAATTCTTCACAATTTTATGGTATAGTTCGAAAAGGCAATACTAGAACTTTTGAATGCAATAAGAAAAATTAGATAAGCTTCAATTGCGATTTAAATTTTAACAAAAAAAAAGAACACAATATAATCATATTTCTCTAAATTGTCTTTAGATATATTTGTATTTTTAAAGAATTATTAATTTATAATATTAATGAGACCATAGAGGTCTTTTGAAAATATATTGTCTTATCGAAATGAGTGATTTTTTTCATTGACCCAATTAAGGTCGGAGAAATGTATTATCTTAGAGAGATTATTAATTACGGAGTATTTATTTATTGTACACGGAAATATCACTTGCAATCACCTTATTTGAATGTTAAAATTAATTGTGCTTTCTGAGAGTATTTTAATACATGAACTTTGATGCATTTTTTTTTATCATATTTTATATGACAAGGATTGCAACTTATAGTATTTTTCATATAATTTTTGAACATTTAAATTTTAAATATAAAAATATGAAATTACTCTAATTTAATTTAACTCCAAAAATTAGTCACATTGGCTCTTGTGAAATGAATTGTGCATGACAAGTAAAAAGTAACGGAGAGAGTATTATCTTGATTTTTTAAAGGTAACAACTACTCTCTCCCTTTCATATTATTTGACCCATGTTAACTTGACACATCTCTTAAGTATATATGAATTTAATAAATATTCCGTGATTTGTATATATATATGTACATAAGAAATATTTTTATTATATCTTTAATGAGATAATTTTTAGACATACACATGTCTTTATTTAGACCATAAACGTAAAAGAAAATTATTTATAAACTTGATGCTCAATCAAAGTACGTTACATATATTTATTTTTCTAACTACACTCTTATACTAATAAGATAGATTTTCATGTATTAATAGTACCAAGAGTTTCAACACATGACTCCTCAGAGAAATGGAGCTGCAAGTTCAACAAATGATGAATAATAAAATTGATACGTATTTATTTCTGTACTGAGAAATACATTTGTAGTAAACTGAAAACAGAGTGTTCCTATGCATTTGTACTGAGAAACTGAAAAACAGAGTCTTGTTATTCATTCAAATGAAATGAGTGTATTCATTCATCTCTGTTACTCTACGAATATGATTAATTGTTCTTCTTTTTGATTCAATTATCGTGATACAAGAATCTGTGAAAACAAATTTTCTACCTCCAAGTTTGATTAAGTTCTGGGGAGGTTAAAAATGTATACGTCCTTTGTTTCAATTTATTTTGCCAATTTTGATTTTATAAAGTTACGAAAGTAAAGAATACTTTTGAATTTTATAGTTTAAAATTAGTACCAAATTGAAGAAGTCATTCTTTTTTATACGAATTAAAAGAAAAATTGTAGGCCAAATAAATTGAAAGAGGGAGTCTTTTTCTTCTTTCTTTCGAAAGTGCTTTTTTTTAAGAAAAGGTGAGGTGTTTGACCAAGATTTTGAGAGAAAAATAAGTGATTTTAGGAAATAGCAAAAGTTGTTTTGCTAAAAAGAAAGCCGCCAAATTTTGAAAAACACTTACGATTGCTGGAAATCTTATGGAGAATACTCCGTCATGAACATTTATAAGATAATTTCACTCGGTATGAATATATTTCTCAAAATTCAACAAATTCTTCTAATATAAAATTAGATATTGAAATTTAACAAAAAATTATTTAATAAAAAAACTCAGCACTCAAGAAATAGAAAGGAAGAGATTTTGTATCCTAGTTTTTTTCCCATCTCCAAAGTGAAAGCTCCCCATAAATATATATATCCCAACTTCTTCCTCTATATCCCAACTATTCTGGAGTTGTATTCCTAAAACTATTCTGGACTTGTATTCCTAAAGACCATAAGAACATCAATTATGTAGAGGTGCTCCTATAATATCACCACACCCCCCCCCCCCTCGCGTCATGGTGGGATTCTATACAGCTCCGAGCTTGAACCCTAAGACATGAAACTGATGTTAAGACAACGGTTTGGTGAATATATCTGTGATTTGTTGCAATGAAGGTATGAACCTTGTCGCCATAGCATCTCTCGCACTGGTGAGTCAGTACATCTCCTCTTTATATGTCCAAACTATCTAAGTTCCGCTTCCCTCATCTTGTTCATCACAGAGGCCACTCCCACCTTGTTTCGAATATCCTCATTCCTAATATTATCCCTCCTAGTATAACCAAACATCTACCTCAACATCCTCATCTCCACAACATAGGAGTTTTTGAGTGATCATCACTCTGCTTGGACCGCCTCATACAGCAATGTCGGTTTAACGATCACTTTATACAACTTACCTTTAAGTTCCGATGATATATATATTAAAAAGTTACAATAAGAAAATTGTTTAAATTTCGAAATCCTAAAAGTTCTACAAATATTAGAGAATACATCTTTCGCAATTCCCATTCATACAATAACTGTATTTTATAACTGGGTTTCCGCCTTTTTAAGTAACTGAATTTTATTTACATACATATAAGTAACTGCTCAGATTTGCTTCTTCTTCTTCTTTTCTTCAGAGATCCAAAATTTACAGAAGAAAAGCTCAATAACCAATTTTCCTTCTTCGGCTCTCTGTGAAAATGGCTATAACGAAGTCTGATTGTCGTATCTGCTTTGGCATCTCCTTATTCTACCTTTTCATTATTGGTAAGCATGGGGTCTCTGTTTTTTTTTTTATTTTCTTGAGTTTCATACATGGGGTTCTTGAATTTTCAAATGCTGATTGTTTTTTTTGGACTAAAATGATCTTACAGTGAGATTGGTGGTTACTAGACGTGGAAAATCCATCGACAACATTTTGGAATCAGCTCGTCCACCGTCAATTTCACCAACACTGCCGCCGTGTCAACAGGCGAACGGCCCTACATTTGTACCAGTGAGAAAATCGAACTTGAAGGTCAACAATGGCAGAACTGATATGCTAGAATCACTGAATCACAGTCCAGCTGAACTCGGCATTTTGGCTCATCCACCGTCAGTTTCAGCAACATCGCCGCTGTATCAACAGGCAAACGGCACTACATTTGTACCAGTGAGAAAATCGAACTTGAAGGTCAACAATGGAGGAACTGATATGCCGGAATCACTGAATCACAGTCCAGTTGATCTCGGCCTTTTGGCTCATCCACCATCAATTTCAGCAACATATCAAGAGGCGAATTCCACTACATTTGTACCTGTGAGAAAATCAAACTACAATGCCGAATCTCTGAAACACATTTGTCGAATTAATATTTGATTCTTTGTAATGGAACTATTCATTCATACAAGTAAACTGAAAACAGAGTCTTTTTTCATATCTGATGCTTTGTAAACTGAAAAACAGAGTCTGTTGTTCATTCAAATATGAGTATTCATTCATCTCTATTTTTGATTACCTCTTGTTCTTTTTTCATTCGATTATGGTAATATTTGTTGTTCTTAGTATTCTTTTTCTCTATTATTTTCACTAATGTATTCTTATGCGGGTGTAATACAAAAATATGAGCTATATAGATACAATTATTTGTATTAGACTATATATTTTTGTAAAAATACAAAAATAAAAATAAAATGGAAAGGAAACTACGAGATAGTGAATCAAAGTAGCTCACTATATTACTCCCTCTATAGTCTATATTCCAATTTAAAAGATTTGGGTTTAAACTTTTTGGGTGGGTATATAGGTTTTTTAATTAGTTAAATTAATTAGTAGGGTAGTTAATAAAAGAGTGATACATCATTAATTAATTTGGGTGTGTTAAAGATGAGGGAAAAATAGAGCCAAAAGGTTGATGTCAAGGACATTTTAGGCCTGAAAGGCAGAAGAAGGGTAATTTTATACCAATTCGAATAGTTGAGGGGTATTTTATGCCCTTTTCCGTAAAAACAATTGATCAAATACTAATTGTTTTTCCTACTATATCATTATATACTCATCTTCTTAATAATGTTCAATTTTAAGATATATTTATTAAATACAAGTAGTTTAGTAAACTACATATTATGCTTATTGATTTCTTAGTAGACGTGATTTTTGCTAAGATGACATTTACTATGAGATGGAGGGGGTATTATTTTATGTAGTTATTTAACACTAAGTAGCCATTTAATTCTCTACCTTCACAAGATAGTTATAAAGTCTGCAGACATTCTCTTCTCACACCTTATTTATGAGATTTTACTCTGTATGTTGTTCATGTTGTTGGACAAATAAAATTGGTAGAGTACGACTTTTGCATTCTCATTCATACAATAAAGGGCGTTTGGTAGAATATATTAAAAAAATAATGCATGCATTAATTTTTTGTATTGTTTGGTCTACTTCTTAGCCTATGTAATACTGATACTATGAATTTTCATGTGTTAATAAATAAAATAGAGAATTTCAACGGACATAACTACCCCTCAAATCCCTCTCAAAACATATAGTAGAAATTATGCTATGCATTTTATTTTTGATACATCAAAATCTAATACTACATAAAATAATCTTAGAATAACGATTGCAAGCTTCCATTACTAATACACTCTATTCATCGTTAGTCTTATACACCCTAGTCCCTACTAAACGACCCTAACTGTATTTTAAAGAGGCCATGAAAAAGAATTGGCGGCAATTAGTTAGAAGACTGACTTTTAACTAACTGTAAATATATAACAATTGCATATCCATCCCCTGTTGTTCTCTTATGGTATACGCCGCGAAATGTTAATTTTCTTAGATAACTTTCTAAATGAAATTGTAATTAGGAATCTTTTATTTCAATGATTTTACAGTGAGAATGGTGATGAGATATGGAAAACAGGAGAATCTTCATCTTTCTGTTGCGAAATCATTACCGGAGAAAACAGAGTACAAAACTCCACTCAGAAAATCCATGAATACTCAAGATTGATTGGTATTTCTATACTGAATTTGTACTGACAAACACATTTGTCGAATTAATATAATGGAAGTATTCATTCATACAAGTAAACAGAGTCTTGATTCTTGTTATTCAATCAAATGAAATGAAATGAGTAATGGAACTATCCATTGATTGATACAAGTAAACTGAAAAACAGAGTCTTGTTTCTTTGCTTCCATTTTTTATTACCTGTTGTTCTTTTTTCGTTTGGTTATCATATTATTTGTTGTTGTAGTATTCTTTTCTCCGTTACTTCGTAATTTGTTTGGCTTATTTTTGACTTGACACAGAATTTACCAAAATAAATAAGACTTTTGAAATTTATAATATGAAATTAAAGATATGTCACATTTATCAAAATATTCTTTAATGTTATTATTTTAAATAAGTAACGTGAAAAATTATTATAAAAAGTGTTGCTAAAAAAAGAAATTTTTTTTTTTTTAAAAGATGGATTAAAAAGCTTAATTTCATTTTCTGATTCTTAGTTATTTATATTTTAGTTTTGTTTTCTTGTGTTTCACTGTCAATAGATTGTGATAGCTTAAATTTTTAAATGAATTTTCAAGCTATGTCAAAGTGCAATTAGCTCATGACCCAAGTAAAATATACTTCTATATTGTATTAAATATTAAAAGTAAAAAAAATACACTTTTTGCTTAAGGAATGAAAGGATCACACTACACAAATGATCGTTAGCGGTAATTAATTGACAACAATAGCTTAATTGCTACTAAATATTTTTTTAAACGACAATTAACATTCTTTGTAAATGTTTCTAAAGCCTATAGCTTAAACATGTATTAGTTATACTACTTTCTAAATTTCCAAAATAATACATAGATTCCCTCATAACTTACACATGTATTAATATTCCACCCCCTTTCTTGCATAAAATAATACATAAATTTCCTCATAACTTAAACATGTATTAGTTATGAGAGTTTCTAAATTTCTAACCAAACGCCGCATTGATTTTTTACACGAATAACTTATTTTCTATTTGTTGACACCCAATTTTGGACCTCCACAATATCTATTGATCATCGAGCTTCTTAAACCCCAAATGATTTGAAATAGTTGACTTTATAAAGATCAAAATATTTTTTCAAGTTATTTTAAAGAGTTTGGGCGCCTCTTACAATTTTTAAGTAATACATGTGTTTTATATAATTTGGTATTTAATTAGTATATTTTATAAACATTTTGAAAATCATTTCAAAAAAGATTTTGATTTAACTAAGTATTTTACTAAAATTAGTTTAGTTTAAGTTATGGTTATAATTCTAAATCATTAGTTTACAGTAAGTTAATTATTTTATTTCATTAAAATTAAGAAGCTCATTAATTAATTTATATTAATTCATCTTATTTAGTTATTAGCCAATTCCATAAACCTATTGGTGATAAACTAAGATTGGGCCTTATCTATAATTTACAGCAGCCCACCAAAAGCCAATTCCATTCCTAATTTCCAGCCCAATCCCTTTTCCAATATAACAATACAACAACATACTCCAGCCCACTTTTTCCCTTTTAGACCCGGCCCACTACCCTTTCCCCTTCACAAAGAGAAACCCAGAACAGCAGTACCATTCCTAGAAACAGAACAACAGAGACCAAACAGAGTAAAACCCAGGCGTTTTTCACGCCTGTTCCAAACAAAGACGCGTGAACGATACCCCGGCCCTCGTACGCGCTTCACGCGGGGGCGAGTCTACGGAAAGAGGACAGACGTCCGTCTCCAAGCGTCAAAGTAGACGGAAAGCAATTTTCAACGTCTCCTTCCTCAGTCTGAGCGTTGTGCTTGCACAGCTTTTCCTGCAATTCCAGCAGGCAGCAGGCACGTTTTCTCCTCCCTTTCCTCTTCCGGAATGGGTCAAATTTCAGAGAAAAGTATGCCTCTCTTCAATGGTGAAAGAAAGTCGTTGCATTTGAATTTTGAAATGGGTCCTTGCTATTTGGATTTTTCCCGCTCCTCCCCTCAAATCTACCCTAATTTTCCCCTATATAATGTCTCTTTGGTTCACTGCTAAGAGGAGATTTTTTGGGGGGAGGTTAAAAAATTTATCTTGAACAATTGATTTTTGCACTTGAGAAATTTGGAACGTATTTTAGTTCTAAGTTGTGAAAGGGTTTTTGTTTGAAATCGTCTTGGATATTCTGATTTATTGCTCGAGTTCCAAAGTGGTGGTGAGGTCAGTCTAAGCTTGTAGCCGTCCCGATTCGCTGCCCAAAAAAAGGTAACATCCTTCAATCCTTATTCCGTTTTAAAATCTGCATCCTATATTTGGTTCTGTTTCAACCCTTATTCAGTTTTGAATTTCTTCCTTGTTGGGATTTCAGTATGTGTAAATATAGGCCTGATTAATTTCTTCTATTCTTGACTTTGAAATGGCCTCTGCTGTTCATCATAGTGTCTTATTACTACTATTATATTTTAGGAAAAAGTGAATAAATATTAACTTCACCTCCCAGTTGGTTCTTTTATTTATGTATCAAAAAGTATGCATCTTATATAGCTAGTTTGTTATGAATCTTGCATGGCTAGTTTGTTGCCTCACTGGATGTTGTATGGTAAGAAATATGTTGGACACATATCAGTCCTTTTGTGGGTGAGGATGTCAATGTTTTCTAAGTGTTTGTATTCATATGTGTGGCCCGCTAAAAAATACATACAACAAATTGTGGTCCATTGATTATAGTTATTTCAATCCTTGCAAATCTATGATCACTTATTCATCTTACCAAGTTGAAATGCTTAGTTGTTGGGTAAAACGTGCTGGTTTATTATTAATAGATTCATAACGCTATTTAGATTTTACATCTAATGATGGTGTTAATTTAATTATTGGGTGTAGATGAAGAACGATTATACGTGGATACAAGTATTTATGGTTTTGTTTTGATTCTTTAAGCATGTAATATTTTTCTTTGAAACACGATGCTATTTCAACTCATTTTTATCGCAAATTTCTTTTTGAATGTTTCCTATTTTCTTTTAGCTCTAAATGTGCAAGAATGTGATTATGTTTGTCTTTAGTTTATATCGTATCATATTATTCCCTCTCCATATGAATTCATTTCCTAACATTTTGCTTGAATCCCCATTTTGTCATGATTTGGCAAGTTAGAGTTAACAATAGACATGACCAATATTTTGGATAATTTGTTTGCTCAGTAGTATAGATAAAGGCTCATCCTTTATTTGTGAATAAACTAATCCTTTGTCTTTACTTTTCTTGTGCATATGAAACTCTATCCGAGTCTATTTTGGACTTCACTCGTGCATATTTTTGAGTTGTTTCGAGTCATTCTTATGTTTGCAATGAAGGAGGAGCTGAGATACAAGTCCTCAAAAGTTCAAAGAAAGGACTGTATACTTGTTGTATACAATAATATACACTAGTATACATGGAAAATTTTGAGATGCAAATCCAAAAATCGAAATGCAGGTTGCAGAAGCTAAAATGGGTTATATGCATTTAGTATACAACTCAATATACATAAAAATGGACTAATATGCAGTCCATATGCGGCAATATACGTTCAGTGTATGCAGGAATTTTCAGGAATTAAATGGGTCCAGCATAAATGGAGGAGGGCTGAGGCCCATTTTACGCCATTAGCCCATTATAGACTTAGGACAGGTGGGCCAAAGGGCCAATTTAATTGGGTTTGGGCCAAAGGTCCAAGTCCAAATATTTCTTTCCCTCCATTATTATTGTTATTGTATTGATTGACTAACTTTGATTATCTTATGGTTTGATCTAATTAAATTCCCAAGAATGGTCATTTTATTTTATTTTCAAATTAAGGGATACATATATATATATATATATTTTTTTTTTTTTTTTTTTTTTATTACTTAATCCTTATTTTAATTTTAGTCTTATCAACACTTGATTTATTTCTCTTTAGGAAATTCCTCCTTAATCCTATTCCCCCTTAAGATAATAATAATATAATAATAATAATAAGAATGTAAAAAAAAAAAAAAAAGGTAAATAAATAAAAACGAATTTCTCTTTATTTAGTTAGTATTTTAGAGTCATTATGAGCTCTTTTACTTAGTTAAAGTTTATTATTATTATATATATATATATATATATATATATATATACATGTAAATAAATAAATAAATAAAAAAATGAGTTTCTTTTACTTTAGTTAAAATTTCAAAATTAGTCAAAGTCATTTTTAGTCAAATCGCCGGTCAACCGCAAGTTAGCGGACATTTCAAGGGCCTAACACCTTCTCGGAATGTACATTGAACTTCGAACTCTTTTTATTTTCTATTGATCTTATCTGTTTTGGTCTTTTGAAAATCTTTAAGTTTTTTTTTTTTCTTAATTTTTACTAAAAAATTAAGTGGCGACTCTATTCTTTTGGAAATTCGATTTCTCTTAAATCATAAGTTTAATCGATTTTTCAAAACTATAGTCATTTTTTCTTTTATTTATATTTTTCGAATAAAACACTATTTACCTACCAAACGCCGTAGAAACTATACGAAAAGTAATACAAAAATAACTCGTTTTATATTACTATGGGGAAAATAAATACTCCCTCAATCCTAATCCACATGACACCCTTTTCATTTTAATTCTGACACCCTTTTCATTTTAATTCGTCCTAAAAAAAATGTCACATTTTCTTATTAGACAACTATTCAATGGCACCATCCTCGTTTTATTATTATTATTATGTCTCACTTAACCCTTCATTGTGAAGAAAAATCAACTAAAAGTAAGCACTAAAGTGACTTTAATAAAGATAATTTTGTAAACTAATAAAGTCTTTCCTTATTTCTTGAACTTTGTGATCAGTAAAATGGCACATGAATTGACATCAAAGGAATAATAAAACTCTCTCGATTTAATAAAATATTTTATTTTAATAGAAAAACCAAATAGGGAGAGTGTTATTTTGCATTCCCATTCACAGAATAACTGTATTTTAAAGAATTAGCGCCAATTTGAACAAATTAACCGACTTTTAACTAACAAACTACATAACAAGTATGAGTAGATATAAATTGCATCTTCGTCTTCCTTGTTTTCTACTGGTTATTCACTCATGGTAATTCACTATATTCTCTCTTCCTTCATTTCTGGAAAATAATTTCTTGGTTCTCCTGTTTCTTGCAGCTAAATAACAATTTTCACTAAAATGGAGCTGCAACTTCAAGAAATGATGAATATACAAATTGATTCAAATTCAAGAAATGATGAATAAACAAATTGATTCAAGTTCAAGAAATGATGAATACTCAAATTGATACGTATTTCTGTACTGAATTTGTCAAATTAAACTCAGAACTGAAAACAGATAGTCTACATATTTCTCTACTGTATCTCATTCTTTGTAATAAAAGTATTCAAAACTGATAACAGAGTCAAATGAAATGAGTATTCATTCATCCATATTACTTGTCTCTTTGCTTCCATTTTGATTACCTTTTATTCTTTTTCGTTCAATTATCATATTATTTGTTCTTTTCTCCGTTACTTCCGTCGTACATATTATTTCTCCTTTTCATACATGTTTTTAAATCTTTTACTTGAATTGAAGTCGACGAAAAAGTTGTTATTAAAGAGTTGCTAAAAAGAATGGATTCATTTAAATGAGTCTTGATCTTCCTATTCATTAAAATGAACTATTGATTGATACAAATAAAATGAAAAAACAGACTCTTCCTATTCATTCCAAAACATTAAAAAAAACTAGTATTTTTTAAAATTAGTTGATTTTAGAAATTCAATCAAACGTGTTGTAACGGTAGGCAGGGGCGGCTCTATGCTTTATAAAATAAGGCTTACGCCTTAGGCCTCCAAATTATTTGTTTTTATCAAGAATAAATTACGTGTTAAAAATTTTATAGAAAAAATTGATTATTTATGATTAAAAGTATAATATTTTAAAAATATATTATTTTACCCACTTGAACATCCTTTGTACTTTGTTAAAAATAAGAATTAATAGTGAAAAGTGTTGAACAAAGTGTATTACAAATTCTTTTTTATTTGTTTTTAAATTATAGTTTCAAGCATTACGTCAAGCATATTAAAATGGAGTATACCAAGTCATCAACTTCTTGAGATTCTATGGTTCTAACTCTTATCTTTATTCAATATTTGTCAACTTATTACTTATAGAAATGAAATTTGAATAAATATGTATACGAAGTTTGTTTATATTTTAGGCCTCGAATTAAAATTTTGCTTTAAGCCCCGAATTACGTTGAGCCGCCCCTGATGGTAGGACAAAAATGTCTATCCAAATTTTTAAAAATAACTCTTCTAACATGACCATGAGTTGTGACATTTCATTTTACTTAGTAGGCACAAATCATGTAGAGGTATAATTGACACTTCTCACATGTATTTTTTTTATTTTTTATTTTTGGCTTTTTTGATTCTAGGCTAATTTAAAGTTTATTTTTTATGGTCAAATTTATTTTTACACTAACTTTTTTTGTACAACTTATTATATATGCCACAATTTTTTTTTACAATATATCTGGAAAGTAAATGATTCAAGTTAGAGAAATGGTATTTCTGTAGTGAATTCATATCTCATTCTTTGTAATTGATTCATACAAGAAAACTGTAAAACAGAGTCTTGTTATTCATTCAAATGAAATGAAATAGGCAGTATTACCTATTGTTTCTTTGCTTCGATTTTTGATTACCTATTGTTCTTTTTCGTTTGATTATCATATTATTTGTTGTTGTTAGTATTCTTTTCTTCATTATTTATTTCACGAGAGTCAATTTCAATTATTGTAATATTTGTTATTGACTATTCTTCTTTTTTCTCTATTATTTTCACTAATGTATTCTCTTTGCACATCTTTTAAATTAATCAAATTGACTCTCGTGAAATAAATAATGACGAGTAAAAAGGAATGGAGTATTATCTTGACATTTTTTTAAAGTAACAATTACTTTCTCCGTTTCATATTACTTGATTCTTGTTGATCTGATGACAACCCTTAAAAAATTTTGATTAGAGATGTATAAACTAATCTTACTAATGATTTGTTGGAACTCTAATTTCACTACTACTCCCTCCACCAGAAAATAAGTATCGAAATATATATATTTGGTACCACATTAATAAATCACATATCTTCGTATTTCTTTTATACATAAATGTTTGCGACTATAAAGTTTCATATACATATAATTTTATAAAGATCCATTAGTCAACAATAGTAGCAACTAATTATTCTATAATGACATCCGACTACAAACTTTCAAATACATATAATTTTATAAGGATCCACTAATCAACAATAGTAGCAACTAATTGTTCTATAATAACATTCTTTAATACAATTCTTTCACATGGTACAAATAATCTCATCATGCCGAGCATGAACCTTCCTATTAATTCAAATGAAATCAGTTTTCATTCATACATATTATTTGCCAAGTTTATTTTAAAAAATTACATGTGAAACTAATAGTACTATCTTGATTTTTTTTTAAAATAACAATTACCTCCATCGTTTTATATTATTTGATCTCGATTGACTTAACGTACATCTTAAGAAAGTTTTAAATAGATGTGTATTTAACTAAATTAACCTTATGGTTGTTTGGAGCCTTAAATTTGACTAACAAAATAAATGTCATCTTAAGAATTCAAGACAAAAACTAATACTATATTCTTTTTACTATACAATTATGTTTCATCTTTCTTAATAGTATGCAATTTTCAAGAGACATCTATTAAATAGTGATAGTTTAGTAAACTATATATTGTACTTATTAATTTCTTAATGGAGGTAAGTTTTGTTAAGGTGACACTTATTTTGAAACAAAGGAAATACTATTTTATGTAGTTATTTAATATTAAAGGATCGTTTATTAAATAAAGGGTTTGTTTGGTTGGAGAACAAGTTATCCCAGGATTACTTATTTCAAAATTGTTATTCCACCCTCAATGCGAGATGAAAATAACACTACAATCTCGGATAACTAATTTCGAAATAAGTTCTTCTGTGATTTTATCACAACCAAATACGAGATAAACTCATCCTAAAATTAATCCTGAGATTAGTTATCACTTATCCCTCATATCAAACGAGCTCTAAACGCAATATGGGTAAATATACTCCCTCCATCCCAATTAATATGCATCGTTCCACGTTTAGTCTATCTCAAAAAAAATAATGTTACATCTTTTTATTTAACAATTATTTAATAACATCATCTACATTTCTGTCATTATTGGGTTTCACTAAACACTTTACCAAAGTATGAACTATGAAGCAATTCGGTAAACATAATAAAGTCTTTCCTTACTATGTAATCTTTGTATCCTATCAAACGATGTCACATAAATTAAGATAAATTGAGTAATGAAAAAAATTAATTTGCTAAAATGAACAAGTAAATATACATTATTTTTTGAGAATTCGATAATCGACACACACCTATCAACATTTTTAAAAAGTAGTTAAATATACATATGCTATAATGCAATTGTATAACTGATTTTAACAAAAACTCGGCACGTGAAAAGCCAATAACAACGTCTCCCGCCTTTTTAACTAACTGAATTTTATTTACATAAGTAACCGCTAAATTTTGCTTCTTCTTCTTCAGAGATCCAAAATTTACAGAAGAAGAAGAAAAGCTAAAGAACAACTTTCATGAAAATGGCTCTACGGATGTCTGTTGTTGTTACCATTGCTACGTTTCTCTTCTTACTCTACCTTTTGATTTACACCAGTATTTTTGGTAAGCATGGGGTCTGAATTTCTCTGTTTTTTGTTCTTCTTTTTTTGATTTTGTTGTGTTTCATACATCTCTGTTCATAATCTGAAGTTAAGAATCTTTGATTTGAATGTTTTTACAGTGAGGATGATGAGAAATGCAAACAGAGTACAAAACCTGATCTCTGTTCATGATCAGAAGTACGACTTGGATCTCTATCGGAAAACAGAGTACGAAACTCCACTGAGAAATTCCAACTTGAAGGTCAACAATGGAGGAACTGAAATGCTTGAATCTCTGAATCGAAGTCGATTTCATCTCGTCTCTTTGGCATCAACACTGGGAAAATCGAACTTGAAGATCAACAATGGCGGAATTGATGTGCCGGAATATCTGAATCACAGTTCAGTTCATCTCATCTCTTTCGCATCAGTTTCACCAACACTGCCGCCTACATTTCCACCACCAACGCCGGCGTTCTCAACCACATCAACGTCATCACCTCCGCCACCGTCGATGACACAGCGACAAATCCAAGAACAGCAACTGAATAACATCTTAGAGGCATTAATCGGAGCAGGGGATTTCGTGGGGTGGGCTAATTTGTTATCTTCAGCAGATTTATCATCTCTTCCACTCACCGCCACCTTCTTCATCCCTGGAAAAACTGCCATGGCAAATCATCAAACAGTTGGTGTGCAAAACTTAGACCCATTATTAATCGCTTATCACATAATCCCACAACGCCTCTCTTTCTCCGATCTCCAACAGCTCAAACTCAACACTCGAATCCCAACTCTTTTGCCTTCTAAATTCATCATCGTCACCAACAATTCTTTATCCAATTTCACCATTGATGGGTCTCAAATCACATACCCAGATCTATACGTAAATCTTGCTTTCACATTTCATGGGGTTGATAAAATTCTTGAATACTCTGTTAATAATGCTGAACCCCTGTTATCTCCTCCTGTTGAAAGTCCACCAATACCTGATGCTCCTAGTCCACCATTAAAGCCGAAATTTCCACCATTTTTTCCTGCAAGAGGAAGAGGATTTATTGATGGGTCTGATTCAAATATTCCATTTTCCATTGAGAAATTGATGGTTTTTTTGAGTGTTAGTATCTTTTTGCTGCAGTGATGAAGATCAATGTACTGAGAAACTGGTTCACTGCTCTGTTTTTTTTTCTTGAATCAGCTCTGTTATGGTGAATTCATGAAGAAATGAGAAAGTTTAGCAAGATTGAAACTTTTTTAAGTTTTAATTCTGTCTGTTTTGCCTAATTGCAGAGTTAATGTTCTATTATGTGATTAAGTTAGCAAACAGTGTGCATAAGTTTAGTTTCAAAATGTTATATCTTTTAAGGAATTTATAACTCACGAGTGATAGACTTATATGATTTGATTTAATTCCTACAAAATTTATGCCTATTGAAACATGAGTTCAATTTGTGGACATTGCTTATTTCAAAAAACTTTTGCTAAACAAAGAAGAGTTCTCTAAATTTATGTCTCATAAAAAAAATTAGATCACAATTAAGGATATTTTGATTCACAAAATTTGAGTAAATGGACAAAAATCAAAGACCAATATCATATATTGGCTATAGAAAATAATAATTAGTTTTTCAAAATAAAATTACTACATATTTTAAAACTAAATAAGACTATTTTAATTATAATAATTAAAAATTAAAAATATCTAAAAAAAAATATGTTTGACTCTCAAAATTTAGACTAGTCATATAAATTTGGCAGGGGAGCACAAAATAGATGTGTTGGCTTTGGTAACACATAAATTGTTAGTATTTTTTTTTTTTAGGCAAACAACACAAATCCCGCTATTTTAAGAGATAATTACTTAAAGTTTTACCTATTTGTAATATTGCGTTCCTTACCACACTTTAGGCCTCAGATATATGTATTTGTCTCTTCTAGATACATGGATCTCGGATACATAAAATCAAAATTAAGTGTAATTTATTTTAGATACATTATATCTAAATAAATTCACATTTAATTAACTCTCTCGCTCGCCTCTTTCCTATCTCGCTCGCCACTCCCCCCTATCTCTCTCCCTATGTATATGTATTTCAGAATGTATCTGACATCCTATGTACATGTATATAATGTGATTCGCATGTATCTGGGATACAAAGAATATCCCGCTTGCCTTTTTTTGTATTTTAGTATATCTGACATCAAAAATACATATATCTAAGTGTATATGACTTTAAATATGATAGAAAAATATTAATTAGTGAAATATATGTAATTATTTTAAACTATTCCGAGAATTAATAAATACTCATAAATATTTGTATAATTCGATAATTTTTCCATTTCTTTTTTTTTTTTTTAAAAGAGTAAAGGAATAAATCATTATGGGCCCGTCCCGTTTTAGACTTTATGAGCTCACAAGCCCAAATTCCATCCAAGCTAGCTGGATCTGAATAACTACTTTGCTTTCACTTTCGGAAAATTACTCCGGCGAACTCTTTGGAAAATTACTCCGGCGAACAAATGGAATCATCATCACTGCTCTACAACCAGCTCAAGGTTTCAAAATTTCGATGTTATTTTCTCAAAAGTTGTTCATTTTCACATCTTGCTTAAAGACTAACTGCTTGATTACTGTTTGAATTCGAAAACAAATCAGGCAGCAGAGCCTTTTTTCTTACTAGCAGGTCCAAATGTGATTGAATCCGAGGATCACATTCTTTACATGGCCAAGCAATTAAAGAATATCACTTCTAAGTAACTTTCTCATCTCTCTTACAGTTTCATATGTGATTTTGGAATGTATTCATTTGTTTTAACTAGTGGATTTTGCAATTTTATGTATTTCACCAGTTTAGCTCTAAGGAATGGTATTTGATCGTATGGTCCAATTTGAGGTTCATTATTGCTGTTTTTCATTATGAATTTAGCGGACATTTGGACATTGAAAAAAATAAAAAGTACACAGTGAGTAAAATTTTAAAAAAAAGAAGTAGTAATTTGTTTTCAAGTTGGAAATGGTATTTGGAAATTGGAGTTTTTTTTGGACATGAATACAAATTAGAGTTGTTTTTGAATAGTTGTGAGTGATTTGGAATTAAAAATATGATTTTTGGAGTTTTTCTATTCCGGAAAATTGTAACAATTCTGTGTCCAAACAGTTTTGCTGGAAAACATCCATGGCCAAACGGGCACTTAATGATTGAGTTATCTTTTTTTTTATAGACTTGGGTTGAAGTTTGTGTTCAAGTCGAGCTTTGACAAGGCTAATCGAACCTCGTCTAAATCATTCCGTGGTCCTGGCTTGGCTGAAGGCTTGAAGGTATAAAAGTGCCATTACTTTGCTGGAAACATCAGGCACTTTAATTTCTGGAAGGATATCACAATACTTTGGTTTCAATGTTGGTTTTTTAAACTCCTATATCAGTTTTAGAAATATGTATATTGTGAATGAAGGTCTCTAATCCTTCTTCTCTTGTGATATAATTTTGCAGCCTGGTTTAATATGTTATATTCCATGTCATGTATGAATTCCACTATTACATAAACCCTTCCAGCATATAACCTATCAATTTTCCCCCTTTGTTGCAGATCCTTGAAAAGGTGAAAACAATATATGACGTACCCATTGTAACTGATGTTCATGAATCTATTCAGGTAAAATTTGTTTGCATATTTTAGTGGCACTATGCCATTTATAACTAAAACTTTTGTGCTGATATTCTGTTTGATTCAGAATTTGATGATCTAATTGCAATATTCACTTAGGAAATTATGTTACTTCTGTAAATAAATTGTGCATTTTTTTTAATTCTCATTCATTCTTATTCCTTTGAAGTTTATTGACCAACTTAATATTTTTCCATTCCACAAAGTACTTTTTTTTGTATCATATTCCTCATTTCTGACTCTTCTGAGAACGCCATGGATGTTATGCTCTATGGTTGGAGGTATTTAGCTCTAATTATTCTCCGCTGTCTAACATAAGTGATGGAGAAGATTTCAAAAACTTAGTGTGTTGTTGGTTGAACTGACACTTTATTTGTCAGAAACATATTATGCAAAAAATTTAGTTCGAGTATCCACGTAATGTGATGTTTCCAGTTCATTTATTCATTTTGTGTATTCGCTCATCATTGAATATTGGTGGTCCAGAAGTAGTTCCCCTTCCAATATGAACTGCATCTACCAATGTTTTTTCAGTGTGAAGCAGTTGGCCGGGTTGCAGATATAATTCAAATTCCTGCTTTCTTATGTAGGCAGGTTATAATCTTCATTTTCAGAAAGATGTTATGACTTTTTCTGCGAAAATTTTAAATACATTTCTCAGGAAGCAGCCATATTGATCTACTTTTTGGCTTTTAATGACAGACCGACCTACTTGTTGCAGCTGCCAAGACTGGAAAAGTTATTAACATTAAGAAGGGCCAGTTTTGTGCTTCTTCAGTAAGTAACATTCCTTTTTCTTCTTTTTATTGGATCAATCAGTAAGTAATGTTTCTCTTTTCAGTTTCGTTTTAGTTCTCCTTTCACTTTACCTTGTCAAAACCACGATAAACTTTTATCCATTATCTTGGATGCACTCATGGGTTTATATTCTGTCCATTTTCTACTTATGCTACAATGTTCTCAGGTGATGATAAATTCTGCTGAAAAAGTGAGATTGGCTGGAAATCAAAATGTCATGGTGTGTGAGAGAGGAACAATGTTTGGCTATAGTAAGTTTTCTTCAGTTTGTTTCTTCTTATTAACTTTTCCTAGTTGCATGGAAGCAAGTCTCTGAGAAGTTGTTTTCAGTTTTTTATATGCTGGAAAGGAAGGTCTTGAAGATTTACAAGTACATTATGAATAATTTTCTGCACTGATCTTCTAATGGTCAAGGCTAAACATAGAAAGAATAGGAGAAATGTACTCAGTGTTCGTGAAAGGTGCATAAAAGGTCAGATGCAAAATGATTCTGGGGTGGGGACCCAGGGTGGACAGAAGCAAATCCGTTATTCATTTTACTTCAAACAATACGTAGAGTAACTCCTGATAAAATAGTACAAGCAAGACGTATAGGTGGATGGGGTGGACATTACTCTACCTGTCGCTTCCCAAAGCATAGTTGTTCCCAAACTCGGTAAGGAGGAGGCTTACTGCAGGTATTTAAATCTAACATATATTATCTGACTCTGCAGATGACTTGATTGTAGATCCCCGGAACTTTGAGTGGATGAAGGAGGCCAATTGCCCTGTTGTAAGAGTCCTATTAATGACTTTATTTTATTATTTTATACCCAGATAAAATAGCTAGAGGAATCCACTTACATATATATTTGTTTTTGGATGTACTTTTTCTCATTTACATTCTTTGTTCTCAGGTTGCTGATATAACTCATTCATTACAACAGCCAGCAGGCAAAAAGGTGCATTGTTCTTTTACCCTTTCCTTCGAGAGTACTGAAAATCCTTAGATGAGTCTTTGATATGTATGCAACTGATAAAAGGGAAAGAAAAGGAGAAACTATTCTAATTTACCATAGCATATCAGTATTGGATACATGCAGTTTATTGCCAACATAAGCCTTCACTCTGAGTCCATGACTATGACTCAGAGCATTTAATTAGTTTGAACTTTGAAGTTTTAGGTTTAATTAGCATAAAATTTCTTCTTCTATATCATGTTAGACACAGCTGTGTACAGAAACAACCCTTAATTTGCCTTATCTTCTCTTTCTTTTATGACATTGTCCTGGCTTTGTGCTGTTAGAATCTTTCAAGCCTCAGAATCAACTGTTAATAGTTCATTTTAATTATTATCCAGTAGCCAATTCTACATTCTAGGATCACGAGTTCAATCGCATAATCAGACCATCTCTTTAGGATCTAGTGTTAAAGTTTATTCTATGTCAATGAATTGATGTTTTGCATTCTTGTACAGCTGGAAGGTGGTGGTGTTGCTAGTGGCGGTCTTCGTGAATTAATTCCTTGTATTGCCAGGACAGCTGTTGCTGTAGGAGTAGATGGAATATTTATGGAGGTATAAAAGAGCATCTAGTATTTGTAAAGTCGCAATCTGCTTTCTGTATGCACTTTTTGTTTAAGAAGACAAAGATGTTTACTCATGTAAGAGGAGAGTGAAAAGGAACTAGAGAGTTGAAATCAAAATGCGGTGATATTACTTTTGCTGGTGCATTCATTCAAAAGAGAAACGTTTAAGCCGTTTTTGAGATTCCTGAACTTTTAGGATATCCGTTTTGTCAAGACTTGCATTAATTTTCTGCTCAACTCATCCTCAAAAAAATTCTGCTTGACTGAATCAGAGACATTTTTCATTAGGTGCACAATGATCCCCTGAGTGCTCCAGTTGATGGTCCAACACAGTGGGTAAGTTAAACACAAACTATATTATCTGTTTTGGACTTTTGAGGCATCCTTTTTTTATCTTAAATGAAGCTGTGGCATTCTGATTTTAGCTATTGATCTGATCAATGCTTTCATCTTTGTATTGACTTAGCCTCTGCGTCATCTGGAGGAACTACTAGAAGAGCTTGTTGCGCTTGGTGTAAGTTAATTTCTGTTTAGCATGAATTGCATATTTGACACTCTTTGTTACTTAAATGAATGACACTAAACTTCTAAGTACCAACACTTGTAGAGGATATAGAGCGACTATGTTTGCTAATTTTTCTTTATTTCGTTTATGTTTTTTGTGTCCTAATTTTTCTAATCTGATTAATAAGTTAGTCTATAGGAGCCAATTTTAGCATCTTTTGTTGCCTGTTGACCCTATAATGATGCCAGTGTGGATATCATGGTCTATACCAGCGTTGAAGAGAGTTGTAAGGAGATGTGGTTCCTGTCCCACAAGGGTTTTTCTAAGACTCTATAAATTTGGGACATCTTGCAACATTGCAGTGGTGTTGAATGCTCATTTGATGTGCGTTTAAACCAAATAACTAGGTGAAGTTTAAGTTGGACAGTCTCTTAAATGACTCTTAAATGCAGATATTTAGGCATTAATGCATGCCCCTCATCTCCCTACGGGTTTTGTCTTTGAGAAAGCAGCACCAGAAAATAAATATAATTGGCAAAGTGATATATAAATTGTCAGTATTAAAACACTATAAAGGAAAAAAATGACGGCTCGGTATACAAAGCATCCCACATTCATACGGGGTTGAAGATGGACTGCACACCAAGGGGGTGTAATGTACATAAAACCTACCTTGACGCAAGCATCAGTGGTTGATTGCAGGGATCAAACCCGTGACCTATAGGTTGCACAGAGACAAGTTTACCCTCCTAACATGAGTAAAAATTTCCCTTTTTACACTTCTGGATTTTGCAGAAAACAAATCACTGCATTAAAACAATAAATGGATGCTGGTAAATGCAAGGAACAAAAAAATCAAACTACATAATGGAATATGCTGTCATTTAGCTTATGGTTTAGCAGTCTTTGTATGTCTCTGTGTTCCTTTCTCCTAAGCACTTTGCAGTTATTCTATTCTTCCCTGATATCACATTTCTTACAGAGAGTTAGCAAGGGGAAGCAGCAGTTCAAAATTGATCTCACTCCATTTTTTGATTAGAGCACAGAAGTTTGGCTATCAGTAAGCATATTCGAACCCATAAACTATACATTACGTGTTTGAGCTGATAGGAGTTGTACTCAGGTTGCAGTTCATGACTTACATTTCTACTTTATGTAGTGTTTTTCTTACTACTTCTGGAAAGTGAATTGGTTTTATCTAATCCATGATTCGTATATTAATATCTGATCTGGATATTCTAATAGTTCACTTTGTTGACAAACTACCTGTCTAACATAGATGAGAATGTTTTCTTGAGCCCTATGAACTTGTTAGTTGTAAACCTTGATATCATTAATCTCTCAACTTCCATGTTCTTATCCTTAATATGAATGTTAAACTGATGATTCTGCAGAGAAGATGTCTCCAGTCATTTTAGCTTACATGTGGTGATGAGCTTCCTGCATTTTTAGTTTGCTACTTTGAAGACATTACACAGCTTGTATTCGTTACTATACTGAACATTATTAATTTTTCACTGTATTGTAATTTGATCCAAGACTGATTCATTGGTGAGAGTTGTAACACTTCCAGTGCATTTAGAAGGCTAAAAATGCTCTCTTTGGACTTCCTTTTGAACCTTTCGGTACCATTTGTTACACCTTTGTAAGAAATTCATGCTATTTAACTTACACTGTGAATTCATTCAAGTTCTGTTGTTGTTGAGGAAGTATTCCTTCTATGCATTCGATTGAGATGCAACGGTTGCTAGCTGAAACTCGTATTATCATATTATCAGTATCCAGAACAGATATTGCCACAGCTGTTAGCTTTGATTGTGAGAGAGGAATTGGTGCTAGAGAATGCCTTGCTAGTCTTTACTTGCACCAAAGAATAAGACAGATAGAATGGGATTGATTTCAAGGCAAAATAGCCTATATAAGCTATAATCTGTCCTGTGATTTGGTAACAGATTTGACTTGTACAAAAAAGCTACAATGGTGTAAATTAGTGTGGTGTTTACACAGGGAGAATATTGAATGATTCAGGTGTTGCAATTTCATTTTATACTTCCAATGTTTGGATAGTTTCTATGGCCTAAAAATCAAACTACAGATAAACTAGAAAAAAAATGAAGTAAAACCTCTCTCCCTAACAGCTACAATTCGCTGATTTCACCATCTCTGCAACTGCCTACCCACATGTACAAATTTGACTTTGAGTTATTGTTTGATGGTAAAACACCACAACAATCCCTCCTTGGAGACTGCACCAGAAGAAAAAAAGATCCAGTAAAAACATTATATGAAAAGGTGTTATAGTCGATATGCACAAATTGATCTGGACACCATACGACAAATGTAATGTATAGAAGTGTTAAAAATGTACCTTTTGCCATCTGTTGTTATCTGGTCTTTTCAACAAAACAATGTTGTTGATATTCTCAGGTGACTCAATTTTCCATCTGCAAGAAGGTGAAGACTCTCTATGTCTATAATAAATCCCAATAATCTGATTTCTCGAATGATCAAATTTCGCGGTGTTCATGTAATACACAAAAGGTTTCTGGCAAGGATGTTTTGTAACAGGCCTAGTGTTGAATGCATAAGCAGTGTAATCTGCTCTTTTGTACCAATTAAGAAATGTCCTTGAAGGCATTTCAAGTTCTCTAGGTGAAACATTTCCTCTAATTATCTGAACAACATAGCCCCATGACACTGAAATTGACCAATATCTCTCTTTGTCATAGCAAATTGATTGTTGCATTAGGTTAGCAGAGTCGAGTTTCGATGATTCAAATAGACGTTGGAGACCGTTAACCCTGGAAATTCCTGGGAATATTGGGTCTACTACATCAAGATGATGAAGTGAGACTAGTGGTGTTACTGGATGTGCTCCCAATAGGCCTAGTAAGTTCCCATATACATCATACTATACTACCACAAACAAAACAAAAAAAAAATATCATCAATTTCAGCCAAATGCTTTTGAGTACTTATAATCTATGTAGCTCGGACTTTTCAAAATGTTATAATTTTGGAGGATCCGATACATATCTGACGATATGAGCAACATAACATATGATTTATCACCCATAGTATAAGTTTCCATGTATACATTATACTATACTACCACAAACAATACAAAAAAAGATCACCAATTTCAGCCAATGTTTTAGAGTACGTATAATCTATGTAATTCTGACTCTCCAATAATATTGTTGTATGAACTTGTATCCATGTTGGATTCTCAAAAAAATGCAATCTTTTTGGAGGATTCAACATACGCCATGCAGCTACTTTAAAGAGTTTGAGCAACATTGCCTATGACTTACGATAAAGTCAAAATGTATAAGAATTAAGTTTAACTTATAATCAATGTTGCTTGGACTCTTTAACCCGTGTTGGATTCCCAAGAAATGCACAACATTTTAGAGGATCTAACACGCATCCAGCGAATAAATTATTGAAGTGTGGGGGCAACATAACAATCGATAATTGAGTGAACCCCATTTGCCATATAATTAAGTGATCATATGTTTCATTTGCACATGGGATCTGTGCTCCTATATATAGGTAAACTCAAATGTCCAATTAAAACAAGTATATCAATCAATTAATACAGAATTTCAAGTCACCTAAATGATAACTAAACATAACCATTCATGATTTATGAAATTAATAACCTACTATGATATGTAAACTTACATTGGCCGATAGTGTAACAATTCTTTATATTGTCAGTATAAATAAAAATTTTACCTGATGAAATCCGCGTTCTTTTGTAAGTGGTACACCAAGTTCAGCCATACAAGCTTGAATTCTATCATCACTTCCATATAATCCAGGATATCTTTGTATACAACGATCTTGCATTTTTTCTAACTCTTTTGCCAATGGATAACTAATTGCAAATCCACCACCACCATAAGCCATTGCATATGAAAAAAATATATTTTGTACATGACTTTCTGATGAGCTACCAATATAGTAATATTGGTTATGATCATACTTTGATAAAACCCTAACTACATTTTCCACAAAAAATACCGTATCGTCATCCCCCATCACGAACCATCTCACGTCTTTCAAACCCAACCTTAGTGTCTCTGAAACAACCCTAGATATCCTTAGAGCCGATCTACTCCCTTGTCGATTCGTATAATGAAAATTTGTAGTGTCATCTGACAAAAAAAGGGATCAATACTTGTATATAATATAATCAACATGTTCAACTCATAAACTCATCATTTTAGACATATAGAGTTTACAAAAAATATAATAATTTCAACGATAAAAACCTAAAGATCGAAACCATCAATATCAATAAATAAATAAATCATCGCAATCACCTGAAATCCTAATATCAGGTAGGGCTTCATTGTTATTGATTTTGACTTTTTCATCTAACCAAACAACACCTCTTGTCTCTCCTGGTTTCCACCATAATTTAATATACTCTTTCCTTTTATCCCACAAAATCGACGATCCAGCTATCCCAAACACAATATGTTTGAGCATAGTTTCCTTTTCCTTTTTTCGAACATTGTTATAATATTTATCATTCTGTTTGTTTTTTTCTTCATCTTGAAGAGTGAACGTAGACGTGTTATTCGTCGAAAGATGATCAACTTCATCAATATTGGAAGAACAATCATCATTGTTAAGAATGTAATTTGTGGAGTAAATAAGATAAATGATTAATATTAAAATGAATAACCAAGTAATGAAATTCCGTTGAGAAGCACTCATTATAATTATTATTATGAAGTGATTAATTAAAATGGTTGAGTTTATTTACAATAATTCACGATGGAGAAGAAAATTGGTGAGTAAGAGACATAATCGGATTAATTTTTTGAAGTTTGTTTGAGGAATGAACAAATCTACGCGATGTGCACATAATATTAAATTAAAAATTATAGTAATAAGTGTGATTTGTTATGTGAGTTGTTTGAACATATTAAATTATATTTATCTATTTACATTGCTAAAATGGTGTGAGTTTAATTGATATAATAAATGTTAGACGTGGCATATCTAGATGATGCCATGTGGCAATTTAAAGTTTTGGAATTTTTTGTAAATGGTCATGGTTAGATTTGAGTCGATAAGAAAATGTTAAGGTCATTTTTTTATTTCAAAGGTAATGGAAAACATTTTGAGTCGATCATTTTTAAAATGTTAGGGGTAGACTTGAGTTGAAAAATAAAATGTTAAGATTATTGTTTGATCTCAAAGGTTAACAAAAGGTGTTAGATCTTAAATGTAGATTTGACAAAAAGTACTATTCAAAATAAATTGATATTAGAAGTCTGATCAAATAAGTTGTAATTATGTTGTATTGATTTCATGAAATGGTAGATTTTTCCATACGACCTCCTTTCATATAATTTTAGGTTTATCTCGTCCCTTTTTAATACTTTCCCTCACCATAATTTAACACTTATGAATCATTGCATATGTAGGTCGATATAAGATATGACCATGTCATCTGAAACGACCTAATTCTCTTAATTTATCCTCAATACTATTTTTATTCCTATCTAATCTTGTATTACCACATATTTATCTAACTGCATCTCAAGCAACCCAATATTTAGTGCAATAATGATATTAGTATTGTAACTATTTTGCAGAATTTATCTTTCACTTTAACAAGCATTCTAATTATTCTATCACATATATAACACCCTGCATATAGCACTTCTTCATTTCAATCATCTGATCTTTAATTCAATGAGTTTTATCTTGATCTTTTTATTATATCATTCTCTTAAAATAACGAACCTAGATATCGTAAGAAAAAAATTGTTATGATAATCCGTAACGAAATTGGGGACTGACAACATAGATATATAATTTGTTATGTAAGAATGGGGTAGAGATCTTATTAATTTTGTATTCTTGTATGATTATATTAAATTACACTCAAATTCAATTATCAGGTCACTTTCCAAACGAATCGAAGTGAAGGGTCCACAGAGCACCGAAACGTTCTTTGGGGATTATGTGAATGACTAGCACATGACCCATAATACCTGCACAGCTGATAACATGAATTGTCCTCCAACTTTGTGGGCCATGCCCTTGGAATTAAATATTTCAAATTAACCCAATTTTTTACCTCCTAATTGTCATCGCTCGATCACTTCTTTTTCCACTAAGTGATTGCTTAGGGACTTTAGCATACGATCTGGATTGTTTCCCTCTTGATTTTGGATCTTAGCACCCAAAAAGTCTGTCTATACAAACGATCTAGTCCTATCCTTGTCGTACGAATTCCACCCATTCAAAATCCTTACCAGATTGATTTATATAGTGGTTATTCAATTGAGGATGGATCTAGAGAGTCAGAGAGTGTTTAGCAACAACTTAGAATAATTTACTATGAACTTCCATTATTTCAAAATTAGTGGAAGGACAATAGAGTTGAATTTAGACAAAAATTGTTCCTATCTAGGGATCAATGGAGATATCTTCTTTAATTCCCCTTAATTATTTTTCTGCATACATACAATATCTTAGATATGATTTGGAATTTGGACGACTATAGAAGTGTAAATTGACTACTCAAAAACCTAATAAACACCACAAACAAAAACTATAAGAAAAGATAAAATAATTCTTCTAGTGCCAACATTGAAACATGACTTATCTAATCACCACATGCCCCTAAGGTCCAACACTCCTTTAATTTCTCTGGCTAATATTGTCATTTGTCCCCACCATTTCATTGTTAGGTATATAAACAAAGGAACCAATTCAGTCAAAAATACTAGTGAAAGAAACACAAGAGAGAAGTAGTTAAAGATGAGGATAAGTAGGCTAGGGTGGATCTAGGGTTGGGAGGGTGCTCATTCGAACCCCTCGTTAAGAAAATATATTGTATATATAGGGTAATTTTTTTATTTGTTACGTATAGGTATATGATTTTAAATCACCTAAATATAAAAGTGAAGATTGACTCAATGATTTAAGAGTTCAAAATTTTCCTGGTTAAGAGCATAGGTGGAGCCAGAGTTAGGAGTTCTAAATTTTAGGATAGAAGAGAAAAATATTGCAAAACATGCCTTTTGTATAAAGGTAAAGAGAAATTTTTATTGATAGTGCGGTTCGAACCTACAGCATTAGTGTGAAAATCATTTTCACCACCTTTTCTTACCACTTCTAGTTGTCAATCAATTTTTTAGGAGGTTCACAAGTTAATATACATATATATATTTATTTAATTTTTCAATACAAATACACGATTTATGAAAAAGTTAATGGATTTGTCCGAACCACGAATCCCACCTATATCTGCTTCTGAAATTAAATAACTTATTCTTCAACAAGACGACGTATGAAAGCAAAAGCACATGACAACAAAAAACGTCTAGACTTTTATTTCTGTAAATTGTGAGACAAAAACATGAGAGTAATATGTAGTAAGATATGGTGAGTAGCCCTATAAGCTTTACTAGAGGGACCTTCCAAGTCCAGAAACAATAGACAACAAGAAAGGCCTCACATGCTTCCCCCCCCCCCCCCCCCCCCCCCCCGGAGTCACAGATCACATAGTACAATATATCTTGTTTGCCTTTTGAATTAATATTCTAAATTATCTTAGATATAATTAAATTGGCGATAAATTCTTAATATTTGACAGGATGGAAAAGGATCAAGTTAATTAAGTGAAGTAAATCCAAACAAAACAATAATTTACCATAAGGGCGGAGTGGGGATTGTTGGCGATGAAGGGGAGGAGGGTGGGCAGAAGACAATGAGTTTGAAATGTCACTTACCAATTTATTTTTTTTTTTACTCTCACTAGAAGAATCATTTTAAAAAACATTTTAACTAATTAAACATGAAAAAACTAGAATTTTTTCCCCTTCACAAATATGTTCATTCATGAAAGAACATGACTATTATGAAAATTAGTCATTTGTTTATGAAATAACATGACTATTATAAAAAATTATCTCTTAAGTTCTACAAATATAAGGACTCTAAGAGAAAAATCTGTAGACATATACGAGACTTTGTTGTATCATGAAATAAATTGCTTGTATTTTCTCCAATATGTATACGTGTAATATCTTTTTAAGATAAGTGATTCTTCACGCATCAAAGTCATCTTCACTTCAATTGTATCTCCTTATTATTTTTCTAACGCATACACTTGAAATCTTTTTTCAAAAAAAATATCTATGCCCACAACTCATCAATGCAAGTGAGAGAGTGATACAATAATACATCAAATCAAGAAACAACAATTTTAGATGCAAGAAAATTAATCTCCAACATTCTTCTTCTATATATATTTTTTTTAATGTTTTATTCCAATGTTTTTGTATTGTGTTGATCATTGAAATGAAGGCATAGGGATAAGTGTTTATGCCATGTGAAAATCTAGTTGTATAGGCATGGGATAAGATAATTCTTCAATGACAATCATTCTTTCTTCTTACTTTTCTATTTAATTACCTCTCTTCTTAACCTTTTGTGCCAGTAAGAAAGTTGTATACATACATAATTTTTTGTCCAATTCCAATATTTAAATCATTTGAGACTTCTTTGTTTGTGGAGTATATAAATACATCAATTTTGTGTATAGTCTGCAGGATATCTACTTACTTAACTCCTCCTCCAATCAAAGGCAAAAGCATCAATATCCTACTTCTTTTGAGGTATATTGTATATTAATTATGAGCCTACCTTATTGAATGAAAGTTTGATTAGCCGATAAGATTGCACACATCATTCTTTTTAAAGCATATTTATGAAGTTACACTGAATATGTTGTTATATTTTGAAAAATTGCATTGCACAGATTGTTTTGCTCCCCCCTAGCTCCCACCAAAGCTTAGCATACTCGATTTGTATTGCTACTTCTCTCACGTAGTTCTGTTCTTTGGTTTTGTTAATTAAGAAGCCGCACATCAGTAGATGGATGAGAAATTAGTCTCTTTGTGGACTTGGACAAATCTTCTCTCATGAGCTAACAACTTTTGAGGTTGAGTTAGACTCAAGTGCCATAAATATCAGAGTCAGACTCGTCCCAATTGTTGTTCACCGATGTCGACTCTCATTTATAAGCATTTACGCACCAGTTAAGATCTAGGCATGCGGGAGAATGTTAAGAAGTCTCACGTCGGTAGAGGAATGAGAACTTGAGTTAGACTTATTTATCACATCTTTACAGGTTTAGAATGACCCTGGATATGAGTCAACTCAAAATTTTAATTATAGATATATACTAAAAGAGATGTATCGTCAATAAAAGATATATAATAATCTAAAAAGTAAGTTACATCAATAAAAGATATTATGTTTTATCTTCTGGACGATAAGCATAGGATTTTTTATCAAGCAATTAACACTTCACTAATTAGGAGATGTTTGACTGGGGAATAAGTTATTCTGCCATTAATTATTTCGGGTTTTGTTATTTATGTGTCGTTATTTCGTCTTCTATTTGAGATAAAAATAATATTATAATTTCAGAATAACTTATTACGAAATAAATATCCCACAATTTTGGTCCAACAAAACATAAAATAAACTCATCAATAAACTAATTCTAAAATTAATTGTTCTTTATTCCTCATACCAACCGAGTCCCAAAGTATTTATTGAGGTTAATATTCGTCCTAACGTCATTGTCAAGGCAGCAAATGTAGGCTATAATGCTTTAAATAGTGAACTACATGTAATATTTTCAAGCAACTTTTAGTAAATAACCTAATTTGCCCTCTTTGACAAAATTACCCTTCTAAATTTGAGGTTTTCAAGTGTTCTTTCCACAAAAGGTTCATTGATGGACTCACACTATTTAAAAGTTAGCATTTTCATTCCTACTTTGCCATTTAACTCTTGTCTCTATTCACCTAGTCTGCGGTGTTCGTATTGAGATTTGATTAAATTTAAATTTACATAAAAAAATTCATATAAAATGTAAAGCGCTCTCTAATCAAAGTGATCATTTTATATTCAGTCCTAGATCTAAAAATCTCTTATTAAAGAGAAAAGAGTACTTTCCACTCACTCACGATGAATTGTCTTATATCACGTAAAGCTTATCCTTGTCTAGTCTTTTCTCAAGTGTTGTTATTGTCATACAAACTAACAGTAACAAAATATCATTTTCAGTCGTCTTCTGTCACAGGCCATTCAACTACTATTAATATCTAGCTAAGTTACAATGACTTGTAATCTGTCCATCTATAATTGTTTCTATTTATCTTCTATTTTAAAAATCAATGCTATTAATATATTAAATTTAATAATATAATATATTTAAGATAATAAATTTAAAATACATTTTTTATATGTTTAGCTTGTATGCCATAAGTATCTATATGAACCTTCTTATGCACGCAAACACTACGATGTTAAATAAAAGAGTGTACGTGCATATATGAAAACATAACAATTATGACACTTTTGTACTACAAAATTTTAAGTTGTTTAACTTTTATATATGATTAAAAATATACTTACCTCCTTTGTTCAACTTTATATGATTTTCTTATTTCTTTTTAATCTATCCATAAAACACTAAGATATTTTTATATTTAAAATTTACTATTACGCTTAATAGTATATTCTTAAAGCTATATAATGTCATGATGACATGGTTTAAACTACATGTGCTGAGGGATCGTTTCTTACCCAAGATAAGATAAAAAGGCGACATATTTCAAAATTAAATTTGAGATTTAATTTATATAACAGTTTGTTTGGATGATCGTTATATGTTGTTTCATAATGTATCGTATTATATCGTCTTGTGTTCTATTGTATTGTATCGTACTGTATTGTTTTAATGCATATAATATTTGTACAGATTGTATCGTTCTTCGTCGTTATATAATGTCATGTATCTATAATTTGAATTATAAACCTACAAGAAAAATAGGGTATACCGTATACTCTGAAAAAGTAGGGTAAATGATGAAATATAATTATTAAATAATAAATAAAGACAAAATGACAAGAAAATATTAAGGTAATGATACAATCACATCAAATCGGTCGTTAAATAAAACGAATCTTTCGTCGTTACGTAATGATACCATACAATAAAATTTAAGAACAATCAAAACAAACATTATATTTATACCAATAACACAATACAATGACTAACAACCATCTAAACAAGGTGTAAGAGAGTTTTAATAGGCCAGTAGGATAACTATCTGAATTTTTATTCTGTTAGAGAGGATTTCGATTTTCCACCTTCTAATCCTATCCCCAGTCCCTATTTGCATATTCATCTAATATAAATTTCCGCAATTTTTATACATATATTTTTTACTAAATGTTTCGTCCAATCAAATATCGTCATGTAAAGTAAAAATGAAATGCTTTTGTGTAACTGGAGATAAAACTGAGAGTGAGCAGAGACACATATATATAGTGCTTTGATACAGACATGAGAACTGTTTGTGTACGCAGAAATAATGGAAGAAGAAAACAAGCAGTCTCCTCTTATACCGCCATTGCCAAGAGATCCAAGAGGTTCTCTAGAAGTTTTCAATCCTTCAACTTACTCTTCCCGATCAACAAATCCTGTTTTCCGATCACAAACTTCATGGAAAAATTGGACCGCCGGCGAGTCCATTACCAATAGTACTATCCCTGAAACAGAGGAAAAACCAGAGCAAATCGCAATTCCCAAATCGAGTAATGAAAATGAAGAAATCGCCACTTCATGGATGGCAATTGCTCCGGCTTCAGCGAAATTGGCTTCTCCGATTACTCAGAAATCAATTACCAGTGGTGAGAAGGTTAATTCGAAGGCGGCAGTGGATGAAGTTGGTGCTGCTGCACAGAGAGCAGCGGAGTGGGGACTTGTGTTGAAAACTGATGATGAGACTGGGAAATTGCAAGGAGTTAAAGTTAGAACTTCTGGAGATGATACGAATGGTAAAACAGAGACTTCTCGAAGAGATTCCGGCAACTCTGGTCGGAGTTCCGGCGAATTTTCTGATGATGGAGCTGGTAAGCATTTATATACAAACTTTAACATACACTTCAAGTTCAAATTTTCCCAAACTTTTTCATACTTGATATTTACACTAAATCGCACGTTCAATAAGTTATGAATTGGAATACATATTAATAAATATAATTGTCTATTGTTACGCATTCACATTCAATAAGTTATGAATTGAAATACATATTAATAATATATGTTATGCATTTATTGATTTGAAATAAATATTATTTTATTCGTTGATTAATTGACTAATTGTGAAATTAAAGGTAAAGAGAGGGGAATTCCAAGAGTTTCAGAGGATTTAAGAGATGCGTTATCAACATTTCAACAAACATTTGTGGTATCGGATGCAACCAAACCCGATTACCCGATTCTGTATGCAAGTGCTGGATTTTTCAAGATGACGGGTTATACATCAAAGGAGGTTATAGGCAGAAACTGGTAATAACAATAAACTATTTCCGTGATTTATTTGTTTATCTTACTTTTCTTTTGATATTTCATTTTATTATTGGACCGGGTTTAGTCGGTTCATGCAGGGCTCGGGTACGGATCCTGAGGATGTAGCCAAGATCCGAGAAGCATTGCAATCGGGTTCAACTTACTGTGGAAGATTACTAAATTATAAGAAGGATGGGACCCCTTTTTGGAATCTTCTCACCATTGCACCTATCAAAGATGATGATGGCAAAGTTCTCAAATTCATTGGGTAAGTAAAAATTTCCGGTGAACTTATTTTGAAAAATCTATTACACGCTTAAATTATTGTGACGATCTATTACACATATATTTTTACGTCTTTATAAATATATGATACGAATAAGACTATAAAAATGAAAAAAATATTTTCCTCCGTACGAAGCACACACTAATTGTTTTTCAAGTGCATAATTCAATACTTTTTACATAAATAGAATCCGAATTGAATTATGAGAAATAACCAATTATTTAACTACGTACTATTCTGTTAATTAAAGGTATAAACTAAAGGAGTACATAAATACCCTGTATTTACCAATTTAGATTGTACTAAGATGAAAAACACAGTAATAATTAGGATAACGACATACTTGAATAATGGTCCAAGATTTTTTTCTAAATAAATTATAATGGTCCGAAGTTTAAATGTTGAAAGGTATTACTTCTTTTATTTCAATTTATTTGTCTGAATTTTTATTTAACACGGAGTTTAATAAAATAACTTTTTTTTTCTATTTTGTGATGTTAAATTTTAAATATGTAAAATATATAAAAATATTTTTTAATCTTATATTCTTAAATATATCATAATAAAAAAGTAAAACAAATAGATTAAAACGAAATATTGTGGATTGAATGGGGGGTTTGTTGTGGGTTGAATGGGGGTTTGTTCCCTTATCCTTTCAATAATTCTTGCTTTTCTTTTGTAAATAACCAGCTGGATTTTGTTCTCATCTTATCTATGGAAAGATTCAATACATGATTAAGATAGGGAGATAGTGGGCCTTAATATAGGATTGCCTTGTTTTGGACCATTTTCTCTAATAGATATCATAATAGGGCCCATCAACATTTTTATTGAGTCTTACTATTTCATCCTTTTTACTTGTCAACTTTTGGAGTCTTTCTCATGCAGCCATACAACTGGTTGGATTGCAATCCCCCTCCCCCCCTCCCTCTAACCCCCAAAACAACAACAAAAAAAGAACTTGATGGATTCAATTCTCTCTCAATTTGTTCATGATGGTAGGTGGGCCTATAGTATAGTTTAATTATATAGTTGGATAATTATGGAAATTTCATTAGTTTTAGAGCTAATTACTTAAATAGACGCTAGTTTATAATATTACAAATCTTACTAAATTTTGGTATGTCCATATATATATATATATATATATTAGGTGTAATTTGTTCAAGATACACTCTATTCAAGTGGATTTACATGTATTTGGGATACATAAGCAAATCTCGCTCTCTGGTATCCTAGATACATGCGAGTCACATTAGCTATATGTATCTAGTGTAATTCACATGTATTTGGGATATACAAACAAATCTCGCTCATCTCCTCCTTGTTCTTGCATGTCTCTCTCCCTATTTCAATGTATTTGGTAGAAAAAAATGTATCTGACTTGAAATCTGATATGAAATAATTGATGGTGAGATAAAATATAATTATTTCAAACTATAGGGAGAGTTAGTAAATATGGTAGAAATATTTGTGTAATTAAGTAATTTCTCCATAAATAGTATCATATATAGAGTTTAAAAACTATATATTAAAGTTTGTGATTTAAAACAAAATATTCATATTTGTGTAATTACAAGTCATCTTATTAAGACTAAGAAAAAAGTTAAAAGTTAATTATTTTTTGTAAAAAAAACATCATTTTTTTCGAAAAGAAAAATACATGACATACATTAGTTAAATTCATGCCAAAAAAAGAGAGTTGTTAAATTTAACTTTCCACGTGTGAATGAAGAGAGAGACAGAGAGATTGATCATAACTACTAAGAGAAAAATGCATGTAAACGATACGTTAGATACTTTGTCAAATACCAATTGAGTAGTTTTTAATATTGTAAAAGAAGTAACAATTATGCAATCAAGAATCAACAAAAAGAAAAAAACATAAACATGCATGGTAGAGTTTTTCAAATATCATCAATTATTTGTGTCGGGTTTTTTTAATTTATAAACCAAATTAAATTAATATAAAAGTTGAATTTTATTTTTTTTTGAATTTCTTGGATTTTGAGGTTTAAATTATTCATTAAATACATTTTACTTGTTATTGCTCACCAGTTAATTCTTTGAGATTATAGGTTTTTACAAATATTCAAATGTTTATGATTACACAAATCCAACAAGTAATGCATTCCTTAAGTCTGTTGGTATATGATTATTAATTAAATATAAAATTTTGGCAGAATGCAAGTTGAGGTAAGCAAGCACACAGAAGGCTCCAAGGAAAAAACTGTCCGACCCAACGGCCTTCCTGAATCATTGATACGCTATGATGGTACTATTTTTTTAACGTAGTTTTCAAATATATAATATCTTTTTTTATGTATATCTATTTTTTTGTTTGTTATGAAATTCTTTAATAAAACTTTTGACTTCGCTACAGTACGTCAGAAGGAGATGGCAAATAATTCAGTGAATGAGTTATTGGAAGAAATAAAAAATCCAAGAAGGGCAAGAGCACTTAGTGAATCAACAAATAATAGACCAACTTTCATGAGAAAGTCAGAAGGAGATCAAGTTGAACAAGACGGGCAGGATATTGGCATTACTACTCATAAGCTAAATTTAGTGAATAAAGCACCAGCAAGAAGACATTCACATGCTGGTACTAGAGCCACCACCATGAAGATGGAGAAAATTAACGAAGACCCTGAAAAGAAACCTAAAAAATCTGCTCGTCTATCTTTCATGGGGTAATTATTACTTATAACTTCTCTTTTCTCAATATAATATGTTTGTTCAGACTCTCCAAATATACTTATTGCGATTGTATGACGTTAAACATGCATGCACGTACGTCCAATATACAAATGTTATAACATTACCTTATATGGTGTAATTACGTATGTACAGGATTATGAAGAAAAAACGTTCTAGTACTACCATGACTACTGGTGATGATGATTTTGAGGCAAGGATGACAATGGATAATGACGATGACGATGATGATGAGAGTGACAACGATGGACGACCAGTTAGTGTTGATGACAAAGTGAGGAAGAAGGAAATGAGGAAAGGTATTGATTTAGCAACGACTCTTGAACGTATCGAGAAGAACTTTGTCATTACTGATCCAAGGCTGCCTGATAATCCTATTGTAAGACATACTTTTATCACCATTTTATTCAAAAATTAAAATCAACTACATCCATATTGATCGCGATTAATTAAGTTATTTTTGTGTAACGTTATGGTTTTTTGTGTTTGATAAATCAGATTTTTGCATCGGATAGTTTCTTGGAGCTGACAGAGTACAGCCGTGAAGAAATCTTGGGAAGAAACTGCAGGTATTTACATATCCACTATATTCTTGAAACTTTACCATATGTTATTAAATAAAAAAATTGAAGTCGAGTTAATGAATATTGAACGATGTGTTGAGATCACAAATGTGTACTGATTTTGTTATAATCAAAATATTTTCAAAATTTTCTGAAAAAATTATACTTCATAAAACTAACTGGTTCACATATTTTTACTAGTGAAGTGTTAATAAGTGTCTGGAAAATATAGTGCCATATTCTTTTTTTAAAATGATGGATGTGTGAGACAACACGCAATCTCAAGAAAGAAGTTTGTTGATAATCATAAGAAAGATTAATCAAAATTTGCTCTTCAACTTTGACTTCTGGTCGGTGATGCAGTGCAATTGAAGCTTGAAACAATTACTCTTTTGTCCTAATTTAATTTAGGTCACACATTTTTCTTTTTAGTCCGTCTTCGAAAAAATGTCACATTTTTCACTTAATTTTAATATTTTTCTTTTATACTTAGTGAAGTGATTTATAGTCATGCAAATGTCTAAGGTTTGTTTAGACTACAAATTTCAAAATTCTTTCTTTACTATTAAAATTTGCAGCAAATCAAATAACACCACATAAATTAGGACGGAGAGAATATTGATAATGGACCACGTCACTAGCTAGTGTTGCATACTTAAACCAAAGAAAGAGAGCCAAAGGACTAACTCGTTATATTGTTGTTATTTGGTTTTGCTATTGTTATAGGTTTCTTCAAGGTCCTGAAACTGATCCAGCAACTGTGAAGAAAATCAGACAGGCAATTGATAATCAAACTGATGTCACTGTCCAGCTTATTAACTACACTAAGACTGGTATATATGCTTTCAACAATTTTTTTCCATTCTTCTCATATTTGTCTATGTGTTTAATTTCTATACAGTGACGGTAAAATTAAAGAATCTTAAGATAACTACAAGTAATTGTTCATCATAAGTAGAATTAGCAACCTGAAAAATAAGGCAGGTAACATGGTAGAACAAGTTAAATTATAAGTAGTGCGAAAAAAATAAAAATTGTCGGTGTATATAACTTAAATCCCAAGTATACTGAGTTTGAGATCCGAGCAAGGAAATTTGCAAACATGCATACATCTGCCTCTAGATGGATCAACCAGTAATTAATTTTATGTTAGAGCAAACTTAAGCATGTGCATTCATGATTCAGCTCATGTTAATCAAAGAAAGGAAAAGTTTTTTTTACTCAAATTCAGTAAATTTCTTTTGTTTCCATTTCCCTTTCAAACTTTAAGACTGTGATTTGGTTCTACTTGAAAAGGCGTAACAAACTTATTGTGTTTACGCATCAATTATCCCCAAAAAATATAGAGAATTTTGGATGTTTTGGTTAAAAATACAAAGTATTTTATTGTTGAAGCAACTGATGTATCCTATAAAAATTCAGGCAAAAAGTTCTGGAACTTGTTCCACCTTCAGCCTATGCGTGATCAGAAGGTATGTATATTAGTACTAATTTTGTTCTTGATGTTATGATAAAAGTGCCGCGACTCTGAAGTTTTGTTCTACAAAAACTTTCTTAAAATCCTTATTCAATGGCTCTTTTGTTTATAATCAGGGAGAGGTACAGTACTTCATTGGAGTGCAACTAGATGGAAGTCAGCATGTAGAGCCACTTCACAACAGTATCCCTGAAGACAAAGCAACAGAGAGTGCAAAGCTGGTCTAATCCTACTCTAATCATCTTGAGTTACCTTTATTTCACATAAGTTTTTTCTGCTCCTTACTGCTTGTATCTCGTAGTGATACGACAGATACATATGTACTCAAGAATGGTGACTTCGTTTGAGCATTCGTTTATATACCGAATGGAATTAATTCATGTTTTATGTGTCATATATGGTCTTCACTTTGAATGGTGAGGCCTATCTTGACAATGGTTTTCATTTGTCTCCTATCAGATAAAAGAAACTGCTGGAAATGTTGATGAAGCAGTTCGAGAGCTTCCAGATGCTAATTCGGTAAGTCCAAAATGTTGAACACGACTGTTTAGGACTATCTGTAGATGTTGAATTGACGAGCTTGATCACAAACTGCTGAACTGATGTGCAGAAACCAGAGGATTTGTGGAGAAATCATTCAAATGTTGTTCAGCCAAAGCCTCACAGGAAGGACAGCCCATCTTGGAAAGCAATACAAAAGGTAGATAAAACTTTTGTTTATATTTATAATCGTGTATAGTTAATTTATGATCTACATATACGGGTAAGGAAAAGTGAACATTGAATCTGGCTGGCTATTTGTGTAAAAATCCCTTTATATATTCCCCTGATAATAATTTTAGTTTGACGTTTCACTGCCCCTTCCATCACTGAGAGGTTTGTGACTTGCAGATTATGGAGAGTGGAGAACCGATAAGCTTGAAGCATTTTAAGCCAATTAAACCACTGGGATCGGGCGATACTGGCAGGTACATTTTATTAAGAACATGGCTGTCCCACTGTAGAGTGGACCAAGTATTATGAGATGCTACAGTCATCCAAAATGAATGTTTATGTTATCTTGGTTAACTTGGGAATAACTTGTGAACATGCAGTGTGCATTTAGTGGAGCTTTGCGGAACAGACCAGCACTTTGCAATGAAAGCGATGGATAAGAGTATAATGCTTAACCGAAACAAGGTAAAGAGTTAAATTGCACGATCACAAATGTTGTTGCATCCTTTTTAGAGATTAGAGATTATGCTGTTGTCCCCACCTTTTTTGATGGGACTTAGAAAGTTATGTAGTCGTGTAAATACTCGTCTTATGTTACACACCTACGCATCCCTGTGAAGAGAACGTTTTAACTTCTGACTTCATAGTTTTCTAAACCTGTTCAATATTTAAATGTGATGGAAACTAAGCAAATCTTGACTCTAGTGTATATGAAGTTCCGTTTCCATTCTAACATGTAAACTTATACTCTCTCATTATTCTATCTTCAATAAGGATCCACTTATCTTTCCTGCAGGTGCATCGAGCTTGTGCAGAACGAGAAATCCTAGATATGTTGGACCACCCTTTTCTTCCCGCACTTTATGCATCTTTTCAGGTTAGATACATAGAGCTTGATGAGAGAGATTATAATTATGTTGAGAAAATTGTTATGAGAAGGAAATGCATCAAAGCATTTGATACTTGATGAATTCAGTGAACTGATAATATGCATATATGAATATACTTAATTATAATGGTATTGTGTACAAATTTGAATCGTTGAGTTTTGTTGTGTTTCAGACCAAAACCCATATCTGTCTAATAACTGATTACTACCCTGGTGGAGAGCTGTTCATGCTTCTAGATAGACAACAAACAAAGGTGTTGAAGGAAGATGCTGCAAGGTATGTAATAAACATATGTATGACCACATCCAGAAAACAAAATAGTCTACAGCTATACCTATCGAAGAAGCATTCTACATAGTTAGCTGAGATTTCGATATCATATTCTCGCGGTCTCTTAAACATTTATTGAGATATTTTCCATTTTGCTTCTGCTGACATACAGTTTTTTTTGTTTTGTGCAGGTTCTATGCCGCTGAAGTAGTGGTAGCGTTGGAGTACCTTCACTGCCAAGGTAGCCTTTATATCCACATGTAATATATACACAATTAGATCTGAATATCAGAACGTCTTAATTCATTCTTTTCTAACTAGTCCAATTCTACCAACTGTTAGACTTGCATGATCAAACAATTTCCTATACCTTACTAGCGATTGAGGAGAACATGTGTTCATGAATCAATGTTGATGTATCTATTTTCTTCCTTTCCGTTCTTTCTTTCAAACTATGTACACCATTCACTTTGACTTTAGGTGAATGGAGTGATTAATGTTTAATAAGAATACTTATGCCTTATGGTGAGTGATCTTTGAGTAAATGTGGCAATGCTGCAGATGGCATATCAATCAAAGCAAATGCTTAGTATATGTACTATTTGTCGCTTGTATCTAAAGAGTTGAAAAATCTATCTCCATGCATCCTGAGTTATCTTTTTCCAACAGGTATAATTTATAGGGATCTGAAGCCTGAAAATGTCTTGCTTCAGAGTGGTGGGCATGTATCTTTAACGGATTTTGATCTTTCCTGTTTGACATCTTGCAAGCCACAGGTACTTATAACTTTTGTCAAGTTTGAAAAATATTGCTTATCCTCATGAGGTGACTTCGCGAACATAATTATTTACTAATGGATGCCAATACACTGTTTTGGTTATTTGGACAGCTTTTAGTTCCAGAAATCAACGAAAAGAAGAAACATCAAAAAGGCCAACAGAATCCAATCTTCATGGCTGAACCTATGCGTGCATCAAATTCTTTTGTTGGAACTGAAGAATACATAGCTCCGGTTAGACCTATTTTTTCCTTTTCTTTTTGAAAAGGAGCTACTTATAGATGTTTATAATCAATGTTTGTGAAGGTTGTATTATAAGTCAAGCTGTTTTTCATGTATATCCTGTTCTTTAAACAATCTCCTTTCGCTTGTTTATTTAACAGGAGATCATAACTGGAGCAGGGCACACTAGTGCAGTGGATTGGTGGGCTCTTGGTAATTCTTTAGAATTCATTTGTTCCTTGAGTGTTGATATTGGCTGATCCTTGAATCTTCACTAAGACCTTTCTACACCATACCTACCTCAAATGTTTATGCTATTGTTCACGAATAAATTGTGTTTGGCAGGCATTCTTTTGTATGAAATGTTGTATGGTTATACACCATTCAGGGGAAAGACAAGGCAGAAGACATTCTCAAATATACTACATAAGGATTTAAAATTCCCAGGAAGCATACAGGTATGATATTTCAATCTAACGAATTTAAGTGCCTCGATTCAAAATGTAGGAGTGCATTTTTTCCCCTCCAATTTCTAAAACTGTCTGTTTGTACTCTCCTTTTCCAGTCTAGTCTCCACGCGAAGCAGTTAATGTACAGATTGTTGCACAGAGATCCCAAAAACAGGTTAGGATCTCGTGAAGGAGCAAACGAAATCAAGCAGCATCCGTTCTTCCGGGGTGTGAATTGGGCATTAATTCGTTGCATGGTATTGTTATGAGCTCTTTCTTTAGCTTGTTAATCTGTCTTTCTCTCATCATTTCAAGTTCTTTGTTGTGTGACAAATATTCTTAAGATGAGAGTGACAATTCACCCCTTACCAGAACTCACCCGCAGCTGATTCTTGTAAGTCGGATGAATATGGAGTACATTGACATACAATTTACTGAAATAAACCTGTGAAGGATCAAAATCTACAGTGACATAGGTGAAACCAGAATCTAGAGTCATAGGTTCGAGATGATTTAGTCTTATTATATGCATACACTTCAAATGTTTTAATTGCATGTGTATGCATATTCAAGCTGAAAGCATTGGTTCAGTTGAACCAATAGAACACGCCCTAGATCCACCTCTAAACTGTGATCATAGTATCGGGGAGAGGTGATCACACATGACATGACTTGACATATCTGCAGTTTACCGAGTACACGACCCTAGATAAGAAGATTAGGAGGTCGAGGTTTAGGATAGAAAGTTACTATTGTTCTCTTCTCCGTTGCTTTCAATATGACTTCTTCACTACTGTATTTACTTTACATACTTGATGTTTGATATGCTTTACTTGAGTCGAGTACTATCGGAAAATAACATGTGAAACAACTCTTCAGAACCCTCCCAAACTAGATTCTGCTCCTTTTTTGGGAACTGAAGCTGAGAAAGAAGGAAAAGACATCAATCCTGAGATGGAGGATTTACAAACAAATGTTTTCTAAAAGGTATATACTAGTATTTCTTTTCTCAAAAATATTTCATTTATTCTACATTATATCTATAGTTGGAGAATATAAATTAATGTATTATTATTTAATTTGTTGCAGAATTGAAAATATTTATATCCCAATCAAATCAAGTGCACGAGTGGAGAAAAGTGGTCTTCAGACCCTCCCTGCAATAGTTAATTACTTGTTGATTTTGTAAAAAATAAAATGATGGTTTTTCATTTTTTTTTTCCTTTGATGGTTTGTGTTTTTCTTTTTATATGCATAGTTTGGTTGTTTTGTAATTCTTAATTCATGAATTCCTCAGTAGGTGTTGAGTTAATTAATTTGTTAAGCCTAATTTTCTTTATTTAACTCATTATTTATTGCATCATAATTTCTTTACATGAGTTCATTATTGGGTGTGGAAACAAGTGAAAAACTCATCTAATTTTCAATTACATAAGTCGTAATACACTAGCATATACTTTTGTTTTATGAGTGAGACTCCATCCAAATATGTCACTCCTTAGACAAGACCCGTAACTGAATGATTCACTTTCAAGTATATCTATCTTATAATAAATAGATTTAAATATGTTCACCAATATAGTAGTAGCTGATAGTTAGATGTCACAATATCTTGTATTTGACGGCAAATACAGTACTCCTATCCTATGCTACAATCCTCAAACAAGGAACATATTAATATATTCTATATATATTTAATTTAAGACCATACAATAATAACGTATTAGCTATCTAATATAATCCCATAAAATGATATTTGAAGAGAGCAATGGTGGGAATTTAATAATTGAGAAAAGGCTCAAATATATCATCGAACTTTGAAAAAAGGCTTACTCATGTCATCCGTTAAAAGTTTGTTCATCTATGCCATTTTCTTTTGAAAAAAGGCTTATCTGTGCAATTATTTTGTAACTGAAAACAATTTTGATTTTTCAAGATAGGTTTTTACACATGGTCAATTATTATTCCGCTACATCATTAATTAAATCATTATTTTAAAAGGGAAAATGTTCAAATATGCTATCGAATTTTGATAAAATGCTCATCTATGTCATCCGTTAAAAGTTCGACTCATGTATGGATAAGCCTTTTCTTTAACAAAAATGATATAGATAAGCCAAACTTTTAACTGATGGGATGAATAAGCTTTTTCTTAAAGTTAGATATCATATTTGAGCCTTTTCCCTTAATTATTAGTAGGTGGTATTTTTTTTAAAAAAAAAAATTATAATTTTGATAGAAAAAATAATTTCCATTAGTTAATTATCATAGAAATTTTGGGCCATTGTTAAATAACAGAGTTAGGAATAAAATATTTTTAAAGCAAAGAATAAATTTACTCTATTAAATATGTTAGGGACATACTTGACCATTTTCTCTTCTAGGAAATAAATATGAGGAGGAAGCATTATTGCAACTTACACATATGTCAATTCAATTCTAATAAAGTTCATATTCTCTTACTTTTTCTTTCTATCACTGTTCACACATTCATTCTAAAAATTAAAAGGAAAAAAAAAAAAACTTTTTTTGAACAAAGAAAAGGAATCACAAGTTAACATAAATGTTTTAGAGTTGTAAAAAGTGCTTTACTACAAAGTACTATAAATCAACATAAAAGTTTTGAGTTGTGTAAAAGATAAGTGATAAACTATGATTGGTTTATACAATTATCTTCACACCTTGAATTAATATTTTAACTTATTGTATATAATTAAGTGATAAATTTGTATAAAAATACATGGTAAATTATAGCAACATATTGAAAAGATACATATCATATGCTTACTAACTTTGTATTGGTATATTATACTCCCGTCATCTCTATTTACTTATTAAATATTTCCTAATTTGATTTCTCTTTTTACTCATCATTTTTGACAAATCAAAAAAGAACAATACTTTTAACAAAATGCGAGAGGAAGACTTCCCTCACTTTTAACGAAAGTCATTTTTTCTTTATAACTATTGGCATTATTATTTGTTACACTTATTTTTAGATTGATGTGTTTGATATATGTATTGAAATTTGATATCATAACCAGCCTCAAATAGGACTTAATTTGGAGGGTAGAACTTCCTAACAATAAGTTTTTCATGTTTAGAACTCGAACTCAAACTCGAGATTTCTAATTAAAGAATATACGATTGTGTCATGTGTTCCTATTTAGTCTTCCGTTAGAGTAAGGATATATATGTTATAATTTTTGGATAGCAGGGGCATCAATATCGCGAAAATATGACGGGATATTTGCATACCATTTACGATAATTCGGAGGTAATTTATCCTTTTTTCCTAATTAAAAACATGATTACATCTCAAAATCTTTTTCACATTCTTTCCATCATATTCGTGGATAGTATATTTGTAGACACTCGTGAAAAATAATCTTGTCATGAGTAATATAACCATAACTATTATCAATATTATAATAGTTCATATTTAACACTATTCTTATATGCTCTAACAAACCACGCTTTCCCAAAATTAATATTTGTTCAAACATGATTAAAGACAATATACCCACTTTTAGAGTAGTAGTTATTATAGTTTTTTAATTGAAAACCCAAAAATTAATTAACTACTTTTACACCTGATTCCCAATAAACTGTCACTACCAAAACTTCAGATCCAACACAACTCTCCCTCTCTGTTTCCGCCATAGCTTTGAGCTTAGAGCTTAGAGCTCTCCACCTTCTTCAACCTCTTAGCTCAAGCTCAAATTTTGAATCCATTAATGGCTTCCCCTAACAACAACAAATCGAAGAATCAATTAGTTTCCACTATGATCAAACAAGGTTTCATTTCCAACCCATATCTATCTCCTTCTCCTTCCCCACCTCGTACCTCCAACCCACCTTCCCCTATCCAAATTCCGACCCGACCCAGTAATCCTAGCCCGACCCTTTTCGAGATGATGTCAGAGGAGCAGACCAGAGAGTCCAAACACTCACTCGAATCGCGATACCGAACGCAAGAGAGAGTTTCGAGGGTTTTGGCTGATGCTCCGTTTCCGGCGGTGGGTGATGTCAGGCTGACGATAGCAGCGCGTGATGGGTTTAAGGTTTCTATGGATGTTCACCGGATAGTGCTAGTCGGACGGAGTAGGTTTTTCGCTGAGAAGCTTCAGAGAAATGGGTCGCATTCGGTTGAGATTCTTGATTGTGATGACGTAGAGGTTTATGTGGAAACACTGGTGCTTATGTATTGTGATGATTTGAAGAAGAGATTGATGGGTGAAAATGTTAACAAGGTCCTGGGATTGCTTAAGGTATACTTATTTTTTATGTTAACATCATCAATTTTTACTCAATTTTCGTTTTCCTGTATAATCAAGTTATATTACGCAATCCTCTCCTCATTAGCTAGTTTGCTAGGATTGAGTTAGGCAAAAAAGTACATAGCTTCACATAGTATCGGAGCCAGGCCCATCTATTCATGGTGTTGTGTTTCTCAATGTTGAGTCCCCGAGTTATATTGTCCAGCGTAGGGCTTGTGAGGGGGTATCAAGTCTCACATTGGTTGAGGAAAGGAGTTGTGATTTCCTATGGACAATCCTTCCTTCGTGGGCTAATTTTCACAAGATCCATCTTTTACATTGATCACGGTTGTTGTGTTTCATAATGTTGGACCCCCGTGTTATATTATCCATGTTTCAGTTGTCCTGTCCTGGGCGTGCCAAGGGAGTGTTGAGTTCCACATTGGTTGAGAGAATGGGTTGTGGTCTCTGTAAATGGTCTTCGGCTTCTCCTCATAAGCTAGCTTTAGGGTTAGGTTAGGCCTGAGATCCATCTCTTCACATGATAAAAAGGATAATTTAGTTATGATGGAGAGGACATGTTACGGAAATCATCCTCTTCCCTCTGCTTGGGTGCTCCTTCAGTAAATGAGACATCAATGGAGAGCTAGACACTGTAAAAGAAACTATAAGTCTATAGATTTATTGGCAACTAGCAGAATGGGTAGTGTACCAAGCTTGAATTTTTCCGGTATGGCTAAGTTTTAACTACACTGATGACTTGGGGCTTTGAGTTTCCGTTTATGATTTTATGTTCTGTATTAATATTTCTTATCACAGATATCTTCAGCAATTATGTTTGATGATGGAGTGTTGGCTTGTTTGGAGTATCTGGAGGCTGTTCCTTGGTCCCAACAAGAAGAGGAAAAAGTAGTATCTCATCTCAGTCAACTTAAGCTTCCTGATTCAGCTGCTGATATACTTCAGAGACTGGTTGCTGAACCATCAACATCTTCAAGATCTGATGACATTCTTCAGAGGCTACTTACTGGTGTTTTACATGCCAAGGATGATAAAGCCCGCAAAGAGATGAAAAAAGTGATATCTCGTTTGCTAAGAGAAAACACTAATAGTAGCAGTCATGAAAGTAATCTTGATATCTCAAGGGATACTCTGTATCATTTTTGTCATAGATGCCTCACTTCTCTAATACTTAGCTTGTCTGAAGCTACATCCGTGGATGACAACAGGCAGCAGGACCGAGGGGTTCTAATGGGTGAGATTGCTCGTGAAGCAGACAATCTGCAGTGGCTAGTTGATATCCTAATCGACAGGAAAATGGGGGATGAGTTTGTGAAACTATGGGCAGAACAAAAAGAACTCTCCATTCTTCATTCCAAGATTCCCACCATGTATCGACATGAAATCAGCAAGATCACTGCACAACTTTGCGTTGCAATTGGTAGGGGAAATTTGTTAGTGCCAAAAGATGTTAGATATTGTTTGTTATCGACATGGCTGGAAAGTCTATATGACGATTTTGGGTGGATGAAGAGGGCTGGTAGATCAATTGACAAGAAGCTGGTTGAAGAGGGACTTGGTCAGACTATTCTAACACTACCCTTGGCTCAACAACAAACCATTCTGCTTAACTGGTTCGATCGATTCCTTAACAAAGGAGATGACTGTCCCAATATTCAGAGAGCTTTCGAAGTTTGGTGGAGAAGGTCATTCGTTAAACAATACAGAGTCGATTCTCAGTTACAATTAGCTATCTTTGATTATACAGAGTGAGAAGGAGAGATTGTACAATGTCAATCTTGGTTTGTTACATGCTCCTATACACACCAATGTATATATGAAATGCATGCACCCACCATTTTTTCAAACAATCATGTAGTTCAGTGTCTGTTGTAAATTTGCATCTTCAGATTGTCTGATGATTTATCTATAAGGAGAGGGAAGAGCAGCAGAAATATAATGCACTTCAAATCAAGACCATCTAGTTATATAAAGATGGCAGTAATTTCGATATACAACCAAACCAACCCCAGAAAAATGAATAAAACAATACTATCAAAGATAGTATTTTTTGAATTTCGTAATTTAAAATGTAAAGAAAAATCGAAATTCCTGTAAATTGGCATCTAAATGCCCAAAAAGGCCCCAGAAATTACGTGGTTTTCTTTGTTTTAGGTGTGTTTTAGTCCATAGATTTTGGTGCCTTGTGGCGCCCAGAAGGTTTTTCTAGAAAAAATTTATGAGGACCTTAGTAATGACTAGGGGGAGCATTACGTATAGTCCCACAATTTTTAAGACATATTTTTGCATCTAAGGGCTAATTTTTAGGAATTACGCGACTTTCTAGGTTTTCCGTCTGTATTAGCCCATGGATTTTGGTGTCTTGTGGTGCCCGAAAGGTTTTTTCTGAAAAAAGTTTATGAGGACCTCCGTAATGAGTTGAGGGAACATTACATATAATCCCACTATTTTAAGGCATATTTTTGCATATAGGGGCCAACTTTTTGGAATTAAGCAACTTTCTTAATTTTTCGTTTGTATTTGGAGTCTTGTGGCGCCTGAAAGGTTTAATAGAAAAAACTTTATGAGAGTTTCTGTAATGAGTTTGAAAGCATTACATATAGTCCCACCAATTTTTAAGACATATTTTTGCAATTAGGGGACAACTTTTAGGAATCACATGACTTCGTTAGTTTTTCGTGTGTTTTAACCTATGGATTTTGACGCCGATACATGCTTTATACAGGTGACAATAAGACTTTCCTATCAATAGCTGGGCTTGGGCTTATTCTGATTCACTTGCTATGACATTCATAGCATCAATTCCTTGCATCTATCCTATTAATAAGGTAATTTCTTATGATTTGATTAAATTTTGATGACACCTGATATTTATATATTGGTGAAACTTATTAGTACCACAAATATTTTTAAAAATGGTAAAAGAGAATCGGAAGATTTTCTGAAAAAACTTTATGAGGACCTCCGTAATGAGTTGGGAGAACATTACGTATAATCTCATCATTTTTAAGGCATATTTTTACATTTAACGACTAACTTTTAGTAATTACCCGACTTTCTTATTATTTTTTTGTGTATTAACCTGTGGATTTGACGCTTGAAAGATTTTTTAAAAAAATCTTTATGAGGACCTCCGAATGAGTTGGGTGAGCATTACGTATAGTATCACCATTTTTAAGGAATATTTTTGCATTTAGGGGCCAACATTTAGTAATTATGTGACTTTCTTGTTTTTCCGTGTGTATTAGCCTATGAATTTTGGCGTCTTATGACGCCCAGAAGTTTTTTTTTTTTGAATTTTTTTTATAAGGACCTCCATAACGAATTTGGGGAGCACTACATAAGTCCCACCATTTTAAGACATATTTTTGCATATAGGGGCCAACTTTTAGAAATTACGCAACTTTCTTGATTTATTGTGTGTATTAGCTCATGGATTTGACGCCTTGTAGTGCCCGAAAAGTTGTGAAAAAAACTTTATTGGGACCTCCGTACTGAATTGGCTGAACATTACGAATAGTCCCACCATTTTAAGACATATTTTTGCATTTAGGGGCCATCTTTCAAGAATTACGCGATTTTCTTGATTTTTCGTGTGTATTAACACATGAATTTTGGTACATTGTGGCCGTGGAAGATTTTTCTGAATTTTTTTATAAGAACCTCCATAATGAGTTGGAGGAGCATTACGTATAGTTTCATAATTTTTAAGGCATATTTTTGCATTTAGGGGCCACATTTTAAGAATTACGTGACTTTCTTTTTCTTTTTTTTTGTGTATTATTAGGCCATGAATTTTGGCGCGTTTTTCTAAAAAATTTGTATGAGGACCTCCGTAATGAATTGGGGGAACATCACGTATAGTCCCACCATTTTAAGGCATATTTTTGCATTTATGGGCTAACTTTTACAAGCCAACTTTAGTAATTATGTGATTTTCTTGATTTTTTGTATATATTAGCCCATTGATTTGGCGCCTCGAAGCACCCAATTTTTTTTTTTAAAAAAACTTTATGAGGACCTCCGTAATGAATTGGAGAAACGTTACGCAGAGTCCCATCATTTTTTCAGGCATATTTTTACATTTACAAGCCAACTTTTAGCAATTACGCGACTTTCTTATTTTTTCGAGTGTGTGCTAGTCCATGAATTTTTGGTGATATGTGATCCCGACTTATTTTTGGTTGAAATTTTTCATGGACATCCGTTACGACCTTATTAATGGTGTAAGTTGGTCCCAAGGGGCAAACAAATGCATTTTCAAGTTCAAATGAGCCCCAATGCGAAGAAAACTAAGTTTATTGATTTTTGTGTGTTATAGTCCATGAATTTTTGGTGATAAGTGAACCCGACTTGTTTTGGCTGAAATTTTTCATGCACATTGTTACGACCTTATTAATGGCGTGAGTTGGTCCAGAGGGGTAATTGTACAAATTTTCAAGTTCAAACGATTTCTAATGCGGGAAAAATCAAATTTACTAATTTTTGTATGCTATAGTTCATGGATTTTTGGTGACACATGATCCTGACTTCTTTTTGGCCAAATATTTCAATGAACGTCTATGACGACCTTATTAACGGCAAGAGTTGGTCCCGAGGGGCAAACAAACGTATTTTCAAGTTCAAACGAGCCCCAATGCGGGCAAAACCAAATTTACCTATTTTAGTGTGCTATATTCTATGGATTTTGGTAATACGTGATCCGAATTTGTTTTTGGCCAAAAACTTTCATGGACATCCGTTGTGACCCTATTAATGGCGTGAATTGGTTTCGAGAGACAAGCAGATGCATTTTCAAGTTCAAACAAGCCCCAATGTAGGAAAAACCAAATTTACCGATTTTTATGTGCTATATAGTCCATTATTTCTTAGTGATACGTGATCCCAATTAGTTTTTAGCCGAATTTTTTTATGGACGTCCATTACGATCTTATTAATTGCGTGATTTGGTGCCAATGGGCAAATAAACACATTTTTTAGTTCAAACGAGCCCAAATGTGGGAAAAAACCAAATTTAGCAATTTTTCGTGGCTATAGTCCATAGATTTTTTGTGATATGTGATCCCGACTTATTTTTTGTCAAAATTTTTCATGGACGTCTGTTACGACCTTATTAATGGCGTGAGTTGGTTCTGAGGAGCAAACAAATGCATTTTCATGTTCAAACGAGCTCCAATGCGGGAAAAACTAAACTTACTGATTTTCGTGTGCTATAATAGTCCATAAATTTTTGTGAATCGTGATCCTGTCTTTTTTTTGTCAAAATTTTTCGTCAAAATTTTTCATGGACGTCCGTTTTGACATTTTATTGGCGTGAGTTGGTCTCGTAAGGCAAACGAATAAATTTTCAAGTTCTAACGAGCCCCAATGTGAGAAAAAACAAAATTTATTGATTTTCGTATGTTATAGTCCATTAATTTTTGGTGATATGTGATCCCGACTTGATTTTGGCCGAAATGTTTCATGCACATATGTTACAACCTTATAAAAGGCGTGAGTCTGTCCCGAGGGGCAAACAGATGCATTTTCAAGTTCAAACGAGCCACAATGCGGCAAAAAAATAAATTTCCTGATTTTTATGTGCTATATTCCATGAGTTTTTGATGGTACGTGATCCAACTTTAAACCTTGCTAAAAGGTATACTTGTTGCCACTAAAAACATGTACAACTCGCCTCTAAAACCCAGCATTAGTGATAACATTTGTCGCTGCTAAAACCTATATCCGTCGTCACTAGAAAAAGTATTAGTGACAACATTTGTTGCCGCAAAAACCTATATAAGTCGCCACTAAAAATATGTACTAGTGACAATTGTTGTCGCCACTAAAATGTATAGAAGTCGCCACTAAAACCAGTATTTTACACATAAGTTGCCGCTACAAGATATATAAGTCGCCACGAGAAACCACTATTAGTGACAACATAAATCGCCGTAAAAGTTATATTTGTCGCCACTAAAAACCTCTATTAGTGAAAGCATAAGTCGCCGCTAAATGAATATGTCGCCACTAAAAAGCATAATTAGTGACAACATTTGTAGCCGCTAAAACATTAGTCGCCATCAAAAATCTGTATTGCTGACAACTGTTGTCGCTGCTAAAACCAATAGAAGTCGCCACGAAAAACCTCTATTAGTGACAACATAAGTGGCCATTAAAAGATATAAAAGTCAAGTCGCCACTAAAAATCTGTGTTAGTTACAACTTTTGTTGCCTAAAACATATAAGTCGCCACTAAAAAAAGTATTAGTGACAACATTTGTCGCCGCTAAAATATATATGTCGCCACGAAAAACTTCTATTAGACAACATAGGTCGCCGCTAAAAGATATACAAACATCCTTTGCCGCTGCAACTTTGCCGCTAAAACGGAAGAAGTCGCCACCTAAAAAAGGTACAGTGACAACTATTATCGCCGCGAAAAGTTATATTTGTCGCCACTAAAGAATAGTATTAGTGACAACAATATTTGCCGGTAAAACATATATTAGTCGCCATTCAAAACCTGAATTAGTGACAACAATTGTTGTCGCGAAAAAATATATTTGTGGCAACTTTAATCACCGCGAAAAGGTATATTTTTTACCACTAAAAACTTGCTTTAATGAGAACAATTATCGCCGCTAAAACATATATCAATCGCTACTAAAAGTTGTATTAGTTGCAACTTTAATCGCAACAAAAAATACATATGTCTCGACTAAAAACCAGCATTAGTCTCAAGAATTATTGCCGTAAAAGATATTTTAGTCGCTACTGACTTTATTAGTGGCAACACTAATTGCTGCTATAAAGTATGTTGTTGCCTTTAAAAGTAAGAATTATTACCAACTTTAGTCGCAGCTAAAAGATATACCGTAGCAAATTTGTCGCCACTTAAAGAAATTTTAATCGCCACTAAAATGTTGTATTATTATTAGATGATTTGGACATTTAGGGGTCAATCTACAAAATTTAGACAATTTGCTCTATTTTTCGTATGTATAAATCAGGAATTTAGAGTTTCGTGTATTCATTCATAAATTTTTCAAAATTATGCATCCATTGGTGATGACCTATTAAATGACACTTTCATTATTTTCAAAAAGTGTACATTACTTTTTTTTGGAGTTTGTGTTACCAAAATTTTTTAGTGTTTGTGTCACAAAATAGAAATTCACAACTGTCTCAATTTTTCGAATTATGTGTGACATACAGCATAAATTTTATGATTCATTGGTACCAACTTATCAAATGATTCTTTTCATTTCGAAAGAAGGACGTTGCTTCTTTTGGAGTTGGCGTCACATATCAGAATTTCAAACTTATCTCAATTTTTCAATGTTAGTCTATAAATTTCCAAAATATGTTTAGACCTAGACCTCAAACTTTGTGTCCCATTTCAGATGGCTTAACATATGATACTCATTGTTTTTTGATGGACTGTATGATACACAATTGTGGGACTATTAGTAACAACCTATTAAACGATACTCTTTATTTTTTTTGGATTTCAATCACGGAACAGAAATTTAACATTAACAGTCTATACATTATACTCTACATTTGCAACTATGGAGCTAAAATAACGACACGTTACCATACGTTGGAGGCAGGGAGTCTAAAGACACTTCTCACCTTTCAGTAACTATGAAAACAAATAATGTACACGTAAACATGTCAACCAACAAGGGCCAAAGTAACTATCAACATTATAAGGTTTGCTGAAACCAATCCTTCAAGTGTTGGTAAGACTTTTGTCTCCTTCAAAGACTTCTTTTAAATTCACCTGATGTTGAATGGTCAATGAAAGGATCTGCAAATCACGCCGCACAAAGAAATATTGCAAGTTGCTTACCTGTAAAATCGATCCCAAAGGCAAATAAGGTAAGATGGTAAAATCAAGAAAGGTTGACCTTAATTACTGTTCCAATCAAATCTGATAATGCTTCGACTTCGACAATTTATTCCTCCTCCAAGTCCAAGAGGGTGAAACTAAAATATTGAAAATGGGGAGAAAAGTGGATGATATCCATTAAAGCTGAAACTAAAATATTGATGAACAGTAACCAGAATGGTAACTAAAAGAAGAAATTTTGATGCACAATATGCAAAGGGAATATAAACCAAGCAGCTGCATCAAAGTATCATATCACAGAAAGAGTGTTTATTCTTCTTGTATTAATTTCTTTACCTCGGCTATTATCCTTCCATCAGAATCCAGCAGTGCTTCAAGTATAAATTTGCAGAACCAGAAAATTCATTTAATCCAGCAGTGCCTCAAGAATAATAGGGTCTGGTTGATAATTCAGCTCAACCTGCTCAACACTGGCATAAAGGAAGCAGAAGATAAAACACCGGGAAATAAGGAATTAGTTATCTTGGAAGGTACAAAGCACATAAAACTTCAAAAAACATTCACAAGAATGACAAGAAAAAAGAGCAGCAAACGAATGGATATAATATGATTATTTGAGGGATCAAAGTAACCAAACTATTCGGTGTATTATCCCAGGGATCAAAGTAACCAAACTATTCGGTGTATTATCCCAGGGATCAAAGCAACCAAACTATTCTGTGTATTATCCTCCCTGTGCTGAAGTTTGGGTTTCATCAGATTTTAGAGTTTCACCACCCCTACAAAGTTCACTTTAATATGCAGCAAGGATTTACAAGCTACCACAATAACTGTAGGTAATTGGAATAGAAGTAGATAACTTCTAAGATTACGAATCTGTCCCTTCCGTTAGTTATTGTACTAGATAACCACTTCACCTTAAAGTTGACAAGTTTACAAGGACTTCTCCAATATACACAACATGTGATTTAGCTTAACATTTAACAATAATTTCCATTTAACTGGTGATCCATTTTATGCTCACATACAATGATAATCACATACATATCTCTTTCTAAGCATCTGAAACCTCTCACTCTACATGACCTGCTTTTCTCTAACATCTTGTATTGCTGTCAGTGGCTTGGTTTACGGGTCTAAAATTGTCAAATCACCAATGTATTTTACCCCATTATTCTCAATCCTATTTAAGTAAATATTTTTATAATATTGATCACAATGTGTACAGTATATTCCAAAAAGTACAACATCCATGCGAAATATGATCCACTGCAAAGAGCAACCAATTATCTATCGACATCTATTAGGTGCTCCAAAAGGTTAAAGAATATAGATGATCCGTGAACTGCTTTGACTCCTTTAAACAACAGGATTTCTCTCTCCATATGGTCATAACGAGTGTCAAATGGACCAGCTCCTACACTATTTCTCCATCTGTTAGTTAGAGATATTATCTTTTAGCTTGAGATAAGATTTTAGCTATTAGTTTGAGGTATTTAATATTTTCCAAAGGTATGGAGTTATAATAGTCTTAAAGAGTTTTTACTAGTTTAGAAATCCCTACCCGAATAAGGTTTTATTATTTATCTTGTTTCATTAACTCAAAAAAAAAAGGACTTAACGAATAGTTTTTGGTGATATCTATGTGTTCCTATCTTATTCTTCTCTCATTCTCATACTTCTCTAATTTTCTCCCAATCCCACCTCCCTTCTCGTCCTGCATCAGCTGGATGCAAAGATATGCCAATATTTGATTGTTCTAACTTCTAACAAAAGAAACCATTCTGAGAATACTGTTTTTCCTGATTTAGCTATAAGACCTTAAAACTTCCATAGACTAATCAGTTTTCTCCTTTGTAGCTTCCAATGTGTTAGCTTATTCAAAAAATTACGGCACACATAAGAGGATATTATTAAGGTTCAAGAATAAAATGTCATGTTAAAAGTCAAAAAAAATACCGTTGCCGAAGTTTAAACATCCCGGTGCCTATCGTCATTGGTATGCCCATGATGATACATTCAGTTACTCCTTCTATCTTATCATCCCTTCCATTTACAGATGCATTAAACAGGTGGTCGGTTGTCTTCTCAAATGAAGCTAACATCAGTACGCTATCTTTCATTTTCTGAACACCATGTCTAGTTATTCCGAGGACTTCACCCTATGATAGTAACAAAGAATGTCATTAAGCTTGATACTTGGATATTAAAGACAACATGTTTTTGGATGAGGAAACTATTCCAGGAGAAGTACCTTGTATGTCATCAGATCTGCAAGAAGCATCATGTGCCGCAAGTCTATTGTCATTCCATGACTTGACATGGTATAATTAATCTCATCAATTATAGATACCCTTGCTGCTTCAATGCCTAGAGTATGCTGCACCTCCATTATATGATTGCTCTTTGTATAACGTCCATCAACTCCTTCAATGCCCATTACAGCAAGGAGACCGGTACTGCAGAAAGGAAAGAGCAGGTATCATGTAGAATTTCTATTTTATACCAACAGCTCATTGGAGCATGAAATCCAAGAGAAGAAAACCAAAAAACCAAGTTGCTGAAAACTGAATCAACACAGTAGAGTAGGATTGTAATTCTCTTTTACATTTCTTCACAGGATCCTTGAAACTATATCAGACAACATTATTTTGACAATATCGTTTTTATTATATGAGTCAGTAGTCCTCCAATTAACCTCTCAATGAGACAATAAAATACAGATTTTCAGCACGTTTTTAAAATCCTTTTATTTTTTCAAACGATCTTAACCGCAACAAACTGGTATTAAAAGCTCCAACTATGTTCTTGTGTGAAAAATTGCCATTTCATTGTTGCATTTCTCAAAAAAAATTGTTCCCTTAATACCTTATTTCCCGATTAAAAAAATAAATTTGAAGTTGTTCTTTATTTGATTGTCATAAAGTTACAGACCTAAATTGATAAAAAAATATTTTACACTTTTCCCCCTTTCTAACAACTTAAAATTTTAAATAGGGTTATAGGTGACACCCTTCAATATGGTATTAGAGCCTCAAGAAATTTGGTAGAGACCAATTAATTTTCATGTACCAGCCGACAGCATTATGCTGCAAGCATAGGCATAAAATATAACCTGTATTCTCCTCTTTTCATATATATTTTACATCATAGTTACATTTTAATATTTCAATTAGTTTGACATATTATTATGATATTGAGCTTATGTCTAAAATCATTAAAAAGTACACATAGATGCACTTGTAGCTCGCAAAGATTAAAAAATAACAAACAAAACAGCTTTACTGGATTTAATGTGTTTGTAGTCATTGACTAGTTAAATAGATTATTTTTGCAAATGACTACCAGTTTATTTTGATACATACAAGATTAGACAAATATCTAATGTTACAGTTATAAATAATTATTCTGCTGAGAAATACAGATATAAATAATTGAAGATAATCAAATTGGGGTGGGGAAGTGGGGGGTTATTTTCGATTTGAGTCTATCTTCGCCCAAGTAGGATATGTTTAAACTTGAACTCATGCTCATGGACAGACTTTGACCGTATATGATCTTGGGCCACCAATGAGAATATGAACGCCATCGTGCCCGGAAACGATTTGTCCGAAAAGGAGGTCACAAGGACTAAGATTTGCCCAAGTTCAATTCTACTTCACTCGTAAGCAACTGTTTAAAAAGGGGGTGTTGAATTCTCTGGATTAGTGTAATGGTTTCAATAGCTTAATTAGCCCTCTTAGGTTATTTTTTAACGTAAGAAATACAGAATAAGGCATGTGAAGTGAGATAACTTTAGAATCTCTATCATAAAAGAGAAATAAATTATGAGATGTTGAATGCATCTAGGAATACTGTAGAAGTTACAGACTTGCTAAACCAAACTGAGCACAACCTAATGATGTAGGACGTGGAAGAAGCTATACATAAAACTTACCCTTCAACAAGCAACTCATATGTTTCCCCTTTGACATCATTTTTACGATCTTTTTGTTGTTCTTTGTTCACCACAGCCCTTTGAACGGTAGTAATACCCTGACATCCCAAGAAGATTTACAAATGCAAGTCAACAGAGTAGTTCAGAATAAACTGAGTAATCCGTTCTCAACTGAAAAACCCACATATAAAATTAAATTAAAATCTTGATGATTGTCATACCTTCACAACAACAGCAGGCAGCTTATTTTTCAGCCGGTGCAGTTCAAAATGCAGTTTATCTTTATTAGCCTGAGGGAAAACTTCCAGCTTCCTGGGATTCAGAACTTTTATTTGCTGCAGAAAATAGGAAATTCACTCAACAAGATGTCATTGATTGATAAGCAGAAGCAGAAATAGAAACACAACTATCTTACATGTTCTTTCAATTTTATTTTTGAAGTCTGTAAAATTGATTGCTTGACAGTATAAGCATCAATACACAGTTGTGACACCTGAATTGTCTCCATATCAAGTGAAATAGCAATTGATGCTAATCGAGATGCCAACACAATCTTTACACTCTTTGCCACCTGCATACGAAATAAATTTGTATTCACAATGAACTTAGTTCAATGCCATTATGAGAGCTTTGCAAAATTTTCATAAATACAAGAAACTTACCTGCCCCAAAAGAGTTTTTTCAATACGGGCTTTAATCATCCTTGCTGCAGTTAAATTAGCAGCAGACAGAAGTTTTGTAGTAATAATAGGAGTAGTGATCTTTTTTGCTGCATTTATGATTTCTTTTATTCGAGGAACTCCAAGTGTAACATCTACCAAAGAGTTAAAGAAACAGGATGCTATGATAAAAGGTCAGTTAGACTAGCCAAAAACCATTTTGATGATATAAACTTAAGCTCCAAATAAACAAGGATACTCATGCTTGCAACTCCAGCAAAGTGAAAGGTTTTCAGTGTCATCTGTGTCCCAGGTTCCCCAATACTCTGAGCTCCAATTGCACCAATCGCAGTTCCAGCTTCTAGTCTTTTCAGGTGATACCGAGAGATGCACGTGTTGAGGAACACCTACAAACAAGCAAGGAAAATTAAAAATCCACACATATGCACAATGCTATTAGTAACTTTGTGATTCTGGAGAAAATTAAGCATTATCTTTTTTCTTTTAATACAAGTAAATGTTATCCCTTAGTTCCTTTTTCCCCTTTTTTCCTAATTTCCCATTGAAATTATTTCCTCAATGGAGTACTGCTAGTAATTCTTGTACCAGACAGATTTCATGTCTATTTTACATACTATAGCTTTGTTTAGTCATACTATTGGGGATTACAAAGAATCCCTCTGTGTTTCCAATTTAAATGACTTTGATTAGCACAACAGTTAATATAAGCAAACATTTTCATGTAATTACATGGAGGGAGCCCAAGTTACCTTTCTAAAAAAAACATGGAGGGAGCTAGGCTATTAAAATACTGATGGAACAGGTGGAATGTAAGATAAGTTTGAAGAAAATGTCACACATGTCACACATCAAAGTCAAGGAAGTAACCCCATTGCTCAAATTTACACGTCTCTCTTTTCTATTCTTGGCTTCCCTAAATATTTGACAAACTTCAACTAAACAGGTTCTTGTATATAAAATTCAAATTTGGAGAATTCATATTCCACAGGGTACTTGCTACCTCCCGCCAACACAAGTACTAGGTAACTTTGTTCACTAAGGCTTGAACAAATGGGAGTAAATCAACTAGTATTTTTGCCTCTACTGGGATTTGAACCTGAAACCTCATGATTCTCAATCCCACATCATTGGCCACTTGGTCACAGCCTTAGATGCAATTAGTTTCCTATTAAATTTGAGCTTTGATTTTTTTTTCATTGCAGAACTTACTTATTTTCAAAATTGAAACCAAAACACAAATTCATTCAAAAGAGGAGCATTTTCTGAAATAAAAACAAACAAGATCTAATTGGTTATCATCAAATAATTACTCTCATGATTCAGCTAATCTTGAATTTCAGCATTCGAGATTAAGCAAGATAGCCTGTTACATACTTCTGACCAATTAATTTGCTAACTTTCGATTGAAAATAAATTACTTTACTGTCTCATTTGATGCTATGTAATTCTTCTCAGTTATCAAAATTGTATCTCCTTTACAAAAACTATATTTTGAATGTGTAGAACTTTCATATTCCATTGTACATACTACATTTTTCATCATTCATGAGCACATAAAACTACTTAAAAAATAGTTCTTGAATCTATATGATCTACTCCCTCCATTTCAATTTGTTTGACTAGTTCCGACTTGGCATGAAGTTCAAGAACATAAAGAAGACTTCTGAATCTTGTGGTCTTAAACTAAAAATACGTAGAATATACCAAAATCTCATTCAATCATGTGGTCTTAATCATGTCATGTGGAAAGTTGAAACAAAAAGTTGCCAAAAAAAGGAAAGAGAAATTCTCTTTGAAATGGACTAAAAAGAAAAGTAAGACAAACAAATTGAAATTGAGTGAGACTTTTATCATAAGACTGGAATGTAAATAAAAATTCACTGCCACATATAATGTTTAGATCGAACTATATGAAGTTTCCACTAAGGAGCAACAAAGATTTAAGTGCCCGTTTGGATTGACTTATTTTAGGTGCTTTTAAGCCAAAATAGCTTTTAAGCAGTTTTGAAGTGTTTGGGTAAAGTTAAAAAGTGCTTATAAACACTTATTTTAAAGCCAAAATAACAAAAATAAGCCAAAAGTCATAAGTTAGGATTACTTATGGCTTCTGGCTTATAAGTCATAAGCCAAAAGCCAATCCAAACAGGCCCTAAGTCTTTCCTGTCCTTGTGTATTTTTATTTTGTCAACCAGAAAACATCTATCAAGTAATATAATACCAATAAGAATTACAGTCAAGCAGCAATAGAAAACACGTCATATTGAACTCCTATCAAAATAATAAGTAGCTTCCGAATAACTAGTTTGCATCATCCTCAATAACGACATAATTATAACAGAACTTCGTATCTTAAAGGATAACCAACAAAAATGAAGGACAGGTAAATCAAGTAGCAACTTTATTGTGGAAAACATCTATCAAGTAAGATAGTACCAATAAAAAATTTACAGTCAAGCAGTAATAGAAAACATGCATATTGAACTCCTATTAAAATAACAAATCATTTCTGAATAACTAGTTTGCATCATCCTCAATGACGGCACATTATAACAGAATTTCATATCTTAAAGGATAACCACTAAAAAATGAAGGAAAAGTAAATCAAGTAGGAACTTAATTGTTGGATGCAGTTTTGTCAGCAAACCACTTAATAGTTGGAGCAAGCAATTAGCCGAAAAAATTTTCTGCACAAGAAAAAAGGAACTTCCAAAGCTATTTACCTGTAGTTGCTTCTTAGTAATACCAGATATGTTTAACGCAATTTTTTCAAGATATCCACGGTCATCCCCTTCATACTGCTCTTCACCCAATAATAGGGATTCCCGTAAATTTTTCAAGGTTTCAGCTAAATTTTTAATCAAAAAATCAGACAGCGAAGCACGGAATGCCTCTGAGCACCCCCCTTCAGGAGTCATATCATGATATGAGAGCCTGTCATTGACTATTTCACAGATCTCTGAGTAAGACAAACTCTTCTCACCTCCAGGAGGACACGTTGCCTGTAAATAGAAATTATTATCAAAATTTCTAACAACTGATGTTTTATTAGGTTCTATTAAAATTAAAGTTCATACCTTAACCTTCATAAATAATCTGCTAAAGTTTAAAGGACGTCCTTTTTTCTCTTCCATCTGTGAAGGATCCATGCCATCATCACCATACATGAACTGAACTATACATGCGCTAGCATTTCGTACAGTGCTGTCATAATAAACAGCAAGGTCCTCTAAAGCTTTCATAAGTCGACGAGACATGTATCCGGTGTCAGCAGTTTTAACCTGTAGCAACCAAAATGGATGAACATTCAACACTAACAAAACTTTAGCCTTATACTTCAAAGAAAGACATCAGCAAGAATCTATAGAATCCTGTTGCATGCACTCTCATATTTGATACGAGTGTGTTAAGTATACGATATGGGTATAAGCAGTCTTTTTGTCAATTTTTTGGTGCAACTCAAAGGACTACACAGAGTATCCCATACTCATATCCTACCTGTTAATAGAAGTCGAGCAGATAAATGAAGAATTCAGATAAACAAATATTATATCCGAATAAGAAATAATAATACCACCAACAAATAAGTCGAAAGAGGAGGGAGATCCATACCGCCGTATCAACAAGGCCTTCTCTTCCTCCCATTGTGTGAAAAAAAAACTCAGTTGCTGACAGACCGTCAAAAAAGGAATGAGCCACAAACCCTTTAGCCTGGATCACAAACAGAACTGTACTCAGCATTCCGTAAGGGTACATATATGCATTTTCTAAAATTGAGTGCATAAGTCGCTGCAATAATTACTGTAAGCATCTCTTCCTTAAGAGAGGAAATAACTGCAATTGATGAATCTGAATGATTCATTTTAGAAGGATAAAACCAACACACTAAACAGAGTCAAACTAACTAGGATTTTAGTTTGGTTGGGGTGTAAGAGGTTGGAAGAGTGGACATAATGTTATTTTAATCCCACAAAATTTGATGGAAATAAAGAAATGGAACTTTTAAGTCTTTTGAAGTTAATTTATTACTCCCTCTGTTTCAAAAAGAATGATTCAATTTCCTTTTAAGTCTGTTTAAAAAAGAATGACCCATTTCCTTTTTTTGGCAACACTTTAACTTCAACTTTCCACATGGCATGTTTAAGGCCACAAGATTAAAAGGCAGTTTGGTACATTTGACATAACTTTAATTTAGAACCACAAGATTAAAAAGTCTTCTTTCTTTTCTTAAACTCCGTTCCAAGTCAAACTAGGTCATTCTTTATGAAACGGAGAAAGTAAATGTTTTAAGTGTTAAGGGCTAGAAATTAAAGTTTTAGAATATTTTAAGTGCTCCAAAAGTATGTACATCACTCTACATCATTAGCCAGATTCCCAAAAATTGAAGATGTATCCCCTATCCCATCATTGTAGGGCATCTATAAGACATTATTACTGATTCAAAATCAGTTAAATATCCTTGTTCACAACAAAATGAAAATCTTAACTTATGGCACTTGGCTTATTTTTGTTATATATTGGCTTAAAAACAAGTGTTTTAAGGGCTACTTATGAAACTGTAGAGGTGACAAAAAGTTTTTTCAACAAAAATGAGCGCATGTATGCAATGTATATGTAATATATTGATATTGTATAAATAGTTATGTAATATATATGTAATGTATAGATATTGTATAAATAGTATATAACCGTGTATGTATATGATGTATAACTATGTATCAGACATGTATAAACCCATATACGCTGCTTATACAATATTTACACACATATTGAGATTCAGTTTTAATACTTACTCGAGGAAAAACAAGAATCTAAGCGTGGGGAGGTGATGTTCGGGCAAAAATACATATATTTAGTCATTATTTACTCACATTTTAGTACTTTTAATCGTCTTATGAGTATTGATTATATTACTTTGTGCTTAATAATATATTTTAATGTGTAGGAATAAAGCAATATGAAGATGAAGAGATTTGGAACATGATTGAATAAAAAGTGAAAAGAAAAAAGAAAGAACACCATGCACAGATCTTTCTTTCTCTCGCAAGAACACCAAAGCCTTAGTTTGTCATCAAAAAAAACCTCCTTTACTAAGGCTCACACGTCAACTCCATTTTGCGCTTAAAGCCCCAATAGAAGTCTAACTAATGGAAAGTGCCTATAAATTAGTTCCAAGAAAGCAGACGTGAAACCTCGAGCGCTTTTTAGAGCTTTTTGCTTTTGACAAACATCGGTTACATGTTATGACTCATAAGTTCAATACCATGACAATTTGCACAACTTTTAGGGTCTCCTTTGGTTTTATAATTGAAACAATGGGAACTCTTACTCCACTCACCAATCATCCAATTACTTCTCAATGTAGCATTATATTAGCTTGGTAAGTCATCCCACTCCAACCTCACCAAGACGCTTCCAACCCTCTATACCATCTGGACCACAAGCTTTTCTTATCCTCATATTTTTCATGGCATCCTTACCTCTCGCATCTCTTGTAATTATTACCTGGACCACCTAAGGCTTTGTGATGTGGTTGATACAACCCTAAAGAACCTTCCTACTCACTGCCTTGCATAATAAAGTATTTTTCCTTCTCTCAAGTCTCAACCCACTCATACCAAGCTTCTGTGTCATTAATGTTTTATGTAATGTCATACAACCTATTCCAACCAATGAAGTAGATTCTCTCCATCATTATATCTCACTTTTTAACCGATCACTTAATTAAATGATTGCATAAAAATAAAGAAAGATCAAATCTGAAAATCAATGTCTTACCGGAATACTACAAAGAAGTTGGAAGTCTTGGTTCGACAACAATAAATAGGTGTCTTATATAAATTAATCCCCATCAAAGTATCAGCTGCTTCTCTCTATTTTTAGTATCATCCATACTAAACCTAAGTAAGCCCAACCATTTCTCAATTTGTCCCCCTCCTTCCCCAAATTCTGGAACCAAACGTCAAGCACCACAATACCACTTAAACCTACATGCAATGGCTTATCAAAGGACATAATCTGGGATCTCATTGTAGAAACAGCAGTAACAATCACACTGCAGAACACGATAAATGTGCCTAGTCCCTAGGATGTTTCCCCATCCGAGGAAATGATGTTCTCCCCCACAACAGATGTCAACCATCACAGAACATGTTCCTTTGTCAAATTGCAGAATCAACATTATGTGTTTAAAAGCTGATATTTATCCACTTTTATAGGTTTCAAAATAACTACAATATACAAGAAGTGTGCAGGAATGAATGAATAGATAGACCAATAGTCAACGAGTGGCAGTGGCAGTTGTCAAGTTGCATGGGTGGAATAGACGGACAATTGGTCACTATCACTATCTGCTAAATGCATATCTCACCTAAGGCATTCAGGCAATCATTTAATAGTATATGTACAACAATCGATGTGAATGAGAAACACCTGTAACATGTTGTCCGTTGCATTACTAAAGATTTAGACAAGGAACCATCATAATTGTATCAGCAATACATTGATGCAGCTAAATTAATTGAATTGAGATGGTTAATACAAAGAAGAAAGTAAAGAAGGATTACACAGTTAGGACAGGAATAGGAGGATGCTCTCAGCAACCCCACCTACTACTAGTACAAGTAGGGTAGGTGTATAAGGAAAGACCTTGAGTTCTTCTCAAAGAGCAAATGACTAATGATCCAGTGCATAACAAAAAACAAAAATGTAGCATGAAGTACTCACAGCTGGAAATTTTGATTTGAAGGGAAAATGCGGAAGACTTCGATCTATGAATCCATCAGGAGCACGACGGCCACCAACAGACTGCTGACCAACACATGCAATCATCTGGCTTATGTTAATCGGGGATCCTTTTGAACCACACTGTGACATGATCAGAGGACTATTCCTCCAGTCTAGTGCTTTCATACAAATCTGTCAAAAAAAAATTGATATTCAGGCAAATTTGTTCCACCTTCCCATATCAGAATGTGATCAAAATTATTCTTAAACATCACAAAAACATTACTTCTGGGAGAGAAAGGTTCAAGAGGAAAGAAAGAGACTTAAAAGAAGCATGTCTACTAACTCCCAAAATTAGATGCCAAATGACCACTCAATTTATTTTTGCAAAGATTGGTGGGACCATAAAACGACAACTTGCAGAGAAGAAGATTCTCATTACAAGTTGGCACTGTCACTGGCTGGGCTCTCTTTTCTCCAGGTGAAGGAGAAGAACATAATGTAAGATCTTAGACTGGTTTATGCAATTTGGCAAGGGTTTGTTCCAATGGCCCCCAACCCCAAATTCAAATAAACACATATATTTTCTAAAATGAGCTTGAATGCACCAAACTCTCCATCATATTCAATAAATAGGGGTTTCCATGGCTTCAATATTGCTCATATTGAACAGAAGAAACTTGAATAAAAAGAATGACAACATGGATAGGGTATTTTCTTTTACTTATCGAATGAGGACTTGGCAATGTCAGGGAGATCAGGGTTTAACTAGAAGATTTTGACTGGTTGTGGGAACAATTAATTAGAATTCAGGCATTCCACAATGAAGACGGAAAATGAAAAGAAAGGGCTACTAAGGCTATAATCAACAGTTGAAAACAATCTGTAATTGAACTTTAGAAGCTGGAAAAGAGCTATCCTGCCATAATTGGCCATCAAAGATTATAGAGGGAAGCATCCTACGAGTGCAAATATACAAAGTGGAGGGAAAATGGGTAACTGAACCTGAATAGCATAAGATGTTAGGAAAAGATGGAAGCCCCTTAGTAGCCAGATGAGGTTAAGAATCTAATGCAGCAAATAGACAACAATCTGAAAGAAGACTGGCAAAGAGGTGCAAATAAACAAGGGAAACATAAGCTCTTAGGACAGTAGATTTAGAAGAGGCTGATCTTGAGGATTATATTTAAATTATGCCCCTGGGTTTTGACGGCTTTGGTGCATATAGATTGCCTTACACTTTACTACTCCTAGGTAACAGATGAATTGAACTGTAACATCATCAGATATGGTTTATGCAAATTGGCTTACGGTGTTCCATTTGAGTTGCTATTACATGATCAGCAATTCATCAGCAGCCAAGAGTGACTCTTTTCCTTCTATGATTACTGTTCTAAGTACACAAGTTTAGCACCTAGCCTTGAAGTGTTAAATGTTTGAAGATTGTGGCTAAGCTCACGTTATCCATGTTTTACCTCCTTATATCTGTCAGGGGAACTAGGAAGAGATCAGGAGTTAGGAAGGTTCTACTAGCACAAAAGAGTTTACAAGCAATATACCTGTCTTGGATAGATACAAGCCCTACAGGAGAAGATGTTTAGAGGAAACTAGCAGCACATGAAAATATACATTGTTCTTACTTTTCCTATGTCGTCACGAACTTTATTCAACGACATAGTTACTTCAGCCTCCAGAGTCTGTGCAGCATCACAACCAGGTTGCACAGCAAGCTTTCCTTCATTAAATTGTGTAATACAATCCTCGCATTTCTTGTAATTTCGATGAATTTCCCCTTGTTTTTGCTTAACTAAGTTTTCCCCAGGTGTGACATCATCAATCCCTATGGAAAATCCATGATTTCCAATCCACCGAGCACTAGCAAGACATGAACAGTGAAAAGGTCAGTGTTTTTTAAAAAATGAAAAGCGCAGCAAAACGACAAGGTCCATGGTGCTTGAAGTGAAAAGAGAGAACTGAAAGTGCGCTTCTTTGAAGTAAGCATACAATCTGAAAATTCAAAAATACCAACTGCCTATTAAGGGGTCGTTTGGTTGGGAACAAGTTATCCAAGGATTAGTTATCCTGGGGTTAGCTATCCTGGGATAACTTATCCCATCACTATGATATAAATGGTGGGATAAGTTATCCCAAACAAGGCAACCAAACAAGATACAAAATTTTTATCCCATCACTATTTATTTTTATCCCTCACACCAAACGACCCCTTAGTGCTAGAATAGTCAATTTGCAATCAGAATAACTACAGCATCCAATATCAGAGGAAAAGACTTTAGAAAGCTTAAATAGTAAAAAATCACTAAAAGGGCGAAAGTTTTCCTTCACCTACTATAACCAAATGGCAACAAAGAAAAAAAAACCAACTCCATGCAGAACCAACTCCAAGTAATAAGAACATGAAGTGTGGAAGTTGAACCGAGTCGATGAAAAATTGAAAGCCTCTAATCATTTATTTCATCCAAAAGTCTGAGGACCAGCTACAAAGATGAAGTATGAAGTATGCTCCTTTAATGACAGCTTAAAAAAGAAACTTCAGTTGACAACAAATGCAGAAGGAAATGGCTGATCTGAATCTAATTAACGCACCTCAACTTTGCAAGACGATTCATGCATGTTGCAGCAGCATGGGACTTGTAGTCTCTCAACAGAACAGAGTATAGACCATCCTTATTTCCATTTCCTGTCGTCATCTCACACAAATAACAACTACCGTTATCTCATTGTTTCTTACGGTCTTAAAATACAAAAAGAACAGACCATAAATCAAAAGGACAATACACATAAAACTTCCAATATAATCAATCAAAGAAGAAAAGACTCAAGGCTGTGCTGTACTACCTGTAACATCAGTACATAAGCAGGTGTTCTTTTACATTCTACTCATATCAAAACAAAATAAAGAAGTCAATTCAGCATAATTAGACATGAGATCTTGAAACAACATAAGAAAAACATTTTGCGCGCTTACAAGTAAATATATGAATGATCTCCTTTTTTATGTGGTAAATTATTTTATTAATGTTGGGGGAACCTTCATTTACAAGAAGTTTAACATAAAATAGAGAAACCTACACCAAGATATGATTCTCCACAAAAATCGCCCACTCATATATACAAACACGAACCTCATGGGTGCACCAAAAAGAAACTTTAGACAAGAGCCTATTCCTCGCATGTAAAAACTCACTCTTCACCCCTTCAAACGTTCTCCTATACCTCTCCCTCCACACAACCCAGATAAGACCTAATGGGCTACATCTCATGACTTGGGTCTTCTCTTTCTCCCTTTGAATGACCTCCGTCTCCTGGGATGCAAAAGAGTTTAAGAGATGAACAACAAGATGCATGAAAACGGATTGTAGGTTTGGCCAAGATTGAAGACTAGACGAATGCAGGAGTCCATAGATTGATAATTCACCATTATGAACGGTTGTGGCTGTGATCAAACAAAAGTTGTTAAATCCAAAATGTCCAATTCACTTACTTTAAAGAAAAAAGCCCCTTACCTCCAAGTACTATAATCTTACATGAGAATTACTAAGAAGATTGAGCAAGAATGTTCTAGGCAAATAATATGGTGAAAGCAGTAAGGAGTTTAGACCAAAGCGACAGTCCCCGTATATAACGATCTTATCCAGTCTAGCCATACACAAGGAGTTTGAATATTTTTTCAAGTACTTCAGCAATCCAATGTAAGTTCTATAAATTAATCAAACTAAAATCATATCTTCAAATTAAATGGGATTAGATCCCATATGGTTGATACCTAATAAACCATAACCACCATAAAATGTTAAAAGGGAAAAAGGCAACTAATTTACCATTTATTGCCCCTATCACTGATGTGGTTTCTCATTATTCACCATCTCCATCCATTCCCCCAACCCTCTAACACCATGTCCAATCACCTTTGCATCAGCATATTTTTGGTTATATCCCTTCCACCCCACTTCCATGATGAGAAGACTTGTCCCTCATGTGCCTTGCTCCCTCATGACAGAGGAAACCCCCCTACTCCGGATTATTTTCATTTTTACTGTCCTGTGACTATTTCTTTAATCTTACTAGTGCTATTTATCCTCCCAAAGCAGTAGCAGTTACTTTTTTCTACTTGCCTGATATTTTGTTACCCTTCATAGATTTTATTCGAAACCGGTTCTTCCTTTCCTTATTTATTTTTTGATAAGTGAATAATATTTCATTAATATAATATCAAAATGGTGTAAAAGTATGTACGAAGTGCATAAGTAGCTCAACAATCATATAGAACTTATCTGAAATCATCTATACATAAGCAACAGAAGACATATTATACTTCTTACATCCTCATGCTATTTCAAACACCTCATGCTATTTCAAACAATCTTATTTTATTGTTCTGGAATATACACAGTGGTATGGTATTTTAAGCCATCATTCTTTGTAGCCAATTTTCTACAATCTCCAATTTGTGAATGCCCTCCCATACAGTCTTCAGCAACTTCCATTAAATATTAAGCATTGAAAATTTCTTAGCTGAGCAGTGAACCTGCAACTCATTAGAAGATGAACAATTTCTTGATTCTTCTTTATACTCCTTATGTAAACAACTTTCTTATTTTCAAGTTATTCCTTGTGAGAACAAAAAAAAATTGGTGCCTGAGCATTTGCTTTCTTCCAATCTCCTAGTAGAATTTTTTTATTTTAGAAGTCTTCATCCCTTTCCCCGTCACCCTCGTGTCTACCCTTACTGGTTATTCATAAAGCTTATTTAGGAATTCCTTCACTTCCTCCTATTTATAATACCAGAGAGTCCTCTAGCAGTAAACTCCCAAAACAATTCCCCTAGCCCTCCATAAAAAATCACCAATATAATTCCATGCTAAACACCTACATGAGTGCCTCTTTCAGGGCTTTTTTTTTTTTTTTTTTTTTTGCACTGCAAGTCCTGTCAAAAAATACTCTTTCACCATTATTTACGGTATGTCGTATTTGCTCTGTGAAACCATTTCTTCCTTACGCAATCCCTTTTGACACACCCACTCCATACAATTGCCTTGCTTCTCATTAAACCATCTACACTTGGCTCCTCTATAGTAAATCATCACCCCTTTTCGTTCTTCTCTTCCCAGGTATCTCTACAACTACTTCCCTAACAATGTCACATTGAATATAGATATTCTTCATGTCTCTAAAACCCCTTCCTTGTAGAAAAAATTACTATTTTACAAGATACTAGAGGAAAACATTTCCCCCATTTTCTTTTTAAAAAGGGACTTCCATTATCTTGCACAACCTTGTTTTTTCTCTATAAAGTAAAATTTTATTAAAAAAGTACCAAGGTACAAAAAGGTACATCAAAGACCAACCAGACAACATCTTTAGGAACATCCTGTTACATATTTCCTGGAGTTCCCAGAAATTTCAACCTTGGTTTTGTTATGAAGAAATAAACTTTTTTGAAACCTCCAGGCCATTCATTACATGTATGATGATGATAAACTTACAATGTAGGAAAACGGAAAGACAACAGGAGTTTTTGAGGGTAATCCTGATGGTTTCCTGTAAATTTAAGGTAGAGCATTTTTTTTTTGCCCGTAAATGACGAGCTTAATGATGATCCAACCCATATGATATATGTGATGGAAAATCAATGGCAAAGAAAACTTACCTAAAATTTGTTTTAAAATGTAAGTAGGAGCTAATGTTTATCCCAAGACATTAGCAATTGGCTATGTTGTAAAACAATTCAAATGTCCCCAAAAGAAGATTGATAAAAATAGAATTATCTATAATCCAATCATGCATATAATTTTAAATCTTGGGACAATGTCTAAGGTACTACCAAGCGACATATGAGCATTTGATTGGATTAAGAAGATGAAATGCTTTGCAGGTGAAGCCACCAACAGATTCAATTTCAGGAGCAAATATATTGAAATATCATAAATTAGAGATAAGTATAGAGTGGGTTAGGGGAGCTTCCCCACCATGGTCAAGCCCACTCCATTGTGGTAATCCTATATTAAAATTTCCAACCCGACTTGTTTCACCATGTCCCCACTTTTCTCCCCAAAAGAAGATTTTTTTACTATCTTTTGCCATATTAATATTTTATTCATTTCTTTCGTCACTGCATCACAAAGTTTTTCCAACATACTTCACCCCAGATGCAATGGAACAAAAAAGAACTTAAAATTGTGTTGTGTATTTCCCATGAAAGCATTTGTTTGTTCATTTCAATTGCTGGTATCAACTGGATTCTCCCCCAGAGTGTCAAAGAAGTAGTGGGAAGTTGGAGTCCTGGAGAAGTTGATAGCCCCATCAAGAAGACCTGGCAGATGATTCTATGATGTATTTTTTGGTGTAATTGAAATGAAAGGATCTTAGGTGTTTTGATGGTATCTCAACTCCAATTAGCAGTTTGAAATCCTTTTGCCTTATTAACCTCTTCTATTGGAGCAATTCATCCCTTGTTAATGATATATTACCCCTCTTAGATTTCATTAGCTCCCTCAATATGGCTAAGTGATCATTCTTTTGCTTGTGGCTAACTCCCTGATTAAACTGTTTTTGTTCTCAGGAGTTAACCATATTTTTGTGTATGTAACTTGGATCTCCTTGATGCCTTTCAAATACAACATCTTACTTCATCAAAAAAAACAAATCCCAAATGTACTCAGGAGGATCAACAGAACCAAATTATTTAGTAAATAACAAGAAAATCATGTCAGTTTCAACAAGGGGGCACTAAAGGTAAACTCACCTAGTGTAGCCTTCCCGAGCTGCCCGCTGATCAGTTCGCTATTACGGAAATAAACAAATCCATCACTTGGGCACATTGTTTCCCCTTTCCCACTGTAACTCTTTTCTGTGACTGTTAGATTTACATAGACTCTCATCTTTGAATACGGACGCAGTAGCATATGGAAAAGTTGTTTCCCAGTCCAAAGCTCAACCGGCTGTAAAAGGCCACCTCAGTCAATTGAAGATCCAAAGACAAGACAGGCAGTAAATTCTACTGGCTTTAGCATTTCACAAAAAGATGGAAACAGAACTCAATGAATACCAATAACAACACCCTGTGTAATCCCATAAGTGGGGTTTGGGGAGGGTGGGTGTACGCAGATCTTACCCCTACCTTGGGTGAGGTTAGAGAGGTTATTGCCGATAACACCCTCAGCTCAAGAAAAGTATTTACAAACAGGCTTGAACAATACAACAGTAAAAAATTAAGATGAAAAAGAACTCGATAAATACCACCAACTAATTAAAAAAAGGAATGTGCAGTGATTTTGGTTAGTGTTAATATCCATATTCCATTTCAAATCAAATATCTAGGAAGAGAGATGACAGGCCAAAAGGCCTCAAAGATAAAAAATTCAATCAAATGATATTTTTTCAATTTTAGCACAATTAACACAAAAGAGGGTCAAATGTGGCAACAGCCCTATTCACTTACTCTATGTTGCCTAAAGAATTAAATAAGAAGGGAAATAAAGAAAATAAGGAAAGAAATTGTTGAAGCAACTTAACTCGCCCTCATCCTATACATAGGCACTTCCCTCCATAACAACACCCCGATAACCCCTGTTCCCTTTTCTTTCTCTCAATTACACACTTATCTACTACTTGACCTAACAAACTGTGTGAGAGAGAGAGAATAAGGGGGAAGAAAGTATGGTCATATATGGACTATTTCACCCACAAATTCTGCCACCAACATGCCCTCATGAGACAGAATTAAAAATAACTAAATCCAGAGTATTCTTTTTTTTACAAAGGCCTCATCTTCACTAACAGACGGAAAGAGGTGCCAACACATACTTGCAAAAGAAAAAAAGTGGATATCAGCTTATGGTGTGGGTATGAAAGCTCCATAACCAGCAAAAATACCTAAAAGGTTGTTGCCATAATGTAATAATGCAGGTTCCCATATGCTTAACATTTGTGAAATGCACTTTCCCAGAGAGTATTTCTTTATTAATTTATTCTTCACAACCTCTGTAGTTCAATGTTGAATCTGTGCAATTGCTACTTATGGATTTTTCAAAAATCTGCCTGAACATTTCCCCGGCTTGTAAAGCCATATATCTGTCTGACCAATCATCAAGCAAGCTAGAGACATGAAAGGAGCACATAGAGGAATAGAACGAGGATCACAGAAAAGAGAGTTGTTTGAAAACAAGAACTTCATCAATCAGGCAACAAACGGAAGTAAAAGTTCACGCTCTTTTGAGGTTTAACCAAACCTTAATAAATGCTGGAGATGGTAAATCTGTAGGATCCATTGCGTCGCCCATATATGAACAAATAAGTGAAAAGGAAGCACGGTTATAGAATGTGTCCTTCCTTGTAATGAGAAAAGAAGACGTCAGAAAATCCTGGGTGGAAGCAACCAAAATTTCTCCACTCTTCGGAGTGCATAAATTGTTTTGAACCTGCATTTTCATCACAAACACATAAAGGAGAAAACTAGCATGTAAACAAGTAAAGACAAGTTCGGTATTTCTTCATAGCCTGCTTTGGTCACAGTAGAGGACAGACTGACACAATTTCTGCCACATTTTTGCAACTAGATATCATTAAAAAGATGAGAGTTTGAAGGATTTGCTTTTCAGGTTTCCTGTAATAACTTTCAGAAACTTCCAAACCGAAATGTAATACATATTAGTAAAGCATAGATGAAGAAACCTTGACCTCGCTTGGAAAGCCTTAAGCAAAAATCTCAATAAAGGAACAGAAGAGAAGATGCTTCACTGGAATAATAAAGAAGCAACCGAAATCCCTCCCCTCAATCTTGTAACATATGCCTATAGAATCTGTTGGTTCTTCCCAGAGTTTATACTTTTTTCCAATTTATGCGGCTACCTTACCATTTAGGGAGTCAAAGAGGTTGCTAATTAAACATGCTTCTCTTAAATATTTTCTGAATATTTTGAATTGTTTACTATCATGACTTATAGTATTTTTAATGAAGTTTTCAACTATGTAAATTTAATTCCAAAAATTAATGAATCTATGTTCGAATTAACGCCAAAAATCAAGTACTTTGACAATGGTACCTCTAACTTTTCCACATAAAGTTAAATGGTGGGAGTACTTTATAATGTACATAAAATAAAATCGAAAACTATAGTATACCAAGCAAATTATTTCTTTTAAATTTGAATACAAGTGAATCGATTGGATAGTATTGACCATATTTCTGTATTAGTCCACTTCTCCTCAACACATCAAATGTTTACCCTCACAATGAACTAGGATGTGGACTTTCTCAACTGGACTTCTCTTTCACACATAACTATAATTTCAAACCTTTGTCTAGCTAACTCAAAACACTAACACTTTACTTCTTATCCACATATGTCAAGTAAAGATGGACGAAGCAGTAAACTTACCCCCATTAACATAAGAGCCTCTGTCCTCGCCTCTTCTGTTTGCGGCACATGCATATTCATCTCATCACCATCAAAATCGGCATTATAAGGGTTGCATACAGATTCATTAAATCTCAATGTGCGCCATGGCATTATCCTTGCCTGCCAGAAAAAATAAAAAATTATAATTTGAAGATAGAATTATCCAAAGGCTCTCCACTGCCTGGACATGAGTCAACAAAATATTCATTCATGCATTTCGATCAAATAATAGTTACCCGATGAGACATGATTGACATTCTATGCAGACTTGGCTGTCTGTTAAACAGGACTATATCTCCATCTTCTAGATGTCGATCAACAATATAACCAAATTTCAATTCATCAGCATGACGCTTTCTAGAAGCGAACATCAACGATCTGCATTATAGAATTAAGATAAGACTTCAGAAGATTTATGCATGCGATTTACATGAAGGGTTGAAAAAAGTACAGTTCTTACATCTCAGATCCATCAGGATGCCTGATAAACTTCGCACCAGGATACTTATTTGGTCCATTACGAACACATTGCCTCAACTTCTCTATATTGTGCTGGGAAACTCGCTCAGGATATGTTAAAATTTGAGCCATCAGTATTGGAATGGCAACCTGCATATGCATTTGTGATTCTCCCTTCACAGTCAAATTAAATGATTAATATTGATCACACACTAGTTCCATGTCAGACCTCTGTAATTTTCAAATTTGGATCAGGAGATATAACAGTTCGGCCCGTATATTCCACACGCTTTCCTGAGAGATTTCCACGGAATCGTCCCTGCTTTCCTTTAAGACGTTGAGTGAAACCACTCAATGGTCTCTGAGCTTGCATATGTAGAGGCACTCCACGAACATCACTGTTTATATATTGTGCAACTTCCATTTGCAGATCAATCCAAAGATTCTATATCAATGTTGTAACATCGAGTAAGCTAAAATAGAAGTCTGGGTTGCATTAATAGACAGAAAATATCTGGTCAACATGCATCAGCAAATTGACAATAATCGATGCACAAAGCATAAAATTCAAATAGCCCTGATGTTTGGAAAAACCCTGACTGTTACACACCTTGAGTGTGGCCTAAATGAACTTTTACTGGCATATATCTCTCACAAGAAAGCTCACACCAAAACATTCAGTAACTATATCAAACCAATGTCAAAAAGTTCAAAGATCATTTTCTAGCGCTTCACCAGGGAACACACAGTTTAGTGAGATTGATATCTAGACTCAAGTGATTGATATCATGAAGGGAACAAGCACATATTTCAAAAGGATATAAATGGGTGACGTAGTGCTGAGATTTAGCAGAACTAACAGGACTGCAAGACAAATTGAGTCAAATCGCTATTACAGAAGTTATATTTTCAAAACCCTACACTATCCTAGCCATTTAATCTTGAAGAGACAGTAATTTGCAATGGTGTATGCAAATACCAAGAATTAACAGTAGCACAAGCTTTTTCCATTTCAACAGTAAAAAAAATTATTTGATAAATAATTTACCTAACATGGGTTAAAAATCTACTGTAGTAGCTCTCTCCACAGGTATAATATGGATCAATTATCTGATTCATATAAAGGAGGTAAGAAGGTCAATTTGGACGGGAGAATGTAATCCATTTTTTTATATATAGAAATGGGAGAATGTAATCCATTTTTTATATATAAAAATGGGAGAATGTATTTCTAGTATTAATACAAAAGGGCTAGAATTTTATCTGCTAAGCCAGAGAGTACAAAAGGACCAACCCAAAGGTGCAGAAGCGCATAATGTATGAAAGAATTCCCATCAGTTGTAATGTACATGCTATTGCATCCTAAATCTTAAAGAATGCGTCTAAATTGAAAATAAATTTATCAGTTGGTTCTTTTCAACCGTGGGAAAAAGCTGATGATAGAAAATAACACACAGCAATTACAACCTGATAATGAGTTGACAGAAATGGCAAGGCGAAAATGAGGTGACCACAAGAAAAAACAGAAATTTGCAACCCGCAACTAACAACTGCCACTGCTTGGATGTCCAAGAATAAACTTCCAATTTTTACACTCTTGGTTTCTTAACAAGATTGCATCTTTTTCACTACCTTTCCTCTACAACCCCATACCTTGAGATGATCTCCCAGATATTCCACTTCGAGTTACTAAGTAGAGGTCTTCTACTATTCTGATTGAGGTACAACCCCTGGGGCAGCTTTACGCAGTTCAAACATAAACAATAATGCATATTCCACCAACTTTTTTGAAGATCGTGAATTGCTTCATCTAGTTTGCTAAAGAAGGACTACTTAAATTATTTAGGTAGCCCTGTAACACAAACATGTGGGTCTAATTCTTTTGCTTGGACCTTGACATGATGTGCTGCCAGTATATGACCCCAAGTATTGAGGGTGAAAGAACCGGTAAATCCAACCTAAAACCTAAAATCAAGTGAAGTGACCCTAAGACCTTTAAATCCCCATTGGATGCCCTTATTTATCAGATGTGAGGCTCTATATACCTCACACACAACTCAGTTTTTGAGGTTCACAAGTGGACTTGAATGTGGACCTACAAATGAGGAAACATGAAATGTTAAGGCTTCAAGACAAGGTGAGAAAATGTGTCATTGTCTTTATATAAGTTTGGACAATTCTCACATTAGTAGTTAAATTTTGGGTTGAATTACGCCCCAAGCTCCATTGTCTTCCCTTGGTGTAAAGATCAGCCCCATTCCTGTTGATGGGTTTCCAGTGTTGGGCCCACATTATTTTATAAACAGTTCAAATGTCCAATCCTGGGCATGCCCGGGGGAGGGGGTGTTAAGAGTGCTACACATTTGTGAGGGAATTTGTTCTTTGTCTTCATATATGTGGCATGTACAATCTTCGTTGGATGAATTAGTTTTGGGGGTTAAATTAGATCCAAGGTAAATTTTCTACACGACCAACAAAGACGGGCTCAGATACCACATCAAAGACCTAAGCGTTTAACTGAAACCTTCATGCAGAGGGTTAAGTGGCCCATAATATTAATAAACTTTCTCCGGATGCTCTAATATCTACGACGGGATTTTATACAACTCTAAAACATCAATATGAACTGTGAGTAATTGAGATTCCTGTTAACACTCTAAACAATACTTGTTGCAAACTCAACGGAGACAAAAAACACTGGGTGATTCTTTTCATCTGTCATAGCCTTGGTGGACAAAGTTACCTAGAACTTCTTGTTGGTGGGAGGTGGTAGGTATCTCGTTGAATTAGTCGAGGTGGGCGAAGGCTAGCCTGGACACCACGGTCATCCAAATAAAAAAACAATACTTGTTGCAAGAAAAACCAAACACGCATAGACACCCACAATTATGGAAAGGGAGTTGCAATAATATTAGGCTCCTCAACATCACTTTTAAGAAAAATAGACTCCTAAAATGTCTCCTATGTGACATAAAATATTTTGGCAAAGAGTAAAATACAGTAGATATCAAAATATGCCTAATACTTCTCATCAAGTACACAATTCAACTATAACATAAAAGAAATGCAACACATTAAATATGAAGTCCAGGAGAAACATGCTAAATATTCCATCTAATTAACAATCAAAAAAAAGTTACAAAAAGATGATAACTGAGAACACCGGATCATTAACTTTCAAAAAGAGCAGGAAGTCACACTGAATCATTAACTTTCAAAAAGAGCAGGAAGTCAACCAAAACTTACCAGACTCTTAACAGGACTGGAATCAGACATCTCTTGATGAAGACTGGCATTTGCTTGAATAATGCGCTTAAGCCTCTCCGTGATGTCATTCTCATTGCTGCAACAAGCAACTAAACAACTTCAGGGAGTTGTCAAAAGTATTTGAATATTAATGTGAAAGATAATAGCACAGCAAATACAAAGCCAGGCTTCAAGTGGTAATTGAGCATCTATCAGAATATCAATGTGTCAATCATGTAAAGCTACAAAAGAAGAAGAGTATTGATGACAATCTCAGGGATTGAGGTTTCATAGAATAAAAACTATTGAGCTAATACAGGCAGAGTAAAAAATGTTCCCAGGCACATCCCCCGAGGTAAACTTTTTCTAATTTCAACCAACAGAAAGTCAACTTAGAGTGCATAATCTGGCAACCCCCTTGGCCGGAAATCTTAACCAAGCCAAGATGGAAGACAATTTGACCTATTTTTCCATTGGTTTCAAATCGTATGACATCACCAGGGAAGAATCTCGTGGAGAGACTTGGTACAACTCGACAGAACGAGATTGAAACATGATAAGAAGAACCTTTTCTAGCCAGAAGCCAGTGGAATGGCTATGCTTTGCACTGAAGGAAGCCTCCAAAGTGAAAAAAAATTGTAAGAAGATGGAAGCATCAAGACTACTCCTCTGAGTTCTTTTGCTTGAGAAATTTCAACAGAAATGGATGTTATATAAGTATTGTAAGCATGCTACCTATGAACCCAAAATTGACATCCCAAAACAGATATGGACCTCAAAAAGTTCACATCCCAAAACAAGTAGTACAGCTACCTATGAACCCAAAATTGACAGAAAAGGGTACTTTGAAGTGTGAAAAAACATTTTTGCAGTAAAATATCTTCTATTGTCAACATACACTCTAGATTAAAGTAAAAGTTAAAAGTCAAAAAAGTTGCATATGACCTCTGTGTTCCACCATCCACAAATACTGAAGGGCGAATAGCTATTGGTGGCACCGGAATACTTGTAACAAGGAGTTTTTCTGGTCTATCACTAAGGTAGAGTAACTCACAATCCTGCACAGAATCATGAGAGAACAATGGTAGAAAGTATAATATTTGTTGAAACTGAACAATGATAGAAAGTATAATAAAAAAGTAGGACTAGACAACCAAGTGAATTACTTTAGAAGAAGGACGAAAGGGCATACGAATTAACAAAATATTAAACAATACCTCATCGGACATATTCTTGAAAAGGGAGTAAACTACTTTTGGGTCAAGTTCTGGAGGCACACTAACAGATGCCCTGAGCTCTCTCTTGTCAGAGATAGCAACATTGATCTCATCCAAGATACGATTTCCTTGTTCATGTGTGATTTTTAACTGAAGCTTTTTCACCATACCTACAATTAACAATATAAAAGAATAAAATAAACAACGAAATTGAGAGGGTACTGTGACCGTGAAAGACCATAGACATAGAGTAATGCAGCCTCCCCTAATATCTCATCAAACTCTCAAATTAATCATTTGAAATTGTTGAAGACATAATAATCAAGCAAAAGGAAAGACATTTATACCCATTAACTATAGATATATCTTTTTGGTAGCGTTTTGGTGCAAACTAATTATTGTACATAATATCGATGCAATGCTAGAAACAATAGAAGATTTGCACAATTTGTAACTACACTTGTTGCACTGGCCACTAGCTTAGTACAAGTATTTATAAATTCTCTTGATTATTTATAAAATTAAAAAAAAAAATTGTGCTTTTTCTAACAGATGAAGGGTTTCGATGAGATGGTGGCACACTTCAACAGAGAAGATAGAGGTCCTGGGTTCGATTCTTACTGCCTCCCAATATTAAAATGAATTTTAACGTGTTTGGCTCATGAAAAAAGAATCATGCACTCACGTGATGGGGTATGTTAAAGACATAATTGAGTAAATAAAAGTGTGATCTTACTAACAACTTATGCTTTTAGTGAGATGGTCACATGGTTCAACAAAAAATTTATAAAGCTTGATATATTTTTAAGGTAAATACTTTTACTAATGTGGAAAAATCACTCATACACATTGTCTTTACATCTATCATTTATATTGTTTTTTATACAGATATTGTAAGATAGAATTTAGCTTATCATAGTTCCTCAAAAAAAAAAAAAAGAATTTAGCTTATCATATGCACCACGTTTGTGTCATTTGACTAATCTTTAAAAAGTTGTGATAAAAGTATATCACAAAAATGGGCGAGGAGACGATAATTGTTGTCAGGTTGACCCCTAGCCCACAAGTTGGCCCCCTTAAAAACCTACAACTTAATAAAGATTTGTTACACACATTAATATTTGACTAAATGATGTTTGTTCACATTTACAAGTTCAAAGAATATCCGAATCATTTTGAATTCCAAATTAGGTTATTGATACAACATTTTCATAAGATATTTTCAAATATGCTCTTTATAATCACGCGAAATACATGTGGAACACAAATGTATAATGACTAGTCAATAGAAGTGTAGATGGAATCTAGACCGAACAAATTCACCCAAAACAATGGAGATGGAGAAGAATATCAAACCATTCATGTATCCGCATTTGGAACATGTCGCAGTCTTCTGGCCACCTGCCATGGCATTACACCTTTTCACAACCCTTTTATGTAGTTCACTCTTCTTCAAAAACTCAGTTCTTGGATTTCTCATCTTCTTCAAAATGTCTCGACGCTCCTTGTCATCCAGAAGTATCGAGGAACAGCACTGATCAAGAAAGCAGTTGCACAAGGAAAATTATTAAAGCACTACAAGGAAAGTAGATACCAAGCTCTTGAGCAAGGCTAGTGTAAGGGGGGAAAAACGAAAATTAAACTCTAATAAGGTATCATAAACTTCACGAATATTAGTTTACTATCTCCAAACCATCATGACACAGGAACAACAATAAACCCCGTGTACTCCCACAAGTGGGGAATGGGGTAACAAGGTGAAATTATCAAAATCAAATATATTATTGTCCTGACGTGAAATCTTACTAATTGGCTTTTGAAGATTTTTCAATTTCTACTTAATCACTATTCATATTTATTTTTATTACTGACCTATGTTACATCGCAATCTGACTAACTTTTGCAATGACAATTCTCCACCAGATGATTCTAACTTTACCTTCAGCAGATGAATCCATTGCAAAAAAATTTAATTCATAATACAGGCAATTTCGTGTTTGCACATATAGAATATGTTTTAAACCTTCACCATAATTAATCTACCTTACCCAGCACCAGGCATCCTTTACCTTCCCCCAAATTAATTCACCTTAAAATTCTTCGTCTACACCAACCCCATCAGAATCCTCTTTTTCGTTAATTTAGAGATATCCTCTGAAACTAGCTTTTACATGTTAATTTAAGATAACAGCGTGATAGCAGTTTTATTCCCCAAACATCTCATTTACTTCTACTATCATGTTAATACAAAATTACTAGTTTTATACATATTAATTTAAAATTACTGCATAATAGCAGCGCCTTACTCCCCAAACATCCCATTTACTTCTTCTATCGTGTTAATATAAAGTTACTAATTTTTACATGTTTTCAAATTACTGCCTTTTTTCCCTAACTTCAAAATCATTCTCATCTACTTCTTTCTTTCAGTCTTTTTCTGGGAGAAACAATTTCATCAATCAAACATGACGTCAACGCTATGATATGTACAAACCTCTGCTTCTTTATTCTGAATTTGTTTCAAAAATGTTTTGTGCCCCCGAACCAGATTCTACCAAAATGACTTTCACATTTTGATCTCTATGAGCATTTCTACTTCTTCTTTCTTTTCAACCAGAAACAAAAATGTTCATAAGGACCAGACATGCTTCTTTTTTGTGTGTGTGTGCGCGCGTGGGGGGGAGATGTTTCTAAGAAGCTCATACCCATGTTTTCTTATCTTTTTCTGCATTGAGAGTGTGCGACAACTGCAATTATCTAAAATATTTATGTCATATCAATCAGAAAGGCAACCTATTTCTAATAAATGACCTATTTCTCTTGTCTGTTCTAAACTGAAAATTTTGGCTGTAATTTGGCAGTTTACACAAGTATTGCATAAAAAAAAAAAAAAATTAAGAATGCTAACAGTAGAAGTATTACATCAATAATCTAGACTGTTGATCCACATACTGTTTTATTTGCTTTGAGGATAATAGGAAAGTAGGTGTTTTTTTCTCATTATGCTGGTTAACGTCTCTGAATACTTTTCACACTTCTAAAACTTTGATGTAGCATAAAAAATATCACAAAATTTAATCATTTAACAACTTAAAATTAAAGTTACCAATGACTCTTTTTTCAACCAAAGTAATTTCTAACAATTTGGGTATTACTTTTCCTCACTACTACCAATATGATGTGGAAGAAAAATTAAATTTTCAGCCACTGTACCAGTAAAACTGCCGGAGTTGTAAAAAGTTGACGTACCAGAAAAGATTAACTACAGATAGCTTTTTCAATCATTAAAACACAAATCACTTAATGATGTATAATATTAAAGAAGTTAAGTTCAAACAAGATATCACCTTGCATATGCACTTCAAGATGTCCACCACAGTGCCTAAATATCCAACATTATAAACTGGTAGAGCAAGAACCAAGTACCCATAATGACCTGGACACTCTCTAAAACCACCATGACATGTTTCACAACATCCATTCTTGTTTGGAGGTCCCTGAAATCCAAAACTTCCGATAATCAAGATATGGAAATCAGCATCAAAGACACAAAAAAGTAATTGGTAGACAGAAAATATATAAAGAGAATTCTCAGAGAGAAACACGAAGCTCAGGGTTGTTGTTCCATCATCTACTCCTAAATCAATATAACTTCATTTAGCTTCTGCTCATTCAAACTATTATGAGTGGCTCATCAATTGTTGGTAATTATAAACCTGTAAAACAGCTTGTAATTTTAAACTAAGATTTCTTTCCCATTCTTTTACCAAAAAATCCTTTTATAGACTTTCTGCTGTCCTAAATTTGCATGAGGAAAGAAGCAAAGAAGCACCAACAACATAAACTTTTTGTCTATAGAGAACTTTATGGTGTGAAAAGGGCAAAATTACAAAACAGCTTTTGAAGAAATAGAAATTCCAGTTTGGAAATTAAAATTGGTGCTCTTGTTTAATTTTTCTTTTGGTGCTCTCATCCAACTTCTTCGTCTCTTGGATAGTATTCGGCACATGTGCTGCCAGAGTTGGGACTCATGAAACGCAGAGATCATAATTCTAGCTAAACCGAAATTGTATACATGTATTTACTATGAATTTTCCAACTAAGCTTGAAGGAATAAGCAAGCAATTCTCTCAACTTTCTTCTTACTGCAGGTGTTTGGCTGTGAATGATCAGAGTCCTAGAAAAGACAAACTTCATGCCAAACCAATTAAGTCTAAGTCTTCATTCCTGAAATACTCATCTCCGAAAAGGTTGCATATGCTATGCTCCAAAAACAAATAGACATGTTATCTTAGCATAATTATCCTATTTTGAGACACCTCCCCCTTTTCACACTGCACTACCAAAAAAAAAAAAAAAAAACTAATTCCTCATTTCATCTATTTTGCTCTATTAGGCCCATTTCATTCCAATACTACAAAATTCATCTTCTAAGACAAATCGAGAGTTCTCATTCACCCCACCACCACAATACCCCATCCCCAACAAAAAAAAGAAGTTTCCTGAAACTAGAAATACTCCAAATCTCACAGTTATCTCTACACAGAGATACAAGTGTCTAACCATAAAGACTCCTAATGCACACACGTACCTAATTACTGTTCTACACGTTCCAACTTCTTAAAACAAACGGAAAGCTATTTTCCTTGCATCAAAACCTTCAAAATTCAAAAGGATACAAGCTAAAAACTAAAGACAACATTCATCTATAAGAAAACAGAATTTCACATTCCTTTTCTACAGTAGTCTCTCGATGCTCAAGAACAGATAGCACGGCCTACCATCATTCTGGGAAGTCAGATTTCTCTTAATTTGGTGTAAAAATTGTATATTTATGACAAGAAACAAAACTAAACTGCATTTTGCTCCTGCAACCCCAAAAAGAATCCAGGGCAACAACTATCCCTCCACAAATTGAACCACAATTATATACTAGTATAGCCTTCTATCACGATTAACAATGTAGATAAGAGAGTTACCATGCGGGGGTCCAACAAGCCATTTTGAATAGGCTTTTTAGTAGATTCATAGTAAAGCCCAAGGTAGACTTCAACTTCAGCTGATTTCAAAATTTCAGACTCTGAGAAGAGAGAAAATTTAATGCTTTTTCTGTCCAACAACAAAAAAACAAAATAAATACAATCAAAATCCAATCATGAAAACATTAACACCAAACAACATTCAAAAACCAGAAAACATAATCAAAAAAAATGATCAACAACTACTGACATCTTTCTAGGGCCAACATCTTCAATGTAGGGCTGTTTGGTGACTTGCAGCGAATCTTGTATTCTCTTCATCTTCCTGGGCGCCACCCAGAAAACTCAAAAAGGACAGTTTTTCTGGGGTTTAAGCAGATGCTTACTGGGGGTTTATGGGGCGCCAGTAACAACGATGGACGGTTTATATCTGAAGTATAGCGAAACCCTAAGTAGAGTTAATTAAAAACGAAGGCGGCAAGAGCAAAGTTCGTTCTAGGTTAGTTGGTAAATGTTGTATTACTTTTTCGCCTCCTTTTGAAGGGTCGTGGGTTCGATTCTCACCCCTCTCAATTTTTTAGCTGTTTTTCCTTTTTTAAAAAAAAAATTATGGATAAATTAATAAAACAATTCTTCTTATTTATAATTTTTTTAATGGATGTATAAGAATAAATGAACAACTAATAATATAAAATTAAGAAAATACTATGTTTGTGAGCATTGTGTTATTCCATCTCTATATGTAACTATTATAATAAGATGTGAATATTATCATATAACTTAGTCAACTCAACAATCTTTACAATCTAAAAGCATCTAGTGATCTGATTCCCCTTCTAGAAAGATTATTCAGTTTTGAACTAGACCTCCAACACACTTGCTAAAAAAAGAAAAAGAAAGCAAACAAGACCTATATTAATTACAAATTCTTTGTATCAAAACTTGGCATCTTCTTGCTTTTCGAGATCCTGTGAACATGCTAGCCCTTTCTCTGATTTTTTTTTTTTTAGTATTTGTGTCGTTATAAACCTTGTGTCTATATTCAAACGCTTGTACACTCTCTAGTTCCTTGTTTGTCATGCATAATAGATCAAGGCACCAATATTGCAGCTACTAGCTCCCCGAACCTCAACGATCCAAGTGCAATGTACCAAAAGATGTTGTTGGTTCTATAGCTATAGCCACTATGATAAACTTAAGTATGATTCATAGCTATAGTTTGCATATTTACGAGTTGTAGCTATAGTTTAAGGAGCTTCGTTTATATAATTCACGGATTTGTATAATTTGTAGGTTTGTATAATTCGCGGGTACATTTGTATAATTCAGTTATTTTTGTAGGTACATTTGTAAATTACAAGCATCGAAAGTGTAAACAAGTATACAAATTATATTATACAAATTCCAAATTATTTAAAAAGTTATACAAATTATATTATACAAATTTCAAATTATACAAACGTGTGAATTATACAAAACTAAAAAGCTGAGCCGCGTAATTATAGTTAAAAGTAGATCGCGAATTATAATGAAGACAAACTATAATTATGTTAAGTAATTAACTAATATTTGTTAATTGCTTATATGCGTAATCTTTCCAATTTTTTATTCCAGTATTTAGAATATTTGAATGAAGCATATTAATATTTAATTATTTAAAATGTATATCTTGAACCTCTTTATTTGCGAATGACCACAAATTTTCTAAAGTAACATTCCGCCGTTTAATTATATATAATTTGTGTCAAGTTTTTTTTTTTTTTTTGTTGCTTAAAATCTGAGGATAGGATACTTTTGTTTGATAAAATAAATGAAACAATTATGTTTGATAGTGATTGTAGAAATAGTTAATAGTGATGGGGGTAGGGCAGTTATGATATAGTGGTGCTAATTGTAACAGTGAAGGTGGTTGGTTGGGGTTGTGATGATTGTCATAATAGAGGTGAATGATTATGTAATTGGTGGTAACTGAAGAATGTGTGATGGTTGATGATGTGTTTGTAATAGTTGGTGACGGTGTTAGTTATAATGACAGAGGTGGTTGATAGTAAAAATTGATCACATTGATGGTAATGGCTAATAGTAATGATGTAGGTGGCAACAATGATGTTTGTAATCGAAGAATGTATGATAGCAATTGATGGCGGTGCTAGTTGTAACGATAGAGTTTGTTGGAAATAAAAAACGAAAGTCTATAGCGATGATAATGGTTGTAGAGGTGGTTGTGGCTACAAAGACTATACCAATGATGCTAATGAATATAATTATAATGATTGAGGAGGTAAGTGTAGTAACACTTGAAAGTAATGGTTAACAATTATGATATCAGATATAGTTGATGGTAAACGAGGATAATGGTGGTTGACAATAATGATGGTCATGATGACAAATGTGGTTAGTGATGGTGCCAGATGATTACGAATAGAGTGATAATGAATATTATCAATACAAACTACTATTTAATAATATTAATTAAAATTATGTTATAGATTTCTACTATATAGAAGCATGATAAATTAGGACGACCAAAACTATATTTGTAATTTTACACAATATCCAATTTCTATTAGAGACTTCCCAACACAGACACAACAACATATGTCTAGAAACATCCATGCGTCTCCTTCACTAATTTTTAGGCTTTCAAGAATGGTCTGTTTCTTCATCATCTCAACAACTTTCTGTAAGCTAGCTGAATCAATAGAGATTTGAAAGGCTTTGAATCGGTCTTTACGAATTAATTGATCAATGATTAGTATTTTATCAAATGCAAATTTTATGGTGCAAATATTGCAAAAAGAAGCTAACAACATTGTGGGAAATAAATATCACTTGTGAAAATATATGAAGATCGATGAACTTTTTCAAAGATATAAGCATTTTATATATTCCTCGAACATGAAATGTTTTAACTCATAATCTAACACAATTCTTTATTTCCTTGTTGCATAGAATTTATTGGAATATTACTTTCTCAATTTGAGTTGTAAACGATACATTTATATCGTATGAACATTTGAAACAGATTATTAAGTAATGTCCTGAAGTTGTTTATTGAAAAAAATAGTTTAAAGTACAGAAATTTCAGACATTGCGGACTAATTACATTCTATCCCGAATGTTTCCTCAATTACAAAAATTCAATTTTTTCATTGCTTTCGAATACATTCTTTGATTGTCTGATACATTGCAAATGATACATTACTTCTTGCGGAAATGTATTCGAGAGGGGATAGATATTTCTCTGAGAGGGGATGGATGTAGAAATAGAGATGCATTCGAGAGGAGATTTTTATAATTTTTTTAAATGTTAAAATTTTTTAAAAATTATGATAAATTAAATTATGAATTTATGTAACTTTTTCAAAAAAATTATGTGACATTATATTGGGCCCGTATCACGGACCTTAAATTATTTAGTATTAATAATAAAACCCTGATTTTGAAATAGGTAGAAAATCAAGTGGAAACTGGAACTCAAAAGTTAAAATCATAAAACCCTAACAAAATCCTAGCTGAACAGAAGCATAGCAAAATGAAGAGGGTATCAGCTAAAGTTGAATCTACAATCCCAATCTCTCTCTCCGCCGCAGCAAAATCCCTCTCCAAATTTGCTGCATCAGACCACGAAGCTTCACATGCTGTTTCCTTATATCTCCAAGGTGCTGCTGATTCATTCAAAAAGCTTGTGAAGATTCAGCAGAAACTCAGTGTGAAAAAGGAGCCTGATGTCAAAGTTGAAGAAATTTCAGAAAAGAATAATCGGGATGTGGGTTTAAAGGTTGAAAGTACAGTGAAGAATGAAGATATCCCTAATGGGTTCCGAGAAAACAAGAAAAGCAAGAATCTTGTCAAGGAAGAAAACCCGGAAGCTGAGCCTAAGACCAAAAATTCATCAAAAATTGATAAAGTGAAGGGTCATAAGTTGATCAAGACTGAACAAAAACTCGATATAGGGGAAGAAGAGATGGAAAAATCCAACAAAAATGAGCTGGAGTTTGTTAAAATAGATAGGGAGCTGGAGTTGAAGGAAGTTAAGGAAGATGGTATGACAAGTAGAGATAATAATAATAATAATAATAAGAAGAAGAAGAAGAAGAAAAAGAAGGATAGTGGTGCTGGTGACAGTGAACACGAGGTGGGGAAGGTGCAAGAAGATGGGAAGAGTATGGATCCTGATGCTGGTTCTGCTTCAGCAGAGCAGAGTAGCAAGAAAAAGAGTAAAAAGAGAAGAATTGAAGGTGATGAGTAATTGAATTTAGTTGAGTCTAGTTGCTGTTGTTGCTACTGTTGTTGAGGATTAGAGTTAGTGTAACACCTGCGGAAATCCTCCCCCTTGCGTTTATCATTGCTAGAGCTGTATTGATATATCGTTTCAAGTAATTTTGTCGTGATATGATTCAAATTTGATATAGTCTACATATCAGAATGAATTTAGGACTCAAACTATCTTTTTTGAGTATAGGTAGCATTTTTCGGATTCAATCTATATTACAAGCAGAAGCATATGGTTGTATACATTGAGCAAATCAAAGCTTCAAAGCTAACATGTTTTTGTTCATTTCTGTTTCTTCTCATTATTTTAATTTGTGCAACTTCTTTGCTATTGGAGATTGTTTTTGGTTGGTAAGTGGTGGTTATTCATTTGGATTACTCAATACCACACTTTTGGATATGTTTTTCTCACTTCTTCCTAGTTCTCACATGCTGAACCCTTGAAAGTTGTATCTAGGCTGTCTATTAGCCTCAGTCGAAGAGGAAACGGAAAAGAATGCAAGTTTTAAAGGAGTTGTTCAGTTAACTTCAGAACCAGAAAATGTTTTATCGAATCTGTTTTTCTATGTTAACATAGTCTGACTGCCTTCTTTGAGCTAAAGGATTTGAATTGAGCAATTCGACAAGGAGCAAGAGTTCACTTGGGATGAAATATGCTGGTTGAACTGCAAGATAGTCAATGTTTCATATTCATGTAAACCCACTAACATGTTTCAACAAGAAGCAATCATAATGTACATTATCAGCAAAGAGTGGGTAAAATAGTTGAGATTTCCCCATTCTTAATTAGAGGTCTTTGGTTCGATATTGCTCCATCTCCACAGGACAAAGCACCAGACTTGTAAATATGTTTTGCAAACACTTTCCTGTAATCAAAGTTGCGACACAGACATAGTAAAGAATCAAACATGTGAGATAGAGAGCTCTGTATCAACCAAAAGGTGGCACATCCAGATAATTAGGTGAGTTTGACAATAAGCAATAATGGGAAAAATTCACTGGTTAGTGTAAGCATAGCTCGGCAATATCAAATGTACAAGCAACAGAAATCATGGTAGGGTGAGGGGAGGAGGGGAGGAGGGGAGGAGGGGAGTAACCTCAACTAAAGAAGAGAGAACTTTGAACTCCAAGATATGGCAGAAAACATATATAAATTTGTATGTTTTAGTAATCTCAATGTATGATTGTTGGCTTCTAATCTCTGGATCCATCCGTGGCTTTTAATCTCTGAAAAGGCAATCTTATTAGCATCTATAACTATCATTTTATTCTTGATTTTATTGCTTCTCTAATATGAGTTTCCTTTACTCCATTTGATAAATTTTAGTACTAATTTTTGTTGTTGGGAGTTTTTATAGCTTTCCTGTTTCAACTCCAATAGTTTTTTTATAACTACTAAGTAGTTAGGAGGATGTAACTTCTAAATTTATACTTCTTGGGTCAAATAAAAAAAGATTAACTCAATAGTGAAGGTAGCTATATGAATTGAAATGGTTGCTGCTTGCGGGGAGCTTGTACGTGACACTGGGAGAGGAGTACATGGTGAGTTTATCTCCTTTACGGACATTGTGAGTTTTCTTCACTTGAAACCATGGTATCTCTTTGCTAGCCGCTCCATCATAACTCCATTTATATCCATCCCAATGTCCAAACACTGTTTCTGTTCGGAAAAAAGTATGTGCAAGTATGTTGAAAATTTAAGTAAAAAAAGGTTTAATTTACGTACTTGGCTCGTAAAAAAGAATCAGTACGACACGTGAATGGTACTTACCCTATTTCTTATAGAAAAGAGAAATTTTCCATTGGAATTCATGAGATGAACTTGGTTGCTACGTTTAATGTTGTAGTTGTCGATTCTACAAACAATTTGTCCTTTTTATAATGCATGAAAGTATCTTCTCCCGTTGAACTCTAAATATATATGTTGGAAACTTGATTTGTTTTTTCAAGTTAGCTACTGTCAGTTGTTGATTGATTTTTGTGTGGGTATATTTGCATTGACTTAATACTTTTACAGATGTGTAGATTCCTTTTAAGATCACATCTCCTCCATTTGGACTCTAAATATGTATTCATCTAGTTATAGCATGTTAAACTTTTATTTGATAGTAATATATTTTACTTGACGTTTGCAAGGTGTATGGCTTGTGTTTTAGTTTTTTGGTCTAAACATATATCTGATAGTAATCTATTTTGTCTAAACATATATCTACTATAGACCTTGGATAGTGGATAGGCATATTGTTTAGACAAAAATATATTTGAGGAAGGTATTTACATGTAGTCCTTGCTACATTTTGTTAGATTCCCTGGCAAGTTGGGAAGTGTGCTGCTATAAGCTTTGCATTTGTGTCCTATTTTTTTAATAACCGTGCTGTTCGAGCCAGCGTGTGCACCTCAACTATTTCCATGGGTTGAGGAGGAAAAGCTGCTGGAAGAAAAGAAACGAAGAAGAAATGAAAAGAAAATGGAAAGGAATAAGAAAATAATAAAATTAATTTTTAAAAAATGAAATACACACGTGAAGAGCCTATGTTTCATCACTTTTACACAAATCTAATGGAATTGTTTGGGTTGTGCACCTCACTAATTGCGTGAGTACATTTCATGTCCTATGATTATCATATTTCCTTGCATTTATCCTATATCTGGTCTGTCATGGAATGTATTAAACAAACTATATTACTTAATACTTATGAAGATTAAGTTTTTAGCACCTTTAGAAATTGCAAATCTGGATTTTTGATGTTAAGACCACAGTAAGTGAACTACTGCAAACACAGAACATGGCCTACAAAGGATTATCTTAAACGGTTGCACTTGCTAAGAGGTTCTGTGACAGCTTTTCATATAGAAAATGATCTTTTATAGAGTCATCTGCAGACCAAATAAAGATACCATGAAGTGTTCCCTGACGCTTTAGTATGCTGCATGCATCAAAAAATCCATGTCTAGGAGACAAGCCACCACTGTTGTCAGTTCCAAAGCTAACTAGAATCTTGCCTCCTTTATAGTTATACATCTGAGTTTCAAAGTAGTGTAGGAACTGAGGAATGGTTGTGCCCTTTTCATAGGCATAAAATTGGAAGTTGACATAGTCTATTAGATGACCATACTTTCTCCAGAGTGCTAAATAGTGCACCTGCACTGAATCATCTGCATATGGTGCTATTGATGTGTAAGTGATGACATTGTTTTGTTTAAGATAGTACAACAGTCTCCCAATGCACTCGGCAAATGTATCTGGATCTGCATTGAAGTGTTCATAATCTATATCTATTGCGTCCAGGTTATACTCTTTCACTATCTTGGTGATTGAATATATTGCATTTCTCACCCAAGAAGTAATTGAAGTAGGAGTGAAGGTGGCATTTTTACCATTCACTGTATCACCACCGAGACTCATTCCTACCTTAACGTTCTTATGCTTAGCCTTGATGGAAGAAATATGAGAAGGGGTGAGGTTATCAGTGTCCCAATAAACCAGGAAGTCACCATTAGTGGGTTCTGGTGATTTTGTGTTCGTGTAGTCTATAGCGAAGGATAGGAGGAAGTGAAACTCAATATTTGGATTAATTGGGACATCAGAGAATGTGACATTCTTGCCCTCAGCTCCAATGTATTCTCTGAAAACCCCAGGGCAGAATGCTGGAACTGCCTCGATCGTAGGGAAAATGTTGAAGAGAGCTTGAAGGACAAGAAGAGAGATGCAGAATTTTAAGGACTTCATGATTTGTTGTAGTTGGAAGGATCCCTTGTACTTCTTATTGGTATTTAACCAAAGTAGATGCCTATTAAAATATTTCTCCTTTAACAAGGCATTTGTTGTATGCATTGCCGACTACCCTATAAGGTTTAGATTCTATTTGTTCTTTTGTGAGTTTTGTCTCTTTTCAGGACCTGGTTTTGTAAGCATCCATACTATTAATAGATTATGTCTCAGCTGGAAGCCAATCATTGTCTTTCTTGGCATTTCTAAGGACGGCTCAATTGTTTCTTCTTAGGTAAGTGATCGAATTTGGACAGTTTATATGACAACGTGTGGGGTATGAATACTTTGAACGGCTGGTACTGCATTGTCTTTTTCTTGTTTGTAAAGAATAAGCTGGAATAAGTTATTCCGCAGGATGTTTGAAAGGCTTGTGCATAGACACTAAATGGTGGTTCTTCACTTGAATAACATAGTAGTAGCACAATTTTGGAGAGCTTTTCTCACTTCTATCTAATTCTCACATGATATTGAAAGTTAAACCAGGTAAATCCATCTGCCTAGAAATATTTCGCACCAAATGCATTGAGAGTGATGATGTAGATGAAGCAAAGTGCAAGGGTTTGGGAAAATACAGGACATATGCTGGTGGGACTGCAAGCTGGTCAAGGAACTTGTACATTTTACTTTCTTTACTCCAAATACTGAACGGATTGCTTGCTTTTGAAACCGGAAAATTCTTAATTGTGTATTTTCTAGGCTACTAATTCAAGGCATAATAATGGAAACCAAGTGCCTGTTAGTCTTAACCTTTATATTCACGCATGCTGCTGCATTTTATAACATATCTGTACTCAGGTATAGGTGTTGTAACACGTCTACATGCTTAGACTTGAATAGAGCTGCTGGTCAGTCTAATTGACATGTTTTGCGTTTTGGTGAAATACTTCGTGTTAGTCCTTTGTGTTCTAAACTACATTTATAAACATAATTATTTTTATGTGAATCGTAAGCTTTAGCACATAATCGTAAATCTGAACTTGTTTGCATCAATATTTTGATTGTAAGACCACAATACAATTACAACCTCATACATGTCTTATTTCCTAGAGAAGTCTCCGAAATAAGAAATAACATTCTAGCATTCCATTTTTTATCTTTTGTCATGGCCTACAAAAGATTGCCTTAAATAGATGCAAGGTATCTAAGTTGCACTTGCTAAGAGGTTCTGTGACAGCTTTTCATATCGGAAATGATCCTTCATAGAGTCATCTGCAGACCAAATAAAGATACCGTGAAGTTTCCCCTGGCTCCTTAGTATGGTGCATGCATCAAAGAATCCATGTTCAGGAGACAAGCCGCCAATATTATTAGTTCCAAAACTCACAAGAATCTTGCCTCCTTTATAGTTACATCTCTGTGTTTCAAAGTACTGCAGGAATTGAGGAATGGTTGTGCCCTTCACGTAGGCATAAAATTGGAAGTTGACATAGTCTATTAGATGACCATACTTTCTCCAGAGTGCTAAATAATGCACCTGCACTGAATCATCTGCATATGGTGCTATTGATGTGTAAGAGATGACATTGTTTTGTTTAAGGAAGTACAACAGTCGCCCGATGCACTCTGCAAATGTATCTGGATCTACATTGAAGTGTTCATAATCTATATCTATTGCATCCAGGTTATACTCTTTCGCTATCTTGGTGATTGAATATATTGCATTTCTCACCCAAGATGTAATTGATGTAGGAGCAAAGGTAGCATTTTTACCGTTCACTGTATCTCCACCGAGACTCATACCTACCTTAACGTTTTTATGCTTAGCCTTGACGGAAGAAATATGAGAAGGGGTGAGGTTATCAGTGTCCCAATAGATCAGGAAGTCACCATTAGTTGGTTGTGGTGAATTTGTGTTTGTGTAGTCTATAGCAAAGGAGAGGAGGAAGTGAAACTCAACGTTCGGATTAATTGGAACATCAGAAAATGTGACATTCTTGCCTAGAGCACCAATATATTCTCTGAAAACTACAGGACAGCTTGGTGAAACTGTCGCGGTTATACGTGAAATGGTCAAGAGAGTTTGAAGGACAAGAAGGGAGATGCAGAATTTGAAACACTCCATGATTTTTTGCAGTTTGAAGGATTCCTTGTACTTCTTGTTAGTATTTAACTAAAACTGATACTAATATTTTAAAGTAGACATTTGTTACATGCTGCTCCAAACCATCATTTAAGGCTTAATTTCTGGTTGTTCTTTTGTGAATTAACATTTCTATTGCAGACCTGATTTGGTATTTGGTAAAGCATCAATATCGTTTTAAAAAAATGATGTGTTAGCTGGAAATTTGGCACTGTATTGCTTGGCATCTTCTACAGACGGCTTTAAGTTTCAATAATCTAAAATGTAAATTATATATGGACCTTGAAGTAGTCTAAGTTACTTGTAACAATCTATTTGGCCTTCAGTTTTGTGGTTGAAGTAGTCTTGCTGCGTTTGCTTTTGCATTTGACAGCAAAATAAAACTCACAAGACAAAAGTGCAGTGACACAAGTTATGTCTGAAAGCACAAGGCAAAAGAAATTAAGCTTAAGGCATAAGTTTAGTGACGCAAGTTATGTTCTAAAGACACAAGTTCAAATGGCACAAATCAAGCATAATCAAACTGATAAATGTATATTAACTCTAGTTTAGTTTGATTTTAATAATTGAAAAATCGATTAAAATTGATTCAATTTGATTTTAACAAAAAAATTGACCCCTAACCCTAATATTAATTCTTACATAATTAATTTCTGCATTATTCATTTCTTTGAACCAAATGATCTCTGAATTTTTCTCTACGAAAGCAATCCGTTCCTTTGAGGCAAAGAAAGGTTATCTTCAAGTGACAAATATACGAAAATATATATATAAATATGAAGAAAATTCTAAAATATCTTTCAATACTTCTTATTAATTATTATTTTTAATATGTGTGCTAAAAATTTAAAAATAATTTGTTATGGAATCGGAGGAGTATTTGATGGTGAGTTTAAGTGTTCTCTAATGTAGTATTAGTAGCATTAATAACACAATTGTCTCTCAAGATCTTCTTCGTATCCTTTCTATCATATCTGTGAAATGAATATTTTTATATTTTTTTTTCAATACATGCTAATTTCAATACAACAAATCAAACATTAATGCGTTAACTAATTATCTTTAAAAGTAAATGAAACAAGAAGATTAATATCATTAAAAGGTGGTTATTATCTTCAAGTAATCTAAATCCAAGAATATTTCCTTTTTGTCCATATGAAGCAAAGAATGAGTATCAAACATATAGTAAACTTCTTATATATAAAAACAAATGCATGTTTGTTTCATTAATGTTCTTCTTAATTTCTTTATATCAGATTAATATCAATAGATTAATTAAAGATGATATTAATAAGCAAATTTAGAATAACATTAGTTATTTTTGTCACAAGTTTTATCTTTCTTGCGTCAGGTTCAGAGGTTTCCATCAAGCCCACAAGTGATAGCCTTTCAACAAAAAAGAAGGTATGATAGTATATTTAAGAGAAAATTTCAGAAATAGCAAAAAAATACTAGACATAATAAGGAGCTATAATTTTTGTAATTGTGCTTCATAATTATAGTTATGTTTGCTATGAAGGTTACGATTTGTATATTTCGTTTGTCCATTTGTATATTTCGCTTGCGAATATACAAACAAGATAAGTATATACAAATTATGTATTTATACATTTAGGATTTTTTCAAAACTCCGTTTGTATATTTCACTTGCGAATATACAAAGAGGGTAAGTATATACAAATTTTGTATTTATACAGGATTTTTTCAGAACTATGTTTGTGTGTTTCGCTTGCCAATATACAAACATGGTAATTTATTATGAATTTCTCATAAATCGTATACAAATAGTTAGGGTAAGGATATACAAATTCTAAATTTATACAATCAGGAACCAAAATATATAAAGTCTAGATTTATACAATCAGGAACCGAATTATACAAATTCTGAATTTATACAATTAGAAAACCGATTATCATAATTATATTCACAAGACAATACCTTACGTCTTGACAATTATTTTTTTCAGGAAAAATGCACTTATTTTGTGACAATAGAGACAACATGTACAAAAGGTGCAGACACCACAAATCATGTAAGTCTAAGATTTGGTGATGAAAATTCCAATGACATTTTAGTGCACCATTTGAATTCTAAACATGTTAGAAGAGTTGATCCATTGGAACCACAAGTTGTTGATGACATCCCAAGAAAACCATTTCAATCTTGCATGATTGATCAATTTCAAGTCACTGGTCAATGTGTTAAATCACCAATTTGCTATCTATATCTTAAATTGGCTGGAAGTGATGATTGGCGTCCTGGGTTTGCTCAAGTTCAAGTCCTACAAGGACCTCATTTTAGCTCAAATATGTTTTATTTTCGACGATATTTGCCTCGTCACGTATGGCATGGATTGGACCTTTGTGAGACACAAGTGACACCTTTTGGGTTAAAACGCAAGAGAAATGTATATGGAGATGAAGGTCCTTAGACCTTTATGTGTCCTGTGAAAAATATGATAATTTTAAACTTGTAATAATGTACTTTGAGTAATTGAATTTGTATGTATAGAGATAGATTTTCCGTTTTAAAATCACATTTTGTGTAAAAGGAAGTAACTTGAATCATTGTTATATTTTGAATTGTTTGTTGACATGGACAAAGTCAGGTTAAATCTCTGAAATTATTTCGATATTGAATATATAAGAGTTTCAAATTGAATCTCTTTAGAAAGAAAATCTTTTGTCTCATGATAGTCTGTTCCAGTTCCCTTACGAAACTTCCATTATATATTGGGTTAGTCATACACTATACATTTTTTCAATGATTCACGTGACATCATTAAATGAATAATGATACAAGTTTTGGATAGGAATCTAAAACACACTAGAATACCTTCATTGGCGATCCTTTACTATATCAACATTAGGGATCCTTGAAACATGTGAAATTTTACACTAGTAAAATATACATAAATTCTGATAAAGCATGTAGAGAAACCACAACAATTTGGAACAAAAAAAACAAGGTTTAAAATGAGAACTTAATGATTTGAAAAATGTAGAGAAACTAACAATAATTTGTGAGGAAAGTGGTAGTGTATTGCCATGATTTTCTTACTTTATTTGAAATTTATTTTTCTCTTGAAGGAAAATCAAAGAATTACCATAAATGCTTTAACTTTTCCTGAAAGAAAAATATAATTTTCTTCCATATTTGGTTTATTTTTCCTTAGTACTGGAAAAGTTTGGAGATCTATAAATTAAAGATCCATATTCTTATAACAAACACAATAACATCCACAATGTAGTCATAAATAATTTTGTTTATGAGAATGTTTTCTCCTAAACATCTTTATGTTTTTCAATATTAGTTTTATCATATGTAGGTCGCTTGACCAACCCATATCAATAATATGTCTTTAGGATACTGTTATTTGTCGTCTGATTTGTCAATCATATAATTTGCAATTGTAAGCTTCCGCATGATGCCCTGATCACTTTTGAAACCAATAGAAAACCCAACTTTTTTGCTCTTTTTTTTTTTAAAAAAAAAAAATAATAAAAAGGAACTTCCAATTAGTAGATTACCTATTAATCCACTGTTTTAATTCTCAACCTTATATCCTGATATCTAGGGATATATCTTCGGTGAGGTTGCATTATATCCATCCTAATAACTTCACCACAATATTTCTTAGGTCTACCTCTGTTCATTATCCAACTCACTACAACCAACCTCTCATACATCTTTACCAGAGCATCTACACATCTCTGAATCATTTCACCTCACTTCCCAGATCCTGTCCTTCACAATCCACCTTATACCAAATATCATCAATCTTAATCTAATTTTTCTTGATATATCCACACATCCAGCTCATCAAGCTCATCATTCTTATCTTTATTACTCATATTTTCTCAATATAAAAATTTTGATTAAACAACACTCTATTCCATATAATCAATCTAATCATTATCCCGTAAAACTTATTTATCAAAATATAGGATTAAATATGGTCAAAATATTAATAAATATTAAATTTACAATCATCATTTTGAACAAGTCTAAAGGGTGCAGTTTTAATTTCCATAGCCCCACCACCACGCTTACCCTCGTCTTTTATCTCTCATAAGTAATATTTATCTATATAAGTATACTTTTAAAATGATATTTTTTATTCGATCAAAAAGTAAATAAAAAATTCACTTTATCATTTACTTTTCTTGCTGACGTAAAAAGAATTTTTGTACTTAGAAGTATTAACTATAGATCCCTAATTTGACCCACTCAAACACAGACACATTAAATTGATGAACAATAACAGAAGTAGAAATGATGACATTGCTGAAATATTTGTAGATCAACCACTCAATTTGGTTATCACAACGTCACGTTTTTTAGCTTTTTTTGGGACATGTCATAAATACTCTTCATTTATTATTTGTACTTCTTGTGTTTATTTGGTATAACATCATTTATTATATTATAAAAATAATTTTTTAATTTTATTTGCTTAATTTTTTTTAAAAAAATTTCGTAATTCAATTTTATTTATTCATTTTGAACTTTATATGTCTGTTTAAAAATAAATAATTAATATAAGTATTTTATCATAATATTGATATTAATTAATGTATAGTTTTAAACCTTGAGGAATAATTTGGAGAAAAAATAATTAATGTTAAGGATAAACCTTTAAAAAAAATTATATTTTTGTGATTTAGAATACTAAACAAGTAAAAATAATTAGAGGGAGTAATTTATCACTTAATTGCTAATTATTTTTATTATTAATAATGATCATTTTAAAAATATTTAATTTATTATATTTAAAAAGTGATTATTTTTAAAAAATGTGTTAAGTCAATACTAAACGTCAAACAAATTAAAATAAGGGGAGAAAGTATTATTTAATCTTACTACGTCGCCAAGAAGGGAGTTCCTTTAATAAGGTCACAAGACCTTGTATCGTTTTTATATATTTGGAGGAAAATATATCAAATGTACCTTGATATATTTAAATCAAATACATAATCCAATTAATTGGATGAGCTATAACCTCCCCCTCCTAATTATCATCATAGATATCATGTGCGTGCATATATATGGAGTCAAAAAGTATATTGAGTCCGAAGGGCAGGGGGTTTTCATCGGGGCTCGAGAGATGAAATAAATAGGGGTTTACGAGTTTAAAATTCGTTGATAGGAATTTACACGAAAAGGAATGAGGAATTTTCAATGAAAAAAGTTAAATTGAACATGAAAATAATTTTTCATCAGACATTTTCTTTTCTGTTATTACTTGTTCTGATTCTACATATTGATCGTTTTGAACTAAAAGTAGAATTTTGGATGGAATATCCACATTATATATTATACTTTTACTCTCAATAGTTATATATATATACAAGTCTATAAAACAGAGAAAAGGCAAGATGTCCATGACATGTATGTGTCGGATGAATCAAATCCTCATTGAATTTTATTTTTTCATTAGATGAGGCTCACACATGTTCTCCAGTACGCCCCATAAATACTCTACAGATATGAGAAGTTTTTAGTGTTAAATGAGCACCTGATTCTCCAATCGATTGACGTGCAATAGAACCTACAACTTTCCTCAATTCAACCAGGTCGCATGAGTGTAGGATTACGACCATATAACATAATCAACAAATTTAAAATATACTCTTACAAATAAAATGAGTTTGAATAGAGATTAGTTGTTCTCCAAAGATTATGAATTGATTTACAAGTCCAATGTCAAATATCTTAATTTCTAGTTGCAATACCTTGTGAACACATATATATCATATGTGAATACACAATCAATTAATGGCTGACTAAAAATTCTTTCATATCATCTCGTTTCGAGGTCTTAAAGAAATATCTAGTGCGGTGTCAAAATTCATTTGATGTACAATAATGTGTTGAACTATTTCGACATGTTTGTTAGTGAGATATTTAACGTCTGATGTAAAAACGTATTCACAAACTCTTTTACGGAGTTCGCAGCAAGAATTCAAAATGATGTATTCTGTTAGAGATAGTCCTTCGTGCAAATTACTTTGAATAGGTAAATCAATTATTTGATCCGACATAAATCCTCTCATACCTACTAATTAATGTACTTGAAATGTGCATTTCCTCTAGCTCCCAAAGAAAGACATTATAAAAACTGGATGGATTCGAATTCATTTCTTGGCATACATTTCGGCTAAATTTGATTTTGCGCTAGAAAATTCTACATTGAAGATAAAATGTACCCTAACATTTCAAGCTTTTTCATTTGAGATTATAACTATTTTTCTTTCTAGTTTTAATTTGAAAATATTTAATCAAAGTCTAATTCATCCTCATAAATAAACATTTACCATGAAATACCTTCTTAACTAACTGCCTAACTCAAGTACTCAACTCCAAAATGTAGTTATCAGGGTGAAGATAGTCCAAAAGCATATAAGAAGATTAATTATATATCATCCCATTTTCGATTTGGGAATCTTGACAATCTCCCGCATATTCAAACCTCCTTAATAACTAAAGCGTAAACAATATAATATGAATGTTCAATATTACTGAACAAATAATTAGAATGAGTCTGACTCTAATATCATAAATGAACCTTAGGCCTTGTGCAACTCCAAAAACTTGCTCTTAATTAGGATGAGAATTGTCTAACATCACCAATTATCCATTCCATATCCAAATGGGACTCTTAACCTAAACTAACTTAAAAAAATTAATTACCAAATAATAATGTGATGATATTACTATAAAGTGATTTGACTTTTCATACATTTTGTAAAAGTACAACTCCCTAGGTCAGATATTTATATCTCTTTCTTTACTTTTCTGTAGGCCCTAATTTTCAAAATAGCTGTGTAGAAGTTATGAAGTTGTGAGAAAATTAGAGTAAACAGCACCACTATCTGGTCAAATTGATCATTATGCATTCTGGCTTAATTAATGAATGAATGAAGTTGTTATATCTCCAATTTTTCATCAGATGATGGAGATATTTACAAAAAAAGAGTTTTAAGTTTTAATTTATATACTAATTAAAACAGAGAATGATCACATAATTAATATATTTATAAAGTACTTGTTCTGTTCATTTTTTATTTATCAAGTATCAACTTGACACACTTCTTAAAAAATAATAAATAGTATGATAATTTTACTATGTTATACTTTGAATATAATAAATTCAATAATATGGAAAATGTATTGAAACTATGAGTTTGTTTGGTACTCCCTCTGTCCCAAATTACTTGTCTACTTTTCCTTTATAGATGTCCTTAATTATTTATTCATTTTGACAAATCAAGAATTTTTTTTTTTTACCTATTATACCCTCAATTAAATGACTAATTATTTTTAAAAATGTAGAACTTTTCATCCATTTCATAATTAATAGGGGTTAAATGGTAAACTAACTATGTCATTAAATATTTTCTTAATAGGTGTGCCAATTCAAAAGTGGATAAGTAATTAGGGACATAGGGAGTATTACTGTAGGGAGGCCAAACACACTTATTTTGAGGAAAAAAATACTTCTTTTTTTAAAAAAATAAGGTGTTTGGCAAATCAATAAAAATGTTTTTGAATGGAAGCAAAAGTAGTTTTTTCTATTGTTGGGAAAAAACTATACATTTATGTTTTTTTTTTTAAAAAAAAAAGAAGCAGGAGCACAAAATTATTTTTTCAAGACCAAAATATCTCTATCATATATACATATCTATCAATATATCCCTTATATTAATTTATTTATTTATTTTTGTGGTGGATTTAATTTGTGAAATAATTTTAAATTTATTTTGCTTGATATTTTTAATTATATTTAAATCACCATATTAATATTATATGAATATTTAATTTTTTAATTAGACTGTGTGAAATATTGATTGAAATTTTGAATATGTATGTTTTAATTTAATAAAAATAAAAATTTAATTAAAATATTTATGATAGATATTTAAAATAGTTTCTTTCTATAAGTAATCTTAATATTTAAAGTGCATTGATACTTGTCCTTTTCCATCATTTGACTCTCAAAAATACTTTTTAATTTTTTTTATTCAAACACTATCTGCTTATCAAAAATACTATATTCAAATGAACTAATCAAACACAAATTGTTTTTTCAAAGCATTTTTCTAAAAACTTATTTTTAAAAAGTGCTTCTAAAAATAAGCGATTTTTAGCAGAAATGTCAAACATGCTCTAACTATGGTTAATAATGAGAATGATTAGAAACTAACTGATTTTTATCTCTTACTTTTCTAAAATAAGCAAATAAAATGGACATCTACTTTTAATATAGGAAACAAATAAAAATAGACATCTATTCATTTTCACTTAATTTGATTTGAAAAATCAAGAGATAATTTATCATTTTATATTTGTTTTATCCTTACTATCAAGTACTGTATCATTTTCAATTAATTTTTCAACATATTGTAGTTTAGGGGTGATACAGTAAAATTATCATTTTATTTGTTACTTCTTAAGGGATATACCAAGTCAAATATGGACAAGTAAATAAAACAAAAGAAGTACTTTTTCATTAATTTACTCCACTCGTCTCAAAATATTTGTTATATTTTTAATTTACACATTCCTTAAAATATTAATTAGGAGGAATATTTGACTATTTTTATTCATATTTATGCCTGATATAATCACTCTTCAACTTCATTAAAAATTTAACATTATTTTTGTATCATAATTGAGATATTTGTAGTATTCAAAAATAATTACTTTTAAGGGTGAAATGAGAAATAAATAATTTTTTCTTATACTTTTAAAATAATAAATATTTTTAATAAGGACTGCAAGTATTTTAAAATGGAGAAAGTGCAAGTCAAGATGACATTAAATAATTTTATCCCATTTTGCCCTTAATATTAAATGTTGTTGAAAGTAATCGATATTAATACGCAACCAAATATTTAGTACAAAATTGAAAGAATTCAAACAAATGTTCATTATTGGTTGATATTATGATTTTCAAATACTTGATCATCTACTTTTAATTGTCTATCATATTAATAATAGATGTCCATAAGTATTTATCTAATTTGAAAAATTAAAAAATAATTTATTATTTACTTTTTAATTTACCAATATTATTAATTATGTACAATTCTCAATACATTTTTTAAAATATTAAATTTATTATATTTAAGAAGTGATATAGTAAAATTATCATTTAATTTATTATTTTATTTAAAAAAATATATCAAATCAATATTGATTAAGTAAAAATAAAAAAAGAAAGTACCAATGAAACAAAAATTCAAACAAGTAATTGTTGATTAATATAATAATTTTCAAATATCACTAAAAGTAACTTATAATCTTATCCTTAAATATAGTGCATATTTAAATTCAAACAAGTAATTGTTGATTAATATTATATTTTTCAAATATCACTAAAAGTAACTTATAATCTTAACCTTAAATATAATGCATATTTACTGAAGGGGATAAAGATAAATTAATTAATAAATATTTTTTATTTATATCTTAAAAAGCATGCAACTGAGATCATGATATTTCTTATATTTCAATTTATATAATTTACTTTATTTTAATTAGTGTGAAAAAACATTTTTTTATATTTAATAATAATAATTTCCATACCCTTAATGAGATATTCTATTAGACTAATTTATTGACACAAGTATTTATGACTTATTATAGACCATAAATTTTAAAAGAATTTCTATCTCTCCTGATTTTCGTGCCAAATCAAATTACTTTCTTTGTCAAACAACAGTTGTCTATTATTTGACTTGGCACACCCTTTGAGAAATAATAAATAATAGTGTAATATTATTATATTATTCTTTGACTTTATTAAATTTAATGAGAAATATGTTAGGTAATAAATAATATTCAATAAAAAAATAAAATAGACACAAAAAGTAAATTATCTTTTAATTTTCTAAATTGAACAAATATTATTAAATAGCTATATAGTAAACAACTACTATAAAACATAAAAGTACATCATACATAAATTAGAATGGAGTAAATTTATGAATAAGGAACGATCGACTAAATTCTTAAATAGAGTGCATGTACTGAAGGGACATAAGAATAAATCAATAATCATCCGTTTATCTTTATTTGTTTAATATTTTAAAAAATTTACTTGTTATTTTAATTGTTACTATTAATTCTCAATATTAATTAGATCTAATATTAAATATAATCATTATTTTTTTAGAAAATGAAATATGAACGAAAATATTACAACAACAATAGTAACAATACCATATCCAATAAGATTTCATAATTAAGATCTGAATATACAAATTATATTATTACCGTATAAAGATAAATAGATTGTTTCTGAATATGCAGATTATCCTATTACGTTGTTAAAATAAAGAAACTATTTTTGATTATACATATTATATTAGTACCTTATAAAGACAGAGAGATTATTTTCGAAATATGTTTGGAGGGAGTATAACTTACACATTATTTATGTATATTGGTGATGAATTAAAAATGTTACTTACACATGTTGTGCTAATGAATGCAAAGGGAGTATAGAAATTAATGAAAAGATATGTCGGAGAGAGAAGAGTTACGCGCTGAGATTAGCAAATAACAACACACATTATTTAGCCGCCTTAAATTAATTGGCTCCAAAAAAAAGGAGGCTGTATATTTGAATTTTTTGTGCAAAATATCATGATAATGCAATCTCATTTAATGATTTCATTTAATGCAATTAAACCTACTTATTAAGTTGAGGAACTAATTTTGGCCGACCATATATAAAATAATTTTTTTTTTAAAAAAAGTAAATAAAAGTTTTTTTTTAAACGGTTTAAGGTTTAGATCATGAGATAATCACATATTTTAATATGATATCAGAATATGTTGGACAGTTTGATTGAATTCACTATCACTCATTATATATTTAAAAGGCAAATCAAGAGTCAGGTCTAAGAGGAGACGTGTTAAAAATATAACTAACTGTGTTATCTCTAAGGAATCGTTGGGTATGAGGTATAATAATTCGAGAAAAAAATGTAGGATTATTTTATTCTACATCTGGTTTAAGGTATTAAGTTGTTCTTGAATTATTTATCCTAGCATTTTTGCCATAGTGATGGAATAAATAATCTCATACATAGTGAAATAACTTATCCTAAAATAACTTATCTCGAAATAATTAATCTTGAAATACTTTGTTTCCAACCAAACGACCCTAACAATTTAAATGTTTAAATGAGTCTGTCACACATTTCAGCACGGATTTCATTAGAGATTATTCAGAAAATGTTTGACATTTGCATGTACGTATTCTAATGTAAATTTAGTTACTTCTCATTTTATGTGTCCCAGAATAACTAATATGATATTCAAAACATTTCTTTTAAAAAAAAATCGTAATTTTATATTATTTGATAGATTCTTGTTCTTATTTGCCTAAAATGATTAATCGAATATATAATACACATGAAGAATTAAGTATGTCTCCGATAATAATTTCTTTTTATAAAGATCTTCATTTTCTACAAATAAGTAATCATCATTTTTCATATAAAAAATCTAGAATTTCTTTTTTTCTATTTAATGCATAATAATTCTCATTTCCTCTAATTATACAGGCTTTGTCCTATCATAGGAAGGACAACAAATAATTAATTAAACGTGATTATTCGTAGGTACTGTGGGTAGGTGTAAATATTACTTTCTGATTACAAAAACTCAAAGCCCAATTAAAGCCTTATGTGATCATCTCAAAGTAAGGACTTGTGGTCCAATTGAAATTATGATTTATTTCAATTTTAATACTTAAATAACAATAGAGTATTTCATATTAATTAGTTTCAAGTTGTTATGGATCAAATAGAAGAATTAAACCCAAAATATTAGTTTGTTTAGTGATTAGAGAGTTCATTTAGCTACTCATTAATATTTCCTTTTCATCATTTATCTAATGAAAAATAATTGACACGTACACTTAATATAGATTGACAAATCATATATTTTAAAGAGACTTGTGTGTGTGTTTTCTTTGACCGACCTACTGAAAAATTATTTTTTATATTAATAATACATAATATAAAACTTTTTTTTATCCATGACAAGTTGAGTTTTGACAGTATATATTGTTAAGGATAATCCTATCCAATCTAATTCAAAATCAAAAGGACAGCTTAGCATTATTGTTACATAATCTTTATAGTTGTGCAATATTATATATGGTAGTCTAGTTGATTTGTAGGGATTTGATTGTTTAATCACCATAATTAGTTAGTATTCTTCATGTATTTATATCATGTAATGTTTGAGCAATAGAAAAGTTCAGAATCATTCTCTTCTAAAACTCTTTATGGCATCAGAGCAGTGATCCAAATTGCTTCAATTAATCGTTCTTTTTTTTTTTTCTCATGGCATGCTCCAGCACAAATAATCTTACTCACTTTTCTGGAAAAACCTTGATTTCCATCAATGGCTCTCAACTTCCTTTGAAACTTAATTCTCAAAACTACCCCACTTGGAGAGCCCAAATTACTCCTTTACTTCGTGATCACAATCTTATGGGTTATGTTACTGGTGCGAACACGTCACTTCCAACCACCATTGAAAAAGATGATCAACAAGTCTCTAATCCGGATTTTGAATTTTGGGACTGTCAGGATCAGTTAATTGTGGCAACCATTATTGCTTCTATATCCTTTTCAGTAATGAATATCATAGTAGATGCCAAAACCTCAGCGGAGGCATGGACCAAGTTACAAATGGTGTTTGCAAACAAATCAGCTATGCGAATTTTATCTTTGCGTGACAAACTGTCAAGAGAAAAGAGAGATTCACGTCCAGTTGCTGAATATCTTCAATTGATTAAATCAATTGCTGAGGAACTCTCTTTGTGTGGAAGCCCTATGACTGATGTAGATTTTGTGGTTCACGTTCTTAGTGGTGTTGGCCCTAAATTTTGAGATATTCATGCTAGAGATACCATCATATTATTTGGTGAACTCCAAGACAAGTTATTGGCTCACGAATTGTATTTGAAACAAACAAATGCCACATTCGACACCACTCCAATCACAGCAAATCATGTCCGCAAAGGTACAAACACTAGATCTTCATATCAGCAAAAACAAGGTAATTCAGGGAAGACAAATCAAAATTTTCAATATGAAAATGCTAGCGTTGGTGTTCCAGCGAACTTCTCATTATATAAGCCTCAACATTTTGTGCTAAGACAACATTTTCGAGGCACTGGATCTCAAACCAAAGTTCAATGTCAATTTTGTGACAAATTTGGGCATCATGTTAAACAGTGTTATCGAGCACGTGACTATTTCAGGGAATTGCTTTCACGGAATTCTCAAGCACACTATACTAATGTGAATTCGGAATTTGATCAGCAATGGTTGTTAGACACTGGTGCCTCTCATCACATCACTAATGACTTGAGCAACCTATCTCTTCATTCACCATATGATGGTAGCGACAAACTGCACCAAATAGATAGCTTAGGTTTGTCTATCTCACAGTTGGTTCTGATATTATTTCTCTCCCTGCCAAAAAGTTCCATAGTTCTAATGTTTTATGTGTTCCCTCTACTAAAATCAATCTCATATCTGTATCACAATTATGTACTTCGAACCAAGTGTCAATTGAGTTCTTTTCTGACTATTTTCTTGTGAAGGATCAATTCACGGGGGAGATTCGGTTCAAAGACCCACTTGATCAATCCTTGTATAAGTTTCTGTCTTCTGCAAATTCAAATAAAGCTGTCTGCTTCAGCATTCGTCTTTCATCAGAGTCTTGGCATTAACGTCTTGGCCATCCCAATGCTAGGATCTTTAATTTCATTTTGTCTAATTTTCAGTTACCAACATCTTCTATTAAAACATTTTTTTTTAATCCTTGTCAATGCAATAAAAGTCATCGTCAATCCTTTGGTGTTTCTTCTCTAACAAGTAGTAGACCTCTTGAGCTATTATACTCTGATTTATAGGGTCCTGCCCCTATATAATCAATTGATGGGTTTCATTACTATATCATCTTTGTGGATCATTACACAAAATATATCTGGTTCTTTCCTTTAAAGGCAAATCAGATGTGTATACTATCTTTCCACCATTTCAAAAACTTGTCGAAAATAACTTTAATGTCAAGATAAAATCAATTTACATCGACGAGGGTGGAGAATATGCTGCACTCAAAAAATATTTTCAATCTTGTGGAATAAATCATCTGCAAACACCATCTCACACCCCACAACACAATGGGGCTACAGAACGTCGCCATCGTTACTTAGTTGAAACTGGCCTTATGTTACTACAAACAACGTCCCTGCATTTTTCCTTTTGGTCTTTTGCATTCAAAACTGTCACATACTTTATTAATCGTCTTCCCACACCACTTCTTCAATTTTCTTCTTCCTATCAAAAGCCTTTTAACCGTTCTTCAAATTATCATTTTTTGCGTGTCTTTGGTTGCCTCTGTTACCCTTGCCTTCGTCCTTACACCAAGTCCAAATTTGATCTCAAGTCTATTCCTTGCATCTTTCTTGGTTACTCTTTGCATCAGAGTGCATATATTTGTTACGATCATAAGTCTAATAGGTGCATTACCTCACGTCATGTTGTCTTTCTTGAAAATGTGTTTCCATATCAGAGTGCTCCTTCAAATTCTCAGTCCAATTCAAATTAGTGTGGTATCCTTTCTATTGAATCTTCTCACACTTTAATCCCATTCCAATCTAATTCCTTTCCTACTTCATCATCTTCTGAAAACCGTTCTATTAAACAATTGACATTACCTTGTGATCCTTCAACTGTGAATATTGATCCTTCTCCTCCAACACAAAATAACATTCCTTCTTTTCCACTGCCAAACACCCATCTCATGGTCACTAGTTCCAAAAATAACATTATAGACCTAAATCTAGTCACTATGTCACGAAACATCTTTTATCGAAAGTACTAGAACCAGCAACAGTTGGATAAGCTCTGGCCCATCCTGAGTGGCGCTTTGCTATGTCTGATGAATTCAATGCATTAATTAAAAATGGTACTTGGATTCTTGTCCCTCCAGATTCTCAACAAAATTTAGTTGGTTGTAAATGGATTTTCAAGGTCAAAAGCAATGCAGATGGTTCACTTAAAAAATACAAGGCTCAATTGGTTGTAAAGGGATATAACCAACGACCTGGAATTGATTTTGTTGAGACATTCAGCCTAGTGGTTAAGCCTGTAACAATTCGTGTGGTTCTTACTTTAGCTGTGACACATTATTGGCCTCTAATTCAATTGGATGTGAATAACGCCTTCTTGCATGGTCTATTAGAAGAACATATGTTTATGAAACAACCATCAGGATTCACTGATCCAGCCAAACAACACCATGTCTGTAAATTAGTCAAGGATTTTTACGGACTCAAGCAAGCCCCAAGGGCTTGGTACCCACTACGATCATTTGCCTTAAAGTTTGGATTTTGGCAATCACAAAGTGATCACTCTCTTTTCATTTATCGTAAAGGTAGCACATGTTGTTATTTCTTAATGTATGTAGATGATCTCATTGTTACAGATAACAACTCATTCTTCATCAAATGATTTATTCAAGCCCTTAGAGTCTAGCTCTCATTAAAGGATCCCCATAAGTTGTCACTCTTTCTTGGTGTTGATGTTCATAACATCAAAAGGCATTTTCCTTTCTCAACATCATTATGTTAGAAAGATTCTTCAACACACAAATATGGAAAGTGCTAAAGAAGTGTCTACTCCAATTGCTATTGCACATTCTTTACTCAAGTCACAGTGCATTAAAGAAGCTCTTGAACCCACTCGTTATTGCCAATTGGTTGGAAGTTTACAATATCTAAATCTTACAAGGCCCGATATTGCATTTACTGTCAACAAACTCTCCTAGTTCATGCATTGTCCTAATCATCATCATTGGTTGGCTCTTAAGTGTCTGCTACAATATATGAAATCAACTATTGCCTTTGGTCTCCATATTACTCCACAATCTCCTTTAAATTTTCATGCTTTCTCTGATGCCGATTGGGCTGGTGATCCATCAGATAGAACATCAACTTTTGGGTTCTTTTTATATTTTGGTCATATTCCAATTAGCTGGAGTTCCAAAAAGCAGACAACAATTGCTAGATCATTCACTGAAACTGAATACAGGGTCGTTGCTACAACAACTGTCGAGGTTCAATGAGTTAAATCCATTCTTCAAAAATTGGGTTATTCAGTTCCATCTCCCACAATATATTGTGATAATATCTCTACCATATACACTTGTCAAAATCCAGTTCTTCACTCCAAAATGAAGCATTTGAAAATTGACATCCATTTTATTAGAGATTTGGTTCAAAAAGATGCTTTTCAAATATCTCATATCTCTTCAAAGGATCAGGTAGCTGACCTTCTGACAAAGCCTTTGTTCAAGAATCAGTTTCAGCTCAATAGATCCAAGATTGGTCTCCTAAATGGATCCTCTATCTTGCGGGGGAGTGTTAAGGATAATCCTATCCAATCTAATTCAAAATTAAAAGGATAGATTAGCACTATTGTTACATAATCTTTATAGTTGTGCAATATTATATTTATGGTAGTCTAGTTGATTTATAGGAATTTGATTGTTTACTCACCATAATTAGTTAGTATTCTTCATGCATTTATATCATGTAATGTTTGAGCAATAGAAAAAGTTCAGAATCATTCTCTTCTAAAACTCTTTATATATGAGTTGGAACTTGGATGATCTACTCTGAGTAAATATTAAGGGAGAAATGCAATGTAACTTTCTACTATAGGAAACTTTTGCCTTTGTTTGAGTAATTCCTCCGTCTCATATTACTCGATCTACATGTATAGTGATAATATATTTTTTCTACAAACTAAATAAAATAGAAATAGTCAAATTTTATGTTTCAAAAATATGAATAATAAAGTTATTTTAGTAAAGTGAGTATATCTCTAATTCAGACTTTATTAACTATGTATCAAATCAATATCGATCAAATAATATGAAATCAAAAAAGTACTAAAAAAATGAGTGGACTCATGTCTGGCATTCAAACCCTATTTAGCCCTCAAACATATGTACCAAACAACCAATAATTTCTAAGCCTAATCTAAAAGATCCTAATTTATGGTAATTAACTTTTTAGGAGAAATTATAGTGCTATTATGAAAACATAGCTAGACCGTGTGGCTTGCCTTCACACTGACCAAAAGATTACGCAGTCCAAATGCCTTGATTTTAGAGTTCAACTTTTTCTCAATTATTTGACTTATGTTAACGGAATATATTCATTATAAAAGTTTTTTTTAGAGGTGCATTTTATTAGACTAACTTTATTAATAATGTTTTAAAATTCTAAATTTAATTATCGAGAGTGGAGCCTAAAATGTTTATTAGAAGTTAAAAGAATCTCAGTCATTTCACAATAGTCCCGAGATAATTTTGCATTGATACAAAAATAAGGAGGAGAGTAGTAGGCTCCACATTAAACACATACGTACTATCGATCTTATATTAAAAAAAAAAAAAAAAAAAAAGGAAGTCTTTTTCCTTACTACCATAATTCCCATGCTGTATTTTTTCCATAATTCACTGTCAGATGAGTAAATATAGGGACGATGATGACGAAATCAACAACTAACCTAGTAAATGAGTCTTCCTCTATCATACTTCCTCCGTCTCCGACGCAATTTTCTTTTTAGTCAATCTCAAAAGATATTCATTTTACATTTAATAAAAGGGAAAAAAGGATAAATATATCCCGAACAATCGTAAAAAGTATTCAGATATCCTCCGTCATACTTTTGGGACATTAATGCCTCTGCCGTCCAAAAACTAGTGCATGTATACCCTTTATACTAACGGACATATACGTGTCATAATCTTATCCATCGACCCGACATTTATTAAATATCGGATCGACGGATAAGATTGTGCCACGTGTTCCTTTTTAGTCTTCCGTTAGAGCGAAGGACATATATGCTTTAGTTTTTGGATGGCAGGGGCACCTATGTCCCAAAAGTATGACGGAGGGTATCTGCATACTATTTATGATAGTTCGAGGATATATTTATCTTTTTTTCCTTAATAAAATAATTCATAGTCACATAATATCTATGACATATATATATTTTAGATTATAAATTTTATTTTTAATTTTGTGTCAAGTCAAACAATGTCACATAATTGGGTCGGAGGGAGCAAGAATCATTGAATACATCAAAGTACTTTATATAGCAACATCAGCATGACAACCCCATTATTAGGACCACTATTAAATCTTTTGTCTTCTATTTATACATTACCCTTTATAGAAACAAAAAAAACATATATTACCTCAAAAACACACAAAACCAAAAAAAAAAAAAAACTTTTTTTATTTTGAATCTTGAATATGCCTAGACCAAGATGGAGTCCAACACCACAACAACTTATGATTCTACAAGATTTGTATAGGAAAGGTTTGAGAAATCCGACATCTAGTCAAGTACAAAAGATAACAACTCATCTTTCTCTTTATGGAAAGATTCAATGCAAGAATGTATTTTACTGGTTTCAAAATCACAAAGCTAGGGACAGGCAAAAACTCAGAAAAGAATTGATGATGCTTCACAAAATTCACAAAACTACTAGTGATGATGATGTTTCTCATCAATTTCACACAACTCCCAACACCAACAATACCAATATTAATCTTGACTACAATTTCCCTCCTAGTACTTTTCATACACTTTACCCTCACTCACCATCCATATTGGTTCATCAGGTACATATTATATAATATGTTTATTTATCTATGCATTACTTCTATCTTTGTGAGTCGTTTGGTACGTCGGACAAGTATAGATAATGTTGTAATAAAAGTTAAGTATTTTTTCTGTTTCATTTTACTTGTTCGTTTCAGCAAATAAAAAGAGTTTTATTACTTCATTCATTTCACTTGATCTGATTTCTACACCAAAAATAGATGTTTTATTTTACTCGATCATTTTAGCTAACCAAACTGTTTTTTTCTCCCTCATACTACCTTTAGTGTTAAATAACTACATAAAATAACAGTAACCAACATTATTAATAAGGTTAATTTGGTATAATACATCTCTAATTAAGGTTACCCTTAAGGGGTGTGTCAGATCAACGGGGGCCAAGTAATATGAAACGGGGAGAATTTTTTTTCCACCTTATCTTTAGTGTTAAATAACTATATAAAAACCAACAAGGGTTGTGGTGGAGTGATAAGTACTCCTTCATTCTTAACTAGAGGTCTTGAGTTCGAGTCCTCCTGGATATGAAGTCATCTTTGGTAGGGAGCACTTTACCACCCTCCCTCTCTAATGTGGGACTTCCCGGAGTATTGAATCCAAATTTAGTCGGGCTAACTCAAGTAATATGAAACCAAGGGACTTCACTTTTACTTGCCCACTATGTTAACATTAATAGACAAATAAAAGTGAACATATACAATATAGTCTTATTAATTATCCAAGGATAAAATAATAAAAATGACAAAAATATCCCTAAGGTGCCTTTAATTGACACTTTTTTTCTTTTTAATTAGTTCAAAAAGATTATATATTTTATATTTAGTAATAGTTTAATTCTTAAAATACCAATGTTATCCTTGATATATCTATGATACCTATGTTAGACCACAAATTTAATTTTTTTTCTTAAACTCCATTTCTGGTTAAACACTATCACATAAATTGAAATTGGTGGAGTGTAAAATATATTCCTCTGTCTCAAGACACACTTCTTTTTTAGTTCATCCATAAAGAATGTCGCTTTTTCACAATTGAAAATAATTAAACTTTAAAATTTCTTTTTTTATCGTTACTAAAATGATTTATAGCTTCACAGATGCTCAAAGAGTATTGAAGAACCATTACTGTTTTTATTTTAAGTTTATCTTAGAGTTCATATTTGAGCTAAAGTGATATTGGTGCACCCAAAGTCTTTGAATTCTGAGTTCACCTCTGTGCTGATTAACTTTCTATTATCTCCTTTTGTAGGGTGTAGGAAAAGACACATCATCATCTTCAACTCATATGATGAACAACACGGGGAATATTGATTTTCCAAAGCATTGTGTCATAGAAAATGGCATGATGAGAACAAATGTTCAAGGTTGGATCTTGATGATGACAGATATGGGCCCTAATCCTATTCCATCTTGCAGCAATAACAAGCCTCTTGAAACCCTAGAACTTTTCCCTATCAAAGCCACTGGCATTAAGGAGTAGGGCTAGCTAGCCCCAAGAATATTGTTTCTTGCTGAAATATTGCTTGTGTAATACTAGCTAGCTAGCTAATAATAAGTTTTTAGCATTAATTAGAATAACTGCTGATATGTGTGTTGGCTAATGTTATATTTTACAATGTTGCTCAGATTCTAATTAATAATGTTATCAATGTGTGTTGGATTCTCCAAAAATAATTCAGTTTTGGATGATTCAACACGAATATATCAATATTTTAGAGAATCCGAGCAACTTAGGTTATTTATTATATATGATATCCATGTTATATTGATGTCCATGCATTGATTTGTAAAATATTTGACTATTCTAGAAATCCAAGTTTACAATTCCTCGAGGACAGTGTGCTTTTAACGTTTACCTTTGGAGTTATTTTGATATAGAGAAATAACATTAAATTACTCTTTAACTTGACAAGTTAAATTTACTTTAGTACTTTAGCTACATGGATGTTTATTTACCCTCCTAATCTCATTTAGAGTGAATTAAATATCAGTATCACAATAAAAGAGTGCATTACACACATACCATGTCATTGCTACATCAACACCACATTAGTGCCAAATCTCATTTTTCTCTATTGGGAGTCCAGAAAATTTAAAATTCTTTAAAAAATTGAATTTTGAAAGTATAAAATATATATTTTTTTTGTGGTGCTAAAGTTTTTTGTGACTTTTACGCGTGGGTTTAATAAAAATTTGATGAATAATGTACTTATGTGTGGAGATTGAGAAGAAAAAAAAAGGAGATATGTATATGAGGAAGAAGAAAGGAATGAATATGTTGGCTGAATTTTTTTTTAAAGAAAAGGGGTGGGTGTGCGTGGGTGAGTGGGTGGGTGGGTGAGTGTGAAGAACAACAATGGAACATATATTTAATGAAAAGAAAAGGACCCCATTTGTTTTATTTATTAACATTTTTACGCGTCTAAGAAAAGATATTTGTCACGTCAGCTATAGCTATGTGGTGGGTTGTATTTAATTCACTTCAAATAAGATTAAAGGGGTAAATTAGCGTCCGTATTGTTAACGTGCTACAATAAATTTGACTGCTAAATTCAAGAATGATTTGATGTATTTTCTCTTTGTTATAACATGTAATACAAAGATATAATGTATGCGAAGGTATTACCTTTAAATTTAACTCAACTCTAAAATTAAAGTTGACTCACGGAGGAGGAGTACTTATGATTATATATACATTACATCAAAAATAATTTTTAGCGATAATTAATTAACGGCAACAATTTAACTATTGCTAAATTTATTTTTCAAAAGCAATTAACATTTTTTTGTAAATATCCTTAAAGCATATAACGACACTGAATCTAATGATCCACCTAACCAATGCTGGTTATAAAATCTTTACTCTTTAGTATTCTTTGTTAATGTACATATTTATTATCGTTAAAAGCTATTTTTGTTACCGCGATAGAGACTACAATCTACATGATTTCAAACACTGATTTTAAATCCATCATGTGTCCAAACGCCTTAATAATGTGCTAAAATTGTTGCAATTAATAGTGATTTGTGAAGGCATTGTTGAACAACCCAACTGTCTCTTTCAACGTCCCATGATTGGAGTGATCTTCCAATTTTTTTCAAGTATTTAGGTTATAAAACAATTAATTTAAATAATATAAGTGGAGTCTAAAGAAAAACGTGTTGAAGTTTCGAAAATGAAAAAGAAAAAAATTATCTGATATTTCATCTACATATACAGATAATTTATTCATTGTTGAAATGTGTGATCGTCACCTAAAAGGTTAAATTGTTAAAGAAAACACGATTTTGTTAATTAATTATATTCTCAACATGCTTTTCATGTATGGACCTACTCTGATATCATTGTTGATACTATTGTAGTTCTACTACATTTTAAAAGGTGGTTAGATATTAGTTGTTAATTAGTACTTAGACAAATACCAACCATGCAAATTTGTTGCTCCCTTTGATGTGTCATTTCAATTTTCAAATCTTGAAGACATTACAAGTAGACAAGGACCACTTTCCGTTGTTTAACGTTATGTTGATTTGCAATAGTATTGTTCGGTAATTAATACCAACATCCTGTCTATGACAAAGTTTACGGGAAGTTGAATGGTCGGAGTTGGAGTCATGATAGAACATGATGTTTGCTCCGTGAATTTAGTTAAGAAATAAAGTTGCATCTTTACTATCAGCTATAGTTTTTCGCATGATGATAAACGTTTGATATATCATAACAAGTATGAAATAAGAAAACATTATCTAGTGTTTTTGCGTCTGTTAAGATTTGAATTTTAATATATATATATATATATATATATATATATATATATATATATATATATATATATATATATATATATATTTCTTATGATCATTGTCAATTTATTTCATTATTCATTACGTTATAATTTTATATTTGTCACAATTCAAGTCCATAGCATGCGTATTATATTCTCTTTAGACCTAGACATTGTCTTTGTGTACGTCCATGTGAGCTTGAACTATTATAAAGCACTTCACTTTTAATTCTCATTTTGGTGCAAGATTTTCCTAATAAATCACATGTTATTTTATCTTCAAAAGCTTGTCAATCTAGAAGGCTATCAGTCTTGTGTGATCCGCCCTCATCAACTCACCGTTCATTAGGGATGTCAACGTCAACGTCCTTGTTGAGATTTGCCCACCATTCTACTAGGTCAAGAGTGTTAGAAAATTGTGCGAAAGATCAACAAGTATAGCAAAATTTGGGCCGATATAAAATGTCCAAAAATTCATCACTCTCTTCCTGGGCTTAAATAAATATGGCCCAAAAGCTACTTCTGATTTACCCGTTTGACCAAATAAATATTCTTTTTTTAAAAATAAATATCACTTTGTAACTAAATAAGATCCTATATTATTAAATCTATAGATATTTTACCAAACATAGCAAGTTTTTTTTTTTTTTTTTTTTTTTACCATAAGTAGCAAATATGAGGAAAACCGCATGTGCACAACTCGTACCAATTCAATGTATATATATTATACATACTTTATCAGAAGTTATACATATTTATCAAGTTTTATATAATTTATATGTAATTTACAAGAATCTCAAGATATATACAATTATATACACAAAAATTATATGTATTTTCTTTTTCAAAAATCTAACATAAACTTTGGAGATGTAAGTGAGATTCGAAACATGATTTTATATTCGTTTTAAAAAAAATATATGCTAACTTTGATAAATAAAAAACCCTTGCTATGTGAAATGTTACTTGCGAAACTTTCAAATATTTATCTTTCAATTCCAACTTCAAATTATTCCAACTTAACCAAATATTATACAAATATAGCCTGTTGCAAAATATTAAATAGAAAATAAGATATTTGGACCCCTATATGATCTGCAAAAAGAATTATAAAAAAAGTACTGATATTGGAGATTTCTATACTATATTTATTTAGGTTTCTAAATTCTTCATTATAAAAATAGTTATTGAATTGTCAATTTGCCAAAATAAAGTATGGCAGCCTTATAGTTATGTATTTAATTTATGTAATATATCTTCTTATATAGAATTAATGTTTTTGGTCCATATTACATAAAAAAAAAATGGTCCATACTACATAAACACTCGTCAGTTGTAACTTGTATGGGTATATAGGTCATAAAATCATATTTGGACAGAAGATAACATCCCAATGGTCCTCATCTATATGAAAGTAGGACGAATAAATTAAAATAAAAAGATTTAATAAAACATATAATATAATAAATTAATTATTTAAAATATGAGTTTATATATATCGTATGTTTGGCTAACGATTATATGTCACTCGTTCAGTCAATGATTTGATAATATCTTAAAAGAATGCTATTGTATGGCATCATCATTGATACTAACATATAATATAGCTAATTAGTTACTTAAAATATGAACTTCTTGAGACATATTATATTTGAAATTAGAACTTTTATCATTTATTGAAAAGATAGTAACTTGTGACACATTAATTATTAAAAGTTCTATATAATCACATATATGACAAGTAATAATAATATATAGGAAATTTCAGTGATCATATTATAATAAATTTTATATGGTCTTACTAATTAGAGCTAGCACTATTTTCAGGTACTCCTAGCAAGAGATGGAGGTCCACACTGGGGCTTCAGCCACTTATATTTTTAGGGTTTCCTTTTTTCATTTCTTTTTAATTTCCCTCGGATTCACGTCGGAAAGTCAAAATTTATTGACTAAAATTGAAATTTCAACTAAAAAACACCATTGAAAAATAGATTATTTTTTGGCAAGTAAACATTTTATTTATCAAAGTGATCATTACATAACAGTTTGAAAAAAACAACAGACTTGGACATCCTTGCTCCAAGACTTGCTAGACTATCACTTCTAATTTTCTTCCTCGACTACTATACTAGGGGTACATATTGAGCTGTTGTAGTCTACGTCCTACCCTCCTCTATTGAGATCCTCTTCCATGTATTTCTCTAACGATATGCCTAGTCATGAACTCCTCGCTTCTCTACTTGACTTGAAAGATTCTACAGTTACGTTCTATCCACAAGTGATAAATGGTGCCTGCGAGACACATCATGTATACCTGTATTGTGCTGTTGTTGCCTTTCATATACTTAATTGCCCATTGTATTTCCTCATGCCACTTCATTTCTGTGTGTTGTATTCCTTGCCATGCCAACAACTTATTCCATATTCCACCAGTGAAAAATAAAAATTAGTTATGAACAGATTCTATAGCTAAACAATAAAATTCATGATCGTTAATCCTTAAACAAGACCATCTTAAAGAAATTACTCTATTCAAAAGATGAACAAACCTTGATTCAATTTCACTTGATCCCCCCTAGACTTAATTATTTTTAAAATGAAAATAAACCAAAGAATATAAAAGAAATTTCAAAATTGATATTTATAAATAAACCCTTGATAATTAATGCAAACGAGATTTTTATTTGAGGAAATATATTCATAAAGAAGGAGCAACGACTCTAAGGGAATTCAACTAAGTTAAATAAAGTGTTAGAATTCACATGACATTTTGGTAAAGCAATGCATTTGGGTAACTTAGGTCCGAAGACCAATTGGCCCAAAATTGGGCTTTGCCATCGCTTGGGTTTGGGCCTACTTTCGCTCCGTATATCAGCATGTGTATCAGAGATATATCACTTGTATATAAACTTCCTTTCCATGAATATTAGCTCCCTTTTCTTGTATATTAGCTTCCAAACCTTCATATCAATGTCATTGACTTGAGAGATGATCGAGAGGTTGGACTTTAAAAAGATGATATATTCCCTTGAAGAGTCATCTCGAAAATTTCATAAATTCATGAAATATTCATAAAGATCAGGCCAAGATGTGGTCGAACTCTTCTTGACGACTAAGATCCAAAAAAAATCCTTTTATGGAGGTCCACATCATTCTAGTTTGAGAAATACGTCACTAATTGTCCTCGAATCACGATGAAATCTTAGAAGAGAAGAATCAAGAGATAGAAATCTTAAATGAGAAGAATCAAGAAACAAAATTATAGTCTGCATTGTTTTATCAATAAAATTATGTTTCTTCATATTGTATTTGTGATAACAATTTACTTTCTATAACCTTAAAATTCGTTACAAAACGCCATTTTCAACCTGTTAATATTTAACCTAACACACCCATTTGCTAGCACCAAATATTATCCAATTGTTTTATTAAATTAAATTACAATTGATTGTAGCCCCACTATAATGAATGAATAATTCTAATCGAGGCACCACCAATTTATAATTATATTTACTAAATCTAATCATACATTATTAGTTACGAAAAAACTTCTATCCTCAACTCTCTTTTATCTAATTTTATAATTTAACCAATCTATAAATAACAATCAGTTATAGAATTATTGAACTGTTACTTCCGTTTCTCCTTCTTCTTTTTTATTACTAATTTTTTTTCTCTTTTTATTTGTTTCCTTCATTTTTCTTTCCATATATGGATCATGTTTTTAATCATTAAAAAAAATAGATATAAGAAAGGTGATATGATAATATGATCATTATTTTAATGAAGATCGCAAATAGATTTCTTAAAAGAGAAGATATTTTTTTTTATCAAGTTATTGCTTTCATTGATGATCTAACTTATAAAAAATATTTAATATACTAACGTCACCAATGAATGAATTACGTCACATGCAACGTATTGAATTAAATACTAGTGATTGTGTGATGGAAAATCATTGGATCCATCAATTAAATTCCTCAGTCCTCCCTCAACTTTTTATCAATTTTGATATATCCAAGATCTATGTCATCTTAATTCTCAAATATATAAAATTATATAAAACAAGGTAGTAGGTGATAAAACTGGACAGTTGAAACAATTAATAGGACAAATAATGACGTGACAACTATCTATTTTTCTCTTTAGGGAACATATAATTAATTAGTGGGTGTAGAAAATTCATTTTGCATTAAGTTATTTACCAAATATATCAGAGTTATGAATGTTGCTTGTGTCACAAAACCCAAATTTTAGATATGATGACTTCACTATAGTTATGACTATTTATAAACTTTATCAGTACTCCCTCCCTCTGTCTCTAATTACTTGTTCATATTTTATTTTTTAGTTGTCCTTAATTACTTGTCTATTTTGACAAATCAAGAAAGGACAAATTTTTGTACCTATTATACCCTCAATTAATTAATTTGAAAAATGTAGAACTTTTTGAAAATCTTAAGTTTTTAATTCATCCATTTCATGATTAATAGGGGTAAAATCGTAAACTCATTATGTCAATTATTGTTTTTTTAATAGGTGTGTCAATTTAAAAGTGAACAAGTAATTAGAGATAGAGGAAATATATTTTTAACTCATGCCAGCTCACCAAAAATTGATGTGGATACGTGTAAGAAAAAAAGGATAAAAAGTAGTGGCATAGTCAAAAATTTTATGGATAGTCAATTTAAAAAAAAAAAAAAGAAGCAATTATAGAGATTCTATGTTGCATACTTAGCATAGTTCTACACACCGGTTTTCATCGAGCTACTACTTGTTTCACGTCAAAGTTATGTATTTTTTTTTTAATATATTACAAATTTTAAGCAGTTCATAACAATAATAAAAATATAGACGCAAGGAATCAAATCTGGATATCGTGTAATTAAGTCTTGTGCACGTCTTTGTCATTGTGCTACAATTTTTCATTGATCTAAAGATGTTTAAAATACTATATATATTTATACCAATGTAAAATAAGATATGACTATATATAATGTAATTATTCAACGAAGCTGGACATTCTGACACCATCATACATAGCTCCACCCTCAAGAAAAAGGTTCTATATAAGAAAAATTTTATTGTATAGTTATTGGTTAATATAATAACAAACAATAATACATATTTCTTATATACTTAGCTACGCATACAATTATTTTTTATTGATCGGCTAAATAAATAAATAAATTGTCCTTTTAAATATGATAGCAAGTGAGTATTTATGATACATCTAACATACTGAATTGTCCTTTGATAATTCACATTACATGACATCAACTCAACCAACTCACCCTCACCCCCCACCCCTGCTGTGCAGAAATAATAATATTTGAAGTTACTCATATGAAAGTCAAATGTGATGATATCATAATGATTTTTTTTTCCCAATTATTCATTTAGTATATCAAAAATTAAAATTTTCATGTTATTTGTCCATTTGTATGTCCATTTTGACAAATGAAAAAAAAACTTTTCTAATTAAAGTAACTATTTATCAAATTTTTGAAGTATTAATTGTTAAATTTAGATTTTCAAAACATAATTAATCAGAAAGGCTTAATTAAATAAATATGAAAAAATAACATAAATATACCTTAATTTACAATACATAAATCTACTAGTTTGTAATCATAAAATCTATTTTTTAATTAGAAAATATAATAATTTTAATTATCCACGTTTTTTTGTCTTATTTTTAGGGTTTTATTTTATTTTTTTGTGAGTTAGAATTTATTAAGACATTACCATATTAATACGTTTTTATGACGAAGATTATGTTTTGTCTCTACTAGATTGCATTAATACTTTTTCAAGAAGCAAGGTTTTTTCAAACTATCAACAATGGTGACTCTTTTACGAAGAAGAGAAAATTATCGAAATCATTAATTTTTTAACTAGTTTGTTGTGTTTTATAAGAATTCGATTGCTATCTTGAGAAAATGCTAAACTATTGTTATATATATGTTTGTAATTTCGTTTCTTAAATAGGCTATTTACACTTTTTGCCCCTACTTATTTAACCATTATGTACTATTTGGGCGATTTTCTTTATTAATAGTTGTCAACAATATTTTTATTTAAAGAAGCGTTAGTATGAAAGAAATTTAATATACATGATCATTTTTTATGAACATATCATCAACAAACAAAAGGATATTCACAATATAATACTTAGAACTAATAATATGGTGTTTGCGTAAATACTTGTTAGATCAGCATCTCATACTAAGGGCTTTTGATAATCCTTAAACAATCTATCATATCCTCTATAGATCCAAGATTAAATAAGTGCTAGCTAATTAGACAAAGAATGAAGCTCATTTTAAAGGAATATTCTAAACTTGTTGAGAATCAAAATTTTTTATTTTTTTAAGATTCAAAAGACGAAGCTTCATAAAAAAAAAATGAATGTGAACTAAACATGAGCTATTACTATTATGAGAATTTTGGGTTAGAAAATACATAAGATTAAATAAGACTATTTTGGTAAATGAAATTATCAATATTTCCAAAGTTTAAAAACTTTTAAAGGATTACTTTGATGGTAAGGATTAGAAAAAATTTATAATGGATGAGGGATAGATATGATGTGGCAGACACAAGTTGTATGAGGCTCTTCTTAGAATTTGTCAAGTGGATTATTACGTCCCATTTTCAGAAAAATGGGCCAAATCTATTTCTCCCTCTTCCTTTTTAACTTTTTCTCTTTGATTGAAATCTTCAATTTTTCAACATCTCTTCTTCTTCTTCTTCTTCTTTTTCTTCTTTTTTTTAAAAATAATTTTATTCATAAAAAAAGTGAAATTTAGTCTAATTCATCGTACTTTTTAACATTTGATTTTTTTTTTTTCATGTATTGATTATTTACATTACTAAAAATAATTATTAAAAATTATTTGTCAATTAACAAATTAAATTATATTTTTAATTTTATTTTCATTACACTAATAATTAATTATTCTTAAAAATATAAAAAAAAATTGTAAAATTGAAAAAACAATTATTAAGGAGTAAATTAATAAAGTATCGTTTTTATTTATAATTTCATAAAGAATCCGTAAAAGAAAAAATAAATAACTAATACAAAAAACGAAAGGGGTATAAATTATTATTTTTTTCTCTTTCAATAATTTCATATATACTTAAATTCATCAAATATTCACAAGAAAATATATAATGGAAAGAGCATCAATAATTTTGATAAATAATTACATAAGTTTTTGTACTATCTTAATGTAACCCAAAATTGAAATTTTTTCATAAACACTTAAATATATACATACTCTTCCGTCAATTTATATGATATCTTTTTATTCTTGAAATCAAGTAATGTGAAATTTAATTAATATTTTAAAATATATGTTTATTTTTAATTTTAACATAAGAACTACAAATTATAATGTTTGTTCATAAATAATCCTTCCCACTAAGTTGCAATTCAACCAAAAATACTATAAGTTGCAATTCTTATCATGTTAGCATATGAAAAAAAATACACTTTATAGCTTGAATTTCGAGAAAAATTAATCGAACAAAATGATGGAGAGAGTAAAATGGAAAAAAAAAAAAAGAAAAGAAAAGAATTGATTAATGTAATTTAAATAACTATTTATGTTTATCCTAAAACTAAAACAATTAATTTTTTATGAGGTTAAGTGCTCGCATCTTAGTTTAACTTTTTTAAGTACGTAATTATTTGACTTCAAATTTAAATTAGTATCAATATATTTATCTCTATTTGACTTTTGACAAATGAGTATTATGAACTATAAAAGAGGTAAGAAAATAAATATTAATGTTAAGAAATAATGAAATGCTAATTTTAATATAGTACTAATTTTAATATAATGAAATGCGGAAATTAAACAAAAGTCCAATAACAATTACTAAAACAAATAACAAGTCGACTTAACTAAATTCCCAAAATCTTGTTGTCACGTGTACAAGCTTCTAAAGTATTATAACTTAATCAAAAGAATAATACAAATCTCATATGACATTGTTTCTAGAGTAGAACAAGATCATAATAGGAGTAAGAAGGTCCGCTGAAATGACAAGCAGCTACCTCACAAACCTCCATAAGAAGCCTCAGACAAGGAGAAGAGAAAATATCACAAAGGTCCGGACTAGTAACCTACAAAAATGTAGAAGCAAGGGGTGAGTACCAAACTATACGGTACTCAGCAAGTAAACTTCTAAACACAAGCTAAGGGGATAAAATACGAGTACTTCTTACACACCAACCGAACCTCCACAACTACAACATGCATAAAACCAGCCCAACCTAACAGTTCATAGTTTACATAGTACCCAGTTCAACAACAATCACTTTAACAAATTACATATCCTCAACAACAAACTCAATATTCATCAATCACAACTTTCACAAAACGGCACTCACAATATCAGCAACACACAAGATCAAGTTCATCAAATAGAGGTAATTAAATATCAAGTACTTTCCAACCACCAATAAAACACATAATCATCAAGAATGAAGAATGTCATGGGATGCAATGCAATATGACACCGTAAATTGATGTGCCTCGGAATACCAAGTACTCTCTCAACCGTATATACATAATACTGCTCGAAAATACATCGAGAGTTCATGACCCATGGGAGACTCACGAGGTCCATAAATTGACACAGACGATCTCTACGTGTCTGTGCGGACGATTTCAACGCACTATCATAAATCAGACAAATTCCGCACGGACGATCTCCACGTGCCCAAATTATAATCTTAACATCTCACCATTCCTAGCACAGACGATCTCCATGTGCCTAATTTATACTCAATTTCATGTCAATGCATGTGCACAATATGATTTCAATAAAAGGGATGAGACATCTCAATCAAATATCAATATGATATGTAATCACCTCAGCTATCACAAGTATATGGGTTCAATAAAGAACACAACCACACATAATAAATCCAGTCATTAATATATCAGCTAATGCCCATATGCTTTGGCATTCTCGGATTACAACCTGCATTCTATAGTAATAAACTTTCCCTTTATAACACCAGTACTCGTACTAATGCCCGTCACACCATTGGTATGAGACCCCCATCCTTCGCCCTTACCCATGGTCTATTCCATTTTTTTTATTAGAAAAATGTCCTTCAACGAAGTCTTTCAAACCATTCTCAACACATCACACACAAACAATTAATCGCATTGCCTTTTATTACTCTTTTTTTATCATTAGAATTAGTCAATGTGGACAAGTCAACCCTTCACCAAGTCCCATTACTCCCAAACACATACCACAAGGAAATACACGAATTTCATACACTTAAGAAGGGTTTAGAAATTCACTTGCCTCAATCAATCAAAAATTCACTCCGGGACTTGAGTCTTCCCCTTCCGTTGAACTTTCAAATCAATGCAATCTATTCAAGTACATGACCACAATAAGATTTCGAAACTAACATCACCCAACTCTATAATCAAGTTCCTAAGCTTCAAGCCTAGGGTTAAGTCCTATTTTTTTTCCAATATCATAAAACTAATGGTATTTATATAAGATTATACCCTTAATATTTCATTATCTATTTCAATATAGAAAAACTTGAATTATATGGTAATTATAAAAAAAATATGAAATCAAAACCACTTACGGAATGATACTTAAACTTACGGAACGATACTTAGGCATGAACTAATAGCAGAACGTTGTTTGTGCATTTACACTATAATATACCATCCTTCAATGATTGGATTATCATCCCCAATCATTGGTCATAATAACTCTATAATTTATCCACTAAAATTTGCCAACAAGTGACCCATAAAATGATACTTGCCCATCAGTTTGAATAAAACAATATTGGCAAGGATTGAAGATCAAAACTCCTTAATTACCAGCACATTTTAATAATAATTTAAAAGGAAAAACACATAGCAAATTCGTATTACATGAAAGTAATCTTTCGGTTTGTACGTCGGCTCTCTTCCCACAAGTAATTTCCGTTCTCTTCTTCTTTTCTTAAGTTATGATCCAAAAATTCTCAACCCTAATAATTTATTCCCCTATATGATCAATTGGTATTAAATAAATTAAAAATCTGACCCATTAAGCATTAATTAAAATTAGCTATTTAATAATTAACCGTCAATTAATTCACTCTAGTTAAATGAATATTCAAAATTTTCAAAAATGACCTTACGGGTCATTACAAAAATACTTTCAACTAAAGGGAAAAAAAATTGTACATCCCTCAACCCACCCCCCGCATCCCCACCCCAAACCTTTTCCTAGCTTCTCTTTTCCTAACACGGACTATTGTCCGCCATTGTTATTTATTGGGGCTTTTGAAATGTTAGGGAAAAATTCCTAACCGTGACTATTGACCGTCATTCTTTCTTATTTCCATTAAATTTGATAGTATTTTTTAAACGATCTGTTACATGGCATACCTCATCCACCATAAAATTTTTGGAAAAGGCACAGATTCCCCTCTAAACTTGTCCTGAAAAGTCAGTTACATGCTTAAACTATCATGATGACATATTACACACCTTAACTACTCAAAAGTGAATTTATTACCACCCTGAGACATGTAACATTACTCTCACATTATGTGGTGTATTACACTCGCTGCCACATCAGTACTACGTCAGCGACATGTCATAAATTATAATTTTTTATTTTCTTTTCTTTATTAATTAACTTTTCTTTTGTTAACTATATTTTACTCTAACTAATCCCTAATTAATTATTTTAATTCTCTAATAGTTGTATCTTCTTCATCACTACTCCCACCCATTTTCAATTCTCATTTCATCGAAAAATCATATCCGGCCTCACATTCAATATTGATTTTGTTCTTCACCACCCCTATATCACCTTCAATTCTTCTTCTTCTTTGTCACCCAACACCAAATATCATCACTACTATTATCAATATCCATTTTTTTCTTCTTCACCACCTTCAATTACCTCTTTTAATGTCTATCACCCGCCACCCATACCACCAAACCCTTAAAGCTGCTATTACCACCAAACCCAAAAATTGATTAACAACCAAAGTTTCTTTAACAAAGTCAAAAAAAAATGAAAAAGATAGAAACAATCAATCAAAATTTTTCTAGATAAAATACAATTATTCACTAACAAATCTATGGGAATTAACCTAATTGCGAATAAACAAAAATTGTGCTTTAAGATTGTGATAAAAAATAAAAAAGTGTGATGAAAATAAAGAACGAAGAAGAAGAGGACAATGGGTGGGGTTTGAAGAAGAAGATGTGTGGGGGGTGGGGGTTAAAAAGAGGATTATAACTTTTTTTTAAACTTTAATTTCAAACTGATGCACCTATTTTTTTTTTTATTTTTTTTTTTTAGCCACTTCAGTTTAAGGAGTAAGAAAATTCATTTTTGAATAGTATAGGTGTGTAATAGATCACTATGATAGTTTAAGCATATAACTGATTTTTCGAGATAAGTTCAAGGAGAAATTTATGCCCTATCCCTAAAATTTTTCTAAGGATTCCAACATACATTACTAAAAAAGAGCAAAAATCAATCCAAAAAATGGACCTCTAAAAAGACTTAAAACTGATTTCTGGAGGTTGATTTAAGACTATTTTTTATTTTAATTACTTTTTAAAAAAAATTCATTCGAAGGTCATTTTTATGTCAATTTATTTTTTTAAAAAACTCGACTTCCGAAATTTAAATTTTGAATTATTATTTTTAAGAAATCGGAGGTCTTTTTTTTTTGTGAAGAGTATAAATAAAGAAATTTAAGTCCTAAATCGAGAAGCACCAACTTTTTATTAGTAGAAATGTTTTTTCCATAGTAAAGATGGGGCTTCGAACCCCGGATGGAGCATTATATCATTTGTAATTTTAAAAAAATTAATATCCAAAGGTCAATATTTTCATTAAAAAATAAATAAATCTAATACTGACCTCAAGAGGTTGATATATATTTTTCAAACAAAATTAATTTTTTAAAAAATATGACCCCCACTTTGAGGCCCATTTTGGTCGAAGTTACCCTTAAATAATATTTGTTTAATAATAACTTCTTGATTACATAAAAGCTCATTTTATAAAATGGGGGTAAATTTAAGAGAAAACAATTAATCAATAGAGGATTTAGAATGTTTACTAAGGAGGTTCAAAAAATAAAATATAGTATGAGTGAATTTTGAACTTGAAACTTGAAATGTAAATTTTGATTTCAAAATTTTGTATACATAAAAAACCATATCTTATATATATAATATAAAGTATTTATTTTGTCGAGATGAGCCAGATTAACACTTTGACACCCCTCTAAACCCACTCTTGCTTCTAATATCTTCTTAATTATGTAAAAAGACACTTATTTTGAACCAAAACAAATAGGCTAAAAGGTCACTTACACTCTATTTGAATGATTATATCACGTATTGTTTCATCATGTATCTATTATATTGTATATCGTATTGTATTATTTTAATCAATACAATATTTTGTATCGTTTTCAATCGTTACATAATATCACACGCATTTATAATTTGAATAATAAACCTTTAAGAAAAGAAGGATATAAGATAAAGCTACTAAAATAAGCAAGATAAAAAATACAATAAAATTATTAAATAATAAATAAATAAAATATTTTAATTAAAATAACGATACAATCACACCAAATAAAATTTTTTGTTCATATCTAACGATGAACTTAAACAATCTGATTATATATATATATATATATATATATATATATATATATATATATATATTTCAGCACACAAAATGAACCGGAGAATGTTGGTGTTTTAAATTTTGTGTGTTGAAATTCAACTACTTATAATAACTAATCATTACATCCTGTGGTGAAATGTTAAGCGTATTAATCATTACGGTTGGCAATTGAGTCTACTTATACAACAATTATTTAATTACAACTTCAATTTTGACGGCTGCAGATAATAATTATTTTACCCTCTAAAATCAAACATTACAACTACAAGAATTTGAAATATGAAATTTAATATCTGCCTAGCCTTTTATGAAATTAATTCACGCTGCACCTAATTTTAATTATATGAATATAAACCCTACATGTAATTCTTTTGTCTTTATGAGTTTGTTTGAATTATTATTATTTTTTTAGAGGCAAGAGGGTCATAGGCAAAACAAAAGTTAATACTCATTTTTTCATCAATACGGGTTTTGGTGCAGTGATGAGATTGTTCAATCCTTAACCAGAGGTTTTAGGTTTGAGCCTGGTATGGAGAAAATCATGTTGGAAGTGCCACGCCCAAATGGACCCTGTAGTGCGCAATCCGAATTTAGTCAAAGCTTTAATATGGACTCCGGACATTGAGTGGAAAATTGATTTTTTTTTAAGAAAATACTCATTTTGTCTCAATTTATATGACACAATTCAAATTTTAAGAGTCAAATTTCTTTATTTTACGGTTAATTTGGACGTACAATCTTTAAATTTTTTGAAAAATAATTTATATTTTTAGAAACTACATAAAAATATTATAAGTCAAAAGATAAACAAATATATATATTTAAAATGCATATGAATAAAATGCGGTAATTTCTCTTTTGTTTAACTATTGAATTTTGAATTAAATCATATAAATTGGGAGAGAAAAATATGTAAGAAATATAAATCATTTAAATAGGGAGGCCAATGTTTGTTGGAAGAAAAAGAATATTGGGACACTTTTTCTTCAATTTTCTACCATTTTTTGGAGTTAACATAATCTTAAAAGTTGGAGGAAATTAAGGATTTTAAATAAATAATTTTTGAGTTGAGCAAGCACGTGATCCTTATTCCTCTTTCTCAATAATAATAAAACTTTTGTTGTAAAAATCAATTGCGCATTAGCATTTTTTTGGATTTTTAGTATAATATGAATCTTTGGCCACCACCCATATATATATATATATATAATCCAATAATATACTCAACTTAATTAGATACACTACCCTTTTTTATATATTATAAGAGTAGTGAGTGTGCCCCTTTCTCTCCCAACATGTGCAGCATATGCTTTTACATTTTTATATAAAATGAATTATTAGATCACTACAAGTGATAAAAAAAAATATAAAAAGAAAAAGATCACTACAAATGATAATACATAATTCATGGAATTAATAATCTAAAAGAACAATAGCTTGCATATTTTTTTAAAAAAAATTGGGGTAAGGTTTGGAGAAATAGGAGAGGAAATTATCAGGCAGAGAACTGAATTTTCACCTAACAAAATAAAAATTCAAATAACTAATCAATTGAAGTACTAATGCTAACTTAAAAATTATTTCATTTGACAAGTACTTTTGTCAAAATAACTTTTTAAAGAAGTAATTCATATTTAATCCATTCATTTGAGAAGTATTTTTTTTTTTATGGTATATGATTAATAGATTGTGTTTGATTAATTTTTTCATAAAATACTTTAGAGTATTAAAATAAGGAAAAACACATATTATGACTTATTTTACTGATCATATTATCTAAAACAGAAATAAGTTTAAATAAATTAAATATTTTCATACAAATATTTTTAATAAGGACGTTTGAGAAAGAGGAAGTAATAATTAAACGTTGTTTTAACCTTATAAACCCCTGTTCTGGGGAACTCCCAAGAGTATCCTCGATACATTTGAGTGAAGTTGGAGTTACTCCTTGTTTATTTTTATTTATTGTTTTAATTTTAATGTATTAAATTTTTTTAATTTATAATTATTCATTCATTAAATTATTTTTAAGATATAATACTAAATATTTATAATATTTATATTATAATATTTCTTAAGAATCATATATAGTTCAAAATGAATAAATAAAAATGAACAGAGAAAACATAAATCTTCAACTTGGACAATTAAAGAAAAGGAAAACAAATGTTGGTTGGCTTATCATTAACGATTGTGGCGCAATGGATGAGGCTCCTTTTATCTTAATTGAATGTCTCAAATTTGAATTTGAACATAAAAAAGTTCTTGATAGAAATTTTTTTTGCTAATCGAACTTTAATATAGATATTTGGTGAAAAATCTAAAAAGAAGTTGGCTTTATTAATGTTGTATCCAATGCATCCAACTCCCTTGCCTTGTCGAAGTAATGATATGAATTGAAAAAAAAAAAAAAAAGTAATGATATGAGACTCGTGTGATGATGTTAGTCACCTATTAATTTATTTTTCAAAATTCTTTCCCTATAAAATAAGTCTACGTTCACCTATATATTATAGTTTTTAGGTGATGAATGTGTACTCATTTAATTATAGTTTTATTGGTGTCGATGTCTCTGCTTCTAGTTAAGGAATTTTTTTATTTTTATTTATTTATTGTATTTTTTAGTTTGTTATTTATTTAAAAATTACGTAAAAAATATTATAAATTATAATAATTAACAACTTAAATATTTTTAAAATATATTTTAAAAAATTAATTCTTCAAAATTTTATTTATGTCACATAAATTAAAATAAAAAAAGTAATATATATCGGATCTATGCTCGCTCAGGCTTATGAGATTCATAGTTTTACAAATATGATAAATTAATATGTTGTCAAGAGTAAAGCTAGCCTTAAAAATACAAGTGTAGAATTCAATAATTTTGATTAAAACTTTATATTTATATCAAAAAATTTCATCCAGCAGAAATTAATAATTTATACAGAATTCAATAAGTTAAAAAATAATTAAGATTTAAAACTCATATAAATTAAAAATTCTTATTCCACCTCTACCCCATGCAATATGTAAATATACTATGGTCACATTAAATTAATTTCTTACCCTATATGTTGACACCTAGCTTAAAAACGCAACTCTTTTAATTATAACTACCAAAATTAATTAATTAAAATAAAGTTAGAGGGGGAAATCAATTTCATTGAACCCACAATTAACCCTATTTAAAATATATGAATGAGCCTATATAGACACACAATTTAATGGAGTTTCAGAGTGAATAAATTTTTATTTTGAATAGTACATGTACTTCATAAATTGTATAAATTAACTTTCATTTTGTTTAAATATTTAGAATGACTAGTCACATATCTTGTTAGATGAAAGTTTTTATATTATATGTTGTGATTTGTGAAGTAGTTGTACAATTGTAGGTATATTCTTAAAGAAGTGTAACATATAAATATTTATGAGTCCGTATTTTTCACCAGAATATGTACACACAAAAGTTTAAAAGGTTTTTTTTTTTAAAAAAAAAAAGGAAATTCCTTTTAATTTATTGGTTTATGTTTGAGGATAGATTAAAACAATAATTGATTAACTTGATTTTTTAAAATATGAATAAAATGAAGTTGAGTTAAAGTTGTGTTATTGTTGAGAGTTTTTTTGAGAAAATGAAAAAAAAAAAAAACTCTTAGTGTTTGGGAATAAATTCAAATGATTTTTAAATATTGTTGAATAATTCTGATCTTTTTAAATCATCAAAAATCAACACTTTTAGGGGTCGTTTGGTTTGAATATGAGTTATGATGGGATAAGTTATGTTGGGATTAGTTATGATGGGATAAGTTGTCCTGGGATTATTTCTTATTGAGTGTTTGGTTTGTTATATTCAAAATAATATATATTGATAAATTTTAAGAACAAGTTGTTTGTTTTCAAAATTACCCTTCATTTTATTTAAACTTTTTAAATTCTTCTTTGTGAGCTTTAGTTATTCATTTTTTAAAATAAAATTTCTATTTTATTTAACTTAAATATTTTTGTTTATGTATTCCCATGATAAGTACCATGTGAATTTAAAAATATAACTTTTTTCTTATTTAGCTTAAAAATAGAACTTCCCTCTTAAGTTTATTAAAGAAAAGAAAATCTATGAGAAATCAAAATAAAATAAACATAAGAATTAGTCAAATAAATTCATAAATAAAAATTATATTTATATAATATAATTTTTTAATAGAAAAATATGTATAATTATCATAAAAATAAGGAGTAGTGAATATTATTATACATGATATTAAAAAAAATGTAAATATACATAAATGTGAAAAATGATGTATAAAAAGGATTTAAAGGGACATATTTGTCATTTACCCATTTTATCCCGGAATTACTATACCACCCATGGGGAGAGATAACTTATCCCGGTACTAATTATTAATCCCGAGATAAGTTATCCCGGACTTGCCAATCAAACAACATAATTTTTTTTTATCCCACCACTATTTCCTTATCCCATCACGATTATTTGTAATCCCTCACACCAAACATATCCTTAGTCTTCTTTAAATATTTAACAAATATTGATTTTCTGATTTTGAAAAACCGTGATTAAAAAAACAGAATCATTAGGAGTCCCATCAAATCTCATACACTAGGAGTAAATCACAACAACAAAAATTAAATCAAACACTAAAAATTAAATAGATTAAAAATAAATAGCAAACAATTACTCCATGATTAAAAAAAAGAATAAAAATTATTATCAAAACTACACCTCTAAATATGACTCCATATTAAAATTATACTTAATTTTTATCTTATTGATGAGCATTCGATTCTGAAACTTTTTAATCCTGACGTCTCTTACCCCAATGTAATAAAAAAAAAAATAGGTCCCTTGGTTAACAAGTAGAATATGAATAATTAATGAGTCTATACGAACAAAAATATATATTCTTCATCCTCCCTTAAAACAATCATGCACAATCCACAACTGTCAAAATGTGTCAAAATCCTCTATATAGATAGTGAAATCAATATTAATGACCCTAACTTCTTCTTTTTTTAATGTGTAATGTACGTTTTATTAAATTCAGTCCCACAATAAATGAATTAGGATTAATTCCAAACTACCCCCAATATTAGACACCCCACATCTTCAATTTTTTTTACTCTATAAATAGATATTAAAATCTCACTTGTCCATATAGTTTAATCATCCAAAAAAAATACATTATGCAAGTTTTGAAAAGAGAAAAAATGGCAAGGCCAACAAGATGGAGTCCAACACCAGAACAACTTATGTTCTTAGAAGAAATGTATAGAAAAGGTTTAAGAAATCCAAATGCTACACAAATACAAAGTATTACTTGTCATTTGTCTTCATTTGGGAAAATTGAAGGGAAAAATGTGTTTTATTGGTTTCAAAACCATAAAGCTAGGGATAGACAAAAACTTAAGAAAAAACTTCTTGCACAAATGAATCAACAACAAATATTATCTCAATATCCTATTAATGCTCATAGTACAACTACTACTAGCAACTCCAACAATAATACCCTCTTTCATTGCCCTACTACTGATCACTACCAAATATGTCCTCGTGGTCTTCTTCAAGAGGTATATATATATATGTATATATTTTGTTTTAAGAATTATTTTTTTAAGGAATTTATACTACTAGACAGAGCGTCTCTGTCTATGGCTTTTTCATTTTTTACATACACACAAAAAGAAAGTGTTTGATTTTGTTAGAGAATATACTTACTTGTCCCTAGTTGATTGTGTAAGAAATTTAAATAGTATTTATACTACATCAAAAATATCTTTAACCGCAATAACTCAATCACCGCTAAATATGTATTTTTAGCGGCAATTAGCACTCTTTGTATATGTCCCTAAAGCCTTTAGCGACATTGGATCTAATGACACTTAACGAATCCGGTAAAGACTTTAACACTCTTTATTAATACGTCTATATATTTATTGCCACTAAAAAAAAATTACTATTATGACGTCTTTGGTGACTATATATTTAAAGCGATAAGGTTTTGGATTGGATGATTAGATTCTATATTTTGGTAAATATACACTTTCAATTAACGTGTAAACCTTAGAACTAAGTTATATATATACATACGAGATGATGTTAGAAAATACACTTACCTCTCATTGGTTATGAAATATTTTCAAAGAGAATTATATTCGTGTGGGTCATTTCACTCATTTTTGTTATATAGTTTTGGATTAGATACTCGGATTCTTTTGTAAATTCTTAATACCTACTCAAATTCTTTTGCTGACTATTATTTTGATGGATAACTGTTTAATTATGTTAATTTCTCTTAATGTATTTATACATTCAAGATCTTGATTTTAATTCTTATTTTTCTTTTTTGTGTTATATAGGGTGGAATCAAAGAAGCATCATCTCAAGTAATGACTTATGTATATCCAATGGATCTCTCAAGACCAGCTGATCAAAATATGGAAAATTGCATGATAAGACCCTATGGAAAAGATTGGATTGTGATGATGAACATTACTCCGAATAATTTACCATATTGTGTCAATCGACCACTCAAAACCCTACCACTTTTTCCCATAACTACAACCGATGACTTCAAAGACCAAACAACATCTTCCACTAGTTCAAGTCTCTGAGTTTAAGTTTTATATATCGTCAGTATAAATAATATTTTCCATCATCAGATTATTTCGGTAAGACTATTTGTTATAACAGATAAAAATGATTTGATGGTGTAAATATTATTTATACAGACGATTTATATTGCTATAGGTCTATATAATAAAAGTCATATTGCATGAGTTCTATGCGTAGTAGTGCTACTATCTATTTTTACTTCTTTGTACCAATAGAATTCTTTGCTTAAAAAAAATGATGATATAGTACCTAGTTTTACTGTTTCAGTGTGTACCTTGTAAAGAGAGTTGAATGTTATTGGAGTGTTATTTGATTGATGGTTTCTGTTAACAGTTTGTATAGTTGCAACTTACCAGTAGTAGAAATATCTGAATTGTCTAATTCTATGTGAAAAGTTATTTTGCATGATGAGCTCATTGCAAACTAGTAGTACTTGACAAGGATTTAAATGTCGTGTCAAATTAAAATTAGATAAACGAATGATACTTGCTCGGTTTGTATTTACTTGTTCATTATTTTTAATAGATTTTTCTTTTTATTTGTCATTTTTAAAGTTATAAGAAAAGATAACTAATTTTTTTTCAAGACCTAATGCTAAACATCAATTAATATGAGCATTATGGTAAAAAAAATCTTCGTATCAATTATTATTTCTTAAAGGATATGCAAAATCTAAAATGTACAAATAAAATAAACGGAATGAGTATAAGATTAGACTAACAAACTTGAGGTTCAATTCTCACCGCGTCCCAAGAAGGAAAAAAAAAGCATTTTCATGTCTTTTGTCCATGAAAAAGAATTAGTTAAACACAGAAACAGATCCAAATCTTAATTAATCTTTGATAATTGGTTCAAACTTTTGTACTTGTTGAACCTATAGTGACTTTTCTTGAGCCGTATATCTGAAATTATTTTTTTATTTAGTAAAGATACTTAAAATTTACATACATCTTATTTTTTAAAAATATTTAACTGATCAGTATAATGTTATTGTTGAAATTATAGTAACTTCTTACGTGTACGGTGTATATCTATGTTTTGCTCTTTCCAAGCAAGAGAGCTTCTTCAGACATAACATATAATTAAAAAGTAAAAAGTGTAATTTTTTTTATTTTCTCTGTTTCAATTTCTATAACTAATTGGTACAAATTTATAAAAAAAAAAAAAATTAAATTTATGATCTAAAATAAATTATAATTTTTTATGTGAACTATAAATTATCTTATTAAAAATAAAATTAAATTATAGTTACTATATATAAAAATATATCATTCTTTTAAATATTTAACTAAAAAAAATGTCATTGAAACAAAAGAAGTAAGGGGTCGTTTGGTAGAGCGTATTGGAGAAAATAATGCTCGCATTAACTTGATGTATTATTAGTACCTTATTTGGTACACTTTTCTAACTTATGCATAACTAATGCTTGTATTAATAATACACTCTATTGTGTATTGAAGAGTGTATTACTAATACCATCTATTTCTATGCATTAGGGTTCTAATGCATGATTTAACATTATTCAGAATTGCCCTCAAAAACTTTTTTTACATCCTTTCAATTATATTTGTGGAGGTATTTTTGTAAACAAATATTTTTTCTAAAAAAAATTATGTAATGCATAATATTTTTAGTACACCAAACCAAACATTGCATTAAAAAAAATTCATCATAGCTAATGCAAGTATAACTAATACAAGCATTAATGCAAATATTACTAATACACTATATTTTACATTATTCTTATACAGTGCTCTAGCAAACGACCCCTAATAGTGTAATCATTTTGATTAAACAATCACACACTTCAACGAAAAAGTGTCATAAAATACTGCCTGCATGCAGTTTAACTGTTTGAGTGAGTACTCTTATTAGTCTGTTACCGGTCTGAGTACTGGTAAATAGTCTGAATTGCCTCAATCGATTTTTTTCATTTAGAAAATTTAAAATATATATGTGTAATTATATAAAGAAATGGAAGGAAATTTAATATCTATTATATATATATATATATGTTGGGTTCTGAAGGGTGAGATTCGGGCGTCATGCGGAAGTTTACAATTTGCAAATCATATGATTGATAAATTAGACGACACATAAAACTATACTAAAAGAAATAATATTATTATATGATATGACCAATTGGTCTACATAATTAAAAACTAATAAAAAACATAAAACTGTAGAGAGAAAATCTCCCCATAAACAAGACTCTTAAACGACTACATTGTGGATTCTATTGTTCTTTTGTTAGAAGAAACAAACCTATATTTATAGAGTCCTAAAACCTTTTCTTATTAGAAAAGGACTCTAGCTAATCTAAAACTCTTTTCCTAGAAGGAAAGAATAAACCAAATATGAAAGAATATTATATTTTCCTTTCAGGAAAAGTAAAAACATTTATGGTAATGTTTTGTCTTTTCTTTAAAGAAAAATAAATCTTAAATTACGATAAGAAAATCAGGGCAAAACCCTAACAATATATATATATATAGATAGATAATGTATTTAATAATTTATTATATATATATATATAGATCCGTCAGTGATTCAGCTAAATTATTTACTAAGAAATTCAAAATATGAAAAGGTAAATCCATGAATTGATCGAAGAAAATCTAACATCTACCATATATATATATATATATATATATATAAATAATATAATTTTTCACTCAAAAAAATTTAGATAAACGTCACGTAGCATCAAATTGGATCCACCCCTACGAAAGGTTAAAGCTGACACAAAGACATTTATAATGAATGCATGCAGATTAGTATAAAGGCCTAACCCATCGGTGACCCCTTAAAGTTGGCACAAAATTTCACTTGGACATCTTAATTGGACAATGTTATATTAGAAACCTTATGTAAGGACTCGTTGTGTCATTTTGACACCTTTTGCTTACATGGCTTAGTGAGTGTAATACACTCATTGACTGCACGTGAAAACCTATTTAGTTGACTTTTTCATTTTTTTTTTCTTCTTCTTTCCCATTTTCAGCCACCATTTTTGAAACTTAAACATCCAAAGATGGAGAAAAAAATTAGTTACCGAAAACTAATGAAAAATGATGAAAATTGTTTCAGAAATTTAAAAATAGACCAATTTCAAAATTTACTTAGTAAATTAATTCATGAGATTCTTTCCAGAAATAATTTAATATTTACATAGGAGTTAAATTTAATTTTTTTGTGAATCTGGTGATTGAAGTAAAAACAGAAAGAAAATGATATTTGAGTGGGCGTGTTTCCTAGATATTTTTGCAAGTACTTGGAGAAGAAACATTTCTGCAAATGGATAGGTACGCTGAAGGGGGGGGGGGGTATGATATTTCTGCAAATGGACTGGGGTGTTTGGAGAAGAAGACTGTGTGGTGTGTGGGGTCCTGGGGGAATTTATTGGCTTAATTTTTTTAAAAAAATTATTTGGGCAAAAGTCCATGTCATGGATTGATTGATTGCTTTTTATTTTTACTCAGAATTTATTGTTTAAGAATTGTTTTTGACACAAATGACAAATGTCATCGTGTCATTCGCGAGTATAACAAATACTTCATATATTTTTGTTGATTGCAAAAAAGTGTTAAAATGACTTCATTATTTATACGATTACAAATATGTCTTTGGGAGCAATAGCTTTTTTAAAAAAAAATTACCTAAAAAACTATAAATTACTTTGAAAGGACAAAAGAATTTGGAAACAAAACAAAACTTAAAAAAGGTTGTTGCATTTTTGTTGACTTTTGTATTTTTTAATTTAATAACGAGTTGACTTTTGTATTTTTAATTTAAAATTAAGGACCTGTTTAACCATTTTAATTATCATTTTATATGATAACTCATTTGGTGGAATCACGTTGTCATCTTATTTTCTTTTCATTTAATTTGCAAATACATTTACGGACCACTTTTATAATAGTTTTACCCAGTAATAATAAAGTTAGTAATTTGACAAAGGGTGTGTGCAATTTTTTTCTTAGTTGTGCTAATGGTGTGTAAAATTAAATATACACTCAGAATAACTAACACTGAACATTTGTACACCTCATATTTTTTTCAACAAAGAATGTGCATTGGGCCACTCTTCGCTTAAGGTGGCTCTGCTCATGTCTCTACCCCGTAATTTATATTTCTTACAGGTTTGTTCTTCAAATTATTAATGTGTGTGACATTATATAACAATAAAAAATAATACAGTATATTCAAATATTATATTATATTCATCAACATAATATAATATAATACAATAAAATATGATACATTATACTAACAATCCTCCCAACAAGGTCTAATATAAGTCAAGGTATACAACATAATAGTCCCTTCGAAAAATGGAACACACAACTTTTGGTGATATTATATATTGAAAAGGATATATGTATATGAGATTCAGTGAATTTGAGGAGTATAAGCAGACCTCACTCTTAATATTATTATAAAAATATTTGTCAATATCAACATATCTTTGACCTCTTTATCACTTAATTAAATTTGTTGATTCTATGCCATATAAGCCACTCAATCGAAGCAAGATGACATCACTCTTATATTTCTATTATATAGAGGAGGAGGACCAAGGGTAAATCCATAAATAAGCAAAATGTATATCAAAATGTATAGCTTAATAGCAATTGTACTTCGTGCATGAGAAGCATATTCTTGAGGCCACATGGCTATCCACACGTTGGAAGAGTAAAGCAAATCACATGGACTTCTATAAATGTAGAGCCCATTATTGTCTTCAAAGTTATCGCAGTAGCTTTCTCACTTTTTTTAATACACTACTCCCTTCATTTCATATTTAATTTAATTTTTTAAGTGTTTCACATCCTTTAAAAAAAAGTAGATTAAGGCATAAATTAAATATAGTTTTCTATTTTTATTCTTATTAATTATTGTCAAATTTATAATTAAAATAACTAAATATTAATTAATCACTAATTTCAATAGTAATAATGAAGGGTAAAATTGAAAGAACACTCTAAAGATAGTCTTGAAAAATGAACAATTAAGTTAATTTAAAAAATGAAAAAAATGCCTCAAAAATTAAATTAATATAGAATGGAGGGAGTAATAAGTTAATAACATTCAAAAATCATATAGAGTACCTTTTTTATTTTTCTTAAAGTAGTGTAACATCCAATCTACTCAATTGTTGTATTTTGTTATTCCTTCTCAAATTCATAAATAATTTATATTCATCATATTTACGAAAAAACAATTAATTTCATATAAAAGGCTATTATACATATAAATATATACATTAGACACAACATTCCGTATTAGCAAAAATATAACATAATAGATATATATATTTTTATTTCTATTAGAAATGTGATGAAGAGGACGATCAAGGGTAGTTCTGTAAATTAATAAAAGTTCCATCTTCAAGAAGTTGTACAATATGCAGAAAAAATGTTAAATTTCTAAAAAAAATCATTAAAGTTATAGTAAGCTGACATGGCCACGTGGTTTCCACCCATTGAAAAAGTTGAAAAAATCTCGTGTACCGTCCAAAAATGTGGGCCCAAATTTATCTTCAAATTGTTGTAAGCGGTCACCCTTGTTATAAGAGTTTTTCTCAAAAATTAACATTTAATATCATATATATTTTATGCGAGTTGCTACTCCTTCCCTTTAATTCATAATATAACTAAGTGAGAATAAAACTATTTTTTTTTCTAATACAATAAATATAAATATACAATGAAATTAGTGTGATAAAAATAAATACTCTTTTTGTTTTTATTTGTTTGTTCTATTTTCACTTGACATAAATTTATTTAAAAAGAGTAAAGAAGACATTTCAATTTTATAGTATATATTATACTCTTTAATTTTGTGGTATTAAAATGTCACGTAAAAAATTTAAAATTAAAAAATTACTAAAAAGAAAAAAAGACATGTTTTAAGAAATAAAGTAAAAAAATGTAAAATAAACAAATTGAAATTGAGTGAGTACTATATTGATTTGAGATGAAAGAATAAAATGTAATTTATTAAATTATTATTTAATAGAGCATAAAAGTAACACGACAAATTAGAGTAAAATTGATCATAATTATACAAAACAAAAACATCCAAACATTTTATCTAAAATGCCAAGTGTATCCCAATATTGTGACGTTTAATGTGGATTCCATATTTTCAATCATAATTATTCTTAAATATATGGAGTAATAATTAGTCTCATTTCAATGGTATATTAGCATAAATTTTTATTCCATTTATGATGTCAATTTTTTCTCCAAATTTACTCTATTTTATCATGTTTACTAAATACTCTGTTTTTAAAAAATCATAATATAAATCATTAATTAGTCATTACTATTATTGATTAATTGATCTTTATATAATCATGCGTATTTGAAAGTTTAAGATTATAAATATTTATTTATAAAAAGAATATAGATATATGTGATATATCAATGTAACAGTTTAATACAATTCAATGTTTTGTTTATGAACTATAATTTGCTCATATATAAAAATTGTATGAGAATTGAAAAATTATAATAGTTTACACAATTTAAGCCTAATTTGTTTTAAATCAAAAATATTTTTATAAAGTATTAATGGAAGAAAATATCTTGATCATACATGTGTTTACTTTCCTTTCAGTAATCGATATAGCCAATCATATATCAAAAGTTTATCATTTTCAAGATTTATTTCATTGCTTTCGAATTGGAAAACTTTTGTGAAGTTTGGTATGGAAATTAAGGTAACATAAGAATGACTAAGGGCAATATCGGTATTTCATATAATCAAGGCAAATTTGATATTTCATATTTATTTTGATAAAAAATTCTATAAGTCGTAAAATAATCATATATGTGGCTACATTATCAAAATTTAAGATTTTAAATATATGTACTATATGTATATATGGCTTTATTTTCTAATTCTAAAATTTAAATTCAAAAATATCTATATCTATATACATGTGGCCATATTTTCCTTCACATGTTATTATAAATTATATTACAAGTTATGAATTTTCTAGAAACCACACACAAGTTTGATATGATTTCTCTAGAAGTTACTTTTTAACACAAATAAATATATCCTTAGCTCAACCCTCATTTCACTCCCACTTTAAGTTTTCTCTTCTCTCTCACCAAGTAAGTTCCTTTTTCTTTTCTCACCTTTTTTTTTTTTTCTCTGCTTTTTGTTCTTACTAAATTATTTATTTTCAGTGAAATGGATAATTTCTAACTTTTCTTTAGAGAATCACTATTGTTACTTTAACAGAATAGTGCAAATCTATCGAGGAATATATCTATTTAATATCATAGTATTAAGGAATATGTTTAGGATCGTTCATATTATTAATGTTATTATTATAAGTTTAAAACAAATAAAAACAAACAGCGTGAGAACAAATGTCTTTAATGTAGGAAGACCTAAAGGAGTTAATTAGTCATTTAAATATGTAACCGTCCTTTGTATGAATGTCATATATGATTTAATTTAGAATAAATAAATAGCAGAGTTTTGAGAATTTAGTGGACGGTGGATAATGTTTAATGCATTTTTATGTATCATTGTATGTTTTTTTTTTTTTTTACAAATAATGTACGTTTGTTTATTTCATGTGAAGTTAAATACACTGACAAACCACATCAATTTTTATTCTCTTAAGGACTATCATAACAATGACATACAGAGCAATGCAAAAAAACAAAAAAAATCGGCTTAAATTTGTTCCTACTTCAATTTCAATTATGAACACTTGTAATATACAAATAAATTGAGACAATATTCGCAAAGACTTTACTGATGTAACATGCTTATGATTCAGACAAAATTAATGAACATGATAACCCACAATTGCTATCCTTATAGATCTTAACAAATTAGTGAAGTCCTCTATGAAAGCTATCCTCGACTTCTCTATGCTCGCAAAGCCACTACTAAAAGCACTATATTTTAACTATTATTTGAACATAAAATTACAATATGACTTAAGAATGACAGGAACAAAGCCCTTTAGCAAACAATACTATCCAGGTAAAAGAATTTTGACGGTAAAAGACTACGCACAAAAGGGCATGTGACATGAATATTTCACCAAGTTCTTTTACCTATTAACACATTAGTTTTCAGATCATTCTTAATTATTCACCACCAAAGCAAACAGAGGAGACTGACAAATCACATCACCCTTTTGTTCTCTTAAGGGCTATCATAACGACGACATACAGAGCAATGAAAATAAAATAAACATATATGTAAGATACAAACAAATTGGAAAAATACTCACAATGACTTTTCAAGTACGTATTTTCTATTATGTATATTGTTTAGGCATATATAAGCATGATGAAAGACTTTATCGATAGAACATGTGTACGATTCAGACAAAATTATTGAACATGATTAAGCCTAAGCCTAGAACAGTTGCTTTTCTTATAGATCTTAACAAATTAGTGAAAGCCTATAATTTTTGCTATTATGACAACACACTTATGAATACCAGTGATTGCATAATCATTACACATCCATTTAGAGAAATATTATGCCTTCGAGGAAGGTTTTTTTTTTTTTTTTATGAAGTAATGAATTCATTGATATGAGGAAAATTTTAGTATACATATACAAAAAGAATATACTTTAATTTAGTTTCTACCTATTCAGATTTCATGAGATATCCCTGCTGAAAGTTATGAGTCATTTTTGTAAATGAATGTCATCTTATGATTGTTGAGTATGACTTTATAATAGAGTTTATTATGATTTGATGCTCGCTCTCTTGCAAGTGCTCGTGTAGCTCCCTCTCCTTAATTTCAAATTCTATTGGGGAGTATCGTAATTGAGCTTTCTAATGACATATGTATCGTGATATTTGTCCTTCGGAATTTTTTATGTATTTATAAAAATAGCTTGACAATATTATTATAGACTAACCCCTTTTTATTGTATAGCAACAATATTTGTTTATGATAATCAAACTATAAAAGAAAAAAATCATAATTATTTTTTTAAAATCATACACGTTGGGCTCGTGCATAGCACGGGCATTACATATCTAGTTATTAAAATGTTTATCAAATTCTAATGTTTATCAACATATCTTAAAAGTTGTTCACTAATTAAATGCTACCATTATTTTAATTTATTTTTTTTGTGAAAATTTCCAGAGAATCGATTCAGAAAAATAAAAGAAATAAGCATGTAGTGCTTTTATAAGGGGAGTTGATATTTTTTCTTGATTGATAAGTCACGAGATTAATTATTGCTCAAAGGGAGACAGTGTGAAAAGAAAAATAATATGGGGAAGTACATGCACAACTTTAAGTATAGTTATTAATGCCCAAAAAAAATATTATATTTGTTACTCTTTTGTCTTAATTAAAGCAAGCATGACATTAAATATATATCTTTAAAAGTATCGTAATACTCTGTCCGTTCTTTTTTTATATGTCATTATTACTATAAATAGTTGGTTTATAATACTTGTCATTTTTCATACATTAATTTTGATTGTATATCACCCATTTTTAAAATGGGATGTTGAATCAAGCGAATTCAAATAATCAGAGTTAATAAAATTAAGGAGTCATTAACTTATTCAAACCTAAATAGATTGAGCAAATTATAATTTTATGGACTGATTATTTAATTACTTATTTAGTAATAGCAACAACACGAGATTCATGTTTAGGGAGTATTGCTATCAAGTGGGATAGACCACAATGTGTATGGTGACACATTAATTAGAGTAAATTAAATAGGAAGTGTATTATTCCATTAGTGGGTCTATTAAGCACAAATTTAAATTAATCGAGCTAATAAATTTTGAATACCGAAAGATAAAAAAAAAAATCTATCTTTCAGATGAAAAATCTTAATTTTCCATTTCTCGTAAACTATAAAATATAGTTTCGATTGCTTTAACAAGCATCTCTAGAAAATTATTCTATCAAAGACAATATATGAACGCATGTATATGTAATGTATCTAAATTGTATAAATAGTGTATAATCGTTTACATGTGATGTATAATTATGTAGCATAGATGTAAATATCCATATACACTGTTATACGGTATTTATTTATTGTAGTAGTTCATCTTCCTTAATGAGTTGATTTTTTAAAATCTCGACAAGCTTAAATCTCCTTAATATAGTCCCAAATTTTAGATACGATCTCCTCTTGATATTTTGAGTCTTTTGATATATTATTCACTCAATACAATTCACGTTTACGATTAGTCGAATTTTAACATTCGAGCTTTGAAACTCTTTAATGGCAGATGGCATCAATTCAAACCTTCCTCTAAACAACTCAAATTTTAAATATGAGCTTCTCTCGATAACTCAATTATTTCAATATATTATTCACTCAAAACGGTCCACGTTCAAGGAATGGCTGAATTTTTAAACAATATCAATTGTTTGTTTGTCTCCAATTATAAGTGCAAAGGCCTCTTGGCCCTGCATCAGTCCACCCAAAAATATGATAAATATCAAACATTGCAATCCCTTCTATTCTCAGCCCAATAAGTGATTAAAGCCAAGCCCAAAAGTGAACTCATATTGTAATTAGCCTAACTAGGCAAAGGTCATACTTGGTATGTCTCACATCACCCGTTATTAAAAAGAACTTTCACGTGTTTGACTCATAAAAAATAATAATCAAGCAGCATGTGAGAGCATTTGGGCATGTCGGCTCTCTCTAATAGCTTAAGCTTTACGTTGTCACAAAGACTTGTGAGTTGTGAGAATGGGAAGAAATGAACGTTCTCACTATAGTATCACATGATGCACTCTAAACTAAAATGAAGAGATACATAAAGACTTAAAACTGAATGTACAAATTTGCAACAAATGAAGTTCCACTTTTATATTTCTCTAAGTAAACTCTTACAGCTAGCTAGCATATAGTACTAGTACAAATTTAACTGCAAACATATTGATACTGATGTTTGTAGTGAACTCTCAAACTATGAAATCATCGCGTACTCTAGAAGTTCTCTTTGTGGAAGTTGAAGCGGGTGGATGAATTTAAGCTAAATTCTTGACACAACCTTTTGAGTGGTTTGGTAAGTGTTGGACTTCCACAGTAGAAAACACCTGTGCAATATACCATATTGTTTCAAACATGTTTTTATAGACTGAACAATGAAGTAGTTTAGTGTCCATCCGTGAAATTAACCTTGAAGTAGTTCAAAATTAGAGGCTTACCAATGCGAGATGATGGATGTGTAGCTGTTAATTGAGCAAACACTCTTTTCCAATTTGGTCTAGAGAAATGTGTTCTTATCTGTCGGAGAATCAAGTGTTAAAACAGTTCTAATAAAAAAGTTGAAGCTAGTAGTGTAGTGATCATTAGATCTAAAGAAAATACCCGGCTTTCTGAGACAACATCAACTCCATTTTTAGCATGTTGCAGTGATTGGACCATTGTGATTAGTGCTGATCGTGCGTCCCCTTCTTCATAAACACTAGTCAAGTAGTTGTGCATTTCTATCACTTCCTGCAGGAGAATATCAAAGTTCCATGAACATGAAAAGTGTATTAGTCCAAGTTTACGCTAATTGAGGAAACTACTTATTCATAATCTCAGGGTTCAAAAACCAACATTTTCGTCGTGTTCAGCAATGTCATCCATTACACCCTTGAACCAGTCGAATGATCCTTGTTCTCGTGTCACCCAATAGAAATATGCTCTTTGAGGACCTTTCTTGCCGTCATCTTGCTGATTCTGCAGTTGTTAGATTATGTTATGTTTTCTTTTGCCTCTGTTGTTACTATTAACAAAATACTTCTATATGCATAAGCTCTTACATATCCCGATTTCTGGTTTAGTATGTCCTTTATAATGCTGATAAATGGCGTTGCTCCAATTCCTAAGCCAACTAGTAGAAGGATATCATACTTCTTGTAGTTCTGAGCTGGTGCACCATAAGGCCCTTTGATAATGATCATTGGATTTCTGATTCAAAATTTAAGATATAAGTTTCAAAGCAACATGAAGATGGATACTATTAGCAATAGAACATTGAAGCATACTCGGCTTGAGATTGTTCCGCATCCTTCTGGTTATACGCTTTAGTTTCCATTCTAACAAGATTTCTCGTCTTGGATGGTGTAGCTTGACATGCCTGTAAATGTGAGCTTTAGGATCCCAAGAGCAAAGAACAATAGGGATAAAAAACCTTTAAGTTCCTTATTCATTTCAGCGAATTATGTATCTTGATTTTACGAGTCATGCCTTAGTAAATTGTCTCCTACTATCCTACACATAGACATTGCAAGAAGTACCTGACATAAAATACATATCTGCCTACTATGTGATAATCAAGTGTCAAACTGTCAACGATATGGCTTGTCTATGTGTTCCAAGTTTGTTGTGGTATTTGTTCATACCTTTCTTTACTCAGTCAAGTTTTGTACACCACAGTTAAGAAATGAAATGTAGCATAGTATAATACCTTTTCAAATCTGGTTCTAAGCTCTGTAGTCCAGTCCCCTAATGTACGTATGTGGACGCTTAGATAGTCGTCATCTGGTGCAGAAGTGATTGAGAATGGATGCCTGTAAGAGACAAATAGAAATTTCTTAGCACAAGGATATTGACAGTAATGAATATGTTTAATTAGAATTTGTGCTTTAATTACCATTCAAAGTTTGATATATCTGGACATTTAACGAACAGGTACATTCCGCTCTTGTACTTGAATCCTGGAGGTTTAGTCATATATAGTGCTAGTACATTCCCTGTATATATAACAGCCTGCATTTTTCGTTTTACGACACAGAAATGAAGCTGAATTTAGAAATTTTGCAATTACCAAGAGTTTTTCATAAATTGATATAAGTTTCTTGGAACTAAAACCTTTCGGATGTTCACATGGTAGCGGTTCTCATTGATGATAAGAACTCTTTCTGTAGAATATAGAACTACTGGGACTGCAAGATACATCCATGTCTGCATATTAAAGGTATTTTTGCTCATTCAATCATATGACTTTTCGATAGAAAATTCTTTAACTAATTTGAAGAAACATTGAACTAGCTATCAAGAGTATAGAGCTTATATTCATGCTACATTTTCCTCAACATTTGGACAACAATATGATTTATGTGCATAATTTTTACAGTTTATCAAAGTAAACCTACAACTAGTACTTCTTTCAATACCAGGTTAACAAGTATGATAAGGTTATCTAAATGAAAGTGGGCATACCGTCTTTTTGTACCATTCTTTGGTAAGGAATAGGAAGTAGCCGTGGAGGATCAAGAGCACGTACACCAATATCAGCAGATGATGTGCATACCAAAATGCATTAAATCCAGCCAAACGATGAAATGACCATGGCAATTTGATGACATTTCTTCGGAACGAATGTGTTGCCAGTGTGAAGGAGAAAAGCATGAAAAGGGTCATTAGTATCCCCGTTACGCCTGGAACAGATACTACCAGATCCATGTAAGTTGGTTGCTGGTAGCCAAAATTGCTTCCAAGAGCTGTCATAAATTTACTCTGTGGACAGGATGCTAACTTTACAAAGTTGCAACTTGTGTGAAACAATACATGAATAAAGGCCCCTACAGTAATTCCTACGGCAACCATTTTATGAAAATTGATGTTATCATCAAAAGGTATAATATAACCAAGGAAACTTTCTCTAATCTGAGTAAGAGTTCTTCGGCATACTGGAATGAGAATTAGAGCCATATTGAACTTGAGAGTTTCCCCTGCAGCTTTAGCTAAACAGACACAATATCCCATAATCTTGAAGGCTTCTCTCCTTTTAAATTGTTCAATCTTCCATATAAATAGTATGATATTAATGGACAACCACAACGTTACGACCCAAATTCTTTTCCAGTTATCGTATATCTTCTCTGAAGTTTTGCTAAAAAACTTGCTCACTGGAGTTCTATATTGTCTAGGGATCATGGTTTTTGCTAGTGTTTGTGATCTCTTCATGTTCTTTTGCCCATCTTCTGATCCAACCATTCCTCTTAGTAGAGATTCAAGTTGCCATATCTGTTTCAAAGTTGAAGATTTTAAAAACAAAAGAAGACGACTTCGTATAGAAAGATGGCAACTTTGAGTAGAATTTTACCTCAATATATCCTAAATGGTCAGGATCAAACTCGTCCATGATTAAAGCTGCATATGTTGCTGCATGTTTCTTGAAATTTGTCAATTTGTTGGCTGCAGCACTCATCACTAGAACCTTTCACAAAAAAGTACCAAGTAGATTGACTCCCAAAATAAACAAAAAACATATTCACTTGTGAGTATGTTTTTCTCACCTCCTTGACCTCTTCTTCTGACAGTTTCCCATCACCATTCTTGTCACACCTGCAAAACAAAGAAGGATGGAGCTTTTAAACAACAAGTTCATCTGAACTCCGTATCTTCAAGCTAGACATACATACATGTAGTGGCTGAGCCAGATTAATTTTCACTAAGGGGATTCAATAGTTACTATGTATGCATAAAAATTAATTTTAATCATGTATAAACAGTGTAAGTTTTCATCGAAGGGGATTCGGATTAACACCTTGGCCCTACCTGGCTCCGCCCCTCAATACATGCATGAAAAACCACTAAAATAAGAAAAAATGTTGAATTTTGATCTCATAATTTCAAAAGTAAAACGTGTTCAATCTTAAGAACATTACACATTTAATCCATCAAGTTTAAATCATGAATTCGTTTGTACTACAAAATTGACATGTTTAGTCCCTCCATCATATGTTCTTAGTTTTTCTTCCCCCACTAACCCCCAGCCAGGGGTTTAGCTAAACGCCATAACTTTAGTTCAAACCACATATACATACTTAAAAATCCTATTGAATATGCACACTAACTCCGTAACTTTAAAAGATTAGAATCCAGAACCCATAAGCTTCAAATCGCAAACAAAACAAAAAGGAATGGAGAATTTCTTACATGTCAAAGAAAATATGAAGCCTTGTATCAGGGCAATGAGTTGATATATCATCCCAAAATTCTCTAAGTTCCTCAATTGTTATCCCATTTTCTGCATTAATCTTTTTTCTCCTTGCCATTGTATCAAATAACTCCCCTGCAAATTCCTTGCTTTCCATTCCTTTCATTTCAAAACAAAAACAGTATCACATTCTATCAAGAAATCTTAGTAGCTCAGTTGGTAAAAATCCTCTTTCCCTAGCCCCAATTTTTTTTTTAAAAAAAAAAAAAACTTTTCATACCTATAGAGGGTCCAAATTTGTCTTTAAAAAGAATGCCATTAACAGCATTTAGATGAAATCTTTTCTCAACATTTTTCCAAGCATCTGCTTCTTTTCCTGTAGTATTATCAAGAAAATGAAGGCTCTTGAACCCTCTTGCTGCCCCTGATTCTATTCTAACCATTTTTTTTCTTCCTCCTCCTCCATTTTCTAAAGGGGTTTCTCCCATTTTCACACAAATTTCTTCTTCTTTTTGTTTTCTTCTTCAAGTTTTGATGATTATTAAGGTTGATCTGCACATAATATGTTGCAGGGGTTAATTTATAATGAGAGGTTTGGAAGAAGAAGACATGAATTTTATACAGGTGGCATAAAAGGTTAAAAATGCAAAGTTGTTAAATTAGTGTATATATATATCATCGTTCCGAATTAGTTGTCATGTTTAATTAATTTTTTAAGCTAAATAAATGAATTGTCTAAATTTACAATCATCACCACCACCAACACATCTCGAATAGTGATATTTTTGGTTATTGATAAGTAATTATATATATTGCTTGAATAGTGATTTTTCTAATATGTTTTTTTTAACATTTTAAAGATAGATATTATGATCTTTGATATGTGAGTCGAATATTAAGGTAATTAAGTGCTGATGTACTTTTATGTGGGAAAGACGAAGGCTAGTTTCATCTTCTCTGTAGTTGGTCTTTGCATGGTATTTTTTCTTCAATTTTATTATTACATGTTGCTTGCTATGTTGTTGTCGTTTTGTTTCTTTTACTCTTTGCTTTGATTACACTTCTGGGGTTTGTCAAAAACATTTTTTGACCCAATTAAGAGAGAGAGAGAGATAAGGTCGGGTACATCTAGCTTCCCTCATATTTCACTGACGAAATTATTTGAATATGCTATTGTTATTGCACCGTTATAAGTATTAGCAGGATTACAAGTTAGTACTTAATAAATTTATTAAGGAAAATGCTTGCAACCATAAGTTATTAAATTTATTTTCTCCCTTTTGGTGAAAAATGTGTTTCGGAAAAGTTAACCTATCTAATTTTCAATATTAATGTGTAGACATTGTTTCTTAAAGCAAATTTTACAAAATGAAAGACTAATATACATAAAATATTGTGTTCGCACGATTTAGGAAAAGCCCGCATTCCAAAAAGAATAATGTATAAACAAACTATCTTAATATATGTATTAGTGATTGTTTGCACAGTTTAAAATCGTGACCTGTATTTTATTTATTTATTTTGTGTTTTTTTTTAAAAAAGAAAAGCTTATTTCAATTCATTAGCTTAATCTTGGAGGATATTACAGCTAACTTATTCCCCCATGATGCAAATACAACTGTAGTACTAACTTGATTTTTTTGGAACATTTTTATTTGAAAGATCATATGATAAGATTCGTTCCATCTAAAGTTTGGTCTTTCCTTTTCTTCTTTTTTTTTCTCAATCGCTATGAGGAAACTCGATCTTTATGTAAAGTTTATATTTATTTTTAAGAAATAATATAATATATAAATCGTTTATTTGACTTAATCTCATCTTATATTTATATTCGACACTCTTTAATTATGAATGAGCAAAAGTAAATACTTAAACTCGTATAAAATTGAACAAACAAATACACACGTCCTACATTGCATAATACAAATCAGTTCGAATATATCTCATGCAAATTTTCATGACTTGTTCAATTTTGTACAAATTTAAATGTCTACTTATGCATATTAAAAAATAAATGAAAGAACATAAACGTCAGCTAAGGTTAAGTTAAAAGACACCTCTACGTATTATGCTATAAAAAATCTATTTTATATATTTATAAAATTCAACAGATAATTACTACATAATTCATATTTTTACTATTCTATAATTTAAATTCACACCAATCAAATCCTGACTCCGCCGATTGATCTATCCTATAAACAAATAAGTAGGTGTTGAATGCATTATGGACAAACATTCTTGTAACCAAACAACTCAATTATTTTTAATGGTAGGTAGTAGACATTTTTTTTTTTTCTGCATAACGTGCATGTTTCTCAAAAAAAAAATTTTACTTAACAGATAGCTCTATAGTTGTGAGCACGTTATGCTCCACCACTTTTTTTCTTTTGTTCTTTTTCTCTGTTTTGTTTTACGTGTAGATACTTATATACTAAAATATATAAATATATCGTTTAATTTAGTCTCATTTCATATTAATGTCCTTTGATTTTAGGTATGCATAAATAAACAGTTAAACTTGTATAAAATTGAATAAATAGACACATAAATTTTACGTAGCATAATACATATAGGACATAATATAGAAATAAAAATTTAAAATGAAAAACTAGAAAAACAAAAAAGACGGAATATATTTGGGCTTGGGAAGGTGAACGATATGAGACGGGTCAAATAAGCAAGAGGGCCCATTTTCTATAGCAGCCCATTATATCTTAAGTTGGGCTTGAAGTTATAAACTTAAGATATAATGATTTAAAGTTGAGCAATTTTCACATATAGCAAACATAAAAATCATATTTGTATGTTATAGTTATAGTTTGCATAATTGCGCTTCATAGCAAACATAAATATGTATATTTCGCTATACATATACAAAAGAAAGCAATTATATAATTTGTTTCGATATACATATACAAAAAATCAATTGTATAATCTGTGTTTGTAAAAAGTAAGAAAGAGAGAAAGACAAAAGAAAATTAGGCAGGAAAATATCGTATTTGTATAATCATAAGTGTATGGGACGAAAATATATGCATTTGTATTTATATATATAATTTTCTCTCGTTTTATACAAACACAAACGCAATGTATACATTTGTGTTTGTATAAAGTGAGAGAAGCGAGTGAGAGTGGCGAGCAAGATCTGGGAGAGGGGAACGAAAATATATGTATATATACAATTTTCTCTCGCTTTATACAAACACAAACGCATTTTATACATTTGCGTTTGTATAAAAGCGAGAGAGGCGAGGGAGACTGCCCAGTGAGAATGAGGGTGGCGAGTGAGATTCACCAAGAGAGAGGCGAAATAGCAACAGTTTGCTATGGAGTACAATTAAATCAAATTATAGTTCTAACATTTAATTTGTATTAATAATTTGCTATTATATACAATTTTCCCTTTAAAGTTTTACAATTTCTAAATTTGGTTATCCTTTTTTGAAAGAAAAATTAATCTACACATCCAAATCGAAGAATTTCAATGTAATGTAAGGACATAACATTAAAGAACATTACTCTGCACTCACAAAAATTTCTCATGCATGAACACCAAGAATGGTGATGGAGTGGAGCAGGATGATTTAACTCTTCGCCTATTAAGATTTCGCCCTACCCTTCACCGCCTCGTTTAGAACCATGTACATATTCTTTATTTTTTTAAAATCAAAATTAAGTACTTCTTTCAATTTAATCCTTTAAACATCATATTTATATTCTACTTAAAATTTTAAAAAATAAAGCATTAATGTAATAATTTTTTTTTCTTAATTGCAATGCTAACACACACATTGTAGGTGTCTCAGCATTAAAGTAACACTTGCAATAGCAACTATCAAATAATTTCTTAGCAAAGATCCATCCTACCCTGATTATCATCTCTAAACTTGCTTATTATATAGTTTTCAATTAATGTAAGTCTGTTCAATCATAGAATCATTTCTTTGTTTCTATAATTAAAAAAAAAACAAATTAGATCAAACCTTATCAATTTGAAAAAAATTTAGAACATATTAATTAATTAATATAATCAATTTTCTAATGACAATCAATACCAATTATCAAATTTAATTGTACCTTAAAGTCCTCATATTTATATCTCATTTTTCAAATAATTTAGCACGTCTTTACTTTAATTTGTCTTGAGAGAATCGCAGAATGTCTCTTCTTGATCTGAAAGATTCGATTGTTCCTTTCTTGTCATATTGTATAATGCAAGCAAGAGTCGCAATCGAAAACACTTCTTCTATTCATTCCATTGCGTTTCTATTATGTTCTTATCAGAGTTTATTATAAACAACAACTGAAAAGAAGCATTTAAAGAACAAGTGATCCGTTGATTCCTCTTGTTTTCATATATAAATTTGTGTATACTTTATTCTTTCCAATTTTTTACTTGTAAAATTACATTTTATATTTTTTTTTTATTACTCTTGATAAAGTATTATTGTTATTTAATTGATTTGATTTGAGTTTTCTAACCCACACTATTTCCCCTAGTCATCCCTGTCCCTGACTCAACCCCTCTTCCTCGACCCAAACACACACACACACTCTCTCTCTCTCTCTCTCTCTACACTCTCCTACTATCTCCTTCAAGCTCCCTCTCTCTCTCCCCGATGCCCTTTTTCGTCTTTTCATCTCTCAATCCTACGGCGATGCCTCCATCCACGTCCTCTTCTTCTTCTTCTTCTTCTTCCCCTTTTCCCCCTTTTTTTTTTCTTGTATAGTATAATCCACTGTGCTCTTCCAAACACCCGCATAGCACAATATAACCGCCTCTTCTCTTAGGGTTTTCTTTCTCTTTCCCTCACATTACTTTCAAGGAATTTCGGGTCGCCTTTCTGTATCTTGATTCTGTGTTCATCTGTTTCAAGGTAATTTCTTTTAATTCAGTCTGTAATTTTTTTGTTTACACCAATTACACCATATATGTATATGGGTGTGTTTATATTTGTTTTGACGGGATGGGTTTTTAATATTTTGTGTTTTTTCGTTATGGGTATGGATAATTTCTGAATTTTGGCATGTTTGGTTGATTTTTTTTTCTAGGGTTTTGAATTTGGATTGGAAGGTTAGTGTGCTGGTGTGGTCTGTGTATTGTTTGGGTATTGTTTATATGTTGAATGGTGATCGAAAAGGGAAGCTTTAAGGCATCGCGATTTGATTCTGAGTTTTCTCCTCGTAGTAGGGACAGTATGTCGAGTGAGGATGAGGAGTTTCAGAGACGAAACGGCAGAGGTGAGGTTGAATCTAATGGCGAGGACGATGATGATGATTTTGATGATTGTGATTCAGGGGCGGGATCAGACGACTTTGATTTGTTGGAATTAGGGGAGTCTAAGGAGGAATTTTGTCAAATTGGGGATCAAACATGTAGCATTCCGTTCGAATTGTATGATCTTTCGGGATTGGGGGATGTGTTGTCATTGGTTGTTTGGAATGAGGTGTTGTCTGAGGAAGAAAGGTTTAATCTTGCTCAGTACCTTCCTGACATGAACCAGGAAACGTTTATGCGAACATTGAAAGACCTCCTCACCGGTAATAATATGCATTTTGGAAGTCCCCTGGATAAGCTGTTTAACATGTTGAAGGGTGGGTTATGCGAGCCAAGAGTGGCACTTTACCGTCAAGGGTTGATTTTCTTTCAGAAGCGGAAGCATTATCACCAACTCAGAAACCATCAGAATGCAATTGTCAGTAATCTTTGTCAGATAAGAGATGCTTGGCTCAGTTGCCCTGGGTATAGCATTGAGGAGAAGCTTCAAGTGCTGAACATTAAGAAGAATGAGAAGATTTTATTGTACGAGAAAATGGAAGAATTGGAAAGTGATGGATCCGAGAGAGAGGAGTTCAGTGATACTTTGTGGGGCAAAAGAACAAAAGATCATAATCTTGGTCAGAATATGGGCTGTTATTCTGGATATGGAATAGGGTCTGCCTTGGATTCATCATCTAGACAAATGGCTTCGGAAGCTACCAGATACAAAAAGCAGAACCTAAAAGGGACTTTGAAGGTAGGTGGAACAAAGGGTTCTGCATTGCCTCCTTTTCGTCGTGGTAAAGGAATGGACTATGATTCTGGGATGGCTGTCCCAATGAGGGATATGTTGAATGGCAATTATGAGGAGGATGGGATGTATGAAGTGGATGTGCAGAGAGAGAGAAACTTTTCACGGGCAGGGGCTGTTGATAGAAGTGGGACTGTAAAATTAGGGAAAAAGCATGAAAGGTTGAGAGTGGAAGAATGCTCTGATGTTTTCATGGGTGTGCCTGTCCTGTCGAAGAATGATCTTTATGCCTATGGAAGGAACAATACTGTCAATCAGCTGTCAGATATTAAGGTCTTGACTGCAAAGCCAAGCAATGCCAGAGCTGCATATGAATTTGGGAAAAAAGACAGGTATGCTGATGGTCTCCCCCAGTTTTTCTCTGAAGATCAGATGAATTATGGGAAAATCCGGATTCCTAAAATGTCGCTGAAGGGAAGTGGAATGGAACTAGCGAGCGGAAGTGAACCATTTTGGCCAAGTAAAGCACAAGAGGATAATTATTTTACCAACCCATCACACAAGCGTGGTAACGTGAGCAAAAAGTGGAAGGTGGATCAAGAGTATCCTGATCGCAAGTTAAATGATAAGTTGTTTCAGTCAGACTATAGGGCAAAAGCCTTCCCTGAGAAAGTCAAGGCGAAAATGCAGAATGGAGGACAAGATGGGTCAGGAACTAGAGATAGAAGAGTATTTGCAAAGACTGAAGAAACTGAATCTGAATCATCAGAAAGTAGTGATGAGGACAATCCATTGATGAGGAGCAAGTGGGCATATCCCAGTGGTTCAACGAACTTGACGTCTGCATTGGATACTAAAAGGGCTAAATTTGGTCAAAAGGATAAGTACAGTATACCGGTTCGTGATGGTTCATTACATTCTTCTAGGATGATGAGCGACTCCAGTGAACTTTTCCGCCCAAAGAGAAGTGGAAGTCGTGGCTTGGGAGCAGAACCAATGGGTAAGATGCATGATCTTGGTCATCTGAGTAGTTTCTCCACTAGAAATCATTTCTCTGGCTTAAGTCAGTTCGACAATGACAATGATGATGAAGATGAGCAACCAATCTACAAGCTGGCCAAGAATGGTCCTTTGCAAGGGGACCATACTGAAAAGTACCACATAGCATCCACCAGAGAGAAGAAACAAAAAGGAAAAGTTAGCCGTGATATCCTGCCTGCAAATTATATGCAAGATCACAAGTTTCAGGAGGATGACTCATTGCGGACACGGTTGCCGGTCAAAAGGAATGGAGTTTCTACCAAGTTTTCAAAGAAAGGTCAGATGCTTGACACAAGTGCTCTTGATCACCATGAAAAATCTGATATGCATTTAACAGGTTGCAACTCAGTCATGAAGAAGCGGAAAGTCAAAGTTGATGTCCCATACATGGATGAACTAGATGATACTGACCCTCTCTATTCTGATACCCAGCAGCGACTAGATGACCTCTCAGTGAAGCGGGGTAAAAAGAAGCTGGAGGATGAAACATGGCCTCCTTTAGTGGGAGTTCCCAGATCCCCAACTTCAGAAATGATAGTAGAAGATGTAGATGTAGAAAGCCGACCTCAAAAAAAGCCATTCACTTTGATTACTCCTACAGTTCATACTGGCTTTTCATTCTCCATCATTCATCTTCTTTCAGCGGCTCGTATGGCAATGATTACTTTGCTTCCAGAAGAGGCTGTAGATACAATTGCTGGAAGACAGGAAGCTCTGGAGGAGCATGGTGGAGTTGCACCACCCTCAGAGTTGGATGGTGCTAATTCAATTCCTTCCACTCAAGCAAAGGTGCCCTCTCTGAGTGTTCAAGAAATTGTTAACCGCGTGAGATCAAACCCGGGAGATCCCTGTATTCTTGAGACTCAAGAACCTCTCCATGATTTGGTCAGAGGAGTACTCAAAATATTTTCTTCCAAAACAGCACCGCTTGGTGCAAAAGGGTGGAAGTCTCTTGTGGTCTATGACAAACCCACCAAAAGTTGGTCATGGATTGGTCCAGTGAGCCCTGATTCATCTGATCATGAGCGTATGGAGGAAGTCACATCTCCAGAAGTGTGGGGTCTTCCTCACAAAATGCTTGTCAAGTTGGTTGATTCTTTTGCCAATTGGCTGAAAAATGGTCAGGAGACGCTACGGCAGATAGGAAGTCTCCCTGACCCTCCGTTGTCGTTGATGCAATATAATCTAGATGAGAAGGAAAGGTTCAGAGATTTGCGAGCTCAGAAGAGTCTGAGTACCATTGGCCCAAGCTCCGAAGAAGTTAGAGAGTATTTCCGTAAAGAGGAATTCCTTAGGTATTCAATACCTGACAGGGCCTTCTCCTACACTGCTATTGATGGGAAAAAATCAATAGTTGCTCCTCTGAGAAGGTGCGGTGGCAAGCCAACGTCAAAAGCTCGTGATCACTTCATGCTTAAAAAGGATCGCCCTGCCCATGTAACGATTCTCTGTCTTGTGCGAGATGCAGCTGCTAGGTTGCCTGGCAGCACAGGGACTAGAGCAGATGTTTGTACTTTAATCAGAGACTCACAGTATATTGTGGAAGAGGTTTCTGATGCTCAAGTCAATCAAGTTGTTAGTGGTGCGTTGGATCGTTTGCATTATGAACGTGATCCTTGTGTACAGTTTGATAATGAGAAGAAGCTCTGGGTTTACTTACACAGAGATAGAGAAGAAGAAGATTTTGAGGATGATGGTACTTCATCTACAAAGAAATGGAAGAGGCAAAAGAAAGAAGTTGCTGAACCATCTGATCAAGGAGCAGTAACCGTAGCTTATAATGGGACAGGGGAACAAAATGGTTTTGATTTGAGCTCAGATCCCAATGTTGAGCCCTCAAATGTGGATGAGGATCGAACAGACCTTACTTATGAGGATGGCAAGGATCGTGTAGAGGGCAATATTAAGAGCAGCCATATGTCAGAACAAGGTGCTATGCATTGTGGTTCTTCTCTGATGGATTGGGATACCCTTTGCTCAACTCCTGGAGTTGGAAATAAGTTGTTATGTCAGCAAAACTCTACTGATAATTTTGTTGATGAAACTTGTGGCGGAGAACCACCAGCTTGATTGTGGAAAGATCTCTGTCAGAAGCTTCCAGGTACTTTGATCCATTTCACATTTTGGAAGTCGTACCTGTTAACTTTTCCAATGCACTCATCTTCCTTTTCTTCCTAATACTCTCCCTGAAACTGTGAACTAGTATTTCTAGTTCATTATGTTCATTATGTTATGCAAACTTATTTGAAATTTTAGTGTGGTTGATTGGTTTATTTGACTGTTCATTGATTTGTAGTTGTCTGATATGGAAGTCTCCGTCAGTTGACATTTTTTTATGTGAGAATTTTTTAGGTAAAATAGTGGCCCTAAGAACTTTGATGGTAATTTCAGTTAGCTCGTTTTCGTTGAAGCACAAGGTTTGCCGGTTTTTAGTGTAATATAAAAAGGCTCATTTTTGGTACCTGAGGAGCTTGCTTATACTAGCAACTTGACCTGGGCTTTCATCATGGTTTTAGTCTCTTTCTGTTTCTGTCGTGAGAAGTAGTAAACTGACAGGGCACTCTTTATTTATAGATGGTGAATTTAGGCCAGGAAGTTATAAATTTGGATTTCATTTTATGAGGGTGTTTGAGGATTCGATTCATTGTTTTGGTTGATTCTACCGCCTGGGGGAAGGGAAAGGGGAAGAGTGTTGGAATTATACTGTTTTATTTTTCCTCCTTAACATACTGTTCATTTGGTCTTACCTGCAGAAAAGCCTTATATATTACCTACCTGAAGAGCTAGGAACTTTCGGCCGCCAGATGGCTCTAACAAAAAATACTGTCCAATTGCACTCAGTGAAATTCATCATCCACTTCAACGGTTCAGTTTTTTTTTTTGGCCATGCTGGTCGCTAAGATGGTATATTTTGGCCATGACAGTTCAAATGTAGATTCGTTCTTAGTTAAAACAAGGAAAAAAGGGGAGCCTCAATATGTAGACTGCAGGTGATAATTTGCTTGTAGTTGCACAACTTTTTTTTTTTAGTCTCATTTAGCTTTGTCTTCTTATCTATCCCTTTTTCATTTGTTACATTTTTTCCAGTGTATACAGTATATTTTCATGGCATATTCATACAATCCGAGGATGCTGAAGCCTAATCACTGTTCTGAATTGAGAAGCAGCAGAGTCAATATGTTATTATACCCTCTCGTATGCAACATTTATCTAGTTATTAGATGAGATAAATGAAAATAAGTTGGTCTTGTGATCAAGCCTCCCCATGTTCCTTTAACTGCATTCATACTTAAAAAATCTTTTATTGTTCTCACCTAACATTAATTTACTCTGGCTAAATTTATGACATGATGTTCATACTACTTCTATCTTTGAAGCCTGAAATGATCGAGCATTGTAAATCCCATTCTTTGAATTCAGTCGGATTTTATTTGTTCTTTGTGTTTTGGCCCTGAGGTTAGCTTCTGTACTATCAGCAATACTGAGTCTGCTTGATTAGAGATGCAAGCAACAATGTTAAATACTACATGATCTGATGATTTGCATTGCAATTATAAGACAGGTTAAGAGTTGAAATCTCCGTATACAATGTATTGTTTGCTAGAAGTTGAAACGAAATTTACAAACTCTTATCAATGTTGCATCCACGGACACTTCAAACTAACATGTTCAGCACAAACATTACATATTTTGATCACTCAAATTAAATAAAAAGAATAGAGATAAATTATCTTCTACGTATAGATGAGAAGATGGAGATTCAAGACACATATTATGTACAAATCTCCAGTCTCCTCCTTAATTGCCCATATATTATGATGTCTGTAGTCTAGACTCTTCTAATTTACAGCAGTGAGGGGAACTCTTGAATCTCGTAAAGAAGGATCTACTACCTCTATCTCTATACTATGCTTTACATCTCCATTTGATAGCTTTGAGGATTTCCCATCCCAAAATGAATTCAACAACTCTTCAAAAGCGGGAGTTTTTAGTTCTTCAATAGATTCAACGCTTGGAAGATTAAATGGTCTCTTTGTAGGAGTCGAGCACGACGGTTCATCAACCTAGTATAATAAAAGCAATTTGAAATATAGACTTAGAACATGGTCCTTTTTAACAAACTAAATGTAAAATTTTGAGGTAACGCCCTTACCATGTATTCTTGTGAAAGACTTTTTCCAGTGTACTCTGTAATTTCAACAACCTTGTGGTAGTGTCCGCTGTTTAGTTCTCGCAGCTCTCCACAACAAGGAATAATCGTAGAATCAAGGTTTGCACAAGCATCACGGTCGAGTTGTAAAGAATCTGCATGTGTTGATCAAATTAATTGAAAGAAAAAAAAGCTAAAAGTCATAACGTGTAACTCTAGATTGCTTACGGTCAATAGATGAGAGTAGGTGTTTGCTAGCAGCATCAGTGTCTTCAAGAGTGGATGACACTCCAGATGAAAATCTTACACGTAATGCTTGATTTGCATCCATTCCTCCCCTGCAGAAAACGTCGGGAGTAACAGTCTAAGTAAAATATCACCACTATGAAACTGAAGTAGTGAACAGTCAGTGAACCAACTGACCTAACAATTTCATCGACAAACGCAACATTTCTCTCCTCTAGGTCTAATAAAGACTGTTGAGCATTTGTCCATTGCGTAGCTCCCAATTTAGCCTTTTGCACACTGCACATTGCATATTTCCATGTTAGCACAGAAAGGATGATACACTTACAAACACCAAAGAACAAAGTGTTTCCTAAGATATCTGTGTGGAATATATCAGCTGAGTTTACATACCAATTCTGTAGCACCTCTTCCATCTCTTTCTTCCCATTTTCCACAGCACCAGTATCTTCAAGATAGTGTGATTCAGCCTTGTCCATGTAAGCAGTCCATTTGACTTTAACTGAAGAAGTTGAATCTTGCATGGTTGACATCTCTTGTTTCAGTCTGTTAGTTCTGTTGGAGGCACTTTCTCTAAGGTCATCGATGGCAGTTTGAACCTACAGAAGGCAGCCATACAAAGTCAATTAGTTTTTTGCAACCAAAAGTTGATTATAGCCAATCAATGACTATACAGGATACAGGATTTTCTGCTTGATCATAATAAGCCAATTATTACTAATGATCATTGACTACAAGCAATCAACCAAACATTTCAAATATGAAACTACACAAGAAAAAGGAAGTCCCAATCTGTCTACATTCTACAACACCTATAAACTTTCTCATGTTGATACTCTTATCATCATCTTTGTAAGGTTTAGAATTGTGCAATCTTAGCCACATCAAGAACTGTGATGCACATCTTTATCATTATTAGATGACCTACCAGCTTTTTCTTCCTAGCATTTGATCCAGCGAGCAACTCTGCCACTTTCTCCAAGATTTGTCTTTCCTCATTGGCAGCACATTCCTAAAATTGAGAAATCCAAATAAAATGAGGTAACAAATGCATATCAACATTGTCTAATAAAAAGTCATATTCTAGTGATGAAGTCACTGACCTCAAACTTCTTTTCCAGTTCAGAGAATTTCTGGTCACTGACCGTCTGTGCTTCTTCCACTATTTCACCTAACTGGGACACATGCATATCTAGAGTCTTAAAGAAGTTCCCAGTAATCTGAGAAATGGACCTTGACATTGTGATACTCCCGCAATGTGCCTATATAAAGGCATCCAAAGTTTATAAACTATACTTGTGCAGGAAAAAGAAAGATCCAGATAAGGAGCATTGAAAGAATATATGTGCTTCACAAATAGTTAACTATTGATACCTCACGTTGCTGTAGTGCAAATGCGATTAGTTTCTCCTTCTGATCATGTAAACTTTTTTGAAGATCATTAACCAAGGTATCAGCCTCAGAAGCAATCTCCTTAAAAAGCTACATCAGGAAAAAGGAGATAAGAAACAAATTCCTCAGAATGTCTTAAAAACAGCAGAAAAGATGCACACCTCTCCTAAAGCAGAAGAATGTTTAGAAACTTCACAATTTAAACGGTAAAAGGTTGACTGAGCATTGCCGTCAAGTTCCCCAGCCAAACCATCTAAAGCTTTGATACCAGAACCAAACATGGTTTCTAAGTTCTCCAGACGGCCTCGAAGCTCTTCCACTGCCTGAAAATCAGACAAGAAAGTGATAATGGTTAATAGGAGTACAATTTTCACCAGAAATATGTAAACCTATTAGACAATTGAAGCACTACACTTATGAAGCATGTAATTTTTTTCTGTCAAAAGAGTAGGTTCAAATAATTATATATGCTCCCTAATTAAATAATTTTGGTAAATACTGCAACAAATAATATCTGAAAACTACATATTGCCATCTCCATTTGGCTTTGGAATCAGGTCATGCAATTTTCTAGAAACATGGCTAATAACTAAATTTGTGTCAAGAATACCTCAGTCTTTGTAGAAACAAAGGACTGCATGTCTTCCTCCATGCCTTTGAGTTGTTGCTCTTGTTGTGTGGTTGAAGAAGCAACAGTCTTATGCAGGACCTCAAGCTGTTGAGTCAGCTGGGATTGGAAATTTTGGATGAGAACTCTGTTTCCATCTTCTATTTTGTCTCTGCGCTCTGAAATCACCCATTATCAGTATGCAGGAGTTTGATGCAACATTGTTTTCTTAGCAAGAAACTTAATCATGTATTTGAGTTTTAGAACTGTATAGTGTATACACACCAATCTTGGCAAATAAGTTCGACACGTCTGATGCAGCATTTTCCAGTTCAGCTCGAAGTTCAAATGCTTGCTCAACCAGTGCTTTTTCTGGTAGAAGACATACAATTCCAGATATTATGCACTACTCTAATTGTGAAATTATTTTACATAAATCCCCACATTCACTGCCAAATCATTATGACTACATCCAAATTTGCTAATGTTAATGAAAAATGTAATACACCCATATCCCAAATTAACTTTTATGAAAATGTTAATGAAAAATGTAATACATCCATATCCCAACTTTACTTTTATGAATATGTTAAAATAATAGACTTGGCATAAATACATTGCTTCCCCATGCCAAATGACAAGCCAAAAAAGTTCTCCTTTCCCCCAGGCATAGAGGATGAAGCTTACCAGATTTTAGAAGGTTAGATATCAGAAATTCCTTTTCTTTTATAGTGGCAATTGCCTGCCTGTGTTTCTCTTCGAGATCAGCCAATGTATGCTGAGTTTCCTGAAGCTTTTTCTGAAAAGACACAAAAAAGTGTAGCAAATTTCATGAGAGAGTCAGACAACAAGGATCTCGAATATGATGAGTTAAGAATTCCACTAACCTCTGTCTTCTCAAGTTTGTCACCCAATTCTGCTGTCAATAATTGCTGAGAATTGTATAGTTCCTTAAGTTCCATAAATTGCTGTTTGCAGAAATCAACAGGATAATGAGTTCAGATTAATCAGTTTTTACAAGAAAATTAAGATGCTCCAGATTTTTATCTCTTGTGCACCTTGTCCCTGGATTCGAAGTCAAGTTCCATCCGTTCTATCTTTTCAGACATTGCCTGAGAGAGGAGAAAAACAATTTACCATAGAGTATTAAAACATATGTCAAGTGACTGCAACCAATCTTGGGATCCTGAAAACAGTACTGAACCTTCTTCTCTGCTTCGTCTTGAAGATATCGGTCTCTTGGTATATAAATGCCATTCTTCTCTCTTGCAGCATACACTTCTGTTGGCAATAAAATAGAAAAAAAAAAGTGTTGTTAGATAATTTGTTGATGTAAAATATAGATTTATATATAGAAAGAGAGAGGACGAGAGCAATATAGACCTTGCTTCAGTCTGTCAATCTCAGAGTATAAATCTTTGATTAATGCAGATTTCATCATCTTCTGGTTAATCTGAAATAACAACAGAAAAAAAGCTGAAGGATAGATAAAGATACATTCTTTAGGTAATAAAAATCCTGAAAACTAACCTCTGGTTTGTTCTTTATATTTTTGGCACGATGAGCGTAATCTAAAGTACTCAGTGTCTCTTCCAGACAGTGAACTGATGGTGATATTGTTGCAATAATGCATGTCTTTGTTTTCCCTCCAAGAGAATCCCTCAACAACCGTGTCAATTTGCTATCCCTGACATATACAAAGCAATACTTCCTCAGGATATGTAAGAACTAAAAGCACTCTATAATAACATAGGACTGGATTGAAGAAGACCTGTATGGGATATGACCAGAGTGTTCAACTAAAGCATTTATAACACGACCAAGTGTAAGCAAACTCTTGTTGATTTCTCCAGCTTCCCTCGCTCTGCCCTATAGCAAAACAGAAAAATTAGTTTATTATACTGTAATTGAGAAGAAAGCAACTGAACGAGGAAAAAGGATGGAAAATACAAAGATCTTAAAAAGCAGAATATCTAGAGACTAACTATCATGAACAAATATAAATTTGTGGCATTGCTAAAACAGCATCTCAGCATTACATTGTTTCTTTAAACTACTTTTACGTGCATTAAGTATACTGCCAAATGCAATGGCTTGGCAGTCGGATATTTTTACATCTTACCTCCCTTGCACCAGAACGTGATATGTTCTCAGAACCAGCAAGGTCTACAAGGTTCAATTTGCCACATTTGATCATCTCTTCCCCTTCTGGAGTGCATTCCTTGATATGAATTGTGATAGAGAAAATAGAGTGAGAACGACTACTCTGTTTGTTAAGAAGTGTCTCTGCCGTACGCCTCTTAGCTGAACCTTTCTCCAAGATCTTATAGATTTCATTTGCAGTGGAAACAATCTCCTCTTCTAAACCTCTAACTAAAACTCCACCCTTACCATCTTCCATTAGCGCAATTGGTTTTTTGGATTTATCATCTACATACTTTGTGCATTCCTCAGGAGCTAAAAGATCTGTGATCTCCTCATTATAAAGCTCCAAATGTGTTACTTTCATGCTATATTCAGCATTTTGAGCTTCCAATATCTCAAAAATTTGTTTAACAGCTCGGGGGATAACACCTGCATCACTTGGAAATTCCCCATTCTTAAATGGGGCAAATTTAACAATTAGTATGAAGAAGTAGCTAGTAGAAACAAACACATTTCTATCAACCACCAACCTTCTTTCTTCCCCCTCCCTCCATTGTATAAGTTTTTCCTGTTCCTGTTTGCCCATAAGCAAAAATGGTGCAGTTATATCCCTCTAGAACTTCAAAAACAATAGGCCATATTGCAGAATCATACAGGTCCTTCTGTTGGGATGTTGGACCAAACACCTGAGACAGAAGAATTATCCAACATAAAGTTAGGGTCTTGAACACAAATTAACGGTTTTAACTCATTGTGAACAAAAGTGTAATGGACAAATTCATTTAGAGTGTATACTACAGGTCTAGTGAGAATTATGAAAATGCTTTATTTTTATGGAAAAATCTAAGGAAAGCTATAGGAAATTAGGAATAAGTCCAAATTTTATGCAGAACCACTTAATTTCTTCAATTCCATTCCGTATATCTGTTCCAAAAACCGAACAGATGAATGATAAATCAGCTGGAAATTATCAAACCTTATCAAAGGCAAATGTTCTGTCAATCTGCTTATTAGCTATGTTCTGAATAGCAGAAACTTCTCTTCTACCCTCATTACAGGAAATCACAACTGGTGTATGCAATCTTATCTCATCCTCACTCAACGGCCTGCATATTTTCACCATACCAATTCCATCAACTACACTCAATTAAAATCAGTAAATATAACAAACTCTAAAGTACATTCATTTTACTCACCTGCAACGCAAAATAACTTGCACATTTACACCTTTTTCTTTATCGTGCCTTCCATTCACACTCCCTTCCCCCGATCGCAGATCTCTCACCACTTTATCACTCGACCGCGGCGTATGCGACGGTGACATCGAAACTAAACCTCCTCCTCTTCTCTGTAGCTGCGATTGCGATGACTCCATTCCTTCTCAAATCTCACAACCTTATACTCTTAGTCAACTCAGTTCAAATTCAAATCTGAGCAGCAAAATTACATAACACAAGCAAATAAACAAATATATCTGTATGCCAGTGGAAATCGCTGAAAAATGATGAAGGAAAAGTAAAATGTGGATTTTCTCGAGTTTAAATCGCAAAGACGATTCAATGTTTACCCGAAAACGACTTACAGATGCGAAAAATTCAAGCAAAAATATCTTAATATACGAAGAGAAAAAAAAGGATGAGTAGAATCTAGGCATTCACAGATACGTACAAAAGCATAATGCAGGAAGTGTGTGTATATATTTATATACTTACAGAAAGTGAAGTATTTTGCCGGCCGTTGAGAGCTTCAACAGTTTCAGCAATGGCGAATGTTTTAGAGAGAGAAAATTGAGTAAGAAATGTACAGTGAGAGTGTGAATGTAGTGAACGGAGAAGATGGAAGACTGGGAATTTAATTAATTGGTGAATTTTTAGGTTAAAGTTTTTTTTAAAAGAATATTGAGAGATTCTTTTGGAATCCATTTTTTTTACCCTTATAAAATTTATGTGAAAAATAATTAAATATAAAGACCGTTTGGATTAGCAAATTAAAAATGTGGGCGATAAATATATATAACTATAGAAAAGTATTTTTAAGTGTTGAACTTAAATTAATAAATAAATAATTAATATTTGAACAGAACTGTTTGTGTTAAAATGATTGAAATGTCCTTTGTAAGTTATTTATATTTTAAAAAAATATAAAGTAATTTTACGCATAAATGATGCATAGCGAAAATAGAAGAGAGAAATAATAAAAATATAATTTAGGAAGAATGTTTCAAAGATTAAATGATATTAGTGATAGAATTGTAAAATGTTCCGTTGAATCAAAATAGTTTATACGTTGTAAAATTATAAATTGGAGATGATAATATTTTTGATTGATTTTAATTTATGAACGCATTTTGTATTTATCAATTACATAGATAAGCTAAAAAAAAAATACTTATAAGCATTTTGACTTATAAGGACTTCTATATTAAGCAGGCTAAATCAAAGCGTCTGAGTGCTTGAAATGCAAGTTCAGTGAAACAACACATAAGGTGACATACCTTAGAGAGAAAGCTTAAAGCATCTTGAAGCCACGGTCTAGGAAGATGGTGGAATCGTTGATGATACAACACACCGTATTAGAGTGAGGTGGTGAAATAAAATGCTCGCATTCGGAGCACCATGAGAGAGGCCTTCGTGAAGGACAAAATAAGGGAAGTGAGAGAATGAAATAGTTTGGACATGTGAAGAGAAGGTGAACTAGTTACAAAATGTGAACAGTTGATGTAGCGGGAGTTAAGAAATGTAAATATAGGTTTAAAAAAAACGGAGGGGGAGGGAGAGGTGATTAGATAAAAATGACAACTTCAACTTATTGAGGACATTACCATAGAAACAAAGATATATGTAGATTAAAGATCGGGATTAAGATTTAGTAGATAACTGAATGCCGTCCCTCATTAAGTAGGAGAGAAAATAACTTCTTTAATCCATAAAAACAGAAATAAAATTTATGTACATTTTATCTAATTCAAATCTTATTTATAAAATTACATTGCATATATGTTGTGTAATTTAACTACTACTTTAGAGAATGCCAAATTTGCACCATTTTCTGGAAAATAAAAATTTCTCTAATGACTATATAAAATAGTTTTAAAATAATGATCTGAGGTTACTAATTATAGAATTTTCTATATTTAAAGGGAGTCAGGGTGGAGCCTTGATAAGAAGCACTGGGGTCCAAAGCATGCCAATTGTCTTACTATTAGATTTCATGATTATTTTAATTAAGAAGGATTAGCAATATTAATTAGTATTTGAGTTGATTTTGAATTCAAGAAATTGTTTACTATGTCTTCAAGTTTTGTTTTATATAAGCATTTCAACTTATTAAAGCAATTCATACTGTTTTGATGTCACATGATGTGTTCTGTTTGATTTGGTTTAAAAGTAGAATATTTCAAGACTATAATTTTGAAATTAAATCCAATATTACAATTATGATCACTTTTTTTTATTTTGATAATTAAGAGTTAATATCGAACGAACACTTTAAATAAATTTCTCTCTAATGTAATAAGCAACAAATCACATAAAATTATAAATTACATTGAACAAAATCTATACAATAAACTCGATTAATATATATATATCGAATGGAAGATCCCCGAAATAAAAATTAAAAAAGAGAAAAAGAGATGATTAGGTGAAAGTAAGAAAAGATAAAAGTAAACAAAAGTGGGGTTAGTGTGTGGTGTCAAAGTTGTCCCACGTGATAAAGAGTGATGTGAGTCTCCCACATGCGCTCCTCTTTTTTTTTTTTTTTTTTTTAGTCGAGTATAATTTTTTTTTATCGTCTTTTATAAATTAGATATAAATTACGTATATATTATTTTTTAAAAAAAATTATTTATGGACATTGAAATATTACTATTATCATTTTTTTTTCTCTTTTTGGGTTTATCTTTTAATGTATAATACTCACGTTGAAATTTAATTAAATTTAAATTTATACTAATACATTAAATGATAAAATATTTTCTAATTTGTTTATTCAATATTTCTCATTAAAAATCACTACCCCTTTTACGACCTTCCCTATTACCATTTTTTTTATTAAAAGGAAAAAATAAAGACACTTTTTATGCTCTATGTTTGCTCAACTTACAAATATTCCTAAATATTACTTTTTGACATTATTATTTAATGATATCAATCAAATTTGTACATACGAGACTCTGTGCTAAATAATTAATTATAAATATTGTACTTTGTAATATCTTATATGAAACTCTGTTCTAGAATTAATAATTAATACGGTACTTTGTATATTATCTTATAAGAGACTCCGTACTAGAATTACTTTTTTTTAAACCAAAACTAATAAGGTTTATCTTATTAAATATTTTATGTTGAAATTAAACCTAATCAATTTCAACTTTTTTTCATATATGATTCAATTTAAATTTGGTTTTAAAAAAGTGAAACTAGACTATTCAAGAAACTAACAATTTTTTTTTAATCACATAATTTCAAACTAAAAACAATGATAACATGATACTTGTGAATTTGATTTGACTATGTGTGTCGTCCGCAATCTTTCATTTATATCAATTTTTATTTTGATTAAAGATAGAGTAATCTCAATCATCTCACTGCAATTTATATTGAAGTTCGCTCTATTTCTACATAAATCTTCCTAACAAGTTTACAAGTTTCTAGAGTGTACACATTAGTCACTAGAAAGAACACTCACAAATTAATTAGCTAATCAATATTCAATACTACATTAGTAGCTATATTTAGAGCACTATTTCAATAAGCCACCATGATTCTTAGTATTTGTTTTGAATTTTGTGGTTTTAAGCTAAAGATATATATAAAATATATCAAAAATATTTTTTAATTTTATAATTTAAATAAATTAATGAAAAATTAAAATATAAAAGAATATTATAAAAATAAACTAAAAAGAAAAGTCAAACAATCAAATTATATAAAAAAAAATACTCAATTAAATTAATATTGTGGTGTAACAAATTCTACTGGATATGTTATAAGTAGTGCAACATGACAGTTGCACAGCACAAAACTCCTTGATATTCAAAAAAAAAAAAGAAATCACATAATATATTTAAGATCATAAAATTTAAAAATATTGCATCAAAAAAAGATAAATAAAGAGAAACTCAAAGCTAAAGCTGCTCCATTGGAATTTTTTTTTTATGACTATATAATAAACTAATATACTGGTGTTACTTAAGGGATACTCATAATCTCCATGCAGCGTAGGCTTTACTTTTCCTCTTTATTTCCATCTATAGAAATTAATTAAAGGCCCCAACACTTCGTCAGAACTATTAATTTAGTAAAGATTTTGATTCTTCTATCCTCCAATAAGTAAATTTCTATAAATGTGAAATTTGAAATCGTGATAAAGGTATTTTGCCTTCTAAAACAAATAAAGATAACATAATATTGTAGAGATAATGATATACTCCTCCTGATTTATATTACATAGTATTTTTTGCCTGAACATATTTTTTAAGAAACTCACTTACTCCTAAAGAAAAGACATTTTCTTAGTTATGTAAGAACCACTTGTCTAAATAAGGGTAAATTTGAGGGGGGGGAGGGGGGAGGGGGGGGGAGGATACTAATATCATCTTCTTAATTAATTATATAAAAAAATTATGTATTTATTTTGAACTAAATATATAAAGTTAAAACAGTAAAAGATAAGATCTTAAAAAAACTTGATTGTGCATGAGATCAATATACCAATTTTAAAGTTTAATAAATAGTTTTTCCTTTTCTGATTTGGTGAGAATACAAACAAAAATGGACATTAAGAATATTAGACTTTAGCTTTTAATAGAAATAAAATCAATATAATAAATTGCTGAGTTGTTCATTTCTACATTATAAAAAGACGTAAAAACTCACCACAAAAATCCATCAAATTAGAAAAAAAATGTTCAAAAAAATATCATATGTTATAACATTTCTTTGTACAATTTATGTTGTGCAAAGTCTCTCTGCTTATCCTCCATGTTATACTTGTAATTGTGTTGGCAATCAATGTGCTGGTACTGGGATGTTTCCTCTATGGGCAAAACTGGAATTTTCCGAATTAACATGTACGTATCAATACCTAATTTTGTCGTATAATTTTAATTTTCGCGATTAAACGTTTTTCTAATAATTTTATTTTTCGAATTTTGAATAGTTACACATGAGAAATATGCAGTGGCACAAGTGAAAAAGGGTAACCCTTTTGTTACACCTGTGGTCATTTACAAACAAGTCCCTATTACAGATAATTGTTGCAATAGAGTTTGGATTCTTGTAGATAGACCAGGTGGTAATGGATTTGTTACAAATATTCCTGCAGTTGGATAAGGGATTGTAAATTATTTGATGATGGAATTTGGCCAAAAAAAATAATTCATTCAATATTCATATTAGAGTTTGATTAAATTTATGTTCGTACATTTAGGATTTATTTTTAATTATGTTTCATTTCAAGAGCTTGAACACAAAATTTTTGATTAAAGATATAAGGAATCTACTTCACCATAATGAGATATTCACTTTGTGGGTTTTTTTTTTGTTTGGTTTCTCATTTGGTGTCCGGAGCCCACTTTGGAGCCCGGACTAAATTCGAATCGCGCACTACATGGCCATTCAGGGTGGTGCTTTCTGAAACCTTTGGTTAAGGGTGAAACACTCACATCAGTGCACCACAACTCATGTTGGTCACTTTGTGGTTTATTCCTTTTCGATTATTTTTTTTCAAAATTAGAGAGGAGAGAAAACTAATATCTAACTTTTATAAATTTGAAGAATTCGTTTTCAAATCTTGAGGATAGAACAACTTTATATTCGGTAATTATGAAATTTATTTAATACAATATACTATTTTTATTTTATATCAAGTCAAAGATAAAAATTGAAATTATTACTCTCATTAAAGACAATTGCTATAAAAAAAAAAATTGCTTAATTATTTAAATGAAATATCTCATCACTTTAAATCCTCATATTATTAAAAAATTCAAGGTCAACCACTTGGTAAATGTACATTAATTACTATTTGCTACCAACACTAGAGTAGTCAACTTCTCTTTAATCCTTTTACAATTTCATTATATTAACTTCACTATAAAATGTCAATAACAACAACAACATATATGCAAATAAAAAATTAGAAAAAATGTTCAAAAAAATTTCACTAGTTATAGCTATTCTATGTGCAATTTATTCGTCAATTGAGAGTCGTACCAGTTACCCTCCTTGTATGGTTTGTAAATGTATTGGTAACGATTGTGCTGGATCGAGTTTGTTCCCTAAAGGTTCGCGATATGAATGGCCAGAGTTAGTCGCAGTTCATGAAAAAGATGCTGTGAATCAAGTCCTTAATTCAAATAGCGTTGTTACAGCAGTGGTTATTTACAAACAAGTTACAAATATTACAGATATTTGTTGTAATAGAGTTTGGATATATGTGGATGTCCCAGGTGGTAATGGCATAGTTCAAAATATTCCTGCAGTAGGATAGTTATAATATTATAAGATGGTAATTTGAGGAAAATGAGTGTACTTCAATTTAAGTTTAAAATATAATATTATTTTAGTGAATTTACTTAGAAGAATTATTGAAAAATTTACTCCTTTTTTTTAAGTTATAAAAGTTTAAGACTGGAGATACATGAAATATACACCTCGTAGATTTATGGGAGTTACGCTTTATCTTGTGTTGCATAAAACGTCTTATCTTGTGTTCGTGCTTCTTAAAACACTACCATATAATATTGTTTATTTACTTCAAAAAGGTTAAAGTTCTATAGTTAAATTCACATCGAACATTAGTTAGTTTGATCCTAGCATTTCAAATCAAGTTAAATAAATTAAAATAATGGGAGTATCAATCATAACTTTTATCAAAAATGAATTCTTTTTAGTCAATATAAATGAACTTTTTAAAACTTTATTCTAATTCAATATGAATGTAGTTTTCAAAGTCTAAAGATGTATTAATTGTTTTTTTCCTAGAATTACCCTGCTCTTTAATGAATTTTTCATTGACTATATTTAATTTTAAGGAAAATTTTGACTAAAAGTGAAAGAATGACATTTACAAACTACTTTTTAATTAATGTTATTATTATTTAAATTTTTTTAAAAAGTATGTTATACCTCAAAAAATTATTTAATTTAAAATAGAGGGAGTAAAATATTATACAAAATACCTAATCTTTGAAAAAAAGATACTATGTAAGAAAAAAAAAAGGTGTCAATTTCAAAATGAATTTAAAAATCAAATATAGAGAAAAATAATTTAAAATTTTCATTTATTTCTAATAATAAATTTAATAATCGCATAATTTAATTAGACTTCTTGACTAATTACCCATAGAGGCGATTACCTATTGATAGGTGAGCATTATTAAGAATACAAACATTTTAGGAGTCATCGGCGTGCCTCTTCTGCTAATTAAAATTAAAATATATTACTATTTTTAACTTTTCCACGGTATTAAAACCAGTTTAACAATTTTGAAAATAATTTATTACTTAGTTTTTAATTTATCCTTATTATTAACTATAATCATTTCTTAATGCATTAAATAGTCAAATAATGATATATAGTAAAATTATCATTGTTATTTGATATGCCGACTGAATTATAGTCCTGAGATCCTAATCCCTCGACTAATTTATCTCACCAGAAAGATGGATAAAATAATCTCAAGTTGAATGGAATAGATAGGATTCTTGTAATATTCTATTTTACCCTGTGTACCAATACATGCCAATTCATTATTTGTAGCGCTACTTGTTGTTTGTCACATTCATTCATTATTTGTAGCGCTACTTGTTGTTTGTCACATTCATGACTCACGAACCAACTTAAACGTTAAACTAAAGCCAACACTTTTTAATTTCTCTTTTGACTAATACACTAACCATACCTTCAAAAAACTACTAGAGGACCTTTTATTTAAACTCCATATCTTCAATCCATTCTAGCATATTACAAAGCAAATTTAAACATTTCTCAACTTCATGGAGCTCTCCAAGATTATAGTTTCATTTTTTGTACTTCAATTCTTACTTTTTCAATCAGCAATCTATGCTGCACCTGGAAATTCCAATATTTTCAGGGAATACATTGGAGCAGAGTTCAATAATGTTAAGTTTAGTGATGTTCCTATTCACTCTGGCGTCGAATTTCACTTCATTCTTTCCTTTGCTATTGACTATACAATGTCTTCTTCTTCTCCATCTCCCACCGACGGTCAATTCAACGTCTTTTGGGACACAGATAACCTCACCCCTTCTGCTGTTTCCGCGATTAAAAGCCAACATTCTAATGTTAAAGTAGCATTGAGCTTAGGAGGGGACAGTGTTGGTGGAAGCAGCGCGTATTTCAATCCTTCTTCAGTTGATTCTTGGGTTTCAAATGCTGTTTCTTCTCTTACAGATATCATTAAGCAATACAATTTGGATGGAATTGATATCGATTATGAACATTTCCAAGCTGATCCTAACACTTTTACAGAGTGCATAGGCAAGCTAATTACAACTCTGAAAAACAATGGAGTTATTTCATTTGCTTCCATAGCTCCATATGATGATGATGAAGTTCAGAGTCATTACAAGGCACTATGGAAAAGCTATAGTCAAGTTATAGACTATGTTAACTTTCAATTTTACGCGTATGATAAGGGAACCACTGTGTCTCAATTCATGGACTATTTCTCTACTCAAAGATCAAATTATGAAGGGGGAAGGATCTTGGCCAGCTTCGGCACTGATGGGAGCGGTGGATTATCTCCAGAAAACGGATTCTTCACCGCGTGTAGCAAGCTTAAAAGTAAAGGAGAGTTAGTTGGAATATTTGTGTGGAGTGCTGATGATTCAAAATCAAATGGTTTTAAATATGAGAAGCAATCACAAGCATTATTAGCCATATCCCACTAGTGCTTTCATCTCATGTACATTACTGTAATATTCATTTAAACCCAAAACTATGTCACACCTCTTTGTTTGTATAAATTTCTGAGGATATATATACTACTATTTGGTTTATGAATATATTGTGCATTTTTCGGTTAAGGAAACTATTCTTTCGTTCATCTTTGGTCACTGCATTTCAGACTTTTCAGCAACAAGCAAATTAACAAGACATCTAAAACCAGACTTTTGAATGTGGTTCTAACAAGGGCGGCTCAACATAATTCAGGGCCAAAAGCAAAATTTCAATTCAAGACCTAAAATATAAACAAACTTTGTATACATATTTATTCAAATTTTATTTCTATAAGTAATAAATTGACAAATATTGAATAAAAATAAAAGTTAAAACCATAGAATCTCAAAAAGTTGATGACTTAGTATACCCCATTTTAATATGCTTGACGTAATGCTTAAAACTATAATTTAAAAACAAATAAAAAAGAATTTGTAATGCACTTTATTCAACACTTTTCACTATTAATTTTTATTTTTAACAAAGTACAAAGGATGTTCAAGTGGGTAAAATAATATATTTTTAAAATATTATACTTTTAATCATAAATAATCACTTTTTTCTATAAAATTTAACACGTAATTTATTCTTAATAAAAATTTGAAGCCCCCAAATAAGGCATAAGCCTTATTTTATAAAGCATAGAGCCGCCCCTGGGTTCTAATGAACCCCTTGAGCCTTACCTAGCTCCGCACTCCGCCCCTTGCAGTCATCTTCTAGAATGGGACTCAACAATGACTAATCAAAACAAGAGAAATACACCTACATTTGTATATCCAATGAACATAAATCAATATATATATCTAATTGGACTAATACTATTGCATCTTGGAGGATTCAATTTTGAAGTTTCTATATACACAATCTCAGTGATTACTTCAAAAAAAATAGGGATTCAAACAGAGAATTTGAGAAATCGATTATAAGAAGATTGTGCAATTTCATTGATTAAGCAACTCTATTACTTAAAAAAAGACACTAAATCAGTTAAAGCAACCCACATTCTTTTAACCACCAAATCCGTATAGAGTCCTTCCTTGCCTCTTGAGTGCATAAACAACATCCATAGCAGTGACCGTCTTCCTCCTAGCATGCTCAGTGTAAGTAACAGAATCACGAATCACATTCTCCAAAAAGATCTTCAAAACACCACGAGTCTCCTCATAGATTAGTCCACTGATACGCTTCACTCCTCCTCTACGAGCCAAACGCCTAATAGCAGGCTTAGTGATACCTTGAATGTTATCACGGAGCACCTTACGGTGACGCTTTGCTCCTCCCTTCCCCAATCCTTTACCTCCCTTTCCACGTCCTGACATCTTCAATTCACTGCTAAAACAAAAAAAAATCAACAAACAATAGCTAAAATCATTACATAATCAGAAGATTCAGAGTAAATCCATCTTAACCTGAATGTAATCGGAAGCTGAGTAACTAGAGTTAGATGAAGATGGAGAACTGAAATGAACTCTGGGTTTATTTGAGGGATTATTATAGCTACTATTGAGAGCTTCGATCTATATTTGATGAATAATATTTAACCGTCGATATATATATTCAACGGCTGAGATGAGATGTGATGATAGTGACCAAGGTCGATGACTTGGCATTTTGTATTTCTATTTCAATTGAATTTCCAAAATTTGAATGTTTTTTTTCTCATGTTGGAGGGAAATAGAAATTATGGCGGGACGAGTATCGCAAATATTTCTTTTTCATTTTAGGCTATCATTTAATTATGTTTTTATATTTAAAATTATGTAACGTGTAATTCTTTAAAAAAAAAAAAATTGGTTTAATATATTTTCTTATTTATTTCTTCAATTTCTCTTATAAATATTATATTGTCAAGTGTTGTCTATCGTTTATAAAATTTTGGTCTATGAATTGTGATATAATACTTTCTTAGAGCTTTTCAGTTTAATCAATGATGATTTTTAGACCATAATTTAAAAAATTAACAAAGTATTCTATACTTGAGGAAAAATGTGTATAATAAAAATTTTAAAAAATTAAAATAGGAAAAAAGCAAGATATGGGCCAGAAGCAATTGAGGTTAAGAGTTTTGGGCTCATAATATTGGATCAATCTTCCCAAGTGAACCTTTTACTCTATTAGGGAGTTCAAATATATGAGCAGAGTCACCTTAAAGTATATTTTTCGTTGAAAAATTATGTGGTGTTAGTTATAATGAGTGAATTTTAAATTTTGCATGCTTAGCTAAATTCATGATTCCGTCATTATTTAAACATTTTTTGAAACTCCATGATAGAACATGGAGTTTTAGGTAAAATCCTAGAATTTGAACTTATAGATGTGAATTCAAACTCTATATAATTCTTGGAGCATGGATTGTATTTGAAATTACGCATGATATTTTCGAAGTCTAAAGGTTTCCTTAAAATTAGATTAATTTTGAAACTTTGGAGTATGGGAATTGGATTGTTACCTTTCTTAAAAGAAAAAAAAAACTATTTTGCCAACTCTCTACAAGCTCGTAAGTCATACCTATATATAATGAATTTAAATTTCGTGTATTGTCAATGTATAACATTTTTACTCCGTCAAGTTAATGTTATATGATGGTGTAAAAATATAATGGGGTCGTTTGGTACAAAGATTAATAATGCAGAGATTAGTAATGCTGGGATTAGTAATGCAGGGATTAATAGTGTAGGGATTAGTAATGCAGGAATTATATTTACCAAGTGTTTGGTTCATTGTTTCCCACCTCATCTTGTGTTTGGGTTAAAACTTTGTAAAAAATTTCTTTCCAATTATACCCTTGAATTATTATGTAATTGGGTTTAGGGTAATAATTGCCGGACAATATTATTTTTTATGGCCTTCTAACTAGCTATGAGAAGAACAATTTTGTTGTCATGTTTGCCTCTTTTTATTCACTTAAATTATTTAAGGATAAATAATTGTCATCTTAGTAAATTGATCACTTACAAAATATCAATTTCAATTTTAAAAAAGGTAAACTATCAACTTTTAAAATTGAAAAAAAGCCTGTAAACAATAGTAAAATTGAATAAACCATCTACATTTACCCATAAAAATTGCAAATTATAATTTTATTATGTATGCAATTTTATAAATTATTCAAAATACAAATAATTAGAAAATCACACAAATATATATATATATATCAACAAATTATACATTCAATTGAGATCCAAACGTTATGTGGTGATATATTTGCCTTTTTAATTGGTTAATGTTAAACAACTCACATTTTAAATATTGTATTAATTTGTATTGGATTTATTTAGTAACAAACAACTCTCTCTAGATAATTTGTAAGTTAATTTATTTAAATAAATTTACTAGGACAAATATAAAACATAAAATCAAGAAAATAATTAAAATGATTTGAGGGATATTTTTGTCATTACATAGACTTATCTCATGGTATTATATCTCATGTATTACTAATACCTCCAAATGGAAGGTATTAGTAATACATCCTATAATACCATGTAGGAGGTATAACTAAGCCATGGATTAGTTATACATTGGCCCAAATTTCTACCAAACATAGTAAAAATAATACCATACATAGTACATGGACTATTTGTTTTAATACGGCCTACGAAACGACCCATAAACGGTGCACCAAACTTAAACTTATATAGTATGATAATATATAAAAATGTTTAGGTATTTCGATGAGAAATTTATATCGACGAAAAACATAATCACAATAATTAAAGTGTGAAAATGCATCAGTCTGTGGAAGACTGATCATCATTCATCAACTGGCTCTATTTTCCTTTTGGTTAATTTATAACCCAATCTCCTTTAGTTTCTATGGGAAAGCATTAATCAGTGTGATTTATTGTGCTTATGATGATCAAACTCTTGACCCTATTGATTGAAGGTGTTTCTTCATAATTGGATGCCTAACAAACTACAACAATAAAAAAAATTAAAGTTCTAAACTCCCCAAAAAGATTTTATTGTATAAAGTATATACTTGATTATACATTTGTTATAATATAGTAACTAAACTTTGAAATTGATTGTAGTGCTCCATTTACCTTCCTGGTTGGATTGACTTTTGCTTTTGACTTATAAGCTAAAAGGCATAAGTTAGAAATTCTAACTTATGACTTTAATTTATTTTTAAAATTTTACTTTAAAAGTCGAATGCTTATAAACAAATTTTTATAATTTACCAAAAGTACTTAAAAACAATTTTAACTTAAAAGCATTTAAAAGCACGTAAAATAAACTGATCCAAATAGGACTCTAAGTCGTACAATTGAAATTGCTTCTTTCTCTAATATCACCTCAAGTCCAAGAATATTAAAAAATAAAATATTATATATATGTGTGTGTGGAGTTTTTTTTTTTCTTTCTAGTGTCACCATTGCTGTGCAAGGCCTATAGAAGTCAAATCAGAATATCAACTATTTTAGGTCAAATGAACTCCTATAAGCAACAAAAATTATAGTAACAATATTGAAAGATTTGAAAATTTCAAAATGTCAATATTTTAACATTTAATAGTATCTCTTAGCCACACTTTTAATAATTATTAAAAATATTAATAATTTTCTTTTGTTTAAATTTAAAGAATACAATTAGTTAATAACAGAAAGGAGAAAATTATGGGAGAGAGTAATTTAAAAACTTTTCAACTAAAATTTAAATAGAGAGATATTGAGATACATTGTGAGGACAGAAATACAAAACTTTTGATGGTATACAATTAGAATGAAAGCAAATAAAAAATAAATATAAACAAAAATTATGTTGTATTTCAGATAATCAGCTAGAAAGATACTATTATGATCTACTAACTGTGTATTCGCTGCCGAGGTTGAATACAATTTGATGATAAAAATACAAAACTATTAGGCTTACGGTTACATTAAATATAAAATAAGAAGCAATATAAATAAAATATGTTATATTCCACATAATCTCCACAAAATAATATTATGTACTATACAAAAGTTGTATCTAAACAAAAATTATGTTGTATTTCACACAATTTGCTGCAAAGATACTATTATAAACTACTAATTTTGTATACAGTTCTGAGGATAAATTCAATTTGATGACATAAATACAAAACTAGCAGGCATACAAATATAAGAAAAACAAAAATATGTTGTATTCCACAGAATCTCAAAAATATAAGATTATGAACTACAAAAATTATATCCAATTGAAAACAAAATGAAAATAAGATTACAAAACTTTATGAAGTTGTTCATTAAGCCACAATCTGTTCAAGATTTAAAAAAAAGGGAAAAATAGTACTATCAATTAAGTTTTCAAGGATTTGGCACATCTTCCAAAATGAAATTTGCTTTAGTCTATAGCACAATAATTTGGAAAACTTGATGGGATTACGTGGTGCTAAATCAGAACAGAAAATGCTCATTTTTTACTTGAAAAAAATGTTAAACATTCCAGTTGTGGCTAAATCAATGGATTGCTGTGCATATTTTTTGGGAGATTTTTACAGATTTCTGATAATAATTGAAAAAAAAACGTTACCTATCAAAGAGAGAGAAAGAAAGGAGAAATTTGGAGTAAAAATTTAGAAAGAGGTGAAAGTGGGTAATAATTTTTTTTTATTTTACTTTTTCATTAGGCAGTGGTAAAAATGAGTCCAATGTGGCATTGGTTTGAGAAATAAAAGAAAAGAAAATTAATTATATTAGGATATATTATATTTGCTAAAATATTGACATATTGATATTTTTAATAATTATTTTAAAGTAAATATTTTTAATAATTATATTAGAAATTTTGTCTAGTTTACTAATTTTCCCTTATAATATCAGAACCACTAGTTAGATTATCTTTTAGATCATCCCATATATCCTCTTTTTTCTTTGCCCTTTCTTCTTTTGTAGAAAAGACAGATTATGGGAAAGTTTGAGTTCTTGATTAATGACTCCATTATGCATTAAAGTATATTGAACTACTTGTTGTATAGATTCTTTAAGCGGAAAGGATACAATAAAACTGATATACCTTTTTCTAACTTGACATAGCTAGTAGTCAAGTTTGACATGACATACAACAATAACATACTTAGTATAATATTCATAAATGATCGGATTTAAGAAGGATATGTGTGTATATTTTATTCCTACCTATTGGGAGATAGATAGGTTGCATATGATGGACCCTTCTGCTCAAAAATAAAAACAATAGTGAAGAAATCAAGACAAAATATTAAACAAGGCTTGACAAAGCATACTGAAAAAAGAACAGTAACAACAAAATAATACGATAATCAAATTACAAGAAACAATAAAAATGTAATAGAAATTGAATAAGGAACAAGAACATATAACACTCATTAGTACTCGACTACTACTATTGAAGGATAAAGGGAGACTATACTCAACTATCTACTAACATTCTACTTTAATCCACGTTCTTCAATTTCCTATCTAGGATCATGTCCTCGGTAAGCTAAAGTTGTGTCATATATATCATGTCTAATCAACTTTCTTTTCTTTGGCATGTCTACCTCTTCTAATTAAAACCATCTTATAGCCAACTTCTTACATATTGGGCCTAACTCGTAAATCTTAAAAACTAACTTAAAGAGCTAAAGATTGTCCAGATCATATAAAGAGATCATCCATCTCATAGTAGCGAAGTGCCGCTCTTCGCCAAAAGACTTGGTATGTATATTAAGAAGATTAATCTTAGAAATAGTGATATTAGATATATCATGTCTTTTGTGCAGGTACAAAAGCATGTCATTAAAGATAAATGAAAAGTTTAATTAATTTTTAAAGAATATTTAAACTTTTATGTCATGTAAATTTTATGGGACAAACAAGTTTTATATATGTGACCGTATAATATTAGTCATATATCTAGCTATAGTGTAGTTAGTGATCAAGAAAAAGAAAAGTTGTTACTTTTTAGTAGAAAAAAATATATATAAAAACAATACAAAGAGTGCCTTAATTAATAAATCTTTATTGTTTTCCATGCAAATGGCTACCTGCATGTGCTAGAAAGTGTAATCGAGTTAAGGGAGTGAAGAAGTCACAGCAATAATAAAAAAAATAAAATTTGATAGCTGGATAAGAAATAAGTTATAATGTATTAATTTTCGTATAACATATACGATGTTTGATAGATAGATCTAAATAAGTTAATCATGTGTAAAATTAATACAGCGTTTGGTTGATAATTTAGAAACCCGCAAATACATGTATAAGTTATGAAGAAATCTATGTATTATTTTATATAAGATAGAAGGTAAATTATACCGAATACATATATAATTAATACATGAATATATAACTAATTCTTGCATAACAAATCTCTGCATAAAATAATACATAGGTTCACTCATAACAATATTTTGTACCTTCCACCCTAGTAACTATTACACTTATAACAGAAGGGAAATAAACTTACATAGTTGCCCACCTAATAATATATAAGATATGTATAATTATTAATGTACTATAAGATGGCAAATGTGTAACTTCCCCTAATAAATTGCTATGATTTTTAGCTTGCAAATCAGGGCAATATATACCATCATGATTTTGAGTATTTTCAACTTTTTAATGTACATTCTTCTAATAATGACCATAATCTTTTAAAAGACTTAGATATTGTCATTTCTCTATCATTTATATATTGTCAGAAATTGAAATGCCAAAAGCAATGATTCTAAGTGGAGTAAACTGTTTTTATTATTGACAAAATCAGTAATCAACAGTAAAAGATTCGTTGTATTGCAATTAGGTTGCCTTTTTCATCTAGAAGAAATTAAAAAATGGGACCTTTAAATTGTCTATTCTTTTTTACACACGAGAAAAAGACATGAGTGGCATTCACATAGTAGGATTATGATTAATGTTTTTTTTATAGGTATATGCATTATTTGTTGGTGCTATGGCCCTATAGGACTACATAGGATGCTCTTCTACTCAATTTCTATTCATCTTAATTTACTTAGTACTTTTTTTTTTTCACTTCATTTACTTATTTGACAAACCAATCATCCGAGCCAACTAGAGCGCTTTCATCAAATGATGCATGTGGACTGAGCCATTTCATCCCAAGTGGTGCACCGATTCGGCTTGGCCTGACCGATCGGGAAGAGATTCTCATAGAGACTACTGCTATCTGGAAATCTATTTCTATGTTAGCAAGCGGGGCATGCTAACCTTTGGCCATAGTGACTAGTGGCGAGAGAAATTGCTTAGGGACCTACGGAGCTAGTGACCAAAGCGGAGTCAATTCATATTAAAATCAAAAGAGGGAATTCAATATCAATCGCCATCACCTTGGCACACGTGACGGTTATCACCTCTATCACGTCCTCCTTATTATGAAAGTGTAAATACAACTATGATAGCTGACTGATCATGTTGATCATATAATTGGGAGGATAGGTGTGTCATATTGATCATTAGATGGTGAACAATTAAAGGCATCCACATATATCATCAATGACGAGGCAAGTCTATCTTTTAGCTGCCTTGATTGACTATGAATATATTCACGAAGAAATGAATGACAAACATATACATTGTAGTTGTGAAATATAGTATATCTTAGTTCACAAGTTATAGGGAGGGACTATAATAGTTTTTATCGCTAATTGAGACTAAAGCTAGTGATTGAATTCAAAATGAGTGTTTATAATTAATTATACTCATATGTACTTATAAGGATAACGATACAAATATATTACACGACATTTTATGACCCCTACACAAGAATAACACACACTGACTAAAAAATGGTTGGAGTTCATTTCAAAATGAAGAAAAAGAATTTTGAAGTGTCTTATCTTTAGGAAGAAAGAATGTATTGTTCATTTCCAAGTTTTCTTTCCTCTTTTTTTGCCTAGCTAGCTTCCTTCCACCCTATTAATTGTCCAGCCACATATATGGATGTTCACAAAAGAATAGAATCTCCAAAAATTGTTGAGAACGGTGCTCTTAGAAATGAGTCATGTAATGTGTAAATTTAAATTTAATTATATTATTATATCAAATATCGAACGAAAAACATATATAATCTCCAAAAGGCTGTCATGTTGGATATGGAAAATTAAATTGTAAAAAAGGTTTAGATAATTTTTGGGGTGTAGGCTTTTCTTTTCTATAGTTGACTTTCGACTTTTCTTTCTATGGTTGACTTTTCAATATAACACATCTTATAGTACTAGATAATTTAAGGCCCGTGATACGGGCCTAATATAATTTCACATATTTTATTGAAAAAATTATCTAAATTCACAACTTAAGATATCATAATTCTCTCTCGGATATATCCTTATTCTCTCTTAGACACATCTATCCGCTTTCGGTTACATACCTATCTCCTCTAGGATACATTCCTCCCATGTTACATTGTATTGGACAATCAAGGAATGTATTCGAGAGCAATGAAAAATTCAAGATTTCTGTAATTGAGGAAACTTTATGTAATTAGCCTCCAAAGATATGAGATTTCTATACTTTATACTATTTTTTTTCTTCAGTAAACAACTTCAATATATTACTTAATATTCTATTTCAAATGTTCATACGACATAAATGTGTCATTTACAACTCAAATTGAAAAAGTTGAATTCTAAAAAGTTCTATCGAGCAAGGAAATAGAGAATTGTGTTAGATTATGAGTAAAAACATTTTGTGTTAGATGAATATATAAAATGTTGATATCTTTGAAAAAAATCATCGATCTTCATATATTTTCGTAAGTGGTGTCTATTTTTCACAATGTTACTATCTTCATTTTGTAATATATGCACCATAAATTTTGCATCTAATAAAATACTAATCATCGATCAACCAATTTGTAAGCATCGATTCAAAGTTTTTCATATCTCTATTCTTAAGTATAATGTGTTTGTAGTCTGCTTTGTCGATGAATTTGTGATACATTTTATTACTGTCTCCGATAAATAGAAATACTTCTATTTATTTTGATTGATTTTAATATTGAAATTAAAGTACTAATAAAAATCGATTTCTAACTTCACGACAATAAAAGCAATCATGAAAGCAACTTTATTTCTATATACAATAACAAGTGTAGTAATGTTATATTCTAAATATTGAAAGCATAATTTATTTCTAACTCTACAGCAATAAAAAAAATCATGAAAGCAACTTTATTTCTATATACAATAACAATTATCGTAATGTTATATTCTAAATTACATTAATAATTTTTTTTTATACTACACTCTTAATATTATGTCGTAAAAGAAAACTCTAAATCTTACCCCCCACAAAATAACAAATATACTTTTTTTTTCATGTTGGTTTTTCCTAATTTATTTAGTTTTTAATTTTTTTCTTCCTCTATATTTCTCAACAAAGTCCTTTTCTACCTATTTTCTTTTGTTGTTCTTCTTTATTTTTTAACTATTCATTTTTCTTTAGTTTGCATTTTAATATTCCTTAGATTTTGAATGTTAAACTTTTTCCTTGTCAAATTTTCTCTTTTAAATAGTTTATCATATTTGATATTAAGAAAATATCCTATATAAAAATGAAAATTTTATATTTTTAATCGTAATTTCTTGATAGTCCGACATTGTTCATTCTTTTAGTCACGAAATTTGATATATTCTTCAAATTAATTAAAAAATATTGATACACCATTTTAAAGACCATTTTAATAATCAAGATACAAATTTAGTGGTCATATTATGTAACATAATATTAAAAATATGTTTATGAAGTAATCTTTTAAAGTATTTTTAGAAACAAACTATTAACTATTCAAACACATTTTATTTTAATTAGTTCAACATTTTCTTTCTAAAACATGTCAAAATAAGCTTAGCATTTATTATTGTTCAGTAAGAAGTTAATTAACTAATAGAAACTCTTCATTTTAATAAAATTACAATAATATCCTTATGGGCCCATAACAAAAGTTAGACATGTATGGATTCTTCTAGATTTTCATTTTGATCATTAATTATATAATTATTATTTTTCTCTTAAATGATATTAAAATTACTAAAATGTCATTGATCGTCCTAAAATGTCATTGATCGTCCTTCCCATGGCTCATCTATATAATAAATATAATATAATATAATATTGGGGATGGAGAAAGGATTTTGAAAATGATAGCTTTATTGACAAATTGAAAGTCAATATTATATATATATATATATATATATATATATATATATATATATATATATATAAAATAAAATCGTATGTCGTATTTCATTGTAAATAGAAATGAAAAAATCCCAAACAAAAAAGGCCAAGGCATCGAAAAAAGAAAGATAGAAACTAATGTCCACATGGTTGAATACTGATGAATAGTATAAAATCAATTTGGTAAGAAATTGGATTATATTTTTAATTAATTAGGTCAAGGAAATATTAAGAGATGATACAATCAAATTATTTATTAAAGTCTAATTAATTAAATTTAATTAAAGAGTCTAATGCTATTAGGCTAATCCATTTAATTGGTTACTAGATGATCCACCCATATAGAGCAAGCTCAATGGCCCAATAGCGTTTTTTGGAGTTTATTTCATCCCACAAGGTTAATCTTGATGAATCAAATGTTATATTTTTCTATAAATTAGTTTAGTGTACGTGCTTTACACACGTGTAGCTTAATGATTATCTGTCAAAGTTATATCCAAGCACTCAAGTAATTTTACATAAACTTCAACGAAATAAAGATCAAGAAGGATTGTTAATCAAATCTTAAGATGTTCAAGATCGATGTTACTAATTTGTGACATAATTATTATTTGTAAATGTTCGTGACAGAACAACAATCGGAAGTGATTGCTAATACTCCGTAGGTTGAGGAGAAAAAGGAGGAATACACCTAAAGAGGGGTGGCTCACGTCAGATTAACTAGTTGGTGAGGCAATAACTTACCAACGCAATTAATCATATCTAGGATAAAATTCATATTCAATATCACGCTATAGGTCGCTCAATCCAAGTGTACAAGTCAAACAAATTCAAGAACCAGCATCAAGCCCTTGAACAGTTGAACCAACCAACTATTGAAAAGAAAATTCAGATATTTTTTCAAGACTCAATGAAATTTCTAAAGATCGTAATATACTCATTTTACTCTGAAATAAAACACATATACTAGACTTGTTATAATATTTTCGAGTCTCAATTATTTTGAATCGTGGAGAACACATATAATGCGTTTGATACGGGTACGCAATAATAAATTTAGGGAATGGAAGTTCCAATGGCAACAGAGTTGATCATACTAAATTGTTCAAGTTTCTGATTGGAATTGAAACTTATAAACTTGGTTATTGACCAACCAACCAACGAAACGTCAAAAAGTCGAACTATTTTCTTTACTTTTTTTACATTTCAACATGAAGAAAAAATAAATTAAAAGTCTAGAAAATCATCATGTATTTTGCAGACAGAAAGATACAATTCATGACAAGTGATGATCTACATATAAATATATGTATGTTTATATACCCCTTCCCCGGTCAAGGACTAAGCTAGAGTGTCAGCACTGAATTCGATCGAAATTTGGTAACTTTAGTTTAAACTTTGTATTTGGCATAGAAATTTATCGAGCATGTATAATTACTAAGAAAAACTATGATTTAGAACAAATAAATTTTAAAATTTGACTCCATCTCTGCTTTGGTGCGCGGAGCGCGCAACAAATAGAAGATGCTTTAGAGGTCCCCGGTCTCATTCTCATGGTGATATTGCCTATATGAATATTATGCAATTAGTCTTACAAGAATTCAAGAAATGTCAATGGGGGCATCATCATATCCATGATTTAATTTGAGTCAATGATAGATTCCCTTGTATGGTTGCATAAATTCATTTATAAGCCTTGAAATGACACCCCCACCCCCCAATTGAAAAGTTTAACTACACAAACACTAAATATAAGAAATAATTTTAAAGACCTCATTTCACATTTCACATTTCACTGCTTCTCTCGTATTTTACGATATTATATGTGCCTTTCTTAGTTTTAAATTTTGTAAATTTTTACCTCTAGCACTAATAAACCAAATATTATATTATATACTTATATATAAGTGCATTTGAGTAAAAGGAAAAAAGGATGATGAGTGTGACATGTAACCATGTCACTAGTCAATTTAGCCAATTTTGGGAAGAAGGGTTCCATGGGAAAGTTCTTTAATTAACATCTAATTAGAAATTTGAACCATATTATGTCTCTCTAATGATGATTAATAGCTACCCTAGATGTTATAATCCCTAACCTAATACATAACAAAATGATTAAGATCATATATAGCCCCTCACATGGCTAAAGATTAAAAATATGATTTGATTTATCCTTTTACAAAAAAAAAATATCCCTTTTATAATAAGCTTATTATAAGGAGTTAAGTGGTGGGGTCTTTTGCTTCTATTTTCTAGACGCAAGTTGGGTTAGGAATTGATGTCTCTTGGGGGCTGATTTATATATATGTTGAGCTACTTTCAAAGAGATTTATAGGACCACCAGTATGCCACACGTTTCGCGGAGTTGAAATTTAAAGTTTATAAAATTGTGAGAAGTATTAAAAATATCTTTAAATTTAATACAAATTATTAGTTTCATCCACACCTCTCTACTTGACTAAATAAATTTAGATACACCCTCAATCACCTCCCAATATGCTACATGACATAACAAAATTATAATAAGTGAATTAAAATTAAGTTAGTTAAAATTAAGTCAGGTCCTAACGTAAATGTTACACATCAACTTTTTTAAAAAATTGAACCTAACACCTCTATAAGTTTTGATGGTAATTATTTATACTAAATTTGTTTTAACAAATAAAATAATGTAGTAAATGACATGCTATATATTATTGGTGTAGTTATGCTAATAGTGTAAACAACTTTTTTTTTAAAAAAAAAAATCAATTAAAAGAGATTTTAATAATGTAAAAATTCCTTACATCATGAGTACTAGCGAGTTGTGTTCCACCATTTGGACCATGGCAGAGCCAGGAATTTCACATAGAATGTTCAAAAAAGAGGGAAAAATTGTTGCTAGTAAGATTCAAACCATGAACGCCTAGGGCTCTTTCAAGACATCCAAAATCACTGAGTTGCAACACCTTGTTCTGTTAAGGATGTCCAAAATTTATTATTTAATCATTTTGTGTATCATTTTACTTATATATACGGTATTATATTCCGATGAAGGGTGTCCAATTGAACACCCTCACTATAGGGTAGCTACATCCATGGACCACCTTATCATTGGCTAAATACAAGGCATATAAATAGGGTTCGATATGGAGTTTCTCGGACTTTTTCATGTTTGTTTGATCAAAAAAAAATTTAAAATATTTTTTTCTTACATATCGAACACACAAAAAGAATCAGAAACTCACTTACTTTTTTTTAAGGAAAACATTTTCCTTCCTACCAAACACACACTCTCTCTTTCAAGTCTCTAAGTACTATCAAGAAGTCCACTTCTCTCTGTCCACCTCGTTCTCCTTTCTTCTTAATCCTACTACTATAACAATAACTTTGAGAGAGTGATCAATCTGAATTAATCGAATCGAATAAATCATATATAGGTCATATTAACTTATCGAGTCAACGCCTCTCTTGAAAAAAAAAAGAATGACATCAGCTTCCACGTCAGATTCCAAAATGTCCATTTCCTTTAAGAAGGTATTCACACACCAATTCCCTCTCATAACAGCAATCTCAACTTTCTTCAATTCTTCAAAACACTCCCAATTTATTTTTTTAAAAAAAATCTTTCACTATGTATGGATACAATAATATTGAGGAAAACGCTTCTTCTAGTAGTAATTATTTGTATAACCATTTTCCAATTACTACTATTACTTCACAAACACTGCCATTTGTCTCCAATTTACCACCTCCACCTTTATCAATCCCTTTAGTAAATAACAATACTATTGAATTTGACTCGATATCTACATTGAAGTCTGAATTTAATTGTAACAATAATAGTAGTAGTAGTTGTAGTAGTTATGGCTCTCCAGCTACAAGTTATAATACTAATGATCCAACAAGTTTGATACAAAGAAGCATAAGTAGTCACTCACTACTTGTCAAGAATATGGAAGGATTTTGTCCAATTGTTTCTTCCCCCACTGGATTTCATGACTCCGAAACGCCAAGCTCCGTCAGGAAAGTTTTAAGTACCGGGGATTTGCAGGTGAACTACGTTATATTTACACTATCACCTCATCTTTACTGTTGTATGTAGCAAGGAATCTGTTCTATTTTCAAGATAACATACAAATCTCTGTTTTAAGAATACTTAATTATCATTGTAGATATCTTTTGAATGACCTGATCAATATTATTGGTATGTTATCTTATTAGCATATACTTATTTAGTATCTTATATGATATTTATACTTATATAGTATCGAATGCCTATTTATAGTTGTCTTGTAGAAAAATAGTTTTCAATTTTCATTACTTGCTACATCAGATTAAAATACATTGATATCGAAAACACTCATAATAATATTGTCGATATGTATAATTAAGTTTAATTGACTTTTAAAAATATGTTAATAATATATAATTACTTGATTAATCCAACTTTCTTATATATTTATATTTACAGGTAATGCACATGATGCAATATAATAATTATCGTTCAGAAAGCCCTTTATCAAGTGAGAGTAATAGCATAATTGAAGGAATGAATAAAGCTTGCAAATATAGTCCACAAGAGAAGAAAGAACGTATTGAAAGATACAGAAACAAGAGAAATCAAAGAAATTTTAACAAGAAGATCAAGGTAATTAAAAGAGTTTAAACTTGATGTACTGACGATACGTATAAAATATTTTTATACCTTAGATACTTATAAAGTAATTACAAATAAAAAAAATATATGAAAAAGGATGTATAGATGTTTTTGACTTGGCTACTACTACTATATGTCACATGTTAAATTGTATAGGTAATTGTAAAAAAATAATAATTATATTGTCATTGTATAAAATACTTACTCATGATTATGAGTGATTATATTATTATTATGAATAGTATATAGTATATACACATGCATTATATAGCACGTACCATGTGCATTACAAGACGTGTGATGTGTTCTTTAAAAACATAATGATCTATAGGGACCACAATAATAAGGACTTCCAAATGACACAAAAATTTATCTTTCACACAACTTTTATAAAAACTCAAAATTAGCTATAAAATATGTCGTTATAGAATTTCTTTATTATGTTGTTACATATAATTAGTGGTGTTTTTGTTGTTGTTTAGCAATAGATAACTTTCTATTTCTGATTCCCTTTTTAATTCATGAAATATCAGTACGAGTGCAGAAAAACTTTGGCAGATAGTAGACCTCGAATAAGGGGGAGATTTGCGAGAAATGAAGAAATTGAGAGGACTCCTCAAAATGAATATTGGAATCAATCAAGATTAGAGGAATTAAGAGAAGAGGATGATGAGAATTGGATTGGATTTCTTGATGCCTATGTTCCATAATCATATGTAATTAAATTAGTGGAAGGAAAAAAAGGTTTTTTTTTTTTTTTTTATTTATAAAAAGAGAGAAGAGTTCCTCGAGTTTTTTTAATGTTAAGGAACTCTTTGATTGTGTGGTAGTTACTGTTTCCTAGTTTTATTAGTGATGTTTAATCAAGAATTTGTTTTAGGATTAATGATATTAGGTTGGTGATGTTGTGTACATTTGGCGTATTTGCATAATGATTAAAAAGAATGTCCATTATTATTTGGAGCTTCTGTTTGAAAGTCTCAGAGTCGTATATTTCACGGGTCCATCGAAGACTTATTAGTGTGGACCAATTACAACAATAACAATACCACCTAGGGGTGTGACGAGATAAATGAAATATGTTCATTCTTAACTAGAGATCTCGTATTTGAGTTTGATAAATGGAGAACACTGTCTGGTAGTACTACTTAAAACTATAGATTTCCAACGAATATTTCCATTGAAAACCATGAAAAGCATTTTGTTGGAAGTTCCTTTCTATAATAGGGTAGGAAGTGTTTTCTCCTATTAATAAGATATCAAATGATTATTAATAAGATTTTTAAAAAAGGCGCATAAGATGAGATAGACAAGAAGAAAATATCTTTTATAAGATTAGAATTTTATATTAGCGTGATGCTAAGTGAATTTTCACAATATTACAATTCAAATTCTCATGATTCAATTTGTAGGTGAAACTTGTAATCCTATATATGCCACACAATATCGTATTTTGGTTAAATTCGAATTTGAATATATATTAATCGATCTCTCTTTATTTTCGCCTAACAAAAAATCTATTTACCTCTCAAGCTTTGTGTTCAAAGTTGCCATAAAAGAATGACAATTAATTAAATAAAATTGCTTGCTTCAATGGATAGATTCATTGATACCAAGAAAATATTCATCTTTGGTGCTTATTGCCTAATTAGCATTTGTCTATCACTTTCGAGGCAGACAAGTTCATTGAGGCAACATAAAGCATTCTCAATGGGCAACTACACTACATATGTATATCTAAATTAACCAAATTTAGACTTGGATAGTGTAGGTCTATTTACACATCTTTGGATGCTTCAAACGTGTTTATAATGATCAAATGAAATTGATAGTGATTTCTCAAAACAAAAGTTTAGTGCTCCTTTTATCTCGTCTAATCCGACATTGCTTATGTTTGCTATCCACTTCCATGTGGTATCAGAGTGAGGTGCGTTTTTGTTATTTTGTTTTTCAGTGTTTGGTCTTCATATTCTCATGTTATATTTATTATTCATGCTACAATAGACAGACTTAGGCGTACAGAGGTATTAAGTGTCCCATATTGATCGAGAGATAGGTTAATTGACTCCTAATATAATAATAGATAATTCTTCTCTTCATGAGTAAGATTTGAGGTGAATCTTCCAAGATTAACTTTTTTCACAAATATTAACGCTTTTATAATAAAATTCATAATACAACAACAAAAAGTATCTTTTAGCTGCAATAAATATACACATTAACAAAGAATGTTAAATTCTTTACCAACATCAGTTAATTGACATTGAATTCAATGTCGCTACAATTGCTGCTAAAAATATATATTTAGCTGCAATTAAACTATTGTCGTTGATTAACTATCGTTAAAAATCATTTTTGATATAATGTAGGTTGGACCAAACATATTATCTATGTTTCTTCAAGACCAAGAGACTCCCAACAATTTAAAAATACAAATGCCCTAAAAAAGTTATCCCCACCATCAAGGAAAAGTTAACCTTGTAGGGAAGAATGATATAAATAAACTACCATTTAATTGTTGATGGTGACTATGGTTTATATTGTAATCTTAATAACTCGAAAGAGCACATTTGGCTTTAATAACTCTGTAATGCTACTAGTATTTTTAATTATAAATATAACCCTTTTGCACTAATCATTTGGTTTTACATGTTACTGAATAATGAAAGGCTAATTATAATGTTAAATTGGCCCCTACAAATAGGGAGGCTGGTTGATATATTCTGGTCGGACGGCGGTGGGTTACCCACTGACCATTTTTATTTAGAATTTAAGAGACATAATCTAATAAAATAAGTTACATAGACTCATGTTTGAGTGTGTTTTTTTCAATTCTAAACTCATCATAGTCCAACTTTTCTTTTTTGGCCCCTGCCTTGGTCTGGTGGTGCATGAGTCAAGTTGAAATTGTTGGGTCCCACATTCGTTCGTCTTCGGAAATTCTCATCCTCTCTTCGTGAGTTAGCATTAGTACTGGTTGAGTTAAACTCAATGTTCATTTTCTTATCATGGTATAAGAACTAGTTCATTCATGGTTTTCTTGATATTGGACCTCCATTGAATATTGTTCATGCTTCAGATATCCAATCCTGAAGGGGCGGGGATTGAGTGTTGTATCTGTTTGGACTTGGATCATTTCTCTCATTATATTATCTTGAGCAAAGACCAGTTCACAAACTCACTTCAAAATGACATAATCTGATTGAATATCATCATTTATCCATAAACATAAGAAAAACAAAACTAGCTAGGTTCTTAATAGTAGTTCATACTACCTTAAACAACAAATACTCCATTCCAAAACAGCAAATCCTAGCCAAAACAGAACTGATCTTGAATGATGGTTTATCGTGATTTTTTTTTTTATAAAAAAGTAATAACTAATTAACTAAAACAATAAAGGAACCAAAGTAGACATCACTTTCAAGCTAATATGGCTATCAACAAGATTGTAAAGACACCTACTATCTGGGGAAAAGCATGTCTACTGTCAAAACCTATGCACAACAAATACAAAATGAGCAAACGAAGTCTCAACCATCTACAATGCCATGCAACAACAGACAAATCCTTGTCATTCCCATGATCATAATGAAAATGGAAGCACATGGATATAGCTTTAGCATCAACAGAGCAATTCTCTTTACATAGAGTAATACTAAAAGCGGGACGTGCATGGGTCCTCAGGGGAATTATAAACTGAAGAACTTCAACATCATTGTAACATGTAGTTCCTTTATGCACCTTTGATCTCCTCAAGAGCCACAAGAACAAACTACTTTTTGATTGATGTATGCACAATTTTGTACAATCAATGTACGCGCACAACTTTACTTGGACATATTTTGCAGCCAAATACTGTATGATCCTTCAGCATCGTATCGGATTCACTATACTGTTCATTTTCTCTAGGACAATTATCATGATTTTGTGTCTATATATATCATGAGTACTTCACCAACAATGTAAATTGGCCACAATACAACTCATTAAGAGAGTGGAAACATTAGCTAAGGATCAGAACTGAAAAGAGTACCGACTTCACTATCTGTTATAAAAGTGGAAGCTATTGTACTATCTTGCCAGCAATGGCAGAGCTAGAATTTTCACTAAAAGGGTTCAAAATATGAAAAAGCCTCCTCATTCCAGCATCCATAATGAGAATGGAGTAAGAAATTTTAAAATAACTCAGCACTGTCAAAATAGACATATTGTTCGTAAATCAGGTCATTTGAGAAAAAGTAGAGACAACAACACAAGTGAATACAATTTACAAAAAAAAGGAATATCTTCAGATAATTTGAACATACACCATCATGGACCGCGTTACTTTACTTGGATTCAACTAGTGTCATGCTAAGTCTACTTAGGGATTTATTATTTAACAGTTTTATTAGCAGAATTTTTGGGAAAACCTTAAAATTCTGGACTAAAATGAAACAACATATAGAAAACAAATCAAATGCCTATGCTGAACGAACAAATAGATCATTTCCCCGGGAGTTTTAGATGTAATACTAAGGCTAGGGAGACACTTATCTCAAAAGTTCCATATTGTCAAGGCAAAGGTTAGCATTTGTGTATATGATCGTAGTATGCCATATCATCTCGTTCCCTCTGCAGCAGCAGAGAGCATCTATGCAATACCTGTAGACCGGTTCAAGTGATATAATTCCCTTGTAGGAATTTAGATATATGAAAATGGCTCTCTGTTGTAGCATTAAACTTTTTTTTGTTGTGGAGAACATGTTAAAAAGATTTTACATTGTTGGTTAGCCGTTTGCAAAGGCACGCGTTTAATGCATCAGTGTGTATGAGGAACCAAAGCAGATGATCCATCACAACTATGGGCAGAGCCACCTTAGGCCAAGGGTGGTTCGATACACACCCTTAGCTGGAGAATTATGTGGTGTAAAGTGTAAACATGTTAAATGTTAGGTATTATGAGTGTATATTCTATATGCTAAATACTCATGAAATGAGTACACTCTTGAGAGAGCTGAGGGCTAAGGATTCAATCCTCTTGGGTGTCATCCTTATAGTTTAGGGGTTTGTTTTCATAATTTTAATAGAATATTTTGATGTTCGTGTAATGATTATTGCCTATCAATTCCATTCTTATGTAACAACTTGACCCTCCAATGCCAAGCAATATGGATGAGATTGTGGGTAACAACTTGACCCTCCAATGCCAGGCAATATGGATGAGATTGTGGGTAGCAACTTGACCCTTTTAAGTCACATGTTAAATTCAATTTGAGTCGTCTCCCTTTTAAAAAACACATTGGGTTGTCAACTCGTTCAAAGTAACATGTTAAATTCAATTTAGGTCATCTCCATTTCAAAAAACACATTAGGTTGTCACCTCATTCAAATAACACAAGCCATGGTCCTTATTTTGATTAAGAGTATTTATGTAATGGTTAATTTTGACTATAAATAATGTAGAATAACTCATTAGACTTAGATTATTTTGTTTATGCTCCACCTCCAATGCCAAGCAATATGGATGAGATTGTGTATAACAACTTGAACCATATTATTAAAACTTTTACTTGGAGTCTTGAACAAGTTAGTATAACTATTTTGGACTTGTTTAGATGGTTGGATTCGTCACATGTTAAACCATGTCCTCAATGCACTTTTTTTGTTTGATGCATCACAATCTCAAGATTTGACTTCACGATCATCACAAAGATAATTATACCTTGTAAATCTTAAATAAGTCACACAAAACTTTGAAATTAGAAAATCATTTAATATAAAAAAAAAAAACTTTTTTAAACAAACAGGTATTCTCGACCCGGCCCAAAACTCAAGTCAATTCTCCCGCTCAGTTGCTTCATAAATTTCGATCTTTCCCACCCTAATTCCAAACAAAACATAAAAATAATATAATGCCACGCTGGCAATCCTCGTCAGTCTTAGGGCACTTCATCTTGACCGTCTAATACCGTATTATCTGACGGTTATAATTGCTAGTTTACCAATCACGCGGATCGAAGCCAACGCCATTAACAACAGTCCACCAGCTATAAATAAACTCCCCCATTTCTCTCAAATCTCCATCACTGTCTCTCTTATCACTCTTAGAAATTCAGAAAGCTTTCAATTTCAGGTTCGATTATTCAACAAATTCTTAGTTTAATCATATACTTAAATTGATATTTGATTACTTGCTCTATAATAATTTAGCGAAATCTGGATTTTTTAATTTAATTTACATGAATAATACTGTAATTTTATCTGGGTTTTGTTTATATGGTTGATTTGGGTTACTAAATTGTTCTTATTTGTTGTATTGATTCAGATAAACTCAAGGTTGATTGAAAATGTCGGGCCGTGGAAAGGGAGGAAAAGGATTGGGAAAGGGAGGAGCAAAGCGTCACCGTAAGGTTCTCCGTGATAACATTCAAGGTATCACAAAGCCTGCTATTAGGCGTTTGGCTCGTAGAGGAGGAGTGAAGCGTATCAGTGGGCTGATCTATGAGGAGACTCGTGGAGTTTTGAAGATCTTTTTGGAGAATGTGATTCGTGATTCTGTCACTTACACTGAGCATGCTAGGAGGAAGACGGTCACTGCTATGGATGTTGTCTATGCACTCAAGAGACAAGGAAGGACTTTGTATGGATTTGGAGGTTGAAAGGGAGTTTTTGGGATCTGACTTTTGTTTAGTCTGCAAAAGTCTTGCTGTCAAGAATTTTTTTTGCTTTTTGCTGGTGTTAATGGGTTCTATTCGGGTGTAATTAGTATGCTTCAAGTAGGAGATGTGGTTGTAGCTTGTTTCAAAACTGATCTTTTCAAATATATTAAGAATGAAAAATGAACAAAAAAAATTGCAGTGATCTATTATCAATATGCGATTTAATCTGGTGGAAAATGTTTTTAAATTGAATATAATGTGATTATTTTGGCCCAAAACGTATTTTTCATCGATGACGGTAATTGCCCATTAGTTCCCCGCCAAGATTACAAAAATATTCAAATTTTGGAGCCTTAATACTATTTTTGTCACTTTTATTACATATCATCTCAACCGTAGAATATTCTCATCAACGGCCAATATTATTTTCCCATGACTTCACAAGGAAACATGTTTTATTTTGCAACATAACCATCAAGTTCTGAATCCACCACCATCGTTAATCCTTATTTTTGTTTAAAATATACTACATTAATTATCCTTTGAGAGATGGTGCTGAACATAACTTAAACATGTGTGAGCAATAAAAAAATAGGCACACGTTTGGTCATATTTCATCGTGTAACTAAAATAGAGTAATTAAACACACATTACACTTGATAAAACATACTAAGAAACAACATTTCACAAACCCAAAGGACAGCTTTCACAAAAGCAAAAAAACAAGAAAATATGTTTTGTTTTGCACTCCATATATAAACTATTGGTTTAATTTGGTTTGCGTTTAAGAGCTATGAATAAACTTATTGCTTCACCAGAAATCAAGTCAAGATATGCATCCTCAAGTTTTTGTTCATGAAGTTGAAACAGTTTGTCCAATACTTTTGGTCCAAATTTTTCTTCAATTAGTCCCTCAGTTATAGCCCTTATGTGTACTGATGCATCTTTAGCTGTTAAACCATTGATTGGTGATGTTTCCTTTGAAAGAATCTCTAGTTTTTCAATGCTAAAACTTCCATTTCTTTTAATTGCCTCTTCTACTTCAATTGGTGATGTTATGTACACTGGTATATTGAATGAATCCATTTCCTCTTCCTCAATATCACCCTACAAAATTAAATTAAATTCCGTAACAAATCAAACACCTTCACATGTAACGTAAGGGTATAATAGCCAAAACACGTACCTGCTTGACCAAGTGGAGAAAACAAGATCCCAATATGTCAGCTAACATATTGTAAATAACTTTGGAATGAGGGGTTCCATTTGGACGAGCTGGAACAGTAATAAACACTAATCCACCAGGTACAACTTCTTGTGCTCTAGCATTCAAAAAACTTTCCATATCTTTTTCGTATTGTTTTGAATATTCACTAATCACCTCTTCTTTACTATGAGAATAATAAACTTTCCCTTTGTTCCAAGCAAGTGATTTTTTGTTTTCGACGTTATTTGGAACTCTAGAAAGAAAATGGAGACCATATGAACAGTTGACGATATGGATAGATTTGTCTGGAAAAACACGATCATAGAAAGAACCGATTGCAGCATGAGCATAATATGATTTGTCTGATGGTAGAGATGCGAAAAGGGTATTGAAATCGTTATAAGCATGATCATTAAACAAAACTTGAATATGTTTTTTCTGAGTGTTCATTAATTTGAACTTCAATTCCACAGATTCAACAATGTTTTTAACTGAAATGAATGTGTTTGGTCCGATTGAACAACCCATATCAGTTATCTGAAAGATAGATCCATTTTCGACTTGAAGTTTTTCCATCACCACTGCATGCATCAGTTGCTTCGTAGCACGAACAACACGTCTCTGTACAAACATTAAATTTATATATTTGAAAACTACGTATTATTATCAAAGAATGATCAGTTATTTTCAGCTTGTCAAATTTGCATGTATTAAAGCGAAAATGTTCATAATTAGCACTTTACTATACAAAGTATGTTAAGTTTCAATTTATGTGACTCAATTGAAATTTTGAGATCCAAAATTATAAATTTTACCCATGAATTTGAATATAAAAACTTTTCAATTTTTTTTCCAGAAACTACGTAAAAACTAAAATAAACAACTCTCAAAATTTCAATTGTAACGAAAAGAAAAAAAAACCTGATAGGCGGAATTTGTTCGATAGCTGAAAGGGCTTGCTCCACTAGCCATAGGAAATTCATGAGAACTGAAGTTAGTTCTTTCAGGAGCCATTGGGTATGTAAGTGGTTGAAAAAGTTGGTCTTAATATTAAATCAAGTGTGTTTATGTGAGAAAAATGATTTTACGATAGTCACTATTTATAGCCAAATAAGGATAACATGTCTTTCTTTTTAGGGGAAGGAGAATATTAAAAAAAAAAAATGTTTAGCAAAATAAGGGTAGCATGTCTTAATGTTTATTTTTATTTATTACATCAAAGTCATTAAATTATTACTTATTATATAAAAGTTAGTTGTACTTGGTCGGCGTAATTTTTAATCTACTTTGTTTTGTGTTTAATTATGTAAGCCGGACTTGGTTTATTATGTAATATTACACGCGGGTGTTATAATATAAATTTGATTATTATTCAAGTCTTTTTCTTGTAGTTAGCCACCTGAACGGTGCATAAATCCACATGGCTTTGTATTACCATTTAGATTATTATTCTAATTACTATTTATTTCTCTCAAAGAAAATGTGAAAATGCTAAAACAACCTATAATCTATTCAATTGTTGTGTAATCTAAGTGGTGTACAACAATGAATTCAGAATTTTTACTTTAGAAGGTTTTTAAAAAATATATAAATGTGCGACTATGCCAAATACAATTCTAATGGAGGTAGTAATATAAATTCTATAGATACAAAAAGTTAATTTCGACACAAAAAACTAAAACTAACCGAAGTAATTGCCGTAAAATAAAAGGTTAACCCTTTACAATGTGTCAATCTAAAATTAGAATGTTAAGTAGAGCAATAAAATGATGCTAAGTTGAGAAAAAAAAATTAGCCCTTCACAATGTATCATTCTAAAACTAGGATGCTAAGTACAAATTCCAAAAAAGAAAAAAGAATAAGAGATCATTGTTAATCTTTCTCAATTAAGAAGCATGGTTTTGATTTTTTTTAATTCCAGATTGGATCTGCGATTCAAGTAGGAATCAAATCAACATTTATAAAATTATAGGAGATAATTTTAATATTTGACTCACGAGTCTTGACGGAAGAACTAGAGAAGTGATTTTGAAATTTGGAAAGATGAAGCTAGAAGTGATTTGGCCTTTGGGATTGAGAGTATTTGATATTTTTGGGATTAAATCCACTATTTCAGTATTTTTTTTTTTTTTGAAAAAAATTTGTGAAAGTTGACATCGTAGACCGAGCTAGTTGTTGTTTCCGAAATTAAATGAAAAAAAATAACGTAAGCTAAATGTAAAACGTAATCCTCACAAACCTAAACACAGGGGTCCATTTATACCATTGCGATACACTTTATTTCTCGTTTAGGGGTTCAAATTAATATTTGTACATAACATAAATGTTCAAAATTTACCTTATATATACACCGACTACAATGTAATTTATTATCAAGGAGGTTCAGGTGAACCCCCTCCAGCCCCTACATCCGCCATGGATTAGTGACTGTAGCCAAAAATTTCACAAAGGATTTAGAAAATTTCAATTCTTGTGTAACGCATAATTTAGAATCATATCAATTTTACGGGTCATGAAAGCTACATACTTTTTGCGTTATATTAGAACTATTAATTAAATATTATGAATAACAATGTGACTCTTAGGGTGTGTTTGGTATGAAGGAGAATAATTTTCATGGAAAATGGTTTCTTGAAAAATAAGTTGATTTCTTACTTAGTTTCTAGTGCATGTTTAGGAAGTAAGCGAAAAAAAGTGCTTATCAAGAGCATTTATATATAATCTAGCAAAAAATTATAGGGATGAGATGGAAGGGGGTGGGCCTGGGATGGTCAAGAAGTAGGGGTTGGGGGTGTTAGTTGGGCGGGAAGATACAAGAAACATAAAATAAGAGAGAATATTTTACAAGATCCTTCCCCCTCCATAATTTGATCTTTGCGTAGAGACATAGTCCATGAATTGAGACACAGCGGTTCCCTTATCATACGCGTAAAATTGAAAGTTAACATAGTCTATATCTTGACTATAGCTTTTCCATAGTACTGAATAGCCTCTGGAACCATTCACGTAAACAAAGTAACATCTCGTGTGCACTTAAACAAATGTACATGTTTTGAAGTCTGGTGTTTTAAATGGGTGCTCTAGATTCTCAACTGTAACACCACTCTCAATGCTCTTACTTGGTTAGGTTATGCAAGTCCAAAAATTCATCATATACACCGAAACAAGTGATTCAGCAATAGGATGCCAAAGATAAAATTGAGAGGATCAGTATAAAAGCTATCGTCCTGTCAGATAAGGGAAAAGGAAAAAAACTTCAATATCAAAGCTAATTCTATCATCAGAAAATGTCTAAATGAATCTAATTAAATCTGCAAGGTCCCCACCAACGCGACTGGGTTGGGTCAAAGAGGAAGGACCAAGAGAATAGGCTAATCAAACCCCACTTGCGGGTATGAATAACATAAGCTCTGTCAATAATGATAAGTTCCAACACATTTATGGTATTCTTGACAATGTTTTGCCTCTACTCTTCCTTCTGCTTTGTAGGACTCCTTCCATTTCTAATACCACTTGTGCACCTTCCAATAAACTTCAAAATCTCATCAATCAATATGACGGGTAATGCAACAGCCAATACTAACAGCCACTCATTCAGGCTCAGTGGAACAATACCAAATATTTGAGCAAGGAAAGGCACATAGAGGATCAAAAAGTGCAGCCCAAATGAGACCGACATTGCCAAAAGAAGCCATGGGTTGACCCATGGTGGCATTGACAAGAGGCTTCCATCTTCCGAAAGGGCATTAAGGGAGTTGAACATTTCAATTGCAACCAATACAGAGAGGGAAAGGGTCATGGCTTTGACCTTGCCTTCCACAAAGTAATCACACGGGTTATCAAAACTGATCACTTCTGATCCTGCAGTGAAAGGTGAGGCGGTGAAATTGTTCCAGGTTTTGCACTGACCCCAATTAGCAAGCTGGGAATAGGTGACAAGACTGTGGCCATCTTTACTTAAATCAATGCCAAGGAAAGAGTCATGAGTGAACCAGATGATAAAAACACCCACAGTTGCTACACCAACATACAACCCAATTACCTGCGTCAAGCATTTAGAAATGATGAGCATCAGGATTTCATTCTCACAAACAGAAGTAGAAAGAGGAAAATAAAATAAAATAAATAAATAAATAGAGTGCAAACCAGATAGCGAAATAAAATCCATGCACTGATCAATGAATCATCACTTCTCCTTGGTTGTTTCTTCATTATATCTTTGTCTGGTGGATTAAATCCCAATGCTGTAGCAGGGGGTCCATCAGTTACAAGGTTGACCCACAGAAGCTGAACTGGAATGAGACCTTCAGGAATGCCTAGGGCAGCAGTAAGGAAAATAGAGGCGACCTCACCAATGTTGGAGGAAATCATGTACCTACAGCAAGATAAATCATCAATGAATGCACTTCTATAGTGATGCACTATCAGTGATGGCATCATGCATTACACGGACTAAAGATATTAATTCAAAAAGTTCAATCAAGAGAACTAGATACTCCCTTTTTAAATAAATAAATACAAAGATAAAACATGGAACAACTGCCACTAGACTGTAGTCCAAAAGGGTGTTAGCTGACTTACCCTAGTGAGGTAACTCAAGGATCTGGACGCATGTAACTGAACAAGAAGAACTAAAGTTTATTCAAGTTCTCCACAACTAGGAATCATACTCGGTGAAAAGCTTTTCATTGATTCTATGATATCGTATCATACTCAATGAAAAGCTTTCCAATAGATTAATACACACACTAAAGTTGGTTGAATTGATTGTGGTGGTTTGCAGTAAGCTGGAAATAGCACATGGTTCAAAGGGACTATCAACCCAAAATGATAGAAATACAATAACATCCAATCAAAAGTACCATGAATAGAAATATTGCCAACTGAAGGAGATGAGGGAGAAAATAAACCTGATGAAAGCCTTCATATTGTTATAAATGGACCTGCCTTCACCCACAGCAGCTACAATTGTACTAAAATTATCATCTGCCAAAACCATGTCAGATGCTTCCTTTGCCACCTGGGAGAAAAATCAACCATAAGTAACATGACATATATACATACATGTATCTATCCCTCAGATCCATTTATCCCCAAACCCATCAAAATCTTCAGGAATTGTGTATCGAAAATGACATTTCAAATTGATACAAGAATTTGATATAATAAAAGATCCTATTGCAGCAAACTGAAGATAAGTTTCTATTTGTAAGCACATCAACTGACAGAGAAGTAGCCCAAAAGTAACATGTGCATATACAGTGATAAGTTAGCCTCAAACTGGGAGACACATCATTATACAGTCATCCAGGACAAGAGTTCAAGTGATCGCAAAAGGGTGTAGACATTGATGGGGCAGAGGGAAACTATACTTTATGCCTACCACTGTTAAATATATTATTACTGTTTGCTGTTAAATACTGCAGGGGATATATTCTCCTAGATACATGTCTCCATTGATATTGCTCACAAATTCTAGTACTAGGAACATCATCTTTTACCTCAGTTCCAGCGATTCCCATTGCAATCCCAATATCAGCCAATTTTAGAGCAGGTGCATCATTGACTCCATCCCCAGTCATTGCAACCACCTCACCATCATCTTTAAGCAATCTCACTATATCTTGTTTATGCCTTGGCTCAGCTCTGGAGAATAAGAGACCTCCACTTTGCCTTATATGTGCTTTGGGGTTTGCAAGCTCCATAAATTCTTTTCCAGTTAAGCTCCTCGAACTGATATCTTCATGGCTTCCAAAGACACCTATCTCACGGCAGATAGCTTCTGCTGTATTCTTGTTATCTCCTGTAATAACCATAACTCGAATGCCAGCTTCTCTGCAATCCTCAATTGCACGACGTACCTCTTTTCTAGGAGGATCCTTTGACAACATGACAAGTATTCATTCAATATCTTGATGCTCCCAACAGAGGAAGGTTTTAGCACAAAAATGAAACCAACAGTCAAGAGAAAGCAAGTTAACTAACTTACCCTTATCCCAGTCAAGCCAACAAATATGAGTTTACTCTCAATGGAAGGGTAATTAGCAGGATTGAGTAAAAGCTGATGAGCTGGATGGTCTTCATCACCATTATAGGTTGCGAATTCCTGTAGATCCTCCTTGTATGCAAAACCAAGGACACGTAATGCTTTCGAGGACATTTCATGAAGGCTTTGCAATATATGATTCCTGGAAGAACTATCCAATTCTACAACAGAACCGTCTTGCAGTTGCACATAGGAGCTTCTTTCCAACAGATTTTCAACCGCACCCTGAAAATGAAGCAACATATGAATCAAAAATATAAATGTTAATGATGCATTGAGCTTCAAAAGCGTCAAGAACAATTAGACGGTGTACGAAACCCGAAATGAATTAGAAAATCCAAGGAAATAAAGAGTCCACCTTCACAAGTAATGACTTTCTTCCAGAGGTGGAAGATGTTATGACACCCATGGATTTCCTATCACGATCAAATTCAAGAGTACCAATACGCTTTTCAATTTTGTTCCATGTGTAAGAGCAACCTACAATCAGCTAATTGAAGTTAGGCCACGTTGCATTGTAAACGAAGATCCATTATGTACATAATAGCAATAATAGAACAGGAACCACAACTTACGGAGGCCATCTTTGTCACTTGAAGAGGATATGGAGCTGATTCCGTCAGGAAGTCCCATTTTCTCGACCAGAACCTTAAATCAAATCAAGAAACTCTAAATAAGTCACAGAAAAGCTTTAAGAAAGAGAAAAAAGTTTTTGAAGCATATAACTATATTAAGCAATGTAGATCAGGGATAATTTACTTAATTCATTTTTATGTTTGTGTTGGGAAGGGAGAGGGTGGTGTGCAACATAAATTAAGTAGAGATAGATACTAAATAATATTGAGGTCAGAAATCTAATGTTCAGTAAAAGATATTGATAAATCACGAATCCACATTCCAGACAAGGATAAATGACCATACCTATCTCATAAATAAAGTTTAGAGTAACTGAATACTAGTCTAGCATAATACACTCACACAGTGGATAGAGAGCGCAGATACTAATCTGGTGAGACTAGAGAAGCAATCCAATTCAAATATAAAATAAGTACCTTCAGTGCTGCTTCAGTGGGCAGTCCGCTGGCAACATAGTGCTGACCAGATTTTTCAACTCCAGAATCATTGCAGACAGCAGCAATTTTTGCTATCATTTCTAGGTTAGAGTCCATACGACCCATTGGCCAATCTTGTATCTTTCCATCAAAGGGATCATATGAGGTCCCTTCAACATTGAATGATCGCACTGTGTTAGCCTTGGCACCCATAGCAACAAGCTTGGAAACAGCCATCTGATTAGTAGTCAATGTTCCTGTTTTGTCTGAGCAAATAACAGTTGTACAACCAAGAGTTTCTACACTAGGCAATTTTCGAACAAGTGCATTCTTAGCAGCCATCTTCCGTGTGCCAAGTGCCAAACAAGTTGTAATAACTGCTGGCAGACCTTCTGGAATGGCAGCAACTGCCAATGCCACTGCAATTTCAAAATAATAAGTGCACTTCTCAAATGAAAACTTGAAATTCCTGGGCCACCCATCAACAATCTCCCAAGTGAGGAAATATTTGACGTTGATCAGCCAAACCAAAGCACAGATGATACCAATTATGACAGTCAAAGCTTCTCCAAACTCATTTAGCTTTTTCTTCAACGGAGTATCTTCCTCTTCTTGTGCTGCTTCATGAATCTGTGAGTGCACCTTCCCTATCTCGGTATCCATCCCTATTTGAGTTACCAAACAAATACAATTTCCATTCACCACAGTCGTTCCAGCAAACACCATACATTTCTTCCCTTGGATATCAACATCCTCCACTACAGCTTTTGTGGTCTTACTAACTGCCTCACTCTCACCAGTCAGTGATCCCTGTTCAAGCCGGAGAGTCGAACTGATCAAACGCAGAACCCTCATATCAGCTGGTACTTTATCTCCAACTTTCAACTCAACAATATCCCCAGGTACAAGCTCTTTAGCAGGCAAACTAGAAATTCTTTTACCATCACGTATAACACATGCAGTCTCTGACTGAATTTCCTTCAATGCCTCCAAAGCCTTTTCGGCATTACTCTCTTGCCACACACCAACTGCAGCATTGACAATTAAGATCAAGAAAATCACTAAAGGTTCCACAAAAGCCGTGATCTCCTTCTCACCACCTTCCTCTCCATCGAACCAAGCCAAAACAAACGAAATCACCGCAGCACCGAGCAAAATCCTAACTAACGTATCATTAAACTGATCTAAAATCAACCTCAAAATCGACTGCCCTTCATGCTTCTCCAATTCATTAAAACCATAGATCTGCCTCCTTTTAACAACCTCATCCTCAGACAATCCATAATCTCTTTTCACCTCAAACTTCTCCTCACACTCCTTCACATCTTTCGACCATGCCGGAAACACCTCCTTATCCGACACACTCTTACCACCTAAATTCTCCCTTTTCCCATAATTTTCACCTCCTTTCCCCATTTATAACCTCCAGAATCAACCAAATCTAATAAATAACCAGTCAAAATCTCCTAATATGTTAAAAACTCTCCTGAAATGCAGTCGAAATCGAAAATCAGAAAAAAAAAACTCACAATCAAATGAATTTCACTGTTTCAACGCTCAAAATAGGTCAAAAAACTAAGATCTACAACAATCGGAACTCCAACATAAGCTTCTAGATTTAGAAAACACAAATACATACAAATACGTAATCAAAATAGATGACTAAGGAAGCGGAATTTACCAGAAAAGTGGAGATTCGTTCGTCGTGTTGGGCCCGAACTTTGGATAGTTGTTGTGCGTCTCTCCCTCTCTCTCTCTCTCTCTCTGTCTCTCTCTCGGGAAACTGTAGAGTGAGAGAATCGAAAAATAAAGAGATCTCTGCCTCTTTATTACTTTATTTTACAAACAAATAACAGAAATTAATTAGTAAATAATCGGAAGAAGGTGAAAAAACGGAGAGGCATATAGATCGGGCTTCTGCGTACTTTCCCACTTTTAATGGACTCTATTATTCTATTCTTATTTCAACCTTTTCCTTTTCTTCAGCTTTTTGATATTTCCAGGATAAATGGTCTAGAAAGCTCCATCGTTAAATTGACTGTTTTGCCCTTTTCGATATAGCAATTATTTAAAAGCAAAAATAATTCAGAAATAACATTGAAGAATATTTCTTTATTAACATGGCAATATTTTGGAGAATTATTACTAACAATATATTCAATGTATTTTTACAAGTGGAGTTTGCGAAAGGTGAGGCATATTTGTTTTAGAAAGATTCTCGACTTAAGAAAATTATTTTGCAGAAAATAATTTGAAGTAAAATACAAGAATTAAAAACTATAATAAAAAGGAAAATAAGTATTGACAATATAAATATTATTATTAGTAATAGCACGATAGAGAAACATATTGATACATCATATTAAATTCACATAACATGTTTGTTCTTATGATTTAATAACATTTAATATTGAGACTTATACGAGTTGTATAATTTATTGCTTTATTAGACATTTTTAATGATCTCAATAAATTAATTGCTTAATTGCATATAATTTTGCCTTTTGAATTCTCTTCCAATAAAAAAGGGAAATGATTAATCCATCATTTTTCAAGTGTTAAGGGTTATTTTTGTCATTTCGAGTCATTTGGTAGGCAGGGCATTATCTTGTATTAACCCATAAATGCTTCGGCCCGTTACGGAATCGATTTAGGGGATAATTGGTTTTGCCATCATAGCTCGACCAATAAGAATTCCCCACGTATTAAGCAGTTGAAAATCTCCTGATGTATACGGCTTCTAAGGTGACGTGTCAAGTTTCTATTGGATGCTGATATCTGGATGGAATTCGTGGTAGGACAGTGGATCAACTACTCCTATGTTTAAGTTAATCGTTTTTTGAATTAATCTTAATTAATCATATTTAATGAAAAGAGAAATTTCTAGGTGCTTACCTTGTGCTAAAGAAAAGGGTTTAGAATAATACAAAGAGTGATGACTGGGGATGTCTAGGGATACAGCATATTCCCTTCTTTGTATACTTTTACTGGGTGCATTTTATAATATTATTATTTTATTTTATTTTGAATCTATGGTACGTCTCCTTTGTTTTAGGATGTTTGTATATGTTTATTCATTAATAGTTAAAATAGGGAGAAAGAAAATTTACTTGTACATCGGTAAAAGTGATCGAGTTGGTTGAGCAGGAGATCTCCTAAATAAGGGATTTTAGGTTTGAAATTCTACGTGTTTTCTCGATCGAGTTTGTCACACAAAACTTACCTACCATGACTTGCATATCGTGTGTGATTTGTGGACTATTACATTGAATCAAGCTTTATCTTAGCTTGTATGCACTCGATATATATGAATTCCCTTATCAATAGTACTTTTTTTGTAAGGTCATTTAAATTTCGAATAAGAGTAATTATATGGTATACTAAATTGTTACCAAAGGTTGGGGTAGGGGATCAAGTTTGAAATCTGCATGTTTTTCAAGTCAAGTCATCGCATTAAATTTTCCAAATACGATTTATCTATCTTGTGTAGCGAGCTATTACATTGAAACGAGTTGTACCTTGTATGCAACCCGAAGAATGACGTTTTACTATTAGGTCATTTAAATTTTGGATACATTAATTATATGGTATACTAAATTATTACCAAATGAGGGTTTTAAGTTAGAAATTTTACGTATTTTTCAATGAAGTTCGTCATATAAAATTTTCTTAAATATGATTTATCTATTTTATATAATTTATGGACTATTATATTAAATAAGATTTATCTTGTCTTGTATGCACCCGAAGAATAATAATTGTGGATACCTTATCGACAATAATCATTTTTTACAGTTAGATCATTTAAATTTTGAACAAGAATAATTATATGGTATACGAAAGCGTTGTTAGTAATTTGTTGGATCCAACTAATTACACTAATCTATGCCGCTATGGTTATGATTATCTATCAATAATATAGTCATACAATATCGGATTAATGCAATTACTTACTGTTGACTTTTGAATAACAAATGTTCGAATTCATAATCAAAATTAAATGATTCAACTCTCGAAATTGAAATAATGTCACATAAATTGGAATGGTATGAGTATTAATAAAAAAATTCAGTACACCTCAATTTATATATGTGGCGATATTTAATTTAACGTAAGTTTAAAAGGGAAAAAAATAAATTTGTGCTCTATAATAAATTATAGATTGGTGTGCAGTTAAACATTATCATCTTTAAGGTTAAAATGAAAATTTTAATGTTAAATTAATTACACATATTAAAGTAAGATAGTTTTTTTAAAATAGAGTAAAAAGTTGAGCAGGACTAAGACAAAGTACTTTGAGTTCAAGTTCAATGTTGTAACTCTTGAGGTGGATGTGTATGTGAGGATTGATACAGAAGCTATCTCCAAGAGAGGTAATTTCAAGTATCTAGGATAATCAGATTATCTAAGGTAATGTGGAGATTGAAGATGATGTTACACGTCATATTAGAGCAAGGGTGGATGAACTGAAGTCTCACTTTCGGTGTCTTATGTGGTAAAAATGTGTCACCAAAGTCTTTAAAGGAGTGACGGATTCAGGATTTGATAGTTGTGGGTGCTCAAGCCAAAAAAAAAAATTCTTTCTACAAGCTTACTAATATTTTTTAGTTTAGTTAGTAAATGAAATACAAAATAATAAAAAAGTTGAAAAACAATTTAAAAGAATATAAGCAAAAAATCAACTGTAAAAATATATATATATAAAGAACAGTAAAAAAAACTATGAAAAAAGTAATTCAAGTTTGCTTTTTTCAACAAAAAATAGACATTGTTATCCGGATTTGAACCCTCGCCCCTGGCTGGAGGGCGTCACTAATCCTTGTATTCTCCTCCAGAACCAACACAACAATGAGGCTTTTTGTATAATATATCAAAAGATGAAAATATGAATGTTGAGATGGATGTGTCGATATAATAGTTGAGATAGAATTAGAAATGAAGATATCTAGAATAAGGTAGAATTGATCTTCGTGGTGAACAAAATGCAAGAGACGTGACTAAGATAGTTATATGTGAAGAGGAGATGTGCATGCATATGCATTATGCCCCAATGAGAAGATTTTGTTATACCCCATCAGACTTTATAACAAGTACTCTTATGCTACCCTATTCTTTGATTCTGTTCTTATATTTATTGTTTTACCTTTATCTTGTCTTGCTTTGTTATTGTATTATTTGTTATTGTTGTTCTTTTCTCTATTATTTTATATATGATTTTTTATTATTGTATTTTTTTCCTTACTATTTTGGATATGCAATTACTTGAGTCGAGAATCTATCTGAAACAAACTCTCTATTTTCATAAGTCAGGAGTACGACTACGTACATATCACCTTCGTCATCCTACTGAAATTTAACTGATTATGTTATTATTATTGTAGACTAAAAAAAGAATATGACATCAATTTAAGAGAAATAAATATACATTAGGAAATAAAGTTATGTAAAATTACATTAGATTAATCCACATGGTCTTTTATATATTTTTTTTTATTACGTTAGGAATTCAAGAAAAGAGAGTAAAATAATTGGAAGTGCATCTAGATTAGAAAATTTCAACTATACTATATTGTAAGTTGGTAAAATATGAATAATTGAGCTACTCAATTATTATATCAACTAGGGAAAACAGATTAGGGGTCCATTGTACATCTAGATCGTACAGATACTGAAACAAGCACAAGACAAATTAATAATTTATTGAAGTTAGAAATTCATATTGTCCTCTACGAAAAATTATAAAAGAGAGGGTATTTTTGGTACAATAGTATAAACAAAGAAGTATCCATGGAGTACAGTACAGCTCATAAGATCATTGCTTCAAGTTGTATAAATTACATTTATTTGCCCCGTGAATTATAATTAACCTAATTGCTTTGGAAAAAAATTATTAAAATAGCTAAACAGATGAGGAATAATTCTTCGTAATAGAAAATTAGAGTTTTGAAATATTACTTTGGGTAAAATCTTTGTTCTTTGAAAAAAATGATTTTTTTTTGTACAATAATAATAACATATTCAATATAATCTCAAGTGAGGTCTAAAAAAAGTAAAGCATACATAAACGTTATTTTTACCTCATAAAAATAGAAATATTATTTATGATAAACCCTTCCTCTCAGCAAACACTTTAGTAAAGAATGAGAGCATATACTTAGTGGGTCATTTTGGAATAAGATTGTCAAAAAGTGTATAAATTAATGCTACAAACCTAAGTTGACATTGACAATAATGTGCCAAACAAAAACAAGAGAAGAATCTTTTAACTCCAACAAATTATTATGTTTTACTATTTTAATATGATGGGGATGTGATGGTGATTTGTTAATTATATATGATATTGTCAATATATATATATAAGTGGTGGAGTATATATTTGTGTACTTGTTATAAAGCCTGATGAAAGATGATGCAAGTAAATTCCTGGAAAATTAGAAGTAGTTGATTATTCAAATGATCGTTTACTAATGATAAGTTATATAATAAATGTTTTCTCTTTATTTTCTCGTAGAAAAAGTCTTTTTTTCTTTATAGGTATCATACCAGAATTTCTGATGAAGTGAAATTGACTCTATATTTCAATTTCTCAACTTCTTAATTGATAATTTTTTTGAAAGAAAATTTCAAAAATGATTGTAGTTTGAACTTAATTAGAGATCTACAGCTATAGTTTGCTTGATTATAACGCATTGCTACATGTTAGAAGGAGGAGAGAGACTAGAGGTAAGAGAGATGATAAATACATATTGCATTCGTTGGATCAGGTTATATTATGAGAATGCAATCGTATCAAGTGTATTTGTTCCTTGTGTATTCACTCCATGTTAATGTGTTTGCAATTAGTTATAGATATGTATCAATGTGTTATATTTTAGGTGTTTTGATGATCCTCACAAATGCAGAAACTTGGTTCCTGGCAGAGTACTCTCATCCAGATTCAAATGGGGGTACATTTGTAAAGCTGTCATGTCAGGTGGTAGGTGAAAAGCGCAGTGTACTGCACTAACAGAAAGAGCGGATGAGACTGTCTGTTTCAGTGTCTCACAAATGCATGGACCTGGTCTCTGGCTGAGTTCTCTCGTTTAGGTTTATAATGGGGTACAACTTTAAAGTTGTCGTGTCAGAGGTTGGTGAGGCGTCAGCGTACTACACCAATCAGAATGGACGAAATTGTTTCTCCAATGGTCAATAACTCTTTATGGTTGACCTAGTCAACATGACAAACAACAAATTAAGTTATTCATTCAAAAGGAGAGAGACCCAGCAAGTCTTCTCAAGAACTCACCAAGAAAAGTTTGCAAGGGACCTGGTCCCTACAATACTGCGTATGTGAAGGACAACAAGACAGCTGTCAGAAAAGCTGCCACTTCTGATGTGGTAGGTGCACGTCCATCCAAAGAGGCAGGCTTTCAGCCAATGGGTGGTTCCAAGGAGTTTGTGTTCATTTTAATATAGTCTCTTCCAACAAAACACAAACTTAAGATTTGATAAACAAAAACTTGAATTTTCTCGGAATATTTATAAGCTTGAAAAGAAGGTCATCTTCAAGGAAGAACACTGCTCAACTCAACAAAGGGACCTGATAGAGTGAAGAAAAGTCTTTGTTGTATATTGAACTTTGTGTCTTATGTGCTTGTCTTATAAATCTATTCCTATGTTATAAAGGAATTAGATCATTATGTTGGTTCGGTTCAGAAAGTCTAAATCAGTCGGGTTGAGTGGTTTAGTGAGCAACATTGTTTGTTGCTTAGTTGAATTCTAAATCATCTAGGGGTTAGGTGGTTTAGTAGGCAACATTGTTGTTGCTTAGTTAAAGTCTAAATCATCCAGAGGGTGGTGGTTTAGTGGCAACCTGTGTGTTGATTAGTTGAAGTCTAAGTTATCTAAGAGGTAGGTAGCTTAGTGGGCAGTGTGGTATCTGCTTAGGCTCGGTTAAGTAATCGTTGTATTACTTAGTGTGAGATTAGAAGGTTACTGTGTTTTACTTTTGCTTTCAGAAGATTAGTGAAAGCAGATTGAAAAGTCTTGTGTGACAGACTGACAGGTCATGAATTCGTGATTTTACTCCCTTGAGCAATGAGGTTTTCACGTAAAACACTTGTGCAGATCTTACTTCCAGATGTTTACTTTTTGCATATATTTTAGTCATTGTTCTTGCTGAGTTAAGGGACCTAGTCCTTGACTGATAGTGGACGCATACATTCGAACACAATGCATTCAACTGTATTTTGTCCTTGTTATACTTTTGTATCATGTGTTGCATACTTTTTAAAATACGACTAATACAATATCATATCTCTCCTTCATTGAGGCATACCAAAAGTTAGTATGAAATCAAAAAGAGAAGAGGAAGAAGAGATTAAGGTCTCCACCAACTCTCATCTAATACAAATGAAATTATATTTGGATAGAATTTAATATATTTTTAGTGTTGAGATTAATCAGACTAATATAAATAACGAATCATGGGTTATTCGATCTTAAATTGGCCTCTAAATTTATATGTCAAACCAAATATATTTTTGAACCAACAAAAATAGTGTCATTTGATAATTGTGACTTTTTATCATACGCATTTTGTCCCATTACACTTTTCAGAATTTCTTATCTTACTCGAAAATGACTCAACCATGAGTCCCAAAAAGCTTATTTGGCTGTTCTTCACCAGTGAATATAATCAATTAGTTTTTATTTTTTCTGTTGCCTTTTTGTTTGTAATACTAAAATAGTTTTCGAAGCTTTGGTGCTGCAGTTTTTATTAGTTTAATAATCATTCAGTATTCAAAATTTATTAGTCCGATTAATTTAAATTCGCATAAGAGATTTACTTACCAAGTCAAAAAGCCCCCTAGATAGATATTATTTCTATTTTCGTAGGATTGAAAAACTGTTTTCGATAAACCATAGAATATATATATAAATTTTATTTTTATTGGAATTAAAAAATTGTTTTTGATAAATCACCAACTCAACAGACGTTTGCAAAAGGAAGTCGTAAAAAAGAAGCAATGCCTTGAGTATTTGCTACCTTGTATGAACACTTCCTTTCTTTAAAAATTATACGTGAATTATTTTACTGAATATTTTTATGACCTATATAATTAGTCAATTTTCCAATATATGTTTAACTATAATATAGAGGTGTTTGGCAACGTATTTGATGAAATAGGAAAGTTGAAAATTTCCTCTACGATGAAATAACTTGTTAAAATAACAGTGTCATGACAATTTTGATGTGGACATCTAACCAAAATACGTGACACTATGGGCAAGTTTGACATGAAGGAATTATTTTTTTTTATAAAAAATAAGTGAGTTTTCGATCATAATTAAAGAGGTACTTATTACATTTTTATATTTAATGGGTTAATTTTGTAACAACAAAAGCATGATTGACCTAACTTTAAACAATGGGCAAAATGGATCATTTAATAAACCCCATAGACAATTTTAGACCTATTCCTATTTTAATATGTAAGTTGATGTCCAAGACATCTAATCAGAATAATAGTTTCTTATAAGATAAAATAATCAGAATTTAAATAATCTATTCTGAATTATCAAATTAGATGTAAATGCAGACTTGAGGTGGTTAAAATTATTGCTAAGTAATAATATCTTGGAATGTGAAAAGCAAAATGACTAGTTGATGCTTGCTTATCTTTAAAAATTATTTTAATGATAGTGATGAGTGATTATGTCAGCTAACAACTATGACCTTTAAATTTAGATGTACACAAGTAGACACTTAAACTTATATAAAATTGAACAAATAAACACATGCGTTCTATATGGCACCCTACATGAAAATTTTGTGTCCTATGAGGGCTTCCTACATGTATTATGTCATGTAGGACACGTGTGTCTACTTATTCAATTTTATACAAGTTTAAGTGCCTACTTGTGCTTACTCAAAGTTGGAGGGCATAGTTGTCCGCTAAAGCCAAGTTAAGGGTCATGTTTATGTATTATGCCTATAATTATCTTGAGATCTTAGTAGTTAAAACTTAATTATTATCGAAATTTCAGCGAAGCAATTAATTATAAAATCCTAATTGATAAAAATTCATGGAGTAAATCTGATATGCAATTCGAAATTCATAAATTTTTCAAAAATAAAATCCAAAACCCAATTCATAATAAACTTGGCAGACTTGCTTGTCCTTGAGAAGACAAGTTAAAAGATGGTTCAAGAATCTCTTTATCATCTCACTCCACTTTAGTCATGTTTGAAGTTTCAATAAAGTCATTCTGGTAATAAGAAAGTAATCTATTCATAGTAATAGTTCAAAATATCATATATGATATAGTACACATTCGTTCTACATGACACCAAGGTATTCAAAAGCTAAATAATGCAAGTTCCAAATCATGACATTGAAAGTATTCATGACGTTAAAGTTTCACTTGCCTTATTCATAATAGAAGTTATGAAAATTCAAAGGAGAATTTTTATAACTTGTATTATGAATGTTTGAAGTTTTACTCGAAATGGATAAAGTTACAATTTCCCCCTTAAACTATTGGGTACAAATTAAATGATGACCCCAAAAACGACTTGGGGGTGGGGCAAAAGGTGTCATTTCACTAGTAGATTTGATTTGGGCTTTTGCATTAAGTGGGCTACAATAATAGATTCTAAAAGTCAAAGCCTATTTTTGTGGACCATTCACGTCCTTTCCTCCCTTTGTGGTCAAAAGCCACACTCTAAAAGAGCAAAACAACAACAAGAAGAAATGTAGAAAAAGTAGTAAAGTTGGAGCACTTCCTGTTTTAAAGATTTGGAATTGGTGTCTTTTGGTCTTTGCTTTGCTGCCGTTCAAATAGATTATTATTTCAGGAGAGTATATAAGTAGTCATCGCGGTAAAATAATCACAATTGGATGACGACGTAAAATTAAAAGACATATTATAGTCAAAATGTAGCGTGTGTGTAGATATATACAATATACACTTCGTATACATGTATACATAGTGTGTATATATGTAGATATACTTTTCATATAATAGTGCTATTTTCGTTCAGATTTATGAAAATCAACGACACTTTTGCTTCATTACGAGATGTAGTAATATTTGGCTTCAAAACATAGCGACATATACTATATCCGTGTGAATAATAATAAAAAAATATATTGTATTCACACGCATAATAAATATATAATATCTTTACCTAACTAAAATCATGTGAATGTAGATAAGATCAATTTACATGCACTTTATAATCATCACTAAATCGCCACACATACATGATACGACGTACATGCATACAACATATATACACTTTAAATATACGATAGATGATCAATGAAATGTGTGCGGCCCATACATGTAGCATGGAATGATTGTCTTTCCATCTTATCTCGATATTCAAAAGGCATAATACATAAATATGACCCTTAACTTGGTGCCAGCTGGCAACTATAACCTTTAACTTTGAATGTGCACAAGTAGACACTTAAACTTGTATAAAATTGAACAAATAGACACATTCGTCCTACATGGCACCCTACATGACAATTTTGTATCCTACGTGGCGTTCTATGTGTATTATGTCATGTAGGACAAGTATGTCTACAAGTTTATGTGTCTACTCGTGCACATCCAAAATTAAAACTCATAGTTGCCAGCTAACGCTAAGTTAAGGGTTATGTTTATGTATTATGCCTATTCAAAATGACTTTTTTTGGCTTTCAATTTCTTTGTTGTTCTATAGTTTATAATGGTGGTTGAAGCATTGGATATAGACGTAAAGTGAAATAGTAGCTTTGAAGTATTTATTTATTATTGAAGTAGAAAGGCCAAATATTGTGGTACAGACAGTATAAGAGTGGCCAAAATTTAACACAATTGACATGCCAATATAAATAAAAAAGCTCTTTGTGGAGGGCCATGCCATGCTACTTTCTCTAACCTCTCCAACTTTCATCAACATGAATGATCTAAGCCAAAACCACGTTGCTTTTTAAAAAAAATATTATTAATAGTGTGAATCAAAATTAACTGAATGTGTTTTATATTTGCGTTTTACTCATAAATTGCATTCGTTGAATGCGTTTTACTCATAAATCGCATTCGTTGAATGCGTTTTATGTCTTTCATTCTCAGTTCTTTCTATCTAGATATCTGAGAAAGGGTTTTTCAAGTTTTCAATATGACCTTGTTTTAAAAGATAAAATTTATCTTTTCTTGATATTATAAAAGTAATAAATAAATAAATAAATAAATATATTTTAAAAATAGTGGATAAATAAAATTAAACGGAAGGAGTAGAAGACACAAAATTTTACTCATAAATCGCATTCGCTAAATGCGTTTTATGCCTTTCATTCTCATCTCTTTCTATTTAGGTATCTAAATGACATGATGGTTTTTTAAAAGACAAAAATATTTATCTTTTCTTGATATTAAAAAAGTATTAAATGAAATAAATAAATATATTTTTAAAAAAAGTGGATAAATAAAATTAAACGGAAGGAGTAATATAGTAATTTCAACAATAAATAAGAAGACACAGAATTTTACTCATAAATCGCATTCGCTGAATGCGTTTTATGTCTTTCATTCTTAGCTTTTTCTATTTTGATATTTGAGAAGAGGTTTTTCAAGTTTTCAATGACATGACTTTTTTTTAAAAATAAAATATTTATCTTTTCTTGATATTATAAGAGTAATAAATGAAATAAATAAATATATTTTAAAAATAGTGGACAAATAAAACTAAACAGAAGGGGTAATATAGTAATTCCAAAATTAAAAAGAACACACATAATTTTACTCATAAATCGATGCGTTTTATGCCTTTCATTCTTAGCTCTTTCTATTTAGATATCTGAGAAGGATTTTTCATGCTTTTAACGACGTGACATATTTTTTAAAAATAAAATATTTATCATTTTTTGATATTATAAAAGTAATAAATGAAATAAATAAATATATTTTAAAAATAGTACACAAATAAAATTAAATAAAATATATAATATAATAATTTCAACAATAAATAAGAATATACCGAATTTTACTCGTAAAGTTTAAATTTCTCTGGTGGTGAATTATAAAAATGGCAACTCGACAAACTCTAGTAGTAGGTTTCTTGAGTCCCTTTAGATGGTCGAAAAGAGAATTTACTTTAATAAATGAATATTAATGATATATTTGACTTTTCAGACATGCTCCCTCCATTCTTTTTAGTGTTGCACTTTTTCAAAAGTTAATTTCTCTAATTTTTAAAATTAAATTAAATTATATTAATTTAATATTTAAAAATTAAAAATTTAAATATATAAAAATTATATAAAAAATATGATAAATTACATTTACACCTAAAATATTAATAAAAAATTCTTATAATTTGATTTTAAAAAAATTATAACAATTAAAAAAAAACGGAGGGAGTAGGAATGAGTGTAATTTCCCGCTTAGAGATCACATGGGCATTAGTCACTACTATATAATTGTATATTTGATCCCTCAATTATTTTACTAAGCCGACTCGTGGTTTATTAGTCAATTATAATATTAATAATAGGCGAAATAATCTTTAAAATGAAATTATCATCTATTTCATTATTGATATCTACATCGATTTGTTCTTTCCGTCCTTAATTAATATTTTTACTGATTGTTATTTATATATTTCAAAAAAGGAAAAGGACAAGAAATATAAAAGCAATGACAAAATATGAATAAGTTGTCTCAAGATTATAGTGCGATGAAATTTCCATCATATCAATGCTAGAGACAATATAACTATCTATATATTTTAGAAAAAATTACTATACTATAAAAACATGATAACATAAAGTATAAATATCATCACTAATAATAAAACATAATTTATTGCAAAATATTTTTAAAACAATAAAAATTTAATTCAACGCTAAAATAGCCTTATTAATCTACGTCTTTCATTTACACCTCAAAATATTTTTAGTATAACTCATCTTAAAACTTGACCCAAAAATCATTCGGAGTTTGTTGCTTTGAAATTTTTGTCAAATTCTAGATGAGATTTGACATTACATTTTATCCACTCATTAACTAAGCTTTAGAAAAATGGCAATATACAACTTAAAACATTTGACTTTTTTATCAACTAAAACATTTGACTATATAAAAGGCACATAATACGACAACTTCTGGATTTTTTTTTAAATAAATAAAAATGACCATGAATTTTTTGTTTTTCTTAAAGTACAACAAATTCAGTTCTCACATATTTCTTAGTATTTTGTTTGAGATTTGATAAATTTGCAAAAATAAATTAAAGAGTTGGAAAAGCAATGGAAAAAATAGTTATGGTGAAGACTGAAGAAGGAGAAAGAATCATGATAAATTACATAATATATAAATAACTTAGTTATGATAAGGTGAATATATTTTGATACAAGCATCACCAAATACACATATAATATAAATCTTTTTACTTAAATTACATAATATATTTATAACTTAATTATGACAAAGTGAATATATTTTGATACAAGCTTCACCAAATACACATATAATATAAATTTATTTCCTTAAATTACATAATATATAAATAACTTAATTATGATAAGGTGAATATATTTTGATACAAGCTTCACCAAATACACATGTAATATAAATTTATTTCCTTAAATTACATAATATATTTTTAACTTAATTATGATATAGGGTGAATATATTTTGATACAAGCATCACCAACTACAGATGTAATATAAACATTTTCCCTTAAATTACATAATATATTTATAACTTAATTATGATAAGGTGAATATATTTTGATTCAAGCACCACCAAATACACATATAATATAAATATATATTTCCTTAAATTATTCTATCATGTCTTTAAGTAAAGAATTATTTGGACAAATCTCTTCCACACACACATTTAACTCAAATGATGCCAAATTATTGCAACCCACCCCCACCCCCACCCTATTACTACACTCCAAAATGCATAAATTGTACCATATATAACTCAACCCCTCCTCCATGCCACTAAAAAAACCCATGACTTTAAACTAACTTCTCTTCAAAAATAAGCTTTCTTTTCCATCCCTATATAAATATAAACAATACTCTTAATTAATTCCAAACGTCGATAGGAAAAATAAAAAAATGGCCTCCGCATGCATATCGAATTGCGTCAATGACGCTCGTGCTCCAGTCCGGGCCACTTACTTAAACTTGTACAAGTGGCCCGAATCGGATGCCGAATTTATAAGGTCGGTTAGCTCAAAAAACCATGATCATGGTCGTGGTTGTGGTCGTGGTCGTGATACTGGTCCGAAAGTGGTGGATAGTATTTCGTGTAGGCAATTATATTTGAGGAGCTATACTTTTTCAAGGGAAGATCAAGTGAATTTGAGTGATGAGAAGAAATCTCATGTAAAATGTTATGGTAAAAGAAAGAGGAAATTGCCTCGTCGGAATGACGGTGGCGATGGTGGTGGTGATGGTAGTGGTGGTGGCCGGAGGCGGAGTACGAGAAGGAAGTGTAAAGGGTTTAGCAAGGCTAAGGAGTTATCTTGCGCTGCGTTGGCTTCGATTTTTCGGAGGTTACTATCTTGTACTACTAAGGTCGATGTGGTTGGTTAATTGATAGGTTAATTTCTCATATAATCATTCAACTAATAATAATTATCTCGAATAATTTTTTCAGCAACCAAAAAGTGATTTCATGAGATAATTACTATTGATTGTGTGAATTTATGAGAAATCAAACTTGTTAATTGATTCTAAATTATATTTACTTTAAAGATCACATAAAATTTTAATTTTCTTTCTATTTTCATCTTCTTTTTGTATACTTTGTCTTGAGTTTTGTTTAAACATATCATGTTCGAATATTTGAAATTAATGTAGTATTGAAACTTTACAAGGATGGCATATTCGGATTATACGGTTCACTGATTATATTTGCTTAGTAAAATTAAATCATTGAATTTAAGACAATGAGAGTACTCCTTCATCTCATATTAGTTGATCACTTTTCATTTTATACGATGTTCAAGAAATCATAAATAAAAAAATAATTTTACTGATTCACCCCTTAAAAAATATTTTAAAAATTTTACAAATAAATGTGAACACTTTAAAAAAAAAATTAATTGCAAGTGTAAGGGCTTCAACATTTGTTAGTGACACCTATCTGTATACCTTACTAAAATATTATTCTTAAATGCAAAATATTCAATGTTTTAATCTAAAAATTGATTTTATCTTGCCTAAAGGCCACAACAACCATATAAAAGAAGTGTTTATCGTGGTTTAAATCTTTTGTATTTGTAACTATTATACTAAAGCGAAATTTATCGAACACATATCCAAAGATTAGTGGTTGCCGGTTCCCTGTTACCAAAAAAGAAGAACCAAAGAAAAGGTCAATGATACAAAATATAGCACAATTGTATACACCTTTTGTCAAGATAAGTGACCCATATATGGACATAATTGGAAAACCAACCACTTCTAATTAAAGAATCCATAAACTTAGTACAAAAAAATCTTGTTTTACCTTTTAAAATTTTTACGAATTTAACTTACATAAATCGAAATCGATAGTTTAAACTTATTTATATTATCGACATATTTTAACCAATTATATATAATGAACTATTTAACTTACTGGAATTTTTAAGTTACCAAAAAACTATACATTGTTATAATAATTGTAAAGAAGGTGAACTTTCTGATTTGCTATTTGGACAATAAAAATTGTATTTTTTTCTTTGATATCCAGTTCATAATATAAGGTCTATATTTGTTTGGCCAATACACATTTAACATTTATCTTGTCAAATGACAATTGTGCTCAGATATTACTACCATAAATATTTTTTTGTTTCCCCCGGAGGTTCCGTATTTGTATTGAGTCCAATTAAATTTAAATTTGCACCTAAAACTTCTATATTAAAGATAAAATATTTCTTAATAAAGATGACTTCATACTCAGGTAAATTTGAATTAATCCAAATTTTCTAATTAAAAATAATAATGTATTTATCACTCCGACCATCATAACTCTCATTGATTACCACCATATATAATACCCCATGCTTAACCAAGGGGGTGGGGGTGGGTGGGGGCTCAGTGGAGAATATGATTCAAAGAAGAAGTGTGCCAAAAGATAAGGGTGCAAAAAGGAATGGACCGACCAAGAAAGAAAAAAATACTACTATAAAGTTTTGATTATAAAATAGAAAATTATTGGAGCTTACAATGCAAGTATTGTTGGATTATGTCTACTTTAATTTATTCATTTTCTTTTCCCTTCCCCCTCCTTCCTTATTTTCAGCTCAAGAAACAACTTTAAAATATTTTAACATAATGTAATTGTATTATTCATTTTAGATTTAATCAATGCGATATGTATCTTTCTTATCAATTTTTTTTGGTTTCCACTTGTTGTCTGGAGTACTCTGTATTGAAGCTCCAACTAAATTCAAATTATGCGTTACACGGCTCATTTGGAGGAGGCGCTCCTAACAAAATTTTCTCCATATTCCGGATCCTAACTCAAAACTTTTGATTAAAAATAGAATAGTTTCACCAATACACCATAATTCATGTTGGTGCGTCTTTCTTTTATCATAATAATATGTGTCAACGAAGTATGAGACGATATAATTATCACATAGTGCACACTTGTGCCCACTTTAAGAATCTTAGTCGTCATTGTTATTATATTTACTCTAGTTGGTAGCATTTTTTTTTAAAAAAAATAATTTCTTTGTTCTATATATTGTGAAAAGCTTTTAATTTGTTGTATTGTATATTTTAATGTAGTCGGTTATTGTTATTATGTTCGTACTACGTATACTGCTTGCTCCATCTTTTTTCCGTTCAAAGTATAAAATAAAAATTGTGAAAAATAAATTATGCAACATTTTTTACATAATTTCTCCTGAAATTTTAGCCCCCTCACATTTATTTAGACTCATTTGATATTTAGTTGAGCTGCTGGATATCTCAAAAAATTGTAAATTTTTATCAGTTAACTTAGAAAAAAGAAGAAGTAAATATAACAATATTTAGGAATCAATCCTTATAGTGTTGTACTATTTATATTTTATCCACATTATCGTTATTTTACCTAATCAATATTTAGGAATCAATTCTTATAGTGTTAGAAGAACCATATTTATAAAAAAGGAATTTAACTATCATTTTCATTTCTCCAAATTATTTCTTGAATGGGTGTCAATTATCACATGTCTAATATTGATATCAATGACTTAGGTTTAATTACTTGAAGGCTATAACAATAATTTATGTATTGATATCAATGACTTAGGTTTAATTACTTGAAGGCTATAACAATAATTTGTGTAGAGTGGGAAAATAGACAATTAATTGAGGGCTATAACAATAATCAATGGTGGCTATTTTCCAAAGAAATTGGCTACAATTGCAATTCAAAATTAGGCAAAAAAAAAAAAAAAGCAAAAAAACTAACAATTCAAGTCTCCCAAAACCAGCTAATCCATGCGTGCTACAGAGGCGAGCATATGGATTGTGTTTCTTCACCCAAAATTTAAGTCATCCAAACCCATTTAATGGCTATAATTCACGGTTGAAATTTGTCATGATTCCTGATTCTCTGTTATGCCATCCTCTCCAGGTGGATGACTTTCTAAAAATAACACACAATGCTTATGTCAGGGACAAAATACAAATGGAGAAAGTAATTTGAAATACAAATGGATAAAGGAAATTGAAAAAACTAGAGTGGCATTTAACTGTTCCATTAGTCACTTTATTTTTATGGGTTTAGACGAAAATTTTACTCCTGAATCCTATTTTATTTTACTTTTCTGAATGGTACAATGTACCGCTGATGAAGCACCAACATCCATGTGAAAAAAAAATTTGCTTGAAAAATGAAAGTTAAATTACTGTCCACAATTGCAAGATCAAGAGAAACTTTTTAGGATCTATCATTAATATTTTTAGCATTGTTAGAAGTGTAATTCTCAACTAAAAATTGTGTGAAATTATAATTTTCGTCTGATGATGGAGATTTTCTTTTTTTGGTTTAATTCTCAAATTTATATTGTTGTTGTCCAATTTTGATCCAATAACATGAATAAAGAACAACAATTTACAAATTTTATTTGGTAACATGTGCAAAATACCAACTTTAAGTATGTCAACTTCATAAATGAAGGAAATCTATGCAAAATATAAAAAATAATTTTATAGATATCCAAAACGAATGTTGCCGCTAATTCGTCGATACAAAAATAAGTGCAAAAATGCAGTCAACAACATTATCTTAATATACACAACAGGTTAAAACACAAATTCGTGCAATCTTCACTACTAAATTTAGGATGGTAATAAAACTCTCACATGGTTTAGAAATGTAAATATTACGAAAAAATTATGTTAAAAAAAATAAAAAAACCCTTACATAATTTAAACGTGTAACCGACAATTTCACCATAGCTCAAATGAGCTTTATCGCAAAAAAGAAGGTATATGTAATTATTAATGGTGCATTCTATCATCTTAAGTTATGATGTGTTTCATTATATCTTTATATATTCCATCATACACTTGAAATTTCCAGTGTGTTGCCACAAGTATAATCATACATGTTTATAGCAATGATTCATTCACAATGGCCTATTCTCAGATGTGGACTGAGAACACAATGATGTATATGTAATTGATAGCACTAAAATTCTTAACACAGAATTTTTATGCCTTAATGACAGTGGTCTCTATACATCCTAAGTATCGGGTAAATCTATCCATCAAGACTTAGATAGATGGAAAGAAGCTATCTAGTAATTTTTTTTGCTTCCGCTGAAAATTGAACCTATCACCTAATGGTTCTCAATCACTTTATTGATTGTAGACTACATATTACGAATCAGTCCAAGCCCAATAACGCCGATACCTATAGGGATGTCACACAAGTAACTATTGGGCTGAGAAATAGAACCAGAGGACCTTTACAATGGTTGATTTGAGATCCAGGCCTAATTAGCAACTAGTTTAAAAGGACACGCAGTCCGAAAGAATAGCTTATGCGTATTATGATCATGCTTAGGCAAAGTCTGTATCCGAAGTAAATCAGGAAGATTTCTCCGTGAATAACTAGGTCCTGTGTTATGTTAAGTTACAGACTGTCGATCCATGATGGCACTGCCTTATAAGATCATTGCCAGTCAACTAAAACAGAGGCAATCTGGTAATACATGCTAAGTAGATAATACATATATCTTGCATTATATGGTTCTTGATCTACTGGTTTTAAGTCGACATTTACCACATATCAAGAACCTACTCTATCACTGACTTAGATTCAGAGGAGAATCTAGATTCTGAAAAATGGAGAATAGGATGGCCTGATGAGGAAAGAAAGAATGCCAGGATTCATAACATATCAAGGGAAGTTTCAAGTAAGACTAGTCAGGATGTATTACAGAAATCTCAGCAATGACAAATTTCGAATTCGGATAGAATTTGACATGAAACTTAGTTACTTGTTCTAACTAAACAATTCGAAAAAGGAGATGAGCATACAGGAAGAGTTAAATAATAATGATGATAAAAGATTCTATAAAGAAAAAATCACATTTATGCAAGACCAAACACGTACCTCATAAAACATCGTAAGGTGTTCAACAGGGAGCCACAGAAACTCCGTCGCACAAAAGCTGACTATTTCCTTTAACAACCGAGAAATCCTCAAGCACCCAGTGGCACGGTCCAAAACTCATGGAGAATGATCCTGCCCTTCACCACTTAAATACTAGGCTTTTGTGCCTAAGCCACACATCACACATTGTATTCTTACCACTAGACCAATGCCCCGGGCCTCATAGTGTATAAGTTCAATTTAGCCAATGAATGGACATATCTCCCTACCTACATCTTCAAAGAACGTTTAAACATGCATGACAACAATAAACAAACAATTTCGATCTTCTTAAAGAGGGAGAAAAAGCAACAAGCTTTTGCCAGTAAGTGAAGAAGGGACGAAAGGTAACAAGCCTTAATATTTGACTATATTCCGATTTCCGAAGTCACTAACTTTGCTGTATCACCAAGTATCGCAAACACATTAAACATCCAGAGAAATCTCTGTGTGCGTGTGTGTGCGGGGGGGTGGGGGGGTGGGGGGTGTCTGAGCAACCTCCTGGTGTTGCTCCATGTTCACAAACGCCTTCTCACAGGCATGACATGAATGAGCATGCCCAAGAAAATGAAAAGAAGATCCACAGGTAGAACAATGCATAATTTCAAAGTTAGCATTCCTATTTAATACTCAGAAATTTGTAGAATAAACTGTTACAAAAGAAAGAAAAGATCAATCTTTATATGATCCACAAACAAAAGTGGAATTAACAAACACCTAAACACTGTATGTACCTTTTTACTTAATTATCTACCCTCAGACTTGACCAACTGTGAGAAAACCCTACTCATGGAAACACCGGAGAGGTCATCCAAATTTGGTGTTCCATTATGAGCAGCAGAAGCACCGGGATCAAGTTGACTGAAATCATCGACTTGTGGAGAGAGCTCGCCAATAAGGATGGTGCTGTTTTCTTCAGGATCATCTTGAATGACAGCTTCTTGAAGTTGAAGTGCATACTCCAGATTCCACAGCACATCGCCCATTGATGGCCTGTCTACACCAAAATCAGCTAAGCATTTCTCTGCTGTTTCTCCAAACTTCCTGAGAGAATCTGGTCTTATTTTTCCCTCAAGATTGGAATCTATTATTTGTTCCAGTTGTCCCATCTTCTGCCACTTCATTGCCCATTCAGCTAAGTTGACCATCTCTCTCGGAAGAGATGGATCTATGACAGGCCTAGCACAAAGAACTTCAAATAAAACAACACCGAAAGAATAAACATCAGATTTTTCTGTCAGTTGTTGCCTTCTAAAATATTCAGGATCTAGGTAGCCAAAACTTCCTTTCACGGCTGTGCTAACATGAGTTTGATCAAGCTCAGGCCCTGTCTTGGATAGTCCAAAATCAGCAACTTTTGCCATAAAACTCTCATCAAGCAGTATATTTGCGGACTTGACATCACGATGTATAACAGCTTTAGCATAGCCAGTATGAAGGTAGTGCAGACCTCTGGCCGACCCAATGCATATCTCCAGCCTCTGCTTCCAGCTCATACTGGGTAGATCTGACCCATACAGATGGCTCTTGAGGGTCCCATTCTCCATATACTCATAAACTAGAATCATTTCATTTTTTTCATCGCAGTATCCCATCAATGAAACCAGATGCCGATGGCGGAACTGAGAAAGCATCTCAATTTCCGTTCGGAACTCTGCAAGACCTTGTTGGGACTTGGGATTACCCCTTTTCACAGCCACCTTTGTTCCATCATACAAAACACCCTTGTATACCTTCCCAAAGCCACCTATTCCAATGACCAAACTCTCATCGAAGTTGCTCGTTGCTTCCAGCAAAGCTGCAAAAGGAACGCGATAACTCATGTTAGAAGCAGCACTTATAGTTGTTCCGTTTGAATACTTGCTTCCCATGGTGTGTGAAGTGCCACCATTCATAGATAAAGGAATCCATATTTTTGACTGGGCAAGCTTTTCTTGTTTTCTTCTTCTATGCATGCAAAATAAGATGCCAACCATCACCAACACAACTGGGACACCTATACACACACCCACGATGACTCCGACATTCTTCTTTGCCTTTGAACTCGGGTTAGTAGGAACAGAATCTACCTGACTAAGGCTGCCCTGAGAATTATTCAACTTCAGAAGTTCCAGTCCATTTAGGAAGGCATCAGGATAAGCACTCCTTGGAGATGGGCCCACACTAACGTTAAGCCTATTACTTTTAGCAGTTGGAGTAACATAATCATTGTAATAAGCTGTGGCCAAAATTCCCTGAGCTTTCTGACCAGGATCAAAATCATGAGCCACGTTCCAGGAGTTCACATAAATGTTAAACAGCAGCTGATTGGCAGCTATACTCACTATGTCACAGAAGTGTAAGCGAATGAAATATTGGAACCCAGGATCCACATTAAACGTCCAGGTCACGTTAAAATTGGCATTAGGATCATCACCAGTACCAGCCAAGTTCATCTTACTACAAGTACCATAAACTGACGGTGGTGCAAAATCTGGTGTTGCTCCATCTGCTGGATATTTTACGGATCCAATCTTACTAACCGACTTAGCTGAACTCGGCTGCATCAAGAAACTTTGATCAGGAACCCAAGTTCTCCAAAGTGTATCATTATCAAACGACACCAATGATCCACCCATGTTTACCCTAGCAACTGTTTCGAGAGCCTGTGCATACATACCACGGAATGTCCCAGCTGGACTAATGGTGGAGGCATCATCAGTTATAAGGGCATCAGGTACAGAGACAATTTCCATAGCATTTATATAAGCAAATGAATTGCTTGAAGGAGAGAACGTTAGTACAAGGTCATTCGAGGTAACATTTACTGAAAATTCCTTGACAGAAGCATTTTTTGGAGAGAAATTGCCAAGAAGAACATTCTTTTGAGTGGAAACAGAGAACATTGCACTGCTCATTTCATAATTTTGGTAAACAAACGGGTAAAAATAAAGGCGAATCCAATGCCTCCCCTTCAGGCTAATTGGGAATTTATAGCTAGATTGTTGAGTAAAAATTCTAGCAGTTTGATAAAGGGGTGAATCATTAGCTTTTGTAATTGAATTTGAAGGGGTATCAGCCAATATATCTTTTGAAGTTGACAAAAACTTTGAAGCTGATTTATCAGCCATAAAAACCCTATTACCAACATTAGTATCTTTAGATGATCCACAATCTACTAAGAAATTATCAGCAGGTTCAAAACCAGAAACACACAAAACTCCCAACACCAATATAAACAAACTCTTCACTAACAATCCAAAACCTTCCATCATCATTCAAATCCCAAAAGAACACAAAATTAGACCTTAAAGGCTAAAACAAGCAGTTCTTGCAAAGGAAAAGTAACTCAAAGAACAACTATTTCATCACCACAGAAGCACAATATATGAAATACCCATCAAAAGAAACATCAACAGAAGGGTAAAGATGTCACCTTTTTCATTCAAAATAGCTCCAAGACTGAGAAAAAAGAGAAACCCAAATCAATAATGAACAAACAGAACATAAATCAGAAAAAAAATTCTTGAGGGGTACCAGAAAAAAATTGTTTTTTGTTTGTTTGTTTTTTTTTCAGGTAGAAAAGAAGAGAAAGAGAATGATATCTTGGATTTTGGAACATTAACAGGCAGGTTGATGCTCTAACTGAAAATCCCACCTCAGATACAAACAAATTAATAGAATTTTAAATTCAAACATCATTTTCTAGAATGTGAACTAGCATTCTTGAAGTCAAAAGGGGCCATTTCGTATATATGTTTGTTCCAAGAATTAATATTTTTTCAGGGTTTTGGTGGTGTTGACTCTTTCTGAGTATGGGGGAGTGGAGTTATGTTGTTCAGCTCATTCATGGAGGGTAAAGAAGAGAGAGAAAAGATGGTGGCAATAAGGGTGTAAAAGTAACAGCAATATTTATTTGAGCAGAGTAGAGAGTTATGGGCTAAAAGAAAAAAAAAAAAAAAAAAAAAAGGAGAAGAAAGCTAAATTAGTGGAGCAATCCATTCTTATTTTAAAAAAATAATTAATTAAAAGCTACCCCATTTCTTTTACTATTTGTGGATCTGATTTTAATTTATAAAAAATTTTAAAAAAAGGTAAAACAATCAAATTAAAATAGATGAGATATGAAAAATGAAAATAAAAATAAAAAATATTTATTTTATGTATATTTATTGTAAACATAATAAAATGATCTCCTATGTTTGAAAATTTCAATCAAAAAATTACTTTAAATTCATCGAATAAAATATCAATTTCAACCTAAATTTAGCAAGTAGGCCAAGTCTTCTCATTTTCCAATATTATCCTGTAAAATTGTCCTTTTTATTGATTAAAATATAAATCACAAGTCACTATAAGAAAGCAATTTGGCAACAAATTAAACTTGGACATACCCTTTACTTAATAGCATAACTATGGCAGAGTCATTCTTTAACTTAATTTAATTAGTTACAAATTGACAATAAGATGGATATTTGATGGCTGTTTACATCAAATTTGACATTTCCCCCCATAATTGATTGCTTAATTAATGTAATTACCCAACAAAGTAAGCTGAGTCTAAGGCCACTTCCTTTAGATTTAATTTCACTTTCATATCTACCTCATGATCATTTTTTGACGCGAAATAATAATAGTATAATGTCTTTAAGTGATATAGTTTGTAAATAATCAATATATATATATATAGGCTTTTGTTTATTTATTCAAATATAAATATACACATAATAATCAAACTTAATGTATAAACATTGTATATTATAAATCTTTTTCCTTGATCATCAGATCTTGTTCCGTTCTCTTCTAGGCTCTAATATTACAAGATATCTTAGATGTATGTTTATATTAATTATTATGATTAATGTATAGCAGTTAATAGATTGAAGTCTAAAGACATGGTTTTTTAGGTAGAAAGTCGAAAAATATGGTAGAAGAGTAGTAGATAATTAAGTATAGTCATATTTTTATTAGTATAACTTAGGTATCACTTAGTTTTTTTTTTTTTTTTTTTTTTTCAATATATAAATTAATATTTGTTGTTATACTTGTATTGTATGTTGTCTTTCTTTTCTTTCTTAATTTTCTATTTTTAGCTAAGGATCTATGAGAAATAGTTTCTCTATCCCGTAAAAATAAAAATGAGGTTTATGTACATGCTAGCTATCATATACCCCACATATAAAATTATATTGTATATCCCTCATATAATCTAATACTTGTTCACATAAAAAATTACTTATAAAAATTTTCCTTTGAATAGGTTGATGTTTGTAACTTGGGATCGACAGTGTCTTAGCGTGTTGGAATTTTGTTTTGTGTTATTGATTTCATTATCTCCATGCAATTTCTTATTTTCAAAAAAGAAAAAAACAATTATATCATCACTTACTTTTTTAACTGTGTCTAATAGATAATATTTCCCTAATTCATCATTATCTTAAGTATATATCAAGGAGGGTCCATCGCAAATAACTTTATTTTTATAAATTAGAAATAAAACTACATATATATTATCGTTTCAAACTTTACTAATAAAATTATATCGAATATGATATTATATTATTTATACCACTATTCGTTTCACGCAATGACACTATATATATATATATATATATATATATATATATATATATATATATATATATATATATATATATATATATATATATATATATATATATATATATGTTGTGTATGTCATGGTAGCCACTTGCAAGAAAAATAGTGGTAGGTGAAATGGTCCATCAATCTTTTTCTGATATGCACGTATGTTATCAACGAACATATATTGGTCATTCAATCAAATCTATTATAGTTCTATGCATATTAATCATTCTGTTGTTTTTAGGGGGAACCATCGGTAGCCCTCTAAATTTGGCACCAATTTTCACTTAGACACCTTAAGTAAGTTTTGTTCATTTTAAACACCTCAAGTAGGGATCTGTTGTGTCATTTTGACACTTTTTCTATTTTCAAAATCACATATTAAGTGCATACATCCAGACGCTCTTATGTGGAAAAATAAACTAATTGATATGTGACTCGTGGAAATTTTATTTTATTTTTTAAAAACTCAATTTTACTTTCTTTTTTTCTTTATTCCAGATCCCAAACCCCATGCCCTCATCTCTTTCTTCTTCTTCTTCTTGCGTATGGATGTACACACTTAATATGTGATTTTGAAAATAGAAAAAGTGTCAAAATGACACAACGGACCCCTACTTGAGGTGTTTAAAATGAACAAAGCCTACTTAAGGTGTCTAAGTGAAAATTAGTGCCAAATTTAGGAGGCTACCGATGGGTTCTGCCTTGTTTTTATATGAATTTCTACGTTCTCATATGCACAAGGCACTTTATTTTATTTTATTAACCAGTTATATTACGTCACATTAATTGATATAGAGTCAAAATAAAGATTTGAAGTTTATGAGTATTAATTGACTTTGTAAAAACATTAACAAATTAAATTTTGATTAAAGGTATTGAGTTTGAATGAATTAATAAGTCATATCTTAACTTTGTCCTTGTATATGTATGTACATATACAATAAGCAATGGCATATCTGGGAGAGAGGGATATGGTTATGAATTCATGCTTTTCTCTTTTTCCTAATTTTTTGAAATGTTAAGTTATGAATAAATATAATTATTAAAGCTAATTTTGTACATCTTATAGATACATATATGAAAAATTATTAAAATTGTAAAAGGAATATATAGTGGAATACCTTTGAACGTACAATTTCAAAAGCTTTTTAACATGGTAAAAATCTAAAGATTAAATTAATTAAATTTTAATTTGGAGTAGACCTGTCCATATTAGTGTGCCTATTTTCTTAAAATTCTAGATCTATCTATTATAATAAGATGAGTAATCAAGTTGTCAAATCAAAAATATATGATTAATCTTTTAAAAGCGTGTGAACTTCTTTATATACTTAGCCACATGACTATTTTTATGACTTGGTATAGCTTTGTGAGGTTTTCAAAGGGACTAAGGACTAAATCAAATTAGGGCTTAAAATAAGAGGAAAAAACATAGTGTGTGTATATATATATATATATAGATAAATGGAGAGAGATAAATATAGGACAAATGGCTACACATAATTGAAAGAATTTAGGGACAAAATATGGACATAAAGGAAAACTACAAATAATCAAATATCAAAGGAAGGTGCTTGCTTATTTAGTTTTATTTTTAGGACAACTGGAGGGATATCTCCAGCTGGAACAAATAATTAATTTATAAAATTTGTTGCATTCCATTTCCCATGTAAAAGCCCAAGCCCCTTGTAATTTAATTAAATTCAGCATAATTTCATTAATATTATTACAACAAATAATAAGATGGAAGATTTAATTTTGTAGTCCTCTATAAACTTGTTTTCAATTTTATGTCTTTTTGATAGAAGTTTTATATTGTTACATCTAAAAGATTGAAAATATCATTTTTTTTTCTATTCAATTTGTAAGTGGTCATAAAAGATCATTTCCTCTTATGGACACTCACATGTGTATGTATAAAGAAATTAAGTTGTGTTTTATGGGGTCATTTGGTTTCAAGCAGAGTTATTCAATGATTAATAATCTTAAGGATTATAATTTAGAGTATGTACATTTATATTGTAAATAGAGATGTTATTGGTTATATTTACATAGAGTGAAAAACAATACCGTAGAAAATTTATGAATAAAGAACTCATTTTTCATATTCGAAACTCAAAACTCAATTCTTTGAACTTGCAATAATGGTGATTTTTTCACATTTTTCATATTCGAAACTGAAAACGCAATTCTTTGAACTTGCAATAATGGTGATTTTTACGCCAACTAGCTATGGTTAAAAAGGTAACTACACCTTAAATGCTCTTTGCAAAATTTGTGGTGACCTCTTTATTAATCTACAGGGTTACACTTCTGGACAATGATTAGTCTCAATTGACCAAATAAAACATATAAAGGGAAACTCGCGTAAACGTTTCCTTCGGCCCAACATGGTTGAAGTATATACAATACCTATAGATTTCGGTTGATATATTGTGTATAGGGATGTATACTATCTTTACATTTCGGTTGATATGTTATAGTATGTATAGGTATGTATACTCTATATATAATGTATAAAGTATACAACATATACACTTCGGTTGATATGTTGTGTATAGATATGTATACTATATATATTATATATGTACATTTTATACTTTTGTGAACTAGATGACTCAAAACATGGACCTGTAATTTTCCCCAAAAATGATGATTCAATTACATTTATACTCGTTCAAAATAAACAAGATAGTCAAACTTTTCTTAAATTAAAATTCGAACATATTTGTTAATCTCCCTCTTAAGGTGAAAAACAAAGACAATTACCAATATTCAACTAATTACCAACACTTGATTAAAGCAAAACCAATCTCTTAATGATCAAAACTTTTTGCTTCAATTGATTCTTTTACAATCTGAGTGAATCTCCCCATTGGTACCCGTTAACGGACTAATATTTCCCATATTAATCATAGACTGAACAAAGCTCTGAAAAAATGTATTTTGGTTACTACTAAATGTGTTGACAATTGATTGAGTTGTTGCTGATGAAAATAACTCTTGATCTGACTGCAAAAGTCCTTGATTGTTCTGCAAATTCACGAAATAATTATTATCGAAAGCATCAGAGGTGGTGGGATCAAGATTAGCCGAGGCTGTTGCACTGCCATTTTGAGGACATATTTGCCTCAAGTTGGCTAAGTAAGTTGTGTTTAAACTGGGATCTGGATTTCCTGTGCCATTGAAATTGTAAAGCCTGGCACTGAATACACGACATTGGGCACGTCCAAATGTATGTGCACCTAATTATAAAGATTTATCCAAATTAATTAATAAATCCCAAATGGATATGCAATCAAAACAGAGTTAATTGATTAATTACCAGATAAGGCAACTACATCGGTAATGTTAAGGCCAACAGCAGTAAACTTTGCTGTAATGTTGGTTAACCCTTCAGTAGAAGAAGGAATTGATGTATTAGCTCCGGCTTGGTTTGCGGTTCTACTGTCTCTTCGTCCTAATAAAACATTCCATGAAGGACCACCTGCCTGCACGACATAAAGTTTAAGAAAGAAATGAAGGCGTCTTATCTAAAGAATCATTTCATTAAATTGTTTTTAATTATAGAAATGTGACATACCAGAGAAACAGATGATTCTGCAGCAAGAGCAAGAATATCGGCACATGAGACAACTCCAGGGCAAGAACTTTCAAGAGCTGTTTTAATGTTGTCAACGACGTCGAAACCTCTTGTGGAATTTGTATTTGGAGCTGCATCTTTCTCACTTACTATATTTGTTGTAGCGTTGTTATCCAACAAAAGTGAAGCATCGCATCCCTGTGAAATAACAAGTAGAATTATGTCACTTAAAATGAGCTAACAAGTATAAATTATGTGTAATAAGAAACAGTGAATTTACGTTGACAAAGCAATCGTGGAAATGGAGACGAATGAGGCTGGCTCCTATGCGTGCATCAGACTGTAAAGCTTGTTGAATTACATTTTGGACAATACTTGAAACATTTGGACATGTACTTGAGTAAAAATTGGCACTCAGTTGGGCATTTGTTTCATAGAAACTACAAGCTGATAGCAAAATGCATATAACTGCTAAAATATAAGGAGACATTTTTTTTTTCTTGGTATTTATTTTTATTATATTTAGGTAGAAAAGAAGTGAAGAAAGATAGCTAGACAATTTCTTTTTCACTTGTGTCTCATGAATTAACAATAGATCTAGGCTATATATAAAGAAAAAAAAAGTGTCTTTGTCTTCCTGTTTTATTCTTGACAATTTCCAACATCATAGTCAAACAAAATAATTTACTTTATTTGTAAGTGTGTCTGATGAAATAATTAGCAAGGCAAGATACTTAAAAACATCTCTAACATGGCTCGGATTATTATTTTCCTACTGAAACTATGTTTGGTCTTAGATACTACCCTTAAATTTGGCTATTTTAAAACTTTTATTTCCGAACGTTCAAGATTTTCGCCATTTATCCCTTGAACATTGTCCGTTGGTGTGACAAAGAGCGTGAGTATTAGAAAAACAAAAAGTGATCTTCCAAATGAGTATTTATATACTATATTAGTTACCACATAATCGTATACGATGATATATTTGTTCCAATTGTGTATTTCTCTTGCATATATGATGCATTTTTTATCCCAATTTTTTATTTGTTATTAAAATTTCAACCATCGATAATTCGATATAATAACTATTTATTTCAACGCTGTATTTTTTTAATAACAAATTTTGGGGTGTTAGATGTATTCCACTCCACCAATTAGGAAACTTGCGTTACTAGTCTATTACAGCAGACTTTAGTGGAAAATGGTCGTAGGCAAATTGGGCAAAGAAGTAGTCATACGAGACTTTTTCAATATTTGAATAAAATATTAAAAATTCCGGTGATTTCTTAGTTAATTAAAATCTTATGTAACAAGTAGTCGATGATTTTTTTATATATCTCAGTCTCAATCTATCTGATATCGTTTGAATTTTGAGAGTCAAAATGATTTCATTTTTATTGTGAATTTGAACATGAGATCTTTAAATTTTTTAAAATACAATTTATGTATTGAAAACCTACATAAAAACTAAGAAGTAATACAAGTCACAATAATTAATAATTTAAAATACTTTTTGAAAAATATATTTAAAAATTACGATAAAAAAAATTGCACCATCTTGAAATTCAAAGACACTTTTCTCATTAGAGAACCTTCTGCAATAATGGATGCAAGTTGTGCTGATTAATAAAAATCATTAAAGTTGATTTAACATTTTCGATAGTAAATTTTCAAAGATTCCCCATAATTTAACGAAAAATCAGAATGTGGGCAATATGTTGCTGTATTCAAAATTTTACAACTTTTGCATGTCTGTTTGCTTTTAAAAAAGTAAATCAGACAGATAATGTCTCTTTTCAGACAAGTTTTAATAATATAAAGGACATACTCTGGTTGACTTTACTTATCATGATTATTATAAATAATTATCTAAAATACCTATTAATTTATAAAATTAAGATAGAATTAACTAAAAAAAACACCTATAGTGAAAGGAGGAGGAATATTAGATTGAGATCAAACAATAAACTTTATAAAAAATATTTTACAATTTTTTGAATAAAAATTTCATAATGACATAATTTTGATCTATATCTTTCTTTTTTTAAGAAAAAAGGATAAAAAAAAAATGACAATAAAAGATATCCTTATAACCTCTCAGTAAGCCAATATGTTTGCAAATAATTGTTGTTTGATAAAATGACAAATTAATAATCTGGTCTTTTAAACAATTTGCTTTAATTAGATGATTATTAGGGTATAGTCAAAGAAAACAGTTTTACTCCAACTACTTTCACCAAATCCTTATAATATCTAATTACTTCGTACCGTTTGGATTTTGAGAGTCAAATAATTTAGTATTAAAGTCACAATAATTAATAATTCAACATATTTACGATTATTTTTTTTAATTCCTCTAGATTTAAAAATTAATTATGTACTCTTCCATTTGGTTGGAATGTTTTTGTATTCATCTGACTATCCAGGCCAACCAAGCAAATATAAGCCTAAAGATTCATTGTTTCAGATTTCACTCGTTATACAATATATTATATTTATTGAATATATATAGTACTTGAAGAAAAATTCATGTCGACCAAAAAGTTAACGACTTTTTCATTGGTGGCGATAAATCAGAAATTTGAAATTTAAAATTTAATATAAATGTATGAAAAATACTTCGTATACTTTTTTATATATATATAGTATAATTTTTCAACAAAAAATATTTTAGTACACGTGACTTTACGCCATTGTTCCTCATATAAAGGAGGTTTCAGAATTCTCAGTTAATAGTTAATTACGATATTTGTGTGTAATTTATTTTCTAATACCTTAATTATTTGAGAAAAGGCATAAAATTTATGAAGTTGTGATTTTAAATTAGTGTTAGCTCGAGATTGTAATTTCAAATTTCACATTCTTCAAAAGTATGATTTGAGATTCCAAAGCATGATTGTAATTTTTTAATATAATATTTGACCCATAACTTTATATGCAAAAAAAAAAAGAAGAAAATGATGCATGTTAGATTGTCCGTACCATGTGAAAGGATTATATTGAAGAATAGTTAATTATTACTATTGTTGACTAGTGAATCTCTATAAAATTATGTGTTTTTGAAAGTGTGTAATCATATATATTTATTTATAAATAATTTTGAAGACATGTGATTTATCAATGTGGTGCCTTAGGACATTCTGATGTCTTGTTTATGAACTATGATTTATTCATTTGGTAAAATCGCGTACGAATTAGAAAAATTTAATAGTTTCACATTTTATGAAATTATTATATTTATAAAAAATAATAAACAAAATTTTAACTTTAAATTTTGAGTTCGATATAATTTCATATTGCATTTATGACCATGTGTGTACCTTTATTGCCTTGCTTTGGGAAGAAATGAGTTGGGCTACTATAATTTGGGCCTTAATAGAATTGGGCTTAAGGAAAGTCCATATCTTGTATGTTTTTGTGAATTTATGTTTGTGCCCTAGTTTTCACTAAGAAATCAGGTATTTATTAAAATTAGGGGGTGTATCATTTTTATTTGATTTTGATCTTGGAACGTTTTCTTTCGTCAAAATTGAAGGTAAATTTATGTCAAAAAATAATGGAAGACATATTTGAATTTAAAAAAAAATATAACAACAAAAGTATATTTAAACTAATTCAAATGATGCATGAGTATATTTGATCATTTAATTTTTTGTTAAAAAATAAGACATCTTATGATATTCGGGAAGTAGCTAAGGCTTGCCTAAGTCACATTCGTGTTAGTGGTAGTAGTTCTCGTTCTTCGTTGTAAACCTCAAAATGACCTAGGATGAGACCTTTTATATTCCTAATACCTTCTTACATGTATATTTTGGTTCCAAAAATAATGTCTACATTGAAAACGGGGTTCAACGTCAAAAAAATTAATAATGGATTCACCTAATATTGAGTCTAATACCATGTGAAGACAATTTAAATATTTACTCCAAAACCTTAGGTATATGAGTATAAGGGTAAATTTATTTTAAAATCTTATAAAAATCAACTTAAATAGTATCCTAATATACACTTGTTGTAAGATATTGTATATTTCTAACAAGTTGTGTCATAGCTATGAAGATGAAGTGTCAAGCAATTTTGTCCTCAATATCTTTCATACGTTGTACGCAACATCCCAAAAATAATTATAGAGATGACTTACATACCTCACAAAAGTCATCGTCGTTTTATAAATTTCTGCCCAATTGGCTTGTACGTAGAAAAGATTGGACAAGGATTCAAGCTTTGTAAATTATAAATTAAGTTCATACTTCTTTCGTCCATTTTTATATTTAGTGTGTGAAGTCGTCAATGTTAGACAACTAAAAATGGACAAAGAAATATATATAAATTGAATAAAAACTATATATTGAGTTCACGTAAACTCATAAGTCTGTAAATTGATAATTGATACCTTCACTTATTGGTTGAATCCAGTCCATTATTCTGCATGCAGCATAGTTTGACGAGTTCAAATTCATCAAGTCTTGTATATTATCTGGCATATTAGTTGACTTCCCTAATTTAACGTGCATTAATTACCTAAGTCAACAGCAACGCAGTAAAATAAAGTCAATGCTATGAAGTTTACCGTTGACTTTCGTAGTTTCATGGTACTTCTCATGATTTAATATTAATTTTTGGATGTAATTAAATATTCTCTTTAGCCAAATAATTCATGCATGTGTAAGTATGAATTATAAAAATTTAGCCAAATATTTATGTTTTAAACTTACTTGGAGAATATAAATTACAATATTAAGTAGGCGTTTGAACCTAAAAACATTTAATCACTATGACATAAAGAGCTCTAAAACTCTTATCCTTATTACTACTTAGGAGTAAAAAAAACTTAAAACTAGCGATATTTATAAATACAATTCTCAATCAACAAGCTCATCAAAATATAATATAAAAACCTCCAACGTGATCAATCCATCTAGCCTATGCCTCAATTAGCTCAGTCGCAGAGGAAGATTATTAATTAGTCATGAATTAATTTGAACGAACTCAGTAATTATGAATATAAAAAAGTGGAAAAAAAGTCTAAAATATATTCGAACTTTGACTGAAATTGCTGTAACAATACCAAACTTTGAAAGGACCTTTTACCCCCTGCACTATTTAATAGTGTATTTTAAAGGTATATATGTGCCCACGTGGACATCATAAATATTGCATTATTATAAATAGTAATGTGTCCACGTGGGCACATATATACCTTTAAAATACACTATTAAATAGTGCAGAGGCTAAAAGGTCCTCCATAAAGTTTGGTATTATAACAGCAATTTCGGCTAAAGTTAGAGTACTTTTCAGACCTTTTTACCTAAAAAAATCATTAAATATGTATAAATATTTAATTACGGATCAAATAACTATGGGGATTACAAATTCAGAATCCATAAACTTTAAATTCTGGCTGTGATCCGCCCCTAGCTTGATATTCCACGATACAAATTGTCTACAGTGTGAATGATAAAAAGGACAATGCAACCCAAAAATATAGGGTCAACTTTTGCCACTTGGTCGCCACTAAGCTGCTGGTCAAGAATAATCCAGTTCCTACCTAATAATTAATCCATCTAATAACACAATATTTCCCTTATAAAGTAATCCTTAAGCCTCATTGTCTTTCAATTCTATTCTTGAGTTCATTATTCTCTAGGTCAGCAGCATGGCTAGTAGTCAGTTTCTCCTACTTGTTTTACTTCTTTCTGTTTTCTCTGTTTCTGCTGATGGTAAGCTTTCTTCATTTACTATATTTAATCATTTGGTGTTGAAACCTTTTTGTCTCGATTAATTTGAATTCGTGTTAGATACGTCAACTAAGGAGTATCAAAAATCTACTTGTATACTAATCCAAATTCGTGTTTGATCATATATATATATAGGTCCATTACTAGAAATAAAGGTTCTTTCCATCGTAAATCAGTAGAAACCTACTGGCCTAACTAATCCGAATTCACACTAGCTAGGTCTACTAAGGGGGGTAAATGTACCTATACCGAATTGAAAGGTTTTCAATTCTCATAATTTAAACTTGAGATCTCTAGTTAACGATAGAGGAATACTCTTGTTCCTATATTATCTTTGCTTATTTGATCTTGATTTATTTATTTATTTTGTTACTTTTAATTTGCAGTGTTTGTGAGCCTAGATTGCGGATCATCAGAAGCATACACTGATCATGAAACTTCAATAGATTGGTTAGGAGATGCTGATTACGTAGCCAATGGAGAATCTCATGTTGTACAATCCAACAACACAATATCACACGTAATGGACACTCTAAGAGTGTTCACAACCAGAACCAAGAATTGTTTCCTAATCGATGAAATCGAAAAGGGTGAAAAAGTTCTAATTCGAGCTAGTTTTTACTATGGAAATTACGATGGGAAATCAAATCCACCATCATTTGCACTTCAATTTGATGGAAATCATTGGGCCAGTGTGACAACTATGAGTGATCAACTTGTATATTATGAGACAATTTATGTCGTTAAAGGCGATTACCTTACTGTGTGTCTTGCTCAGACAGAGGAAAATCAATTCCCTTTTATCTCAGCACTTGAAGTTCGTGGCTTGGATTCAACTATGTATAGTCATGTTGATGATAATCATGCTTTGTTCTTGAGAAGAAGAGTTGCTTTTGGTTCCAACAAAACTATCAGGTAAAATATTCTGCCTAGCTATACATCAATGTTATCTTGTTGCTTCTCTTTGCGTTAGTTAGAGTACTTCTATTTTGCGTTAGTCAGTGGTGAAGTTAGAAATTTCGATTGTTCAAGTCCATATAAGAAACTCCCCCTTGCATCACTGATGTGGGATTGTATTCATTACGATGTGGACAATCTATTTTGGGGCTCAGATCAGGGGTTCTGACTTTGATACCATGTTAAATAGATCTTGAACCTAACTTAACTCAAATTGACACTAGATCGTCTTAACTCAACCCCAAAAGCTAGCGTTTCATTCATCAGTCGGACTCCCTTCTGATCATGTAGATCCACACCGGGTGCTACTAGATACGAACTACATCTTTTTTTTGGTTCTCTGTTTATGATCATATCATCATTCTGTTTTCCATATTCTATCCTCTTCAGACCTTACATGTGGGATTACGTACACAGAATATGTTGTTGTAACAAATTTCTTTTTTTTTTTTTTCAAAATGGACAGGAACACAGATGATCCCTATGACAGAATATGGGCTCCTGGGATTTCTGGAAATTCAATAGAAACAGTCACCAGTGATGCCACAACAATTGACACTAGTCATGGAGATCAACCCCCACAACAAGTGTTACAAAATGCAATTTCCACAAACAATTCATTAAATATCATATCATGGAACATGAATTTTCTTCCTATTGATAATGTTATCTACATGAACATGTACTTCTCTGAAGTAACTCAACTTGATGTCAACCAAACAAGATCATTTAGAATTTTTCAAGACACTGAGTCTATCTCTGACCCAATTTTGCCACCTTATGAGGATTTTATTCAAATGTATGTTAGCAATCTCACTGTTTCACCATCCACTATTTTTTCTGTTGTGAGAACCACAAATTCAACACTTCCTCCTCTTATCAATGCCTTGGAAATATTCACTATTGGTAATGCATTGACTGATGGAACAAACAGTCAAGATGGTATGTACACCTTCTTAATTATACTCCTACTATTTTTAATCTGTTGTAGCAGATAACATATCTCATGTTGCTTATAGTTATTTGATTGTGTAAATTTTTTAACACACTTTCAACGCATAGAAATTAATCTCGATTTATGAGTTTGACTTCTATACGTTTAATAGTATAAAAGAATGTATACACTTACCTAAAAAATTACCATAGATAATTGTCCATAGACCGTAATAACTATTGATAACTTGAAAACAGTATGCATTTATTCATATTGTCAGTATATATAAGTTAAATAGATATTTCTAATATTGTTGAATTATATATGGGATATTATACTTCCTTAAGTACTATATTTTCATTTTTTAATATATAGTGGAGACTTTAATATCATTGCAAAAGGAATTTGAAGTTTTACAAGGCTGGATTGGTGATCCTTGTCTTCCATCACCTTTTACATATGATTGGATCAATTGTAGCAGCAGCGATCCACCTCGCATTACAGCACTGTAAGCAAAATTTAATTAATGCTAATATATACTTTTAAGAGTTGTCTAGTGTACAAAATAATAGGGTCTGGAAAAAGACCACACCCAAGGGTGTAACGCAAATGAAAGAATTAGTTACTGTTTTTATGTCTTGAACTTGTGACTTATAAGTCACACAAAAATAATTTTATTATTGCTTCAGGGCGCGCTCTCCTTTATATAATTGTATTTTTTTTTGCTGTTGAAATAAAATTAATTTACAGGTACTTGAGTAAATTCAATCTATCAGGATCACTTCCAGATTTTAGTTCCATGGATGCTCTTGAGACAATGTAATGTTTCTTGGTTTTTTTAAAAAAATTTATTAATTTAAATACATAGGGATATTTTAATTTTAATTAATTTCTAACTCTTTTTTTTTTTTTTGTGCTTCTTGTATTGCAGTGATTTGAGTAACAACAATTTGGATGGACCTATTCCTGATTTTTTTGGCACATTACCAAATCTTAAAGAACTGTTAGTATAACAACATTATATTCTGATCGATTTAATTAGTTTGTTTGGTCAATCTTTTCGGAAGCTAAAAGTATTTTGAAGAGAAAATAGATTTAGTTTAGAGAATTAAGGTGTTTGGTAAAAGAAATTTGTAAAAAAAAAAAATATTTTCAAATAGTAACTGAAGTTATTTTTCATAATTTGAAAAAAACAATTCTTTTTGAAAAGAAACGAGCTTTCCTATCAAAACATTTTTGAAAATTTGATCGAGCACAAATTGTTGCTCTATAATATTGGAAAAAATGTTTTTTTCAAATTGACTAGATAAACATAAAAAACTACTCTCCAAAAATATTTTTTGACATAGTAAATGTCTAAATATATTTTAAAGTCATTACGCGATTGTTTGAATAGGCTTATGACTTTTGACTCTAGAAATCACTCATGATAAAATCATTCTTTATTTTATCTAAATATAATAAAAATACTTAAAAATTAGTTTAACTTAAAAACACCTAAAATAAGTTGATTCATACACACCCTTATAAAAAAATATGCTAAAGCTTTAATTTATATCTTGTTATGATACATAATTTTGGTTTAATTTCTTTTCAGGAATTTAGCAAATAACAAGTTCACTGGACCAGTCCCTGCTTCATTGTCAAACAAAAATGGCCTAACCATAGAGTAAGAAAAAGCAACATTAAACATATCTTCTCTTATATTTCTTGAACTGTTTAGCCATTGAAAAGCTAAAAATTATTTTACATACCTAATAAAATTATTTTTAATTTTTATTATTTCCATACATAACATATCAAATTTTTAAAAAAACATTTTAAAAAATACTTTGATTAAATTCGTTATGAGTCAATTTAAGCTACATATCAATCCAAAATCTACTGAATTGATATTAAACAAATCATATTTTAATCCGCTAATTTTGTGTTTTTTTTATATATATTTCAGTACTTCAGGCAATTCAGATTTGTGCAGTTCATCTGATGAATCTTGCCAAAATAATGATTCATCATCACCAGGAAGTGATCAACCTGCAACTGGATCAACCAAGAATAATAATAAGAATAATAAGAAGAAGAAAAATAATCTGCCAATAATACTGGGAACTACAATTCCAGCCTTCTTGCTTGTGTGGGCTATTGTGGGTATTTTTGCTATTTTACACTACAAAAACAAAAGGGCTACTACATCTCTTGTCAATCCAGGTAAGGTTTGGATATAGAATTGTTATAATTTTTTGGAATTCGAAAAACTCTAAAACGTTATTTTCGTAATTTTTTACTCTAAATTGTTTACTATTTATTTTTAACACTGTTTAAATCCAATTAAATATGGAAAAATTTTAATCTAATTGAGGCCTAACCAACAATAGTTGTGTGAGGCTTCATTCAATTTTTGACACTTAAATTTGTGGGACCCATTTTAACACCACACACTCTCTCACCTTATTTTTCCCCAAATTCCCCCCTTTTCCCTCCAATATTTTAGGTCCTTGTTCAATATTCCTCTCTTTTTCATAGTTTTTTTTTTTAATTTTTTTTTTTTGTGCTCTTTATTAATTAGTAACTTGATTAGCTCTTTCTTTCCCATTAATCATTTTTTTCCCTCAACTAAATCAATTTAAAAAATTGCCACCTCTCAACCAAATCAACTAAAATATAATTATTCCTCTTAACCTTAGAAAAAATAATCTTTTAAACTTTTTATTTTACATCTCAAAAAATTGAATCAAATTCCTAGGATACCTTTAAAAGATAATTTTTGAATGAGAAATTCACACACACTTTATATTTGTATTAAGAAGTATTCACAGAATATCGAAAATCGAACTAAACAAAAATTTAGTCAAAGTGAATATTTCTTTTACTTCAATTTATTTTCTTTTTATTTTTTAAAAAATTGACATAATCAGTTTTGGTTTCAAAATTAAAATAAATCGAAAAACCACCAAACTGATTATAAAAATATCTCCCTCTTTAAATATATATATATATATATATATATATATATATATATATATATATATATGTGTGTGTGTGTGTGTGTGTGTGTGTGGATATATATATATATATATATATATATATATATATATATATATATATATATATATATATATATATATATATATATATATGTATATATATATATATATTGTGTATGTTGTGTAAAATTAAGTTTTTACTCTTTTTATTTGTAATCTAGTTACCTTTTTATAAATTTAATTCTATTTTTTCACTTTCTAGTTTGATTTGTAATTTTATTATGATGATTTTAAAAATTGATTTTATGTTCAAAATCACTTGTTTTTAGTCCTTTAATTATTCATTATTAGTTAATTCAACTGTCATCAATCAGAACTAAATTGTTTAAAAAAAATTATACCAAAAGAAAGTTCACTAATGAGTGAGTGAGAGCATACCTATAAGTATTCTAAAATCACTCGTTCTTCAATTTTTTTTAGAAATATTTTTACTTGGTGTTGCACTTATTATTGAAATTTAAGTTAAAAGTCTAAAAAAAATCAACCAAAAAAATATATAAATCAAGAAAAGAAGACTATAATTATAATGGAGTTCAATTTTTTAATCATATTAGCAATCACGGGAAAAAAAGGCTAAAATTTGAATTGATATTAATTTACATATTTCTATTTGACTTTTGGAAAATAAAAATTTAAGACTATTAAACAAAAGAGAGAGGTAAAATGCATACTATGAGGAAAAAGGAGGAATTTGAAAAAATGAAGGTGAAAGAGTGTGTAGTGTTAAAATGGGGTCCATAAATTCAAGTATCAAAAATTAAATGGAACCTCACACAATTATTGTTAGTTGGGCCTCAACCATATTTAAATTTTTCTTAAGTATGCACTAATATAAAGTTGCAATTTTCAGGGCAAATTAGTGGAGGCAGCACCCCTTTTGTAGATAGAGTCCAAATGTCTGAAAATTTTGAAAAGCATCCAGAGGTTGCTGCCCATGATCATGAGAACTCAACAAATGTCTAGCTTAACATGATTCTTAATTTCTAAAGGAAAAATAATGCAAGGTTAATTAGAAATATCAAATTTATTATTGAGTTGGCTAGCAAGAAAATAATGCATGTAATGTAATGTTTAAGATTTTGTAATTTGTTGTAATTAATTAATGTTCTTGTTGTTTTTGGATCATAGTGGCTTTGTTTACCATATCATTGTCAGGATTCTTCTAATAGTATTTTTGATCTTTGTATTTAAACTATCAGTAAAATATTTTTTTGATCTGACCTTTATATAATTTATTATATGTTGAAATGAATTCTTTAATTTCTTTTTTATTTGAATGAATTCAAGAACTTGCTCGATCATCATTTCATTTAATATGATGGGTTCTCTCTTGTGTATTATTAGCTCCAGGTTCACTTAGTAGTACTCTATCTACATTGATGATAATTATTAAGGTTGTTGGCGCGAACAATTAAAATTATATCATCTTATTTGAATAACAATTTAAATTTTTCATTTAAGGGGAGCAACTATTCCTATCCCATTTATTTGGTTTGATGCTTGTATAATACGATTTGAATTTGAATGAATTAATTGACTTTTTATTAAGTAAGGTATATTTGAGGGGTCAATTTATTTAAACTGTTATTCTTTTAATATATTTATAATATAATTTAAAAAAATTTGATTGACATGGTGAAAAATGAAAATGAATAGTGTCTATGAAACAAAATAAGAATTTTATGCATATATCTTATTTTATTTTTATTATAGTATTACCTTTAAATTCTCCTTTATGTTTATCTTTTTGTGTAACGAACAATAGTCCATTGGCCTTCAAAGACATCTTTTTTGGGTCTTTTATTTATTTATAATTATTATAAGAGTTATCAGAAAACTATTTGAGATAAGGCATGAGTATATCTAAATTATTTAGGGTTTTATTATCCCATTTTTAACAATTTTAAAATATAATAAACACTCTATAAATGTCAACGTGAATCGTGATATAGAGATTATGTGCATAGTGAACAATAAAAAAATTGGACACATATCATTTCTTAATTGGTTTATTTATAATTAGTTAATACACATAACTATTGACATTAAAACTTATATATATATTTAATTATCTTAATTTCCTTCTTTTGTAATATATTTCCCCCCTCCTCATTTTGAATAATATATATTTTTTTCACTTATATTATTTTTTTATCTTTTCATTTTTAATCATTTTAAGAAACTTACGTGCATTTTATATAAAAAAATAATATATATTTTTAAAAGTGTCCTTTAATTTTGACATTTTAATCTTTTTTCACGTTTTATTTGAACTTTATCTGGTCGAAGATACCAGGTCAACACAAAAGTTACACGACATATAATAGAACTGAGTTAAGATAAGATGTATTGCTGAAATTTCGCTTATAATTTAACTTATGCCTTATCCCAAAATGTTTTAAAAAATTATAGTAAATCAAAATAATTTCACTTTCCTTATAATATAGGAGTAGTAATAAAACTTTGTATAAAATAGCATGGAATAAATATTTTTAAGATGAAAATGGTATTGCTATTGTTGGGCTTTTGGGTTTTGGGTTTCGAAAATGTTTATATATTTGACCCATTTCTTTTCCATTTCCCCCTTTTCTCTCTCTCTTTCATCAAAATCACCTGACGAAGATCAGTAGCTCGCACCTCTTCTTCTCCGGTAATCTCTTCTCCTTCTCTCTCTATCTGCGCATCGATCTATACATACTTATCTATTCATATATGCAACTGTAGATTTTGTATATCCAGCAAAAACGTTAGGGTTCGTACTTACTGTTACTTATCATCTAGGGCTTTTCGCTTTTGTCCTAGTTTTCTTTTCAATTTACTTATCGAATTGTTAGTTTTTGTTTTAGCGCTATGCGGCGGCAAGTGTAGATTAGTTAGCGCTATCGAATCGTTAGTTTTTGTTTTTTGGTCGATTGAAGTATGTTATGTGAATAAGCTTTACTTTTATCTGTTTGTTTGAGTTTAGAATTGTGATATTTTGTATTTTGTTTAGCTGGATTGTTGTGGATATATTTACATTGTGTTTATTCGATTGGAAATTTTGGAATACTCTCATCCAAATTCGAATATTAGAAGCCGGTTATGAAAAGAAATAAAAAGAAAAAAAAATTAATGTTACTTATTGGAAGCTGTGAATTTCAAGTTAAGCAAAAAGGATTTTAGTTGTTGTTATTATATTTCCTGGAACAATCTGGAAGTAATTTGGTGGGAGTACACGTTCATAATTTAGATCTTATGACTTACACATGTAAGTTGTTAATTTGCCTTTGGAGTGACCAGTTGCATGCTGGGAAATTTTGAAATACCTTTTTTTTGTTTAATTGTTGCTTATTTTTTTGGCGACTGCGCCATTTTGTGTGCTTTTCCATTGTTTCACTGAGTACCTTGCTGCCATACTCACACAATTGTAGAGTAAACCTGTTGACTGAGGTGGGAGCGCACATTCTTACATTTAGTGTTGTAAATAGAATTTGAAATTGGGATCTACAAGTTGCATGGTAGTAACATAAGCCTGAAAATTTTAATGGTTATTTACTTATTTACCTTTTCGAATTTTAGCTGGTGTTTTGAAGTGGTGAACTTGATTATGAAAACTGGCTTTCACTGCGTCATATGCTATGCATGTTCAGAAGTTTGTGTTTTTATGCTTCGTGGCTCTCTCTTGGCATGTGTCCAGGCTTAAGTTTTGCTTTGATTACTTTCTGATGCTTTCTTCTTTCTTTTTTGGCTCAATTCGATTCTAGAGATAAATAATACTTTTTGACTAGCTGTTCCAATCACATTCCTTTTCAGATAATAGGTATTTACTCATTGGAAAGGCTTCCAATAATTTCTCCCATAACCTTTCCGAAGAAAAGGATAAGGGAAGCTGCTGTACAACCAGGAAAAAAATTCTGCATGACATCTTGACATTTCTGCAATGTCAGGATTACCCAATGTATTTATCTTTCTTGACAAAATCTATTTGTATTCTGCTATTTCTGTTCTTCCCTGGACCCCACTTTGTGGGACTACACTGGGTGTGTTGTTGTACATTTCAGTTCTGTTCTTGTATTTAGTTGGCCCCTTTTCTGTTCACTTTCCTATTCTTGGAAGAAGGACTAAGTGCTGAAATTGTACAAGAAGTTAGTCAATGCTGGTAGAATCTAATTTCCACCTCTCCTGGATTTAACAATTACTCCGTATTCATGGCTGTTACTTTGACTGATCTTCCATATTATGTAGTTACGGCGTTGACCTGTCTAGTAGATGAACTGTAAAGCATCTTGCTATTGTACCAATTTAATTGAAATCAAGCATGCTTGTACAATGTTTGTGGCAGCATGTGACAGATGTCATTTATAAGTCTTTCGCATTATCTACACCTTTATCGCTGCTAGCTGAAACTGTCAGCAGTGTTGAGGCATGGATATCAATAGGGCTTCTGAATGCGGAAGTCAAATTTTCTTTCAATAGTTATGAAAGACTAGGTGTTCTCTTAATTACTTTGTACTGTTGAAGATAACGTAAGTTTGGTGCATCTTTGGCATCTCAGTACTATGTATTTCAGTTATGGACTTCCGATTGCGACTTTGGTGAATGTATATTCTTAGCCATTTGTAGATGGCTGGCTTTTCATCGCATGCATGCATATATCACTCCACAGAAACCAAGTCCTTTTGCTGCATGATTGCTTGATTATGCTGAAGGACAGTTAGGGGTTGAATATTTGAGTTTATGGTTGAATAAGGGAAGTTGAGCAGCTTTATGGACCACTTCTGCTATTATTTGATTGTTTACCTTTCTCTCTGGTGTATTAGATGTCTTGGATGACATAGTTTTTAGATGATTTCTTCATGCATGAAAAAGGGCTGTTCTAAGCTGAATAATTTTTTGCAGTCCACTCATAATGTATTTCCTATTTGGTTGTAGTCTTCTCTAAAGGGATCAGCTTCAAATCCTTCTGACAACACTGGTCGCTCATTTCCTTCTTCTTTTCCTCCTCAATCTGGTGCAGCTTCCCCTCTTTATCATCACTCTGGTGAGTTATTTGCTGGATTCTTATTACTTTCTCATGCTTATGCCGATCTATCAATAAACTTCTTCCTCACAGGAAGTATTCAGGGGCTGCATAACATTCATGGGAGTTTCAACATTCCTAACATGCACGGGGCACTTGGTTCAAGAAACACAGCAATAAATACCGTCCCTTCCAGTGGCGTCCAGCAATCTGGAAATAACCTTTCTGGTGGTCGTTTTTCATCAAACAATCTTCAGGCTGCCCTTTCTCAGGTTTGTGTAATGTTTCTCTCATCATTATTCCATCTTTTTGTATTTGATATTACCTAAGTGGGAAAGGAAAGGAGGGAAAAGATTCAAAATCATTGTCATTTTCTCTTCTAGGTTCTCTCCTGCACTTGGTGAAGTTTATTTTGAGATGGGAAACCTTGATGGGATAACTTTTAGAGGGGGGTGGCGTGGGATTTTGATTCTGGAAATGATTTAGTTTGCTCTTTGGAAATGGATTTATTAAATTTTATTCTGGAAATGTTCTTTGTTTTCTTATCTGTTATATGCCTTGGCGTTATTTCCTTGTATTGGATATCTTATGTGTCTGTTAGTAATTGTGTTGCAGATATCTCAAGGCAATTCTCACGTTCATTCTGGAATGACAAGTAGAGGTGGTATGAGTGTTGTTGGTAATGCGGGATATAGCAATAATGCTAGTGGTATAGGAGGTTCTATTCCTGGGCTTCTCCCAACTTCTGCAGGAATTGGTAATCGAAGTTCTGTGCCAGGTCTTGGGGTATCCCAAATTTTAGGAAATACAGGCCCAAGGATGACCAACTCAGTGGGAAATATTGTTGGTGGGGGCAACATTGGCAGAAGCATTAGCTCTGGTGCAGGATTGTCTGTGACTAATCTTGCTTCACGGTTAAATATGAATGCCAATGCTGGTTCTGGAAATTTAAATGTTCAAGGACCTAATAGGATAATGAGTGGTGTTCTTCAGCAAGGTAAATTAGCTTTGAATAGATACTGATTCCCCTCTTCGAGTTTGCTAGCTCCCTTGTTTTCTCTGTTGGTCAACTAGTAATTTTTATTCATTTTATTTATTCAATTTTTTTTTAGCTTGAATTACTGATGGTTTCCCTCTGGCATCAGTTAACTCCTTTGGCTTCTTGCTGGTTGTTCTCTTTTTTACCATCCAGAATTATTGAAGAGATTTTCTTCATCAAAAACTTATTGACGAGATTTTCCTCACATTTGGCAGAGCCTCAGCTAGTTTCATTCTTTTGTTTTTTTCAGCTGCACTATTTCATGCTTTGAGGTTATGATTAATTTTCAATGTAGTAAAAATGAATGTGGTATGTGCTAATTTTGCTAACAGCAAACCTTGGTGGATGAAGTTACTGGAATTATGGATTTTCCTAGTTTTCCTTATCATTCATTTTCAGACATATTTTTCCCCACATTTTATCAGGTCATCTTTACTGGAAGGAAAATGGAGATATTATAAGATTTTCAAAAATTTGTTCAAGTTTTGTGTGCTGTTTCAGTTTTATTAATATATTTTCTTTGACCAAACTCTACAAGGTTTTTCTTTTTTTGATAACCGAGAAATCCGTCTGTGACCCATCCTTTGGACCAATCACAGCCTTCTAAACTCAGTGGATAATGGGCCCGCCCCTCTACCCTTCTCCACTTAAATACCGGGCTTCGCTTTGCATGGTGTGGGGCTTGAACCTGCGACCTAAGCCACAAATCCTCCACCTTTTGCCACTCAAGCTAGGCCTTGGGGGACTACAAGGGGTTTTTGATAACTTCAGCCTATATTTTCTTGAGAATTTTTCCACATGACAAGTCTTTGAGTTATGAAACCTCCTTGACATTTGAAAATATATAATAACCTACTCAAGATTGTGGACTAGAAGTGATATATATATATTAAGGGGGGTGGGTGGGCTTGTAATTTACTACCTAGTCTCACACACATGAGGTGAGTGTGGGACTGGTGCTAATCTTATATTCTGTCCAAAAACATAACATATTGGATCAAAACTGAACTTCTACATCAATTAAGGAATTATGCCAGTAAAAAAAAGAAGTAGAAGTAAGGAAAAGCTGCAATACAAATAATACGACCTTCTATCCGAAATTTCTGAATTATGGCTTGAAAGAAGAAGAAAATAGTAGGGGTATTGCAACAAAAAGAGGTGGAAAAATTGTTTGACAGTTTTGTTGTTTGTCAATAAGTTCGTTTGGATCGAAAAACTATGTTTTGGTTTTTGTTCAACTTGAGTACCTAATTAGGCCGGTTAGAAATTCTTGCAGCTTTTGTCATTGTATTCACATAGGGATGTCATTTGCAGCTTTTGTCATTGATTTCACATAGAGATGTCATGTTTAGATAGGTAGGGTATGGTATATGTAACACCCACTGTTTGTAGGTTGGTGAATCCTCTAGTGCTAATGGTAGTATCTGGAATCAGCCTCTCCGCAGGTACTTTCTATGTTAGCAAATTCCTATTCTGCTGGTGGTCCACTATCTCAAAACCATGTCCAAGCAATGGGAAGCCTTAATTCTTTGGGATTGTTGAATGATGTAAATTTTAATGATGGATCTCCTTTTGATATCAATGATTTCCCTCAGTTAAGCAGTCGACCTAGTTCGGCTGGAGGACCTCAAGGACAAATGGGTAATTAAATTTCCTTATAAACACTCTTTGCTAGTGCTTTTATCATACAGTTTAGAAAGAATACTGATAATACAGGATTCTCAGGTTCTTTGCGGAAACAAGGGCCCAGTCCTATTGTTCAGCAAAACCAGGAATTCAGCATTCAAAATGAAGATTTTCCTGCTTTACCAGGATTTAAAGGTGCTTTTTCTCAATGCACAAAGCTCTTACAATTTGTCTTGAGTGAGATGATCAAGTGGTAATATGCTACACATGTTTTCTGTAGCACTTTTTAGCTGGGATCACAAAAGTAAGGGCAGGAGTAGGGAGTAAAAAGAGGACACTATGGAAACCTTGTTCCTTCCGTAATTGAGGATGTGACGTGAAATCAAAGATTCTTGTAACCTTCCATGTTAGACTTTTAATGTTTTTAATAGGATAGAATGGAGAGGGGAGTTTTTTTTTACTTCCCTTTGGCTGTACCAAAAAACATGAAATCGATACATCTCTTTGGCAAGGATATAAACAATCAGCCTCTCCAACTCATCTTTATCTTCACTTGAATATAGGTAGATTGCTAGTTCACAAATTCTGATGACAGCAGCTGCTGTCAACTAACAAGCTCAAATTTCCTCTCTATTATGAGTATCCTGGCTTTGCCATATAGCTCTTTTTTCCTTTGAGAAGGAAAGACAAGGGACAGGGGTTTCCGCATTTATGGATGTGTTATTAGTTATTTTTGCCTGAATTTTATGAAATATGTACTTGTGAGGAAAAATCATTTGTAAATGTCTTCTTTGCTTTATGGTATGAACGAGTTTTTTTTTTTTTGGGTGAGTGGGGGAACCATGGAAGAAAAGGGGGTAGTGGAGAATGGCTGAGTGTGGAGGGGGGAGGGGGTTTGCTGGTTTCTCTTCCATGCTAGGAGTCTAATGATACTATTGCTTTCATGTGTGCTAAGGTGGGAATGCTGATTATGCAATGGATCCTCACCAGAAAGAGCAGCTTCATGATAATGCTCTTTCTATGATGCAACAGCAACACTTCTCAGTAAGCATAAATTTCTGTAACTTCACTGGCTATTTTATAGAACCATATGCTTATAGTAAGTGCTTCTGCCTGCTGATTCTTCCGTCGATCTAATGGTGCAGATGGGAAGATCCACAGGTTTTAATTTGGGTGGAACATATTCATCACATCGTCCGCAGCTGCAGCTGCAACATGCTCCATCTGTTAGTAGTGGCAGTGTCTCCTTTTCAAATATAAACAACCAGGATCTACTGAATTTACATGGTCCAGATGTCTTCCAATCATCGCAGTCCAGTTATCATCAACAGGTGCATTACTCTAAATTTTCTTTTTCTTTTTAATGATCTGTTATTGTGTTTTGTTCCAACCCTTGTTTTGGGGTGAGGGGACGGCAGGGAGAACTATTATTCTTGTCTGCTCCAAGTAAAAGATGATGTAGTTCCAACTTGTTGATGCCTACTTCCTTATCAGCCTTTTATGCCACATCGCGTATAACGGGAAATAACCCCCTCTTGCTGAATAACAGACTAAAATATGTTACTTCAGTGCAACAATTTGTATGAAGTATGTTTTAGCTTCTCCTGTAAGTTTGTTAGGAGTAAGTTAAGTTCTTTTATTCTCCATCAAGTCTGTAGAGTTCAGTCTTGCTAGAAGTGATCCTATTGTGTTTGGAATTGCCTGTGGTAATCCCCTTCTTTTTTACGCTGGATCTTTTCCGCCTTATCAACCCTATCTGATTGGAAGCATTTATTTTGTTCGAAGTAAGATCAAACCCGTAAATTCTGTGCAACATAGTTTCCAACAAAAGATTGTTATAAAGAAGATGTTTGCAACACATTTTCTGCCTTCCATCTATCTTTCTTTTTGTGTGTGTGGTTGGTCCATTGTTAAATCTTCTTCTTCCTAAGTGCTTCCCTACTTGAGTTGGCTGTTTTGATAGTCGGAAGTTTGATTGATGTACTAAGTTTACTAATCAGCTGTTCTTCAAAAAAATAGTTCTTCTTCAAAACAGTTGCTGTGTATCAGCAATAATGCAGAATTTATCTTCTTGACTACCAGGGGAAAGAAAGAAAAAGAACTACATTTGAAACTGGAGTTTTGGTTTGGTCAAAGATAGAACAAGTCTAGATTCCTTGTGTGTGTTAAGAGGTGATTCGTTCAGGTTTGTTAACTTTCTTTTAATCTTTCTTTGGGTTCAGAGTGGTGGACCTCCTGGTATAGGATTACGGCCTCTTAATTCGTCAAGTAATGTTTCTGGTATTGGATCATATGATCAGCTCATTCAGGCTCAGCAGTACCAACAGCATCAGGGTCCATCCCAATTCAGGTTGCAGCAGATGTCCTCTTTAAGTCAGCCATACAGCTTAAAGTCCACGCAATCCCAAGTTGCTCCTGACCCGTTTGGTATACTTGGTTTGCTAAGTGTAATACAGATGAATGATCCAGATTTGACTTCTCTTGCGCTTGGAATTGATCTAACAACACTTGGTTTGAATTTGAACTCTGCTGAGAATTTGTACAAGACGTTTGGTTCCCCATGGTCTGATGAGCCTGCCAAAGGGGATCCAGAATTTACTGCACCCCAATGTTATTATGCGAAGCAACCCCCACCTTTAAATGTGAGCTGCCTTTTGCATTTTTGTTTATTTGGATCTGACTTTTTTATTTATTGAAATATTCTTTAATTCTGGATGCAGCAAGCATACTTCTCAAAGTTTCAGCTGGATACTTTGTTTTACATATTTTACAGGCAAGTCTTTTGGTAAACTGGTAATGTTCCTTGATTGTGAAATTTCAAAGCAATAATAACAGGATCCATTGTGTTTTACAGCATGCCAAAAGATGAAGCGCAACTGTATGCTGGAAATGAACTGTATGTTTTCTGTTTCTTAACAGCATTGGTTGCTCTTAGATGCATATTTTTTCTACTGTATTCCTGAGAGCTAATTTGCAGCTATTGCATAGTAGGATACTCCCCTTACTGCGTAGTTGACCTTCTGGATTTGCAATGTGCTAAGTGCTTAGCTGGAGTCTAGTTAATAGCAGTCTGCATTTTCTGTGTGCAGGTATAACCGCGGCTGGTTTTACCACAGAGAACATCGGTTGTGGTTTATGAGGGTTGCCAACATGGAGCCTCTTGTCAAGACGAATGCATATGAGAGAGGGTCTTACATTTGTTTTGATCCAAACACATGGGAGACAATCCGTAAGGTATGGATATCGTAGTACAGTTTTGAATTCGTGTATTAGTTGTGTTTCTCATGTGGCACGTCAGTTTTTATCAAGTTTCCAGTGTTTTGACTCGTCTGCAACTTCAATGCAGGATAATTTTGTCCTCCACTACGAAATGTTGGAAAAAAGACCTGTTTTACCTCAACATTAATATGGAGCGCCAGTTTATAACTGTACATTTTCAATATATTCCTTAATCTAGGAGCCAGGTAGATCACCCGTAGTTTCTGCTCAATTGGGCTGTTGGCAGCAATTGTTAAAATTAGTTGTCTTAGTCATTTAGTTCCTTGTATCTTTTAGACGTCGCAATTCGGAAATAAATGTATTTCTGAGAATTTCATTGGTGGAAATGCCATCTTTAAGGCACTGTTGATAGAATAGTAGTTGCTTTCAAAGACATTGTGGAAGCTGGCTTGTTCTTCAACCACCAACATTGTGGTACGAAGAGAACAAGAAAATTAGAAGCACAATCAAAATAAAAAGGAAAATTAGATGCGAGTATATTGTTGTTGTTCTGACTTGTCTGCGATGGTCTAACTTTTATGGCTTCTCCAAGAAAAAATTATGGAGTATAAGCATCCAAGAAAATAATTTGTGATGCTTAAGAGCTTGTAGATTTGTTTTACTTTGGTTATTAGTTAAGTCATGAACAGCCATGGTTAAAAGTATTTTTCAATGACTTTACCTATTTCTTCAAGTAATATTTCACTTCCGACTCACCCACTGCCCCTACACCAACACCCTCTATGCTTCACTTCATTCCTCATATTGTTTGCCTGGATTATATATGAATGTTTCAAGCATTGAATTTTGAAAGCTGGAAGATCTTTTCCATCGTGTATTTTGTTATTTTAAAAAAGAACTACAAATCATACTAAATATTGGCTTGTTTTTCGGTGCTCCTATGAATGAATGACAATATTGTATATAATAATCTAGTACAAAATGGGTTTATCTCAATTTAATGCTCTGTGAACGTGCACAAATTTGGTTCTTCTTGCACGATATCATACCAATATAATACCACAATCGGCTACATTAGACTAAATAGATTATTTTTTCTCGATAGATAAAAATAAGAGAGTACTATAGGTAAAAATCTATGTAAACTGATTGAGCAAACTTTATATAAAACAGATACATACTACATCTAAAAGTCTTTGAGAAGGGCTAAAAATTCGTAAGAAAATCACTTGCTAGCTGTATGATTTATGGCCACCAGAGTAATGTGAATGTTTCTACCATCGTCATACGTTGTAATTATTGTCTGAAGTTGAATCTATGCTTGTGACTGTGTGGTACCCGGCACTAGTCCCTTCAATGCAGGCATCAATTCCTCTAACACTTCCCTTTTGCTCAAAATTCTGTCAGATGTACAGTCTTCCTCCTATAGACAACACAAAATGAAACAAATGAGTAACTTTCTTGGACTTGTATAAGGGAACTAACATTCTTCAGCTTTCTTTTGTTTATTTATACAACAAACAAAACATCATATCTAAAGGGAATAACTCACGTCCCCAGTTGCAGAAGCCATTAGAGCCAAGACGCTCACTGTTCCACTCTGGTAATCAACCAAAGTCTTGAATGCCGAGTCATCCAGTTTATCCTGAAAAGTAGTGGTGATGGTAACATTAGTTTTTACTAATGCAGTCTAAATTCATTAGAGCAATGAGTCTCAGTAAATACCAAGCTTCTTTTTAAGTTAGTTTTGAGCCGAGGTTCTATTGAAAACAATCTCTCTACCTCCCAAGGTAGGGGTAAAGTCCTCCCAGTCCCCAGTTGTGGGATTACATAGGGTGTGTTGTTGTCCTTGTTAAAGTTGGTGAGAAACAAGTGCTGTGTGCGACATAGTTTTGTTTAGAAGGAGTGAGGGACATCTAAATTTCTTATTCATCATAACATCGAGGGATGGTTACCACAAGCAAATACAGATAATTTGCAATTAGAGTATATAACTGTCACCTTTCCATAATCCACCGTATGTTTTCATTAATGATGACAAAATTTATGTAGTGTAAAAAGATCAAGGATTGCACCTTTAACCGAGAGACAGCAGCTGAAATGGCCCTACCAGGAGCCTGAAGAGCTTTTCCATGAACCTATGTATCATAAGGAGTAAAGATCAAAAGGGTGATAAGGATAATCTATAAAGACAATATGCTACAGAGAGAGAGAGAGAGAGAAGTGGATCGGAGAAGGAGGGGGTTAGGCAGACCTGTACATAAAGGAGAGATATAACTTGCGGTAAGAGGGAAACTGGATCCATTTCAGCAGAAACTTGAGATGTCAAATCCTGTAACAAAAAGAAAACAATAATTCTATATGATCAACCAATTATTTAAAGCATAACTAAAGAGTCCTCAAGTAAGCAGTAAAGAAAAAGACGAAACTCCAGCCTTCGCATAATTGTGTTCAAGTGAAAAATCTTATTCACAACCATATTCAGTGGGAAAACTCATCAACACTCAAGGTTCACATCATGTAAAACTTATTGGTACCTTACGATGCGAATGCAAAAGGGTTCTTTCCAATTTCTTGTCAAGCTTCTTCAAAGCTAATCCACTGCAAATATTCCAGACTAAATATCATTCTTCTTGTTCAATATAGGGGCAAACTAGGCGGATTGTGGGAGGTAGAAGAATACACAATACCTTTCCTCAGCAACTTCTCTCAGTGCCGACATAAATGATTCCACCCGCTGCCAATTGAAATATCTTAAAGTTACTAAAGACTCGACAATGTAAGAAAATGCAACACAGATAATGAGTATTCCTAGCAAATGAGAGCATTACAGTAGTGTAAAGCGAAAGTAGTGTGATTTTGACACGAGCAAAAATTTGTAAGAAACAGAAGCAAGTACAACATTGACTTCAGAAGTAAAAGTAACAAGTCCCATGAATTGTAATATTATTTCCTTCGCAGCGCAGAGTAACTTGGAATATCCATGCTGCAGTAAAGAGTAAACGTTTTCGCATAGATGCTTTAAATGGAAATGTGATTTGGAAGAAAGGCTTGCATATAAATTCTGGTTGGGGGCTTTCACACGATTGACAGCTGTTACATTGGCACCAGAGAGAAAATAGTAACTGACCTTTCCTTCTAAAGCTTCAACCGTTGCAATGGCCTTGGCTGACATACTACCTGGCAGACTCTTAGCCTAGATAGCATTAAGTCATAAACATCAATATTAACAATAGAAATTATTCGAAGTGCGCCGATGTATTTATAACAGAACAACAAGTGAAATATTATTTACCAGAGCGCTTCTATCTCCAGGGCTAAGTAAAATGGATTCGGGAGTTTGAGGATCAACCGGAAGTCCATTTTTCAGTTTATTGAGCATATCCTGAGTGAACAATAAAAGGAGAAGGGGGTAGGAAGGGGCTTTTGAGTTCGCAAAGACCAATTCTAGAAAACCAATAAAAGAAGTAGTTCACATGTCTTACCAGGTTAAGCAACAATGTATCAACAATTGAGGTTCCTGCAGTTCGCAATAGATGCTTGTGTAGAAGAACCTATGCGTCAAAGAGAAACTATAATAAACTTCTGTACTTATGTACAACCGGAGAAACTACTAAGTAATGGAGCTGATGTACAACCGGAGAAACTACTAAGTAATGGAGCTGAAAAACTTACCGAAGTTGATGGGTCATCTTCAAACAAATCGAGGGCTTTTTCATAAAGCTGCATGTTTAAAAATGACTGCAACAGAAAACCAGGAATCAAATCACAAATCAAAATAGACCACATGACTGCTCCAAAATAAAAGGAGAGAATTTTTTTATGCATGTATGTATAAACCAACAAAGAGAACAGAAGCACGTGTATGGCGTCATTGGCAGAATGAACTATGGAGAATGCAGGATATTAGGCAAGCACCGTTGGCAGGCTTGTAAGTGGGTTTGGGCTCTAGGGCTATGTTGGTGTTAAGGCTTTACTTTCTCTCTCAAATTGACAGTTACTTTGCATTATTTTAAGCAGTGTCAGCCTATTGTATATATATTTTTGACTTATAGAAAAATGAATCCACATCCCACATATATAAGGATTTGTTTTTGTGAAGTGTGTCAGATGAGACCCCTTTCTAGTGGGTGTCTCCGCCACCGAATCAAGATATCCTAGTACATCGTTCTCTGAAATAAAAAAGGCAATTTGCAGTGAGAGAACCTATTTTGCACAGAATCACAGGTCACCTGGGGTTTGGAGAGTTTAACAGAAGGAATCAAAGCAGACGGACTATTCATCCAATGTTCATTATAGTGGGAGTAGACATGACTATCCATAACTTACCTCATCAAGTTTCTTTTGCAAATTATCAAGTAGTTTTTTTATTTTTTGGGTATTTTCAGTGAAAGCTGCCTTTTTTCGTTCCTTCCATGAATTGACGAGCAATGGTCTCAGATGTTTTGCTAAAGGCAAAAGAATCATCTCCGGGTCATCCAGACCTGTGGTGGAACAAATGAAAAATAGGGAGCAAGGGCAGTTAGGATAGACCGCTAGCCAGCACAATACTCTGAGAAAAGAGTTATCACAATGTACCTAGCTCTTCAAAGTCAGGATTAAGAGATGTGATCTTCTGAATTACCCATTCTTCGGAAATAGCGCCAACGCTGTCCTCATCCTTTCTAGCACCTGACTTTGATTCTGACGTTTGTGAGCCAGATGACACCTTACTTTTCCTCTGGCTTTTCTTAGATTTACTAGGGGCAGATTCCTGGTTATCTGTCCCTGTTTCAGCTTGCGCCATCTTAGTATTCCCACCTGATTTTCCTTTTTTCTTCTTAGATCCTTTCTCCAACGCCTGTTTGTTGATACCGGCATCACTGCTTGTTTCATTTACTTCAATGGTGCTATTATCATATCCAACTTTAGCATCTTTAGCAACACGAAACTCATCTACAGGCCCAGAACCAACAAGCCCTGGAATGCTTAATGTTTCCATCTCCTTTTCCATCCGATCAAACAGATCCTATTAAGAAATTTTATACCCAAAAAAAGAGACAAGATTAAGGCATCAAAACTTCCAGAGAAGCTCAGCAATATAACGTTTGAATTGAAATTAGATATTCAAATAAAAAAAAATCATTAGTGCAAATTATTACAATACCTTGACAAACCCATGGCTAAAAATATATGTATCTCCCAAGATAAGTGCTCTATTTGACTGAAAAAGCAAAACCAAGATTGTGAGATCACGTCAGAAAATAATTCTCTCTATAAATTGTCAGCGCAAAATTCTCATGCACTACATATTTGGAATGGTGCTGCTTCACTGCAGAATCCAAATGCTACAAAGGTTTGCAGTATCCCGAAAAAGAGGTTGCAAAAAATAAGTACACCTACGTGAGAATCACTTGCACATGAATACAAACCTAAGACACGTATACAACAGGAATGAGGAAGCATCACCTTTTGTGCTGCTTGAACTGACGGACATAGTGAGAGAATCTTAAATGCATCTTGGCTATCAAAGGAAGTGGGTAAAACTGAAAGCGAATCAATCCTGCAACAATTGAAGATCCCCAAGGTGTCAAATTATGCATTATCCTGCAATGCAGGGATTGTAGTAAACTTTTATGTGGCCAAGCCGCCAAGACCATTTTTTGAGTTACGTTGAAAGAAGCAAAGCAAATCTCTAATGCAGGTCATTATTTACGAAATCTAGGTTTCTCTTAAGTGCACAAACTCGTTCAAATAGATCATACATAAGAAACCATAGATGAAGTGCAACCCACTAAATGTGTTGTACAAACAGGCTGTGCATCTGTACGCTTTCATAGTTGGGAAAATATTGTTCGTAAAAGTGTCAAAAGATGTCATCTTTCTACTCCGTACACACAACTCCCAATTCAATGACAGTATTTGTGTTCAATGAACAGATGAAAACATGAGAAGGGCATGAAGCAGTATCACTTGTTTCTATTGTTCTATGGTGTAAGAGGAAATTTTATGGTTTTTAACATAAGAACATTCAAAAGTGTAAATTCAACTTATATGTTCAGATGAATTAGAACTGCACAAATATCAGACACAACTTTTACAGATTAAGTTCATCGCGCATTTCTAAATGAAGTAAGTCAAAGTAACTCCTCCCACTTAGGGCCCTTACCAGCTATTACGTTCTATGGCATCCTCAACAGCAGCATCTAGCATCTCAATTATAGAAGGGTGAGCAAATGTTGAGTCCAGGGATATACCATCTGGATATCTGGACTAAAGTGGCATTCATGACCAGAACTTAATTAGAAAAAAATCCAAAGAACATATGCAACTAGGCAAAGACAAAGCAAAATACCTGCAGGAATTGAGAAGGTTGCGGAATCCCGAGTTTTTGCAGAGCTTGATAAGTAACAAAAGAATTCTGCATTACCAAAAACAAAGGGATATATAATCCCTTAAGAAGATCAACAAAAATATCTAGAAAGACTTGAATTTATTTAGTAAAACTGTCATTTGTATTCCTTCACAGTTAAGGACCAGTATCTGGACCTCCGCCTTTCACTTCTATATCCTAATAGGCCATCATAAGTGATATATGGAACTTTTCTTACAAGATTTTCTGGGTGTTATTTTGTGAAACTCTATTAAGAAACATCCTATATTGTCTAGGAGAAAGCATCAAGAAGTCCGGGAAAGAAATAGAGAAAACATTAAGAAGTCCGGGAAAAAATAGAGAAAACATTAAGAAGTTCGGGAAAGAAATAGAGAAAACATTAAGAAGTCCGGAAAGGAAATGAGAAAACATTTTCTTTGGAGATTAAAGAATTGTCTTCTATTTGGAAACAATACCAAATTTGCTTTCTATGAGGGACACAAAACTTTTTTTCTAATCATTTGACATCAAATGCTCACTTTTTCTCAAGATAACGTTTCTAATGAAATGTATATGCCTCTCAAGACTAACTACATAGAGTCTCAGTAAAGGTAAGAGTATCTAGGTGATTTTTTTTTTCCATAAAGCCATAGAAACACTCAGGTGTTTGAACTTGTCCAGGATATTTCATCTAACTACAAAAACAAATGAATACAGCCGAAAAAAAAAGTAGCCACTAAAAATAACTTCTGTTAAGAAATTGATATAGGAATTAATTTAAATGCTTCAAAGAAACAAGGTGCAGCAACAAGTAATACTGGGCCACATCTGGAAAAATAATTCACGTCGAAGCAAAGAACTAGAACTTTAGATCCAACATTAGCAGCAGGGAAGTACAGATACCCACCTGCGAAAAGAAGGAATCTACGCAGTCCTTTTGTGCTATGGCAAAGACCTAAAGAAATGGAGCAAAGGTAGAATAACAAAGTTATTGCACACAAACAAAGAGTGCAAAGACTAGAATGAGACTCAACACATAATAAATTAGGTCACATACAGAAGGTGTCCAATGAACTCCTGCACGAAGAGAGCCGAGAATCTCGCCTTCTTTTACTAAGCCGTTAAACAAGGACTGGAAAAATGAAGTGTCAACAGCAACACCAACAGCCCCGTCCATATCTTGCAGTAAACTCAGCAAGGAGTTCCATAATGCTGATGTGTTCATTGGAACAAAAATACCCCTAGCTGCACCACGGACCATTGCACTTACACGAGCAACATAGGCGGGTGTATACAGCTGTCCGCCTTCAAGCCTACCTTTTACCTAAACATTCCATACAAACATATCAAAACTTCGATCACATAACTTCAACCCTAAATTTCTACACTGAAAAGACAGATATTTACCAAAGTCCCGAGACGAGGTTCAAGAATGGAGACTACTAACTCTGATCCAACTTGTAGTTGTCCTGCTATTTCAGCAATGGCAATTTGGCTACATTCTTGAAGTCTTTCATTGATTTCTTCAGCTGCTGTATCCCAATACGTATTCGAGATAATTTCCCCATTAATTAACATGAGGGATGAGTCATGGGATACTACATACTGAGCTTGTTTCTCAACATGGTACAAGTCTACCCCCGTAGAATCAGCTAAATCAATCAACGAAACACGCCCTAGTCTGTTGATCTCTGCCACAGTTTCATTCCTCAATTGCTCCTAAAGTACACCCATATATAACTACAATTAAACAACACCCAATGAACAAAGATCACTGGACCCACGTATATAAGCAGAACTAAACAACAGCACCAAAAAAAATAAAATCTTTTTTTCACAAATTTAGATAAAAATAACCCCTCTATGCCACCATTTCAATTCTCAACTGCTCCAAGTCCTATAACACACCCACATAACTACAGTTAAACAACACCAATAAACAAAATTCAAAGTACCCATTTACAAACATAACAAAATATCGCCACCCTTTTAAAAATCATGAATGATTTTCAACTTACAACTACAAAAATCCAATCTTTTTTTAAAAAAATGATTAAAAAAAGTCAGATAGGCCGAATGGTACCGGAGTGATGTATTCTTTGCCGGAGATAGTGTGAAGGAGATCAAAGTCAATGATTTGGAGCTGATGAAGTTTCTGGACCAATTCGACAACATTTCGATCTGATAATCGAACAGTAGATTTTACTTGTTGCGCAAATTCAAATTGTCTCTGCAATTCTAGCAATTCTTCATCCATTTTGCTTCAATTTAGTACAACACTAAGATTTATTTATATAAGAAAAAAATTTGGAATTAACCTAAATCCCTACCCATTTATTTTTATCCTTTATTATATAAGAAAAAGGATTAAAGTTACCCTTTTTTTTTACAGAAAATAATCAAAATGGTCCTTAATGTATGAGGTTTGCTTTGTTTTGATCCTTAATATGTTTTGCATGATTTAGGGCCGGCTCTATGCTTTGGAAAAAAAAGCTTTTGCCTTAGGCCCTCAAGTTTTGGGGCCCCTAATTTTTATCAAGAATAAATTATATGTTAAAATTTTTATAGAAAAAAATTGATTAGTTATTATAAAAAGTATATTATTTTACCCATTTTAGCATTTTTTGTACTTTGTTAAAAATAACAATTAATAGTGAAAAGTGTTGAACGAAGTGAAATATAAATTCTTTTTAAATTTTAGTTTCAAACTTTACTATACAAGCATATTAAAATAGGGTATATCAAGTCATCAACTTTTTGAGTCAAATTCTATGGTTCTAACTCTTATCTTTATTTAATATTTGTCAACTTATTACTAATATAATTATGTTAACAATTTATGTAATAATTGTCTCACTGAAAGGATGTTTTTCAATATTGAGTTAGGAAAATCTTAATAACTGAAAAATAATATTAAATACTAATAATTTTCATCTAAATAGTGTAAGAAAAATAAATTTTGAATAAATACATATACAAAGTTTGTTTATATTTTAGGCCTCGAATTGAAATTTTGCTTTAGGCCCCCAATAATGTTGAGCCGCCCTTGGCATGATCCATATGGTCCTTAATGTATTACTCCCTCCCGTTTAAAAAGAATGACTTTCTTTCTTTTTTAGTCTGTTTAAAAAAGAATGACCTTTTTCTTTTTTGATAATATTTTAATTTCAGCTTTTCACGTGGCATGTAAGGCCACAAGATTAAAGGGCAATTTTGTACATTTGACACAACTTTAATTTAGGATCATAAAATTCAAAAGTCTTCTTTATTTACTTAAACTCCGTGCAAAATCAAACCAGATCATTCTTTGTGAAACGGAGGGAGTATTAAAAGGACTCAATTTGATCTTTTGCCCTAAAAGTAACAATTCATCAAAAATTTCTGTTATGTTAACCCTGGATCCCACTAAAAAATAATCCAAAAACTTTCTCGTTCCTCTTCTGAGCCATAGCTGAAAAGCTTGCCCAATTTTCTCCTTCATCTCTTTCAAATTTCATTGTATATAGCAGTGAAAAAACATTTATACTTTCTTTGACATTCCAAAGAATATTTATCAAAAAAGTGATTTGTGGCAAAGAATCAAACCCCAAATTAAGGTAACATTTGGTTTTTCACAATTTGGGTATATCTTCTGTCCATTTTCAAATACTTTTAATATACTTTCAGCTTCACTCAATTTTTTTTTATGAATTTTGGAATCACAAATATTGATCGTGGATCAATTTCATCACTTTCAAATAGGGGATTTGATTAGAGCTTTTGTATTTAACTTTAAATATTATCGATTTTTCTCAACAATGATAATAAAAGACTTCAAATATTGCTTTTATTAGAGTTCATTTATCACTTTTGAATTGGAGAAGCTTTGAAAATTAGAACTTAAAGGATGAACTGAGAAGAGAAAAATATTTTCTTTTTGACAATTTCTATTCATAGAGAAGAGGAAAGTTCCTTATGATGGCGGAAGCGGAAAAAGAAGAAGAAGAAGCAGCACAAACTCTTTAAACCAGAGGTTTTAATGGAAAACGTAAAAATTGAAGAGGAAGGAAAAAGTTTTTGGATTTATTTGTTAGTGAAGTACTGGTATTAAACTTAACAGAACTTTTTGATGAACTTATTACTTTTAGGGCAAAGAATCAAATTGAGCACTTTTTATAATACATTAAGGATTATATTAATCATGTAAGTTATATTAAGGACCAAAATAAAGCAATCCTTATATATTAAGGATCATTTCGATCATTTTCTCACTTTTTGTATAATAAAAATACCTATGAGGTAAGTAATTAAGACCATGAAAATTTTATTTATATAGTTATATTATATTAGAAAATTAAGATTTGATCATGAAAATTCTAAAGACAACTTGAAATTGTATTTTAGAATTAAAAAAAAATATCCAAAACAAACTTTCATTGTATTATTTTTTTGGGAAAAAGGACGGATTTATCCCCGAACTTTAATAAATGGTACATATATGACCTCCGTTATACTTTCCGTCCGCATAATCCCCTGCCGTCCAATTATAAGTACACATATACCTCTCTCACTAACGGACCCCTAATTTCTTACACGTGTCTTAATTCTACTGAACAATATTAGTGAGAAATTAGGAGTCCGTTAGTGAGAGAGGTATATGTGTACCTATAATTGGACGGCAGGGGCTTATGCGGACGAAAAGTATAACGGAGGGCATATATGTACCATTTATTAAAGTTCGGGTGTAAATCTGTCCCTTGTCCCTATTTTTTTTTTCAAATTTCATCCCTTTTTTTTTTTATAAAAAATAACTCTATTTAAATTATATTTCATATTTTTATTTTAAAAAAGTATATCATTTGTAAAAATTACAAGTAAACACAATCTCTGATTTTAAAATTTTCATATACCGAAAAAGTGTTTTGTAATAGTATATAAATTATATAGGAGTCGCAATTGATTCTTGCAACATCAATTATCATCATCATTATTATAAAAAAAATCATCCTTTACTAGAAAGTAGCGTAATTGGTAGAATCAAACAAAAATCCTTTTCTATACAAGTTCTTAGCAACACTAGAAATTTGAAGAAAACAAAATCTCACTTAGATTGAACAATCATATTGCCATTTAGTAAATTGGAAGTTGGAGCCATATAGTAGTGTTGACATAGTACTAGTCTCAAAATTTTCCAGCAAAAACAAAGTTCAATTGTCAAATTGAAGAAGAAACAAAGAAGTTACAACATTTTATAAGGCATATATTTTGAATTCATTGTTGTCATCAGAGAGGGCTGAATCAGAGTATTCCATACACTTGCTAGCCATAGAGTTCTTTCTCAGGTTCTTCTTGTTCGATGACTCGATTCGATGCTTAATGACCCAATATAACATTACTCCGATTGTTGAAGCCATTATCGTTGCTCCAAGAGCTGTTACAATAACTGCCATCACCCAATAACGCGTGCCAACGACTACAAAAGATAGAGCCAAGTATGCAACTGATACAAACACACATGCTATCCACATTAGCTTGTTTATGATTGACATCAACTTCTTCTTTGCTTTGCTCTCTATAGCCACCACTGTTGTCTGGACTACCACAACTGCTAGTGAAATGAATAACGCGATTGAGTCAAAGACAAAGAACACGAGGAATCCAGGGTGGTTTGATATGTTTGCTTCTCCAATTACGTGGCCCTCTGGGAGGTTGTCCGGATCCATATAGTATTGCCCTGGCACTTGAAATATTCCTGCAAAGGCAACTGTGGCAATGAGTACAGCTACCACTGTGGTTGAGTTGATTGCGTTGTTAAGGCCTTCTCTGTGCATCTTGTGCAGCCGCTTGGCTATCCCTTGTATGCGTTTTCTAGTCTGTTTTGTGTGTTTTAACTGATCGTGAACCTCGTGCTTAATGTCACTAACAGTTTGCTTCAACTCTCTAGCTGGATTCGTTGCCTGTGGCTTTAGGACTCGGGCACTCTGAACCCCATATTCCTGCAGGATGGCCACGGTGTCAGCCTGTGACATTTTCTCAGCAGTGTCTAGAGCTGTCTCGTGTGATCTATTGATCACTTTCACGTCTGTTTCGTTCTGTGAGAGCAGCAATTTAACAACCTGCATAAGCTCAAAACAAGTCAGTTCTCCTCTGTGATCAATAATTCCTCTTATTTTATACTAGCAACAATTTGGATCATATATGAAGTAAGTTGTTCAAGTGCAAGGAAAACATCAATGACATGCTAATAACAGATGTAGACACGAAAAGAGTGTAAATTTTCGTCTCTAAGTGAAAGGCACGAAAAGAACAGCAACATTGTACAGCTTCCAGGTAAAAACTGTACCACTTGAGGCTGGAAAATATTGTACAGCTTTCATTTTCTGTCCCGGGCACATAGAGCAAATCTAGGATTCAGTGTCTCATATTTACATGTGTGATAAATGACATTTCCACAAACTCTGTGCAGACGTTTCTATTTCTTTCTCATATTATTTCTGTAAGTACTGTTTTCCCATCTAACATCAGCTACAGAAAGAAGTTTTAGATGAAATATACCTCAGCCCTGCCTTTACGAGATGCTATATGCAAAGGTGTGTTTCCCTTATTGTCGACCATGTTAACTAATGAAGGATCAGCGTTAGTGAGCTCCTCTACAACCTCGAGATTTTGTCCTTTGACAGCCATGTGAAGTGCGGTCTGTCCCTTATTATCCATCCGCGTTGCGATCCCTGGCTCCTTACTCAAAAGAGCCTTCAAAACCTGCAAATGTCCATTTCTTGCAGAAGAATGCAATGCTGTTTTCCCATTACTTTTAGCTATAGTGGCCAAACTGCTTTGTTCCTCCAAGAGATAATTCACCATCTCTATGTGCCCTTGGTTCGCTGCAGTATGCAAAGCTGTCGTATTTACTACATCAACAGTCATCGCGAGCTCGGGATGTGCTTCCATCAACACCTTCACCACATCTGCAACATTACCAAAAATGAACAAGCTAGTTCATAAAAAATTTCATAAAATAGACATCAGAACTGGTAAAGTTGCCTTCATGTGACCAGGAAGACACGGGTTCGAGCTACAAAAACAACATCTTGCAAAAATGCTGGTTAAGTTTGCATACAATAGACCATGGTAGTCCTGCCCTTCCATTAACCCCGCACATAGCTGAAGCTTAGTGCACCAGATTACCCTTTTTAGACATCAGAAAATGGAAAAGGCTAAATTGATGCTAGCTAGCTTAGTTCAACTAAACTCAGTATTTTCGCATGGAACAGAAAACCACTAAAATTTCAATTTTTGAAACCCAAAACTTCAAAAGTACAATGAATTTAGTGCTAAGAACGTTAAAGATTTAATCCATCAAGTTTAAATCTTAGATACGCCTCTGATGGAACATCGACAGCTTACCTAAATCTCCTTGTTTGGCAGCAATGTGCAGTGCATCAAATCCGTTCCTCGCTTTGATTCCAGCTGCAACGAGATCATAGTACATGATCATCTCCCTAACCACCTCATAGTAACCATATTCAGCTGCAACATACAAAGGTGTCTCTCCAGCTGAATTTTGCTGTATCAATAACTCTGCCAAATCTTCCTCATCCGTGTCCTCGATGGTATTTTTGATTGCAACAAGATTTCCAGCTCTAGCTGCCGAATGCAAGGCACTATCATCGCGTTTCCCTGTTAATTGTTTCGTCATCTTTTTCCGGGGTGTAGTTGGTTGAGCTGCTGGTGCCTCCATCTTATTAAAAGTTCCCAAATATTCCCAATATGCTAATCTTGAAACCAAAATCCTCTTTTTTTCCTTCCCTCAAAACACTTACATCAACAAATCATATTTTTCAACTCTAGTAAACTTTCAAGAAACAAACTTTATTATATAATCACATATTCCTGGATTCATCAAAAGCCAAAATCTTGAATTTCACTCACATTATCTATTCCTGGAAACAACAACAACAACAAAAAAATCATTAAAATATTTTTTTTCCACATGAAGAAAAGGCTTTCATTTTCAATCTTTAATCCTTAATTCATGAGTTCCAATACACTAGCTTGCCAGCAATAAACAAAAAATGATTTTTTTAACCGTGGTGTTAGGGCTAGCTTTCACGCACCTGACTAATTTCACGGGATACATGTCACCTCCCACCAGCAACTACAGGTAGCTGTTATGTCTATTGTCTTATTTTCATTCCTTAAGTGTATTACACCATCAAAGATTGCAAAATTAAGACAAAGAAAAAAAAGGGATTTTTTTTTACCTGGGCATGAACAAAACTTCCACCTTTTTGCAATTTTCTTGATATAATTTCAAGAACCCCACCAAAAGAAAGCTTTTTTATCATGAAAATTAAACAGGCTTTGTATATTGGTTTTGAGAAATAGAAGAAAAGCTTCTAAAAAGGGACATGCATTCTACAAAAAAAATAAATTAGAACCACCACCCTGAGTTCTTGAACAAAAAGAGGAAAAAAAAAAGAACCAAAAGAATGCAACTTTTTTTTTTTGAAGGTGGTGGTGATGATTTGAATATTGAGAATCACATTAAGAATATTAATGGTTTATTTTTATTATAATTATTACTATTTGTTTTTTAATAATTTGAGATGAAACTGAAAAAAAATTTGCTTCCTTGGCTGGTGAATATTTTCACTAACCATATTACCAGAAGGTCTACAAACCACACACATATATCTGTGCTGTAAATTTTTAGACTGATCACTCCAAATATAGAAAGACAGACGTCATGAAATATTTGAAAAAGGGCATGATTTTCAAAAATAAAAAATTATCTAAATGGTGTTTGGTTTGAAAGAAAAAATTGTTTTTTTTTCTCTTCATTTTTTCACCTTTTTTAACCTTGCCTTGCTCCCAATTTTATTTTATTTTATTTTAGCTTTCTTGGTGACTCGACCCACAATTTTAGGATTAGAGGTAAGAGGTGTTTACCATCCGAGCAACTTTCTCATGTTCCATTTTTTTTTCACCCTTTCTGAAACCAATGCCACCAAGATTCCAAATTTTGTAAAAACTGAAACTTCTTTCTTAATTGTTTGATGAATTATTTTTGGTTAAAACTTTTTTCAAATTACTGAAGCAAAAATAAAACGAACAAAAACTCTTGAATTGTTTTCTTCAAGTTATTGTTGTGATAACATATTGTATTTGGTCATCCCAACATGTCAATAGATAAACTTTTGACTTTTTTTTCCATATTATTTTAAAAAGTTCATATAGGTTTTGTAACTTGGTGATGTGATGCATTTGGCATGCCAAGGAAACCAGATATTGATTATGAAATTTGGATATAATTGACGTAATTTGCCTAGTGACAATTTGACTCTACTGCTTTTGCGAAATTGATTATTTTGGAGTAAGCCTTTTAGGCTAGGAATGTAATTCTAACATAACACACACAATTCGTTTAAAATCACAAAATTAAAAAGACATGACGATGTTCTTGACAACTCTTTGGTCCAGACGTTGGAAGTCGGTACATAAGCCTTGAGAACAAGTAAAAGAGAAACGGGCACTCGGGCAGTCAATATTCGAATAAATCAATCAATTCATAAAATGAAACTAATACAGCTCAATACATAGCAAAGAAGCAAAGACAAAATGTGTTTGCTTGTCATTCAATATGACAAAATTACATAATCTGTGTATGTTGGCTCATTTAGATTTCCATTGGAACTTTTCTTTTGATCAATGAGATTGCACATCAAGGACTGCGAGACAAACGTTGTATAAATAAGGCATACAAGAGATTAAGAGGCTACATTCCCTCTTTCAGCAAATGATGTGATTGAACATCAAAGACTCTGAGACAAACATGAATAAATCAGGCAGACGAGATTAAGAGGCTACAAAGTTCTCATTCAGCAAACGATGTGATTAGCTATCACTCATGCCTTGTACCATTAATTTGTAGAGTGCATAGCCTCCCTTGTGGCAGCCAGGCATTTTAGAAGCCATGTTCTCTAGATCACTCTGACAAAAAAGAAATACTAGGAAATTAAGTCATGGATAAGTAATATGAACTGGTGATGTCCGTAAATCAAAAACAAAACAATAGTAAAGTAGTCCAGCACATGAACAAAAGTTTTAAAATGCTCAAACTGAATCTTCGCATGACAAATATAATGCTAGCTTTAGCTGCTAAATGGCCCCAGATAGAACAGAAAGGGCATTCCTCTAAGGTTCATTTTATGCAATTTCATGCTCAGAAGGGTAGAGGATTATTTGGCTAGAAGGATCTCATTCACTTTAAGGGTTTCAGTGATGCTTAGAATAAGAAGACACCAGGATCAAGCATTGTGAAGCTGTAAGGTAGAACCAAAGGATAGATTTGCAATTACCACTTTATATTACTCTTACTATCTTTCAACAGCTAGTGTTTTTATATAGTTATGCCATGCAACTCAAACATTTATAACACTGACTCAGAAATAAAATCCATGTTACAAATAATGTATTTCTATTCTAGAGAAACTAAAAATAGCAAATCACAACAAAATTGGGATGAATCAGACATTTTGTGAATATACTATATATGAGTGACAGGAGTTCTATATGACTGCAAAGATGACACTGGTGCTAAAAGTTTTCAGAAGGAATCTGGAAGGCTCCAAATTTAACTACAAGCTCCAATTGGCTCCAACTGCCTTTCCGGAACACTCACATGCCTAGATGCTCCTCCCCCTTCCGCATGAGATTTCCGCTAGGTTAAGCTCCATGGAGCTCAACAAAAGTGGTTCCATACATAAGTTAAGGAAAAATTAAGAGATAGGACTAGTTACGGGAATTAATTTAACAATTTGTAAAACTAACCATTGAAACAGCATAAAGCTGAGTTGACTCGAAGCCATCCTGTGCACTAAAATACAGTTGTTGAATTTCATCTGACTGAAGATTGCATTTGATGAAGAAAAAAGCAGTTGGCCTAACATTCAATACTCTTCGGGATATACCAATAAAGATGGGGCTGGACTGAGTATAACATCAAAGATAAAGAATAAAGAACAAGAGTTAGATGGCTTTCTACAAAATATGAATCCTAATATGATGCAATCTTATCAATAGGGAACAACAATCTGAGTGTGCACGTAAAAACAACCCCCCTCAAGAATTGCAGAGAGCCATATTCATAAATAATTTACCAGTCTCCAACTGATCATATTATGAATGCAACTTTATTTTGCAGCTGACAATCAATGTAGCCTACATATTATGTTATACTACATTTGTAAAAGATAACCTTTAGATGGCATATTAACCCCCAAAACACACAAAAAGAAATACATGTTGTAATGCTCAAATGATATCCTCCTTAGCTAATTAAGTTTGTCAAATATCAAAGTTCCCTAAATAATTTCCATCACGGATGAAAAGACCATATTTATAATGTGACAGTAAATTGATTGATGAAAGTTTTGAGGTATATCGTACTGACAAATAAAGTGAGAAATCATAACTATGTGTTACTCGAAATACATGATCAGATAAAGATTTGTATATGACAAATTGACAACACCACCAACATTATAATTCTCAAGATCCGACGTGATTGTGCTATTTTGGTATAATAACCCAGAATGATATACAGGCTGAGGCCTGATAAGACACTACAAACTAGACCCATTTCACTAGTCTGCCACCCAAAATTTCTAAGCATTAGGAATTACATGCTTATACAGACAGAGCAGTGAGAAGTGGAAAGTTTAAAAAAGAGTTGATAATAAACTTAATCATCATCCTCACAAATTGCAGACCAAGAAAAAGTCAAATACCCCCCCCCCCCGGTCCCCGCAAAAACAAAATAAAAGAAGAAAAGGAAGCAAATAAATAATAGAGAAGAGAGAAAATAAGAGAAAAGAAATGGTTGGAAGTATCACTATTAACAAAAGAAGCAGCCTTTCTCCCAATTAGTGTTTTTACTTCCTATAACAAATTGGAAAGGTCATACATGAAAGAAAGAAAGAAAGAAAGATGGCGATTAGAGTAACAAAAAACCACCACTTACGAGGGAATCTGCAGGAGTTCCAATTTCTTCAACCACTTCACGGACAATGCTGTCAAACATTTCCTGAGAAACTTTTCTGTTAATCATGCGACATTGATTCAGCACTTGGAAGCCTTCATGGGAGATTATTCCGACTTCTTGGGGCTGTTAAAAGCATAAAATATAACCATGCCATGCATTGCTTATTACCTGATATATTTGGGTCATTGTAAACAAAGAATCCACAGCTTAATCTTGGTATAAAACAAGAGTGATTTGCATGAAAGCATTCACACATTCAAAATCTCTTAGGTGATAATCTAATTAAATAACCCTATACCACAATAGTTTGCTGATTTCTTAAAAGCAGGTGAAGTTAAGGAAATACAGATGACAAGTTACCCAACTTAAAATCACTTTTCAGTTAAAAGGTCTGTCCAGATGTTATTTTCAACATAAAATTGTTAAGAGTAGCTTGTTGGGTTGCAACCATTTTTGCCTCTCCCATTTGGAATTGCAAAAGCTTATATTTATCAGAAATTCATTAACAATCAAAGTTGTCCTTACTACATGAAGTGAGATACCTCTGGATGGCCTCCAGGAAAAACAAAATATCCAGGGAACTCTCCAACTTTATTACTTCTCTGAAGCACAAGTATTCTTCTGTCAGAAGTCTCCACAACTGCACCATTACCCAGAGGACTTGATGTGTGCTGACACTGTATACAATCATCTGCAGAAAACCAATTAAATCTCTTAATACAAATGAAAAATAGGTTTTCGACCTGGAATATCAACTAGAATCATATTCATCCCTTTTCAAATACTTGAAGTGCCGGTTCTCTGATGCCATTTTGCATCACATAAGAAATTGCATCCTTTTTAGAATTCTTAAGGCGTCAAATTAGCTGCAGATTGTATGTTGGAATGTTTAAAAGAGAATAGAAGAGGAACGCAAAAGAAATAAGAAAAAGGTTGTGGTAGTATTGCAGTTCATATATGATGCATGCACAGTTGCACACCAAGCCGCGCTAAGGGGATTCAAGAGCTTTGCATCAAAGTCGCTACTTCAGAAACTTGGAAAGAGCTTGGAATGAAGGTCTGAAGCTCAAAAACCTGCTAAAATGGAAGGACAAGACTCCACTTCAAGGAATATTTGGAGCAGGGAGAAGGGATCGCTTGCGATATGAGATTCTAAGCTTGATGTGACTGCACTTCGAGTCACATTCACCCTAAAACTTGAAGGCTCACTTTTTGGAGTTGCATAGATGGATGCGACCGCAAGAGGGAGGTGCAACGCTGCAAGCTACGCCGCATACTACATGGGAAGCCTGTTTGGGCTGTTTATGTAAATATTTAAGTGCCACTTTTGGGCATTTATGTAATAGCTAGACTGGACTATAAATACAGGAGAATAGCTCATTTAGACTTAGATTATTTTGAGATTATAAGAATTGGTAGAGTGAAACTCTTGTGAGAGTGGGCCTATGGCCTATGTTGCTAAACAATGTTTGGGATTGCTTGCTTGAAGATTTCATTGCCTCTTGTGGGTTATCTTAGGCAGATTGCTTGCTTGAGGAATTAATTGCCTCTTGAGGGTTATCTTAGGTAGATTTGGTGCTTGTTGCTGGATTCTTAATTGTAGGTTTTGGTATTCATATAACCATTGTTGTTGATTAGTTCCTTACTTGTGTCTATCTTCTATCCTTTATTTCTTGTTCTTAGAATTTAGGGTCTCTTTCTATTTCCGCATTATCGATATTATGTCAATATAGCAGTTATGTTGGAGATATACAAGGTACAAGTACAATTATGTAAGAAGGAAGGCAGACAACCAATTGTATATCATTGGAAGCTTACCTTCAGATGGAACAAGAAATCTTTCCCACATAGGACTTAAATTTGTTCCGACGAATGTCCTGATGAGAAAATTTTTTCAAATGTTAGAAGATCATTTTATTCTCTATTTTTGCTCTTCCTCTTTACGGGTAGATGCATGGATACAAGTAAAGTCTAGACAGCACATGGCAGACATTTACAAGTTCTCGTTTTTCACCCCAAGATTTTAACAACACAAATAAAGAACATAAACAGTGGTATGGAAGATGCCTCATATAGCTATTGATGAGCAAATATACAATTGAAATCAGGGAAGATGACAAATTAAAGGAGGATTGATATGTATGAAAACAAATTGGCAAAACTTCAGAAAGTAAACCTAGATTTTCAAGACAGGGAGCATACACATCAAAGATCTAATTCTCCATTTTACAGTAGACAGCATCCCTCGCAAAAACTAGTGCCTAAACAGCATAAAGAAGAATTAGTAAAATAGAAAATCTTGAAGTTTCCAGAACTACGCTGAAAGTTAAGCAGATACCTTCTGGTAAGAAAAAAAGTTCTGATTCGGAAGTCCAGAGTGTTAATAATTTGTTGTCACCACTATCAATATCTTCATTCTGAAATACCTATTTTTTAAACACCGGTGATTTCAGCAATACTAACTGCAGACATCAACCAGAACTGTGGAAAGCCTAGCAAAATTGGCTGGGGAGGGTTCAATGTGCTGACTGGTGTAATTAATAGATTTCCTTGTTGACTCCCAACTACAAGAGATAGGGTATTCTAAAGAACAAATCACATTGAATGATTCATGGTTCAGACGTTCTGGAGATAAGATTGGGACAACAAATTAGCTAGTCCAAATTGCACTGGGCAGAGTAAATCATTATAGTTTTCCATCACATGCACATCAAATGGAAAAACACATACTTAAATGAAATGATAATGGAAGGAAGGAAAGAAGGAGAAAGATAGAGAAGAACCTATAATCTGTCAGACCAAGATGAAGGGAAACGTGAGGTTGTTGCTTGGGATCATTCTCTACATTGAAGTTGTACCCACCATACTGTAAAATCAGTATATAGAAGAAAAACTTGAGAGGAATAAATCAAGGATATGCAGCTTATTGGGTGAATCTGATAAACGAGAAATGACCAGGTATACTCTCTTATAAGTGAGTAGCCACTGTGGTCATAAAAGTGAGTGACAAACACTAACTGTCCAAATTCTAGATTGAACAGCTATTAGTCAAACACTCTGTTATTCAGAATTAAAAGTAGAAAAGATGCAATGGCAAAAGAGTACAGCATACCCTGAACTTTGTTCCATTGTAAAGTGATGAACTTTGTTGAACTCTTGCATCCCATATCTAACAAACCTTACACCAATCAAAAGATTCAGAACAAATTTGGTATTGATAGAAGTGATAATTACAGCTTTTGATCGTACAGACTATTGTGGAGAAAACTAGATTTTGATATTTGGGCTTTCTATCACGTATGATTCCTGCAATCAGCAAAAGTTAGTGTCATTGGTGAAGTATGCTTTCTGTTTCTTCTTGCATGAAACCATAACTATTCGGTAGTCAAACATTTTTTCTTGACTAGGGACTTTTTCAAATGTTCCCTGCACATCTTTTGTTAAAAGACTGATCTATAGTACTTCACGTCTAACTTTAACTCGAAAAAGACAAGGAATCACTGTCCAATTTCATATTGACAATTAGCATTAACCTCACACTCCTTCGTCCTGTTATTCCTTCTTTTTGGAACAAAATAAGCAGCATTAATTGATGAGTACAGACCAGCTGAGTAGAGCATGTAGATTACACATGGTAAAGAAGCTAGCAAATTTTCTTTTGTACTTTTCACACTAACAATAGACATGTTAATGTCTTGCACCTTCGAATCCCCTCATTCCTTCGTTTTGCAACAAAATATGTAGTTTTAACTTTTAACTGATGAATATAAGATAGGATACTTGGTAAAAGTTAACAATAGTGAAAATGCAAGTCAGATGAATGCAGAAACACGAAAAGATATGGTAAAAGTAAGAGAATCGTAACACAACCTCAGAAATGGACTTCTCCAAAGTATGATCGGGATGGGGAATCCTATCGTATGCTTCATTGAAAACAACTGACACCTTATACCAAATGAACAAATTCAGATCACAAAAAATGAGCATACAGAAAGAAAGAAAAAAACAGACATCAGTAAGGTAAAGTAACCTGTGAAGGAGAGAAACCAGAAGGACATGAGAAGAGCAGCTTGAATTCGTGACCTCCATTGCAGCTGAGTTTCTCCTCCATTTGTTTTCTCCGATCGAACACACAGAGACGCTCGATTGATCAAAGTACACTGAAATTGTAGGAGAAGATGAGTTAATGGGCCTGAGCCGGGTGTAGTTCGAGTTTTACGGGCCGAAGTGCACAAATAACTGTTTTTGGATTCTTATTTAAATAATAGCCAAAATTAATGAAGTTTTAAAGTTTAGCCACTTCAAAATCAAGTGAACGTTCGTGTAGTTTCTAGCACTTAGAATTGTTCACCAATTTGAGCTCAGTACAAAAATTATGATCATTTTACTGAAAGATGATATGCTATTCACGCTCGAGTATTAATTTAATACATCATACATGTTAAGAATCTTGATTTATGTAGCACTCTAATAATGTCGATAGAGCCTCGAACGATCAAATAGAGATCGTCCTTGACTATTTAAGAACATAAATGTCAGAATTCTTAGTTTATAGTTTTAAAGTCATGCATATCATATTACTTTCTATATGTCTAATTATATATCGTTCTGGGACCTACCGTTGGTTTATGTCAACGCCAGATGTACAAGTTCAAACATGTAAAATATTTTTAGATCAAAGTTTTTTGAGTTATTTAAAAAGATTTTTTTAAATTTTAAAAAAAAAAAAAACAATTTGAATGACATGATATAGTAGGAAAAAAAAAATTATTAGGATGTTACATCAACTCGTTCAGAAATTGGATTGTCACATCAGTAGTTAATGCTTTACGTTATATGCATTTTTTAATGATGCTCTTCCTAGTGACGTTGACTAAATATAGCTAATTTATTCAATTTATTTATAATTGTATTGGTTGAGCTTACAATAATTTAAATTAGATCAATTTCACATTCAAGCTTTAACCTATATATAAATAAAATTTTAAAAATTAAGCCGAAATTAATCTTTAAAGAGTCTTTATTTGCATTGTTGCAATGTATTTTTCATATTAAATATATAAATTACTATCTACTTTATATCTTTTAGAATTTATCTATCACAATTTTAAATTAAAATTTTGCTTTTCTGAAATTAAAATAACCAAAAGAAATGAAAATGTATTTTTTCCTCATATAATATATGTTAAGTGAGTTATCTTAAATACATGTTTATTTGGTTGGTAATATTTGGTGATTTTCCACTTTGAAATCAAAAACTTATATTTTTATTATTATTTTTTTGAGTTGGAATTCAAATTATGATTATAAAAGATAACTATAAATATGTTAATATGCTTGAAATTAAATAGGTCAAATTAGACGGATCATGATCAATCAAATTTTTAGTCAATTTGAATCAAAAATAAATTTGGATGAGTCATAACCTTAGTCCAACTTATAACTTCAACTTGGCTTGAAACTTTAATGATCTTTGGACTCAAGTGGTTGGAAATAAGTATGTCAAAATTAAAGTGAATTGAATTGACAATCTAACCAGTATAGTATATCCTATTTCTAGAAAAGTAATATGAAATTTGAAAACCTAAATGTGTTTTTACTTAATGAGGGTCAAATGGAATTGAGTGACAAAAAATTTCATAAATTTTTGACTTGATTAATGCTGGTGTGGTAATGGATCTTTTATTGACAAAGTTACTATCGATATTAAATGAAAAAGTAACTAACGTCTTAGTAAATGGAGAATGAGACTTCACAATCTTAGCTTGTTACAATGAAATTTGAATCATCTAGAATACCCCCACCCCGGTCCCTTTCTTTAACTTTTTTAACTTAGCTAAATCGTCTTTGAATGATATTAATAACGGATTTTGTTGTTAAGCTGTCGAATTCGTCTGTTACTAATTCATATTTCTTCGATAGTATTTCACAAGTACATGAGAATCTACCTGGAAAGATACAAATCGATAAAAATGTGTTTTTTCTAACAATTTAATGTTTTAAATTATTTGTGAGGCTAATATGCTATGAATTTGTACATCCTTCAAAATAACAGAACTCCCATCTTACGATATGTCAAATAGATCGAAATCAATAACTTAATAGCCTTCAATCATATTTTATGATGATCCATGCCTTGCTTGTGTTATAATAAGAATGTCGTATGCAAATTAAATAAATAATCTTCTGACAAGAATAAATGAGCAAAATCCCGATACAACAACTTGCTGGAGATTGTGCTTTGCTACTTGCTCAACAATATTATTATAATTCATTCCATGTCTACTTGGAAAAGGTGGCCTACATCTAGCAGAAGAAAGTACAAGGAACTACTAATAACTACAAGGGTGTCACGACCTAACATGGACGTGATGCACTCATCTTATCCCAAAGAGACAAGTCAACCTAAAACTCAACCACTATAATAACATGCAGAAATTTTTATAATAAACTCAAAAATACTCCAAAATCTGGTTGTCACGTGTACAGGTCTCTAGAGTATTACAATTGATTCAAAAGAAAAATATAAGTCTCAAATGACATTGTTTCTAGAATAGAACAAGATCATAAATAGGAGTAAGAAGGTCCGCTGAAATGACAAGCAGTTACCTCACAATCCGCTATAAGAAGCCTCAGACAAAGAGAAGAGAAAATGTCACAAAGGTCCGGGCTAGTAACCTACAAAAATGTAGAAGCAAGGAGTGAGTACCAAACCACACGGTAATCAGAAAGTAAACCTCTAAACACAAGCTAAGTGGATGGAGTACGAGTACTTCTTACACCCCAAACCTCCACAACTACAACCTGCATAAAATCAGCCCAACCTAACAGTTCACAGTTTACAAAGCACCCATCTTAACAACAATCACTTTAACAAATTACATATTCTCCACAACAAACTCAATATTCATCAATCACAACTTCCAAAAAAAAAAAAAAAAAACACTCACAAATATCAATAACATAGAAGATCAAGTTCATCAATAGAGGTAGTCAAATATCAAGTACTTTACAACCACCAATAAAACACATAATCATCAAGAATGAAGGATGTCATGGGATGCAATGCAATATAACACCATGAAATGATATGCCTCAGAATTCCAAGTACTCTCTCAATACATGATACTCCTCAAAAATACATCGAGAGTTCATGACCCATGGGGGACTCGGGAGGTCCATATACCGACACGGTCTCCACGTGTCTGTGCGGACAATCTCAACGCACTATCATAAAATCAAACAATTTTCGCATGGACGGTCTCCACGTGCCCAAAATATAATCTTAACATCTCACCATCCCCAGCACGGACGATCTCCACGTGCCCAACTTATGCTCAATCTCATGTCAATGCATGTGCACAAGATAATCTCAAAAAAAGGAATGATGCATCTTAATCAAATATCAATATGATATGTAATCACCTCAGCTATCAACAATATACTGGTTCAATAGAAAACACAATCACACATAATAAATCAAGTCAATAATATATCAGCTAATGCCCATATGCCTTGGCATTCTTGAATTACAATCCGCATTCTATAGTAATAAACTTTCCCTTTATAACACCGGTACTCATATCAATGCCAGTCACAAACAATTCTCAACACATCACACACAAACAAGTAATCACATTGTCTTTTATTACCCCTTTTTCATCATTAGAATTAATCAATGTGGACAAGTTAACCCATCACCAAGTCTCATTACCCCCAAACACATATTACAAGGAAATACACGAATTCCATACACTTAACAAGAGTTTAGAAATACACTTGCCTCAATCAATCAAGAATACACTCTGAAACTTGAGTCTTCCCCTTTCGTTGAACTTCCAACTCAAAGCAATCTATTCAAATAAATGATACAAAATAAGATTTCAAAACTAACAACACTCATATTACTATGTGTTTAGCTTTGACCCAAAAATTCACCCAAATTTATAATCAAGTACCAATATTATTAAAACTTGATTTATGAGTTAAAAGAACCCTAAAATTAGTGACGAACCCATAGCTTAAGTCGCTAACCGAAACCACCAGTCATCCGTATTCCAAACATTATCCCATAATTATTAATCAATACCCCAATCACAACTTATTCTAGAATTATCAAAATTTACAACCCATAAATAGATTTATTGTTTAGATTTTAAGAGCCAAAATGGCAACCACTAATTATCGTTCTATATATAACCAAATAGATATATAATATTATTATATATTTATATATAGGTGCAATAGTTAATGAAAGGATAATAAAGCAATTAATGTAGGCAGAATCTGAAAGCATCAGTTGAATTTTCCTTACGTGAAGCAGTTTGCCCTCTGTTGATCCGTGTTCACGCCGCACGCAGGTTAATTTTCTGCTCCTCCTTTTTTTATTTTCTAAATTAACTATGTATTAACAATAATCATTTCCTACTAACCTATTTTAATATTTCAGGCTTGGCCCATTATTTTTAACAATAAACAAATTACCCACAAATTAATTAACTATAGTTAAATGACTATTTAAAATTATCAAAAATGACCTTTCGAGTCTGGGTCATTACAAAGGGTCTGCCCAAGTGGTGAGCATAGCCATAAAAGCAAAAACTCAAAACATCAAACTAAATTTCAAAGAATAGGACTAAGGCACACAACTTGGATGTTTTTTTCCTTATTATATTCGCATGTAGTACAATCTGTAAACCTTTAATAAATGATGATAAGATACATAACACTCAACTATAACCGGGATGGTACAACAACTTTTATTGCTGCTGTGATACTGTTGGGATTAGTTTGGACATTGCAGTTTTGTTTGTCATGTGCATCTTAAATTGTCTTAGTTGGACATATACCCAAGTCATGATACAAAATAAATGTCTTAAGAGGAAGTAGGGTAGAAATGAGTGAGTCAATATACATATATAGTGTGAGGGATCAATGGGTTGGGGCAGAGGCGAACCTAGAATTTGAAAACTTTGAGTGCACTAATATTACCTTAGATTAAACATGAGTTCTAAGATAAACTTAAAATAAAAACAAACACTTAAGCTAGATTCAAACTCAGATCTTATGGTGGATCCTCTAGCTTGTACCAGCAACACAATGACACTCTTACGCTTTTTATCACTGTTATTATTTTCTAATTTCTGTCAGTTTCTCAAGATATATATATATCTATATATATATATATATATATATATATATATATATATATATATATATATATACACACATAATTTTTTCTGAAATTAACAGGTGCATGTGCACCCCACCTAGAGGAATGGATCCGCCTCTGGTTGGGGGATGGATTTGCGGTCTTAGTATTTTTCCTTCAACACTTTAAGTAATAAAAATGCAGACAAAAATATCCCTAATATCAAAGCAAAGAAATCACAAGCAAAGAAAATTCACAAGACAAAAAAGATTCATTGAACACAAATTATGTCCTATAAAGCATAAGTTCAATTTTAGAATATTACACTTAAAAAAGTTCATACACTGAACTTATACCTTATAAGACATATATAATCCATGACTTGCCTCTCTTTTTTTCCGCCTTAGACATATTTTGGATCTAACGGCATAAATTTGTTGTAAATTTGAACGTATCAGTTTTAGAACATTATACATTACTTAAGCCTATTTGGCATAACTTATGTCTTGGAGCATATATATATATATATATATATATATATAAAAGTTCAGTAGTATGAATGTGTGTTTATAGGCATAACATGTGCCAAACAATTTATATTTTAATATTAAGGATAAATGTTTGCCTTGCGAATTAAATAGAACTGAACTTATCCTCTAGGGAATCTCTCAAAGTGTGTACAGAGAAAAATATTTTTTTTATTTTGTTCGATTTGCTAATATATTTGAAAACACTTTCTTTAGAAAATTTTTTTTCTTTTTTTTTAATCCCTTTCATCTCTTCCCCTTAATCTTTATTTCTAACAACTTCATCTTAAGCCACACCCCGGATATAATTATGGCAACAAATTTGTCCTTTCATTTAACGGACTATCAAGGCCAACCATCCTAGGAATTTACAGGCTAATCCATAGTTATCGTCAAGAAATTAAGAGGCTAACCATATACTAAGGATAATCATTTTTTCATATTTACAGTGATTTACATAATATTAAATATAACAAGCAGATAATAACAATAATAAAAGATAACATATTTTTTAGGGGATTTCGGGAAACTAACAACATAAGACTTACATGATAAATAGAGAGAGGTTTCCCTTTCGGAAACCCCTGAAGAACTTTGAAAACCTTAAAGACTTAAAAATCAAACACACTTATTTTATTACACAAACTTTATTTTACAATAGAGGATTTTGGACAGAGGATGAAGAACATGAAGAAGGTTGGAAGTAGGTGGAAAGGATTGCTTAGGTTGCTCTCTTTCGCTCTTGGTTTTTTCTTGCTCTGTTTTCTACTTACATCTTCCACTCTTATATAGACAAAGGAAAAATAAACGAACGGTTGTAAACACTCTACTTGGCCTCCATTATTGTGTTAGGGTTTTGCCCTGATTTTCTTACCATAATTTTAGAATTATTTTTCCTTAAAGAAAAGACAAAACATTATCATAAATGTTTTTACTTTTCCTGAAAGGAAAATATAATATTCTTTCATATTTGGTTTATTCTTTCCTTCTAGGAAAAGAGTTTTAGATTAGCTGGTCCTCTTCTAATAAGAAAAGGTTTTAGGACTATAAATATAGGTTTGTTTCTTCTAACACAAGAACAAGAATCCACGATGTAGTCGTTTAAGAGTATTGCTTATGGGGAGATTTTCTCTCTACAATTTTTATGTTTTTATTAGTTTTTAATTATGTAGACCAATTGGTCATATCATATAATAATATTATTTCTTTTAGTATAGTTTTATGTGTCGTCTAATTTATCAACCATATGATTTGCAAATTGTAAGCTTCCGCATGACGCCCTAATCCACCTTCATAACCCAACATATTGATGGGCGACACAACCTGATAAGATGCCATTAATAATGCATATCGGGTGCTTATTGGGCCCCATCGTCACATGCATCATAAATGTCATCTTTTAGATTTTTTTACAGACGCGTGTGTCAACAGTTTTTTCCTCTTTTGGAGGATAGTGATAAAGTGACAACATTCATTTATTATTACAAGACATTAGTGGGCATCCCCACCTCAAAAACTCCTAATAATTTATTATTTGATCCAACTCTTGCCACGTTGCATCTTATCTTATCATCTTGTCTTCTTTGTCTTTGCATCTTGTCTTCTTGAAGGATTAAGTGTCTAGATTATGTAAGGCTATAGTATCGAAATTCATGCTCGAATCATCTTCTTTATAAGGATCTTGTGTGTCCTGATTATTATTGTCATCTGAACTTTCATGACTTGCCTCTCTTTTTTTCCGCCTTAGACATATTTTGGATCTAACGGCATAAATTTTTTGTAAATTTGAACGTATCAGTTTTAGAACATTATACATTACTTAAGCCTATTTGGCATAGCTTATGTCTTGGAGAATATATATATATATAAGTTCCGTAGTATGAATGTGTGTTTATAGTCATAACATGTGCCAAACAATTTATATTTTAATATTAAGGATAAATGTTTGCCTTACGAATTAAATAGAACTGAACTTATCCTCTAGGGAAAATATTCTCTAAAAATATTTTCCTACCGAAATTAAAGTCATAGTTAAAGATATTTTGGACAACATTTTTTTATAAAATGAATATTATAGGCAAAGATTAAAGACCATCCGAAATTGCATACAACTTAGGGAATCTCTCAAAGCGTGTACAGAGAAAAATATTTTTTTTATATTGTTCGATTTGCTAATATATTTGAAAAGCACTTTCTTTAGAAAAACTATTTTTTCTGAAATAAGGAAAATAGCTTTTCTGGTAAAAATAGGAAAAACAAAGTTCCACATTGACTGTGTCCTCTAACACACCTCATTACCTCAACCCCTAGACGTCATCCCCACCAACTGGGCTCACAATACGAAAAAAGGGTCAGAACCGAACTCAAAAGAGGTAATTGGCCCCGACAACTTCTAAGGTTGTTTTTTGCGATAACTATTTTATAAAATTGACCTTCAAAAGTCGGTATTTTTCATATATTTTTTTTTAAAGAAACCAATATTTAACAATTTTTGTTTTACAAAAAGACATCTCATGAAGTCGGTATTTTTCAATTTTTTTTTCCTTTTCAAAAAACTGACCTTCAAAGGTCGCTATTCTGATCAAAACTTTACTCACATCCGATTTGAGGTCGATTTTTGCCGCTAACCAATCTCCTTGGGTCAAGTTTTGACTTTTGTTTTAGTAGTACCACGTTCCTATACTGTCTAGATCATATTGAATTAGTTTTTACTTATGTATCAAACATAAAAATAAATAAAAAAATCTACTTATTTTTCTGATAAATGTTTTTTAAGAAAATGAAAAAAAATCGAAAAAAACATTAAACATCACTTAATAATAATATCTTTGAGCTGACTTAAACCAACAATAATATATCTAACCAATAAGAAAAAAGAAGAGAAATGATAAAATACTAAGAACAATAGTATGATATTGTTCTTTTTCAAGCAAGAAACAAGACAATTTTTTTTTTCTTTACAAAAAACAGAATTCAAGAAATAACATAATCATCTGGAATAGTGAAGGTGTCTGGATCTTCATCATGTAGCCATCCAAATTTCTCCAAGAAAGGATTAACCAAAGTATTTGGTGGATAATTATCAATACAATCTTTCCACACATTTCCATCATCCAAATCTCTTAACACTTCCCACAAACAACTATTACACTTAAATCCTGCTCCAAAGCTAATCATAAGCATTTTATCACCTTTTTTTAACCTTTTTTTAGCCTCCATGTACCCTAACACGTACCAAAGGCTACTTGCTGAAGTGTTACCAAATCTATGTAATGTCATTCTTGCTGGCTCTAAATCATACTCACTTAAGTTCAAATTTGCACCAACCCCATCAATTACTGCTTTTCCTCCAGTATGTAGACAAATATGATCTACACCTGTTTTGAAATTGATCATTGGCTTAGGTCCTCCTTTTGTTGAGCTCCAATTCATTTTTTTCATAAATATCGCGATTGTATATCTAAGTAGCTCCCTTATAGGAAGGATCAAGGGTGCAATTTGTTTCAAATTATCGACTAGTGCAAGTGACGCGGCCTTTGGTAGTGTTTTATCAAGGTGGAACCCTGTGTTACCTTGATTATCCTCCCTTTGTGCACAACTATGATAAGACTCATCTTTTGCACCATGATGTACCCTAACTAGTTGCTTCAATTTGAACATGGCTTTGTTTTTTAAAGACAATTTGTTTGTCAATAAAATGGCGCAACCTCCTGACCTAAACAAACAATTAGAAAGAATCATAGATCTATCATTCCCCGAGTACCAATTTGGACTCAAGGACTCTGATGTCACCACAAGTGCAACCTTGTTCTTCTCATTCTTGAAGATATTTTCGACGATATTTAGTGATATGAGGCTAGCACTACACCCCATCCCGGTGAGGTTATACACCTTGATGTCTTCCCTCAACTTATAGTAATTGATTATTCGTGCAGCCATAGATGGCATAGTAGCTAACATTGATATATTCACCACGATGACATCAATTTCACTAGGGGAAATTTTATTTCTCTTTAAGAGCTTGTCAATGCTATCATGGAAAAACTCTTCCATCTCCAAGATACCATCTCCGTAAGTAGGACATGCTTCGCGGCCATGAAACACCATTCTTGGTGCATATGTTTGTTCACCAATGCCTGAGCTAACGGCAGCTTTCAAGAGGAACTTAAACTCATTTAGGCCAAGGTGTTTGTTCCTCATAATTATTTCCCCTGAAAATTTTGTGCTAAGCATTCGATCATCGGTTGGCTTGTAACATTCATAGTCCAAAATGTAACAATTTTGGTGTCTTTTTTGATCGATAATCTTCCATATCAAATAGATTATGTATAATAAAGGAAGACCATAGAACAAATTGGAAATGAGATCCATGAGAAATAACAAAGGTGGAACAAATTGCAAACACTTCTAGTGTTTTTTTTTTTTTTTTTGGTTGATGAGAAATCTAATTCAAAGTCTAAGTATAAATAGGAGGATTCAAGTTGCACATGCATGTGACTACCTTGTGATGTGAGCTCCATTAATTCCTATCGAGATGTTATGATACGGATAAAGAGTACTCGTATTTTATTAGGGCCAAGCAAGGACTAAATGTTCCCGAGAGGTTATGATAATGATAAAGAGTACTCCTATTTTCTTGGGGTCAAGCAAATATTAAATGTCATTGTAGCATATGATATTGTCTTCTGCCAAGTCCCACCAGGCACCAACTTATCGGTGCGTGAAGATTACAATCTTTGTTAAATATTCATATTTTATACACACATTAAGTATGTGAAAAAGAAAGATTAACTTCTATCAACTTTCTAGATTAACAAAAACATCCCCTAAAATCACAACTCTCTCCGTTTCATATTTATATGATATTTTTATTTTGTGTTGAGTAGAACCCTTAATATGTACTAAAGTTATTTAATTTAGTGTAGCTTAACTTATGGATTTGGCGATTTTTAGGAAGAAAATATGTGGGATTATTTGTCACTCTAACTGTGATTACAACTTTATTTTAGTTAATTAAATTTAAACCATTGATTCCGAGATGGAACATGTATCTTTTATCGAAGTAATTAACAACTTGAAAACATAAGACAAGAGAAAACTAAAAACATATATATATATATATATATATATATATATAGATTATAAGATTCAAAAAATTTCTTTACTTTTTAAAATTTTGTATCAAGTCACAATTGATCAAACAATTTAAACGGATGAAGTACTATTTACAGAAAACATAAATCTTTTCACTAAAAAAAAGAAATAACTTTGCATGTCAAAAATATTTTAAAATACAATACATCTTAAAAAAATCAAGAATACACTTTAAATTTTAAAAAATAAAATAATAAAAGTTTACGGCCTCTGATTTATTTTTCACTATAGGCCATTGATGAGCTTGAGCTGCTCGATTTTTGCTCTGCACCATTAAACCCTTCTTAAAAGTATTGTGACTTTTTTTTTTCTTTTACTTTTACTTTGCAGTGTCTGAAGAAACTCTCAAGAAAATTAAAGAGAGAAAACAATATTCAAAATGTATTTTTTGCATATTAACTAATAATAAATACAAAACTATAAGTGTAATGGTATATTCCATTATATTGGGCTAAAAATTAGGAGATGAAAAAAAAAAAATTATGATAAAAGAGTGGAAGAAAGAGGAAATGGGTAGCCACAATCGCCGTGATACATACATGAGATATATTTAATTCTATATATATGTTAATTATTATTTGGATATGATTGATAATAATCCGATATTTCTATTACTACTAGATAAGTATTAAGGGGTCGTTTGGTTTGAATATGAGTAATGATGAGATAAGTTATGTTGGGATTAGTTATGATGGGATAAGTTGTCCTGAGATTATTTCTTATTGAGTTTTTGGTTTGTTATATTCAAAATAATATATATTGATAAATTTTAAGAACAAGTTGTTTGTTTACAAAATTACCCTTCACTTTATTTAAACTTTTTAAATTCTTCTTTGTCAGCTTTGGTTATTCATTTTTTAAAATAAAAATTTTATTTTATTTAACTTAAATATTTTTGTTTATGTATTCTCATGATAAGTACCATGTGTATTTAAAAATATAACTTTTTTCTTATTTAGATTAAAAATAGAACTTCCCTCTTAAGTTTATTAAAGAGAAGAAAATTTATGAGAAATCAAAATAAAATAAACATAAGAATTAGTCAAATAAATTCATAAATAAAAATTATATTTATATAGTATAATTTTTTAATAGAAAAATATGTATAATTATCATAAAAATAAGGAGTAGTAAATATTATTGTACATGATATTAAAAAAATATAAATATACACAAATGTGAAAAATTATTTATAAAAAGGATTTAAAGGGACATATTTGTCATTTACCTATTTTATTCCGGGATTAGTTATCCCAGGATTACTATACCACCCATGGGGAGGGATAACTTATCCCGGTACTAATTATTAATCCCAGGATAAGTTATCCCAGACTTGCCAACCAAACAACATAATTTTTTTTTTATCTCATCACTATTTTTTTATCCCATCACTATTATTTTTAATCCCTCACATCAAACGAGCCGTAAGATAATTTTAGTCTTGAAGTAAATTTCCCTGTATTGAACTTACAAATGGGTTAACTAATTTTTGTAGTCTATATAGGCCCAAATGCTCATTATAAAGGGAGTGACAAAGGATAAGCCCAATTGCTTGGAGGAGTAGTGCTTTTCATTTGTGTTGAGGGGGTTTATTGAAGGTTATATATATATATGTAATATTCAAATTTAATCTTATATATAATGTAATTTTTCAAGGGGATTCGGATAAACCCCTTCCTACATAGCCTCGTTCCTGAGGAGGGGACTTAATTAACTGTTTGATCAAAACGCATTATAACAATCGTTTATTCTATCAAAATTTAAGCTCGGTACTGCAAGTCACTATATATTCCATTGATGTAGCTCACAATGTTTAACAATAAGAGATATAAACAAAGAGACAGAAAATTGGAAAATATAAGCTCACATGAATTTCATTATCAAAGAGAATGATCACAATTACTATGTACAATCAACTAATCCATTATTTGCTTAATATGCTCAATTTTTAATTTTTATTTTCACCCTAATACGCTTAACTCGTCACTTGCTTATTTCTTGTCCGATTAGTAGATTATTTGCCTCGATCAAAATAATACTTTTTATCCTTTAAACCGCTTAATAATTTCTGTTTTTTGATTTGGGATTGGGCTTGTTTTGGGCCTAATCCTTTCTCTCTCTTTTTTGGGATAAATTTTAGGAATCACATAGTTTTAATATGAAATTACAATCTATCCCTCTTTAGTTTATAATTACATTAATCCCTTAAAAATTAACACAAACCGGATACATAATATGTAGCTCAGATACATTAAAGAGTATCTCGGATACATTATAACATAAACCAGATACATAATATGTAGCCGGATACATTAAAAACTAGCTCGGATACATTATAAAGTAAATCAGATACATAATATGTAGCTCGGATACATTAAATACTGGCTCAGATACATTAATATGTAGATCGGATAAATTAAAGAAATAAGGAATTTTAGAGGTTTTTAAAAATAGAAGGAGATATTGAAAATAAGGGAAACATAAGACGTGTATTTCAGTAATTTTTCTTTTTCTTTTTTTTTTAATTTTGTTTGACATTTCAAGGAAAGGAAGAATTAATTGGGTGGAAAAATTAGGTTACAAACTTCAAATAGTAATAAATGATTCAAAGAATATATAGGACCATGGCACTACTTCAACAAGTCGTTTGGTACCGGATGAGACAGATAAAGTTATTTCAAGGATTGAGATATTCAATGAAATTAGTTATTTAATTATTTAAATGAATAATTTATTTCATCAATTTAATACGATAAATAATTTTGAGACTACTTAATATTTTTAACCACACAAAATAAAAATAATCATACATTTTATATATTATCCCTCGTATCAAACGATCCACGAGTACTTTTACTACTAGGACTGGTTTTGAATATAGAACTATCGTTCTTCATGTGCATCTTAAATTGTCTTAGTTGGACATGCACCTAAGTCATGAATACAAAATAAATTCATCACACATTATGACATTAAGTGGGGTAAGTGAAATGAGTAAGTATAGGTAGCTATTTTCTTTCTTAGAAGGGTCAGAATTAAACTCCTAAATTATTATCGATTCTAGTTTAATTGTATACGAAGTTTAAAATAATTAAAAGAAAAATTATACTAGTCTAGTGGTAGGGGCGGAGCCAAGTGAAAAAAAAGGGTTCATTTGAACCTTCGTAGGTGTAAAATTATACTATAAATTTAAAATTAAAATTATTTTGTACATAGCAGATGTTGAATTCTTTGACTTCTTTTTACTTTCATATTTTGAATCTCTCTTAATAAAAATACTTAGTCCGTCATTTTCTAGCGGTCTTAATTAAACAAATAGAATTAGGATATCTCGTAATGATGTGAGGATCTCTAAAAAGGAAAAACTACCTAAAATTTGATTTAGAACGGAAAATATCAGTTAACAATATCTTTGAACTGACTTAAACCAACCAGAAAAATAAAAAGAAGAAAAATACTAAGCACAATAGTATGATTAGTCGTGGTACATACATGGAACAATTTTCTTTGATATAAGACAAAAGCCTAATTACTGGGAAAATAATCCACTCATGGATTAAACAACAACTTTTTTTCCTTTTACATATATATATATATATATATAAATCTATAAAAAAAGAGGCTATGAGATCTTTCAATTATCCCAAACCCATTTAACCTAATATAGAAAAATAAAACTATAAAGTAAAAAAATAAGAAAATGAAGTTGGAAATTATTTATGCAAGAAAAAAAGATAAACCTCATGGGATAACATAATCATCTGGAACATTGAATGTGTCTGGATCTTCATCATGTAGCCATCCAAATTTCTCCAAGAAAGGATTAACCAAAGTATTTGGTGGATAATTATCAATACAATCTTTCCACACATTTCCATTATCCAAATCTCTTAACACTTCCCACAAACAACTATTACACTTAAATCCTGCTCCAAAGCTAAGCATAAGCACTTTATCACCTTTTTTTAACCTTTTTTTAGCCTCCATGTACCCTAACACATACCAAAGGCTACTTGCAGAAGTGTTGCCAAATCTATGTAATGTCATTCTTGCTGGCTCTAAATCATACTCACTTAAGTTCAAACTTGTACCAACACCATCAATTACTGCTTTTCCTCCAGTATGTAGACAAATATGATCTACACCTGTTTTGAAATTGATCATTGGCTTAGGTCCTCCTTTTGTTGATCCCCAATTCATTTTTTTCACAAAAATGGCGATAGCATATCGAAGTAGCTCTCTTACAGGAAGGATCAAAGGTGCTATTTGTTTCAAATTATCGACTAGTGCACGTGTAGCAGCCTTTGGTAGTGTTTTATCAAGGTGAAAACCTATTTTACCTTGATTATCCTCCCTTTGTACACAACTTTGATAAGACTCATCTTTTGCACCATGATGTACCCTAACTAGTTGCTTCAATTTGAACATGGCTTTGTTTTTTAAAGACAATTTGTTTGTCAATAAAATGGCGCTACCTCCTGACCTAAACAAACAATTGGCAAGAATCATAGATCTATCGTTCCCAGTGTACCAATTTGAACTTAAGGACTCTGATGTCACCATTAGCGCAACCTTGTTCTTCTCATTCTTGAAAACACTTTGTATGGCATTTATCGATATGAGGCTAGCACTACACCCCATACCAGTGATGTTATACACCTTGATGTCTTCTCTCATCTTATAGTAATTGATTATTCGTGCAGCCAACGATGGCATACAAGCTAACATGGATATATTGACCACAAGAACATCAATTTCACTAGGGGAAATTTTGTTCCTCTTCAAGACCTTATCAATACTATCATGGAAAAACTCTTCCATCTCCAAGATACAATCTTCGTAAGTAGGACATGCTTCACGACCATCAAATACCATTTTTGGTGCATATGTTTGTTCACCAATGCCTGAGCTAACGATAGCTTTCAACAAGAACTTGTACTCAAGTAGGCCAAGGTGTTTGTTCCTTCTAATTACTTCTCCTGAAAATTTTGTGCTAACCATTCGATCATCGGTTGGTTTGTAACATTCATAGTCCAAAATGTAACAATTTTGGTGTCTTTTTCGATCGATAATCTTCCATATCAAATAAACTAGGTAAAATAAAGGAAGACCATAGAACAAAATGGAAATGTGATCCATGAGAAAGAAGACTAAAGGATACAGAGAGAAAAAGAGAAAGGAAAATAGTGTATGGTTTTTGTGTTTTTTTTTTTCTTTGTTGTTGTATTTTTTTTGTACGTTGCACACTTTAGTGTTGTTGTTGTTTTTGTTTTTTTGGTTGATGAGAAATGTAATTCCAAGACTAAGTATAAAAAGAAGTATCCAAGTTGGAGATGCATGTGACCAAATGCTATTGAAAAATATAATAATATTTTTTAATTTGTCATTCTCTCAACTCCCACCAACTGATCGGTTCGTGACATTAACCATCTTTATTAATCATTCATAGTTCATACAACATTAGGTATGTGAAAAGGAAAGATCAATTTCTATCAATTTTCTAAATTAACAAAAACATCCCCTAAAATCGCTAACAAATTTATAAAAGCACCAATTATGTATACATCATTATTTCCAAGTATTTCTTCATTTTAAGTAATTAATTAGTTGTTTTAGGAAGAATACATTGACAATTCTTTAAATTTATCAGTAACTTTTATTTGAATACTTAAACTATGGCATGTTTCAATTGAATACCTCATATTTTAGAAATTGTTTGGCGCCAGTTACCTAGATAGTGAAAACTTATCTACATAGTGAAAACTAGGTAACTTGTGAACACACGTAGAACTTTCCAAAAGATTTGAGTTGAAAATGTCTAGTAAAAATACTTTATCATGTATTCAAATTCTCAACTGAAACAAATCGTAATTCGAGTGTCTAAGCGGAAAAATACTGGTCTCAACAGAAAGCCTTTATGGTTGGTGTACGGAGAGTAATTTTTAAAATACATAGCAGATTCGAAATCACAAACATTTATGAACAACAAGGAGTGGTAGATGGAATTGTAGAGTATAAAATTATGAAGATAACCAGCTTTTGTCTTTGAGTACATCAGAATGCTGCTGGAAAAATAAATAAAGCTACCGTAAGAATTTATTCACATACACAATTTTTTATTTTTTTTGAACTCTTTTTAATGGATATATATAATATGATTTGTGTACAGAAATTAAAATCTAAAAATTATTTTGAGTTTTAATTTGCTACCCTGTCCATAAGTCCCCACTACTGCAACAAAACATTCTAATTTACTCACTACTTTGATTCTATAACAAAAACTAATCCAAGAAATATAATTGTAGGCACTATATTCGTTAGAGAGAATACTTTTATTTAAGATAGTTATTATTATCTTATACGTACCTAACGATGGCAATATATTTTTGATAATATGCGGTGACATTATTTGAATTTAGAATCGATCTGTCTAATTATCTCATACCGTATAAAAGTATGTGAATATCACATTTAAGAATCTAAATTGACAGAGAAAATCTATTTTTATTTACTTTTAGTTTAACAAACTAAACTTGATATTTAGCCTTCAAAAGATAATTCTTAAAGTGCATTATTTTAAGGAATTATAAGTTGTGTAATGAGTTGTACATTCAGACAGTTCAATAGGGTAATAGGGCATAAAAGTTCAAGTCTCACAAAAAAATAAATAGAATCAAGTATATATATAGTTGAGGAAACATGTTAAAAATATAATTAAGTAATAAAATTATCTTCACATTAGTAATTTCAGCGTTTAAATGACATGATCATATCAATTAACATATTCTTTCACCCTAAGCTTATATTTTTTTTAAAGATAAGAGAGCAACCGTGATTTTTTCTAATATAAAGTCCAACCAAGTAATTAAGTGCCGTCTCACTTTGAAATTTCAACTATTTCCTATCAATGCTAACTTTTTCCATCAATGAATAGTCTCAATCTTAACATTGCAATCCATAATTTGTCTTTCCAATTCCTAAGGAAACTAAATTGTACACAAAAATAATATTTAGCGCAAAATTATATTTTTTTATGTTCTTATCTTTTATCTTTTATCATAAGGCAATAATTTTATTATATAATCATATCTTTTCTCCAAATCAGTCCACGTAAACGAAACCTTGTGTTAGAACAAATCGCTAGGTTCAACGTCAACATGTTTTGGGTTTGAGCCCTTTGGGTATGGAGTCGCTTTTGTTAGGGAGCGCTTTATCCTCAATGTGAGACTTTTCGGCGCGAATTTGAATTTTGTCGGACTCCAATGTGGGTGGGAAACAAAAACAAATTCTCCGGACAAGATAGGTTGAGGAATTCGCTATTATTATGGGACATATAGTTATGAATTGACGGAGAGATTCTAGTGAAAGAAAGATAGCGGAGGAAAATTGATTGGTCATAAAAAAAAAAAATTGAATAGGGTTCAGGATACGGAATAACTTTAAGTTAGAAGCAAAGTTTTGGCACCATGATAAAGAAATGAACTTCAAACTCAACCCTAAAAACATTAATTCATGAGTGAAGCTTATATGGATCAACACCCTCCAACATGTCTAGGACTGAATATCTGGAGTATGTACAATATAAAGAGCAAGACGACTATAAAAAATAATAAACTATTATGAGTCTAACTCTCATGAAAAAAGAATATAACATAATATTGTGTGTAAAAATATTAATCTTAATGTTTCTCTTCTTAATTACCTCTTTACGTGAGGCAATGCAACTTTATTACATAGTTATGTCTTCTCCATTTAAATTGAAATTGAACTCAACAATCTCAATCTTAGTAACATGACTAATCTTAACCTATATTAATATTTAAATATTAATGCTAGGCTAATTAAGCTCTAAATATTTTATGAAGTGAAAATATGCAATAGTTAACTATGGTTTAAGTGTATCTTTTAGTTGCTAGTATAAAAAAAATATCATTTTAAATGACTAATTAAAGTAGTTTAATTTGTTGTTAATTTTGGAAAAGTAATATTAAGCACATTGCATCCAATATTATTTTATTACCAGTTAAAAGCCATTTTATTTGGAGACAAAATAAACTGAAGAAACTTACTATTAATTTCAAAAGACGCAAAATATTTATTGTGAAAGAGAAAGGTCGCCACATTATTGGTAAGTGAGCCAGTTGTTTGACAAAGATGTTTTTGGATGAGAAGAAGCCTGTGAAGTTAAAACTATGTAAAAGCAAAAAATTAAATGTCACCAAAACCAACATTTTCCATACAGCTATTATTGGCCACTCTAAATATTCATCACAACTTGCCCTACCTATTAAAAAAATGAAGGAGAATATTATTTCGATGGCGTATCGAGAATATTTCGTAAGTGATGCCAATATTTGAAGAATTGAATAAATAATTTCATTTTGGTTATTACTTAGAGTTGGAGTCAGAATTTAAAGTTTATAAATTTTAAATTAATAAAAGATGGGTCATAATTCAATCAATTCAATTCGTACTAAGTTTCAAACAAGTTTTTTTACGGTCCCCTATTTCAAGGTGATTTTTAACTTTTGATCCTTAAAATTGTGATTTTTAATTTTTAGCACACTGTTTATTTTATGAAAATCTATGGATTAAAGTATTCTTAACTATGACTTAATTTTTAGTGGCAAAACTCTTTACAAAATGTTTGACCTGAGACAGAAGTTCTATAGCATCTGATTTGCAATGCCAGACTTTTTGAGAACTTTGTCTTGAGACATAATTATTGTCACTGAACTTATTTTATGTGGCATAACTTGTGTCATCTAAGCTTTTGTCTTAGGCATAATTTGTGCCACTAAACTTATACCATAGAGCATAATTTGTGTCATTAAAGTTATGCCTTGAGCATATCTTGTGTTTGAACTTAGTCTTGCGATTTTTTTTTGTCTTAGGAATTATTGTTTTCTTGTTATCAAGAGCATTTTTTTTGTTACTTAAAGTCATGAAAGGTAAAAACTCAAGACCAACAATTTTGAGGGGCAAATATTAAAGATTATTTCAAAATAAGGATATTCATGTGAATAGCTCAATTTTAAATTCTTTATTTGTTTCTTACTTATTAGAGTACCTAAAAGAATTCTTACGTTAAAATTATATATAACATATCAAATTAAGAAAATGCATTTTGTTTTTTTTTTAAAAAAAAATTTATGTTGTAAGATGGCAGTGCCCTTAATATCATCCAAAATGAAACCTATTACACAAAAGGAGAAATGAATACAACGCATCACTCGTAATATCACCAGTCAATTTGAACGGTATATAAACCTAATTTTGAAATAAGTTGAATTAATCATATCAAAATAAACCGAGTTAACAAAATAAGCGGGTCATTAATCCCCCAAATTAAACCTAAAATATTTAAGACAAGTCTTAACTTTATGTGTTGATATTGTAATCCTTAATTAGGATACATGTATTGTCATTTTTCATTTGAAATGTGTTACTATTAAAGTAAGTTAATCATTTATTTTGGTATAGATACCGAGTAGATGCAAGTATTTTCTATAAAGAGCCTCTTTATTTTCCCTTTAATTTTTCTTTTGTACTTTTTTTCTCATGTCATAATTTTATTTTCATTAAGACCCATGAAAGGTATTAAATTTCTTTTTAAAAAAGTCCGAAGTAAAGTACAAATGCAGATAGGACATAATGAGATATGTACCTATACCAATATTAGTTGTAGTGAAATAATTGAAACAATGTTTCAAGTGTGTGAGAAAAAAATAAATTATGGTAGGAAAGTCATTCTAAAAAATGAGTCGTGCATAATTAAATTTCAACATAAATATATAAATATCATACGCTCAGTGAAAAATGGAAACACGAACGCCCCACGAAATAAAGGAAAAGAGATGCCTATTACTTATATTAAAGTATTGTTTACAGGTTGTACTTCTCTAACCACATGAGAAACTTGTCTCTATCAGAATTGACTCTGTCCAGTTGTATTGTAAGTATAAACTATCTTTTAAAAAAATATAAGAAAATAAATATCGAATCTCCTTTTCTGCAAAAGTAATTGGGATCAATATATATGTTAACATGGTAAAAATGATTTTTAATGGTAATTAATTAACAGCAATAGCTCAATTGTCACTAAATATGTATTTTTAGCGGCAATTAGCACTCTTTGTATATGTCTCTAAAGCATTTAGCGACATTGAATTTAATGACATTTAATTAATGTCGGTAAGATTTTAGCACTTTTTATTAATGTGTCTATTTATTGCCGCTAAAAGTGTAAGAAGAATAAATTAAATATGTGACTATCAGCCCTTTGCAACTTCTAACTGCATTTTCCTACTTGCCAATATGAAAATGTTAAGTCATATTTCTTCTACTTTCAGTTATGAAATAGCATTTATTAATAAGTTGTCTCATATTGAATTTTGACCTAGGGATAAAGATCTACCTAAGTTTAGCATAATGCAGCTTCTTAACAAGAAGATAAACGTAAATAATGAAATAAATTCACATCGCACTTCGTCCAAAAATAATTATTAACCTCCAATTTGTTTCATCAATGAAGCGGATGCAGAGACAGATCTAAAATTTTAAGTGAATGGATCTGTTTTACGGTTGCTCAGTGGAAGAATTTTTATAATCTCTTTTCCTCTTGGATCTAATTAATTATCTGTTTAGTGACTCGATCTTACTTTCTTTTGAGATTCGTGCAAAGTGGTAATAATGTCACAAACTCGCAAGTTGATCAACAAGAACCCAAATCAGTTCTGAAAGAGTGGTAAAATTTTGGTATCGACGGAATAAAACTCAACAAGTTTAAAGGTGCCTAATCGTCCATTCTACCAAAAATATAGGCATATTACTATACATAATCTAGAGAGAAAAATATGAATGTTCGTGAATTTATAGTTTTATGCATAAATATATATACCTTCGAACTAAGAATTATCTAAGAACATACGTATAATATAAGGAAATAACAATTCATTTCTCGTCCATTTTGTGACATTCATACACACATTTCTGTGTGTCCCAAATGAAGATAAGTTGATAAGGAAATATTTCTGTCTTTGTCTTGGAGAAATAATTGTGATGAAAAAGACATTTTTAACATTATAGACTGCAATGGTACGTAACCAATAAGTAAAACGTGAAAAGTCAAGAAAGACACACAACGGTCGTGGCAACTTTATTGTAGTCTAATTATTGAGTTGTTATAATTTCTTTATTATTATAATATTTCTTGATAAATAAAAGATCTTTGAATTTGATTCAATCTCAAATCAGTTCATAAGAAAATGAGTTTCCACGATTATATAAGAGATTCATATTCCCATCTCACAAAGAATATGGAATTCTAATTAACACCCTTTTACATATTCAGAACTAGATATTTGAAGTGTGAGTGGATTGAATGAGTCTATCTTGATAACATAATAAAAAAATAAATCTTCATCAATCAATAGTTTAAACCTCGAAATTAACGAAAGAATAAAGAATAAAGAATAATTCAACATCATATAAGAAGTCGATGGATGACCCATTCCACAATGTGGAACTCGAACAATATTTATTATAAGCTTGGATTGGAAAAAATATAAGCATTTTACTCTTCTATAATTTCAAAATAAGATGTACATATACATTAATATAAGAGTAAAAATTTTCTATCATGTCACAATCTTGGACACCATGAGATAAAGATAAATTATGTAGGTAGGTACTATGCAGAGCCAATGATTCAAAGCAAACGTTTTGGCTAATAATATTGTTGACTAATTATTTGGACATACGTATCTATATTTTGTGCAAATTTCATTTTTTTTTCTTTGTATTATTATAAAGTCATGTACGTACTAAAGAAAAAACAAATTAGAAGTTTCTTTCTAACGGTGCAATAAATGCTTTTGAAGATAAGAGAGAGTGGCTAAGCCAGGTCAATCCTTTTAATATAAAAATAGATTATATCAAGCTTCTGTTTCAAGTTAAGGGATTTAATCATTGTATTTATCAAGCCTTTTATAATTTTGATTTTTAATATAAATAACAATAAGTTCAAGATAAATTATTTTCAAATATAGAAACACAGAATTTTTTTCGTAATAAACAAACTACAAAAAGAATAAGATCATATAACTAAATCAAATCAGAATTTACATTATCCGTTCCGAACAAATAGAAAGTGTGGATCACCAATAACAAGAACGGGCTAATACTTTGTCACATCATCAACTTGATATTTGGATAAATTGATAGATATTATCCGTTCCGAACAAATAGAAGGTGTGGATCACCAATAACAAGAACGGGCTAATACACTTGTCACATCATCAACTTGATATTTGGATAATTGGATAGATTCATCATCTTGATCAACAAGGGTACATTTACTACAGACGAATTTTCAAAGTTTAGTAATCAATATTTTATATTTATTCGAGTGAAAGTTGACAATTGTGGCTTTAATGCCAACAAAGTAGTTGCAATTGGTATGTCCTAGTTATTGTGTCTGTTGGCTGCAAAATTCATTGGAACATCTCAATTACTCCACACATTGGTCATGTTTGATACTGCATATCTTACACAATAGGATATATAGAATATTATAATCTTATTTTGCTAATTTATATTAAGATTAAGTAACATAAGAAACTATGGTATATAAATGGACTATCTTGTGAAGTAGAGTATCGTATATAAATAAGCAGCATCGGAGTTTCAAAATCACACATTTGTGGACTTGATCGGAGACAAATCAATTGAAATTTCTGTTCTCTTTTTGTCTCCACAAAATTTAACATAATTAAATGAAATATTCAGATTTTAACTAGTAATAATAGAGGCGGATGTAGCATATCAATATATAGCAGTTTCATCTGAACTCAATATTTTTCAATACAAAATATAAATTTATATATAAAATTGTCAAAACATTGTTGCAGATAGTATATAGTAAAAATATTAATGGGTTCAATACTTAGAAGTAATTACAATATTTAGATACGGAATTTAGTTATATATGTTGAAAGATTAAAAAGTCGACATCCAATCATGCTCCATTTCATCACATCGTTTTCTTGTCTATCTAATAAAAAAGGGGTTAAATTAATGGAGATCTTAAGACTAATTCTATCCTGTCTATAAGTTTAATGAATAATGATGCTAATTGTGGAACAAAGCAATCAAACATTTAATTTGTTAATTACACGACTTAATCAATAGATTTTGTAGTCAGTGTCTAAACATATGGGTGAGATAGAAGCCTAAAGAAGGAAATTTAGATTTTCTGAAGTATTATTCATAAGAATAGTTGATTTTAATAAATACTTAATTACTCCTGTCTTTTCAAGGTGGAGTACTAAATGCAAATTAGACAAGTATTTATCATCTAAATTTCATTCGAATAATGTTAATATAATGGCATGAGTCCCCAAAAACATACATTAATTGCATGCACAATTTAAGACAGATTTAAAATTTAAATTTTATAATTTTAATATGATTTATTTTATTATTTATTGGGTTCAAAATCTCCTATCACTATAGCAAAGAGAGTTTTACTAACAATAGACTTTTTTTAAGTGAGTTAATATCATTATATTCATAATCGCTAAAATTTTTAGTGGCATTTATATAAAATATTGATTATAATAATTATATTATATTATTGCGGCTGCATATAATTTAGTAACAATTATACTATTGCTAAATAATTATTTTTAGTACCTTATTTGCTTTAGTGTATTTATGCTTGTTTTATAATTTTTTAAATAAATATACAAAATTAGAAAAAAAATAAAATAAAGGGGAACTTACGTAAATCTAACTAGTTTTGGAGTTAATTACTTAGATACACTCTAATTGCAATATTATGTATCCTACCATATTTGGGTGTGTCCATATACGCTCAGATACATCCAGATAAATGTATCTCATGATACATGGGGTCAATATTATGTGTAATTTGTTCTAGATATATTATATTCAAGTGGATTTGTTTGTATCTGAAATACATAACAAATCTAGCTCGCCTCCCCCATCTCTCTATCTCATCTCGTTCACCACTCTCCAATGTATCTGATATCATATATAGTGCATTCTTATACCAAAGTGTTGCTACAAATTTGTATTCTCATGTACTATTTTCTTTTTATTTCCCATCACATAGAGGATTAAAAAAAAATAGTGTGAATCGAACTCATATTTATTATTCGAGAAACTTTTACTAATTATAGTGATAAGTACAAGTATTTGCAATTTTTCTTTTGAATTTACTTTAGATTTTAAAAAATTTAAATAGTTAAGTTCAGATACTTTCTTTTAAAAATTTATGGCTTGCAGGATATTGAAATTTCACCACTTATAATACTAAGAGATATGCTAGAGAGATTCTCCACTCATGTTTAACTAATGACTTTAAATTCAAATCTTCAAAATTAAAAACGTAAATACACTTTAATGTCACAATCAAAATTCAATAGTCATAAGCACCTACTAAGTATTTTGTATATAGCAATATTGTAGATAATTATAATTAACATACATAGATATATAGATCTCATGTAAAAGCTGTCATGTACATTTAAAATTCAATCATAATCCACATTAGTACTTTAGGCTCTAGAGTGTGCACCCACTACACCAACAATAGGCCTTAGGCGATAGGGCTGCTAAACAAAATCATTGGCCTTAGCATGTAGTAGGATGGCTAAATCAAATCACGGACGGAGTTAGAAGTTCATGTATGAGTTCAGACGAACTCAATATATTTTACTTAAATAATATATTTATATTAAAAAATTTATTAACTATGTATAAATATTAAGTTCAGAATCCAGTTATTAATATTTGAAATAGTCATTTAAAATAATTCAAAATTCATAAACTTAAAATTCTAATTTTTATCTCTAAATAAAATCATAGCCCTTAGTCGGTGGGACGGCTAAACCAACACGTGGTAATGGTATTAATATCTCAAACTAGCATAAATAAAAACTTTTCCAAATCATAAAATTACAATTTTAATCGCACATATTTTCATGAATATACATTCAATACACGATACTCAAGTAAATATACACATATATACACTGCCACAAATATCCAGCTTCTTTCATTTTCATATTTACCCATAATCTCCAAAGTTTTCTACCATTTAGAAAAAATTCAAAAATCCCCTCTAGGATATATTTCTCTCCTCTTGCTGATATATTCATATCCCCTCTCGGATACATCTCTCACCTATGTATCTGGATGTCTGCTAATATATCTGGAAGTCCAGTGATGTATTGTGATGTACGTTGATGTCCTATACCCTCTCTAATACATCCCTCCCCTTTTGGATACATCCCTCACCTATGATTAGCTCTTTACATTACGAAATTTAGGTAAATTATATTTATTTGTTTGTTTGTTTGCCTCAATTGCAATGGTGATAGAATTAAGGGGGAAAGTGGACATCATCACTTTGATTGTAACTATTGGGCCAATTTCAATTCCTTAGTCGGATTGTGCCTTGTCAATTTCTCTAAAAATATTAGCCCAATAAGACATTTCTGTATAATGGACTCTAAATGTTTAAAATATGTGCAAAAAAAAATAAGATTTCACGTATTGTTTCCTTAACATTTTAATCAATGCTCTATCAATTTCCTTTTTCGAATACCAAAAAGAATTAAAGGTATACCAACTATTAATTTCTTTATTTCTAAATCAACTTTATACCAACTATTGATGGACAAACAATTTATTAAACTCCATTTATTATTGAGCCAGGAGTTGGGTGAACTTTTCTTAGTTTTTGTTGGAATTAGTCAACTCCATGCATAATTGCCAGCATTTTAATCAAAGAGAACATCCAAATTTATTCTCTTCTGCCTCATATTATTTATTTGGATTATTAAAAGTAGTATATTTTAAATTATTTAAGTATTACTCTATCGTCTAATATGTACTTTCTATTTTACATGACAATTAAGAAAGCATTAACAAATTAATCAACTTTATTATTTTACTCTTTATTTATATTAATTAGTCTCTTGAAAAAAGAAATTTTAGATCTTCAAAATTTGTTTAAACCTCCTAAGGCTATATTAATTGTAGGGATAAAATAGAAAAAATAATTAATTATATCCTAATTTAGTAACCAATCAAATAATACGAGATAAGTATTTTAGCAAGATGTTCATCTAATCTGGAAAATAGGAAATAGTTTAAAAAATTAAAATAAATAAATTAAATATTTTTCATCTTATTTGTAAAATTAATTTTTCTTGAAAGCAATAAATATTATGTTTCAATTAACAACAAGACATATAAATAGAATGTATTAAAAGGACCAAGAATAAATTAGTAAAAATTATTCTCTTTATTTATGATTTATTTAGAGGTGTATAAAAATTAAAGTAAACAAATAATATAAAACGAAGTAAATATTAACTTGACAGATTTTTTAAAGAACTATAAATAGAATGATAAATTCATAATGATTTGAAAAATAATTATGGTTAATAATGAATATAAACGAAAAATTATGCACAAAGTGTTTCATTTCTCCTGTAATCAGTCACAAAATTTGATTATACAAAATAATTAAATAAAAATATGTTTTTACTTATTCACAAATCTTCCGTTAATTCTTAATGGCCATGAGACGGAGATGACAACGTTGAAATTGATACCGACGGCGAAGCTGAGCCGTACGCCGTCGTTCCTTGCTCCGACTGCCCAGTGCCATAGAATAAATCGGACAAGTAATTTTGCAAATCATCAGGGGCAAATCTGATAACTGACTTCACTCCGCCACTTCTCAGTGATTCTCTGTACTTTTCGTAAAAGATCCGATAACCCGAAACAATCTTTCTAGACAATGATATCTTAACTTCGTCTCGGAGTTTCGGGTCGGGTATAACCCATGAATTCTGTACTCGGTATGCTTCTTCAAAACCCGAATTGAATTTGATAAACCATTCTCTTGCTTCCGGCGAAGACATCTCCGCCGTTGAATTCTCCGGCAATGACGTCAGCACTTTGTTCCATCCCATCCTCTCGTAGTTTGATATGTACTGTCTAATCTTCATTTCGTGCTTTGATAACCAATCTGATCCAAGTAGAAACTTCAGATTTGATTTCTTCACCTTCGAAACGACGTAGTTTAAGTTGTTCGCTAAGAACAGATAGGATAACGAAACGTCTTTGTAGAGCTGAGCTTTGCCGTCGAGTTTACAGAGGAGGACGAGGACGAGCCACGCTAGCCTGACGGAGACGGCGGAGGACGGGGAGTCATCTTCGTCGGGAATTGGACTCATGAAGTAAGATTCCGGCAACGGTGATTGAACTGACAGCGGCAAATCGCCGATGATTTCGGCAAAAGCACCGCTGTAATCGCCGAGGAAAACGAGGTAGTTCATGACGTAGCGGGTTAGAGGATGGACACCGCCTCCCGCCTTTGCTTTCGATGTATCTTTCTGAATCGCCGATTCGAACTCCGAAAGCATTAATCGAGCCGCTTCCCCGAGTTTCACCAGTGACGCCATCGCCTGAGATTTAACGATCTCAAACGAACTGAAGCTGAAAATCAACTCGATTTCATCCCATAGCTCGGAAATTGAGTTGTAGAGATCGAGCACAGTGAACATTTTCTCAAGAGATAATTTCTTATACTTTGCTACCATTTCTGGGAATGCGAAAAGAGTAATAGCACTTTCTCTAGCAATTTCGGAGAAACAAGTTTCTCTTATTGCATCAGAGGCGGAGAAAACATGATCGCACAGAATCTTCTCGCCATGGAACAGAGTACTCACTGCTATTTTCACAGCACCTAACCAATTCTTCGTTTTCTTCTCCAACATTTCCCAATCCATTTTCTGAATTTGTGAGGAGGTTAACTTTTCAACGCCCAAATAATACAACGTCTCATCGATCACTGATTTTCTATTAAGATTATAAATCTTAGCGCATTCTTTTCCATAACCAGCACCAATCATACAATCTGCTAAAGCTTTCAAATTCGCCATCACAAGTTCAGAAACCATCTCAACCTCAGAAGCTCGAGGTGAAACCTCGGTATTAGTTATCTCATCATCATGTTCATCGTCATCGGAAACACTGGACCGTGTTGATTGTCTTGAGGATCGAGTTGACAGAGTTTCAGAGTCTAGGAAATAGCGATTCCCTGATAACATGGTGTACATTTCCTTCTGAAGTCTTTTCATTGCAATTTGCATGAGATTTTGAGCCTGAACTAGAAGTTCCGAGCTGGAACACTCTTTAATAACGAAATGCATACCATGTTGCAAGTTGGTAACAGCATCCAGAAATTTTAGTGCTTCTTCGCGATGATCTCTGAAAAGATTAGCGACTCTATTGTATGAAGTAGACGAGGAAGTATCGAGATCCCATTTTTTTATGATTGCTCCAGCTTCATTAATTGTATCCTCCATTAAAGTTTGGGAAAAACTAGTATGACGTGAAGGGGAGTCGTTAGAAGTAGTAGAAGAATGTAAAGGTGAACTAGGCCGCGATGGAGAGAAATGACTGCTTCTCATTCTTTATTTCGTAATCAAAGAAGAGAGAATTGCCAAGTTTTGTTGTTTTTTTTATTTGGTGAAGGAGATGTTAATTGTTAGCGTAATTAGGATTTGAAACATAAAAGGGGTATTTATAGAAGAGAAGGCTATTAATAATTGACATAGAAATGGTTGAAAAAATTGAAGTGACGCGGTGAGACTTTTTGTGTTCTTTATTCAACTGTCGAGATAACCGAATTGGCCTTTTTTAAAGGTCACCAAGCTCTTCCACTTGCGTACTTTGATATAGCCATATTGGCCATAGTTTGGCTAACTCAAAGGTCCAAACTCCAAAGTACCCTACTCGTTTTACAGGAAATCTTAGTAGCTGATTCTTTGAAATTTTACTTTATTAGTGAGAATTTGATTTCTCGTTTTGTAATTTCGTTCTTCATTTTCCTCATAATTACTATGTTGTCCACTTTTAATTGTCACAGTTTTCATTTTTTAGAGTCAAACGATAATAATTTTGACTAATATTTTACGATGTATTTTTTCCATCATATTGATATGCAAGAAATTTGAATTTATAGTACAATTCGTATAATTTTTGAATAAACAATTTTTTTATTTAAAATATCAAATTAATGTAATTTAATTTAATTTTAAAAATTAGTCAAATTTAATTTCAAAAAACGCAATATGACAATTAAAAGTGAATAGAAAAAATATTTGTTAGTATACATAATCTTGTGAGTTTCGTTTCCCCTAAAGATGACAATGAGTATGAAAAGACTAGATGATTTGTGATTGGTGGTAAAAGAAAGTTAATAGCTTCCTAGTCAACCAAAAATTTGAAATATATCGAACCTAAAAAACTTATTTGAATAATAATTTCTTCAATTCAAAAATTAAAAATTCAATCCGGTCTGAACATCCGCTCTTTGGTATTTAAAAGGTGTTGCTAAAATTTTATCATACATTTTATTGTAAAATTTACTCGAACATTTTCTTATTCTCTTTTGTAGATTAATCATTCTATTTTATCATGTCGTTTCATATATGATGAAGATCTTTAGTTGATAAATTCTTTTCTATCTTTTCTTTTTACCCAATTGCATAAAAAGCTACTACAAGTTTGTTAAAAAATGAGACAAAGTGATCTCATCGAAAGTAACCGGCAGGCCGGCCTTTTTCTATTTAGCGACACTTTACCTAGCACAAAAATAACAATGATATTATTGAGGTCCGAAGATCATAAAATATATGTAAATCTTAATTTTATTTCGTGAAGGTAAAGAAGTAGTTTACTAGGGACCCTCGATCAAGTACAATAAACTTTTTTTAAAAGAAAAAGACAAGAAAAAAAACATGACAACTAATAAGGAATGCAGTACAAATCATTCAGTAATAACATAGCATATAAATTATAATCCCTTTTGTTTTTAGCACACCCTTAATAAGAAAATAGTAGTATTTAATTAATTAAAATACTCTAGCACAAGTGATAAAAAGTCTTGATTGACATTTGACTCTCATGGTCAAATATTACGTACCATTAGTTAAATTTAAAAAGTATTACGAATAAGCAACTTCCCCAAAAAATATTTTCGCCTCAAATCGTTTTGGTTCTATTGTTAAACAATTCCATATTACATTTCCCACATTATTGGTTCTTTAGTATTATATTATATATTATATGTAATAAGAGATAACAGTCAAAAGTATATTTTAAACTATTTTAATTATTTTGCAGAGTTTCATATTTTAACTATCAGTTTTTTTCTTTTACTACTTGAATTATTATCATCTATGTATTAAAATATATTTTAGCTATTGATTATTTCCTTTTTCGTATCTAGGTGATGATAATAGTTTAAAAGTATTAAAAATCTCTAAATCTTATAATAATATATCTTGTTGTCATGACTTCGCACATAAATTGGACTCTCCACGCCAGAGAATGAGTCAAGTCTTTTTCTCCAAATACAATATATACTTGCTTAATATTAAACTATACTAATAGAATCTTAATACATAACGTTAGTTATAAGACTATTTCAAAATGAGCTTTTGCTCAAATAATTAATATTGAAATTCAAAAGGTGAGACTTTTTCCACTTAAAAACTACAAACGCATTAGATCAAATTTCAAATTAAATTTGTCACTTACTATTCCTAATTGTTGACATTTAGGACACGTTGGATGAGTAGGAAGGATATAATAAGTTTGAAATATTATTTATAGAATTTGTTTTTCGTGGTTTATTATGAAATTCATTTTATTTTTCATTTTTGAGGAATTTAAAAATATTTTTCAAAATAGTTTAATAACAAATATAAGAAAATTGAAAAATATGTTCGTCCATACTATACACCGCCCTTTAGTTAACTGAGTTATTATTCAAATACAATGAAGGGCGTTAACAGTTCAATTTTTTGGTCAAAAACTAAATTAATTTAATACTATTTTGATAAACACAAATCCAACAAATCTCAACCATAATTTTAAATTAATTTTATAAATTCACAAGACCCATTTATTATTTTTCAAGCTTCCTTAAACTTACCAATGAAGTTGTTTAATCTTTCAATACTATCACAAACGTTGGTCTCAATTATGTTTAAAAGAGAAAGATTCTAATGATTTATTTATTCTGTTGAATCAAATTTTAATTAACATTTATTTAATCAATTAGAATCAAGTTTTAACTGGACAAACAATAGATACTCTTAATTCTTATATACAACAACACAAAAATGACAACAATAATACCAATAACAAACGATATATATGTGTGTGTTGAATTATTATACATATTTATTCAAATAATATTTGCTTAGGTTACGTATAATTAGTTGCTTGATGATAGCTCGTATCAAAATGATAATTAAATTACTCTGCATTGTTATTACAAGTTGCTAATAATCTCTAATACTTATTTGAAATAATATATTACGATAAATGAATACACTTGACCTCCAACATTATTTAGTTTCATGCAATTTTCAATGTTAGACGAGTAATATTTAATCAATAGGGGCATGTTGAATGCTGAATTATTATCAAGTTTTATAAAGTCAAAAAGAAAATGCAGGAATATTTTTAATAATAATAATAATCATAATAACATATTTAAAAAACGCTTATTTGAAAAAAACGATTATTTGATCGTTACCGCACAAGAGTAACATTCAATAAATCATAAATGGCATGAAGCACAGCCCCTTTTTAGGAAAAAAAAAACTCAAAATTCAAAAAAGTTGTCAAAATTTTCTTCCTTTGACATAGCCTTCTTTTCCTATTTGACTTGAAATTGGTAAGGGGAGTAAAACGACAGGAATAGCGTGACATAATAAATAATTTGAAATGTATTCATGTGGTTTGTCTTTTTTTTATTAAATGTTCGTATTTGTATTAAAATTTAATCGATTTAAATTCAGTTGAACAGGGCTCATGATCATAATAGTATTTTTTTGTCATAAATGTTTTAATTTAAAAATCAGATATCTCATTAACGAAGGAACATATTCACTATATCATATCTATTAATAAAAAATATTATTGAATTATTGTATCTTTGAAGGACAAAACCAAAAGTATTTTCATTTTTATTAGCATGCGCTTAAAGTCTATGTATAACTTATATAGGGATAAAAGTATTCATATCTTTCTTTTCTAGAATCATTCCATGGTCAAGCATTTACGGATATAATTATAAACTTATTAATTTTTAAATTTAAAAAATATGAATATAAAGGGTTAATTGTTAAAAGTGAGTACTTTTAGATTCAACAAATATTTTAAATTTTATCAAATATAAAGGACTAATTCTATCAAACAACAATATTTATAAAAAATAATAATAATGAAGTAAATTATGAAAAATTGTATTTATGATAAGTATGTAATTGTAATAATTAGGAGAAAAATTATAATTGTAGTCCTATTAGAACAGAAAAAGAATTATTTTTAATTCTATTGAGACAGAAAAGTTGAGTCCATGCTGTAAAAGGAGGTGATATTGTGAATATTGAAGAAAAAAGAGAGAAGAAGAAAGAGGAAATTTTTCCCAGAAGTTCATTTCTTATTATTTATTTTCACATCTTTAATAATATGGTATTAAAACCTCTATGATCTCGATAGAAAATTAAATAACATTTGTAACCGTCTAACTTTTCTAAAGTGTATGGTCAAACCATTTTTTTTTAAAAAAAATAGAAGGTCCACTTCAAATTGTTGAATAGTGCACGTCTAGGAATTAGTTTTTCCGAAGAAAAACAGAAAGATTTTAATAAGAAAATGATAATTATTGTATTGGAAAGAGTCGTGCATCCAATAATTTACTTTAAAGCATACAATATTTGAGAATAGAATTATTTTTTTTTAAAAAAACAAGAATTTTCTGAAAGTTAATATCTATGTAAATGGTTCAATCGTGTTTTAGATAACAATTATTTTTCTTTATAAAAAAGATATTTTTTAAAAATATTTTGTGTTAAATTAAATGATGCTATATAAATTATTAAACAGAAGGAGTACTATTTATGATTATTCAAATGTTGTACGCACGTCCGTCAAATGACCATCAAATCATTTGATAGACTTCTACTGAAAGTTTAATTATTTAAGCAGAGACTTTTTCATTAATAAATTTTATGCAGTATAATTAATACTGTATGTAATTAGTATATAATATATGCATCAATGATATAAATATTTATTATATATTGAGTAAACGTCAATAACTCCTACAAACATGGATAAAAAGCAAGTTTAACATACGCTGAATTTTCTTTCTCAAGTAGCCGATAGATTTTTTATATTTGTTTTTTTCAAATTTACGTGGTTTTGTTGAAATTTTGCCATTCAAATTTTTAAATTTTAATTGAAAATTCGAACATAGAAGTTTTGACCTTTAATTTTTTGAACTAAAATTATATATTTAAAAACTATGTAAAAATTACTATAAATCACAATTTAAAATATTTTAAAGATAAATAAAGAAATTCGATAAAAATTTTAATTTTAATTGATTCTCGAAATTCCAATTATGCAACATAAATTAGGACCGGAGTAGTAGGTTCTATATAGTATGTTTGACCCTAAATAGGAGGATATGGAGGTTGGGAATTAGCGTAGAAGGTCAGTAGGTAGTTCAACGTTGTGTAGTTTCCTTATCAATATAATTATTATTATTATTACCCTTATCCTTCAATTTTAATAATACTTGTTTTTTCTTTGCTTCGATTATCATATTATATTTTGTTGTCGTGATTGTGTTCTTCTCCATTGTTTTTCAGTATGACTTCTTCATTGCTGTATTTCTTTTACATACTTGATTTTTTATATGCATTATTTGAGCAGGGTTCCATCGAAAACAATATCTCTATTTTCTCAATATAGAGTAAGATTGCTTACACACCACCCTACTTAAATTCCACTTATGAGATAATACTTTCTTGTATGAATTTATATTGATCATTCATTAAATTAGTTAGTATTACCTAATCAGGAAAACCACAAAAATAAATAGATATAATTAAAATTTAGTCTTAGAAGTCTGCTGCCTTCACTTTATTGTACAATTAAGTTCAGCTTGCGTTTAAAGTTCGTCCAAGACCGCATAGCGCAGTGGATTAGCGCGTTTGACTTCGGATCAAAAGGTCGTGGGTTCGACTCCCACTGTGGTCGCTTCTTTTTCTTGGTTTTCTTTTGCAATTTGGATCGGCTACACCATTTGACACATAGGAACGAGTGTGTCTACTTGTAACTTTATACAAATTTAAAAGTAAGATGTGTATGTTTACTTGTTCATCTTTATATAATTTTGAATGTCTACTTGTGCGGATTCAATTAAAGTTGAAGGAACATAAATATTAATCGAAATCAAATTTAAGTTTACATATTATGTCAATATAATATTTAATTTTAACCAAATACATGCGTATCTGCCTTACTTTAAAAATATATACATTTTGGATGCTATGACTTTCGAAATGTGCATTTCAACCACTGAGAAAGAAAATAATGATCTCTTTCTAGTCTACAACTTAAGATCTCTTTCTTAAAGATAGTATCATAGATATACTTTAAAATACAAAATTTTTGTGATTTCCAATATTTTACAACATCAAGTACCAACTAACCAAACAGGCCTAAAGCCATAAGAAAATCAAAAAAGAAAAAGAAAAGAGAAATCAAATTAAATCAAAGCAAATAAACTAAGAAAGACATATAAAAAAAGCATGGAAGACTAATTGGATTAAAGTTGTATCTTACGCCATTAATGGTGCGCCGCTCCATATTTATCAATTAATTGTTATATATGTAATCCCTTATTGTATGGACCAAAATTCTACCAATCTTTTTCACATAATATTCTATTTTTATTTCCTGCGGACCAAAGATTAGGCGGATGTCGAATTATGGTACAGTAAACCTCTATAAATTAATATTCGGTAAATTAATAATCTCTTTAAAGTAATATTTTTCTTCGATCCCAACTTGGGCCAATGAAAAAAATCACAAATTTCAATAAGATAATATATTTCTAGAAGACACCTATATAAATATATGATCCCATTAATATCATAAATTAATAATTCTTTAAAAATACAAATATATCTAAGACAATTTGGTGAAATATGATTCTATTGTGTTCTACTTTTTCTTAAAATTTAAATCTAGTTGAAGCTCATCTCTAACTTTTCTTATTGCATCCAAGAACTTCGATGTTGTCTTTTCGAATTGCACCATAAAATTGTGAAGAGTTCTAGATGCGATAAGTGTTTCCTTACGCGTAACTGGTTCCAAATGTATAGTATCATCTTCAACTTCATCATCAACATTGTTTTTTCCGATGATAAGTTTTGGACCTCTAAACATGTATTACTTTCACTTGGATAATTCAACTAGTTATTGACATCCATTTTACTGTGGTAATCGAGATTATTAATCATGACCTCAAGTTCATGAATGACATTTTCACAAGTGGGTTCATTCAAATTCTCTGAGATTGCATCTCCCGAACGAATTTTACAGTGTCGAAAATAATTTGCTATTGTCTCTTGCTGAACATTTGTTGTCCAAGCAGGAATTGCAAAATTGATGGCATCAAAAACATTAATCTTTGTCGGATCAATTTTTCCACTTCATAGCCTTCTAATATCCTACGATAAAATCTGTTACGATAATACATTTTGAGTCCTTCAATATTTCTATTATGGACTGAAAAATTATCTATCATAAGCAAAACTCATCTACCATGCATTTTGTGGTCAAACAAACGAATATATTAATCAAAAAGAACACTTGTCATCATGTTCTTTTGTTTTCACAATTGTGACAATTCAATAAATATAATAAATAAATTAGTAATATACAATGATTTTGATGTATTCGTTGTATTTTACGTATAATATTTTTTTTTATGTGAAATCAATAAATATGATACATAAATTAGTAAGATACAGTAATTTTGATATTATCAAAATTAACATTCATTAACTCTCAAACCATTCTTTAAATTAATAAATATTAATTTATCCATTAAATAATATCTCTATAAAATAATAAAATTTCATGGTCCCAACTATATTAATTTATAGAGGTTTTACTGTATTAGGCATATCTGAATTTGATATTTTTATGGTGAATTATAAATTTATACGTAGAAGATGGCAGCAAAACGTTCAAATATTTTTAAGTTCTCCGAACTAGTTTTTTGAACTTTCACTTACAAAATTTCAGATTTTTTTTCGGAGTAAAATGCTAGGCCAACCACAACTTCAAATTTAAAAAATTACAACTTTAAAATTTATGATCAAACGGGAGTCTAAATTCGATAGTCAAGGAAATAAAGTTCAAATAGAAAAAGAAAAACAAAAGAATATAATAAAAGTTCAAATTTCAATTCAAAATCTATGTTCAAACGGAAGTCTAAATTCGATAGTCGAAGAAATGAAGTTCAAACATACAAAAAAAAAAAAAAAGAAAAGAAAAGAAAGAAAGATATAATAAAAGTTCAAATTTAAACTAAAGCATGATCCATCTGCGCAAGTAACGATTCAGAATATTTCTTGATTCAAACAGTAGAGTACTTGACAAAAAAAAAAGGTATAAAATTCCACTCTTTTGTACAAAAGTTTTCAACAATTGATGATATAAAGAGAGGTAATTAAAGTCCCAAAAAAAGGAAAAAAAGCAAATGAGGCCACCTAATACAAAATTGAAAACAAAGTAACAGATAAAGTGGTGCCTTGTAGTAATGCAGTAACAGACAATCCCAAAAAGAAGAAGTCATGATTATGACTCAACATTATTTTAAGGCCTCAATTCAAATGGAAATTTTCATTTTATTGCATAAATAATCACGTTGAATATGCTAGAAAAGAAAAGGAATTGGACCTTTGCACGTATAGACAAAGAGAAAATCGACATTGGTGATGATGAGAGGTAGCACGATACCATATATTTGTAATTAAATTGAAGGTATTACTATATATGCATTTGGAATTATGTGTTTTTAACATTTAATTCATTATAACGGTGAATTTATAATATAATTTTTTACCGTAGCTCATTAAATATATCTTAGTAATTAGAAAGGAAAATATTGGTGAGGTGTAACACATTGCGTAATATGTGTTTGCATGTGAACTTGTAGTTAGTAAGTCAAATCTAAATGTAAATAATTAAATATCGTCTTACACTTAAGCATATAGCTGTTAGGACCGGCTATAAGACCAATTAAAGCGACTTGCATGTGTTTCCAATTATTCTAAAGTAACATAGAAAGTGGTGCCTTGCTGGTACGTATAGTAGTAATGTACAATAAGACGACCCCAAAAAGAAGAAGCCATGATTATGACTCAACATTTAAGGCCTCAATATATCCACTCCAAAGAAGAGAAAGCACTTCTTTTTCTTCTTCAAAATGAAATTTCATTTTCACTAATTTAGCACTACCATTTCGATCCAACTAGGAGATCTTATCATCGATTGTTATGGCATATGCATGATCACATCGAATATGCTAAGAAAGTAAAGGAACAAAAGGAAAATTTAGATAGTGAGGGGTGTCACGATATTGGATAATAAATATATTTTTGTATCGTTATGAATATGTAGTTGGTAGGTCAAATCAAATCACTATCCCATACTAGTAATTAAACTGAATTTGGATTGAAGCTACTATATATGCACTTGGAATTGAAATATATGTGGTTAATATTTAGCTCAATGGTGAATTATATTGCTATAGTCTATATGTAACTAAGCTACTAAGCTACCATATATATATATATATGTATAATTATGCATTGAATATGTTACATTAAACATGATATTAATATAAAATAATTTAAATTCGAATTTATCGTGACTCATCATTAGACATTCAGACAACAATTACCCCACAACATTTCCACTTATGAACATCCATGCTTAAAAAACCTTATAATTTTGACGTGTTTTTTGTCAAATCGTGAACCATCATTTGATAGCGTGCGTTTCTTATAAATGATAATATGTTTCATTTGTCCATCATATTACGCCTCATGAATTGGGAGGCACAATAATTATGTATGTTTGAGTTGACGTTTTAAATATTGTAAAAAATATTTACATAATTAAATTAATTAGTATTAGTTAATTCGTACCAGTAAAATTCATTGATTATAATAAGATTTTTACTACATCATATTGACCTGCAATTAATTTTTTTTAATTGACTTAATTGTGTAAAATACATTTTACTTCGTCTTATTGTTGTGGTTCGGCACATAATGAAAGTTTAGTCCATCGAATCACTTTTGTAGATATAACCTAAAACTAATATAGCTCGTGTGGGTGGGGAATAAGTTATCCTAATACTATTATCTCATCTTTGATGTGGATTAAAATTAATACTAAAATAAATTCATCTTAAAATTAATTTCAAAATTAGTTATTCCTCATCTCTCGTACCAAACCAAACACAGCGTAACTCTTCTTTTTTGGTTTAAAATTTTCAGTCCTTTTTTTAATTTTATCCTGGTCAAATGTTCTGCAACTGCTCGACAATCGTAAAATGAGTGATCTGAAATGTTGAAAAAAAAAAAAAAAGGACATTTGAAGAAATATACAGAGCATGGAGAGAAGATTTGGGAAATTTCTGGAATTTTATATTACTCTCCAATTGACTTTACAATTAGTAATAATCCTCTATTTATGCAAGCTACAGTAACTAACTACTATTCTAACTAACTAACTAACTGAAAGTAATTACATTTAATTAACTCCAAAAAACTAATTACAACTAATTACTTAATCTCCTATTAATTCATTCACACGCCTATCTTCAATATTCCCCCTTAAGCTAGGTGTACTAAAGACATTCAAGACACCTAGCTTGGCTAACAAAAAATCATGTTGAGACCTTCCTAAAGCTTTTGTCAACGAATCAGCTTGTTGGTCTTTTGTATTGATGTAGCTTGTCTTGATCAACCCTTGTTGTATTCTCTCTCGAATAAAGTGATAATCAATTTCGATATGCTTCGTTCTTTCGTGAAAAACAGGATTTGCTGCTATTTGAATGACAACCTTGCTATCACAATATATGGTAGTTGGTTCATTCACATGAAATCCTTGCTCTTTAAACAGATTAGATACCCAAACTACTTCAGTTGTCTATGTAGCTAGGCTCCTATATTCTGCTTCAGTAGAGCTTCTGGAGACTGTTTGTTGCCATTTCGACTTCCATGCTATCAATGACTTTTCATATTTCAACAAATAGCCTGTTACTGATCTTCTGGTAGTAGGGCATGCAGCCCAATCTGCATCAAAAAAACTAGTGAATTGTGGCTGTTTTTCAGCACTCATAAGCAACCCCAATCCTGGTGTTGTTTTGATATATCTGACTATCTTCAAAGTTGCATTCCAGTGTGATAATTTTGATTTTTGTAAAAACTGACTTAAGCTTTGAACTGAGAAAGCTATGTCAGGCCTAGTGTTTGTGAGGTACAATAGTTTTTCAATAAGTCTTTGATACTTGTTTATGTCAGTAAACAATTCATCATTGTCATCTTGAATGAAATTAACACTTGTAAGCCTCATATTACTCTCCAAAGGTGTTGCTGATGGTTTGGAACATGCTAAACCAGTCTCAGATAATGTGTTGCATTCTTTATTGAATGAATCAAATAATGTGTTGCATTCTTTATTGAAGAATTCAGTGCCATTATCTGACCTAACCTTCTTAACATGTTTATTGAACTGATTTTCTACCAAGATAAAGAAAGACTTTAATGTAGAAAAAACATCACTTTTGAACTTCAGTAAAAACAACCAAGCCATCCTTGAGTTATCATCCACAATAGTCAAGAAGAATCTGAAGCCATTATGTGTAGAAAATTTATAGGCATGGAGAGAAGATTTGAAAATTTTCTTAAATTTTATATTACTCACTAACTGATTTTACAATGAGGAATAATCCTCTATTTATGCAAGCTACAGTAACTAACTAACTGAAAATAGTTACATTTAATTAACTCCAAAAAACTAATTACTTAATCTCCTATTAATTCATTCACACGCCTATCTTCAATTACATTCCTAAAGACAAACATGCCAGCCTTATAATTATCAAAATTTTCAATTAGTATAGAAAAAGTAAAAGAGAAAAGAAAGAAAGAAATATTCAAAGTCTTGATTGTTGTTTTTGTTTATTCCAAGATATTATTACCCTCACAGAACACAAGAGAATCAAACAAACTCTTTTAAACTTTCTATTCTTTTTTTTTAATATAAACATTTAATTAAAAAGATACTAGTAAGTAAAATAACAAAATATTTACAAGCCCCACCACACATATAATAATGTATGAAATACACCATATTAACGACTAGTTTTGAAATATTTAGTCATTAATTTAAACCAAAAAGAAAAAAGAAAGCACACTCGAACATCTGCATTATATGATATTTTAAAATTAATTAATAATATTACATCAATAATTTAAGAGTAACTTTCTTTAGACCATCGGAGAAGACCAGGACGAGGAGGAGGATGAAGACGATGACGAAGACGTTGTTGGAAATGGCCAAAATTGTGCATTTTTCACCTTAGAAACACTTGTCAATACTCCTAATGGTGTCACATCGCCGATGACTGTAACTTTTTTCGAAGCCAAATCGATATTAAATGATTTTACTCCTGCATAATTTAATCCAAAAACATTAATTTATATTAATTGGATAATATATAACATATACATAATTATACTAATAATACTATATAATTCACTTGCCTTCCATTCTGGAGATATGTTTTCTTACTTTCCCTTCACAACCTTTGCAATGGATTGACACCCTCAATTCCACAACCTGTCGAATATGCGACTAATAAAATTTAAGTTTTATACAATGATAATCGACCCGTTTAAATTATATTTATCTAATTAGATCATTAAGATAACTATAAGTGAATGTTTTATGATGAAAATATTAAATAATTGACAACTAATTTGCTATAATATGCTCATCTTGTAAAAAAAAATAACTTTACACTAAATAAAGTTGTTAGCAACAAATTAAGAAATTAACTAAAATTTAAGTTCTATGCTTTGCCCGTCACTCGTCAGTTTAAAAAATATTTAGGCAATTAGGTTACTTATAAAATAAATCTTTTATAATAAGTATAAACGATAACCTGATAAAATTGATAACTAACCTGTTCACCAGGGCATGAACGAGTTGATTTATAGACACACAAATCATTTGAATAAGCTGATGAAGGTTTATAGACCGGAGATTCGAGTAAACGAGTCGATGAAGATCGATACATGAGTCGTTCATTTGTGCTTTTAGCTCTTAAAGGTTTGCTAGGAATCAAAGCTTTTGATGCATCTCCAGATGATGATAAGAAATCTATAAATGGAGTATTAGTACTATCATTTAACAAGTACCTAGAAGAGTTACCTAAGTCTGTAACATCAGCTGAGCTTTTACGACGTAATTTTTCATCATGACTCTTTCGATTTTTATTTTGATGGTAGTAAGTTTTGGGATCGAATGGAAGTTGATGAGATGAACATGGGATCGGAGTTTTGATTTTTGGTGTACGAGGATCGCCTAATCGATCGATTTTACGATCAATTTGATGCCTAATGCCACGACGAACCATAGTATATTGATCCATACTTGAACATATGGCTGTGGAAGCAGGAGAAGCACAAAAAAGATCTATGGATTTCATTTTCTTGGGACCAAGAAGATGATGAAAAATTAATAAGCTAGTTATAATATAGCATAAGTTATAGTAGGAAAAAAGGATGAAAGTGAGAGTAGTATAGGAAAGATTTTTTTTCAGAATGAGGGAAGGGGGTGAACTTATAAAGTAGTGGTAGAGTAGGAGGGACGGAGCTGTGTATGTTACGAATTCAGCAGAACTCAGTAATTTTATTGATCATGAACTGAACTTGATATCAATTTTAAAACTCAATAATATAAAAAAATTAGAATTTGAAATTTATAAATTTTAAGCGGAGAAAAATAAGTAGAAAAAAGGGAAAAGATGGCAACTAAGGCCCCATAAGAATTGATGAATAATGTAGACCTCAGGGGACACAGGATTTATCTGGACCTCTAAAGTTGTGTCTGCAGTTTTCTTTTTGTTTTTCTTTTATGTTTTAAGTGGGTATTGGGGGTGGGTGGGGTGGGCACTAGACAAGGTTATTGTTTGAATTTTAACTTTTATTACATTGTAAGAGAATATTTGTATAATATTAAGTAATTATAAAAGACTGTATACTTTTTCTTTTATTTTAATTTATATTGTTTGATTTGAATTGATAAATCATTTTCTTTCTATTGATATTGAGACTAATATTTTGATTGTCTCTTATATTATTCGATAATAAAAGTTCATTATTATAGTATCGATGTTAAATTCGGTACTCGCTTCCTTTCTACTCCTAATACACTATAATTAGTTAAATAATCTTTTTTTACTTTTGTGGAGCTTTGGATGTGAATGATTAGGAGCATTAATAGCAGCAAATGTAGGAAAATGTGAAGACTAATTAATTAGTAGACCATATTATTACCATATCATTGCCCACAAGATTTGACTGTTAGGACTTAGGAAAGTCATATGATAAGGCTAACCGAAAGTAGCCTTTTCTTTGTCTATTTTCAAATTTGTTGCTCACCAAAGTATCTTCCACTCTTGCAAGTAAGTTGATTTTTGTACCTCCATTATACACTTAAGTTATAATTCATTAATACACTATTATTTTATTAAATTATTTGATTATAATAGGATGATATGATTTGATATAAATATTCAATACTTTAGTTTGAGAGAGCTAATTACTTATATATACTTTAGTTTACAGTATTATGAATCTTATCAGATTTTAGTGTGTCCAGATACGTTCAGATACATGATCTCGAAATACATGGAGTCAAAATTATGTGTAATTTGTTCTAAATACAGTATATCCAAGTGGATTTGCATGTAACTAGATACATAACAAATATCGCTCGTCTCTCTCATTTCTCTCGACTATCGCCTATGTATCTTGTATCATAGATATATGTGAACCGCATCAGATACATATAGATAAATATATTTAGTGTGATTCGCATGTATTAGGGATACATGACTATCTCGCTCGCTTCCGACCTCCCCATCTCGTTTACCTCTCTCCATGTGTATCGTCTAATGGAAAAAAATATATATACACCTAAGTGTATCTTCCTCAATATATTATATGATAGATAATTCTTAAAACTGTAACTCTTTTAATCTTGGTCATCTTAATTAGAAGATTATAATGGCGCAGTTCAATAATAATTTTGAAAATATTATACACAGCACACGTGGAATTTAATACTGTACTATCATCAAAGATTCCTCTAGCATAGTTTTTCTCGAAGTCCAAACATTCCGATTTTCTGCCTCAGAAAATGAGCTAAATATATAAATTATAGTGTCCTGCAATGGGAAAAGTTAGATACATAATTATATTATATGAGTAAATTTTTGAAAGAAAAAAAGCTACGTAAAGACTAAATAAAGACCTTGATTTGGGACCCAAATTTGTGGAGTATAATTGGATGAAGACAAAGTACTAGTCAATTAATTGCGGAGAAAGTTAAAGATTAAGACAAACAAATTAAAGATGAGTTAATTTAGGATTTAATACAAGTGATAACAAAATAAGTTGGGGTTCACGTGATAAAGTGTTCGTTTCAAGAATTCTCTCTAATTAAATTAATTAATTATTCGACCTCGTTGGTTTTAGTACTCTCTCGGTTCATTTTTATCTGTCACTTATTTCTAAAATAAAATTTTCATTTTTACTTGTCACTTTTAACATATCAAGAAAAGATAATTATATATATATTTTCATGTTTTACCTTCAGGATTAAATATTCATTCTACAAATCAGTTTCCAAGACTCAATACTAAACATCGATTATTTAATTGGGATAATTTGGTAAAATACCTATATATATAATTATTTTCTTAATGGGTGTGTCAAGTCAAACAGTGACACATAAAACTGAACGGAAGGCGTAATTTATATTCCATTTGTTTCAACTTATTTGTTGTATTTCTCTTTTACATGTTTTGTAAGAGAATATTAATTAAGATAACGGCGATTTGACTGGATATAACGTAGCTCTAACTTATCGCGAGGACATATGGGACACGGATTAAGGTAGAAGATTAGTAGGTAATAGTGCGTTGTCTTGCTACCCGTTGGGTTGTACAAAACTGAATCAAAAATCAAACCAAACGGCAAATCGAGAAAAAAACTCGACTAGTGGTTGGTTTGACTTGGTTTGGTATTGAAAAAAAACAACCCGACTATTTTGGGTTGGTTTGGTTTTAACTAAAAAAAATCAACCCGAGACCAAACGAACACGACATTATATATATAATTTTAAAATTTTATTTTATACATAAAAAAATTTACTTTGATATAATTTTTAAATATTTCTTATACTTTTTCATAGTTTTATCTTTTAAGATATTATTAGAATTCTGAAACTTGGAATTTTGAGTGGTTCAATAAAGATTATAGTCCACATATATTGGTAATTATAATAAAGCTTAAATCAAAATCAAATTAATACTAATACAAAAAGAAAATCAATTCAACACTAAGAATGACAATAATATTGAATATTTGTTCTTTGGTTTTACATTGGTTTAGACAATTCAAATATATAATCTAATTTTAATTTCCTTTAATATTTAGTCATGTAACTAATACTTATTAAATTTATTTTAGTATAATTTAGTACTTTTAAATTATAATCATTTTCATTATGACTTGTTAATCTACAATATTTGCTTTACGCGATTTCATTATTATTATTTTTTTGTTGATTTTTTTAGTGTCATTACTCATATCATATTTTGTGTTATTTTCTTAAGAAACACCTTAGATAGTTGTATTTTGGTAGGACTAAAGAAATATTTGAAATACAAGTAAATTGTATGTCTGTATAAATACTTTACCGGAAAAATCCGAAAAAACCCGAAAATCCAAAAAACCTGAAAAAACCCGAGGTTGAAAAATCCGAATTTAATTGGTTTGGTTTGGTTTGGTTTATAGATTTAAAAATCTGACACAAATGGTTTGGTTTGATATTTGAAAAACCCAAACCAACCTGACCATGTACACCCCTACTACCCGTCCATACCACTAATTGTAGTATTGCTTCTGTTGTTATCTGCCCTTTGATTTTAATTTCTATGTTGTCTCTTATACTTCGATTGTTATATCATTTAATTGGTTATACTTACTGTTCAAAATATTTTATTATACGCTTTCATTTTTGTTTATTTTTTTTGGATTATGACTCTGGATTGTTTTTCTTAAATCAAAGGTCTATCAAAAATGACATTTTTAGGCATAAGGTCCGAGTACACTCTACCCTCCTTATACCCCATATTTTATTTATTTAAAAAATATTATCCTTTTTGATTATTTTCAAAGTCTTCTTTAAAAGTAGAAATAGTCATTATTTTTCTGGGGTCTGAATATTGATACCAAAATTTTTCTGCTGCAGAATCACACAGCTATGTACTCCATATATTTAATCTTCAATATTAAATTGTTTTTGCAACTTTTTGCATCATACGGACATTTTCTTTGGGAGGAAAAAAGAAGTTTACTTCTACAATATTATTGTCACGCCCCAAAATTGAAGAGGAACATTTTTGACATATAATATTGCTAAGTTTAAAAATAATAATCAAGTCATGAACCTTTAATTGACATTTGAATACATAAGTCTTTGAAATATTTTTTGAAAATAATTAATTGAAGTGTCTAAAATAAAGTAGCAAGGCTTAGACAAACTAAACATCACATGTTTTCTCATAAGCATACAAATTCAATAATTGGTGAAAAATGAAAATTATTAGAACTTTTTCAACTTTTATATAATTTTAATTAATGATTAAATCGTAGTGTATACCTGAGGTATTGTAATATACTGAGATGTCGCATCAATAATTCATATATCAATCACGTATTTCTACAAATACCTACTTAATTCGAAAGGTGAAAAAAATATTCAAAAAATTTGAGATAATGAGTAAATAAATCATCCAAAAGTAGTTAAAATTTTTGTATTGTCAACTTTTTTTACCAAATCTCAAACAAATCAACTAGAAAAGCCTTTCCAACAACCAAACAAATAATTTTGGATCAAAATGTCAAATGCACAAGTTTTAGTCAAGAATTTGGAGTAAATTAATTCCATTAGTGCTAGACCACATGCGGTTTATCCAGAATAGTTACTTGTGGACCTACTTCCTCGATTTATTTTACTTATCATATTTTTTATTTGTATGTCCATTCAAAAAGTAAAAATTAAAAGTTTGATTAAAATGTCTTTTTTTATTTTGTTATCGATACTACTTTTTCTTTACCACATTAATCTATTTCCATATTTATTAAATAAAATTAAAAATAAAAACTAATAATTAATTATATCTTAATTTTTTAATATTCTAATTATTTAGATCTATAATATTTAGCAAGCACGATAGCTAAAATAGATTGGAGAAAGTAATTAACTATCTTTAAAAAGGGAAATACTGCTAATATACCCTTAACTTTATGGTTTTAGCAAATGGTTGTAATGATTATACTTGCAAAAATGGGGATAATGTGTTCTCCTTTGGTAGGTCCAATTTCTTTTAAGTAATAAATTAAATATTTAAGTGGATATTAAAGGTTGGTATCATAATTACATTCTGAGATTACTTAGTGATTAGCATTACAATAATTTTATCAAAGTTGACTGTGTGATCCATTTTTTTTACTAACCACAATCCTTGAACTGATTTTGTGTTAAAATTTTCTTGATTTTGGTCCACACAGTTATGATTAATAATATAAAGTTTTGTACTTGTCAAAAAGTATAAGATTTTTCTTTCCTTTCCTTCATCAGAAAGTGAAAAACAAAAAATTAACTATTGGAAAACAAAAAGTGTAAGGTAGAGTTAGGTTTAAAGCTATACGATAAATTGATAATAATAATATGTTCAATGATAATTTCATAAATGAGACCTGAGAGGATGAATGTGTACGCTATGACACAGACAGATGAAAGCAAGGGGTTCATTCCTTTAATTTTGAGATATATATATATATATATATATATAAATTTTCAGTCTTTTTGTGTCTTTAGTTCTTCATATTTTGAATATGTTTAATGAAAATCATGATTGTGCCACTAATGTAAGCATTCTTAACCCTACCTTGTACGTGAAGGTAGATATGTTATTTCCGATAAACCTCTGGCTCAAATAAAACATATAAAAATAATTAAATAAGTATGAAAAACAAATAAAATACTCGTGAAATCATGTTAAAATAATGGAGCAAGAAAATAGTATCGCAAGAAAATAATAAGTACTAATATATATTGGAAAACATATAAATATAGTTAATCTTCAAATAATCAACTTTGCTTTATTAGTTTTCTCGTAAATATTTTGGTAGGGTCACAAATACAGACATATATCCAACTAACAACCTAGAAAGGAATTTCTTGTCCTTGGAGTTTTTCTTATCCCTTTGCCCCTCTGGACGGAAAGTGCGAGACCGGATTTTCTTTTTCGATGTTTGATATTCGTATTAAAATTTGATAAAATTTAGATTTAAGTATTATTTATAAGGCATTTTTTCTAAAGATGGTACTTTTAACGTGATTTTTTTTATTTACGGAGGCTCAAACCTGATTACTGATTAAGAATGAATAAATCACAACTACTCCATCATAATTTATTGATATAAGCTAATATTTAATTAGTACATGTTTATATCCAACTTCTAATTAAAATAAGATAATATTAGTACATATAAATAATGCAAATTAATATGTGGGTCGTACTGAAATAATTTGATGTTTGAGCACGCTATTAAAGCTATGAGGACTTTCTTTTTCCACCTTTTTTACATTTCTTTTGGTTTATTAATTTCATGACTTACGTGTTTCACCTCTTGCTTTTTGTTTCTTTTACATTATGGCGGTTGATTAGTTACAGTGTAACTGTAATTATTATTATTATACCGAAGAAATGATATCAAATTAACAAACATACATTTTTGTTAAACACAAAAATGAGTAGTTATGATTAGGACTTAGGAGTGTTAAAAGAGTGGATCAAATTAAATATAAGTGAATAATAAATTATTTATTCACCAAAATTTAATAAGGATAAAAAATAAGTTGATCGACGAATAATATAAATATTCATATTATTTATATAGTCAAATAAAATGATAAGCTAAAAGTAAAAGCAAGTTTAGATTATTTTTTTTAAAAAAAACTCAATAGTAAAAAATGGTAAGTAGACAAATAAGTATTGATGAGATGAATATATTATAATTTATATTTGATTTATTTTTAAAAATTCATTTATTTTTCGACCATATTTAATAGCTAGGTCGAATTCGATGATTACCTTTTTCTTTTAATTTTTTTTTGTCGGCTTAAACTTTAAGACACGGACAATATATGAAGTAACAATACTTGGATGATTATGGGAATTTGAGGTGAGTTTCATACAAATTCTATATTGATAACTAAAAAAACAAAAATAAATGACACATGTAAGGTGTACAAATTACAATAAAGATATACTCTATTCATTTTATTTTTTTATTTGATTTTGATTTGGTATATAGTTTAGAAAAATAAATAAGATTTTTTAAATTTTATAATTAAAATCTAAAAATATATAGAATGTACTAAAATATTCTTTAATTTTGTGGTCTTAAATATAACATTTGAAAATTGAAACTAAGAGTGACCATACAAAAATAGACTAAAAAAAAAAAAACGAATAAATTAGATCGAAAAGGTATAATAAGTTTTGAAAGGCATCATCATATTAACAACATATTTAAATTATCTTAGCTCAATAATTTAACCTATAAATACTGAGAAGAAGGTAGAAGATTCCAGAGATTCAACATACCAAACACCTGAGTTTTTTGAAGTAGAATTGCACTCTAGTGATTACAAATTGACAATACATAAGCTAAAAAATCGATTGTAACAAATTGATGTTTTCATATATTAGTATATGATATACATAAACAATAAATTTTTAATATAAATAATATATACATTTTTATATATTTAACTGATAAGTATATTTATTTTTAACTGACCGATCAGATATATAACTTGACCTACCATTATTTTATTTTATTTCCTAATCCTAATAAATAAGAGTAGGACAATATTGAACTCTAACTCTACCAAGAACTTCCCAACCGTTCCCCTATGGCCTACTCTTTCTCCTGCTTAAGCACCACGTACCCTTCACTAATTAATTTCGTATATATCATACTCTTTTTATTTTGAGATTAATCACTTCCACAACTTTCAAGAAATCATATATATGTGTAAAATTAGGACAAAATTTAAATATGAATGTATGAGTTATTATATTATAGAACCACCACTTTATACAATAAAAAAGATCGTATTTACTAATGAAGAAAATATTACGATTTTTGAAAACCGTTATAATAAGATTGTAATGTTTTTTTCAACCGCAATTAAAACACATTATAGTGAACAATATGTAAAAATGACCCTGCAATTATTTTAATTTTAAAAAAATAGTGATCGAACACCAAGACTTGAAAAAAGTTTGATTATTGCTTTGAATAACACAATCAAACTCTCTATTACCTCTCTTAATCTTTCATTTTCATACCAAATTCTCCTGCTACTCTTTGACTTTCATACTAAATTCTCCAATTTCGTTCTCTCATATTTCATTTTCATACCAAATTTCAATTTCAATCATTTTCACTTTTTTACTTCGCAGTAACTAAGAAAACCAATCAAAAAAGAGAGAATTAGAAAGCAAAAAAAACAATAGCAGAGGTCAGACTTGGAAAAAAGGCTTAATACTAAACTCTACATTAAATACAAATTTCAGTTCAATATTCTTTTTAATCAAAATATATCTTTTATCACATTAAAATTACATTTCAAGCATTTATCTAATATACAAAAAAAAATAAAAAAATAAAAAAATAAAAATAAAAATAAAAATAAAAATATATATATATATATATATAAAATAAACTAGATGACAAAGAGTACATTTACATAAGTTTCCATAATTGTTTTGGAGTTTTGGGCAATATTTATGAATATCCCACGGACAGCCCTAAGCAACTTTTGTATGGTCATTTGCACGAAGCCTCTTCGATTGTCTTTAATTTTTGTTCTTCAATATTTTAGGTAATAACAAAGAGCTCAAAAATATCATTGACATAAAAAAAAAATCGCAAAATACTAGTTATGCCTTATAAGACATAAGTTCGGTTTTAAAATAATAAGTCTTAAGAAGTTTATTACCCACAAATAGTTATGCCTTGCAAGACATAAGTTGAGTTTCACAATCCACAAAGTTATGTCTTCCTAAACTTATACAGGATAAGACAAAGTTTTCTAAACTTATGCCTTATGATTTTGATACTACACAATTTATGTCGGATAAGAATTCTTAAACCTTTTTGCCTTGTAAAATTATGTCATAATTAAGAGTACTTTGACGAACAATTCTTCACTAGATGAGAAACAAGAAAAAAAAAAAAACCAAAACCCCACTAATTTGAGGGATAAAAATTAAACATCACCCTAAAATAATAAAAAATAATAAAGAGAATCCGTACAAAAACATGGCTTTTGTAAGACAAGTTGATATTGGACTCAAAAAATTGTAGAAGATAGTAATTTGGTGGTTTTGGTTTAGCACATCCGATGGAGTCAGAATTCGAATCTTATGTATTTGGGATTATAATTTTTTTACGTTATTGAGTCTAGATACAAAATTTTGAATTAAAATTATCAATTTTTCATCGAAATCATAACATACACACTAGCTCCGTCAATGCCATCACCAATACACGCTTGCTCAATGACAAAATTCATACTTAAATAAACTTCAATAAAACATGTAAGCAAAACACTACAATTAATACAAAAGTAATAAGTTATTACAAACAAATTAATAAGCAAGATAAACAGTAATATGTAACAAAGTCTCCACACCATCTGTCTCTTGATTTGCAGCTGGAAATGTCTTGACAGTAGCAAATCCCTTAGCATTTACATACTTTCCAGTTCCACCCATAATAGCAAGATGTGATTCTGAAACTCTAACTCTGTGAACTCCAAAAAAGCTCAAACTATCACTATAACTTCCACTATGAAACATTACTGTAAATGCCATTGTTTGACTACTTCCATCTTCTGAACTAGAAATGTAAAATCCTTGAGATTTTCCAACTAACCCTGAGTTGAGTTCATGACCTTGGGTTAATTCATCGTCAAATACAGTCAGTGTACCGAACATGAGTTTTTGAAATGTTACTCCTGATCCTAATTGAGCCATGTTTAGGGCAGGGTATCCGTTTCCTCCACCGATGATGTTGTTACCGTTGTTTTGAACAACGTTGGGAGTTGTCCCACTTAGGCCGGTGAGAAAAGGAATGTTGTTGTTGCTGATGATTCCGCTGTTTCCGTTTTTGACAGGAACACCGTTGTCTACTGCTAGAACTGCACCGTTTGGCTTAGCGAATGGGACTTGTCCGCTTAGTGATGGGTTGGTTGCTATACCGGTTACCGCTATTGCTGATGGGTTTGATCCTCCTAGAATGTCGTGCATGAAGAATGAAAATATATGATCATCTTCACCTGCTACAACTGGTGCCGCACCAGCTGTAGCAGGATGTTCAGCACCTGCATGTGCTGGTATTCCAGCTCCACCACCTGTGACACTAGTACCTCCTGAAGCTGGACTACGTTTGTCAGTATCATCAGGAGCGTCTGGTGAGACGATGGGCTCCTCATCGAGGATTCTACGTGCTGAGGTGGTGGAGGTGATTGTGAGAGCTAGAATGACAAGGATTGTGAATATGGATTTGAGTTGAAAAGGGTTGAAATTGGAGGTTGTCATTTGGTGTACAAAGATTAATGATATGGAAGAGTTGTTTTTGGGGTTTGATGCTTCAAAAATGATTCTTTTGAATTTGTTGAAAACAATGAATTGAATATGATATATATATATATATGCAAAAAAAAAAAATGGAGGAGATTTGAACACTTTTAGAATGATTAGGATAAAGGGAGTTGATGAATGATCGTAAGGATTAGGTATTATAACCATTCCACACTTTTACAAGTGCATTTGTTGAAGATTACAAAACTAATTTTCGTGTTACAAATGTGGATTGGGTGTAGCAGAGTTTCTTTTTTTGGTGTTTTTGGGCTTAAGTATGAAAATCAGTAAATAAGGGTGACTAAAAAATCTGCATTATGCGTTATAATGTGTATATAATCCGTGCGTTTTTATACACACTTATATACAAGGAGTATACACCGACCATAGCTACAAATTGCTATGATTAGACAGGGAAATTTTCGAGTGATTTACAAAAATGACTTACATCTTGGATTTTGTGTCTACCTATCGATTGACAAAACTTATAAAATTGACCTCTATTGTCTGTCAAGCATAAGTTGTAAATTCAAATTAGTACTAACAAACGTGCTCAATATTCCGAACTCTTGTCAAAACTATACATTAAAATTATTAAGTTAGGCGTTAGCACTCGAAGGTCCATTTCTAAAAAAGTTTGTCATGTTATATGGTCCTTATGTAACGAAATGAAAAAAGCCCATGATAAATTGGTCCAAAACGAAAATGTTGACAACATTATTATACAAGAAGTGGGTTATAGTAGATGGCAAAGCAAGCTTCAGATTAAGAAGAAAAAATGGCGTGGAGAGCAAATCTATCTCGTAATCTCAAGGAACTTCGTGTTCTTTTTTCTCCGTCGTCTGCTGAAAGCGCTGCAACTAGGTTTCTGCTAAATTTCTCTATTGTTTTTCCTATTTCACAACATTTTTTTTAATCTAATTTGTTTGATATTCAACAGGTCGTTTATTGAGAAGAATTACACAGATCTCAAGACTCATAACCCCAAATTGCCTATTTTGATTCGTGAGGCTACTTCCATCCAGCCCCAGCTTTGGGCCAGATATGGTAATTCTCCTCCCCTTCTAATTTTTTAGCTTCAACTTCAATTTATTTGTCGGAGTTTATGAAAATAGTGAATACTTTTGAGTTTTGTGGTCTTAGATTAAAGTTGCGTAGAATGTACCAAAATTGGAATTAGAGGTTTCGAATTGAAAAGGAGGGAGTAATATTTACTTAGTTTATGTTTTTCATTTTTCGTATTTAGGCCTTGAATGGGGTAAATGAAGCAGGTCTTTGAGTTCTTGTTTTAAAAAAATGAGTCTTTGATTCATTGTATATGATTGGTATTAGACATTTGCATTTTTGCATCTCAGTAAGTAGCTGTTTTACTTAAAACTCATAACTTGTATGTGGATTTGTACTTGGCTAACAGTCTTTAACTTATGATCTGGTTAGGACATTGATGTTAAATTCCACACATGAGAAGTTTAAACGAAAATATATAAGTTTCCCCCTAAACTTGAATGGAAAAGTCATTTACACATGCAAACTTTACAAACCACCTATTACTTCTCTCTTCTTCTTTGAAGTGGAATTAGTATCCCTTGAAATGTCACAACCAGAGTTTTTCTTGGCTGTATACACGTGCTGATATGCATTCTCTCCTCAAAAAGTCCCAAGCAAAATCACAACCTATTTTCTTTGGGGGAAGAAGATGAAGCAAATTTTTCTCAGGCCAAGTCAAATTTGCAGACACAGTCACCTATTTGAAGACTTTTTTTTTGGAAAAAGCGGATGATTCATAGCTCAAGTTTGGAAAACATTTTAGTTGGGTTTAATAATGTCGGTGTTTGGTGGTGAAGTGATGGTCTTTGTGCGAGAGAAAGAAAGGAGAAAGTAGTGGTAATGATCAAAATTTGAGTATAGTAGATAAAAATTCGCAAGTGGTTTGGTCTTTTAAGTGTTAGCCATTAATTTTTTGTCCTTTTGGTAATACGTTAAAATTTTAAATTGTAGTTCTTCAAAGGCAAAGCTGATGAAGTTTAGATTTGGCCAAATACATAGATAACCCCTTCAGAAACAGCCTATCTACCCCACAAAGGTTGATAAGGTCTATGTACATCATAACCTCCTCATACTACACTAGTGGGATTATATTGGGTATGTGTTGTTCTACATACACTACCCCTTAAAGTTGCCACATACTTTCATGTAGACACTTTAACTAATATAGTTACCTATTAAACACCTAAAATATGTTTAAATTGTGTCTATTGAACACCTTACGCTGATGTGGTCACAAGAGGATTTTCACTTGGAGTCTGGCACACGAATAGGTGAGGTGCAATTTTCTATCTTCTTTTCTCTTATTTGGGTTACTTGCCAGAACTCCATTATTGGGCGTGGAACCAGTAAAATATAAAGCACTGTTGTCAGTTTAGATTACTTAACAAAATCTTAAATGAAAATTTATATCCATCTAAATTCTGTTGGTTCTCATTAATTAGTTTCTGGTCTCCGGGCTCATTATATTTTAGCCAGAGGTTAGAGTGCACAAATAGAACCAAAAAGGCAGCAAGCTAATGGACAACCCCACCAACATGAATTTTGCTTGCAACTTCTCGAAACAAACTTTATAACCGAAACTTGATCCTAGAATCACCATTAATTTCTTTGAAACCAAGGAACAAAAATAGGTTCTGCTTATTGATAAAGTACACCGACTCATCATTGTATACCTCTAAATTCTAATGATGCCCCATTATAGACACAAATAACCCATTTGCAGTGACTTAGGTTATTTCCTCTTCTTAAATTGATTATATCACAACAATTAATGACATTTATCTGCATTTTTTTAAAAAAAGGAAGCGAAATTGGTCCATGTATTTTTATGTTGTTTACACATGTAGATGAAAATTTATGAACACATTTTTATGTTGAGGTGAAGCGTAGCAACGAAAAAGAAATGAAGAAAGACAAGACTTGTTTGGAAGAAAAAGAAAAAAAATTGTGAAGAAGTTGTAAGATAGAATTGGTCGAACCGTCAGAGATTGTAAGGAGTTTGAAGATGAAAGTGCCAAAAAATTGAATGTTAAGTGCATATAGTCATGCGTCGTCCATTAATTTGGTGTTTTGGCACATTAGTTGTGTGTTTTGTTTTGGTAGGAACCATCATTGAGGTGCTTAACAGTCTACATTTTAGATATACGTAGGTTTCTAATAGGTAATTTTCATAATTAAGGTGTCTAAATGAAAAAAACGAAGAAGAAGAAGAAGGTGACAACTTCAGGGGGTTATCTATGTTGTTGGCCTTTAGATTTCAAACTAAGTAAATTACTCGTGCTTCGCACGGGACTGAACTCTTTTATTAAGCTTACATATGATTATTCAGTAATATCCGTATTTTCGATACTTACTCTACATTGTTAATAACATTTTATGTTAAGGCAAAGCATTCCCCCGAAATCTTAAAGTGCTATATTAATAACATAAGTCTAAATTAATGACTATAAGAAAACATAACAGGATCTGTAACAATTGGAAGAAACAGAAAGGAAAAAATTGAGCCCACTGAATGTACAGTGTCCCCTTAAGGAAATTTTTCTCCTCTAGTATCCGAGGTTTAAAGGAATAGATTATCTCATGATAGAATGATTCTCTTCACCAGTGTATTGATACAAATACAATGGTGTAGTATGTCACTCAACAGGAGCAAAGTACAGGAATATTTATTTGTGCAAAAGAAGAAGAAGAAATTTTTTGCTGTTTTAAAATGAGAGGAAATTCCTCTATTTATAGACAAAAAAACACAGTGTCAACAAATGTTTATTGTGCTTTATCGAAAAGGTCACAACTCTTTGAAAAAGTTACAACCCTTCGTAAAGGTCACAATCTATCCTAAAAGTCGCAACCCTTCTATAAAGTCCCAACTTTTCATAAAAAGGGGAAGGCTAGTGTTGGAAATAAATGAATTTAAAAGGGAATCCTGGTTTATGGTGGCGCCACGGAGGCGGGCCTAGGGTTCTCTTTTATATATATATATATATATATGCATATGATATTTGACAAATTTGATGAAGTTTAGGTTTTGACTTTTCTAAGACACTTTATTTCATCTTCGAACTGCTTAGTTATGCAAAGTGATGTCTATTCCCATTTCTTATTCTCATATTCTCGCCTTAGAATTGCTATAAAGTTATCCTAAGAGATGTTTATTCCCCTTTCTTTCTCTCATATTCTTCAAATACTCATGGACCTTCTGATATGTAACAGACCTCGGAGTTGAAAGGGGCATCCAACTGGAGGGCTTGACAGAGGAGCAGATCTCCAAGGCACTTGAAGACCTCGTGAAAGTAGGGGCATCACTTAAATCATGATTACATAAAATCTGTACAACAGTCTTGAGCATCCTCAGCATAGTGCTTTCAAAATAATCTTAGTCCACTCCATTATTATGAGTTAACTATAATATGCATTAACATTTACCACCTTGGTCATCGTTGCTGTCCAAGCTCCAAAACCATAATATGCATATACATGCAACATCAGATATTTGAATTTTGTTTACTGTGGTTTCACTATTTGGAAAACGAAGCGTTTGATGTTCTCTGCCTTTTAGCATCATTTCTTGTGGTGTTGTGCATTTGATCCAATGAGATTGAGATTCCATCAGTTGCATACTTGGTCAGTGTTTGCTGTCCATGACACGAAACTCTTACTCCCGAAACTGACTCTGTTGCAATATATACACTTGCTTTCCTTGCCTAGGCAATTCTGAACATACTGTGTGTGACCGCTATCTTTTGGTAGGGATGCACAGAAACTTTCTTCCTGGGAAATGAAATTGATCTTTGTTTTTTTCATTTCCAGAAGCTAAAGTGTTAATATACAGTCTGAGTTCAAGAATGTTAACATGGAAGAAATGTTTGTTCCTTTAGCTTTGTGTTTACCTATCCATTTCTCTGTTTTAGTTTTTTTTTTTTTCGCAGCTGGGAATTGAAATAGAATTAACTACTCACTTTTTCCTTATGCACGTGTCTGAATTTTTAGCCAATTTTAACGTCTGTTTTGGTCATGTATAATTGAAATCTAGGCATATAATTTAAATGGTGCTACATGAGTTTGTTAGATTTGCTGTTTTGACGAATTAATAATTGGAGTTTATACTTAATGTTATATGAAACATATGTTTCAAATTTGGGCTATATTTGAAATGAATTTGAGTGTTGAATTGTTGAAATTTAAAGACGCCACATGTGATTGAGATTTAAGATAATTTTCACATATACTTTAATCATGTACGACTAAAATTAGACTCGAGTTCTTTATTTTTTTTTTTTTTTAATATAAGATAGCATATATCTATATATCTAAAACATTATTGGAGATTTAAGTATTGAGACTTGAGACATATTAATTTCCTTTTATTACTAAGTCTATTGTAAATGATACATCAAACAAGATACATAAAAACCAAGGAAAATAACTAATTAAAGACTTACACCTTAGAGAATAGTATTTGAATAACATAAACTCCATGATGTGCATTTATATTTGGAAAACTTCAAGAAAAGGAGAAAAGAAAATTCCTCTTAACAAAAACACAAATATATCTCTAAATTAAATAAATAGACTTGAATCTTAAGCTTGTTGCTTAAATTTGCCAAAGGATATGTAGTTGCCCAAAAGAAATTGTCACTTCATGATAATAATATGTTATCATCAACATCTTCATCATCATTGTGATCCTCCATTTTTTAAAGAAGATAGAAGAATTAAGGGGAAAAAGAAGAAGAAGAAGAAGAAGAAGAGTGATATTCAAAGAGAGAGAGAGAAGGATTGGTATGGTGGGTTTAATTTAACTATAGAAAAAGGTTGGTGGAGGGAGGATCTTCTAAGCATATGCTTCAACCATTAACTTGTCTTTCCACATCTTTTCTCTCTTTCTACGTAGTTATTGTTTATTGAGTGTCTCTCTATTCATATTGAACTTCGATTAATATGAATTCATGTTTTGTAAAACACATTTAAAGGGGAACGCTCCCAAATGAGGCTTTTTACATAGTTAGACCTCAAACTTGAGACTTCTAATTAAGAATATTAAAAGAATGATCTTATCGATCTCACCATGAGTACATTTATTGGTATTTTTTTTTTAATTTTTATATAACAAAAGCTGTCATCCAATCAAAGTTTTTTGTTATGTCACCACAAAGTTCTGTTCTAAATTCCAGTTCCCTGGTTTCATTTTATATATATATAGATAATAATGCCCCTTGTTTATTTTATATTGCTTTTTTTTTTAATTGTGGTCATCTATTTGTCGAACCACTATGCCTGCTTAGCTATGCATTTTATTATTTTACTGTTAATATGCTTGTTTGTACTGAACTGATTGGTTCCCTTTTCTTTTACTATATATAACCAATTTAGACAAGTGCGTACAAATTCTGTAAGGAACCCCAATTTGTACATACTTCATGCTTCTTTAAGTAGTTGTCTAGTTTGTTACGTAAAATGTAAGATTTCTATAAATAATGATAATATTATTTATCATTTTACAAATTCCATAAAAACTACATGACAATGATTATATATTATTTATTTTTTGTAACGATATTATTAGTAATAACTTGCTCATAAAATTATTTTTAATCATCAAGTTTCAAATATGTATGCTCTTATGGTATATAGCTTATTACATTTATAGTCGTTGAAATCTGCTACCTTAAAATTTTGAATTTGTCATTGTGTAATACCATAAACTAATTGACTATGAACACACGATTTAAAATTGAAGGAGAAAGAAGAAGATAATGTACCTAAAGGATTGTGGTAGAATAGTAAGTACTCATTTCATTCTTAATTTAGAGGTCTTAAGTTCGAGTCATGTCGGATACATAGTTTAATTTGTCAATAATAGCAGATACTTATTGATATATGAACCCAACATGGAATTTGCTGGCAACTAGCTTTACATGTTTCTTCTTTTGCCAGAAAACGTCAAAAACAACAAGTGTGTTTTGTCAAATCTGTCGTTTTATAATTGGAAACATCAATTTGCCTCTTCCGGTCGTTGAATCTTACAAATAGTTGAATATGTCCATTATTTAATACTACTCGTATTATTTTTTGACGAAATAATTTAAACACTTGTTTCCGTAATCCCTTAAATTAAGAATAGTCGATAAATATATAATATATGTCAAGAGCGGAGTTAAGTAAAAACAAGTGTATTCATTCAGAACGGTTTATATGATTAATTTATATGTTTAGTTTATGTCCGAAAGGTCTCGAATGATTTCAATTCCTTCGATAAACAATTATAATTTATATAATACGATTTAATTTGTTTCGTAATATTATTGTATTTTCTTGACTTTTTTGTATATTTACTTCTTAAAATTTTAAATTTCTTAATAAATTTTTCTAATTAAATAAACAATCAATCCATTCGCTATTAGTATAAAAATCGTTTTTAAGCATACATTATAAGAAATCTTTTTCAACTACGCAAAGAACGTTATACTAGGATGTAAATAAATACATTTGGAAACAATATATAATTACATTAACAAGATCCACCCAATCTAATTTGTAGTCCATCAATTACCCAAGTTAATTAATTTCTTAATTTACTTGTCAAGACAAAAACTTTGACGTTTCACACAAAACTCGATACAAAAGTCAACTACGTTAGCTCATTTTATTTATTGCAAGTTTGAAACCATCATAATTAATTTTATTAGTAATAAGGACGTAACTTATATGGTCTTTAATATTGCTACCTACTTCTTCTTTTTTAATGGTGTATAATTTTTATAAAAATATGGTAGCTAGCTCGGTATATATAAAAGTTGAGAATCTTTTGAAAAGACGAGATTTTCTATAAGTTGAATATTCATAACTTTTGTTTATCGAGAAAATGATCTAGTTGAATTTATAGTAAGGTTAAAAATAAGTGTCTTGATTTAATTTGTTACATTCGATTATTATCAATTAAATATATTTATGAATTTATGAAAGAACAAAACGAAGATAAATAAATAAATAAAGAAAGTAGTATGGAATAAAAAATTTCCAGTGATGAGTATTTGCATTGAATCTAGTGACGTTAAAGTGATGTTGATCTCAGATTCATAAATGCTAGTATGAAGTAAAGACTTAATGAAATATAGGCACAAAAATAATAGTGTATTGCTTTTGTATTGTTCAGAAAATAATCCACTTATAATTGTGTTAAAAATGCTATTTATAGGTTTTTATAGAAAATAAACCAATAAGAAAGTTTCACTCAAAACATAAAGTACTATGAACAATGGTTGTTGTCCATGTGAAAATGTCATTAATAGAGCCCAATTAGTATTCCTCTGTTGCGAATAAAGTATTAATTATATGATTACGATTATATCTAACGTATCAGTCCTTTTTGTCATATTATCATAACACAAGTTCTTTTCATCTTCGGATTATTATGTGACTTCAGAGATTTAATCAAGGTCGATTTGCACCGAACACATCCTCGAGTCCAAATTCTGATCCAATATCCTTGAGCATCTTTGTTGGTACCACATGTCCACCTCTTGTTCTGTCATGCATACAAATTACTATATTTTTAAATTCTCATTACGTAGATAAGTTAACAAACGAAAGATTAATAGTTTAAGTAAGAATATTCGAATTTAAAACTAAGAGTAGTTAAAAAGGCAAATCATGTGGAAGGTAGTTTGTATTAGATGGAACAGTCTATTCCTTGTAGATTAAAAGGCAAAACAACACTTGTACCGAATATCTTTGTACATTTTTTACTTTATTAAACACTTTCCACCTCTAATACGCAACGCACACATTCCTTGTCGTTTTATTTAACTTTCCAAATACCCAATCAAAATGCGCCATGCCAAAATCCTCCGAATTTTTTTTTTATTTGTTTGTCCCATTTTTCTTTTTACTCGATTCAACAAGTATAACCTTACTTTTTTTTTTTAATTTTAATTTCAACGTTTTACATGACCTTGTTTAACAATATGATTAAGAGAGAAGTATTAGAAACACATCTAAACTTGACACAAATTATTAATTTTGCCCTCAATCTATTAACAACCTTAGAAATACTTATCTTTTGACTAACTAAATTTATATACATCCCCGACCAACCACATGACATAATAAATGGTTTCAAACTCTTGTAGCAGCATGCTGCTTTTAATAAAAATTTGAGAGAAATGTTGAAAACGCCCCTAAACTAGACAAGAATTTAGAGGTGTATTTCACTTATATTATAGGATCAAGAGTGTATTCAAGTTCAATTAATCAAGTAAAAAAATATGTTTAAGACTTTCAATAGTTTAAAAATGAAACTAATGATTCCCGTTGAACTTAGGAGTGTTAGAAAAACATTTTAATACATCATACATAGAAGTGAAGTCGAAAAAGGACAAATTAATTGAAACGGAGTACGTAATAAAAAAAAGCGCGTGATCACTCGCCCCCAAACAATTTGCTAGGCGCACGCAGCACAAAGTGCGCATATTAGCCACCCTCATCGCATCCTGAACCTATTTGGTAACCCCTTTCTCGCTCTGAAAAAAATCATTGATTAGATTCGTTCTGTAGATTTTCGTTACAGTTTTTCTTTTTTCATTATAAATTTGAATAATTTTGTGAATCCAGAAGGGTGCTCTTGTGTATATAATTTCATAATATACGAATTTATTTAAGGAAAACACTTTTAGGAGCTTTTGTTGATCCTTCAATGGCCGCACCACCGGCAAGGGCTAGAGCAGACTATGATTATCTCATAAAGCTTCTTTTGATCGGCGATAGTGGTAAGTATTTTAACACATTTTCATCATTTTCGTTTCTAATCCCTTTTCACATATGACAAATTTGTATTTTCATTTTTTTTTTTTGTAATTTTTTTTTTGTGTGGATCTATGGCTGCATTTCTCGGATCGGTGATTTGACTTATGTTGTGATCTAGCGTCTGCTTAGAAAATGCATTTTGGTTTCGATGTGTCTCTGTTTTTTTTCTAGATTTGGTTTATTTTTCTGCCAATGATCTTCCGGTAATGACTCCTGAGAGTCTGAGTTGAACTTGTTGCACCGGGATTACCTAGTAAGGTTTGCATTTTCTGCGTGATTTGCGAGCTGCTGCATATGAGCGGGTTTATGAATTTCTGTAAAAAAAAAGATTTTTTGGTAATGAATTTGGGTGTTAATTGACTAGCAGGTTTGTTATATTTGTACCTGTGACATGACTAGAGATTTAGAACAGTATTTTAAGTGTTAACAGTATTCTTGAGCCCACACAAATAATTACTGGAGAAGCAGTGATTACCGTAGATTATTGCTGCATGGAATTTGTTGTTTTATTAGCTGGATTGTCATACTGCATAACTGGTCCTAAATCCAGGTGGGTTGTGCATTTAAATAATTTGTATGTGTGGGCTTAAGCAATTTTTAAACTACCTGTGCGACTACAAGGAGATTCAAGAATTAATATGTATATATATGGAAAAAGATGTTTTTGCTGTGTTTGTGCAGTATGTTTCACCAGTTGGCTGTGGCTTCGCCATGGGTTGTGCTAGACATGCCAGCTTAAATATAATTTCTGTATGACGAATTGTCTAAATATTGAATGAGTAGAATGGAATAGATACTGAGGACTCAACAGATCCTGACTAATTAGATGTAGATGATCGATTGACATTTTATCAGGGTCTATCAATCTAGTGGACGTGACGAGGGATATATTTTACTTGGTAGGTTTTTCCTTCATTGCTTGTTATTAAGAATTATCAAGCAATGGTTGGGATCATTCATGTTTTAAAGAGTCTCAGGATGAGCTTCTCTCTTTAGCTTTTTCCATCTTATAAAATGTCCACAGACTGACTAAGCTGCTGGATTTGATTAGCCGAAGGAATTTACTTTTGGTTACATCTTGCTCCATCACCTTTGTCTTTATCTAGGTCTCTCTTGTACCATAGATGCAAATAACACTATGAACAGATTAACAATGTCTTTGAGGAGGATTAGGCTATCAGCAGCCTGCATAATAAGAACAGGAACAACAGTATTGGTGTTTGTTTGCATCAGTTACTGTGACTCTGATTAATGGAGAAAATGTGGCATCCTCTGCTTATACTGTCAGTGTGTATACTTGTCAGGTTAAGTTGGTTGCTATAATCTTTAATAATGCTTGCTTTTGTGATTGTTTCTGAAGTAAATTGATATGTGGGCCTTTGAGCTTGAGGAGATGGTACTTTAGCTATTCACTAACAATCGTTTACCTTAAAAAAGTTATTTCATAAGTATCTAACCAAATTCTGATCACCAGAAATGATCTACAGTACCAGCAAATATCTTCTGCAGAACTATCAGACATTACCATGTTGCTTTATCTGTTGCATCCATGACTCTATGGTCATTTAAATTAAACACGAAATATGAGTTTTAAATCTTCATATTGGTAGGACATGATTTTGAAGAATGACAGAATGCTGTAGCCAAATTTATCTGTTGGGTGTCCTGTTTGTTCTGTACATAACTAGTAATGTCTGTGCTCAGTAGGAGTAGATGATATTCTCCTCTTGTGATCAAGAGAACTCCTTTATTCTCCTTTCGGGATTCTTGGCTGGTTGATCTTGGTCCATACAACATATCGATTTTTTGTGCTGTAGTGGTGGTGTGTGAGGTGGGGGTAATCATGATGACTGTTTATCACCTAAAGTTTAGGTAAGACGGGAACACGTCCATATGTTTCTTTTTACCTTTTTCTTTTATGAACTAGGTAGGATGAAAACTTCTGTTTGGTATTTATTTTCCTTTTCTTTAGTGTATACCCTAAAGCTAGTTGAGAATTGGAACTTGCCTTGTACCGTTTCAGCAAACTTATTTTCAGTCACCTTTTCTCTTGGAAGTTCCGAGCTTCTTATTCTGCATCCTCTTCATTGCACTTGGAGGTTATGTAATGTCTTTGCATGACTTTTAGAGAGAATGATTGTGGATTGTTTTTTATAACCAATTGTTTCGTTGATGTCTGCACTGCAGGTGTTGGTAAGAGTTGTCTTCTTTTACGTTTCTCTGATGGTTCCTTCACCACAAGCTTCATCACAACTATCGGGTGAGTTCTCTCTCTTAGTTATACTTCTGTGGTAAATGCTTCAGAATGCCCTTGAGAATCATGTGCCTTGTTTTTCTGTGTAAAAATATTTCTTAATGCTTGCTTCTATTTCATTTTGTCAGAATTGATTTTAAAATTCGAACCATTGAGCTTGATGGAAAAAGAATCAAGCTTCAGATATGGGATACAGCTGGTCAGGAACGTTTTCGGACCATCACTACTGGTATGTTGTCATGGTTGTTCATTGATAAAAGTTCTGATGGTGTTACATCAATGTTGTTATAAAGGAGTCTGGCATAAGAGGTTATAAAGGAGTCTGGTCATTATGACTGCGAGAAGTTTATTCCATTTTTGTTTTCTTAATTGAATCTTATTTAGAGAAGTTCGGTCTTGTGATGTTTTCTCCCCCTTTTGTTTCTTCCCTACATTTCCATGTGACTGTTTATACTCTTGCCCCCTATGAAGAGAGTCGTTATCCTTGTGCCTGTTTCTCATCTTCATGAATAAATTGCTTTCGTATTAAAAAGAAAAAAAATGATCCTCCTTAGATCCTTGTGTTTTGTTTGCCTGTGTACTGATAGCTTCTCTTTTTCTGATTACAAATTTCTCCAGCTTACTATCGTGGAGCCATGGGTATATTGTTGGTGTATGATGTTACTGACGAATCCTCCTTTAACAGTAAGGTTCTTTATCCTGATTATCCTATAATCTCAAGGTGTAGTTCATATGTGAATACTCACCCTTTTTAGGATTCAAGTGAATTGATTGCATAATTCCATAACTCTTTTATCCGTTTGCTGTCATTTGTGCAGCATACTCATGTGTATGGTTTCTAATTGTTTCATCCTACCTGCAGACATTAGGAACTGGATTCGTAACATTGAGCAGCATGCCTCAGACAATGTCAACAAAATACTTGTAGGGAACAAGGCTGACATGGATGAAAGCAAGAGGGTAGATTTTTGTTTGGACTGATTTTTTGTCAGTAACTTTTCCTCCTCCCCTTCTGGGGGCCCTGAGGGTGGCAAGATCAGTACGTCTAATATTTGGCCAATATGAACTTTTTTGTAGGCTGTCCCTACGGCAAAGGGTCAAGCACTTGCAGATGAGTACGGAATCAAGTTTTTCGAAACTGTAAGTATGGTTCAACAACATAGAAAGAAATGATGGTAGAGGTTTTCCTGTACTAAATATAACTCTGTTATACATACCCTGCAGAGTGCAAAGACGAATCTTAACGTGGAACAAGTTTTCTTCTCAATAGCGAGAGATATAAAGCAAAGGCTTGCAGACACGGACTCCAAGGCCGAGGTGAATAACTTGAATATCCTTTATATTTGTTGTTTCCAAATACTGTATGCTCATAGTTGACGTTGCAGCCGTCAACGCTCAAGATTAATCAACCAGAAGCAGGAGCTGGAGGTGGTCAAGCTGCCCAGAAATCAGCTTGTTGTGGTTCATAAAAATGGTTAGAATATGAGCTGTAAACCATCAAAAGCTAAAGTTGGACGTTGGCGCTTTGTAATATCTTTCTTTATTGGTCATTCTTTTTAACGTGTGAAAGATAGGTTTGAGTATTATTTGTTGCCAACACCTTTCCAGTTTCCTTCTTCATTAGCTTTCAAGGACCTGTAACCTAGCTGTTTGTTTGTGTACAACTTTTATTATGGCATGGCTACCTCAAACTTGATACTACTAACTTTAATCTATAAATACCAATAATAAACAATTAAAGGTAAATTAGTTTTGACACAGTATCTAAAATTCAGAGTGTAAAACACTTGGATAAAGTGACCAAGCAAAGGTAAGATAGGACTCTACCACCAAGTCAATAACTATTCTATTATACAAAAATATGAGGATAGAGCCGGAATTCTGCGAATGTCATAGTGTGTGATGTAGAGATATTTCAACCTGAAATATTCTATTCTGATTATACACCAATTTTTTATCTTTTCTTCAGGTCGATAATTCCTTCTTTACGCCATGGAATTGGAACCCAAACCAGCTCAATAATGACACAACATCTTAGAGATTCCAAGATGGCACTTGTAGTTTGAGAGTCTCTTATAGTTTGATTTTATTGAGCACTTTTTCCTAGTGTAACTTTTTGTTATCATCTACGTTCTTCTTATAGTTATGTCACAAAATTAGACGTTTAAGATAAAAGTTACGGAGTCAAGATTTTCATTAAATGATTCAAAATATGAAAAAGCAAACACTTGAAGAAATCAAAGGGGTTCAAATATCAACTATATATATATATATATACATAAAAAATAATTTTAATCATATATAAACAATATAAATTTTTTTTTACCAAAGAAATATCGAATATGAACCCCTCGATCCATGATTTCAATTTACTAAATAAGTGAAGAGGGTTGTATGAGATCCAGCCGTCTACTCTTAACTAGAGACTTTCAGTTTGAGCTTTAAAAAAAAAAAAAAAAAAACTTTTGACATGGAGTCTTTTTCTTTGGCCTTAGTGCAAATATGAATTAGTAAGTTTCAGATATGTGATCTTAAAAAAGAAAATCTCATGACCAAATTAAATTAAACTTTGTGCAATTAGAGTTTGCCTTACCAATTTATTTTGACCTAGCGATGGATACCATATTTATTTATGTTAACTATAAACCTATCTTTGGACAATAATATAGGCATATCAAGCAAATTAAAATCGAATGGTCTTAAGCTTTTTTTTCAAAAAAAACTTTGTTTAGAATTTTTTTATAAATAGGAAGGAAGACAAATTTGAATTAGTGAGTTTTGATTAACAGATGATAAAAAGAATTCATCGTAGCAATTTATCTTGACATAAATATCTCAGTAAGTATCATAAAAGAATTAACAAATTGGTAGCAACTTTCCTAATTCTAAAAGGAAAGGGATTTAAAAAAAGCATCGCAAAACAGGAGATGCAATTGGCGTTGTTGGCCATAACTTGAAATCAACATTATCATCACGAGGGGTTAAGTTTAAATCCAAACAAAATATCCTCTTGCTACTATTTGACTTCTTCAAAATCGGAATCATCATCTTTTCATGAGCTGTAATTTTATTAATTTCATCACGATGACGCCTCATGTGACCGCCTAATGCTTGACCCAATGAAAACTCCACACCACAAACAGAACATTTATGCATCTTGTTCTTTTTGTTGGTTTGAACAAGAAACTCTCCTCCGAGTAATCTTGACCGTTTATTATGACTTGCACGGTGACCACCTAAGGCTTGAAAAGACGGAAACCGTTTATTACAAGTCTTGCATTCAAAATCATTAGTTTCATGATGATCTGATGATGAAGAAGTGTTGTTGAAACGAGACAAAAGCGCCATTAATGCACAATTTGCCATGGCCTCTACTTCAATTTGCATATTGTCTTCTCTGCTTCTTTTCATAGATGTCATATTATTGAAGATTTATACAAATTGTATTATCAAATTAAAAGTTTGAAAGAAAGATTTGAAGTTAGAAGTTTAAGAATATGATACACTTTAGTTCTTCACACACACACATATATATAAAAAAAAAAGGGTTGGAAAATAAGGTTTGCGTGTGTGAAAAAGAGACATATTAAGTAATGTAGTTTGACTTTGTGTTAATTTGTTGGTTAGTGAGTCAAAGAAATACAGATAATTTACAAGTGGAACCAATTGATTTGAAATAAGCAGTTGGGTGTTGCTGACGCGTTAGTCAATAGTGTGAAATGGCAATGTTTTAGGTCAACAAACAAGAAGTACTCTCTCACCTTCAATCAATTTGATCATGCACTACATGACTAATTTGAGGTGACGCTCTCACCCTTAATCAAATATTTAAAACATCTGATTAAGGGTGAAATAATATCACCTCTACACTACAATTCATGTTTTAAATTGAATAAATAAAAATAAAAATTTCTTTTCAATACAGTAGATAAGTAAAAATGAACAAAGTATATAAAAATTATTCCATTTGTTCAATAATAGTTATTCACTAATAACTTGACACACACCTAAAGAAATAATAAATAATAGAGAAAATATTACTATATTATCCTTTGAATATATTGAATTTTATGTTTTGGGAAATGTATTAGCTATTGAAGTAAAACAAACACAAAAGAATAAAATTATCTCTTACTATTGAACAAGTATTTTAAGTATATTGTGGACAAGTAAAGACGGACGGAGAAAAGATATATATGTGTGAATATTTTCCCCAATAAATTAATGTTGGCTTCTTCTAGAACACTTCCAAGTTGTTTCATTAGTTTGTGTTCGTTGAGATTTCTAGAACACTTCCAAGAGCTTTCGTAAGATTTACACTTGCAAATGTAAGCCTCGATAACGACAATTAAACGTTTCTTATAGGCGTGAAACAACATCATTTTTCATCTCATAATTAATTACACAATTTATTTAAATAATTTATTTATTTAACTTTTTTCAGTGTATGTTTTTTAAAAAGTTAAATTTATTATTTTTTTAAAAAATTGATCTAGTATAATTGCCATTCAATGTAAGTTGTAACAAGTATTACTTCTGTTAAGAGGGAAATATTTAATTAGCATTTAAAACATAAAAGGGTATTATTTACCTAATACAAAAGATTAAGGGCTGAGTGAAATTACCAAAAGATTAAGACATAAATAATAGTAGAATGGTCAAAAACTAGCTTTTCTATTGAATGTTTCCTAAGAAACGTGTAAAAAAAATGATGATAGATAATTTAATAGAGAGTGTGTAATTTTCAATTAGCAGTTGGAATACTTAGAATATTCTTTGGCATATATTATATTATATGTTTCTTTTTTTCTTTTTCCTATGTGACATACTAATAAACTAGTTTATTAGGTGCAGCTGTTGTGTGTTTATACTGCCTTTTTTTTAAAATCTTTTCTTTAAGTCGAAACGGCTGAAATTAGTCTTAGGTTTTATTATTTTGTGTATAATACAAAATTACAAATATGTTACAAAAGATAAGAACATTTTCGTTCCAAATGTAAATAATGTAACATGTGGTGTGATGATTCTTTAATTTCATTAATGTCCATGGTTACACCCTTTTCTGGACCCACCTTAATGGAAAAAAATAAACTTTTACTCCACCGTTTCTATTTAGTTGCTATCATTTTAGGTTTCACGCTCCTTAAGAAATTAGATAAGTTTATCATTATATATTTATTTAATATTCGCTTGAAGTCAACGTTTTTAATAAATGAACATAAATTAATTTACTTTGATTAATTAATTTGACCAATGAACATGAATTACTTACTTAATTTATCAATGTTGGTCAAATATATACATGCAAAACTATTAACTTTCAAAGGGTAAAATAGAAAGAATAGTATCATTTGTGCAGTGATTTTGTAAAATAACAAATATTAAAAAACATCTATTTGATGATATGTAAATAAAAACGGAGAAGTATGTTATACTCCCATATCTGAGTTTAAACGCAGCAGTACATAGGAATATTTCATTTGCATCACATTTGATTGAACTATATATAAGTTCGATGTTATTATACTAATAAAGTTAATATTCTCAAGGTAACAACAAAATCAAACACATGATTTGTAAATAATTAATTAAGGATTATATACAACAAAATGAATGGAAAGAATTCCACAAATAACTGCATATAGCTAATTAGTTCTCCTAATCCTAATTAAAGGTTAATGACGAATTACAAATTGACTTAAAAAAACATTCGCAAGACGGGCGATGGAGCCTCTGCCATCGTCCATAACTTCAAATCATCAACATTATCATCATCAGCTGCTATGTTTAAGTTAACCCCAAAAATATTAATCCTCTTGCTGCTATTCAACTTCTTCAAAATTGGAATCATCGTCTTTTTATGAGACCTAATTTTATTAATTTCATCACGGTGACGTCTCATATGTCCGCCTAATGCTTGACCCAATGAAAACTCCATACCACAAATAGAGCATTTATGCATCTTATTCTTTTTGTTGGTTTCAACAAGAAACTCTCCAAGTAATTTTGGTCGTTTATTATGACTTGTACGGTGTCCACCAAGAGCTTGAAAAGATGAAAATCGCTTATTACAAGTCTTGCATGCAAAATCATTGTTATTGTTGTTGTTATTGTTTAAACGCGACAAGAGCATTAAGGCGCAATTAGCCATGGCTTCTGCTTCCACTTGTCCATTATCTTCTCTGCTTCTTTTCATGGTTGTCATGTTTATATGAAATCAAGAATCTAATATAATGATTTTTTTTTCGTATAGTAGTAAGTTTTTGAAACTTTGGAAGAAATGAGAGAATTTAGAAGTAGGAAATAATACTTTTGTTGGTGTTTGTTTCATTTCACATATATATAGGCAAAAGTTGTATGTGGAATTTAATATTAGTACGTGTCATTCAAGTTTTGTTGTTTTCTTTTTCTTGTTGATTAAGTTTGTCACATATTTAAAAATTAATGAGTCGTTTCAAAGTAGAATTTGTTGACTCGCCGCGTTTAAACAATATGAGTGGGAATAGTATCTTTCAGGTAATTTCTATGAGGTTTCTAAAACATGACACATTCCTTTCTCGGCGCATGTGCAAACGTAGCCTAGAAAAGACATAAACGCTTACCTTACACCAAAACTTCTCTGTTTCAATTTATATGAGTTAGTTTAACTTGATGCGAATTTTAAGAAAAAAAAAAGATTTTCGACACTGTGTTTTAAAATGAATGATAAATATTAATGTGACAATAAAAGACATTTTAAAATTAAATTATTACTTAATATAGAAATATGTCATTCTTTTTAGACTGATTATAAAGAAAAGTGAGTCATAAACAAAGACAAAGGGAGTAGCATATTTCTGATAAGAAAAATGTTTTCCTTTAGATAGTCAAGTTTTTAAGTTTCTAATCGCATTGCCAATATATTTTTTATTTTTTGTAGTAGTGATTAAAAAAATTGGTACACGATATTATATATTAGTATATAATAATGTACAAACTTTTGATAGTCTTTTTATAGCAATATTTAAAATTTAAAATGCAAGATTATAAACTCAATATATACAACATTATATATATAAAAAAAAAAAACTAGGGTACTGAGGATCAAAAACCATATGTGATGCCCTGTACTCACCCTTGAATCCGGTATCGATCAAAGATCTCATAGCTGAGGTATGTCAGTAGCCGCTTGAAGATACCCTGTACTCAACAAAGAAAGAGCAAGTGCAATATCAGTACACAAATCACAATGTTCTGGTAAGATCACGCAGCTACTCCGGTAGGCACAATATACGCAAGTAGTTACAACACAATAAACACACATATACAGAAGGCATAATTCAGTTATCATTTTAGGAGCAACAAACAAATTTTTAATATCAATGACAATTAGATATGAACGTAATAAACACAAGTGGTCCTTTCATGGAACACACACCCAAATTGTTAGTGTGTCAAAACGTGACACTCAATCCAATATACATATGTTGGAACGTGACACCCGGTCCAATATATGTGTTAGAACGTGACATTCAATCCAATATATGTATCGAAACGTGACACCCGATCCAGTCAACACAACCACAGTCACAATCACACTCATAATGAATAATGCTCATAGTCATACAATCAAGTAATAGGTTCAGGGCATGTAATTGTTCACACATAATCAATTCATTAAATTGATTCACATTTCCCATTCACATACATGCATGCATGCAATGAAGAAATTAACCGGCATATATCACACAACAGGAAATCAAACCATCACCTACCTCAAAATCAAGCCTGAATACTCCTAAGACACGTGAGCCTTCCCTTTCGGGAGTCTTTCATCTCGTTCTTGATCTAAAACAAGAAATTAATGCAAGGATCACTGAACAAGGTATAATTTACCCGGATAATAGCAAAATTATTAATCGAAGACCAAACCCATGATCCTAATGTTCAACTAGGGTTTTCCCACCATTAACTTTAGGCCAAAACCTCCCCTAACGATAATTATCCAAGATTCTAAGTTCTAAGAATCAAAATATGGATTAGGGGAGTAATTAACTTACCTTTAGCGCTAGAAACCGTGGGAATCTGATAAGAAACTACTTTTGGAAGTCCCTTAACTCTCAAGAACGAAGTTTTGCAGAAAATAACGTTTTTGGGGTTTTTCCCTGACTTAAGTTGTGGCTGGCCCGCCACGGCGACCCCGTCCTGGTGGGATTAATCCCACCCCGGTGATTTGCACGGAGACAGAAGCTCAAAATTTTAGTTCCAAGCTCCCATTTCACAATTTACTTTCAAATTAGGACGTTCTAAAACTACCCTTTCACGCTAAGATCAGTTTTGGGAGTTCTACTCACCTGAATTTGATTCCATAAAGCCGCACATGCTCCTTAACGTGTTGTCTATCCATTCACATGATCAAAGTCATAACTAAATCTCCCATCCATTACCAAATTTCCTTAGACGTCACCTGGCTCATATTTCGTTCAAGTCTGGCCTAGGCTAGAATTTCCAACTTACTACTCAGAAGTTTTTTTACCCAAATTTCTTCCCGATTGGCTTTTCTATAACGATGGAGACATGCTGTTACAATAGATACAAATTTACCCATCACTCGTTTCCGAGTAACAAACTAGAAGAAATGGGCAAAGGCAAGATCAGAGTAGTACCTGATCGTCAAACAAATGGGGATACTTGTCTCGCATGTCCTCAGCTTTCAGACATCATGATCAAGAATTGCAACCGGTTCCTCCTCATACTGAAGGTCTTTGTCTAACAGAACTGAGTCCCACTTTATGATATAATCCCCATCCCCATGATATTTCTTCAATATGGACACATGAAACACTAGATGGACTCCAGATAGGCTAGGCGATAAAGCCAACCTATAATCCACTGACCTTACACAGTCAAGAATCTCAAATGGACCGATGAATCGAGGACTAAGTTTGCCCTTCTTATCGAATCTCATCACCCTCTTTATGGGTGATACTTTTAGAAGAGCTTGCTTACCAACCTGAAATGTCATGTCCCTTACCTTACGGTTTGAATACTTTTTCTGTCGACTTTAGACTGCTAGAAACTTAGCTTGGATGCTTCTCACATTAACCTGAGCATCTTTCACTAAATCAATCTCAAAGGTTTCACATCTCCAGCTTCAAACCACCCTATAAGTGATCTATATCCTCTCCCATAAAGTGCCTCGAATGCTGCCATGTCGATGCTGGAGTGGTAACTGTTATTATATGAGAACTCACACAAAGGTAGGAACTTATCTCAATTCCCTCCAAAGTTAATCATGCATGTCCTTAACATGTCTTCTAACACTTGAATAATTATCTCTGATTGGCCGTCCTCCTGTGGATTGAAGGCTGTGCTAAAAGTGAGTTGAGTTCCCAACTCCTCATGTAAAATGTGAACTGCGTACTATGGTCCGAAATGATGAAAAAAGGCACCCCATGCAACGTTACTATCTCCTTCACACAAACCTTAGCCAATTGATGAGCTTTATAGCCTACTTTGACTGGAATGAAGTGGGTTGACTTAGTAAGTCTGTCAACCACCACCCAAATAGAGTCAAACCTTCCTAAGGTCTTGGAAAGACCAACCACAAAATACATAGCTATCATTTTCCACTTCCATTCAGGGATTAACATTCTTTGAAGTAAACCTACAGGCCATTAATGCTCATACTTTACCTGCTGACAGTTTTGGCACTTAGCCACAAACTTAACTATGTCTTTCATCATGTCAGGCCACCAATAAAGTTGTTTCAAATCTCGGTACATTTTGATCACACCCGGATGAATGAAATACCACGAACCATGAGATTCTGTTAACATTTTCTGAACCAAGTCATTTACTCAGGGTACACAAATTCTTCCCTCAAAACTGAGCACACCACCCGAATCTAGAGCCGCATTTTGTGCCTTACCAGACACTGTCTTCTTTCTGAGCTCATTCAAACTCTCATCCTCAAACTGCTTGGCCTTGATCTCCTCAATGAAGGTAGGCCTAACCTCAATGTTGGCTAACACCCCACCTTTCTCTGAGATGCCCAACTGCATGAACTTAGACTCTAAAGTTTGAATCTTCTTGGCCAAAGGTCGCTTGGACACACCCAAGCAAGCTAGACTACCCATACTTACCGCCTTTGGGCTTTTTAGCCAAAGTCTTAGCCTGCCCATCACGTTAAACTCCTTCCACTTTCTTCACGAAGTCTATCACCTCATTAAAACCTTTACCTGCAGAGGTCATGTGAACATACAATATATGTAACTCGGGGTTTAATCCCTTGATGAATAGACGAATTCTCTCCTCATCTGTAGTCACCAACTATGTAGCATATCTGGACAAGGCATGGAACTTCGCCTCATAGGCAGTTACAGTCATACCACCCTGTTTCAAGGCCATGAACACATCCTTCTTGCAATCCCTCAAAGTTCGGGGCACATATTTCTCCAAAAACAAAGCATGAAACTGCGTCCAAGTGTGGGGCAAGACTGACGATCTGCATTCCACATAGGCCCTCTACCACTGCTTAGCCTCACCTTAAAGCTGAAAGTTCACGAAGTCTACTTCATTTGCCTAACTTGTACGAGGTTTTGCAAAAAATAACATTTTTGAGGTTTTTTCCCGACATATCGACTGCGCGGCCCCGCAACTTATATAAGTCGCCACAGTGACAACAATTGTCGCCACTAAAAACATGTAATAGTGACAATTGTTGTCGCCGTTATAACTAATATAAGTCACCACTAAAAATAGTATAGTGACAACTATTGTTGCCGCTAAAACATATGTATGTCGCCACTAAAAACATGTAATTGTGACAACTATTGTCGCTTAAAATCTAAATAAGTCGCCACTAAAAACTTGTAATAGTGACAACTATAGTCGCCGCTAAAACTAATATAAGTCGCCAATAAAAACTAGTATTAGTGACAACTATTGTCGACGCTAAATCCACATTACGTCGCCACTAATATTAGTATCAACTGTAGTCGCCGCTAAAACTAATATAAGTTGCCACTAAAAACTAGTATTAGTGACAACTATTGTCGCCGGTAAAACTAATCTAAGTGGCCAGTAAAAACTAGTATTAGTGACAATTATTGTCGCCGCTAAAACCTAAATAAGTCGCCTTAAAAACTATTATTAGTGACAACTATAGTCGCCGCTAAACTTATATAAGTCGACACTTAAAACTCGAATTAGAGACAACTATCGTTGCTGCTAAAATGAAAATAAGTTGCCTAAAAGTAGTATTAGCGACAACTGTAGTCGCTCCTAAAACTAATATAAGTCGCCATAAACTAGTATTTGTGACAACTATTTTCGCATTTAAAAACTAATTAAGTCGCCACTAAAATTTTTATTAGACAACTTTTGTCGCCGCTAAAACTAATATATGTCTCCCCTAAAAACTACTATTAGTGACAACTATTGTGGCACTAAAACATATATCAATTGCCACTAAAAGTTGTATTAGTAGCAACTTTAATCGCCGCGAAAAATATATATGTCCCCACTAAATACCAGCATTAGTCTCAAGAATTATCGCCGCTATAAGATATTTTAGTCGCTACTAACTTTATTAGTAGCAACTCTAATTTCCGTTATAAAGTATGTTGTTGCTTTTAGAAGTAAGAATTATAACCAACTATAGTCGCCGCTAAAAGATATACCGTCGCCTTAAAATATGCATTTGTAACAAATTTGTCGCCACTTAAAGAAATGTTAATCGCCACTAAAATGTTGTCAGATGATTTGGACATTAAGGGGTCAATCTACAAAATTTAGACAATTTGGTCTATTTTTCGTGTGTATAAATCAGGAATTTAGAGTTTTGTGTATTCATTCATGATTTTTTGAAATTATGCATCCATTGGTGACGATCTATTAAATGACACTTTCATTATTTTCGAAAGGCATACATTACTTTTTTGGAGTTTATGTGTTACAAATTTTTTTAGTGTTTATGCGTCACAAAATAGAAATTCACAGTTATCTCAATTTTTTGAATTATGTGTGACATACTCTGTATGAGCATAAATTTTATGGTTCATTGATAACAACTTATCAAATGATTCTTTTCGTTTCGAAAGGAGGACGTTGCTTCTTTTGGAGTTGGCGTCACATATCAAAATTTCAAATTTATCTCAATTTTTCAATGTTAGTCTATAAATTTCCAAAATACGTGTAGACCTAGAACTCAAATTTTGTGTCCATTCCAGATGACCTAACATATGATACTCATTGTTTTTTGATGGACTGTATGATACACAATTGTGGGACTATTAGTAACAACCGATTAGATGATACTCTTTATTTTTTTTGGATTTCGATCATGAAATAGAAATTTAACATTAAATTATCACTAGTAAAATTATCCGCGTGGGACTATTAGTAACAACCTATTAGATGATACCCTTTATTTTTTTTGGATTTCGATCATGAAATAGAAATTTAACATTATATTATCACTAGTAAAATTATCCGCGCTTCGCGCGGAAATTCAATATCACAAAATTTATAAAATAATATTTAAAATCTATCTGTCATTAAAACTAAAATACTATATTATCTTACATACAAAATTACGTAGTTACAAATATTAATAATGTAAAGGAAAATGAATATTATAACATCTTATCATTTATCATTAATAACATAAGCATAAATTAATGTCTGTAAAAATACATACCAGAATCTGTAACATAAGCAATGGTGTCAGTGAGCCACTCAACAGGAGCAAAGTACACAACTATTTAATTGTGTAGAAGTAGAAGAAGAAGAGGTTCAGAATTTTCGTTATTTTAAAATGAGAGGAAATCCCTCTATTTATAGGCAACAAAAGGTAGTGTGAACAAATGTTTATTGTGCCTTATCGAAAATGTTACAACTATTTGGAAAAGTCGAAACTTTTCATAAAAGTCGCAACTTTTCATAAAAGTCGCAACTTTTCATAAAAGTCGCAACTTTTCATGAAAAGGAAAGACTAGTTTTGAAAATAAATAAATTAAAAGGGAATCTTGGTTTGTAGTGTGGCCACGTGGGCTGGCGTATGATTCTCTTATATATACAAAATCTGACTTCAGCTTCCTTTTTAAATTCAAGAACTAGATGTTGGGTTATGAAGGTGGATTAGGGCGTCATGCGGAAGCTTACAATTTGCAAATCATATAGTTGATAACTCAAATAACAAAAAAGCTTATACTAAAAAATCAAAATATTATTATATCAAAACTAATATAAAAAAAAAACATTGAAACTTTAGAGAGAATAAATCTCCCCATAAACAAGACTCTTAAACGACTACATTGTGGATGTTATTGTTCTTGTGTCAGAAGAAACAAACCTATATTTATAGAGTCCTAAAACCTTTTCTTATTAGAAAAGAACTCTAGCTACTCCAAAACCTTCTCCTAAAAGAAAAGAATAAACCAAATATGAAAGAATATTATATTTTCCTTTCAGGAAAAGTAAAAACATTTATGGTAATGTTTTGTCTTTTCTTTAAGGAAAATAAAATCTTAAATTATGGTAAGAAAATCAGAGCAAAACCCTTCATGATAATCTTGTTCTTCACAAAATCTTCATGTATCACTGCTGCTTACCATGATTTTAAAAATTGAGGCCCTGTGTTAAAAGTTATGAACAGGGTTGAAAGTGGAGCTCATGCGTTAAAAGTAATATGCATGAGTTGAAAGTATAGCTCATGCGTTAAAAGTAAGATACATGAGTTAAAAGTGGAGCTCATGCGTTAAAAGTAAAAATACATGAGTTAAAAGTGGAGCCCGAGCATTAAAAGTTTGCTGGGATTGAAAGTTGATTTTGTTTTTAAGGATAGAGCAGCAGGATGGTTGAAAATATATTTGAAAATTTTCTCCACATGTTAGCACAAAAACTTCATTATCATCACGTTGATTGCAAATTGATTTGAAACCACTTGAACCTTTCTTCAATCTTATTGAACCATAAAACCATGGGATCGTTGGACCATGTGCTCTGATACCACTTGTTGGGTTATGAAGGTGGATTAGGGCGTCATGCGGAAGCTTACAATTTGCAAATCATATAGTTGATAACTCAAATAACAAAAAAGCTTATACTAAAAAATCAAAATATTATTATATCAAAACTAATATAAAAAAAAAACATTGAAACTTTAGAGAGAATAAATCTCCCCATAAACAAGACTCTTAAACGACTACATTGTGGATGTTATTGTTCTTGTGTCAGAAGAAACAAACCTATATTTATAGAGTCCTAAAACCTTTTCTTATTAGAAAAGAACTCTAGCTACTCCAAAACCTTCTCCTAAAAGAAAAGAATAAACCAAATATGAAAGAATATTATATTTTCCTTTCAGGAAAAGTAAAAACATTTATGGTAATGTTTTGTCTTTTCTTTAAGGAAAATAAAATCTTAAATTATGGTAAGAAAATCAGAGCAAAACCCTAACACTAGATTCATCCAAAACACCTAAAAAAATCACACAAAATCACCCTAAATTTTAGATTTAGTTTCTTCGATACATATCCCATCTTTTATAGCAATATCCACTCAAAACAGAGTTTTATTTGTTAAAATTTCATTTTCATATTTTGAAGCTTCCAACTATAATAATGTCTGCCTGTGGAGTTTCACTTTAAAAATTACAGCAAATCAACTAAACTCCAAAGTAATTTTTTAAAAAGAATTAACTAAAATCTTGTTATGACAATTAACTTATTATGACCATTAAAAAGAAACAGATGGAGTATTAGTTAGTTTAAAAGAAGTCCATGTTAGTTACTACCACTTAACTTTTTCATTCAAACGCCTTATGTGGACTATGGACTGAATTGAAAAAAAGAAGGAAATAATTAAACTTTTATATACGTACTAAGAATATAAATAAACTTTAATGTATTACGTCAGGATATTATCATACAAATAATTATTCATAATAATTGGAACTAATTACTTAGAAATCAAATAAGGTAAATAACCTATTAAATTAATTTACACAAATTTAAAAATTAAATCTGAGAACAATAAAACCATCTACAATTAGGAAAATATAATAACCTTGTCTGCTTAATTAGTAGTACTTTACTCGGATTCAGTTTCCATATAATTATTCCTTCTAATTTCTTTGTTTTTGGCCAACAAATCCTAGTTCAATTTGGTTAGTGAAAACAAAACGAACATTATATATAGTTGTAACTCAATAATCCACTCACCACAAAATATTTCTATTATACGTGTTGAAAATAAGACGACTATTCTTTTATCGCGATATAATTCAAAGCAACTAAAGTATGTGCACATCTAGTGCAACCATGAACATGAGGTTAAAGAAAAGCAACGAAGAAGAATCAGTGGAGAATTTTGCGATGGCAAATTGTGTGGATATAGCAAAGAGGAACGAGTTATTAGGACGACGTAAACTTTATTATGAGTGCAAAAAATGTAAGAAACGATTTGAATCATTTCAAGCACTTGGTGGACATGCAACAAGTCACAAGAATAAGCTCAACATGGTGATGAGTACTAACGGTGAATCATTACATGTTAATAAGAAAAAACATGAATGTTCTATTTGTGGTAAAGAGTTTGCTATTGGACAAGCATTAGGAGGACACATGAGAAAACATCGCGATGAATTGAATCAAATCGAGCAGAATAAGAAGATTAAATTGGAAGAGAATTTGATCAAGAGTGGTAAACTTGTAGAAAGTACTAAAAGAAGTTTGAATTTGGATTTGAATTTGAGCATATGGGAGTGAGTTGAAGAGGGGGTTGATACCTTTTTTGTTTTAATTAATTGTAACTAATTATATATGCAGTTAGAGATTGTGGAAAATTAGTTAGGACAAAGATATACAATTTATTTGTTTTTCTTATGTACAAATTTGTAATGTAAATATTAATTTATCTATAAGGATACATCTACAATATAACATAGTTATGTTGGTCTAACAACCACTTTATAAAACTTACCTTTAAGTTTAGGTGACACATTCTTATCATGCAAGCCACGCGATACGAGCCTCCTTAACATCCATCGTTCCAGATAGTTTTGCTATTGAATAAATATTTAGCTTACTAATGTATACATATTCAGCTTCAACAAACTCAGGAAGAAAACTCACAAACTTACTGGTTGAATAGAGTAATGATGGCAAAATATGTTTATGCACCTTTCTTTTTGGTCTTTTTGGCTTGTAAAATCTATATATATATGCTCAAAACTATAAAGAGGATGCTACTCCTCTTTGTCCTAAGTTTCATAAGAATGTGTGAGTTGATATGAAATGTTTTGAACTTTGTTATAAGTTGTGGTGTATCTAAATAGATGGCATTTTAATATGTTGTTGGAAGGTGTAGTTATTTTTACTAGTCTATTGCGATAAGTTGGGGTGAAAAAAATCGAATCGAAAATCGAAAATCGAAAAAAATATGATGTTTTGCCAGAAGCGAAGCTCGTTTTCCGACAGAAAGAGAAAACTGCAGCCCCAGACCGAAAGGTGGGCGTCTCATTCTAAACCAGCCTTGTCTACCAAGAATCGATATATTTTTCATAATTTTAATCTTTAACATATTATTTCTTGTTTGAAACTTAGAATTTTGAATGGTCCAATAAAGATTATAATTCATAAATATTAGTAACTAACTCTAATAAGCTCAAATCAAAATCAAATCAATACGAATGTTAACAACATAAAAATCAATTAAATACTAAGAATGTCAATAATACTGAATGTTTGTTCTTCAATTTTACATCGATTTAGATAATATATTAAAATACATAGCCCAATTTTAGTTTTTCTTCAATGTTTAATTATGCAATATAATTACTACTTATTAGAATTATTTTTACATGATTTAGTACTTTTAAATTATCATAATTTTTTATGACTTATTAATTATTTGCAAAATAACTACTTTAATTCTTTAATTTGCAATCAGACAAACCATGTCAAGATAGGATTAGTATTCTACTAATCAATTTCCTAGTTAGTAATGGTTTAGTTAATTCGAGTTAAATCCATATCCTATTCAATAATACTAATTAAGACCATAATATATAGACTACGTAATTGTAACACATATTTCTAATTGACAAAAGCAACTTGAGTTAATATCTCAAATGGTCACTCAACTTTGAATAGTTCACTTAGAAAGTCACTCAACTTTGAGTTGTTCACTTAGAAAGTCACTCAACTTTGTTTTATAACTCAAAAGTCACTCAACTTTGAATAGCTTACTTAGAAAGTCACTTAACTTTGAGTCGTTCACTTAGAAAGTCACTCAACTATTGATGTTTCACTGAGAAAGTCACTCAACTATTGATATTTCACTTAGAAAGTAACTCAATAAACTTAAATATTTTTTTCATAAAATTTTATTGAAATTTTATTTTTATGTTAAACTATTCTTTTTAAAGAAATAATAAGATATTTATTTTAATTATTTTGTTAATCCAAATTATTTAATTATAATTTTTTTGAAAAACATACCGCAGCAATTGACCCCCCAAAAAATACTTTTTCCATTTTAGCAAATATAACTGGAGTTAAACATATTAAAAAATAATCCAAAAAAGAAGAAAAGTTGGAATTGATAAGAAATAATAAAAAAAAACGCAGCACAGTGCCTTTTTTTAATTATTTTTTTTAAAAGATAGGTATAAAGAAAAATTATACTTCAACAAAATTTAATAAAATAATTAAAATAAGCAACTTAAATTTTTTTTTTTGTATTCAGCCAAATTTAATCAAAAATTCATTTAAAAATAATTGGATGATTGTCTAAGTAAAATATCAATAGATGAGTGACTTTCTAAGTGAAATATCACTAGTTGAGTGACTTTCGAAGTGAACAACTCAAAGTTAAGTAATTTTCTAAGTGAACTATTTAAAGTTGAGTGACCATCTGAGATATTAACTCAAGCAACTTAGATCAACATGGATATTGATATGTATATGGCGATAACAAATTTATTAGGTTTTAGTATGTGGAATTATATGGACAAGTGAGGATGCAAGCGAATGTTTTATTCGGAACTACGTCAATATATATATATATATATATATATATATATATATATATATATATATATATATATCTCATTCCTCTTCGTATATATCTTTGAAGAATTTTCCAACCTTGTTGTCTTTTTTTGAAGTCGATAATTTTGATCTCCTTTTACTCTGGAATTCGAATATGAAGCGGTACATGAGATTTGAAGATGGTAATTCCATTTTAGAGATTTGAAGATTTAAAGATGCTCTAGACAAATAGTTCGATCATCTTTTAGTTTATATTTTCTTCTTTTAGACATGTATTTTTGGAGAAATTATTAGAGTATATTGATTAGGTTTTAGACAAACGCATTAAGGCCATGTCCTCTTATCAAGAATGAAGACACAGAAATTTGAAGAATATGATATCTCTACACTTGATTGAATGAAGAACTCTAAAAGAATTAACAAATATATCAACTACAACTACTTCTAATCCTTAAATAAAAATTCTCAAAACAGGAGATGCAATTAAGTTTAAATCCAAACAAAATATCCTCTTGCTACTATTTGACTTCTTCAAAATCGGAATCATCGTCTTTTCATGAGCAGTTATTTTATTAATTTCATCACGGTGACGCCTCATGTGACCACCTAAGGCTTGACCCAAAGAGAATTCCACACCACAAATAGAGCATTTATGCATCTTGTTCTTTTTGTTGGTTTGAACAAGAAACTCTCCGAGTAATCTTGACTTTTTATTATGACTTGCACGGTGCCCACCGAGTGCTTGGAAGGACGGAAATCGTTTATTGCAAGTCTTGCATTCAAAATCGTTAATGTGAAGATGATCTAATGGTGTAGAAATGTTGTTGTTGTTAAAACGAGACAAAAGCATTAAAGCTTCTGTTTCCACTTGTCTATCATCTTCTCTGATTCTTTTTGGGACACTCATATTACTGATGGAATTAAAATGAAAATGTTTTCGTGTACTAAATTTTAAAATATGTGAGAAGATAGAATAAATAGATATGATGCTCTTGAGGAGTTGTTGCTTCACATATATATATAAAAGCTTGTGTCTGACTTTTTTACGTGTGTCTGAAAAACATAAAAGTTGGAGTTATATATATTAAATTAAGAAGGCATAATACATAAATATGCCCATTTGATTTGATTTCATCAGACATCGATCAATGTCCTCTAACTTTGGTATACATACTTAAATTTATATAAAATTAAACAAGTAAATACACATATTTTACATAATAATATACATAGGACACCATGTAGGGTACGAAATTGTCACATAAAACATCACGTAAGATGAATATGTCTATTTATTTAATTTTATACAAATTTAAATCTACTTGTACATATTCTCAAACTAAATTGAAGAGTACTAATTTATCCTTGTTTGTTAAGTCAGTCAAAGAAAATGTGTATCGTAAAAGATGGTCATTTGAAGTGGGCAGAAAGTGACAAGACGAGTAAAATAAATGTAGGCTTCTTTGAGGTTTCTATATGGTTGACGAAATAACCGGCTGCAAAAATCACACGTGCTTACGTAGCTTTCTGAAAAGGACAAATCAAATGTGCTTTTTTAGACTTATTTTAGGTTACTAATTTCTTGGCCGATGATGGTGACGGTGACGGTAATAGTAATAAAAGTATTATTAACTGAAAGGAAAAAGTGATCAATTAAATAACTTTTTATTAAAAGAGTATACTTTATAATCTTAGCTTATATCTAGAAAACTTCCAAGTGCCTTCATGTGAATGGTTGATGAAATAAAGGCTGAAGGCACATATGTACATACGTAAAATTGCGATTTTTTAAATTGATAACGGAAAATAATATTTTTTTAAATTCGATTATGTTGTTGTGGATTTGTGTACATATATACAAGTGCACAATTTATTTAATTTTCTAATGTGCAAGCAAATATTAATTTAGCTTAAAGGGTTTTTTTTGAAAAATCATGTCGTAACTCATTTAATTTAATTTTAGTAATAGTTGCTGACACCTACTTTTGTTTCTCTCTATTTTGAGTTTTCTTCTTCAAATTTGCCAGTCAATAAATCTCTTAAAAAACTTTTTTTAGCGAATCTTTAAATTATAAAATAATTTATTACTAATTATCTTTTTTTTTGTGAATATTTTTTTTTTATCAATTTATTGTAAATATTAATAATTTCATTAATCATTACTTGGTTATACTCATAGGTAAATTAAAAAAAATTGATACATTTGTTATTTTAATTAATCATCATTTTTTAAAAGTTCAAATTTTGATTTTTTTACTTTATTCATGACATTACATTAAGTATATTTTATAATATCAAAATGATACTTTATTTACTGTCTATCTCTAATAATATCCATTTTTTTCAACTCAGACTATTAATACATGAAAGTTGAAAGAATTACATTTAAATGTACAAAAAGTCTTGAAATATTCCTCTTGCGTTTTGTGCTAATCACGCAATATTTGTCTAGTGGCAAACTTTAGCTTTCATCCAATGTGCAGTAAACTATATTTTATTAAAAGATCGATCTAAATTGTACGCCATAAAATGGTTGATTGCTATTTTAATGAGACTCCATATTGTCCTAAAAAATCAACTTCATGATTACTAACATAAAATTTAGTCTAAAAAAAACACATGTCCTTCTGACTAAGCTTCGTATGCACGTGCGTTTTTTGCAGACGGCAGCCATTACATTATCAACTCATACTCATGTATTCGATTCACTTTTACTATTCCTTATATTAAAAACATTAGTATTTATTTTTTTCTTATAATATAGTTTTTTTTAGTATTAATTTATGTGACATAATTTAATTTGACATGAAATTTAAGAAAGAAAAGGCGAAAAATATTGTGGTTTGAAATAAGACAAAAATATTCGTATGGTTATAAATCATTATATAAAAGATAAAATAAACATTTTAATTTAAATTATTGCAAAATATATAAATTTGTGTTTTGGGACTAACTAAAAAGAAAAATAAATTATAAAAGAAAGTTCTTGGAAATTTTGTTGAAACCTCAAAGAAACCAACATATAATATTGACCAATCACTTTTAAGTACTTTTCTTGTTTCTTAGAGGTTAGCATCAAATATTTCCTATATTCACACACACGTCTATTTCCAACTCTCCCTTTATTTACTTTTAGAATACACACGAAAATTCTTAATTTATTAGTAGTTTTGTTCACACACACGCAAAAAAGTCACACACAAACTTACATATCTTACTTCAACCTTCTCACATATTTTCAAACTTATATAATATACTTAAACATATTCATTTTACTTTCATCAATAATATGAATGCCATGAAAATAAGTAGAGAAGATGATATGCAAATTGAAGAAGACGCCACGCCTAACTGCGCCTTAATGCTTTTGTCTCGTTTCAACAACATTTCTTCATCATCACATCATATTCACATTAATGATTTTGAATGCATGACTTGTGATAAACGATTTTCGTCTTTATAGGCATTACAGCTCATGAAAAGATGATGATTCCGATTTTGAAGAAGTCAAATAGCATCAAGAAGATTTTTTGTTTGGATTTAAACTTAACCCCTAGTGATGATAATGTTGATTTCAAGTTATGGCCGATGGCACCAATTGCATCTCCTGTTTTGAGAACTTTTATTTAAGTCAGCTTTTAATTTGTTGTTAAACTTTAATTAGGATAATTAGGAGAATTAATTAGCTGCATGCAGTTATTTGTGTAATTTTTTCTATTCATTTTTGTTGTATATAATCCTTAATTATTAGTTCGCTGATTCTTTTACATATATTGAATATATATCTATATTACCATCTAGGATTTAGGTATTTACAAGTCATGTATTTGATTTTGTTATTACCTTCAGAATATTTAATTATTGGAATAATAACATCGAACATATAAATAATTCAATTAAATGCAATGCAAATACTTCCATGTCACTATAACAAAAGAGATATTTAGTGACAATAGATTTAATGTCATTGCAGCTGGTTCAAAGTCGCCAAAGTCTTTAACGATATTTATATAGGTGTTTGTTATAAAATACTCATATTGAAATCAACTTGAGTTTTCCTATTGATTCAAACTAAAAGAGATTTTCTGACGTTGGCTAATGGTTATATGTATAAAATCCTAATACTTGCAAAAATAAGAATAATTATCGATAAATTATTTCAAAGTTAAAAAATGTGTAAATGATAAAAATGGTACTTTATGTTATCTAATAACTACTAAATTTAAATGAGTTGAGTTTAAAGGTAGAGAGTCAAAATTAAATGTCAATAACTACTAAATTTAAATCGAACAAGTTACGAGATGACTTTTTAAACAGACTCTTGCTAATAAATTAATATTTGCAAACAAGTTAGTACACTAGAAATACAAAAAAATTGTATAACTTCAAGTATCTATCTAACTGCATTTCACCAATCTCTAACCTAAGAAAAAGTTACAATCGGTAAGATTTATAGAAAGAAGTCGACGAATTGTGTACCTTATGTTTTGCAGTGGAAAATCGACGAAATTCTTTTCTTTGAAGAATTGCTCCAAGCCAAACTTGAATCTCAAGGAAACAAGAAAAATGATTCACAAACTAAATATCTTTGGTGAGTGTCTTTTTCTTAAAAAAAAGGTTGTGTTCACTTTTTCTCTGTTTTTCTTCTTCTGTTTCCAGAGCGTAAAAATTCTCTATTTAAAAAATAAAGGTTTATGTACATTGGAGCAGTTACATAGTAACTGTTCCCACCCCTATTTTTTAATCTAAGACTTATCTCTTTTTTTACAGATAATATTTCGGGTCGGGTTGGGTCAATCAACATGGGCGATCCATGAATCAAAAACTTACATCTCCCAATTCGCACATTGTGGACAAGACCCAACCCAACACAACATCAACTAGACACACAATTCATACGATAAATAGTTCGTGCGACCTGTGAGCATCAAGAGCTTACCCTTAAAGTTTTGCAAGCCCCTCATAGGAATCCAATCACATGTGGAAGGAATTCACTACTTATATAAGAAAACTATTACTTACAATACCCCAGACTTCATTCACTACTTCAGTAGTTACTTATTTGATCCCTCATCCTCTCAAGGATATTAACTCGAGTTCATATTTAACTTTATACACACAATCACACTCAATACCAATATGGTTAGTGCAATAGCCGGCTTGTGTATATAAGTTTATTATTCATTTATTTGTCTTTCCTTTCTACTCAAATCTATCTGCTCCTATTAACTGCTTTCCTAGACATGCATTGCATTGCCGAATCATTCATGGCTATTAGTAACATGCTAAAGTAGCAACATAGATTGAAACTTCAAGAAACAGCAAAAGCTCAAAGGGTATTTCATTGAAAAGTCAATTTAACTTTTCTGGGTCTCACACAATGAAGAAGCAGGGAATATTCTTTCATTGACCCATTGATCGCTTGACACATGTGGTATGAAACACATGTTATGATGTTTTCACCTTATATTGGTGTATGTGTCTCATCCTTCCGATTATCCAACATCGTACAGACCTTGATCTAAACACCTCAAGATGTTTAACCTTAGTTTCTCTTTTTCAGTCATCCTTAAAGTCATCTTCTTAGAGAAACATTTGTCTGGCTTATAAAACAAGTCATAATATGGTGGTAAAACGCATCTCTTCACGTTTCTTAACGTAAAAGGTGATTGCTCGTGTGAGAGAGCCAATCCTTCGACTTGTTCGACACATTTTATTTCTTATAAAATATCACATGCATACTACATTTGAACATAAATTCAATAGTTTTATATAGAAGAGAATATTATAACAATCAAGTCATTTTACAATACTGAAATGTCATCATACTCTATGTAAACTTAGAGCCTTAACATATTTTTCAAACAAGTCTCTAGAGATGGCCTTCGTAAAAGGATCAACTATCATTTCACGTCTAGAAATGTATTGCAAAGTTATTTCTCCACTTGCCACTACGTCTCTCACAAAGTTATACTTGATGTCGATATGTTTGGTCTCGCTGTGATACTTAGGATCGTTTGTGTATGCGATAGCCGTTTGACTATCACAATATAGAATCATCGGACCCTTAGAATTCTTTGCAATATTCAAATGATCAAAGAATCTCTTTAACCAAACAACTTCTTGTATTGCAAACGCACTAGCCACAAATTCAGATTCCATGGTTGAAAGAGTTGTGCAAGTTTGCTTCTTACTTTTCCATGAAATAGCACCACCATTTAGTAAGAAAGCATAACCGGATGTTGATTTTTATCATCCCGATCACCAGCCCAATCAGCATCTGTATAACCTCTTATGAATAAATCAGATCCATAATAACACAGTGTATAATCTGTAGTTCCCTTCAGGTATCAAAATATTCTCTTTACTGGTTTCCAATGATATCTTCCAGGATTGAATTGATACCTGCTAACTAGACTTACGGCATAACAAATGTCTGGGTGAGTACACATCATAGCATACATCAAACCCCGACAGCACTAGAATAAGGAACTCGAGACATATCTTTCTTTTCTTTTTTAGTCTTTGGACACATTTCAAGGCTTAAAGTTTCACCCCATGCTACACGAGTATCTATGAATTTGCAACTATTCATTCGAAAACGTTCTAATATTTTCTTTATATAAGTTTCTTAAGATAAACTCAAAAATTTCTTGAAACAATCTCTTTGGATCTTAACACCCAATATATAGTCTGCTTCACCCATATCTTTTCATATCAAACGATTTTAAAAGCCATGACTTGATAATTTTCACATACTCCAAATTATTTTCAGCTAATAAAATATCATTTAGGTAAAGAGAAAGAATTACAAAATTTCCATTGGACTTTTTCACATAGATGCAATGGTCTTCATCGATCATGGTGAAATCAAATGACATCACCTCCTTATGAAATCTTAGATATCACTGTCTTGAAGATTGCTTTAGGCCATAAGTTGATCTTCTCAATTTACATACTTTCTTTTCTTGACCTTTAACAATGAAACCTACTGGTTGTTCCATGTAGATTTTCTCGTTTAATTCTCCAATGAGAAAAGTGGTCTTCACATCCTTGGTGTAATTCTAGATCTAAACGTGCAACAATAGCTAAAAGTAATCGTATGGAAGTAAACTTCACAACTGGTGAAAAGGTTTCCTCATAGTCTATTCCAATTTCTTGAGTAAAACCTTTTGCCACCAATCGTGTTTTATGTCTTTCTATTGACCCATCCGATTTACATTTAACTTTAGGAATCCATTTATTCTCAATAGCTTTATGTTCCTTAGGAAGGTCAACTAGATCCTAGACTTTGTTGATTTTCATGGACTCTAATTCTTCTTTCATCGTTTTTAACCATTCATCCCTTTCAGGTCTCAATAAGGCCTCAGTTACAGAATAAGGTTCATCCAATTCTATGGGAGATACCAGGAAAACATAATCCTCAATCTCATAAGATCGTTTAAGAACACTTTTTCTTGTACTCTTACGTTTAGGATTTTGAGATTTATAACTCCCAATCGAACTAGGAATCATTTCTTGATCCATTGAATTATCAAGTATGTTTGACAACATTACCTGATCTTCTGAATTCAACATTTCGTATAGAGGCTCAATTTCACCTATTTCACCCTTTTTGGGAAAATCATTTTCCAAAATTCTGACATCTCGTGAAACAATTTCAATAATACTTTCATCCTCCAGTTCATCGATGAACACATATCCTTTAGAGCGTTCAGAGTACCTTATAAAGATACATTTCTTTCCTTTTGGACTTAGTTTACCAAACTCACCAAAACGATCTTTAATATATGCTGCACAACCCGATGGTCGTAGATCATTCAGGTTTGTTTTATGACTAGTCCAAAGTTCATAAGGAGTGGAAGACACTGACTTAGAAGGCACTTTGTTCAATATGTAAGCCGCAGTTAATAATGCATCTCTCCAGAAAGAGATAGACAAATTTACTTACGCCATCATTGATCTTGTCATGTCTAATAATGTTTTATTCCTTCTTTCAGCTACACCATTTTGTTGACGTGTATAAGGAGTGGTTAACTGTCTGATAATTCCTTTTTCAGTACATAATTCTTTAAATTATTTTGACAAATATTCACGTCCTCGATCGGTTCTTAAAGCTTTTATGCTTTTATCTAATTGATTTTCTACTTCATTCAAATATCTTTTAAAGCACTCAAGTGCTTCAGATTTATGAGAAATCAAATAGACATAACCAAACGCGTGAAATCATCAATAAATGTAATGAAATATGTAGCACCAGACCTTGCCCTTACATTCATTGGACCACAAATATCAGAATGAATTAATTGAAGTAAGAACTCAGCTTTCTTAGCCTTTCCAAATGGTTTACGCGTAATCTTTCCAGCAAGATAATTTTCACAAGTTGGCATTTCAATTTTGGTGAAAGAACCTAAATGCCCTTCTTTTGCCAACTTATTCATTCGATCTTACCCTATGTGACTTAATCTAGCATGCCATGTAATAACATCGACATCATTGTTACTTGAATAATATGTCATTACACAACGGTCAACATAATAGTCATAAGTTGAAGGATTACAATCTAATACGATAAAACGGTCATAATGAAGTCCAAAACCATATAAAACATTATCTAGAGTTATTCTAACACTATTACTACTAAAAACAAATCAAACTAACGTCTAAAAGAACAGACACAGACACTAAGTTTCGTCGAATCTCTGGAGTATATAGGACGTCATGCAACATCAAGGAACGACCACCACGCAAGTCCACTTTGCAAGTGCATATACCTTTGACTTCAAGCGTAGCATTATTCCTCCATAGATCCACCTTGATTTAGATGAAACTTGACGAAACTCCACAAATGCCTCCCTATCTTGACTCACGTAGTCGGTGGATCCTGAATCTACAATCCATATAGGATAAGATTCAGTTAGTAAAGAAGTGCTAGAAACATATGTATCACTTAGAGATGCATTTAGAAATGCTACCTTTTTGGGCTCAGTACATTCACGAGCAAAATGCCCTAATTCTTGGGAATTGTGTCACTTCATTTTACTCTTGTCACTCTTCTTAAAAAATCGTTTTCCTTTCTTGGAGTTCGGCTTCTTTTTTTTCTTAGAGGGACTTTCTCCAGTCTCTTTGTCTTTTCTATTTCTTTTCCAATTTTTCTTGCGTTTGAAGCCTGAAGATTTTGTACCACTTGACTCTGTCACAAAGGCATTAAAAACTGCTTTAACAGCACCAAGGCGCTCATCTTCAAGTTCAACATGGCATGCAACATCGGAAAAAGTTTTGATGCTATCATTATGGGTCAAGTTAACCTTCAAATGTTCCCAATTATTGGGAAGAGACCGAATTACTGCCTGAACTTGTTGTTCATCTGAAAGAACATGGCCAGCACTCTGGAGTTTGACATCACCCTAAGGTATTGTTTGATATTCTGATCATGACCTTTTTTGTAAGTGTCAAATTTGATAGTCAACTGTCGGAGGCAGGTTACAGACGTACCCCCATACGTTTCTCGCAGATGTGCCCACATAGCATGAGCAGTAGGGAATTCCTCACATTCATGTATGAGGTCATCAACTATAGAACTAACTATTATTCCACGTGTAGTGGAGTTAGCCTTTTTTCAAGCTTTGTAAGCTTCAAGATCCCTTCTATGTTGTGCAGTATTACCCTCTTCTAGTTGATTTAAAACATGATTTATACCTTCCAACGCATTTTGCTCTTTCAGTACATACCATATTTTACAACTCCAGATGTTGTAATTATCACCGTTAAGTTTTTCACCTTTGTTTAAGTCAGCAATGATACTTTTTGATGCCATGTTTGTAATTCCTCAATTATGCATGCGACATACACATTCAAGCAAATTCATTCTCATAAAGATTTCATATTTAATGTAAAATTGAAAAGACACATATGCATCCAATCATCATCTACAAACTAAATAGTTAATTAAAATTCAAATCTAATTTCTTAATGTGTATAATTAATATGTTGAAGCCTTTGATAACTGGAATTTTTAAGTCTAGTAACATAATTTGAGAGAAAAACAAACTACATAATTCATATCTTGAAAAACAAATAAGCAACAAAAGTTTACAAGTAATTCAAAGACCGAAATCCTCCCACAAGTCTTCAAGACAACAAATGTAAACCTTAAAAGGTTGACTAAGCCAAATATCAAGATAAACATCAATCAATCTACTACCCCAACATTCATGGAGAGCGTCTGTTAAATAAGCTAAGGCTCTCCAATATGAAACTTCCTTATAATCAACCAATTCAGCCCATTTTATTTCAAAAAGGTGAATAAAATCACGTGCTAACATATTGTGGGACATCTTGAATGACTCAAACTCTTTAAATTTTTTCTCTTTCCCTTCGAATGACCCTTTGGTTCCTTGACAGATTTTGTGTCGCCTTTGCACCAATCTATATGATTTCATGCCCTTGGAAGCATGTCTTACAACAACTTGCTCTCCTACCTTGTCCCTTTGCTCGACTTTGACAACTCTCACTTGGAGTAATTTGAGCATGTTCCCGTTCAGCCATATCTGAAATGAGAACACAAACGGAAATATGGTTAATACCATTTAATGCAACAATGTATGTCACAAATTTCTCGTAGGAGACAAGAAACCATTTAAGGAATTTAAAGGACTAAGAGAATTTTTCAAGACCAATTTTAATACACATATTTAAAATTATAATCTAGTCAAAACAAGTGATCACTATTCTTCATTAAGTAAAGAAGATAACTCATTGCCTTACAAAAAATGCAAAGTCAACCACAATTTAATTTGATAACTTGAAAAATCTTTTGTTAAAGTAAATAATAAAATATATACTTTATTAACATAAAAAAAAAAATACTATAAAATCATTGTCTATTTTTCATTAAAAAAATAATAATAGTTCTTTATGATACCAAAGAAAATGGTATAAGTGTTTTATAAAAAAAATTCGACCATTTTCTCTAATTTTTTCCTTTTAATCCTTAACAGAAAAAGAGAAAAAAAACATCTCTTTTCCTTTTTATTTTTCTTTTTTATTTAAATAGTGAGACCATCTTTTTTCCTTCTTAATCTTTACAGAAAAAGTCAAAAAACCAAAAAAATAACAAAAAACTCCAAACGTTCCAAAAAAAAAAAAAAGAGTGGAACCATTTATTTTTCCTTTTTAATCCTTAACAAAAAAGAATATGAATTGTCCCTTAAACTCTCTTTCATTTTTTTATTTATTAACAAAGAAACAAAAGTTGACCTTTTCAAGTCCTTATCCAACCCAAAGTCTTTTTTCTTTAAAACCTATAAAATAACTCTTTATAAATATTACTCATCCTCTCCTGTTACTTTCATGAAAAAAAAAAAAAACAGAAAAACAACAACAAAACTTCAACAAAATTTCACGAAAGAACCACAAGGCAGAAAAAAATATTCAGGTCAGTAAATATTTTCTCTTTTTCCTACTCATAATGGAATGTCGAGTAACAAAAAAAAACAGTTTGATAAATTATCAGATTTCAAATTTCTCAATTCATTCAACTAGAGAATTTCAATCACTATTCAAATAGGGAACAATTAAATCATGCTCTGATACCATTTGTAGGATTTATAGAAAAAAATCGACGAATTGTGTACTTTATGTTTTGCAGCGGAAAATCAATGAAATCCTTTTCTTTGAAGAATTGCTCCAAGTCAAACTTGAATCTCAAGGAAACAAGAAAAATGATTCACAAACTAAATATCTTTGGTGAGTGTCTTTTTCTTAAAAAAAAAGTTGTGTTCAGAGTGTTTACTTTTTCTCTATTTCTCTTCTTATGTTTCCAAAGCGTAAAAATTCTCTATTTAAAAAATAAAGGTTTATGTACGTTGGAGCAGTTACATAATAATTATTCCCACCCCTATTTTTTAAATTAAGACTTATCTCTTTTTTTTTACAGATTATATTTCTAGTTGGGTCGGGTCGATCAACATGGGCAATCCATGACCCAAAAACTTACACAATCAAAACTAAAGAGGAATTATCTTTGCATCAATGCATTCTCATTTGGTGTCAAATTCAAATCCATGAACAAAATTCTTTCCCTACTCTTTGAATTCTCCTCCAATGTCTTCGTCTTCTTCTGCTCGTCATATTGATTTAATTTATCGCGATGTTTTCTCATGTGTCTGCCCAAAGCTTGTCCAATAGCAAACTCTTCGCCACAAATGGAGCATATGTGTTTTTTGTACTTAACATATAATGAGTCGATGTTGATATTACTCATCGCAATGAGCTTATTCTCCCTATTTTTGTGGCTTGTCATGTGCCCACCAAGTGCTTGAGATGAATCAAATTGTTTTTTGCATTTTTTTCATTTAAAGACTTTATATCATATTAATAATCCGTTTTTTTTTATTATATCCACACAATTTGCCATTGCGAATTTCTCCACATATTCACCTTCTACTCTATCTCTATTTAACAATGTCCATAGTTGTGTTAAGTGTCCACACACTTTAATCGCGTTAATTTTGTAGCGTTTTTAATAAAGTATTAAATAATTGGAGTGAGTTCAATAATTATGATGTGTTGATTATTGAGTTAATCTATTTATAATGTCCACTTTCTTCTCCTAAACCAAGTTGGACTCGGATTATATAAAAAGTTATAAACCAAATCAAAGTAAATTTATGTTTCCTTATTTTAGACTTTTTTTTTTTTTTTTTTTTTTTTTCCAGATTTGGTTAAATTTTTGTGGGTTGAATAATAATTGAATCTTGTGGTTTGAATAGTCTAGCGAAAAGTTGAAATTAAAGAATTGTTAAAAATGAAAAGAGACATTCTTTTTTAAGCAAACTAAAAATAAAAATAGGACAAACGAATTGAAACGTAAGAAATGCTTAATTATCATGCTCCAAGGCCTATCGATGTAGATGGGGTGATTACGGATTTATGTGAACTCACCAGTTTGTGCATAGACTCTCTATGACTATATATATATTATAAATATTTTTTTACAAATCTGCAAATATTCAAAAATGTGAAATCAATAATTTATATTATTTCATTAACTTGAAATCGTTATAAAATACATAAATTTCAAATCAAGAATATGTCTCCGATCATTCTTCTCTAGTATCGAATGTTAATTACCTAACGTTAGTTCAATTTCAAGAGTTGACTAAAATACCTTAAATTTGGTAGAAAAAATTATTTTCCACATATAGGACTAGAAGGAAGGTTCATTTTAATTAGAACAAAGAAAGCCAATTATTATTAATGTTACACTAATTCAAAGTAATTAAAATTGCTAAGCACTGATGCTTAATAACAGATAGGAAGCAAAGAGACATTTTATATGATACTTAAATAAAGTTAACTGCAAAAATTATCTGGTGACTACGTTGCGATATTTAGGCAAAATATGAAACATAATTTGGTGATATTCTATGATACTTGAGAAAAGTTTAGTTATTTTTAAATTACAAAAATAATTTATAGTTTGAGAAAAAGTGGTAGGACTAGGAGTACGCAAGCAAATATGTGTTTTAGAAAGCTCAACGAAATTACCTGAAAAATATTCCCACACACATTATTTTATAAGTACTCTTATTTTATTACTCAAACACGGTGAGCTCTACTTTGTAAGCGCCTTTTTTTATTACTAATTAAATTTGTGACTAACTTAATCAATAAGTAAAAAGAAAACAAGAAATCTTGGATAACACGTACTATATTAAATTCCACATACAACTTTTGTCTGTATATATATGTGAAACAACACCAACAAAGGTATCATTTCTCACTCCTAAATTCTCCATTTTAAAAACTTAGTATACAAAAAAATCCTTATATTTTCATTTTTGATTCGTATAAACATGACAGCCGTGAAAAGAAGAAGAGAAGATAATGGACAAGTGGAAGCAGAAGCTATGGCTAATTGCGCCTTAATTCTTTTGTCGCGTTTAAACAACAATAATGATTTTGAATGTAAGATTTGTAATAAACGGTTTCCATCTTTTCAAGCTCTTGGTGGACACCGTACAAGTCATAATAAACGGTCAAGACTACTAGGAGAGTTTCTTGTTCAAACCAACACAAAGAATAAGATGCATAAATGCTCTATTTGTGGTATGGAGTTTTCTTTGGGTCAAGCATTAGGCGGACACATGAGGTGTCACCGTGATGAAATTAAAAAAATTACACCTGAAAAGACCATAATTCCGATTTTAAAGAAGTCAAATAGCAGCAAGAGGATTAATATTTTTGGGTTGGACTTAAACACAACACCTAATGATGATGACAATGTTGATGATTTGAAGTTATTGCCCATGGAAGAGGCTCCATCGCCCGTCTTGCGAATATTTATTTAAGTTAATTAGCTTATAATTCGTTATTAACCTTTAATTAGGATTAGGAGAATAATTAACTACATGCAGTTATTTGTGGAATTCTTTCTATTCATTTAGTCCAAAGGCAAAATTATGCCACCAACATAAAAAGCCAAATGCTACACAATTTGAGAGGATTGTAACATATTGTGATGACTTAATATTATATTTATAATATTAAAATGTAAAGGCACCAACAAAAAATAATTTACACTTCAAAAGTAAATTGCCTTTTTCACCAAAACCACTTAATTATGTTTTTTTTCTAACATAAAACCCTCAAACTTTACTTTTACTAACACACATGTCAGAAAATTCAACTTATGGGTAATCCTTTTTTTTTTGTATTTTTAATATAATAAATACAAATTCAAATTTACGAACGGATTTATAGTTACTACTACTTGCATCCAAAGTACTAATTCTGTCATAATCTTTTTAAAATTCATTAACGTTTTTAGTATTTTAATTTTTGCGCTTGAATTTTGATTGGATCGGTTATATTTAATTGGATTTTGTATTTATAACACTAAACATAAAATAAAGAAGTAGTAAAAGATTAGTATCCATTGGATATAGGTCGAGTCAATTGTTTAAAATTAAATTCATATTTATTAAATTAAAATAAAAAATATCATAAAGAGTTTCCATAGGAAGTTGAATTTTCCGTCATATGTGATTTTTGTGTTAGTTGGACAATGTTTTATAATTTTTGTGTTCAAAACATAATTAAGTAATTTTGATGGGAAGAAAATCATAATTATATGATCATTTATGAAGTTTATCCAATTCCTACTTTTAATTAATTAAAAATCTTGAGCATAAACTCTAAAAATTAAAGAAATTATATTCTAATTTTTTCCATATATATAGACATTAGACGACATGAATCTAAATTATGTTCAAAACAATCTCATTAAAATCAAAATACAAATAAAAAATTAGTTGCATCATATATCTAACCGCCAAACAAAACTTGTCTCCATCACATTTTGTCATTTTCCTTCATGAATCTCTGACTCCTACAAAACGATTTGTGAAAGTAATACTAAACCATGTTGCCTTGCTTTTTTCTCTTCCAACTTGTGTACAAAGTCACTGCTCTCATAACCCTCACCAACCAAGAAACTAATATTCGTTTCGTCCTATTTTAGATGACATCGTCTTATTTGACATGATATTTAAGAAAAAAAAATCTATTTTTGAAATTTGTAGTTTAAAACAAATTTTATGTATTTGTGTTGTTGTAAATCATTTCATTAAAGATAAAAAAAAAATCACTAAATTATTTCTAGCTATAATAAGATAACATTTTTTTCAAAACAGATTAAAACAAAATAATATAGTTAGGAATCGTTTATTGTGAGGTATAAGGTGTAACAATTTCAGGATAAAATATAGGATTATTTTATCCTATGTTTGGTTGGAAGCATTAGGTGACCCTTGAATTATTTATCCCATCATTTTTGTCATAGTGATTGAATATAAGTAATATACATGACGGAATAACTTGTTCCAATCAAACGACCCTAATAATAATATAAAATTGGTCTTAAAAAAGCACATTGTCCTTTTGACGATGCTACGTATGCACGTGTTTTTCTTTTTTCAACCCTTTATTTGGTCAACCATACACATATGAAGGCAGTTGGAAGTGTTCTAGAAACCTCAAAGAAGCCAACATTATTTTACTTTTCTTGTCTCTTTTAAATTGCGCATTTTCTTTGACTCACTTGACAAACAAGGAAAATTCAGACACACGCAAAAAAGTCAAGTTACAAACTTTTATATATATGTGTGTGTGTGTGAAGCAACACCATCCAAAGTGTATCATATTCTTAAACTTCTAAATTCAAATCTTTCTTTCAAACTTCTAAATTTGATAATACAATTTGTAAAAATCTTCAATAATATGACATCTATGAAAAGAAGCAGAGAAGACAATACGCAAATTGAAGTAGAGACCATGGCTAATTGCACCTTAATGCTTTTGTCTCGTTTCAACAACACTTCTTCATCATCAAATCATCATCACATTAATGATTTTGAATGCAAGACTTGCAATAAACGTTTCTCGTCTTTTCAAGCCTTAGGCGGTCATCGTGCAAGTCATAATAAAAAGCCAAGATTACTCAAAGAGTTTCTTGTTCAAACCAACAAAAAGAATAAGATGCATAAATGCTCTATTTGTGGTGTGGAGTTTTCTTTGGGTCAAGCATTAGGAGGGCACATGAGGCGTCATCGCGATGAAATTAATAAAACGTCGACCATGATACCAGTGTTGACGAAGTCGAATAGCAGCAAGAGGATATTTTGCTTGGACTTAAACTTAACCCCTCGTAATGATAATGTTGATTTCAAGTTATGGCCGACGGCACCAATTGCATCTCCTGTTTTGAGAATCTTTATTTAATTAGTTCATTTTAGACATTTTGCATTCATTTTTGTTGTATATAATCCTTAATTAGTTCGTTCATTCTTTTACTTCAGTAACGTAATAAAGTTTCATTCAATAAAGTTTAAGTCATATCACCAAAATATATATTAATGAGCTAATCCATACGAAAATTGAGAAAATTATCTAATTCATATAAATTGGTCCCTAGATGTCCAAAAATCACTCTAAAAATGATGAGACTGTACGTACTACTCCCTCAAAAGGTTTTCCAAAAAATTCATCCGAAAGTCATATCACCAAAATATTCATGGGATTAACACATGAAAAACTCATAAAATCGCTTAATTTCTATAAATTGGCCCCTAAATGCCCAAAAATCACTCTAAAAATGGTGAGACTGTAGGTTTTGATCCCCTAACTCCATATGGAGGGTTCCATAAAGGTTTCACAAAAAATTAGTCTAGAAGTCATATTACCAAAATATTCATAGGCTAACACACATGAAAAACTAAGAAAATGGCCGAATTTTACCATTTTTTCTGTGCTATAATCCATAGATTTTTGGTAATACGGGATCCCAACTTGTTTTTGGCCGAATTTTTTCATGGACGTTCATACGACCATATTAATGGTGTGAGGTTGTCACGAGGGGTAAACAAACACATTTTCAAGTTCAAACGAGTCCCAAAGTAGGAAAAATAGAATTTACCATTTTTCTTGTGCTATAGTCCATGAATTTTTGGTGATACGTTGTCCCGATTTCTTTTTGGCCAAAATTTTTCATGAAGTCCGTTACAACCTTATTAATGGCGTGAGTTGGTCCCGATGGACAAACGGATTTATTCAAGTTCAAACGAGTCCCAATGCGGGAAAGACCAAATTTATCGTTTTTCATGTGCTATAGTCCATTAATTTTTCGTGATACGTGATCCCGACTTGTTTTTGGCCAAAATTTTTCATGGACGTCTGTTACGACCTTATTAATTGCGTGAGTTGGTTCCAAGGGGCAAACAAACGCATTTTCAAGTTCAAACAATCCTCAATGCAAGAATGACCGAATTTATCATTTTTTCATGTGCTATAGTCCATGAATTTTTTGTGATACGTGATTCCGACTTGTTTTTGGCTTTAAAAATCAAAAGTAAGTCTTTCTTACTTTTTATTTTTTGACGTAAAAATCATTTAAGTTTGACTTTTTATTTTATAATTTTTTTTAAAAAAATCAATCCAAACAAACTCTTGTTTACAAAAGTAACAGGAGGACGACGAAAAGGAACAACCCACACTTATTAAGAATGATCGATGATGATATCAAATTGTCTTTTTTTTTTTTTTTTTTATGTTGTCAAACTTAAATAATGTATTTTTAAAATATTATTAAATACACTATATCAAATATCATTGCATTCGTCACCAACTCACCATCACCAATCTAAAAAAAAGTACTATTACACTGTTGCTGCTAGTTGATTAGTGCTAATTAAAGAATTAGCACTAAACCATGTTTGTTGGTCTTTAGGTTTCAACTTGTGTGTTCCAAGTCACTGCTTTCATCACCAAGAAAGTACAATTTGTCCTTTACAAATGGCTATGCAATGAGTTTTCCGCAGCCCGTTTTAAATTAGATGTCATATTTTATATTTCAAAATTTAAATTACATGTATATAAATTGATATGTAAAATATGTTTGTAAAAGAAAATTCATAATTTTATATTAATCAATCATTTATTTCATACATAAACAAAATTTCTAGTTGATATTAATTATTATTCTAATCAACCTTTAAACCATTTATGTCGGATATAACCATTATTCTCACCAACCAAATTTATAGTTGATATTATTATTCTTAGCAACTTTTAAATCATTTATAATATCAGATATAACCATTACCCTCACCAACCAAATTTAAAATTGATATTATTATTCTTACAACTTTTTAAACCATTTAAAAATCGAGAAATGGATGCTCAATTGTCCATATTATGCAGGAGAATTATATTAAAGAGTAGTACACTATAATTTATGTTAATTTTTTTTTTATTGAGTTAAAGTTTCGATTAATAAATATTATATTTTATTTTAAAAATAACTTTATGATAGTGCATTATATTTTTATTATAAATTTTTACTTATTTGCTAAGATTATATAAAGAATCGAAATATTTTATTTGAAATATAAATATCTCGATTCATTATACAATCTTAACAAATATCAGTGTGAATAATTTCTTATTCCTTAATCGAAAAAATATGTGGCCATGACATGTGAGTAGTAGAACGTCTGCTCCTACTTGGAAATGTTCTAGAAAGCTCAAAGAACGCAACATTACATTACTTCTCCGCTCACATGAAATGACCTGAAATATTCCTTATCCACATGTTTGACTAACGCGTTACTGCCTACCCCTCACTTCAAATCAATTGATTCCTTTTCCACTTGTAAAGTACCATTTTCGGCGTCTATTTTTATTTGTCCGTTATATTATTTTAAAATATTTTAATAATATTTATTAAATTTATAAAATTAATGAATTTATGTTGAATAAGAGTGATTTGGTAAAATTATTTTTGTCATTTACCATTTCTAATTAATTCGTGTGTAAAATCAAATAGTAGACAACTATTGTAGGAGATAAAGTATCTCTAGTATTTCTTTGACTCACTTAACCTAAAGTCAAACACTATTAATTGTTACTAATTAATAAAGAATAATGTGATGCACGTTTTTTTCAAAAACACGTCAACCTTGTCTTATCTCATACCTATATAAATTTGAAGCAAAGAGCAACCAAATGTGTATCACATTCTTCACTTCAAACTGCAAACTTTCACACATTTCTTCAAATTTCGAAACCAACTTTGTGTCTTCATTCTTGATAATATGAGTGCCTTAAAAAGAAGCAGAGGAGAGGATGTGCTAGTAGAAGCAGAGGCCATGGCTAACTGCGCCTTAATGCTTTTGTCTCGTTTCAACACCAACAACACTTCATCGTCATCAGATCATCATCACATTAATGATTTTGAATGCAAGACTTGCAATAAACGATTTCCGTCCTTCCAAGCACTCGGTGGTCACCGTGCAAGTCATAATAAAAAGCCAAGATTACTCGGAGAGTTTCTTGTTCAAGTCAACAAAAAGAACAAGATGCATAAATGCTCTATTTGTGGTGTGGAGTTTTCTTTGGGTCAAGCGTTAGGAGGGCACATGAGGCGTCATCGCGATGAAATTAATAAAACGTCGACAACGATGATACCAGTGTTGACGAAGTCGAATAGCAGCAAGAGGATTTTTTGTTTGGACTTAAACTTAACCCCTCGTGATGATAATGCTGATTTCAAGTTATGGCCGACCGCACCAATTGCATCTCCTGTTTTGAGAATTTTTATTTAACTTCATTCATCATTTGATATTATATTCTTGTAGGATTAGAAGAAGCTTTATTACTTCATTTGTTAATTCTTTTAAGGTTATTCATTCATTTTTCTTGTATATTTTCTTAATTAATTCATCCAGTTTATATATTGCAAAATGAATCATAAGTTTTAGCGAATATAACCAAAATTCTCGATATGACATGACATGACATGGAGTCAGATTTGATTTTTTGCTTATTTGGCATCGGATAAAGACTTTTTTGCACATGATAAAAAGAATGATTCAACCTTGATGATTTTCGAAATCAACCAATTAGAATGTTCTATGCAGATCTAAGTTTGTTTTTGACTATTAATCCAACGGTATAAGAGAGAAATAGATGGTTACAAATTTACAATATGCTATACTAGGGGGAAAAAAAAGCATAAAATGAAACAAACTAAAACACGACATGACCATGTTTTGCACTAATATAGTTTCTATTAACATATTTTGAGATTGCGTAAAACTGTAATTCACTAATAGCCTCTTTGGATTGGTTTAATAAAAATTTCTTTTAAGTTAAAAATAAAAAGTAAAATTAAAATGACTTTTAAGTCAAAAAATAAAAAGTAGGGGAGATCTATTTTTGATTTCTGACTTATTTTAAATTATTTTTGACTTATTTTAAGTCATTTTTTGCCTAACCAAATACTTCGTAATTTATTTTAAATCATTTTTGACTTATTTTAAGTTATTTTTTATACTTGCCAAATACTTTGAAAAGTCAAAAATTGACTTAAAAGTAGATTAGATAGTAATAATGTGTCATCAAAACAATAAACCGAGTGTAGCTGTGACACTGCCACCAATATATACTAAGTGGTGTGTGTCATCTTGTGAAAGAGGCATACATGGAGAAACACAATTCCTTAATGCTGCCGCCACGCCGCCACCGTAGCGGCGCGGAGTACCCAACTTCCGGTCAACTAATGGTTGCGCCGTCGTCCTCCTCCGCGATTACTCCGTGCTCATCAAGGTTTAAGTTACCACCTGGTTGGGGTATTGAACAAGTGCTTCGCTCTAGTGGCGATCGAGTTGACAGGGTACACTTTTCTTTTTAACATTTTCCAAATTATTTCCTTTCAAGTTTATTTGCTATTGATATTAATTTTTCACGTGATCACTCAACTAATAGTTATTAACTCAACTAATAGTTATTAACTAGAGTCGTTTTCTTAGTTGAAGAAAACTAGAAATAAGAAAAGAGTTAGACTTATTGAGTTGATGCCTCTGATTTAGTTTATATGTCTTAGTTTGATTAGTTACGAAACTCAAGAAATAAAGAGAATTATTTTAATTTTGTGATCCTACATTAAAATTAAAGATGTGTAGTACTTCTAAGTCTTATGGTTTTAAATAATGTTGTGATTGGAAAGCGTACTAAATATAGAAAGAGACATTTTTTTGGGGACGGGCCTAAAAGGATAGTTAGACGCATAGGGGAGTATTATTAGTGAGGTGATCATTTGAGAAATCAATCCTAATAAATAAGAGATGAGAAAATTAGAAGACAAGTCAAGTAGCATAGTACAATAGGATAAAATTCCTCTTTACTTTGTGAGCGTATACAAGTTGAATCTAATTCTAGTTTTACTTCATTGTGTCTACTTAGTAACTTTCAACATGAGAGAAATGGGATGAATGTCACATGAGATTTTGAGTTGAGAGTACTTGGTGAAAAGGGTAAGAGGTAAACGGAAGACATGGTAAACTGCTTGATACAATGCTTAACCATTTGTTTTTATTTATTCCAAAATCGAGCTAAATTTTCATGAATGGAGGTAGATCAACTGCAAATGAGATAGGATTCTGTTTGTAGGAGTAGATGTTAACTTTCAATCATTTGGATGTATTGCTAGTTATCCAGAAACTAAGGTATTTTAAAGGTTTAGTGTTGCTATACCGTTATACATACATGCTTCATTTCAAGAGATATGTTAGTTTTAGAATGCTTTGCATTTTTGTGCTGAAGTATTTACTGACTCTAAGGATGCATAGGAGGAAGGATTACAGCTGGTCTAAGAGCCGAAAGAGCTCAACTGACTTAGTTTTAGAGGGCGACTGAAAAGGAGGCTCGGCCCACGGGGGGAGCGGAGGGAAACAAAATCTGGTTTGATTCATTTTGTCATGGAATTGGAATATTAGTGGACAGATGGGTAATTTGTCCCTGGAAAACCTTACATGGTAGGTCCACGGTATAGCTAACATGTAAGAGAAAGATTGACCAGGACTCAGAATGAAGCTGAATTGAATTAAAGATTGGTTTAAACATGAGATCTTTAGGGCTTCTTCTCTGAGGTTATGCCGTGCATGATGAAAGAGTTTATGTATCTATACTTTGAGGCGTGGATTTTGACCTTCAATTTTACTAGTCTATGACTGTTTTAGATCATTTCTGGTGCAAATATAGATACAGCAGAGGATCAATGATGAGTCCTTGCTTCTATAATTACAGATATGGCATTCAATTCCAGATTTCTAACCTTAAGTTTTTCCGTCAAATTTGATTGGTGAAAGTTGATGCTGAGCATCTGTGTTTACACAATGTGTAGATAACAAGACCTCGAAAGATAAAAGCTGATTTGTGGATTAGATATTACTGGAAATTTGTAACCTTTTGAGTGACCTATACAGGCTTGGCCACGTTCTTTCATTCCGATGTGATGGAGCTAAATTTTTCCCTATCCATGTGTTAGATTAATTATATAATTGCCAATTGTGTTTTAAAGCATCATACTCTTAACACATACATTATGTCTTCATGCAGTACTACTATGAGCCTGGGACTGGACAAAAGTTCAGATCATTGAGAGATGTCGAGCGACGATTGAACGGTGAAATATTTACTCCTAGAATCAGGGCATCGGGAGTGAGAAACTATCCTAAGGCAAGTTTAAGAATTGAATATTTCACAAAAATTTAGTACTTTCGCTAGTTTGATGATGCCCGAGTATGAAACTCCTCTCTTTTTTTTTTTTTTACTTGGTGTTTTTTTCTGTTCTGGTCATCCACGGAGTATTCGTCCTTCGCAGAGTTCTCTATCTCAGAAGATGGTCATCTACGATGGGAAGGTACGGATTTGACTGCACTTTGGCCCTCAGATCTTTTATTTAACTACTTGTTGTGGATGTTATGTGTTGAATCATTATTATAGTAATATATTTTCATTAAACTTTATTTACATTTTTTTTTCTTGTGTTTTTTAATCTTGGGTTCAGGATGGGGGCAGCTGAAAGGAAGAGGGTCATATTGTTGCTCTTCTTCTCTCCCTTGTTCTTGTGATTGAAAATTGAAATTTGTCAAAAAGCAATGGACTTGGTTTTTCAGAAGAAAACGAGTTATGATAGATAATTCGTGTGGGAAACTACTAGTCATTTAACCTACTAAAAAGTAACTCTGAAAAATATAGTCCGAATTTCCGGTCTAATGTTGGTTAGTAAGATTCTGAATCTTCTCCTAGTAATTGCAACAGCAATCTCAAGCTTTTAGTGTAGTGAAAGGCCTTGGGAACTTCAAAATCTATGTGCGAAATACCACTTTTTCACTGTTGTCGTTGTTTTCTTATGATTTTAAAACAAAAACTTCATTTGAGAATCATTAAGAGGGAATGCAAAGCCTTAATTCGGCTGCTTACTCGGAAATGTTACGTCGAGGCTGTTGTATTCCTTGACAGAAAGTTAGACAACAAACATGCTCATCTTACATTGATAGGCTATGTCAGTAAAGGCTGGGATTTTAAAAACTTTAATCATCACATGATGGTGCCTTTAGGCAAGGTGAAAGATGTATTCTGAATCAAATAGGAAACCTGATTGTTGACATTGATAAAATTTCAGATCGTTAGAATGGATGAAGAGCAGTTGAATGAATGGGCAATTGTGCCATCAACAAGAGCAGCCACCTTACCCTATGATCTTCCTGATGGTTGGGTGATAGAAGAGGTACCACGTACAGACGGAAGCATGGTGGATAAGGTACACTCTCCTGTCCTTCAATAGTGAATTCGTTTTATCTACCTTGATATCAGCTGCTGTTATGTTTGCTCAAATTGGCCCAATCATTTCTGTCTAATAAATCATGGTAAATTTTCAGATCGAAAGTAACATCTCTGAAAGTTTGTGAAAGTATAGTTTTCTTAGGTAAGAGAGCATTTCCCTAAGGGCGGATGGTGAGGCAGGGTGGGAATAGAATCATCCTAAAACTTTGAACTCTTTTCATAAGCTTACACCATGCCTCATGACTGAGATCATTGATATGTGCTTCATTTAGCACGTTTTTGCAGAGAACCATATGAGCATGCTTTTGCTTTTTTACGAAATTATTCTAGGGAAATTATCATGGAATTAGTAGCTGTGACAGGCATTAGGTGCATTACTGAATTACCTTGTTGATCTAGTATAATTGACATGGGGTGCACCATGACCCAAGCGTTGTCAGTTGACACCACTTCATCGATATGTTTTACTAAATATGTATGTATTGATGATAAGCAAAATGAAAATATGGGGTATAAAATAGAAAATGGACACTGCATGTCAATATAGTAATTTATTTATTTGTTCACTTTTTAAATGATCACACCGCTTATGAAATATGTGTACGCCACCGTGGACAACTAGATTAGAATTAACGACACTGCTGGATGTCGCAAGTGAATTATTAGTTTATAGGACTGACTAATCTATTGCATGTAGGCACAACATCACAGTTCCAGCCTTTAAAACCCTGACAGATGTGCTAAGACCTTCTGCATACCGTGTGAAAGGACCACACAGTGTCTCAAAAATAGTCATATGGTAATGTCACATACAAGCATATTAATGCAGTTATTTATCATCAAGTTCTGTCTTTCTTGCCGAGGGTCGATCGGAAACAACCTCTCTACCTCTAAGGTAGGGGTAAGGTTTGCGTACACTCTACCCTCTCCAAACCCCACTTTGTGAGACTATACGGGGTATGTTGTTGTTGTCTGTTTCTTTATGAGTTAATGAAGTTTCATCTATTAACATGCTGTTCTTGTTCGTTTTGGGATATTATGACAAAAACTACTCCGTTTCTCCTCTTCCTTCTTTGTTTTGGAAAGTGCCTATCTGATGAAATTGTGAACTGATTTTTTTGTCCTCGAGTGCAGTATTACTATGAACCAGGTACTGGACAAAAATTTAGATCCAGGATAGCAGCACAAAGATACTTGGCGCAAATGAGAGAAAACGTTCCTTTGTCTGCTACTCTAGAAGAATTGAAAGAGAATAAACCACTGTCCAAGATGTTTAAGTTGCACCATCATGCAAAGGTGAGCTAATATCGTGAAGGGCAATATAAGCATGGCATTTATCTTCTTTTGATGTCAAGAATATGTCTCCTTATTTGCCTTTGTAGAAATCTCTTCCATGTAAGAGGAACATCGTTACAGAGAATTTGGACAAATCATTGTTTCTTTCTCCACCAGCAAAAGTAAATTGGGTTCTTTCTAGTCCTAAAGGGGATGCTTGGAATCCTTTCATTGCTGGAACACCAATTCCTGATTCAGTAAAACAACAATGGACTAAAAGATTCATGTTGTTCATGAATGGCGAGAACCTGAATGCAGAAAACTCGGACTAGAAAGGTAAGCGAAAGCACTAAAGCTTCAACTCTCCTATACTCCCTTTCATATACTATATATATTTTCTCTGGAGGTAACGTTCCCAACAAACGTGTGGAAGCGTACCTGAACACCGCTCTCTGCATTTGTTTTCTTATCCTCCTTGCAGGCACTAAACGGAGAGTCCAAAAAGAATGCAGTTGGAAACAGTTGTTTACGTTACAAGAAAGTTTGGACTGCTTCTGACCTTAGAGAATTGGATGCTAAATCTTGTAGATACTAACATTATGCAACTCCTTTATCACTTTGCTGTCTAACCACTGTAGAGAATCTGTTGTCCTGTTAATTCTGTGTTTGTTCATGCTCTAAATGTGTTGTATAACGACAACTTCTTTTTTATGGTACATGATCAAGTACGGATGTACAATTAAAGTTTGCAGGTTCAGTCAAAGACAGTATAGCAGCATTTAGTATCCTGATAAAAACTTACACTCAAAAAAGAATTTTGCGCGCTCTCAATTAGTGTTCTCTCCGGTCCTACAAATTGAGCTTCCTAAAGGGGTGCTTTCTGGATTCGATTCATTTGATTCACATCTGTTCTAAAGAGACGGAACACTTCGATATTGAGTTCAGCCAACGGTTGGCACAACTATCCCCTTGGCACCATTCATTGCACAAGTTACCAAGAACTTGGTTAACCCTTGGCACCATTCATTGCACAAGTTACCAAGAATTTGGTTAACCCTTGGCACCATTCATTGCACAAGTTAAACAACATGCTAAATTGTGAAAGTTACCAAGAATTTGGATAATAAAAGACTGTATGCTTAAATAAGGAAACTATCCCCCCATAATGTCTTATTTCCTACAAGTTATATCTCAAAGTCTACTCTAATCAAACTTATAATACAAAACATAGAAAACAAATGCCTACAAATCTTTGAAAATACTCTCTATCTGCCATCAAATAGATAGCTTATGCTATTCACTCACCAAGAAGCATTCACATCATTTAAGAATGTCATCTTCCAGTTAAGTGGAGGGACAGATTGTCCCTCAAAACTGAAGCAGTCTTGTCGACAGATTCACAGACCTCTTGCCCGTATCCTGGGTCATGGTGATGAGATGATAGAGGCAACTCATCCAAGACATCATCTTCCATGTCAATAACAATGTTGTGAAGAATGCAGCATACAAGGATAAACCTTGGTAGCTTGTGCTTGTCAGGTCTCCACATCATTCCATGAATCATTTTCCAGACTTCTTTCAGCCTAGCTAATGCCCTCTGTGCCACGATACGAGTTGCTAAATGCCTCTTATTGAACTCAGCTTTAGATTCTGAAAGTTCTTTGCCTTGATAAGGAGTTAAAAGCCAAGGTAGCAAGGCATAACCAGAATCACCAATGATATATTCCCGTAGTTCTGTTTCTTCAGATAGCTTCATCTTGTTTCCATTCAACCTCTCTCCTTTCTCGCAGAGTTTAAATAAGGTTGAGCTCTGAAGCACTGAATTCTCGTTCAGCTTTCCTGGCAATCCTGTGACAACATCACGGAACCTCATATCAGGGTCAACAACTGCTTGCAGAATCATGCTGTGGTTCTTATTTTGATCGAGCCATACGTCAGCTGTCTGCTCGGAGGAAGATAACATCATTGTGATGTGTGTAGCATCAATTGCACCACAACAGTTTGGAAGTCCTTGAATTCTTTCAAACTTGGACTTTATCTCCGTCATATCCTCCTCTGTTGAAGGCCACCGTATGTGGTGAAGCCCCTTTTCCTCAATAGCCTCTATAAAGCGCCAAGTTACTTGAGACACTGTCGAGTGGTGTGCACCAAACGAGTCGCCCACTGAAATTAGAGAATTACCTGAGCTCAGCCTCCTCATAGCTAACGCTACTTGCTCATGCAAAGACATGGGCTTGCCACTTGAAAACACATAGTGGGCTGATTTTGCCTGCATGTGCTCCTCTGCAAGGGAACATATGTAGTCGAAAGTTCTTCTTGACATCTTGAAAACAGATTGGAACTCATCCAAACCCTTTGACGGAGAAACATTTCCTGCAGAAAAAAGATAATTTATCAACTACAGTAATCAAATTTCAAGCTGCAAGACCATACAGTTCACTTGCAATCAATCACAATCATGAAATGAGAATCACATTACTTGGACAGGATGTCAATTTAACTCCGCCAAATATGTACTTAAAGCAATTTATGACTCAGTGGAACGAGCAGCCAATGGACCTTGCTACTAATTTGGGGGTGGAGGTGGGGAGTGTTACAGGTGAGCATCCAAGAAAAGATAATAGAGATTACAAATTGTCAAGTACAAGAATTTAGGTTGATTAAGAAAGCAAGTTAAAATAAGTAAAGTAATTGTATTTTCTGTTATTACAACTGCCGTGCAAATATATACCTGAAAAAGAATTTAAAGTGAAAATCACATAGTTGAGTACTTGTAACAGCAACATGTTCAAATTAAGCAACATTGCACAGTAAATCGTATGACTTCAGGTGGTTTGGCTGAATAGGCAGGCGGTTATAAGGGATCACTTGGTAGGATGTATTAGAAAATCAAATACATGTATTAGTTATGACGTTATTAATCTTTTGTTTGGTATGATTTTCAGTCTACTTAAAACTAATACACACCCTATTCAGTATTTTAGGGTGTATATTACTAATGCATAGAAAATCATGGTATTAGTAATACAAGGGCTATTAATACATGGGTAAGCATGGTTAAAGACAAAAATGCCCTTAATACACCAAACCAAATAATGGATTAGAATAATTCCAGCATTAGTAATACACTCTATTTCAGTACTATTCTAATACACTCTACCAAACAACCACTAGTTTGAAACTATAATACTTTCACTGTTTGACACAAATTAATTAATAAAATTAGTTCTTCTTGCATAAGGGATCAATAAAGTTTGAGTCTTACTAGTAATCCCTTGAAATATAGCAAACAGGCTTCAGAAAGCTCTTCAAGTTCTTCGGTACGATTTAGTTAGGCCAGTAAAAAGGGTAGATTCCTAAAGCTTCCATTATGGATCAAACTGTTAATCATTTATCAAGGGAATCACAAAATCGATCAACAGATCCACTTCATATGGATATTTTCTGTCAACTTGGATATTTTTGTGCTCTTGTTCATGAATGTGTTCCACAAGAAACATACATATTATGTTTCTTCTTGACTTAGAAAAAGCAAAGTATTCAACAAGGTACAGTCGAAATTGTAGGCCAATGCCATTTCCCACATTAGTTAATAAACGTTCAAAGATCGGAAGCTAGTTCTTCAGAACTTCATAACTAAATTAAATGAACAGGGGATTTCTACCTCTACCTTGCTTTGATATATTCGAGCGAAGCAACATATGAAAAACCAAGACAATAAAAGAACACCAATTATCAAGGAACAATAAATACTATTCTCTTGATCATTTTTTTTGAACTTCTGTTTTCTTTTGCTTTCCAACTCTCTCTGTGACTAGGAACACCTTTTTTGTAAATAGTTCTTTTACTTTGCTCAATTTTTAACTTAAGGAACAGAGAACCATTTATCGCTTAACACTGGAAAAGAGCAAAACAGAATACTATTCAAGATATTGCGACTTTCGTATTTCTTGATTAGATTAATTGTTTAATTAAGAACCAATATAAAAATATATCTCCTTTCACTCTATAAATTAAACCCTCCATCCTACTCACCTCTACTGATAGTATGGAAAACAAGGGGTTTTCACAAAGTCTATTACTTTGCCGCAAGTCTATCAACTCCTGCACTGTTAGGTTTCTAATTTGAGCTTCATATTTGTACTTCTCATGTAGTTTAGAACAAAATATAATTGTTTCCTTTGCTGTCAAATATGGGACACCATCTTATGGCAGTTCAAGCTACAAAATAACCAAATAGTATGACTAATTGTGCCCTCAAGCATAAGAGAGGCACCAATGGACATGCAGAAGAAATACACAAAAACAAGCAAACGCCCTTCATAAATAGTGATACTATAATAGTATTTTTCCAAAAGAATTACTCCCTTCATCCCAATTTTTAAGTGTCTTACTTTCCTTTTTGGTCTGTCCTAAAAAGTGCACCTCTTTCTATATTTAGTATGTTTACCAATTCCAGCATTCTAAATTGCAAGTTTAAGACCACAAGATTAAAAGGACTACACACATCTTTCATTTATTAAGACCACAAGATTCAAAAGTCTCCCTTTATTTCTTAAACTCCGTACCTAGTCAAACAAAGACACTTAAATTGGGATGGAGTGAGTATTTAGTAGCATATTTATTCTGTTGATTACTTGTAAATGTAATAGTTACTGGCATTACTTGTACATATACATATTTTTACACACACATATGTTTGTTTATAACTTTGGAGAGCTTCTAAACCCAACACAAAGGTTCGTAATCATTTTTAGAAAAAAAAAAAACTATTGCTATTATCTTTTATGGATAAAGATTGGCACCTTATGTATGTGAGTGGTGCACCGGTGCCAGGTATGAAGTAAGGACCTAGGAAACCTAAGGCATACTTTACTGCTCACCAGTGATCCTATGGAGTAGATGAAGGGTGTGTTTGGTATCTTGGAAAATGTTTTTCAAAAAAATAACTGGGTTTCTTACCTATTTTCTTGTGTTTGGTACATAAGTAGAAAATATTATCCTAAAAACAGTTGTATATAATCTACAAAATACCATGGAAAGTGGAAGTGGGGTAGGGGGTGGGGTGGTGGGGATGGGGGCTATGGGGTGGAGGTGAAGATGAAGTGTATTGTTGGAGGGTGGGGAAGACACAATCAAATATTGTCACTTGTCGAACTTGTTTCCCTACTTCCTTTAGAGAAGTCATTTTCCTCATTTTTAAGAAACTAGTTTTCCTAGAAAAATTATTTTCCAATTTTTTTGACCAATTGGAAAACATTTTCTGGACCATACCGAACACACCCGAAAAAGTTAATATCAGAAATCAATGCTACCAAAAACACAGTGATGTTGATTGTGTCAACTTTTTGCACCAAGTAACTTGTGGTATATCAACAATTACTTGTGCCACTAGACTTGAAATAGACAAAGATATACTTGCTGAAAGAGCAAAGAGGCATTTCCAAATTGGTCTTTTCCTCTAATTCTTGCCCATTCAAAGAAACTAGGCTAGAATATGTTATTGTCTACCCCTAACTGAACATCTCATTTACAGATTCAACAGCTTTAGAACTCTAAATCTACTTGAATATCATCATTAATCCATGTGGAAAGGAAAGACATAAGCACCATAGTAGATTCTAGTAATATCTTTATATGATAACCTTTATACGAAGAATGACAGCAGCAAAAATGGCATTTACTGCAGCAAATCCTTAATATCATCTATTGCCTGGTAAAATAATTTGCATATATATGCTTCAGCTACATCTCCACAGTAAGAACGAGTAGAGAAACCTCTGTGGGCACTGGCCTTTGCTTGGGAAAATCCATTAATTCTCCTCTAATAACCATTCACAGCTTAGTACAGAATATGCCTCATAAATTTCATACTTCCCAACTATGTTGCTTGGGACTCTCCTAAAATGCAGCCACGCCTGTGTCAAATCCTCCAAAAATGCAATCCTTTTGGAGGATCCGACACGCACCCAATGGCATTTCTGAAGAGTCCAAGCAACATAGTTTTCCAAAACTATCAAATATTAATTGATCTTTAGAGAAATCATATATGCTCAAACATTCGTGGCAAGGACCAATTTGTGAAAAGCTAAATGTAAACTGATCTACCACAGTTAGTTGCTTTTATCCAAGTACTTCTAGGGTTCAAAATCATCAAGTATGAGGAGCTTAAACCAACTAAAAATTATCCTCACAGTACATAATGGTAGGAGCTAGAACATTTGTGGAATCAACTTATAAATCTATCCGAGTTCCATTCTCATTTCACTAAAAACTCCACCGATTCTAACTCATTCAAAATTTGAAACATCCAGGCCTAATGGCTTCACCGAAAACTGTTTTATGTGCAAGGCATTCACAAGTACCATTTCTTCAACAACTGAGAGGAAAAAAACTAGCCTAACAAGAGGAGCACCACGCTAATCCACTGAAAGTGAGAAAAGTAATATCATTCTCTAAAGACAGGAATACTTGAACCATTTAATCTGCGCGGTTAACTGACAGACTGCATCTTCGTTCAAAGTAAGAAACTGATGGCAAACAAAGAATGTTCCTAACTTCCATTTTCTCAGCTTATATATCATTATGTTGAACTTTTGGACAACCTTGCCAGACTTGAATAGCTCCTTTGGTCTGAGTACTTCAGCAAAATGTGTCCCTTAGATACATCCTTAATCAAATTTGATATATCCTAACCCAATCTCTTGACCAAGCCAGGTTCACTGAGTTCTTGGCTTCAATGTAGAATGGAAACTTAAAATCCATGTGACAACTTAAAAGGTAGATGCCAAACTAGAAACTGCTAAAAGGGAATGAATAAGAACTTTTGGCCATACTTCAACATTTTTTCTTCAAAAAAAATGAGAGAACAATATCCTCTTACAGCCTTTAATACAAAACATGATTTTCAACCAGCATGGGGAAGAACCAGAGAAGTAGACACATTTACAAGAACATACTAGTCAAGATAGGATGTTAAAGAGAAAGACAATGATATTTTGGTTATCAATTATCACCAATTATCAGTAGATGTTAGCCAAAGATGACAGATGCAAAATTTACAGGCAGATGAATCTCTCATCAAGATCTCAAGCCAGCTAAATATTGTATATGGTTGTCTAAGGGAAGACAGATGAAGTAAAGATGAGCAGATTGGTTATAATTTGGACGAGGCAACAAAAAGCTGTTTTCTTTTGTAGCATTACTGGGATGGAAAGGTAAGGAGTCAAGAAGCTTCTTTGGAAGTATTCGTGCACGTGGAACTTGGTCAATAGGTGGAAAACCACAGGTAGGCTTCCTGAAGTTATAGACAGAAATTGCATGTCAGTAACTGCTCAAGCAGATAGAAATTCTAGCAGCCACTCATGCATAGAGACAAAACACTGGCAAATTTAATTTTTGGTTCTACAAGAATAATTGTTGGACAGCTGGTTCAATTTAACTATTTAAGGCTAGTTCGGACATGGCGTAGTTCCAGATTACTGTAGATTGGAGGTTGTGGAGGGAACGGATTAGGCTAGGAAGTTAGCAGGTAGTAGTGAGTTGTCGTGCTATCCGTCCATACCAGTAGTCGTAGTATTGCTCCTGTAGTGTCTTGTCCTTCGATTTCTGCTACTATCTATTGTTTTTTCTTTTACTTCAATAATCATATTATTTTGTTGTACTTGTTCATAATGCTTTATTATGCTTTCACTTCTGTTTATTCTTTTTCTGGACTGTTTTTCCTTGAAACAGCTCCTCTACCTATGCGGTAGGGGTCCCCAAACTCTACTTTGTGGGACTACACTGATATGTTGTTGTTGTTGTCAAATACTGATCCTCACTGTCTAGGCTAAAAACTTGGATAACTTAAAATAACCTAAAAGATTTTCTCTTTTTTTTTGTTGGCAACTTGTTTCGAATTCTCAAAACCTCCAAAGTAACTTCTCCAGCTTTTCACAGTACTTTCAGCTCTAGACTAAAAGAAACAACATATCAACCAAAAGAAAAAAAATTAACTTTATCTGTAAATCAGCAGCCCTAGGTTATCGCAGTATCCTACTTCCATCATTACCAAAAAAAGGGACTGTCTTGAAACCGAAGAACCAACACTTCTTAGTTGATATGCAAAACATGTTAGCATTTCCCACCTGTCCTCACATGGTAAAAGCAAAAGGATCCAGAGTAAAAATTGTATGGTAAACATACCATTGAAACAAAGCAACCTTCATTGAAAAAAGAACGACACAGCATATAATATGAATTTAAACAAAACTCTCCTCTCTAACTTGGAATTTGTAGCAATGTGCATCCTACCTGCACTTGCACAGTGCTCACATTGTTGATTAAACACATGAAGATCTTCAAATGCTATTTTTAATAGAAATGGAAAAAAAATAAATCATTACATTCCTCCGAACTCCTGTTAGCAGTCCTATCAAAGAACACATTGTCAGGTCTAAGCTCATCTCAAATGACACTCTATCTTAAGTCTATCTCAAACAAGTACACTGCATATACTCCTAATCCATACTACCTTAATCAGAAAAAGAAGGAACTTCAGCGAAAAATAGGAAAATCAAGAGGCCAACACCAGTAAGAACTTATGCTCCAGACCTTGTAAAACCATCAAACACATTTCCAAATCCGAGTCATTAATGTTACAAGTGCATAATAATTTAGCCAATTCTGCCTTCTTCTTTTTTTCCCTCTTACACATTTGGTAACTTAATGAATCAGTGAATTAGGTCAACCATAGCTTTCGAAACTCGTAAACAAATTCAAATCAGGGATCTTTAGTTCAAAATTCACAGCACATTGATAGAACAGAAGCATGTAACATCAACGAGAGGTAATGAAAAACACGAATTTAACCATCCACCAATCGAAACTCCCAAGAGGAATGATAGGAAATGATCAAAGGGGAATTAAAAACAAGTATTCAATACTTCAAAAAACAAACATATTTATAAAACACAAACATGAGAAAAGATAATAATTTTACCAGCAATTCTTTTAGATAACATCTCCCACCAATCAGCAGAACCATTCTCTGAAGACCCAGAAGCTAAAGAATCCTTTTCAACTTTCTTCTCTACCTTCCTCTTCTTTTTATGCCCTCTAACAGGACCCATCACTCAATTGAATCAAAACCCACAAATCCCACTTGCTTCAAATAACCAAAATCACAACAACTCCATTGAAATTCACACATAACACAAACCCCATTTCTTGAAACAAAACAAAAGAAAAAAAAGATCATAATCATAATCATAATCATATTCAAAATTAAGAAAACATGCAAAGCTACATATGCAATAAAAACAAATAAAATTCACTCACCCCATTTGTTGATGCCATTGTTATGTGCTTTTGTTGAGTGGTATTCTTGAAATGTTTCAAAGCATGCAAAGTGCATAAGAAAGTGTTTATGGTGTGGGTTTTGGCATAAAAAGAGTATAGACACTACAGAACATGAAAAGATAGGAAAAATGCTTTATGAGGAATTAATGTAACAACAAAACCAACAATAGAGAGATTATTTGGTGTTAGTTGTTTCCTTAAAAAGACAATGTGACAGACATGAAAATCGGTGGAAACTGTCTTTACAATGGTCAATACTCACAGATTTCAGAGAGAACAAAAAAAAAGACAGAGGGAGAAACTTTAGCGTAAATTGGATTCGAAGGAGAGAAAAAAGGGCAAAAGGTTTAAGTCAAGTAGTCGATATTACCAATTTGTAACAATTCTTTGCTAGATCCATAATCTAGATTAAGGGGTAATTTAGAGAGAAATGCTATTGTAGATTTTATTTGGTATAATACATAAACATATTTCTTTAATTTGATATCACTCGACATCTATGTCTTTCAACTATGAGTAAAAAGTAGATAATTAAACTATCATAAAAATGAAAAGTAGACACACATGTCCTACATAACAGAACATGACAACGTGATTTTCCATGTAGGGCAAGTGCATTTCGTGCGAGTTATCAGGTAGGACGTGTGTGTCTACTTGTTCAACTTTGTAACATTTTAAGTGTTTATTTGTGTATTCAAAGTTGAACGATAGTTGAGGTGAAGTTAAATGATATTATGTCATTTCATTTTAGTTTTCCATTTATTTTTTTGTTGAAATATAAATGAATAAAAAATATTTATATAATTTAATAGGTATTAGAATCTGAGTCAATTAGAGGTGTGAGCCACCATTAATATTGACTCATATATCGTCAAATAATGCTCAAGATTTTCTTTATTTAATCCCTTTTTTTCTTCTTATTGGTTGATATTTCTTACATGTTCAAATTCCAATATCACAAATCAATAAAATATTTTTATATGATTGACTTGGGGAAAAGAGTTTGTTTGTGATGAGGGAATATGGGATACTAAAATAAATAAATTTCTTAGCTTGAGATTGTAAAATGTGACGATTCACGTAATTTAAATGGTTTTCAGATATCATAAAATTTGGTTTTTAGAGGGTATTAGGTTAAGAAGCATAGTTGAGATTGTATACTAATAGTTGTATACTAGAATGTGAAAAGTATTTTGCACATGAATTGATGAGTCATTTAGTTTTTAAGTAATGAAGAAGAGGACAAACATGCGTCACTAAAAGACTTTACTAAAACAAGAATGCATTATCAAGAACGTAGAAAAGTAGAATTGGCAATTGATCAAATCTTAGTACAAATCATGAAAATAGTTAAAATCGACGATTATTTCACAATTTCCTCATCTAAGATTTGTTGGAAAGAGGATCAGGTTAACTCTAAAATAGGATATTTTGAGCATTCTATTAATTATAAACCACTATTATAATAGAGTAACTTGTATGCTTAAAAAAGGTTAGATCTCACAAATTAAATTTATCAAAAAGAACATTTTCAGTGGATTTATGGCTAGGGTTGATGGTGAACTAACTTGTTTTGGGTAAAACATATTAGTAATATGATAATATCCTAGTTGTATCTACACATATGACCTGCTATCAGAAAAAGAATTGTAATATGATTGGCTTGGGGAAAAAAGAACTTGATCATGATGAAGGGACATATTAGATATGAAAATAAATTACAAATGTTTTAACTTAAAATAGTAGAATGAAACAATTCATATTCAAACGATTTTCAAGTATTACAATCTTTTGCTTTAGAGAATATTAGGCCAAGAGATATATTTGAGATTGTATATTAGTAATTGTAGATTAGTACATATGTTAAAATATCTTGTGCATGAAGCGATAGACTCACTTTTGTAAGTAATGAAAGCACTGAGACACTCTACTAATACAAAGATGCACCATCAAAAGCATAGAAGAAGTAGAATGAATAGTGGATCAAATTCTAATATAAATCGTATCTGAATAATAATCGAAGTTGACAGTTCTTTTATAATTTTTTTATCTAAAATTTGTTTGAAAATGATCATGTTGACTCCGTGATAAAATATTGTAAGCATTCTTTTGATTATATATATGTTTCAATAGATATACTTATATGCTAAGAAAACTTCTAGATATCTCTAGATAAATGCATTAAAGAACAAATTTTAGCAGATGTTATTGTTCGGGTTGGTGGTAAACCTGTTTTGGGAAAAAATATATTAATAATATGACGAGTAGTACCTAATTGGTTGTATACATGTGACTTAACTTGTTATAAAAAAGAATTGCGATATTAGTCAACCTTAGACTCCTCATTATTGGATCTATTCATCCATGAAAAGTAAGAAAGTTTCCATACTAGTCAATTCAATGTGGAAAATAGGGTTGAACTTTTTTTCTCCAACGACTAATTCTAAATTAAGGCTCGAATAATTTGAATTCATGTAAAATAATGTCACTTTAAGAGAATAAACTTTCTCTACTAAAAATAACCTCATTTTCAGGGCTTAAATCAAAGATATTTGAAATACTTACCATCTCACCAAATATATAAAGTTGCGATAAGACATAGACACATATTTAAACTATAATAAATTACTAATTACACTTAAATTTTACGGGAGACCTAGCACCACTCAGTGGCGGATGTATGTTATGGATTATGGGTGCTTAAGCACCCGTTGCTTTTTGCGATAAATACTAATATTTGTTTGTAATATCTAATAATTCATTCAAATGTATTAACTAAGCACCCACTTTATATAGCAATTCTCAAACTAAAAATAATTGAGCTTCATGAAATAAAATTTCTGGATCCGCCACTGGCACCACCCCCCAAAAAAAAAACTTTTTTGTTTGTATATTTACCCTCACATGACCTTACTTTCTCGTATTAAATTTTTTTTTTATTTTTACCCTTTTAGACTCAAATTAACTGGACCTCATCATCTTTCTCAAGTCTCAACATTTTATGGGCGATTGAATTGACACTTTATTATTTGTAGTATATAGTTTAATATAATATAATTTTTTTTTTTATCCTTTTTATAGTTAAAATATTATTTGCATCTAATATAAATAAAACGCATGAGCTTATTTTATTTGTTTTAATATGTTCCATGCAAAATGCTTAGACTTAACTTTATTTCTTATATTGAATCATTGATTAGCTAGTTTAAAGAAATGTTGGAAATGAAAAGAAAAAAAGGTAAATACTACTAAAGAAATAAGTTCGAGGTAAATAGTATAGAAAAAAATGTTTAAAATATATAATAGAACTCTCGTATAATTTCTATATATATATATATATATATATATATAATAGAAAAAAATGTTTAAAATATATAATAGAACTCTCGTATAATTTCTATATATATATATATATATATATATATATATATATAATTGACAATAAATGTGCTTATGCCTTATCCCTATCAACTTGCACATGTTACTTTGTAAATCCATACTCTAGATTAAAGAGAAAGAATACTGAAACTTTTTATGAATTCTTTATATATATATATATACACGTCGTTTGAGTTTAAAATAATGGATGACCAAAGCAGGTCGAGGTTGCCATTATAAATTTATTGCTAAATGCTAAGGGAATTGAGAAGTCGCTAGTATAGTAGCTCTTATCATCAATCAATTTGCTAAATTTTAGTAATATTTAATGAATTTACTAATTCAGTTGTAGAAGGACCAGTGAATATTATTGTATTGACTTATTACAACCAACTAATTTCATATTATTATTAATTCAAGTGGCATATTAAAAGAAAAAAAAAGTCTTAGTTCGGTCAAACTTTGAAAGGTTAAAACTTAAACACCCTTTATTCTTTTAAGAAATATTTATTTTAGCAAATGGATGTGTTTTGACTAAAATTTTGGTGAAACTAGTAAGTACTTAGAAGTAGTAGTTTTATTAAAATAAAATTAACTATATCAAAAAAATTCTATTTACCAAAGAATTAATAGTAACTATCTCTTTTATAACAGTAACTAGTCTTTTATTCTCAATCAAAATTCCTGATTTGAGCTTCTAAGAATGATTTTTTTTTTTTGTTGAAAAATGAAAATACCATTTTCATAACGAGCGAATATGAATTTAATTGAGTTACAATATAGATAAGGACAAATGTAATCTTCGATTACATATTCATCTGAACTCGATCATAACATTTGACATGGAAATATATGTAAAAATCTACAAAAATTATCAAAAAATATCAGATTTGAACTCATAATTTAATAGTAAAATAAATATAGTGCTAAAAATCTTAAAAGTTGAATTTAGTAAATATAAATTTTTAAACCGATTCTAAATATAAATATGAAACACACAATGAATAAAAAAAACTAGCATTTCGATTTTCCTCAAGTTTATTTTGTGGATAAAGTGGAGTGGTTGGTTGAGGAAAAGACAAGGGTTTCCTGTTATTATGTATGTGTAGTTCCAAGTCTAGTATTTCTTCTTGGATATTAAACATTTAATTTTTTTTAAAAATAATCATGAAGTTTAAAATTGATAAAAATTTATTTCATTTGTAATATTAGAGTGAAACAATGTTTCCTCCTAGTATCATAAGTGAATTAATGTTAAATTTTTTTTATTGGATATCAAGAATAAAATGATGTTAAAAGGATTATTTCACTTATATTACCTTATGATAAGATATATTTTCTCTATCTCATAATTAATAGTCTAAAAATTTCCTATTTGTCAATTTCATCCTACATAGTTTTAGACGTTAGGGTAGTAAAATTTCACGGGCCACCTTATTTGGTTGCCCTTATTTAACATGTGTCTATTTTTTAAAAAGTATTTTAACGGCTACTTGGTAGTATTCGGTAATTTTAGATGAAATTCTTAGTTTTGTATAATACTAACTTTTTTAATTTGAAATATGATATTTTGAAGAAGTGGGTTTTAAACTTCAAAAATATAAAAAAAAGAATTTTGGAAATAATAACAAATCACCATTGTTATAAAATGGATTTGTTCATTTATTGTTGTTAGAATAAATTGAGGAATAATACAAAATAGTTTTTTACAATATATGAAATTTTGGAACTTACGCTTTAAAATTTGAGCTTAGGTGTAATAGACTTGAATGTTGAAACCATGTTAAAAATCTTATTTTGGGCAAAAAAAATTCCAGCTGCAGTTCAAACATACATGCATGAAGTTTGACTAATTTTTACATGCAATTTAGAAATATATGACTGAAGAGAAGGTATTGGTCTCTACAACCTCATTAAAAATGTCTAAAGTTTGGTCTTGTGAAGATCGTAATTTCAGTAAAAAAATATGTCTGCTTGGCAAGTCAGGTAAAACTAGTGTAAGAAAATATTCAAAGTTTAGTTTTATCAAGTCCATAACTCATTCAAAAATGTCTGAAATTGACCTAACAAGTCATATCAAACTTCAAGCGAAAATATCCAATGTTTGATCTTGAGAATGCAACACTTTAGACAAAAATAAAATAAAATTGAAGTTCAATGAAAATTTTCAACTTTTATCTAAAGTTATTCTCCGTCTAGATAAACTTGAAGACAAAAAAAGGAGCACAAGTTAAAAGAGGCCTAAAACTAGACTTCAGCTCTATCATTAGGCCCAGTCCAGATATTGTCTATTTAAAATTCACCAAAAATAGGATGCTCATTGGGCTTAAGCGAGGCACGTATAGTTATGTATATGGGCTGAAGCTTGTTTGTTGGATTTTTGAAAACTTTTCAACTTTTACATGAATATTAACTTGAGACGTTTGTAGGCAAACTATGCGAACTTCACTAATTTAGGGACTAATTACATGTTTTTTTTTTTTGTGTGTGTTTTCAAAATTATCATTCATGTTAGACTTTGGTCCTAAATACATGTATCTAGCACGTCTAGATACACGTCAAATATATGAGATCAAAATTAGGTGTAATTTGTTCTATGTATATCGTATCCAAGCGTATTTGCATGTATCTGAGATGTACTAACTCTCTCGCTTGCCTCTCTCCTATATCGCTCACCTCTCTCCTATCTCACTTGCCTCTCTCACCGCCTCTCTTCCTATGTATTTATATTTTAGAATGTATCCAGAATGGATACATGTATCTAGTGTGATTCACATGTATATGAGACTCTCGCTCGCCTCCTTGCTATATTGCTCGTGTCTCTCTTCTCTCCCTATAATACTATATCTCAAAATGCATCTTCTAGCAAAGATACATGTATCTAGTTGTTGACTTAAAGTCTAATATGAAATTATTAATCAGTGAAATAGTATAAAATTATTTTGAACGGTAAAGAAAATAAATAAATATTGTAGAAATATTTATGTAATTAATTAATTTTTCCAAATTTGTACGGTATGAAAATTGTGTGCAACAATTAACACAAAAAAGCTCATTCTTTCTTGTGAAGTAAGAAGATGGGGAGAATCTTGCTGCATCGATACAAGACAATGTTGACAAGGTTGAGCTATATGGCATTTAATTATTTTTTTTATAGTAATAATATAATATCCAATTTCTGACCTGAATTTCCACTTATTTATAAGTCATATTTGTCGCTATTTACGAGTTTTTATTCTATTTTTTATAAAGAAGCTAAAGGTCAACACAACTTTTTTTCTAGATTAAACAATTCATAGGTCTTATAATCGATGCTGAGGCTATGTAGAAAAGTTTTTTTATAACTTCTAGATGGTTGAAAAGGTCAACATATCAAGGAATTTGACCAAGTCATGTATATAATGTTTAACGCAAATTAAGGTCTCAACTGCCAAATGTATAAACCAAAATGATGGAAGAAAATTCTTAATGAAACAAGTAAACACAATGATCCAACATGCAAAGAGACAAGCAATATAATCTAGCAATACATAACTTGGAGAAAGGTAGGAGGCAAGAAGGAGAATACATATAGTGGTTGGTCAGAGGCGGAGCTGAGAATCTAGCTATATATTCAATAAAATTCAATATTTTTTACCGAATTTTCTATTTGTGTTTAAAAAAATGTATTGAATATAATGATTTGTCACAAACACATAAACTGCATTGAAATTCTTATTAGGAAGCAGCAGAGGGCAGTACTCTTGCTTTCTTTTCTCAATGTAATAATGTTGGAACTTAGTGTCACAAGACGTGCCGCGATCTGCAAGTCAATTAATACGGTACATCTTGTCTTATGGTTCTTTCTATTATTACTCAAATCAATTGTGATTTGAGCTCATGTGTGCATAAATCTTGCGTGATGAAGTAAAACCATTACAAAGTAGTTTGTAAAAAAAAAAATAATAGGAATGAAGAAGTCGAGACAAAATGTTAAATAGTAAAATAGGAACAAGAATATTACAAGAAACTCCCAAAGTAACACTACGACTACTAGTGTGGAACAATAAATCAAATAACTCTCAACTACTTAACTAATCCTTTACTATAATCTTTGTCCTCCATAACCTTGATCTTTTAAGATTATGTCCTTCGTAAATTGAAGTTGTGTCATATCTTGACTAATTACTTCTACTCCTCCTATAGCCAAACTCTCATGAAGATCCGTGCATTTCTACTTTACATGTCCAGATCATCTCAGTCCCACTTTTCGTATCTTGACAAATTAGCTAGTCATAATAGATTATCAAAATTATATTAACTTCGAGTGATTTGACAACAGATTAATGATGAAATATATAGCTAATTCCATTGTATTTACAACCTACCATGGAGATCAGAACTAGAGGAGATTGTTTTGGTGAATGCTTCTGATCATCCTCTAAACTACTGTTGCTTAATTTAGCTCTACATCTAGAGTTGGGGTGTAACCACTAGCCTTTTGCTACCATGTTGGCTACTGCTACTACTAGAAATACTTGCCCCACTGCTACCGCAAGACAAGTCAGTGCTGCTTCCTAATTCCTTTCTGCTGGATTGATTCTTTGGCCTTCTTGGAATGCATTTTGCTCTCACCCCTTCTATCTCCTTCTCCCTTATTTCCAACTTTGCACTCCTGCAAACCAAAAACAACCCGAGTATAGTTAACTTAATGCACAAAATATAACAACAAGAAAGAATCCTTATAATTATACAAGTGGGGTCTAGGAACGATATGATACATGCAAACCTTCATCCCTACCTTTGTGGGGTAGAGACACTGTTTTGATAAGAAAGCGTAGTGGATACAATACAAAATGCAGCAACAAATATTAGTACACATCGAAGAATAAGAAACTATACGCTAACTATAGAATACTACTAAAAAAGGAGGTTAATTTGATTCATGCAGAAGTTAAAATAGCTAATTAGCCTAGCTATAGATAGCTAGAAGGATTCAAAATGCACCTGACGGACGACATTTTCAAGGAGTCTAAGCAGCATAGATAAACAGTAAGACAGCAATAATGCTTTAATACTACTCCCTTCGTTTCATAAAGAGAGATTTGATTTGACTTGGCACAAAGTTTTAGAAAATAAAGAAAATTTTTGAATCTTGTAGTCTCAAATTACAGTTATTCCAAATGTACTAAATTGCCCTTTAATCTTGTAGCTTTAAACATGACACGTGGAAAGCTGAAATTAAAATATTATCAAAAAGAAAAAGAGGTCATTCTTTTTTAAGCAGATTAAAAAGAAAAAGAAATCATTCTTTTTGAAACAGAGGAAGTAGTATAATAAATTTTTTCTTCTTTCTGCAGAACTGTGCTGTGAAAAATCTAGATACGGATTTTTTGAAAGATTACATCAAAAGTTATTAATGTTGATCAATTAATTAGGTACTAGTTTTAAACTTTGTAAGGCAATTTGACTATGACATAGTACCAATACCCCTATGGCCTATACTAAGTTACAAGAGGAAATTGTACTTTTCAATCATGAAAACAGGACAAAATATTTTCACATACTACTGCTACTAATCACTGCTGAATTGCCTTTTATGTAAGTTATTATAGACGTGTAATGCTATATCAACTTGATTTCCAGATATTTTTTGTTCCTATGGAAGATAATAAATTAATGCTCAATCACCTAGAACCAGATATTGCAGAACCTCTTTAAATGATATTCCTGAAAAATTGCTGTCTTGAATAGTTGTTTTCCTATGTCAGGGTAGATTAATTAAATAACCACATGAAAATGTCCTCCTTCCATACATCCCGAGGATTTGGAAAATTACATTTACAGGTCTTTTATATAGGTCTCTTATATATAAAAATGAACTCGTAAAAAAAGATAAAAATTAAAAACAAAGTTTGTAGAAAATTACAAAACCATCTCTCCACCGGATAACTCATAGTGGACATGATAATTGAATAATAAGATTTAGTATCTATCATATATAGGGGAATTTCCTAGCAAAGAGGATTCGAATGAACTCCTTATTTCCTTAGCTCTACTCCGGTAACAACTACGTAGTAATTCCTTTGTGAAATGAGTTGAAATTTGAATAGATATTCGTATTTGTTAAATTTTTAACTGATTAAGTTTAACTTTTGTGCGTTGCGGTTTCAGGATTGTTCATAGTAAACAATCTTCTGTAACATGTTAAGTTCTACTATATATGTATATATTTATCATCGTCAACATTTATGACTTAATTTTAGGCAACACGACAATTTTTATTTTTGTTTGAATGAAACAAACATTATTGAGAAAATCACTCCAAGCAAAGTCAGGCACAACGTTTTGGACTTGAGCAAAGTATTAGTCATCATATATTCGTCCTTGTTTATCTCTATCAAGCTCGGTAGGATATATTAAAAAAAATAATAAGCGTAAGTTATACTCACCGATCTGCATTAAATGATGAAGATCTTTTCAGAGCTGGATATTCGTCCTTGTTTGTCTCTATCAAGCTTCCGCTGAAGTACTCTTTATCTTCTAGCTTTGTGATTCCGTGATGCTCCACCGTAGTAATCTCAGCACCTTTCTCCACCGAATTCAATCCCGGTCCACGTGGCACCCTGGATTTGTAATGTGAAATCAATGAAAGCCCATGATCTTTTCCATAACCACCGGGCCCACAGTCCTTGAACGACATTGACCCACACGATAATAATTGCATCAACACGGAAGATCCTCTGGTCTTTCCATTCGATTGATTATTATTAGCCGTTTGATCTTCATTGACTGTTTCTGGCCGTACGATTACCTTACCGTCGGCTTTCATCAACGTTTCAAGTGTTTCCGGGCTTGAATCAGACGGCGGAGGTGAAATCTCGCCTCTGCTAAGTTCTGTTGACTGGCTTTGAGTTTGCTCTATACTCGGGTAATCTTCTTCTTCCTCTTCGACGATTCCAATTTCTCTTCGCCGGCGACGGCGGTCGTCTGTCTGAGTTGAAGCATCGGCGGCGGCTTTTCCAGAGGATTCGTTACTGGACGACTCTGCTTTGTAGACTCTGTATTCTTGGAAGTCGGCAGAACACCAGGACTGGTTGCGACGCCGTGAAACCGCCGGAAATTCGTGATCTTCGCTGAGTTTTCTCACTTCCGGCACCTGATTTTTGGAAGTGGAAAATTCTACTTCTTCCGATTGAGATGTCAGCATTGTTGCACCATCAACAAGTTCTGATCCTTTGAGAACATACTCTTGCCCGTGTGCTGGATATATAAAATCATGCTCCGCCAAATCGTGCCACACAAATCCATTTCTGTAGCTTCTGCATTGCAGAAAAAATCAACTTCAGTTCCATTATAACAAAGCACGAGGATTTTCCAGGAGTTCACTCTGTCTTAGTACTACTTTCATTTAAGTAATCATAACTTTGAAGTTGTAATGAGATCCAATGCATTAGTGCTAATATCATTGCATTCACTCTATAGCACATATTTGAAAAATAAAGAGTAACAAAAAAAAAAGGAACTAATTCACCTTTTGGCAGACCAGGAATAGAGGGAAGCCATGCCTTTTCCCCTGAGAAAATTCAAGCGGTTGATCACATCTGAAAACAAGAGAATGACAATGACAATCAATTGAAGCTCGAGCTCTTCAAATTTTAACCAAATTCCATCTGGAGATCTTAGATACGAAGTAAATTATTCTGCCAAAGTGTGTACCTCTAAGATAAAGTCCCTCAGGGGAAGAAAGTGGAACTTCCATGAAATGAGGATGTTCAAGTTGTCCATTTCTGGTGAGATAATAAACAACAGCCACTTTGCGTTCAGATTTGAGCTTATGACTTGGATTTTCAATCCAAACTTTGTTACGTTCAGGACTAGTTTCTCTATCTTTCCATTTCTGGTGCATTTGAAGGTCCTTTGCTCTAACAGATCTCGACGAAACCGCCATTAATACAAAGGTTTTAGAAGAAGAAATAATGGAAGATGGGAGTGTGTGTATTCGTTATATAGAGAAGATGAAGGGAATGTTTTACGAGGCTAAATGCTTGGAATTATGTGAAGTGTGGGAATAGTTGAAATATAGAAGAGTGAATGCCGGGGGGATTAATAGGGAGTTGAAACAAAGAGAGGGAGCAGAGATTTCAAAATAGGATGCGCCAGACAACAGCTATATGACAAATTTCACTTGTCTTATTTTTTATTTTCTTTACCTCTTCTACTCTATTCTTTTATGATTTTAATCTATTTATTTAGATAGTGGTGATTTAAAAAAATTTATATTTAAATGACTTTCAGCTTCTTTTCTAGTTTCGTTGAGGCAATTCAAAATTATATGATGATCGACAGATACGTTGGTGGTAGTTGACGACGGTGATACTAGTTATGATGATAGACGGTAGAAATTATCCTTCAGTGATGGCAAGAAATTGATGTTTTATTTTAATATTCAAGTGGATTTACATCTATCTGACTCTCACACACCTCTGTCCCTTTTGTATGTGTATTTCAGAATGTATCTCAGATACATATATCTTGTGTGATTTATATGTATCTGGATACGTAGACTCCCTCGCTCGTCTCCCTCTATGAATATGTATTTCAGAATGTATCTAGTAGAAAAAAATGCATGTGTATGTGAAATCTGGTATGAAATTGTTCGTTAATAGAGAGACAACATGTAAAAAAAATTCAAGCAATAAGGAGAATTAGTAAATATGATAGGAATATTTATGTAATTAAATAGTTTTTCCACATCTTATTATCTTTCCAATCCATTTTGCTTGTCACAATTTGACTATATTATTCTTATTTATTATTTCTTCTAATTTAATACTTAAATCTTTTGCACCACGTTAATATCTTTTTATATTTATGACTAAGGGTAAAAGTGTCAACAATTAATTATACTTGATTTTTTAAAAAAATAATTGTTATTTTGAAATATGTATTTTTAGTAAGGACGACAAGTATAAAAAAAAATAGGCATGAGAAAGTAGAATTTCTACAACTCTTTACATTTTTCATTTTGGTTTCTGATTATGTTTCTGAGGTCATTTTCTTCAACCTCTCTCTATGGTTTTCGTTCTGTATTTTTGAAGTTAGAGTTCAATAATTTCATAAATGAAAATTAAAAATATATATCAAATATCAAAGTTTTAAATTTTGATTCGATTTGATAATTTAATTTTATGATTTATGTCCACCCTGAATTTCTAGTACACATTTCTAGTTCACTTTAGATACGTGAAGTATTTTTGAGTTGCGCAGTTCGATTTTTATAATATTTAGTTTGTTTGAATTCTTCTTGATTCTTGTCGGAGTAAATTCAAATTAATTCAAAAAGAGTTGACTTCACACTTCTGTGATACTTCACCAAACATTGACTAAATCCTACAATGTTATTATGTTACTTATTAAAAACATCTTTTTCTCAAAAGTAATTGAATAAAGTAACTAACTTGGCCCAAATGTTTGGAAATTTTCGTATTAATATTAGTAATATACTTTATGTCCATCTGTTTCAATTTACGTGATATATTTTTCTTTTTAGTTAGTTAGTCTTAAATAGAATGATACATTTATGTTTATTAACAATTTAATTTTAAAATGTCTATTTTACTTTTAATGCGATGATTTATAGATCCACAAACAATTGTGACTTATTTTATATCATAAATTTTAAAATGTTTTTTTTTTTAAAATCTTAAATGTTTCATATCAAATTAAACAATATCACGTAATTGAAATGAACGGAGGGAGGTGGTGCCGTCCGTCAAATATATATCGAAGCAATTTTTCAAACTAAAAACAAACATGAAGCCAATCAGTTTTTGAGGAGACGATTTGACAAGGCAGATCTTTTGTTAATTTGGACAAGAATGTACCAGATTATCTACAGCTTGACGTTACCGTATCTTTACAGTATTTGCAACTTTTTGTTTTTCGTTGTTGATACTGAAGTTCGACTAATTTAGATTCGCCTCAGGTAATATCCCCATACGGAGGGATGTGCTCTCTACCAAAAGAATTTTCATACCTAAGGCCCTTGTATATAAATATTACTATATTTTTTAGAAGATACATTTTTGATACATGTCCAAACACCTACTAAGTAGCTATGATTAGGGTTGAAATTAATATGAGGGGCTTGAACATATTTTAGATCAGATTAAGATTGAAAACATTGTTGGGACACGATTATAAATGATGTTTTATACGATGGAAAAATAGAGATCGATAGCACAATCGCAAAGAGTGATGTCAAGTTGAGCATCATCATAGCAAAGAGGGCTTTATCGTGGCACGATCATGACCTGAGTCAAGATCATGTTATGAGTTTTACATATTTTTTTTGTTTTAAAAAGGTTGTCTAGCTAGTTCAGTATCAAATACTAATATTTGTAATCCATAATTCCAAAACTATAAAGTGTCATTTTCTATTTTTTCAAATATAAATGTTGATTAAGGTGGAAAAAATGACATGTGAAAGGTTTAAAGCTCAAAAGATTCCAAAAACATATCTTGTTTCATTTTCAAACGAAGAAAAGTACAATTATTAATCAAGCATTTTTTCCAGCATCAAAACTAAATATAGTTGTACAAGTCATATAAATATAATTGTAACAAATGCTAAAGTAGTAAAACGATAGGAGAAATTGACACAAGCAAAAAAGAAATAAATTAAAGATGAAAAAAAAAAAAAAAAAGAGGGAAAAAAACTCAGAAAAACTAAAAATAATACTTCTTGGGGGGAATTTAATTTCTTTTTAACGAATTTTATTTTTACCATCAAACTAGTTAAAAAAAAAAAAAAAAAAGCGGAGCAGATCTATGCCATAGAGGGGTTGGAATCTTTACATATTTATGCGGATTTTTCTTACAACCGCCTCACCCCATTTGCCATCCCTAACCAGAAGTTTGTGAACGTGAATACTGGCCCAACCAAGATTATCTATTTTAGTAGAGGTAATGTCGTGAACGCGATTACGCCAGGCCACATTCCTTATTTCAAGTGAGACTTTACATTTAGATTGTTGCTTTACAAAATCATAATTTGCATAATTGCATTAAAAGTGATTCCAAACTACCTAGTACATTGTTGATGTACCGTAGACGTAAATTTTTTGAGCAAATCATATATTAAAAAACTTAAAACATCGAGATGATTTCATTTTAAAATTTGAGACTGTTTAGAGGAGATTTTGAATTGGTCAGAATTGAATAATCAATATATAGTTAAATTATATATAGCTTTTTGGGTGTATTATAATGTATAGTTAGTGTATAATTACTCATGTATAGGTGAGTTATAGTGTATATTTTCTATGACTTTTCGCCCTTTCTATGTAAATAAAACATGATTATATTATCGTAAACTAATTACTTTATTTTATATATATATATATATATATATATCAAAAGAACTTAATAATTGTAATTCAGAACCCATAAACTAAAAATTTTTGGTTTCACTAGTGTTAATAGCAGGATCCTATTCATTTGGTTGTGATAGGTTAATACCAGTATTATATGTTCATTTGGTGTAGCGATCTATTTGTAAAGACCAATTGTTTGTTCTAAAATTCTTATTGCTAATTTCAATCTAAACATAAAAATATAATTGCAAAATTGGAACTATTTGTCAATTAGTCAACATTTAATAAATCTTTGAGTAGTGACCTTTCATCCCTAGGGTAAAAGGAACATCTCTCTGTATTGGAAAGTACTCCCATCTTGTTATCAACAAAATTCCAAATATTTTAAGTATGGGTCTTAGGAAGCATCATTTTCATTATCAATCTTTTTTTACTTTATATTAAATATGTGCCAATCATCGATCATTATAATAATTATCAATAAGGATTGTGACGGAATGAATAGATTTAACTATAGATTTTAAATTCAAATTTTATTTAGATATGAAAAAGATTTTGCCAGGAAGAACTTCGTTATTGTGAAAATCTGAAAATCCATTAAGATTTTCTAAAATACTAAAGAATTTGATGTGTATAGATATAGTGGACGTGCAAGGTGCATATATACTACTTACGAGAAAGAAGTTAACTAAACACAAGTAACAAGTTCGTCAATCTTTCCTCTACTACCTTCCGCATGTTCTTCGTTTCATCGTTGTTTTGCATCAATACGAATATCAAATATCGAATAAGAAATAAAAAACCATCACCATGATAATTTATAACGAGGTGTGTTTGATAGTCGAGAAAATAGGCAAAAAAGTCCAAATTTGGGAGTAGTTCAAGGACCAATATTCACATGGGGGGCAAGAATATACATCTTCCAGATGTTCTATATTTCCCATATCCAAAGCACACAGCAACGTGCCCTATTGTTTCTTCCATTTTTGTGTTTCTCTACCCAAATATCAAAGGACTATTTCCAATACATTCATGCACCGACGCTCGAACTCTGACATGTTTTAATTAAGTATTTAAATATATGATAAAATGTTTTTATTAGACATTTTTTATTAAAACGTTAAAAAAGTTTTTGGGATGTATTTTCATGCGCTCATTATGCAACTGAAAATATGTCAATTTGTTTGATTGTACACATTATCGTCCACAAATCATAAAACCTTGAGCCTGTTTCGATTAATGCAGATGTATATAATTAAAGGAGGTGACATATTTTATGTTATGTAGTTGACGTCTGAAAACAAAAGCATGGAAGTTCCCAAAATTTGAGGCAGAAGTATTTAATAGAAGCATGCACCTTAACTTCCGTAATACCAAATCATAAAGTTTATTTAAACAAAATTTACTGACAAAGATATAGTACTTATTTGAATTTTGAATTTCGAAATATATAATATAAATTGGGACAAAGGGAGTAGCTAAAGCATCAAAATGATAAGCATGCACAATAATATATATAATGGATGACACCAAAGAATGGAAACTTCAATAAGACGATTATCCTAATTAATTAATAAATCTAATCCATTTCAAAAAGGAAGAATTAATTGTATCATATTTATCAGATCCGACTCGTCTCCATTTCTGTTCTCTCTATTTTTCCCAAGTTTCTATTTGAATTAGTGACACATGGCCTAGGTTAAAATAAATGGTTAAGATTTAATTTCCCAAAGTAAATTTCTAACCATGATTTAATTAATAAATACATTATATATTAAGTATTAAAAATTATTATAATATCATAATCTTAACAACATATTATCTTGTCCATAAATATAGGGAAAAAAAGTTCTCTTCCTAAATACTTTTTTTTGTACGTAAGATTTTTTTTTTAATTTTCTTTTAAAGAATCTTTTTATCTAATTATAAGAATAATTAACTGAATAGAAGTATAGAAACTATAATTAACCTACCGTACGTCCTGGTATCACCGTACCCTTAATCTTATTATGAAATTAAAATTAGTTTGTTAAAATGGTTTGATTATCTCTAGGTAATTAATTAATCACTGATCAAGATGCCTTTAATAAAAGATTACGAAAAGATTATCTAAAAGAAAATTTTAAAAAAATCCTACGTAAAAAAAAAATAGGAAGAGAACTTTTTTTCCCTATATTTATGGACAAGATAATATGTTGCTAAGATTGTAAAATTATACTAATATATAATGTATTTATTAATTAAATCATGATTAGTTATTTATTTTGGAAAACTAAATCTTAATCATTTATTTTAACTTATGCCATGTGTCACTAATTCAAATAGAAACTTAAAGGAAATGGAGAGAAGCCGGATCCATATTTATCTTTCTTATACTGATATTCAAATAAGAATAAAAAGGAAGAATTAATTGAATAAAATTGAATAAAATATCTTTATCTTTTGTGTGCTTTAAATTGCAGCTAAAAAGGATACAGTTTTCTATATGTTTAATTGTTAAGGATACCACATCGGTGGAAAAAGGCTTTTTACGACGTTTAGATTTAGATATGGATCTGCTGGATCCTTTTTTTTTTAAAGAAAATAACGCAAACATCTTATAATTGGGGCTAAGTATAGGTTGAAACAATTGCTTTCCAAATTATATTTTTTGTCAGAATAATATTATTTTGAATACATATATGTGATGGAACAAAGATTTATGTATATCAAATACATGCAAGTAAAATTATGTATAAATTATCCTAGATAATTATATGCCTAACGCGATTCACAGATATTTAGGACACTTTCTCATTTCTCTCCTTTTTTGTATTTGTATTTCACAATTTCATATGTATATATGTATTTCAAATTAATTTTAGCTAATAGATTCGATATGAATTTTATCTGTATATCTAGTATCAAAATATCATATATATATATATATATATATATATATATATATATATATATATATATATATATATATATATATATATATATATCTGATATCAAAATATGTATTGATACATTCATCAATGTATCCGTATATAAATATATGTATACTCATCGATTGCTTCTAAGTATCATCCCCATCAATCAGAAGAGTGGAGAAAAAGAGAGAGAAAGGGGAGGAGAGAACATAATTTTTTTAAAAAATATAATAAATATTTAATAGATATGATAGAAATATTTAGTTTTTCCTACAATAAAACTTATTCAAATATTTACGAATCGAGGAGTCATTTTAGATAGATATTGAGCCTTAATTTTAAGCTCAAATTATTTGTGTAATTCCTTCTAGCTCAAAGCTCATCTTCAAAATGAGTTTTTTTTCTTTTATCCACTCTAGAATTCCTTTTGGAAGAACATAAACAAACACATTGGAATAGTTTGATAAAGTTATTGGACTTTAGGGCGGAGATAGTAGACCGCATGCTGATTCAATCAAATTTAGTAAATTTTATTCAAACAATGTACTTGTCATTTTACATAAATACTCACTAAATATGTATAAATATTAAATTTAAAATTTAGTTACTATCATTTAAACTAGTCATTAAAATTGAGAATTTATAAAATTAAAATTAAAGTTTGATTGGACTTGTGTTTCACAATCTGATGATTCATTTTAGGAAATTTTATGAAGATGTTATCAATCCGATTTGCCTCTTCTCACTTGCCCCTCGAAAATGCATAAAGAAATTGATATTGTAGTAATCACTTTGTAAAACATTTATTTAAATAACCGATTGAATTTATTGTTTACTTTTTAAATTATTTATTTTAAAATCAAGGTTAGTGAGCTCCTGACCCAATCAACATATTCATAGATTATATGTTGATTATATACATGTATATATTGACTATTTTTAAGTTGAGCAATTGGATAAATAGTTATTTAGGTTAATTGTTATTTTCTTATTCAATTAAACTTCGATCGCTTTACTAAACAATGCATATTAAAACTTGTTCATTTCTCCAATAAAAATTGTGAGCCAACCCTTAGAAATCCCCAATGGTGATTTTAAAAGTTAATACACTACAATAATTTATAATTATGGTCCGAATCAAGCTATAGTAGTCATATATAGTGATTCCAATATGATGCTTTCTTAATTATTAGAAAGGGAAAAGAAATATTGACAAATCACTCATATAATTAGTAAACCAAATCACTTAGCAACCACCTTAATCAATCATTATAAACTTCTAGTAATATGTATACCCTACCCAAAAAGGAATTGGGATGTTTATCAACATGGGTTATGGACAGTGATGAGACCGTTTCACCTTAAACCAAGAGGTCTCATGTTCGAGTCTCGAATATGGAGAAAATCTTGTTGAAAGTGCTTCCTCCGAATGAATCCTGCAGTGTACAATATGGATTTAATCGAAGCTTTAATGCGGATTCTAACACAATTAAAAAAAATTTGGATCTATCATTTTGCTACTTAGATAAGACAACTCTCTTACCCACCAGATCACTTAGACTGTACTATATGTTAGTGCATAGACGTGACAGCAACACTAAATATGTAACATCAACATTCAACAATAAAATAAGTCACTTAAATTTCTATAAATATTCCTGGCCACTTAATTCTTTAGAGAAGGTTAAATGACAATATTTTATTATGTTATTTTAAGAATTTAATATCTTATCATCTTTTATCCCATCCATTAAAACTATACCTTTTTCCCTTTCAATTTTAATGTCCATTTGACTCTCTATACCCCATTTTTGTTGTGCCATGTGGAACTAACCATATATAACTTCTTGACCACTGTTGCCTAGCAATTCCTTGGCCTGAATTACAAAAATAACCATATATTCAGTGTAATTTCATAAATAAAATTTGTGGCAGGTATATAATATATGTAAATTTTATTCCTATCTTTGTGAGGTAAAAAATTATTTTCGATAGATCTTCTGTCCAAAAAAGAGTAATCAAAGCATGGTAAAAAACAAAACAACAACAAGATAACACGATAAACAAAGTAAATAAAATAACATGTAATACAAATTAGATGATTAAGCTACAACACGAATACTACCAACTAAGGAGAAGATGAGAAGAGAAGACTGATCACCCCATGTCTCCCCCACATAAAAGTACTATACAACACTTGATTATCTACTACTTTTCTACCTTATTCTCGATTTTCATATCTTCCTATGTAGAGTCATGCTCTTAGTAAACTAAAGATATGTCATGTCATGTCAAATCACCTCACTCAGTACTTATTTGGCCTATCTCTACCTTTCATAAAATTTACTATAACCAACCTCTCACACCTTCTAACTGGTGCATCTGTGACCCCCTCTTTATATGACCAAAACATCTCATTTCCGCTTTTCTTTTCTTATTTTCTATGCAGGCCACTCCAACTTTTTCTTGTATAACCTTATTTTTAATCTTACCTCTCCTAGTATATTCATATACTCATTTGAGAATCCTTATCTCTGATCTTCATCTAGACTACAAAGTAGGTCTAATCACCATCTGAAGACTAACTTACCTACGCCTCGACACGTTCTTATCAAAAAATACCTCGTGCCCAAGCCTCTGTTTTATCCACCCCATTACTAAATTATATAATTTAATTAATTAGGAGACAGAATTTGCAAGTTAAGCCTTTCTTCAAGGACTTAGCTAAAAGTATGATATGATTTATGACTATATTATTAATTTTACATATAAATAAAGAGGTAACCGTTCATAGAAAATGCAAAATATAAAATTTTACGAAAGAAGAGGGAAAGGATAAAATTATGAGTGGCCAAAAAAAATGGTGACATCCACGTCATATATAGTTCATCTTTTTTGGGCTTAAGTCTGTGATAGAAAGCCCAAGTCCCCACCACAAGGAGAGCCCCTAAAGTCAGGAGCCCATCATCCAATTTTTCCTAAATATTACGAAAAATTGAGCATTGAATACACAAAATATTCCTATTAGATAGTATTTTTTTTGTTCAAAATTTTAAAAAATAAACTTTTGCGTGCATTCCTAAACTTTTCTTAGGTAGTCAAGTTAACTACATGGAATATGTCATTACCTTCAATTATACACATCAACCTCTTGATTAGAAAAAACCCGGAGTTTTACGGCTTTTTGAGGGAATGCGTATAATTAAGGGTCTAACATATTTTTAGTGGTTGATTCATTTATGTAAAATGAATTTGAGAAATATATGCAAAAAAAATTTCAAATTAAATCGAAAGTACATGTCTAATAAAGATAATTTATTATATATATGTTCAAGTATTCAATTGAAATATACTATAATTGAGTGTCTAAATAAAATTCACCGATAAATTTAAAAGTGACAATGTATTAAACTCTTTTTAATTGACTAGCTAAATAATGTGCTTCATTTATTGGGATCCCCATAGAATTTTATTTTTATGGGTTCTGAATTTTATAATAATAGTTTTTAATAATAATGATTAGATTTTAAATATAACATTTAAATATATTTAATAAATTTAATAATATAATATATCAAAACACATATTACTAGCTCTATCCCTAATTATATGATGTCATATTCCATTTTTAAATATCTCTTATCATATTGATTTTTAATATTATGTGCGGTAACGTAATCATGTTTGGTTTCTCATATCAAAATGTTCTTGTTAAAAAAAAAGAGAGGTTTAAGGAGTACTTTTTTTTCCTTCTTGAAATTATTACTCCTTTGATTTCTTTTTATCTGGTCAGGTTTGAATGGATATAAATTTTTAAAAAAGAATTGTAACTTAGAGTATATATGACATGATATTTGCATAACTAAAAAATTATGTGATTAACAAATTGTTTGATTCGAAAATAAATGATGTCCAGATTAATTATGTAAAAATATTAATTTATCATCCGTAATATAAAAATTAGTAATACGTGGATGAGTGATAGGAATTACAATGTATAATATTTTTTATTGGAAAGTTGATTTGTTATCATATTAAATAGGGAAAAAGGAAAAATATACCCTCAAACTATCGTAAATGGTATGTAGATACCCTCCGTCATACTTTTGGGACATTGGTGTCCCTGCCGTCCAAAAATTAGAGCATATATGCCCTTCACTCTAACGGAAGACTAAATAAGGACATGTGGCGCAATCTTATCCGTCGATTTGATATTTAATAAATGTCGGGGCGGTGGATAAGATTATGACATGTGTATTTCTGTTAGTGTAAAGGGTATATATGTTCTACTTTTTGGACGGCAGGGGCACCAATGTCCCAAAAGTATGACGAATGATATTTGTATACCATTTATAATAATTTAGGGATATATTTGTCATTTTTTCCTATTAAATAAATATGAGTGAGGAAACAAGGGTATTTTTATAGATCATATTCATCATTTAAGTAACTAAATGGCCTTAGCTGAAGTCAAGGGGCATTAAACCAGCAAGAGCTCATAACATAGTAAATTAATGACGAAGCAGGTCTAGTCTTTATCCGATGGTATTTATCAATTTGAGAAAAGATACACACCAAGGGTGTGTTATG